>CM057828.1:125336537-126619037 GCA_030068075.1 Paguma larvata | reverse complement strand
AGCCTTCTAGCTGGTTCTCTGCCTCCCTACTTGCCACTCCTCTGCCCAAGCTATCCAGGGCCACTGCCACAGTGATAGCCCTCCCGTGTTCAGAAACTCTTAGCTCCCCATCGTCTGTATGATAAAGAACAGCCTCCCTACGGAGACAAACAAGACCCTTCACAACCTGGACACTCCTCATTTAAAATTTCTCTCCAACCTCCTCTTTTTTTTTCTTTTTTAATTGGAGTATAGTCGACAGTTACATCAGTTTCAGGTGTGAAACTGATGGAACAAGTCTATGTTTTATGGTATGCTGACCGTAAGTGTGGCTGCCATCTGTCCCCCTACGACGCTGTTACACTACCACTGACTGGATTCCTGTGTCGTGTTAGCCCTGTGGCTTACTCATTCTGTAACTGGAAACCTGTATCTCGGTCCCCGTCAGTTTTTGCCCATCCCGCCACTGCCCTCCCCCTTGGCAACCATCAGTTTGTTCTCTGTACTTACGGGTCCGTTTCTGCTTTTTGTTTAACTTAAACCCCATATCTTCTTCTATCCATTCGTCTGTCACTGAACACTTAGACTGCTCCCATATCTTGGCTGTTGTAAATAATGCTGCAATAAACATAGGGGTGCATGAATCTCTTTTAATTGAATGAATATTTTTATTATTCTTTGAGTAAATACCCAGTGGTGGAATTACTGGATATATGGTAGTTCTATATATTTTAATTTTTCGAAGAGCCTCCATACGGTTTTGCACGGTGGCTGTGCCAGTTTGCATTCCCACCAGCGGTGCGTGAGGTCTGAGCCCGTCCCTGGCGTCCCGCACGCCCATCGGCACCCATCCGCGGTGGCTCTCTGCGGACCGCACGGCTGCTCTCCTCCTCCTCATTGCTCTTCCTGCTTTAGCATGGTCTTCCCTCTGCCTGAAACGTGGACCCTTCCCTTCCTGCTGAGTGAAGCCTTCTTGACCTCCTTCCCCGATACACGTTTTTCATTTATGCAGAAAAATATCCAGAGTATTTTTATTTTTACTCTCAGTGTTTGAAATTCTTGGTCTACTTGCTAGGATTTCCCCACTAGACTAACCTAAAGAACAGGAGACCTAAGTCATTTTAGCATTCCTGGTGTCTAGCCAGTCCTTGGCATGGGAGGGATTTAATGAAGGCATCTAGGAAATACATGAAAAATTGTTCATGAAACGGAGGATTTTTAGAGTGGGAAGCAGTTTACTTAAGGAATGAGTAGTTCTATCAAATAGTTTTTTTAAATGGCATGCAGGGGAAGGATTAGATTGCAACTTTGTGTGGCTTTAGATAGTAGAGTTAATGTCAGCAGAGAAGTAGACTTCTGGCTTAGCCATAAAAGAGAAGGCCGTGAGTATTGTAAAACCACAGCGTCATCCTGCCTTTGGAATCTATCCTTAGATTATCTGAGTTGTAGTCCTGGCTTGGTCACTAAATTTGGTCTTTTCTGGGTCTGAGTTTCTTTGTTTTTTTTTTTTGTTGTTTGTTTTTGTTTTTGTTTTTTTTTTGATGGAAAAGTGGAAGTAAGAGTAGTTTATATGGCTGTTTTGAAGACGTGAAATGACATTTCAGAGTGCCTCGGCTAACATTCGATGTTCAATAGTGCTTAATAAATGTTTATTGGATTTGAATTAGCCTCCTGTTTCTGGATGCTTCTAGTAGAACCTTACTCTCACACTGAATGTAAGTAATGTGTGGACATGAACTGCCACCATAAAAAAGATTCAACTGCCTTTTTTTCTCTTAAAGATTTATTCACTGTACTGATGATTCTCCAGATCCTTGTATAGAATATGAGGTAAGAATTTATTTTTTTAATCTTGGTGAAATTGATAATCCTAGATGAAGATGTACTGAAAATTGCTATTTATTCTTAAGCAAAAAGAGTAAATATTTTTGGATCAGTTTCTCTGGCAACTAGAAGCACTGAATTTTTAAGTTAATGAAAAATGTATACAAATATATACACACATGCTTACAAAGTATATATGTACTATAGAATGTACATATTTTGTAATAAAACAAATAGCTTTGGACCGTCTGGCTTCACCTGGGTAAGCTTTTTAACTTGGTATATAAAGAAAAATAGTGACCATCATTGTATCATTGAGGCCCAGTGGCCCTTTTTATTTTTTTTATGTTGTTCCCTCATTTTGCAAATTACAGACAGAAGTAAGAATGAAAGAACAGTGGAAAATATTATTAGAAATAGTAAGAATTCAAACATCTCAAACCCAAATTTGTGTTCCGTACTTTCCTTGTTTGAGGGTATGTTACCCCCCTTCCCCATCATCCCAACATCAGCTATTACTAGTGAACCTGGAACATACTTTTCTTTGAAATCCTGACTCCAGGTTTCAGCTGCATCCCTGATAGGCCCTGGCTCATCGTTACCCCTGCTTCTTCTTGCATTTGGCTTGTCAGATGTGATACTCCGGAAGACTTCGATAGCTCATAATTTGTCGAAGAGAGTGGCCGTCCTCTCCGGAACTGCAGACCGTTTGCGTTTGGGCCTGTACGACCCCAAGTAGAAATAGTCCAGGGGTCTTTTTTTAAAAAAAGTCTTCATCGTCTGTTTGCTTCCAGTCACTTTTATGGACACGCGCTTTCAGAACTCGTCTGCTGACTCGCCGTATCAAACGCTGAGCACGCATTGGTGTGTCTTCCGTGCTCACGCCATGGCGTGGAACAGTTAGCTTCCTCTTCACCTAGCCGCTGGACTGGGTCTCTTAGTACTTGCAGCTGAGCTTACTATGGACCATTAGTGAGGGTTCATTTTGACTTAATGGCACAGCGTGAGCATTTTCCCGAACCATTAAACATTTCTTGTAACGTTATTTCTGTGCATATATTAGATTCATATCTCTTGTTTCATTGAGCAAACATCTATTAAACACCTGCTGTATCTTACTGGTGCTTGAAGACACAAAGTGACAAAGATTGTTTCTCTAGTCTTGCCCGGAGGCATGATCTTCGTTGAGATGACAGTTTTTGTCCCCAAGATTCATTTTACCAGCAGTCTGCGCTTTTACTGCTTTTTTGAGAATATGCTATTGTCATGTGACTGCACAGGGTTTAAAACTCAGTTTTAAAAGCTCAGGAAAGTAATATTAGAATAATTAAAATGAAAAAAGTTGCAAGCAGAATCCTACATGATAGTGTATTCCTTCTGTGTATATTTAAAAAGATGCGCACACTACTCCATGCTCATATATTTATCGATTACTTCTGGAAAGGTACGTGAGAAATTGACAGCACCGATTGCCTCTGAGGAGGAAGACAGAGGGACTGCATGGTGATGGTGGGGAGTGGGAGGAGAATTCACCTTTTACCCTCTTCATCTATCTTTTTAATTGACTACAGTGTGTGCTACCTGTTGAAAACATTTTAGTAAACATTATCCAAATTCTTCAGAAAATTAATGTTTATAGCAATTGCTTATTTCCTTGTTGCTTAAATAAAAATTACCGTAGCTCTAAAAAACTGTATTTGCCAGGATCAGCTTTTTTTTTGGATTTTGAGAGAGAATAGGTAGGGAGAGGGAGAGACTCTCAAGCAGGCTCTGTGCTGACAGCGCAGAGCCGGATGTGGGGCTGGAAGCAGCAAACTGGGAGATGGTGACCTGAGCTGAAGTCCTGCGCTTAACTGACTGAGTCACCCAGGTGCCCCAGTATCAGCTTTTAACAGATGACAGCAGTGTAATTTTTTAGTTTGGGGTTCTTCATTTAATAATTTTGTTCTTTTTTAAACATATGGCACATAAGAAGCTTGACCAAGAATTCACAATAATGAAAATTGAAATCAGTGCATTTTAAAATCTTAGACATATTTAACAATGTAGGTTTTTTTTTTAAAAAAAGCAACTTTCAAAAATTAAAAAGCCTAAGAAAATATGAGGAACTTACCACTTGAATATATCCTTAGTTTTAGCATTTTGGTATTTAACTTCCCTTTTTTGGGATATGTGTATATGGGTGTATATATACATTCTCTTCATTAAATACTTTACGTATCATTTTTTTACTTAATGTGAACATTTTTCTAGTTCAGTGGCTATTTTTTTATATCAGGAGTTTTAGTGGCTGTTTGTCTTATATATTTGCTGTTTTACGTTGTAACATTCCTTAAGCACCTGCAAGTTATTACATACTTGTGCTGGGAACATAAAGATGAGTAAAACCTAGTTCCTTGGCCTTAGGGAAGTTGCTAGTGAGGAGGGAGGAGAGACTTGTATCAGATTGTCATAGTACAACTTGGTATGCATGGGCTTACCATAGAATGTTAGGTACAAGAAACTGGGAGCACAGGATACGGGAAGGGAGTGTACTGGGGCCACTGGAGGGAATTCCAGGAATGAGGCTCAGAGTAATTCAGGTTCCTTCTTTTAGGTCCTAAAGGGCAAAGAGGTATATGCCAGGTGTGTGTCAGGAAAAGGGAGGCTGGAGACATTGGCCACTTATTAGAATTAATACTTCACAAGAACAGGGCTAGTCTTTCTAAATTACATTTTACAAAAAGACTCAGAAGCACACATTGGTCAGCTATACTATTTATAAAGTTGTATCAATTCGATAGTATATGAGAATTTATACATGGTAAATATTTATGATAGTAGAACCCATTTGTGATGGGTCAGTGGTAGAATTGTTTGACTTTCAAGTAGTGGGAACATCATGGGAGGATTCTAGGGATTTTTAGTGATAAATCATAATACTTTTATCAGGATACTACACGATGATGCTAAGGTAGATAACTCGAAAATCATTTTATTTTTTGATTTACCTAGAGGGGTGAAGGATATATGAATTACAGGGCATCTATACACAATGGCGATAGGGCTCGACTTCATCATCCTTGGATATGTACATTATGTCAGAGCTCTCAGAATGATGAGTAAGGGACAAAGATGCATTTTGTCATCAAGAATTTTGTGTTTCCCCCGCTTACTGAATAATAGTCTGTCCCCTGCGTCTCATGATAAGAATGGTTGATGATGACTTTTGTTTTAAATTTGAGCAGCGTATTTATTAAGTAAACATTACAATTTTATGATAAATGAAAAGACACACAGGAAAAAGTGTTAGCACGTGATGTTTGGGAGTCTAACTTCAAAATGCGAGTCTTAGAGTTACTTTATTTAATTTTCTTAAATTTTTGTTTAAGTTCTAGTTAGTTAACATATAGTGTAATACTGGTTTCAGGAGTAGAATTCAGCGATTCATTACTTACATATAATACCCAGTGCTCATCCCAACAAGTGCCCTCCTCAATGCCCATTACCCATTTAGCCCACTTCCCCTCTAGCAACCCTCAGTTTGTTCTTGGTAGTTGAGTCTGGTATGGTTTACCTCCTCTCTCTTTTTCTTTTTTTCCCTTCCCCTGTGTTCATCTGTTTTGTTTCTTAAAATTCACGTATGAGTGAAATGATGCCTTCTTTTCCCCAAACTATTTGATAATGGCAGTTGTTAAGATACACTCTTGACATAAAATTGTCTGTTAGACCAGTAAACATTCCCTTGTTACATAGTTGCGTTACATTTTTCCTTTGTCTACAGCTCGTTCTTCGAAAATGGTGTGAATTAATTCCTGGTGCTGAGTTCCGATGTTTTGTCAAGGAAAACAAGCTTATTGGTGAGTTTTACCCATTAAAAGAAGACAAGCCTTTTTGTTTTTTAAGCTTATTTATTTATTTTAATTAAAAAAAAATTTATTTTGAGTAAACTCTACACCACACATGGGCTTGAACTCATGACCCCCCAAGATCAAGGGTTGCATGTTCTATCAACCAAGCCAGCCAGGCATCCCTAAAGTTTATTTTTAGTAATCTCTCCACCCAACGCGGGTCTCAAACTCATGACCCCAGGATCCAGAGTCACATGCTCCTCTGACTGAGCCAGCCAGGCGCCCCAAGAAGACAAGCTTTTGATGGAAGTGAATTTCTAGTAATTAGGACAGGGTAGTTAATAGTTTATATTTCCGATGCAACCTCTAGTCAATTGGTACCACCCAATCTGGAATTGTATATTGACAATGAGCCCGAGGCCCTATTCAGTTTCCACAGAAAAGAATCTTGTCCATTAATCATGTCTGTCTGGATTCTGGAGATGTAAGTGACCATCCCCAATTTAGGATATGTATCATATTACCTGCTGTCTCTTTGGGGCTTTCCTAAGCATTACTAGCAACACACTGCTTATTTTAAGCATCATAAAAAGCCAAGTTTTGGGATCTTTATTTCTGTTATTGGAGCAGTGTTTATTATTTTATTCTAGCCAGAGGAAGTATGTGGACAAGTAAATGCATTACTTAAAAAACCACCCATTTTCTTCCTCTCAGATTGTTATTTTGTTTGCTGTGATGTATTCGAGTTAAATATTGAAGATAATCTCTTTTTTTTTTTATCTTTGCATGTTTTCCATGAAGTACAATTTACCTTCAACCAAGAAAAGTGTGATTTGCATAGAATCAAATCAGCACTCTTTATTTACTGAATGTGATGTTGACATGTGTTTATTTACCTACAAGTAACTTGGGGTGTTTGAATTTATCATATTGTTAGATACTCTTGGAAAAACTGCAGTACAAGTCCAGCTAAAGAAGGGAGTCATATTGGCATGTGATTAAGAAATTGGGTGGAAACCCTTCTTTCAGAGCAGAATACTTTTTCTTAGGCCTAGAGCAAACAGAGAGTTTTTACAATAATCGCTTTAGTGTATTTGGAATAAAATCAGCAAGTAACTCAGAAGAAAGGAATGTTTACTTTTCCATGGCTCGAAACGTCAGGCTTGTGACGGCAAGGTAGCACACGTGAGCAGGAAAAAATAGCCTGTTGCTGGGAAATAAAATATGAGTATGGGAGACCTGTGGCATATTTTAAGTTTCCCAAAGAAAAGTGGAAAAGAATCCCAATTTGCAGAGAGTTCGGTAGAAAAAAATCAAAGAAGCAAAGGTTTAAAACCACTTCTTTTATTTTTTACATTACGCACGTATTTGTGACTGAGTTCTTTCCATTGTACTAAATAAAAATAACTACTATTTCTAAAGTAAGAAAGAATGGATGATATGCAACTTAGGATACAACTCATCGAATGGGTAAGTTTTTACAGCTGATAAGTTTTAGATTTATATAAAACGCTGAATCATGTATAATGCATTATTCATCTGATCTACTTAAATCGTTCTCTCAAAAAGAGGTTTAAATTACCTTTTGGTGTTTTTGAAAAGATTGTTATATGATAATGGATATAAAATATTTTTCTTATCAGGTGTTTCTCAGAGGGACTATACACAATACTATGATCATATTTCTAAACAAAAGGAAGAGATTTGCAGATGCATACAAGACTTTTTCAAGAAACACATACAGTACAAATTCTTAGACGAAGACTGTGAGTATTTTTCTTGACCCAGTGAAATGAAGTACATGATGTTACTGAACTTTATTTCATGGCGGCACATATTTTAAAACTGGATTCGAAACACTGTATTTTCAGCATTTTGATTTTTTACTCTTTGGCGTTACTGATGGTTTGCATGTTAATTTTACCTTATTTAATCAGAGTCACTTTTTAATACTGAGGGAGTTATCTCTCTGTAGATATTTTATTATTCATTTCCAAGGGCTATCTACAGAGAACAAAATGCTTCTGTTATTCAGACTCAGTTTGTTAGTTGACCAATCTCCTTTCTAGATTTTTTAACTTGAATTATCAGATAGCACCAGTTACAAAGTAAACATTCGTGATTTGTTTTTTAAGAAAGTATATCGTGTATGAGAGTTTTCATGGATCTTAAAATTGCATCTGCCCTGATTTATTGTTTTTCTGTTGCCAAGCCTGGGTTCTGTGGTAGATTGGATTTTAAAAAAGATTCATCATGCCATAACCATAGCTCAATTTTATGCTTTCCTGCTATGAGTTGTACTGCTATCATTCCTCATAAAATGAGTTAAACGATTGATATTTTTTCACTAGTACACATAAGATGTTTATAATGGTGAATTTGTTGAGATGATGTGTTTGGTTTGAATTTTTAAGTATAGTTGACCTTTAAATAACTCAGATTTGAACTGCATGAGCCCACTTGATGCAGATTTTTTCCTGATACATACAGTATAGGGCTCTAAATATATTTTTCTTATGATTTTGTAGGATTTTTTTCTCTACCTTTATGTAAGAATATAGTATCTAATATATATATGAAATATGTGTTAATCGACTGTTTATGTTATCTTTAAGGATTTGAGTCACCAGTAGACGGTTCGTAGTTAAGTTTTGGGGAAGTCAGTACCCCTAGCCTCCACGTTGTTTAATGATCAGCTGTAAGAAGGATTATGGCTGAGAGTAGACAAAACGAAAACAGAATTATATAAATAAAACACTGTAGGCTACTTGATCATGTTTGAAAGTTTTGATACTAAGAAGCATGAACTTCTCAACATAATTATATTCTGCTGTTTGAATAACTAATTATAGTATGCATTTTAGTATTTAAAAGGAGACTCAGATCATGAAAATAGTAGTTTATGGTTAACTCTGCGTTTTTTTCTCCTTTACAGTTGTGTTCGACGTGTATAGAGACAGTAGGGTAAGTATCACCTATCTGACACGCTTTAACCAGGGCTGGCCCTACAGAGTACATAGCCATTATGTATGTAAAGGCCCGTTGCTCAAAAGATATTTTCTCAAACCAGCTAAGGTGTTTGAAATTCACAGTGCTCAAGAATCTCCTTTAATATGTACTTAACTTCGGGAGACACAGTGTCTTCAGTAGTTTTGTGTCACAAGTTTAGGGATTATTATTTTTTTTTTTTCAAACGGCAAGGTTTTTTGTTTTTTTTTTTTACTTTCTATAATTTATTTATTTTTTTTTTTGGTAATTTACATCCAAGTTAGCACATGGTGCAAGAATGATTTCAAGAGTAGATTCCTTAAGCCCCTTACCCATTTAGCCCACCCCTCCTCCCACAACCCCTCCTGTAACCCTCTGTTTGTTCTCTATATTTAAGAGTCTCTTATATTTTGTCCTCCTCCCTGTTTTTATATTATTTTTGCTTTCCTTCCTTTATGTTCATCTGTTTTGTATCTTTTTTTTTTAAATTTTTTTTTGACGTTTATTTATTTTGAGACATAGAGACAGAGCGTGAGCAGGAGGAGGGCAGAGAGAGAGGGAGACATAGAATCCGAAGCAGGCTCCAGGCTCTGAGCTGTCAGCACAGAGCCCGACATGGGGCTCGAACTCGCAGACCACGAGATCATGACCTGAGCCGAAGTCGGCCGCCTAACCGACTGAGCCACCCAGACACCCCATCTGTTTTGTATCTTAAAGTCCTCATGTGACTAAAGTCATATGATATTTGTCTTTCTCTGACTGACGAATTTCACTTGGCATAATACCCTCTAGTTCCATTCACGTAGTTGCAAATGGCAAGATTTCATTCTTTTCTATCGCTGAGTACTACTTCATTGTATATGTACACCACATCTTCTTTATCCATTCATCCGTCGATGGACATTTGGGCTCTTTGCATACTTTGACTTTTGTCGATAGTGCTGCTATAAACATTAGGGTGCATGTGCCTCTTCGAAACAGCACACCTGTATCCCTTGGATAAATACCTAGTAGTGCCGTTGCTGGGCTGTAGGGTGGTTCTATTTTAATTTTTTGAGGAACCTCCGTACTGATTTCCAGAGTGGCTGCACCAGTTTGCATTCCCACCAGCAGCGCAAGAGATCCTCTTTCTCCGCATCCTTGCCAACATCTGTTGTTGCCTGGGTTGTTATGTTAGCCATTCTGACAGGCGTGAGGTGGTATCTCAGTGTGGTTTTGATTTGTATTACCCTGATGACAACTGACGAGCATTTTTTCATGTATCAGTTGGCCATCTGGCTGTCTTACAAGTTTAGGGATTATTAATTTAGCAGGCGGCTAAATGGCTGCCTTATATCCTGCTTTCCACTTCTGTCGGTGGTCTAGGCCTGCTTAAAAAGTCTGTTTGTGCACTTAAGTATGGCCAGGAAGTTGTCATTTGATATTTAGATAGTTATTTTCAGTCAACTACAAGACCCTTAACATAATGGGAATCGCTTATATCTTTAGACTGAAGATAAGGATTAGTGTATTCTTTAAATCTTCCAAGTGATGGAAACTTGTGTAATGAAAAAGAAACAAAAACCTGACTTCATAAATTTTATAGCAGAGATTTCATTACCAAGACACGCAATCTTTTCAAAGAAATTTGGGTCACTAAACATCCTGTGATTAGTGCTTATTTACTAAGCTGTCGAGAAGACAGCAGGTGTGTTTTCTGAATATGTGACCATATGTTTTCCAAATGTTACCCACCTATTTTTCACTCCCTCTCCAAGCTCATATCAGCTTCACTGTCGTGATGCTTGCGATACCTTTGAATCATTTTTTGGACACAAGGATAGGCCCATATGGTCATGTCTCAAAATAACTATTAAACGTTGACTTGCCTCTGTTTAGTCCAAAAGACATCACTTACTCTATTTTCCACCTGTCTTCAAGGGTGGTAGTATCTATTAAGAGTTAGATAGAGGAGTTACAAGTTGAGACTTGGTAAGGAAGAGGGATGTTATTCACATTTTCTATTTAGTGGAGAGAAATGTTAGAGAAAGGGTTGGAGGCTGGTGTGATGGAATGAATAGAAATGGGAGCTGACAGGAGCCCAGACTCAAGTCCTGGCTCCGCCCCTAAGGGATAGATACACACTGGCCACGCCGATCACACACGCAGCTGACGCTTATAGAGAGCTTGGGCTGTCAGGTGCCATGTTTCTAACAAGAAGCTTCCAGCAGGATGATCTCCTGACCTACAAAGAGCTTATCTTCAAGACTTAATCGTTCCAGGGAATTGGCCTGGTAGCACGCAGGATCAAATCAATTAGTGAGGGAGTAGACCTAGCCTGTTACCCTAATGTGCAGCTCAGAAGAACTTTATTTGTATTTAATTCAGGTTATCTATATAACCCTGTGAGGTATGTTTTACTTGTTCTCATTTTTCAGATATTAAAACCGAGGCAATTATATTTTGATGCTGTTCTTTTAATGGCATTTAAAAATTTGGAATTTGCCACGGTCTCCATATTTCCCTGGCAAATGTCAGTTGTCAGTTGATTCAGTAATGGTGGAAGGTTGGTGCAAATGTATAATTTGGTGAAAGAGTTATATAAACGTCTTAATTGAAGCTGGACATGTACAGAAGTTATTACGCTATGATCTAACAGAACTGTTCTAGTTGCATGTTTTTCAGGTGAGAAGTATGCTAGCATAAACATCCTGACAGTTTCTGAGAAGAGATTTAAACCATGATGTAAAACACATTTGCATTTACTCGGTGGCACATGTATCACTGTTGGGAACTTCGTCGAACAGATGATTTAATGACAGGTGTAGAAAACTACCTCGGTGGGGGTGTCACCCGTGCACTGGAACTGCAGTGGGTTTGAGCGTGACAGTACTTTGATGTGTCTACTTTCTTACTGCAGCTGGGCAAGTTGACTCAGTGTCGATAGATTCTAACCATCATACATGTCACAGGCGGCCCCTACACTCAGTAGATCTGGGATGAGGCTTGGGAATATGTATTTTAAGAAACTCCTTAAGCGATAACGCATAACTAGAATTTAGAATAACTGCTTGAGAGACTTGAAAAATTATTCCAGTCTCCTTAATGTATTCTTGTAGTGATGGCTGTTTTATTAATTTCATTGCTTTATGGACTGAGTTTTTCTGATCTTGAGTCTTCGTTATTGTTGTGATTGACTTTGCAACTTGGTCACTTTTTTTGTGACTGTTTTATGTGTGACTGAAAAATTACAACTGATGTATGAACTATTCTATAGATGTTTGTTAGATTAAGCCTGGTAACAATGTGAAAATCCACTATATATTATGGACAAAATGACGTCTGAGGAGACCTTCAAATAATAGAGATTCGGGGGGACCGCGGTGGGATATAGATGTGAAAAGACTGGCCCTGCAGTTCAACAGGATAATTGTTGAAACCGAGTGGTAGCTTTATGGGTTTCTTTATACTATTTTGTCTACTTTATATGTATATAAACTTTACCATATAAAAAATTTTTTTAACTTTAAAAACCATGAAAAATATCTATATCTTCCCTAAGTTTTGGTCTACTTAATTTATCAGTTACTGAACAGGGTATGTTAAAATCTGCTTTCTAACTCTGTCAGTTTCTGTGTTACATACTTTGGGGTTATATTCTTAGATAAATGCTAGTTTATAATGGTCTCGTTTCCCCAGTGAATTCTCATCATTAGGCAGTGACTTTCTCTATCCTTAAGAATGCTTTTGTGGTTTTCACATTAAAGTATGTTTTGTCTGGTATTAATAGTGATACTATAGTTTTTTTTTGACCTTAGAATTTACCTTTTTCCCATTCCTTTTCGTTTTAGCTGTTAGGGTTTAAGTGTGTGCATGTATCTTGTCAGTGACACATTGCTGGGTTTTGTTTTTTAATCACGGACAGTTTCTGGCTTTAACAGGGGCATGTAGTTGGCATATATTGTATTTCTTACCTGAATGTTTTATACCATCTTGAGTTTTCAATTTGCTTTTCTGTGTTTTTGTTCTCTCATTTATATTACTGCTTTTTTTTCTTTCCACCTTCCACTCTACCTTTTCCACCTAAATTTTGAAGTTTTGGTTTTTATTTATTTTGGTAGTTACTGTCACATCTTAATAAGGATATTTAAGAAGCTCAAAAGTTAATCTCACTTACTGTTGCCCTCATGATACAAGGACCTTGGAACACTAATTCCCAGTACCTGCTTACATTTTACATATGATTTCTGATTTTTGGTTCCACTTTGTATTTAATACGCCTAAATTAGTCATGACTGTTGTTGTTCACTTTCTTTGCTTACCAGTGCCTCTTACCACTGCTTTTTGGATCCATTTTCTCTTTAGTAGTATATTCTTGAGTAGAAATTCCCTCAGCCACTGGCTGGGAAGAGTTGTTAGCTTTCAAGCATGAATGGCAGGCTTAGCTGGGTATAGAATTTTTGGTTGACAAGTTCTGTTGCCTCAGCATGTTGAAGACATTGCTCCATTGTTGTTGGCATCTTTTTTTCTTTTCTTTTGTCTTTTTTGAATACTTCCACTTCCTAAGTCTAAGAATTCATTTCCTTTGTCAGTTTTGAGAAATTCTCAGCTATTTTTTTTTATTTTTGAAAGAGAGATCAAGGGAGGGGCAGAGAGAGAAGGAGACAGAGAATCCCAACCAGGCTCTGGTAGCACAGAGCCCCACGTGGGGCTTAAACTCATGAACCATAAGATCATGACCTAAGCCGAAATTAGAAGTCGGATGCTTAACCAACTGAGCCACCCAGGAGCCCCTCAGCTATCTATTCAAATGTTACCTCTTTCTTTCTGTGTCTGTCCTTTGGAATTCCATTTAGAGGAATGTTAGTGCATCTCATTTTATCCTCCTGTGTGCCAACTTCTTTTTCTCCACCTCTTTTCTTTCCTGTACTGTGTTGTGTAATTTTCTCAGATACATCTTCTGGTTTACCTAGTTCTCTTTTAGCTGTGTCTGACTGGATACATTTAACCTTTCACTAAGTTTAAATTATGTTAGCTACATTTTGTCATTTCTGTAGGTTGCATTTGGTAACTTCAGTTCTGTGTATTTTTTTTTTTCATAGTATCTTGTTGTCTTTGGGTTTTCATTTCTTTTATATTTTCAGTCCTTTAAAACTACTGCATTTTTTTGATCCGAATTTTCAAGAAATACTTTGCATAGAGTAAAATTCATGCTTTTTAGGGTATAGTTCTATTAGTTTTGACAAATACATCCAGTTGTGTAATCACTGCTACAATGAACATGTAGAGCTCTGTCACTCCCCCACGTTTCCTCATGACCGTCCCTGGATCCTGGCCCCTGGTTTTGCTCTGTAAAACCTTCTGAGTTTGAAACTTTTTGGTTGATAAAACATTTGCATCACTCAAAAATTAAGTCAGCGTGAAAAAATTAAGTCAGTTTGTAGAAAGTCTCCCTCTTACCCCTGGTTGTCTGTACTCCTACAGATTCACTTACTAGTTTCTTATATATCCTTCCAGTATTACTTGATGCAAAAACAACCAATATACTTACTTTTTTCCATCTTTCTTCCACAAGAGTTAGCATATGATACACATTGCACCTTGCTTTCTATACATTTGTTTAAAACATATTTTTTAGAGCTTTCCAGTTTCTTACAATGGCATAGTATTTAATTTCATGGATATACTGTATAGTTTGTTGAGCCGTTTTCCTGTCACTGAATATGTAGCCTACTTCCAGTCTTGTACAAATTCCTGTGAACAGTCCTGTATATGTGTGTGCCTTGGCCTGAGCTCTTTGAAGAATAGATTCTGTGAAACTGATATTTATGCTCCAGTGCCTGGCTGTGTTTGGTGCATAGAGATTTATTTGGGTGGGTGGGGGGGAGGTTAGTTGGTGGGTATTGGGGAGATCAGCGTGACCACTCTTATCTGATGGATTGCCTAAAAACAGAATTTCTCAGGATGTCTTGTGCCTGAGATGTCACATAAAAACATGTTACAGCTATAAAATCCTCATCTTGATGGTTTGTTTCGTGCCTCATTACAGCTGGCTTCATTTTCCTTTAAATTGGAGGATGCCTTCTGAGCTACAGAACACACCCTGCCAGCTGTCAGTCCTGACAGTGGGGCTCTATTTTTGTTTTTTATTTGTTTTGCTTGTTTTTTATAGCACGGCATATTTTTAGTTTACAGAGCTTAAAATTCCTATACTAACAAGTACGGTAGGGTTTTTTTCTCCCCCTAGTTAATAATGAGGTAGTTTTACTGGTTATAAAAACTCAAGTAGAAAGAGTTTGGAGGTTAGAAAACACCCACTTTGTTAAAATAACATCCAGTACATTAAAGACATCTTAGTAATCACCCCGAGGCAAGGCTAACATCACACAAGGTGATTAATGGCTGACAGTATTTCGCATAGTCAAACAGCGTTCAGGTGGTGGTAGAATCTCTGTGAGGAAACAACTCAAGAGGCAAGGAAGAGTTACAGGCTTTCTCCTGGAGTTTGTATTTACCAAAAGGTATGTGGTCCAAACTTCCTGGAAGGGTTCTTGGCTACTCACTAAACATTTCTGATGTTCGAAGGTAGTCCTAATAAGGTGTTTCATCTTTCTTAAAATTGTCCTGTAACCCAGATGAGAAACAGTGCTAGATACTAGTAATGCTGGCTCGGCAGTCCAGGTCCTGAGGTGTGTGTAATTTTGTACATGTACATCTGATCAAGATGCGATTACATATTTACCGAAAAAATTAATTACCGACAATAAAACGGTTCAGTTTTATAAATGTTTCCGTGAGAAAAATCAAGAGGAGCAAAGATAAAAGTTCCAAGGAAATACTTAATCTGTAACCGTCACCTGTATCTTTGTGATCAAGGGTGGCTTTAATCTCTTGGCAGGGTTTCGCAGATTCCCCGGGTCTGTTTCGTCAGTGCTCCGCTGCTTTGTATACTAAGATGCACCTTCCTAACCTAACTCAGTGTGACCAGGTCAGAAGTATTCTTTCCCTGAGGCCAGAGCCTGTCAGATTGCCCACCACTACTCAGCACAAAAGATAGAAATTTCTTTTAAAGATTGATCTGTTTTTTGTTTTTTTTTTTGTTTTCATCTTCCCTTCATGGGCCACAAGCTCTATCCTGCAGGCAAAGCAAATCATACATTAAGGTCAAAGAACACCGAGCATTTTCCTGCATCTTTCATGTTTTTTAAAAAAAGCCCCCCTTTGCAGCGGGCTCTCGCGGGTAGGGAGGGTGCTCTTCAATCTGCCGGCTCTGCCCTGCCTACCCTGGCTTCCTCGTGCGAGAGAATTCCAGACATCCTCGAAAGTGTTCCAGTCACGTCACGCTGTCTTGGAGGAACAGTGCTTTGAGATTGTCCTTTCTCCTGCTTGGAGTTTTGACTTGGAATTCCTGTGCGATTCCAGGCAGGAGGTGGCATATCCCGGGTCCCTCGTCTGCGTTCAGCGGCGGCCCTCTGTCGGCCTGGTGCTGCTTCCTCAGGGCAGGGGACCCTTCAGGCCGCGACCTGGACCTGGACAAACTGTCTTTTGAAACAAGTTAAAAGATTTTTAAGATTATCATTGGGGTAAAATAATGTGAAGATGGTCTTTTGGGTAAGACGGATGACAGACCGGAAGTGTTTGTTTCTTTTCCTGCTCACCAAGTGTTCTGTCTTCACTCCAGGGGAAGGTGTGGCTGATTGATTTTAATCCGTTTGGTGAAGTAACCGATTCACTGCTGTTTACTTGGGAAGAACTGATATCTGGAAGAAACTTAAAAGGTGATTTTAGTGAAGGAGAAGGCCTGGAGCAGGTAAGGGGGTAAAGAGGATGCCAGGAGACCTTGCCCTCCGCTAAATCGCTGCTTGTAGTTATGACTGTTCTGTAGGCGCCGACACAGGTTTGCCAGCAGATCCTCTTCCGTGGAGGTGGTTCACTCCCTCGTGTAACATTGTCAAAACAAATAATGGTCATCTTTCATATATTTCCCTAGTTGTTTCTCTTTTTCTTGACTCCTTCAGTCCTGCCCAGGTGGAAGAATCTTGACCCTGGGTCACTTCGTATGTTGACTCTGATCCTAACCCACCTGCCGACCCCCGAGGGAGGAGAACCGCAGGTGCCCCGGCCGGGGTGTCGGCAGGGTCATGGCCCCATCAAGGGGACCCCGCTGGAGTGTCTTGCCCACCAGCTTCCTCTTCCACCCTCGGTGGCCGTCCCACACCTCTGCACCCCCTTCAGGCCTCCTCAGCAGACGATAGATGATTCCGCATCCTTCTTCACAGGAAGGAAATCTGCTGATGCGAATCGACTCTGTGTAATTGTCCTCAAACCTGCGAGCGTCCCTGCGTCCCTCCCCCTCAGTCTGATGGTTCCACGTGCTCAGCACGATGCTCCTCCTGCCCCTCCTGATACCCGTGCTGCCACGCACTCCTTCCTGCTCCCCGTTGTCCTCTGTACCCGCCCTCCATCTCTGTTCACACATCTTCTGTCCTAAAAGACAAACCCCTTTTAACGCCATGTCTTCAGCCAGGCCTTCTCTCTGTCTGCTCATCTTCACAGCCAGACTTCTTTGAACGACACCTTTGTGTTGCCTTTTTCTCTTTAGAAAAGTAACACATGCCTCCCCCCCTTTTTTAAATGTATATTTTTGAGAGAGAAAGAGAGAGAGTAAGCTGGGAAGGGGCAGGGAGAGGGAGACAGGATCTGTGTGCTGTCAGCTCAGAGTGACACAGGGTTCAAACTCAAAAACTGTGAGATCGTGATCTGAGCCCAAGTCGGACGGTTAACCGACTGAGCCACCTAGCCGCCCCAACACCTGCCCATTTTTAAAGAGAATTATGAAATTGCCCGTGATTTTACTACCTTGAGAACCACGGTTTACATTTTGGTATAGCATATTTGGTATGTATAACATATCTGTAAACCTATACCCCAGCTTTTTAAAATAAATGAGATTGTACTACATATGTGTTACCTTGTGTGTATTTTTAAAATCTTTTTAAAAAAGGTTTGTTTTTATACACTCAGTTTCATAGACAGAATAAGATTGCCATCCCTACCACTTCCGTTAACGTTTGTCGGGCAGGTTTTTGTACGCACCTACGCACACATTTTCACACTAGCGGGACCGTAGCAGCCTCACTCATGCTAGTCTGTGACCTGCTTTTTGCAGCTGCTCAGTAGTTGTACATCTGACGGTGAGCTTCCTTCTGTGGCCGCCTCTGCCTGCTGCTTCCCACCCGTGCGCCCCCCACCCGCTGCCGGGGTGCCCCCATCCCTGCTGCTCCACAGAAACCGCGCTCGGCAAGGGCGCCGCTGACTCGTTGCCGAGGCCAGTGGACCATGCACCGCCCTTTTCTCACTTGGCCCCTCGGCAGTGTCACCCCTCCAGGCTTTCACCACACTCTTCCCTCGGTTTCCGTGACACAAGCTCTCCTGCCAGGCCTCTTCCTGCTTTTCTGGCAGCCGCCTTGCCTGCAGCGTGCGCATCTTTCCTCTTGTCTGCCTCTGAAAGGCTTCTTTCCACCCTTTCTGTGTCCTGGGCCCTGTCCTTCTGGATGTGGCTCGGATGAGTATTTTCCCAGACGTGGCTCTTGCCCTGCTGTGTTGTACCCGCCTGTGTCCGGCCTCAGACTGTAAGTTGCCGAGCACAGGGGTTGTATCTCATGTTCTCCGCAGATGCGTGTGGCTTGGCACAAGTCTGGCACAGCGGATTTTTGTGGAATTAATGAGTGAAGGAATTTTTTTTGTGCTGGCGTCTCAAGAGTTGGGGGCCATTCAATCCGAGCGTCAAGGAAAGAGAATGTAAATTATTCAGCACAGGGTTATTTTTAAAGATGAGGGACACAGTCAGTGGATAGAAACAGTTTGTACAAAATCCACTCTGTGATCCAAATCTCTTCTTTCTTTTTAATTTAAACAACATTATATCGGAGGTCGGGGGAGGACAAGGAACAGGAACTGGCTCCTGCTTTTTCCCCGGCGTCACGTCCTGCCTGTCTCCCCATCCTTACTCCCCCCGCCTAGAGAACCGGCTTTCCGTCTGGGCCTCGCAGCCCGCCCGGCTGTGCCTGCTGCCTTCCAGGCCATGCTCAGTCCCCGTCCAAGTCCCCAGACCTCACGGGGCTGCTCTCATCCTGCCCTTCAGTCCACACGGCCCCTCCGCAGCAAGGTGTTCCCTCACCATCCCGGGGAAGTAGCCCTGTGGTTTTCTCTTATGATGGCACCCTATTTTTGTGTTTGTATAACCCCTCTTACTCTCTGAAATGATCTTGCTGTTGTATTTACTTGCTCGTTTATTGGCTGGCTGCCAGTCTGGTTTACCAGCTGGTCTCCTATACCTAGGACAAGGTGAGCATCACGTGGGTGTGTCCTCAGTTTTTGTCAGATGATTGGTCTGTCGCAAGTAGGGCCTGCTTTCTAGGGCTCCAAGGTCCCGGCCTGCCTCTATCTGCTGGACACCCTCCATCCCTCATCGAGATATCTGCCACCCCTGAAGTCAGACCTGAGGCCTTCCATCTCTGAAATCCTTTTTTGGCACAAGGCAACACGTAGATAGTAAATGCAAGACTCTAAGCAAGTCCATTGAAGACCGTGAAGACTTGTTAAATATGAAACTCAAATCTGCAGTTTTCCGTAGGTGCCGAGAGAGTTCAATAAGTACGTTAAATGACTGAGAGAAGCACAGAAGGGTAGGAATTCATAGCACTCACTTGCCCTCGCTATTAACTTTATTCTTCAGGGCAGTACTTCTCACCTGTGCACCTGTACAAAATGATAATACTGACCAAGCGCTGCAGCCTGCGTGAGATCGCTCAGGGCCAGACAGAGCCAGCCATAGGCCTCGGGCCCATTCCAGGACTGTGGAACCCACAATTTACATGCAGGACACAGTGGCTGGTAGCATTAGGGGTCGACTGTAGCTCTCTGTGAGGACGCTCTTTTCAGATACTGTATATTTATTTTTGAGAGAGTGTGTGCGCATAAGCGGAAGGAGACGGCAGAGAGCGAGAATCCCAAGTAGGTTCCATGCTGTCAGCGCAGAGCCCAACGCAGGGCTTGAGCTCATGAACTGCGAGATCATGACCTGAGCCAAAACCAAGAGTCAGATGCTAAACAACTGAGCCACTCAGACATCCCTATTTGGAAGTATTCTTAAAAATCTTGGTGTTTTTTTTACTTCAGAATCTTATTTTCTGGGGTACCTTGGTGGCTCAGTCAGTTAAGTGGCTGGCTCTTGATTTCAGCTCAGGTCACAGTTGTGAGATGGAGCCCCAAATCAGGCTCCTTCCTGAGCACAGAGCCTGCTTAAGATTCTCTCTCTCTCTCTTCCTCTGTCCCTTCTCTGCTTGTACGCATGTGTGTGCACACACTCTCACACTGTCTCTCAAAAAAATCTTATTTTCTTCCTTACCTAGTACAGAAGGGAACATGAAGTTGAAATCATTATACTAGGATCTTTTTCACTTTGAAGAATAGACTTGAAAAGATAGTTTTTCAGAGACTTTCTCTTTTTTTCTTTGTAAAGGATTCTCCAGCTTTCCGTTGCACAAACAGTGAGGTGACGGTTCAACCTAGTCCCTATCTGAGTTACCGACTTCCCAAGGACTTTGTAGACCTGTCTACTGGGGAGGATGCTCACAAACTCATAGATTTTCTTAAACTGGTAAAGTATATATATACTTAATACACATATATGTGTACACCTTTGTTTTCAAATTTTCAAACGGACTTTGTAATATTTCATTTTAGTCATATACTACCTAAATTTTATTTGGTGATTATGAATTAAAGGGGCAGAATTACCGAGTTAGGTCATTTTATAAAGAAATCTGTAAAGTAAGCTGAAAGAATAATTTGTTTAAAATGATAGAAAATGTGTTTTATGATGTTTACGCTTTCTAAATAATTTTCACTACTGAGTTTAAAAAAAATTTTTTTAATGTTTATTTGAGCGAGAGACAGAGCACAAGCAAGGGAGGGGCAGAGAGAGAGGGAAACACAGAATCCAAAGCAGGCTCCAGGCTCTGAGCCGTCAGCACAGAGCCCGACGTGGGGCTCCAGCTCACCAACCGTGAGATTATGACCTGAGCCGAAGTCGGATGCTTAACCGACTGAGCGACCCAGGTGCCCCATAATACTTCTGATTTTGAAGGAAGCCTGTATACTGTTATTGGGCTAAAAGAAGATCCAGCTCTCTGCTGTGGTTATTCAGGGGGAGTATGTATATTTGTACTTGTGTGTTTCTGTGTGGGAATGTTTCCGCATGTGTAAGAAAGAGAAATATTCAGATACCTGAGGGTGACACGCCCAGGAGTTGGAGTGATAAACTTGTCTGATGAATTAAAGCATGTTTTTCCATGATGATTTTCAACGATATGTTTGGCCAAGGCCGCTAGAAAATTATGCTTGATGACAGAAAAAGTGATCTTGGCTGAACATATATCCCAACTAGAATGTGCTGTTTTAATATGTCTTGGTTTCCCTTGACAGAAAAGAAATCAGCAAGAGGATGACTGAGGAGAGCGCCAGAGTGAAGTCCGAGGTAAAGAGGAGACCACCTTGGTGTCAGAACGCTGCTCTGAGCTCACAACTTCCTGTTCCCCCACTTGGGGCAGGGTGGGGGACAGTGTGAAATCAATAGCTTTTTATATCCATGTATATTAAGCTGGAAGCAAATGGAGGGACTTTGCTACTTGTAAAAATAAATAATAAATAGATCTTAAACATAGGAAAGCATACTGTTCTGATGATAAAATACCTTCTGTGAAATACCTCACTCTTTTGGCTCAGTCTGTTTAGAGTTATCTACGTTTCTTGTGCTCTTTTTGTACCTGTTGGGTAGATGGGCAAATTCATATTTGTTATAAAAAAATGGGTTCTTGTTTAATAATACTATTTCACAGAAAAAAGTTGAACCTTATATTACCGTAGAAAATATTTTTCCTACTTTGAGAGAATTTTCATAGAAGTTTTCTATTGGTTTATCTTTGGTTTACGTATCACTAAAATAATACAGACTTCTTACACTATCAAATAACCATGAAAATGTCAGTATGTTATAACTAGTGTAATCTGTATTAGTAAAACTGTCACAGAGTTAGACTTTGGCCTTTTTTAAAAATACTGGAATTTGGGGGAGGTAGGTTCACTTAGGCCACCAGTTTAGTAATTATTCTTCCATGCCCTAATCAATGATGAGGAGATGAATGATACTAATTTACTCAGTACTTACTATGTGCTGAGACAGTGCTGCGTGATCTGAGTGTGTTGATTTACATAGTGGGACCGTTCGAAAGAAATCATTCCCAGGGTCTCTAATGTGTATTAAGGAATATTTTACTAATTGGAGGTATGTTTTTCAACTTAGGAGAGCACATGCGAGTGTTCCCCTAGGAAGATAGAGAAATGGAGCGGTTTCCCCTTTCTGTGTGATTAAGGCGGATTATACATAATGAAGACAGATACTTCTTTTTTGGTTGTCTCAAACTGTAGCTGTTTGTGTGGTTTCTCAGTTACAATCACTCAGATATTAATATTTTAAAATACAAAGATCAACTTGCGATCTTTGCATTCAGTGTATCATATGCCGTTTCTGAGGCCAGTTGTCTGAAATCGAGGTGCTTTAAAGTATTTTTGTTTTTTAAATAAACTGCTTATGAGGGACTTGACTCTAACTCATAATGGAGGGATTTATTATCATGAGTTGATTTAAACATAGCTCTCGAAGCTGGCTTTGTCAAGGTGGTACTTCACCAGTCCAAAAAAAAAAAACAACTGATGTATTTTAATACCAATTGAAAAAAATTGGACTATAATTAATAAAGAGACTCAAGCAGAATTTGGCAAATATTTGATAAAAAGTACAATTCTTGGTGCAAAACTCATTAAATTTTTGCATTAATTTTCCTGAGGCATTATTGAGTTCAACTCTCACTTCACTTTTATTTATTTATTTATTTATTTATTTATTTATTTATTTAAAATTTTTTTTAACGTTTTTATTTTATTTTTGAGAGACATAGAGACAGAACGTGAGCCAGGGAAGGGCAGAGAGAGAGAGAGATACAGAATCTGAAGCAGGCTCCAGGCTCGGAGCCGTCAGCACAGAGCCCGACGGGGGGCTCGAACTCACAGACCGTGAGATCATGACCTGAGCTGAAGTCGGCTGCTTAACCAACTGAGCCACCCAGGCGCTCCTCACTTCACTTTTAAAAATCAACTTTTTTACATTGTCCTCTTAGTATATTTGATTTTGGTTAATTATACTTTTGTGAATAGTAAATATAGGCTAATATGCAGGAAATATTCTCCTACACTGAAATATCGTTTGTGCCTTGTAAAAGATTAGTTTTGAATTATCTTTTTATTTTATTGGCATAATCTGTTCTTTTTTTGAGGTACCTCAGGTTTGTGCTTGAATTTAGAAAGTGAATTTGTTAGTTTGGGCCTGAAATCCTACCTTCTGAAGAGAAGACATGGCAGCTCTTTAGTCAGGGTGGGACAAACATGTTTTTACTTTGTGTTACAGAACAGCAGAGTGTGGGATGGGCCTCCGGTACAGCGCACATTGCCAAAAAGTTGTGGTTTTTTCCTTTTTTAAAAATGTTTATTTATTTATTTTGAGAGAGAGAGGCAAAAAGGGAGCATAAGCGGAGGGGGGGCAGGGAGAGAGAGAGAGAGAGAGAGAGAGAGAGAGAATCACAGGCAGGCTCATTGATGTCAGCTCAGAGCTTGACACTCACAAACCATGAGATCATGACCTGAGCAGATCTCTAGAGCTGGGCGCTGAGCCACCCAGGCCCTCTCAAAGTTCTGTTTTTAAGTCTCATGTTGATGTGCATTTTCTGAGTTCATGACTCAGTCATTTCTCTTCGTGATAATTGAGGATTGTGTCAAAAAACAAACAAATGTTACATGACTGAGTTTTTGGCTTAAGTTTGTTTTCTTACCTGGAAGTTAGGTGAACAATAACCATAAGTTCATGCATTTGTTAAGCGAGAGCCCATGCAACACTTTGCATATAGTGTATCATACATACTAAATCCCCCAAAACATGGTAGCTATTACCATCATTCTGCTTTGCAGACTCTGTATGTTAGAGGCAAATTCTTTTTTTAAAATAGTTTTTTTTTTTTTGAGAGAGAGAAACTGCGCATGCGTGTATGCATGTGGGAAAGGGAGAGTGAGAATCCCAAAGCAGGCCCTGCACCGCCAGATGCGAGGCTCCATCTAGAAACTGTGAGATCATGATCTCAGCCTAAATCAAGAGTTGGCGCCTAAGTGATGGAGCCCCCCCAGGCAGCCCGAGGCAGTTTATTTTTAATAGAATCAAGAAAATGTTGAGTGGTGAAGGACTTTAGAGATCATTCAGCCCAGTTTCTTTTCCTTTTACCCTTCTTCCCTCCTCCCTTTCCTTTTTTTCCTCTCTTCATTTTTTTAACACAGCAGAAAACTGCTGGCCCAGAGAAGTTAAGACTTGTCCAAAACTGTAGCAGAATCAAGGCCATGAAAGAACTTCTATTCTAATGCTTTTAGCCTAATATTTTTTATAGATAAGTTTCCTCCAGAACAAATTATTTTAATAATGGAATTTTCAGAAAAAGATTTTTTCAGTATAGTCGGACACACAAAGTTACATTAGTTTCAGGTGCACAACTGATTCCAGAAGTTTATATATGTGTTTACCACAAGTGTATGTAGGTAGGAGTGTTTTTGTTTGTATTTTGTTTTTTAATAAAAGTAAGTACAAATTCATCTCACATTTGTGTGGAAGAATTTGATGAAAAGAGTACGGAAATTAAATGAAGAAGTCCCTGTCTTTGAAAGATGAATTCAATTTCATGTTTAGATTAATCAGACTGATCTTGAGGGGTGACAATGACTTTTAGACATTTTAAGGACAGAATCCCTCTGTAAGCGTTATTCGATTTACATGTGTGCTGGCTCCCAGACACAGCGTCAGTCAGGAATGCTAGGAGGTGCCCAGGAGCCGGGCGCGCACACTCAGCACGGGGGTCGTGCGCACCCACGGAGAGGCTCGGGGAGAAGGAAATAGACCTCATAAAAGATTTGGGCAGAGTCCACCCTCAGTCACCTCGAGAGCACGCATGCGCATGAGGCTCTTTTCAATCGAGGGAAACTAAACCAGAACAACACTTGGAAGTACATGTATCCTGCGTGAAAAGCCCATGCAGGTAAGCGTGCTGTCCCAGAGACTCGTCCCTCGTCCCTCAGGCCGATCCTCCCCGGGCAGGACAGTGTCAGGTGCTGTGTGGCCATCTGGGCCGTCCTGGCTCACGGACCTCGCCAGGTGGCCCAGCAGCCGCGGTGGTGGGCATTGTGGTGAGTAGCAGGCTGTGGACACATGTCTGCTCTGGTGAGAAGGAATTTCTGCGGTGGCGCTAAGTAAGGGCGACCTGAGGCTGAGGGGAAACCAGCCCTGCCTTGGGGTGGGGTGGGGGCAGGGACGCCGCAGGGAGCAGGGGATGTGCGCATGCGCACATGTGAACCCTGAGGCCGGAGAGACCGCAGGGTTGAGGACCAGGCCCCTGCCGCACACCTGAGGTGTTGGGATCTCACGCTCACGCGAGGCGGGAAGTGGGGGCGGGGTTTTCAGCGAGAGAGACGGTATGGTTTCGGTGTTTGAAGTGGTTTTCCGGTTTCTGTGTGGAAAGCCGATGAGTTGGGAGAAGGGTGCCTCATGGTGATAATGTGGCTCCCTCGAGCGGCCCGGTGGGGCGCTGCTGACGGGGAGCATGGGCGGCAGGCTGGGGGCAGGAAGGGCGGAATCGGGCTGTGGGGGCCTCGAGGGGCCGGTGAGGGCGCGGCCGAGGGGGAGCTTGGCCAGGGGGCGGGCAGGGCGGGAGGAGCCCCGCCGAAGCCCAGGTTCCGCGTACGAGCCGTCAGGTGTGGGGTGACGCGGTTTGTCTAACGCGAAAGAGGAGGGAAATAGAGATTCCAGCGACTTACCGAACAAGGAAGTCTGACAGCCGTTAGAGCTTGTGTGCAAGGGCAGTAGGGGTCGGGAGGGCACGCAGGGCGCCCGCGACGGTGGTCCGGCGATGGGCTGTTCAGCTGGGCGGGACCCGGCCAGCGCGTTGAAGATACCAGAACAGTTGTGCTTCCGTATTAGGAGCAGTGATAGGACTTAATGTGGGCAGTCAGTGCGAATTTATAATGGTTATTCTTACTGACTTTCATGTCTGAAGTACAGCTCTCTTCGCACAGAAGATAATGTATGACAGTATAATTCTGTTGAGATCCTCTAATTGATCATCATTAATTTTATGAAGGCCTCAGTGGGAAGCAGATACGACTTAAATTGTATTTGCTGCATCACTGGTTCTCTTGACTATTTGGACTCGTGTTTAATATGTCGAGCTCTTAGGTGGATTATCTCCCCATGTACTCATGGACTTCGAGTTAAGTAAAGACTTCAATGGATTTCTCCTGCGAATTACAAGTGGCCTGCCCTCCATTGTTGAAAAAACATCTATAAAATGTCAGCACTGATTTTGAAACAAGGCAAGCAGCTGAGGAGTCAACTACTCATTTGTAGTTGTATATACAAGCAGTCAGTGGGAAATGGAGTATAAATAACCTTACAGCCTTCAAAATGAGCTACAGCCATGCGCAATAATTTGAGGAGACGTGGATTTCTCTGAGAATCTGGTGGAAGCTAGGGTCTCTCCTGAGGGGGTCATAGACCCTGGATTAAGAATCCCTGGTCTGAAGCCATGTTAGATCAGTCTGGAAGCCAAGGCTCCTGCCTTCCTAAGAATGGAACCATTTCATAATGTGTACCTATCTCCACTTTTAAGAGTTTCTAACTTTAGTAGTTTCTAACAATGGTGTTTAAGTAATTAACTCATTTATAGTGCACCCCCTTCAGATTGTCAGCTCTCATAAACTGAGTGTTAGAATCCAACCAGAGAATGGGGCGCCTGGGTGGCTCAGCGGGTTGAGCCTCCGACTTCCACTCAGGTCATGATTACACAGTTCGGGGGTTTGAGCCCCACGTCGGGCTCTGTGCTGACAGCTTGGAGTCTGGAGCCTGCTTCGGATTCTGTTTCCCTCTCCCTCTGCATCTCCCCCACTTGCTCTCTTTCTCTCTCACAAAAATAAATAACCATTAAAAAAATAAAGGATTAACTGATTATTCACTGGGACAGGTGTTATCTTTGGAAGCAGGTGCGTTAGAGAAGACTATATACTTATTTTGTGATGCTGTCGCCACTACAAAACCTTTTCTGTAATTTTTGGGGGAAGTTCCATCAGATCCATTTATAAGCCACAGAAGAAAATCTTTCTATTTTATTCAATACCTTATTTTTTGAGCAAAAATGATACATAGTTCCATATCACTTTTCTTTCTTGTTCATGAGACATGGTTCAGAATTTTTCCAAAATTCACATGTCATCCTCAAGAAGCCCTAATCTATTTTATGCACCACTAGGACATTAATCTTCGTGAATCGCAATTCCAGTCATTCTAACACTTACAGCCTCTTGGCTTCCCATTGCTTGCAAGTTAAAGTACAGACTTCGATGGGCATCCAAAGCCCTCTGCAGTGTTGCCTCAATCTGTCTTTATGGGTTAATTTCATCCTCACCAGCACACACTGTTCTCCAGCCAACCTAGATTACTTGATATAGCTGAGGATGTCCTTCTCTTTCTCATCTGCTCCCTCTGCCGTGCCTCCCCCTGGCCCCCCACTCACCTCCTGCCCAGTCTTCTGGTTATTAAAAGCCAGCCTTCACAGACTGGCTCAAGCAGGTATCTTCCTCATGGAAATATCCAGAGAGTTTCTTCTGTGCTGGAATTTTCAAGGCACTCTGATGTTACTGTTGCTCTTATGTTCAGAGCCCTAAGCAGTGTTTGTAGGATGTAGCTGCCATGATCTTTCTACTAATCATAAACTTAAGGCAACAATGGAGTCCTTGCTTCATTGTCTCCCAGTGATTTGGTACTCTCTCTTGGCCAAACGGAATGTGATTTAACCTCATTGAAGGTGTTCTGCCTTAGATGCAATTCAAAATGAGTTCCCAAAACACTTTCCACAACAGAACCATCACCCAAGCTAATGCATCACTCTCAAGGTCGACAGTTTGAATAATGGAACCCTCAATTATACATGTTCGTCTTTTTTATTCACGTTATAGAATCACTGCTCCAAAATGTTACTAGAGTTCTTGTCTTCCCTGAACGGAACCAGATCTTCAAAACCTACCGCTGATATCTCAACCCATAGCATTCATGAAGCATGGGCTGGCCCTTAAACTGTGAATAAACTCTGAGTATTTCTGCCTATTCTAAAAAAAAAAAATGCTGTAGAATTTTAGTATGTTCTATGCTTGCTTCCTTTTCATCTTTCAGGCATTCGCACCCCTTTCTAGTCCATCCCCAGCACTAACAAGCACTGTCTCAGTATGAGGCAGGCACAGACAAAACTAGCCACTTCCTGGGGAAGCTATGCCTTCCATTTGTTTAAAAGTCTTCCAGAACGATAACCTCTTAGGAGGTAGTTCTGTTTTTGTTTTGTTTGTTTTACATTGAAGTGAAAAATCATGCTTGTGCGTTGTTGACTGTCAGCAGAGCCCTAGGAACCAGACTGCCTGGTTTAGAATTGGCTTTGTTACCTGCTGACAGTGCAGTCCAGGGCAAAGTACTAATTGTCTCTATGCCCTCTGGTTCCCAGTCTACAAAACAGAGATGGCAATAGCACCTACCTCCCATGGTTGTTTCTAGAAGTCCGTGTAGCACAGTTCCTGGCATTGTAGTCCCTGTTCAGTATATATAAGCTCTTACTTTCTATACTGCATCACTGTTGTGTGATTTCAATGAGCTGTTAACTTCAGTATTATAATAATCCAGTAATATCTCCTGCTTCCTGCCTTCCTGGGTTTGTGGGAAGGGTTCTAACGAGAGATTCCGCTGTGTTTATCTTCTCCATCCTACCTGCATACCCAGCCTTTGCCCTACCACAGCCCACAGCATCGCCTGTAGTGGAACCAACAGTCGCCCAGCTTCCCAAGACACTGACTGTCTGACCGTCAGTGTGTGCATTTCTAGAGCCACTCCACTTGGCCTTGGACAAGGAGGAAGCAGCATGGGGGGTAAACATTTAGTTGAGAATAGAACAGATATATTAGGACTGCTTCAAATATAATTATATTAAAGCAATAGAGTAGTGACTGAAACAAATACATCCATTCAGAAGACACAAGAAATGACCAACCTGGACATAAAGAACTCTAGGATAAAGGAATGGCAAGTGCTTTATGGACATTACCTAAATTTTTAAGTCTATAGCTATATGAATTAAACAATAATTTCTCCCATTTTACAGAAGATGAATCCGTAGGTCTCATTGATCATTTGCTCTAGATAACAAGCAGTAAGTTACAGACATATGATTCAAACTCAGATACACTTTATACTAAAGCCTACATGCTTCACCCTACGTTCTAGGACTTCAGAAATCACAGAATAACCCGAAGTCTGTGCGATTTGATCCAGACTGTCTTTAATTAATCTGTGGCCCTTTTAATTTTTTCCCTACAAGTAAAGCATATAGAGCATTCTCGGAAAATCCTAGTGGAGGCTGTTGGTACAAATGGCTACTTTCACAAACTAGATACCAAGTACAGGAAGGAATTTGGAAGCATACAGAATAAAACTTGAATCTCCTTAGTACTTCTGGGACAGACTTCTTTCACTGCTCTGTTTCGAGAGTTCATCATCCTCTTGCCATACCAATCACTGCCCACTTCAATCAGGTTGGTTCACTGTAGTTCCACAGTGAAATTCCAAGACACCGACCATCCCTCCCCATGGCCAGAGAGACAGCCCCACCAGAGAGGGTGTGCTCTGTGCTCTGGACCTGACGAGTTCCCTCTGCTTGGTCTTGGTTCTATAATTCGGTGTCAATACTCATGGCTCCATTTGTACATTTTTATTGTGTGCCCTCGAGCTTTTGGTTTCATGCTGTCCCTTCTCCTAAAGCAGTAATGAAGCTACATTATCACATGACTGGGCACTGTGCCCTTGTGTTCTTGTTCTAAATAAATTGTGATTGAAAAGATTGTTCACCTTTCATTACATTTTGAGGAAAACAAGTACACACCTAAAAGTCTGAAAGCTTATGTGTTGCTATTGGGCACTTTCTTCTTGCCCTTCTCCACTTTAGAGTAGAAGCACGATGCATCTGTGTCGGGGTGCTGGGAATAAGCTTCAGGGCCAGTGCAATATTTTAGAATTTTCACTTGTTTCTAGGTCTTAGGTTACTGTATATATTTTCCCCTCTGATTTCCCTTTTATTCTGATTCCCCTGGACTGGTAGGAGGCTATAGTCCCTGCCCGTGATTGAGGAGGCTTACAGTCCAGTGGTGAAATAGGGAGACACACATACGTAGAGAATGTCCAAGAAAAGGTGTGTGGATACGCATATGTGTTAACAGCCAAACAGCAGTAAATGAAGATGTGCTTTGATTTATAGTTGGCTTTATAAGGTGTGAAAATCGGAGTTTTATAAATTAAAGGTTGGTTTAATAGAATTTATGGAGTTTATCAGAAAAGGACCTCATAGTTAAAAAAAAAAAAAGCCCTCCCAATATGTTTTATTATGCAAACACCTGTTAATCAAATAATCTGTCCTAAATGTGGTTTGTTGCATATCTGTTTTCTTTAATGCCACACATCTCCATACACCTACTTTGATGGCATTTGAGAAGGGAGATAAGGCTTGTTGAAGGAATTGTACTTTCTGTGTCAGACTTCCCTGACTTGGACATAAATGATTATTAGTTGTGATTGGAGAATCAGGGCACAAGAGGATACTGTGCCTAAACTCTGATATACAGTGGTCTTCATGGAAGACTTGTGTGCAAAGCATTGAAAAGCTGTGACTCCTACCTTCACGCCCGCATTTATTTGCAGTTCACAGGGTGTCTGACTGCTCAGAAGTTCAGCCAACCATTTCTCTGAGCAGGTAGAGGCTCGTCTTTCTTTTGATGGGATAGATTTCTTAAGAAGTAAGCCCGTCCTTAATCTCATTGGGTTCTTTCCAGTCACATCATTGCAAAACATTGGGCTTAGAGACATGGCTCATTATTTACCTTCCTCCCGAGCTCCCAGCCCCAGATGAGAAGGGGGAAGGGAGCAGTGGGGCAAGGAAGAGCACCGAGGTTGTATATGTGTGTGTATGTGGACACATTCACTCACAACCGTTAAAGTTGATTTGCTTTGCTTTGGTGTGCTGGGTAGGTCGTGAGTTGGGGATAAGGACGTGTGCTGGGAACACAAAAGAAGAATCATCAAAAGATATGATACTACAGCTTGAGAGGTGACTGGCAACAACCTAATCTCTGTGGAAACTTCTCAGTGGGTCACAGAGTAGAATAAACAACAGCAGAGCTGGGCCAGAACACTGGAGGGTTTTTCTCCAAACCATCACAGCATTCACTCGACGAATTATAGGTCTTTTTCTTCTTTCTTCTTCTTTCTGTCCCCCACCTTTGGCCTCCCTTTTTTCCTCCCAAGAAGTCATCTTGTGCGGCTGCAGTTTACAAGCACGGCCCATTATTGGTGTCTGAGGAACTGGACAGGACTGTACCCAGTATTGTACGTTTATTCTTGTGGGAAGAACTGACGGCTTGCTCTTTAATGTCTACGAATTGCTCTGTTAGATGAAAAGTGTTGTTGCATCGGTGCCAAGTAACGTTATCGCTTTTAGGGGTGTTTGTTGTCAGGGTGGTCAAGGGCATTTATCTCTAGGCCCACTGGAATGCCACAGCCAGAATTCATGTCTGTTTCACTCACCTACGAGAAAAGCAGAGCCGCCCACACATGCATTGGCAACGCTGAGGGCATCATTCCTCTTAGGTTTTAAAGTGGTCACCCCAAAAAAGAAGACATTGGGTAGGGACATAGGAAAGAAGAGATGGAGAGGCATATTCTCAAGTACTCTTCAGTGGCCTCTGAACTTGACTGCCAGGGGATTTAGGGTTGGAGAAATAAATGGAGTAGGAAGAGACCCAACATTTTAAACAGATGACCTAAAATATAGTCCAGGGCAAAAGGATCATGACCTCTTCCAATAAGTTAGTAGGTATGAGCAATGAAAAGGTGCAAGAGTGTCAGCTGGCTGCTCCTGTCACTATCTGTTGTTTGAAATGGAAATGAGAGTCCCTGGGGTGGGCAGCTTTAGAAAAGAAGAGATAAGGGTGCCCGGCTGGCTCAGTTTGTAGAGCATTTGACACTTGACTTTGGGGTCATGAGTTCAAGCTCCATACTAGACCTTTTTTTTTTTTTTTTTTTTTTAAAGGAGAGAGAAAGATCTCAGGATATGACACGCTCACTTCTTGATTTTGAACGCAACGTAAAGCTGTGGTGCAATTTGAATAATGGGAAGAAATGTAGTCAATCAGTAAAGAAGCTTCAGGTGCAAGCGGCAGAAATTAGTTTTTTTTTTTTTAATTTTTTTTAATGTTTTTATTTATTTTTGAGAGACACAGAGACAGAGCGTGAGCAGGGGAAGAGCAGAGAGAGAGGGAGACACAGAATCTGAAGCAGGCTCCAGGCTCCTATGAGCCATCAGCACAGAGCCTGACGCGGGGCCCGAACTCACAGACCGTGAGATCATGACCTGAGCTGAAGTCAGCCGCTCAACCGACTGAGCCACCCACGGTGCCCCAGAAATTAGTTCTGATTAACTATAGAAACAAGGATGTGCCAACGGGTATGAGGCACCTGGCAGTCTCAGAGATCTAGTGGGAGTGTCACCAGGACTCGGCCACCAAAGAGACTGTGGCTTCTGTCCTGCTGTTAGCCTGCTCTAGACTCAGAATCCCAGGAGAGAGAGTCTGATGGGCCCCACTTATTAGGTCAAGGGGAAATGAATGCTATTAATTGGAACAATGTGGATAGTAGCTCTCCAGAAATTCGAAGGAGGAGGCGGATGGAAGGCACAGTGGTCTTGGAATGTTCTCGGGGAAGAGAACGTATAAGAGGCCCACCGTGTAAGGAGTGCATGGAATCCCAAGCCAGGGTGGGCAGAGCACTTTGATCAACAGGCCCTGCAGGATGACAACACAGCAGAGGCCCACTCATTCCACATGGGCGGGCGATGGGGAAGAGGAAGGGCACGGCGCGGAGACATCTCGAGATTCTTACCAATCCTTGGTAAGAATGATGGGGGGCAGCACTCTGGGTGGGCCCTTGGGTGCATCAGACCCTCTGTTCTTCCCTCTTCTCTGTTCATTTCTCTTCTCTGTCATGTGCGGTTTCTTACCTGAGGTCTACTTCCACGTTCTGATTTTTACCTCACGTGACCCGAGTCACCCACAGAGTGTGGAGCAGCTGTTACATACAAGACGTCGTGCTACGTGCGAATAAATAAGACATTACCCTGACTTAAAATCTCTTAGAGGGAAGCATACAATTTAGCCAAATTTATGCACATTAGTTCACACCAACAATTTCTTTTATGCATCTATTTTTTTTTTGTTAATAGTATATGCCCAGAACATCAGCCTCGAAACCTCGGGAACATTAACAACTCCACCTTTTTCTTAATCTCCCATATTTATAATCGCTTATCAACATATCCACTTAGCCAGTCCTACAAATGCGTCCTTCCCGACCTCACAGCCCTGCGTGTTTCTGGGTTGGTGCCACCACGTGTCAAAGCCTTACACTCATTCTCTTACACTCATTCTTCTGGAATAACCAAATGGCTGAGCTGGCTAACTAGGTGTCTGGGTTCCTCCCACCTTTGTGGTCTGTACACAGGTTCCATAAGCCCTCCAGGAACTTCTCTCTGACCCATCGAGAGCAAACTTATTTTCCACTATTCCCGGCACACCCACCCTTCCAGGCAGATGAGTCTCCTTGTCCTTCTGATATTCCAGACTAGTGCTCTCCTGCCCCTGCTCATCTCCTCTCCTCCTCGGCACCGCCCTCCTTAATTCATCCACCCATTCAAACCAGTAGTTCACAGCCCAGCCATGCATTCTAATCCCCCAGAGAGGGTTGTTTTTGGTTGTTTTGTTTTTGTTTTTGCTTTTATTTATTTTTTAAAATTCTTTTTAATGTTTATTTTTGGAGAGAGAGAGACAGAACATGAGCAGGGGAGGGGCAGAGAGACAGAGAAACACAGAATCCAAAGCAGGCTCCAGGCTCTGAGCTGTCAGCACAGAGCCCAACACAAGGCTCGAACTCATGAACAATGAAATCATGACCTGAGCCGAAGTGGATGTTTGAGTGATTGAGCCACCCAGGCACCCTTGTGTTTGTTTGTTTGCTTTTTTTTTCGTTTTAATACCAAGGCAAGGGACCCAGCTAGGTTGGCCAGATAGTTCTAAGGTACTGCTAGAGTTTAGAATGACTAGTTGAAATGCAGGCCCACTGCTAGTGTCCACTGACTAGTCCTGCTCCCGAGGTCCTCCTGACACACTACAGCCACTGTGCCTTTGTTCCCTGTCTTTCTCTGAACTTCTAGAAAACTACAGTCCATTTTGTCCAAACCAACAGCAACGTCCCTACTTTACTGATTATATTTTTTCCTGGTTTTCTCTGGTGTTTGTTTATGTCACAAGCTCCTTGAGGGCAGGAGTAAAAAGCTTAGGCAATGAGTAAGCTCTTCCAGATCATGAAATATCAGGTAGATGGAGATCAATCCAAGAGTGTTTCAGATGACCGTGAGTGGGCAGTCAAGTGTTACGGGCTGACCTGTGTCCCCTCCAAATTCTGATGTTGAGTTCCTAACCCCAGGTACGTCCAAATGGGACTGAGTTTGGAGATCAGGTTTTTTAAAGAGGCCATTAAGTTAAAATGAGGTCGTTAGGGTGGGCCCTGATCTCATCTAACTGGTGTTCTTTGAAGAAGACTTGTGGACACACACAGAGACACACACACAGAGGAAGGACCACCTGAAGACACAGGGAGAAGAAGATGTCTACAAACCAGAGAGGCCTCAGAAGAAACCAAACTTTCTGACACCTTGATCTGGGGTTTCCAGGCTCCAGAACCAGAAGAAGATGACTTTCTAGTATTTAAGCCCCCCAGTGTGTGGTATTTTGTTAGGGCAGCCCTAGCAGACACACGTATGAAATAGGGGATGGGGAAGCTCAAGTAATGAGTTTGGGGAAGACACTCTAAATTATACTGGTCAGCTCTTAGCTGTCAGATCCTACCTGTTAACAGACACCACTGTGGACAGCCCTCCCGGGCAACAGCCCGATGCATTCAACACGGGAACTTCTTCACAAAGGACATTAGAGGGGCGCCTGGGTGGCTCAGTCGGTTGGGCGGCCGACTTCGGCTCAGGTCATGATCTCGCGAGGTCTGTGAGTTCGAGCCCCGCATCGGGCTCTGTGCTGACAGCTCGGAGCCTGGATCCTGCTTCAGATTCTGTGTCTCCCTCTCTCTCTGCCCTTCTCCTGCTCACTCTATGTCTCAAAAATAAACATTAAAAAAAATAAAAAAACAACAACAAAGGACATTAGAAACACACACCCACACAGGAAGCAGAGAAACGTCTGCACCTGGGAGGCTGTGTGTGCAGTTCAGGTGAGGTCTTTCCTCAAGTAAGAGACTCAAAGCGGCAGGATTTTTGTCTCTGTCACCGGCTGTGAAGAGGCATGCCGCCGTGCATTCTAGAGCCACAGCAGCCACCTGGAAGCTGATCCTTCAGTAAAGCTTCCATCTGAGAACACAGACCAGCCAACCCCTGGGTTTCAGCCTCGTGAAGCCTTGAGCAGAGAGAGGCCAGATAACCCCGTGCTTCGGACCTCCAGAAACAACTGTGTGTTGTTTTAGGCCATTAATTTGTGGATATTTTTTTACATAGCAATAGAAAACTGAGACAGGGGCGCCTGTCAGGCAAGTGGCCCTACTTTGGCTCAGGGCATGATCTCGTGGTTCATGGGTTCATGCCCCATGTTGGACTTTGTGCTGACAGCTCAGAGCCTTGGAGCCTGGTTTGGATTCTGTCTCCTCTCTCTGTGCCCCTCCTCAGCTCATGCTCTGTTTCTCTCTCTCTCTCAAAAATAAATAAACATTGAAAAATTAAAAAAAAAAAAAAAAAAGGTGAGGAAGACAACTGGGTGGCTCCATTAAGTGTCTGACTTTGGCTCAGGTCATGATCTCATGGCTCATGGGATTTAAGGCCTGCATTGGACTCTGTGCTGACAGCTCAGCCTGGAGCCTGCTTCAGATTCTGTGCCTCCCTCTCTCTCTGACCCTCCCCCACTTGCACCCTGTCTCTGTCTCTCTCTCTTAAATATAAATAAATCATTTAAAAAATTAAAAAAATAATAAATACTAAAAGCAAGGGTGCCTACGTTGCTCAGTTGGTTAAGCATCCAACTTCAGCTCGGGTCATGATCTTGTGGTCTGTGATTTCAAGCCCCGCTTCGGGCTCTGTACTGACAGCTCAGAGCCTGGAGCCTGCTTCAGATTCTGTGTTTCCCTCTCTCTCTGCCCTTCCCCTGCTTATGTTCTCTCTCTCTCTCAAAAATAAATAAATAAACATTAAAAAAAAGGAAACTGATACAGAACTTACTAAATCCTAGAAGATTTGTTTAGTTTTTAAACAACTAAAATTTAACATGACTTTAGATGCCAGAGAATAATTTTTTGGCACCAGTTATCCAAAGAACCTGTGGGGTCAAAACAACAAATAGGTCTTAGAAGGATTTCCAGGAGATCAAGGATGACCTTTTTAAAAAAAATGAGAGCTTATTCTCTTTCTGCTTCCGAAAATGATTTGAGGTGACTTTTCTAAGGCATGTTTCATGATAATTAAAAAATAGAAAATAACAAACCATGGAGGATGAGGAATGGACAGCATGGCAAATCCTGGCCAACTATTATAAGGACTTTAGCTTTGAACTTCTTAGAAGTCAAGATATTTTTTGAGACACCTGGGTGGCTCAGTCAGTTAAGCATCTGACTTTGACTCAGGTCCTGATCTCCTGGTTGGTGGATTCTAGCCTCACGTCGGGCTCTGTGCTGACAGCTCAGAGCCTGGAGCCTGCTTCTGATTCTGTCTCCCTCCTGCTGCTCCCCTGGTCGTATTTTGTCTCTATCTCTCAAATGTAAATAAAGATGAAAAAAAAGGAATTCAAAGTATTTTTATTTATTTTTTATTTATTTTTTATTAAATTTTATAATAGTTTATTTTCAAATTGGTTTACATATAACACCCAGTGTTCATCCCAACATGCGCCCTCTTTAATGCCCGTCACCGCCTCTCCCCTCTCCTTCACCCCCCTCACCCTCAGTTTCTTCTTAGTCTTTGAGAGTCTCTTATGTTTTATCTCCCTCCCTCTCTGTGTCTTTTTTTCCTTTCCCCTCCTCCCCTCCCCCTGGTTTTTGCTTAGTCTCACAAAGTCCACCTATTCGGGGAAACATATGGTATCTGTCTTTTTCTGACTGACTTATTTCACTTAACATAATACCCTCCAGTTCCATCCATGTTGCTTGCTACACATGGCCAGATTTCATTTTTTCTCATCAAAGTATTTTTAAAGATGTCAAAGGATAAACTAGAGCAGGGTTTCTCAGTCCTAGGTGTACACTAGAATCCCTTGAGAGGTTTTAAAAAACCATCAATGCCTGAGTCCCAGGCACCAGGATTCTGACTTAATTGGTACAGCACCAGGAGTGAGCCCCAAGAGCCGTTCAAGCTGCCCCAGGTGATTCTGACGTGCAGCGTTGGTGACGAACCACCAAAATGTTATTTTTATTATCAAACAAAAGCACCCATACTGATTTATTAGGAGAGATCTATTATGTTTTGGGATTTTATTTCGTGAAGTTTGTAGAATGGAGAATGCCTTTATACATTTATGCTTAAGTAGTTTTGCGAAAAATGCAATGACATTTATATGGTCCTTTGTTTTAAAAAGTTTTTATTTGAGTATAGTTGATACACAATGTTACATTAATTTCAAGTATACCAAGTAGTGATTCAACATCTCTATATACTATGCTGTGCTCGCCGCAAGTGTAGCTACCACCTGTCACCATACGATGCTATTACAGTACCATTGAACTATGTTCCCTAAGCTCTGCTGTTTATCCTGGTCCCTGGGGGCCTGTATCACCACACCCCTTCCCCCATTTTGCCCATTCCCCTCTTCCACCTCGTCTCTGGCAACCATCAGTTTGTTCTCTGTGTTTATGAGTCCAGTTCTGCTTTTTGTTTGTTTATTCATTTATTTTGTTTTTTAGATTCCTCAGGAGGAAATCATATGGTATTTATCTTTCTCTGATTTATTTCACTTAGCATAATACTCTCTAGGTCCATCCATATCGCAGATGGCAAGATCTCATCCCTCTTTGTGGCTGAGTAATGTTCCATTATGTATATATTAATGAAACAAAAGATATATATGTCACATATTTTTCCATTCATTTATTGAGGGACACTTAGGTTGCTTCTATATCTTGGCTATTGTACATAATGGTGCAAATACCTTTTTGAATTAGTGTTTTTATTTTCTTAAATACCCAGTAGTAGAATTATTAGATCATATGGTATTTCTCTTTTTAACTTTTTGAGGAGTCTCCATACTGTTTTCCACAGTGGGTGCACCATTTTACATTCCCACCAACAGTGCCCGAGTTCCTTTTTCTCCGCATCCTCGCCAACACTTGTTATTTCTTGTCTTTTTCATTGTAGCCATTCTGACAGCTGTGAGGCGATATCTCATTGCTTTTGCATCTGATTTGCTTTTCCCTGATGATGAGTGACGTTGAGCGTCTTTTCATGTGTCCACTAGCCATCTGTATGTCTTTGGAAAAATGTCTGTTCAGGTCCTCTGTCTATGTTCCTCTCTCTCTCTAACTTTTGCAGTTTTATTCCCTTATTTGACCGTCATCTGTTAGTTTTCATCCACATGCTCTATCTGTAGATTTTTGAAAGTGGCAACAGGCACATGGGTAACCAATGTATAGAGCTTGTTTTGTGAATCTTTATCCTCATCACGTTTTCTGGACAACTGCGCACAGATCCAGGCTGGACAATTCCTTATTCTTTTGGCCCCGACAGTTTGTTGAGCCTGGTGTCAGTGCACGCATCTGGAGTTCCGTCTCCTTCATGACACGTTTCTCAATCTCTCTGAGTGCCCGAGGGGCATGCTTCTTGAAACCCACTCCCTGGATGTGCTTGCGAAGGCTGATGGGGTATGCTCTCTGGTCACTACCTCGCCGATGGGAGAAAGGCCTTTCTTTTTGCCAGCCTTCTTTGTGAGAGCCGTTCTGCCGGGCCCAGGCTGGAAAGCAAGGACCGTTTCTTATATCAACCTCTGACTGCACACCAAAGACATCATCAAAGTAAACTTTCTGAAGGATTTCTATGAGGGATTTAAGTGAGTAAGTTTCTGATGATGAAACTTGACAGAGGAATTCATGTTTAAACTTCCTGGAAATGTGAACGGACACCTCTGTCTTTGCAAATCTATTTTAAATAACCATCCCGAGAAAGTTCACAATGAGGACTGGTTAACAAAAAGTTCTAATTGAGGTATCCAGTGAGAACCTGTGATAAAAATATTCTGTTTAGTTGAATGAAGGGACATGATCAAGCTTTATTTAACAGGTGGCAGTGGCACCTTGATACTAATTTGCAAAAACACGTCAATTTATGTTCTGTTTTACCCCATTTACAATTGAGATTTGTTGTTGTTTTTTTTTTAAGAGAACACTCTTGATCACTCTGATTTTAAAAATGTTTTGATAAGGATTCTATAAGAACACAGGCTGCATAGGATTAATTTTGAGATTAGCTTAATCCTTAGATAATTGTTAGGTATGAAATCCAGGCTGATGATTTATCAGGTAGGCTGTGGAAAACTATTTAGCAATTTTTTTTAATCTTTTAACATTTATTTATTTTTGAGACATTGAGACAGAGCGTGAGCAGGAGAAGGGCAGAGAGAGAGGGAGACACGGAATCAGAAACAGGCTCCAGGCTCTGAGCTGTCAGCACAGAGCCCGACGCGGGTCTTGAACTCACAGACCGTGAGATCATGACCTGAGCCGAAGTCGGCCGCCCAACCGACTGAGCCACCCAGGCGCCCCTATTTAGCAATTTTTGAGCACTTACAATAGTGGTTAACAAACACAATACTTACTATGTGCCCAGCCTTGTTCTAAACAGTTTCTGTCAATTAATGTAATTTTCATGGTAACATGGAAAGTAAAAACATTATTATCCCATTTTGTGGATAAGAACACTGAGGCACAGAGCCCCAACCAAGTGACTGGCTTGGTTGGGTGGAGGAAGCATGGAGCCCACAGAGAGGTAACTTCCCAATGGATGCTCACACCCAGTGGCCTTGACTTCAACAGACGAGGGAGAACGAACCCTCCAGCCCCAGGGGCTTTCCTGCCACCAGAGCGTCAGGCAGTGTGTTATGCACAGTGGGCTATGAACAGGAGAGTATGGAGCTGCTGCTGTCTCATGGAAAATTCCGCTTTTAGAAAAACTTTTGCATTGCTTCTCTTTTTCCCCTTTCCCTTGGAGTTTGTTATTCAAGATGGCTCCAGGATAATGGACATTCTTTTTAAGAGATAGAGGGGGGAGACTAGGGAGCAGAGTCCTTTTATATCTCCCCTTATACCACAGCATTGATTTAGCTGCAGTTACCCCCACCTGAAACTGAGTTTGTGACTTCATCATTGGCCTGATGCTGAGGGCCGGGCCAGGGGCGGGGGCCTTTGGGGTGGGGAGCAGCTGGAGTGGGTCTCCTCAGAGCAGCAGGATTCACTCAAGGGTGTGATGAGCCTTCCCACCATAAGCTCTGTGTCTGTCTGCCATGCCCCCGCCCGCCTCCTCGCCACTCGCCTGTTCTGGGCACGGCTGTCCCCTGCCTCCCCCAGTATGACTTCCTAAGTGCTACTTTCAGCTCCTCTCTGGGGCCTTGCAACTATTTCCACTGCTTCTCCCAAGACTGTTTTCTCGTCTCCAACCTGCCTCCCACTGTCTAATTATGCCCTAGGCATAATCCTTCCATCTGTACCCTACCGTCTGGGGCTTCTGCCCTTCCTTCCAAGTTGGTGCATCACACATATGTCCCTGGAGTATCCAGTAATGGAACAAGGACGAAATGGACACCCCAAATCAACACTTTGTCACCACCATACCCTCACTACCCTTATCATTGGTGTTCAGTTTCTTTCCCCTCTAACATCGTCTGTGGGCTGTGAAGACCAACCAAAATGACTGCTCCTCGTTTTAGACCCTAGATTTCTCCCTTCCATGAAATGGCAGTGAGCAGTGAAATTGGGGAGGTACAAAATTCTCAGACTCGTTCATCTAGTTGATCTGCTGTCAACACGCTTTGAGCCTTTGTTCCACCCGAAGACTCTCCCCAAAATAATTCCTGCCATTGGGCCTCCTTTGATGATCCTCCTTTCCTCAGAACCTGGTGGCAGACTGCCAGCCACATCGCTTTTCATCTTTCCTTTTTCTCCAACCACATCCTGGTCCTGTCTGTCTCTGACTGATGGCATTGTCTGTGGCTTTCTCTGTCTCACCCTTAAGCTGTGCCCTGCATCTGGCTTTCGGATGGCTGAACTCAGATGCCCTCCTGACCTGGAGAATCGTCTTCAGTCACACCCTTCTCACTCTGTTCCCTGAGAACCAATTGTGAAACCTCTCGTCCATCACTGCTTATTTCTTGTGGTGGAGTGACTTCCCAACACGAAGGTACGTGTTTCCCGAAGGATGGTCTCTGTCAGCCAGGCCGGCTGTATATATACATTTATCCACAAATGAAGGTATATGTGACTCTGTCTGGAACGTACCAGTGGACATTCAATAAATGTTTGATTTATCTTAATCCGAACAAAAGAACTCAGAGTGTGAGCAAGAGGGAATTGTGATTTACATAAAAAAAAATTACAGGTCTAGTTTAGTGGCTATTATGTTCCAGGCATTGGGTTCTATGATGTTCACTGCGATGAGATGTATCGCCCAGTCAACCAGGCAAGAGCATCCACTGAGCACTTTTGTGAACTTGGCTCATGGTTTGGAATCACCATGAAGGGAAGGACTTGGGAAGCTTTTGGGGCCGGGATGTTGGACAGGTTGGTGAATTTGGGGGTCTGTTTGCTATAAGGCTGGGTAGGCAAAATAAAGAGTCCTGAACGGGGCCTGGGCCATCTGCAGTCCCCGGCTTGACAGGTCTGGGCATGCTTCTCAGATGACTCCCCTTGGCCACCCAGCCACAGGTCTGCCACTCTGATTTCGTAACCACCCAAAATGTACAACTTCACACCACTCCTAGCCAGTGTGGGTTCACTGTCTACAGTGAGCACTCAGATATGGAGCGAAGACCGTGGGACTAGATTTGAGGAAACCTTTTGTTCAGTGCTGCTTCTGCAGGTGCACACTCAAGCATGTGAAATTTCATCAGTGTACAGGATGCCCTGTACCCTGGACATGTGCGTTTCAAGGAGACACCATTGTTTAATGTTTTCTCAAGATTAAAAAAAAAAAAAGGAAATAGAAAAATCCAGAGTCCATGTGCCCAGATCTTAAGTGCCTTTCAGGTTGTCTGAAATGAATCTATCAATGACTATCTGGAAAAGTTCCCTTACCTTTTAAACCATTGGGACATGAGATAGTACAACATAGTCTAAAGCTTGAACCTCTGCCTGACATTGTTTTTCCTCAAATAAAAAAAGGTAATTATTTAAAAAAATAAAAATTAAAAAAATATTTTTCTATGAAGCAGTCAAATTCCTTCCTCAATTTTATGATTGTTGATACTAGGGTGGGGGAACCTCGGTCAGGATTCATTAACTTTTAGATCCAATGGATATTATATCAGGGACTCTTGTTTTAAAAAATTAGGAAGTGGAAACTCAAGCTGTTCTTAAAGTAGTCAAAAATAGTCTAAATACTGCACTTCATAAAGTTAATAATTTTATACATTTTAATTTTGTATATCGTTTCAAAATTTTACAGTTCTGTAAAATTGGTCGTTTCTTGCAAGTCGCTAAAGGGATTCACCACAAGATGGCACCCTGGAAGCGGTAGTTAGTTCCAAGGCTTCCCCTGTGCGCGTTTTTCTTACATCAGGTCCTTGCACTTTAAGAGCGGTGGCATATGGTAATCTGATAATGCCATGCATACAGGGACAAATGTCTGTCCTGCTGTGTGGGTTTTAGTGACTAAAGTCTTCCTCTTGTGTTTGTTCTTTCTGTGCGCTCCACCCTCCACCAAGCCTTTCTGGTAACGTGCTATTGTTGTGACAGCACGGAGTCAACAGTTACATATTTTGAGGAGAAGGTGCTTAGTTAGGTTGGTCTCTGAAGGCATTTGTTAAGTTTTTCCCTTAGCGAGTGAGGGACAGTATAGGAAGGTCGTGTTCTGGACTCCCTCCCTGTTGTGCTGGCTGTGGATTTGCCCAAGACCAAACGCTTGGTTTCCTTAGTTTATCCGTGGAAGGCCAGCAGCAGAGCTGGAGAAGTCTGCAGGGCTTGTGATTCTCGTTGTTGGGAATGTAAGGATGAGTCTGAACGCCAAGGCTCATGGAAACCTAGTATTTTCTCCACTGATGATTAGGGGACTAAAGGGGTCTGATGTTCACCTGGCTGTTAGCACTTGGAAAGATAGCCACAGGAAACGTTGTAGATTTTTTTTTTTTAATGTTTATTTATTTATTTATTGGGGGGGAGTGGAGGGGCAGAGATAAAAGGAGAGAGAATCCCAAGCAGGCCCCATGCTGTCAGTGCAGAGCCTGCCGCGGGGCTCGATCCCACCAATTGTGAGATCATGACCTGAGCCGAAATCCAGAGTAGGATGATTAAACGACTGAGCCTCCCAGGCGCCCCGCCTTTTTTTTATGTGTGTGGAGAGAATGGGGCGCAGGGCGTGTGTCCTTCATGTTAAATGGTACTCTAAGTAGCACTGCGCTGTTGCCATGTAGCTAGGTAAATATTTGTAAAACGCCTACAGCTTCTCTGGCTTTGGGGCACGTGTCTACTGGGTATGAAACAATGTCTGTGGGAAGTGAGCCTACCCAGCCCTTATCTCTCTCTTGTGGCAGAGTTCACTGAATGACACAAACTCCAAAGAGAAAGGATGCCTGCCGGGTCTTATCTTTCCCTCTCAGCCGGCACAGGGGAATTCTGGTGGTCCAGACCGGCGCGTCATTTGCAGGAGCCTTGGAGAGAAGGGTAGGCCCAGATTCACCTCCTGAAGATACGTTCCTGACGTGGTAGTATTTCCAAGGGGCCTGTGAGTAGACCACTTAGCCCTGTGGGTGCTAGGAGTCCTGATCTGTAAGGAACACTAAAATATTGTGGAGACGTAATGAAACGGAAAATCTTATCTTCTCGAATTCTTCTGAGGTAGAATATTCTAAGGGGTGGGAAGAAGTACTTTGATGATTGGATTAAGGACGAGGTACAATCGCGCCCCCCCCCATGTTCCTGAGGGCACCCTGGAGTCATGACAAGTTGTCCAGGGGCCTTCTGGCTGGAGAACTTGTTTGCTAAGTGCGATATAGCCGGGGCCACCTTTGTAGGGACAAAGAGAAGAGGCTGAGTTGTCCGACACTTTCTTTTTCTCTGTCTCTCCATCCCTCAACCCCAAGCAGACTCTCATAATCAGAAAACAAATCCCCGAAGTCTATAGATTGAAAGGAGTGCCCAGTTATAAGCCCGTCTTTCCCCCCACCCAGGAGGGAGAGCCAGTCCCTGGGAGGCCTCCTCACAGAGAAGCGTAAGGAGAAGAGGTTCATGTGAAAAGGTTATTATCTGAGCGCTCACTGGGCAAGGGCCTCTGCTTTTGACGCCTTCCCTGTTGTCCCTCTCCCCCAGGCTTCTCGGGGCAAGGAAAATCACAGAGCCTAAATTTTCAAGAACAGTCTGCTTTGAAATATTCCATCCACTTTGTTCAGCCAAGTATATTTTAACTCGATGGTAGGGTCTCACATCCTGACTTTTGGCTCAGAAAGTTAGTCACCGCAGATTCAAGAACTGTGTTCGACAGTTCGTTCTTGCAGTAGGAAGCCACCTGCCGGACAGTCAGAGACAGACCACTTGGGAAACTGCCTGGACACTGCTCGTGTCAGTCCCTGTGAGAAAATATTGGGGCCTGAGGTTTATAAGCTCATTTATTTTGAAAGAGACAGAGAGAGTGAGCAGGGGGAGGACAGAGAAAGAAGGGGACAGAGGATCTGAAGTGTGTTCCATGCCAACAGCACAGAGCCCGACGTGGGGCTGGAACTCCCCAACTGCAAGATCATAACCTGAGCTGAAGTTGGAGGCTCAACCGACTGAGCCACCCAGGTGCCCTGATTTTGTTTTTGACTTTTCAAATTTGTATATAGTTGACACATAATGTTACATTTGTTTCAGGCGTACATCATAGTGGTTCAACAGGTTTATGCGCTATGCTATGCTCAGTGCAAGTGTATCTGCCACCTGTCACCATACGGTGCTGTTACAATGTCATTGACTGTATTCCTTATGCTGTGCCTGTTATTCCTGTGACTTACTCATCCCAGCCCTGGAAGCCTCTCTCTCCCAGTCCCCTTCACCCAGTTTACGCAGCCCCCCTTCCCCCTTCCCTCTGGTAGTCCGCAGTTTGTTCTCTGTGCTTATGTTCTTTTGTTTGTTTATTCACTTGTTGTGGTTGTTTCTTTCTTTGGCTTTTTTTAGATTCCACGTATGGTGAAATCATATGGTATTTGTCTTTCATAGTCTGATTTTTTTTATTTAGCATCATACTCTCTAGGTCCATCCACTTTGTCTCAAATGGCACAATCTCCTCTTTTTTATGGGTGAGTAATATTCCAGTGTGTGTGTGTGTGTGTGTGTGTGTGTGTGTGTGTCCATCCACACCACAACTTCCTTATCCATTTGTCTATCAATGGATAGGTTACTTCTGTATCTTGGCTATTGTAAATAATGCTGCAGTAAACATAGGCATACTTATGTCTTTTCATCTTCTTTGGGTAAATACTAAATAGTAAAATTATTGGATCATATGCTAGTTATATATTTAATTTTTTGAGGAGTGTCCATACTGTTTTCCACAGTGGCTGTACCAATATGTATTTCCACAGGATATGATGCTTCTTTTTTCTCCACATCCTCACCAACACTTGGTATTTCTTATGTTTTTGATTTTAGTCATTCTGTCAGTGAGGTGATACCTCATTATGGTTTCGATTTGCATTTCCCCGATAATGAGTGGTACTGAGCATCTTTTGTGTCTGTTGGCTACTGGATGTATTCTTTGGAAAAATGTCTATTCTGCCCATTTTTAATTGGATCATTTGCTTTTTTGTGTTGAGTTGTATAAATTCTTTATATATTTTAGATATTAGCCCCTTATCGGCTATATCATTTGCAAATATCTTCTCCCATTCATTTGGTTGCCTTTTTGTTTTGTTGATGGTTTCCTTTGCTGTGCAAAAGCTGTTTATTTTGATGTAGTCCCAATTGCTTATTTTCCTTATTTCCATTGCCTCAGGAGACATATCTAGAAAAATGTTGCTATGGCCGACGTCAGAGAAATTACTGCCTGTGTTCTCTTCTAGGATTTTTATGGTTTCAGGTCTCACATTTAGGTCTTTAATCCATTTTGAGGTTATTTTTGTGTATGGTGTTAGAAAGTGATCCAGTTTCATTCTTTTACATGTATCTGTCCAGTTTTCCCAGTACCATTTGCAGAAGGGACTGTCTTTTCCCCATTATGTATTCTTCCCTTCTTCGTCATAGATGGACCACGTGATCGTGGCTTTAGTTCTGGGCTCTCTATTCTGATAACTGATCTACATGTCTGTTGTTGTTCTAGTAACATACTGGTTTGGTTACTACATCTTTGCAGCCTATCTTGAAATCTAGAATTGTGCACCTCCAACTTTGTTTTTCTTTCTCAAGATTGCTTTGGCTATTTGGGGTCTTTTTTGGTTCCATACAAATTTTCCTATTATTTGTTCTAGTTTTGTGAACAATGCTGGTGGTATTTTGATAGAGATTGCATTGAATCTGTAGATTGCTTTGGGTAATATGGACATTTTAATAATATTCTTCTAATTCATGAGCATGGAATATCAATTTGTTTGTGAAATCCTTAATTTCTTTCATCAGTGTTTTATAGTTTTCAGAGTACAGGTCTTTCGCCTCTTTGGTTAAGTTTATTCCTAAGTATTTTATTCTATTTGGTGCAACTGTAAATGGTGCTGTTTTCTTAATTTCTCTGTCTGCTATTTCATTATTAGTATATAAAAATGCTACAAGTTTATGGGTGTTAATTTTGTATTCTTCACCTTTACTGAATTCATTTATTACTTTGAGCAGCTTTTTGGTGGAATCTTTAGGATTTTGCATGTATAGTATCATGTCATCTACAAATAGTGACAGTTTAACTTCTTCTTTACCAATATGGATGCATCTTATTTCTTTTTCTTGCCTGATTGCTATGGCTAGGACTTCCAGTACTGTGTTGAATAAAAGTGGTGAAAGTGGAGATTCTTGTCTTTTATGGAATGCTGTTATTGTTGCTGAAATGAATTGGTTACTGTGGAAGGAAATGAGATAAATTAAGGACCAGCTTAATGAAGAGAAATACTTTAAGAGAGCTTTGAGTTATTCAAGAAGGGCCCTCTTGAAGTGTCAGTGGACCTATAGAAACAGCAACCCAGTGACCCGGCTCTAGAATTTCACTGCTGATAGAAGGCTCTTTGAATTGTCCAGCTTCTTGGCACATATTCTGGGTGGTATTTAGTGATACTTTCTTGTACCCCATTTCTTTCCCTTTCCTGAATTTCTCTTTTGTTTTTCCAAAGTAGTTTCTCAAGTAACCTTCCCGTGGTGGGTCCATGGGCAGTTAACCTTCTGAGTTCTTGCATGCACATTCTACCATGTCTTTTGGTTCCTTCGTGATTGATAATTTGAGTGGACAGAGAACTCTAACTTCAAAGCCATTTCCCATAAAAATTTTGAACACATTGCTTCATTGTCTACTAGAATGATTATTTTAAGTTCAAAAAATTTAAACGAGAGCTTTCTTTCTGGCCATTTCTGTCAGCCTTCAAGCCTCTTTGCCCCTTGTTAACTTCTGTTTCTTGGGCAGAGCATTTCCTCATAACCCTGGTGGGGTAATAACTTTAGGTCAGAACTCCTTCTGAGAATGCATCTGCCTCAAGAGAATTAAGCACTTCTACTCAGGGTGAAAAGTCATTAATCTTCAATGCTAGGGGCTGAGAGTTGGGCCTTTTATGGAATTTGTGGCTCATCATCCAAGAGGCTAAAAGATTAATTTGCTCTTGTTGGGCTTCTAATTGCATTGGGCTGAATGCCAGTGAGATGCCTAATTTTTAACTAACCTGGGAACTATCTACTTCTGACTGGGTGCCAGAGTAGCAGAACACCTGTTTGGTAATTGTCAACTTCCTGGTCTAAAAACATCTGCAACTTTTGCTGAGTCACAGGGTGAGAGATAGCTAGGACCCTTGGACGCCAGTGGAAGGGACAGGAGTAATTGATGTTCTTAGCAAGAGGTGACTACTGGTTATAGTCTTGCAGTGTAACTGATGATTGTGAATTATGAATCAATCCAGGGCAGAACTTGCTAATGCTCAGAACCGGCCAAAAGTGGGATGGAATGCCTTGGGAATCTGTGAGTTCCTCATGGTAAGAATGCGTCTCAGTGGAGATACTGTAAATCAGATGCAAGAACTTATTGGATGGTTGGGAGATGTGATTTTTCAACCAAGAGAACTTACGTTTGCAGTACTTAGTGTGACACCCAGCACACAGTAGGTGCTCCGTGTGTGCTAAATAAAATGTCTGCAGACTTGTTTACCATGCAGCTGCCGAGTTGAATGGCATCGCTCTTTTCGCTTGCTATAATTCAAGCTTATACTAAGCAGGTGTTAGTCGCAACTCCCATCAGCTACTTATATTGAAAAGTGAATAGAATCATCTCTTCCATAAACAGTAGCTGAGTTTGAACTGGGGACCTGTGCTACCCAAAACTTGGTGTTGAATGGACATAACCCACACATACAGGGCATGAAGTGGTTAAACAGCAAAGCCCTACAGAATCATGTGGATTAGGCTCAGACTGAAAGGCTTTTGGATACGAAGAAAGAAAGCTTCCAGGCAGCACCGGACCTGGAAAATACTGCTTTGTTTGTCTGTGAGGGTTGAAGAAGGCTTCCCAGAGCGTGGCCTGTCTCTGGCAGTTCCAACTTGTGCAGTGTGATTAGGGACGGAATCTGTAAGGGTGGGGACAACAGAGACACAATTGATGCTGCCCATTTATTCAGTTAGAAAGCTTGAAGAGATGGAGCCTGTCAGGTAGGATCCAGAGAAGCCACCCAAAAGGCGTACAACAAAGTCAACACTGAGAAGTGTCTGTGCCCCGCTGGCCTGGCTGACGGGAAATAAGCGAGGCCGGGAGCTGGCGGCCCGGACAGACCGCTCTCGCCTCGCTTCATTTCTGAAACAAAAATCAGAACTCGTGGTCTGGTAGAGGGCGTTTCCTGCTTTGTGAATTAATTTTTATGTATGAAAATAATATTGCAAGTTTATAGGAAGACGCAAAAATCCCTTTCAGGCTCGCTGCAGCCATGTATAGTTTATTACACATAGATGCGTTATTTCATGTATAATGCCGATATAATGTTTATAGTTGGAATTCTTTTTCCCGACTTAGTATATGCATTTTGCTAAATACTTTCAACTTTTGTTTTACACTTTTAGCTTCTTATGGCTAAGTGGTGTTTTGTCGAGCAGAAGTAATAAGAACATCTAACATGCATGATGGTTATTATAGTCAGCTGTGTGTTTATCTCGTTTACTTCTTGCAGCTTTAGGATAGCAGCTCTTTTTTTTTTTTTTTTTTTTTCAGATGAAGGACCGATAACGCAGCCAGAGCAGCAGAGCTGGGTCTGCCCAGGTCCAATTCCAGGACCTGAGTTTTTAACCAGGGTGCTGATCATTTCCTTCCTATTTGGACATTTAAATTAGTTCCTTTCTTTCTTTTGTTATTATAACGAACTCTACAAGGAACATCTTTATCCATAGGCCATCTGCAATGTAACACTGTTGCTCTAAATAACAGAGTCAGAGTGTGAAAAATCTAATGATAGTTGATGCATCATGCCAAAATGACTTTGAAAATGATGCCCATTTATGATATATAAATGATACTTAAATAAATATCACCTTCTTTGTCCATCTATCTACAAATTACATCCTGCCAGCATTAGTTATGCTAGTTTAAAATATTGTTTTGGTAATTTAGTAACAAAATGCAAATCTGTAATTAGAACGGTTAAATATTATTTCCTACATTTGTCCACTGGCTATAGTTCTTTGGATTGTAGCTTTATGTCCTTTTCCCATCTATCCATTGGAGAAATTTAAAAAGTCAATCATAAGGACTTTCTCTTAGTAATGACATTATTAACCCTTTATTAGAGTTGGTGCAAATATCTCTCCTGGTCTGTTTGCATTTCAGTTGTTTTCCTCATTTTGACATATTTTCAAAAGTTCATGTTGTCAGATATAGCCATTTCAAACTTTTTTTAACTTACTGCTTGTAGACAAAGTTATCTCCTCCAACTTCTCCAGATATTTCAAAAAGATCATTTTCCTATAGTCTATTTGGTTAAGCAAGACTATTTGGGATTTATATTGATTTTTGGTGCGATGGATATGACTGACATGCTCAAGGGTGTTTCCAAACAAACAAAAAAATTCCTTAACCCCAACCTGAACCCACCCAGGTCCCTGCCCAGCTGCCTCTCTTTCCTCCCCGCCTACTTACACCTCCACCCATTCCAGTTTGGATTCCATCTCAATCACACCAGCATCTCTCTCCCCCTCTCTCCCGGCTCACCAGTGACCTATACTTTCATTTCTGTTGGGTACATTGCTAGCAGTTGAGCCGGCAGATCCATATGGTAGTTATATGTACAACCTTATTTTAAAAACTGCTAAGCTCTTACCCAAAGTAGTTGTGCCATTTTATTTTTATTAATTTTTTTTAATGTTTATTTATTTGAGAGAGGAAGGAGCACACGCATAAGTGGGGGAGGGGCAGAGAGAGAGACAGAGAGAGAATGAGAATCCCAAGCAGACTCTGCAATGTCAGTGCAGAGCTGGATGTGGGGGGTGAACCCACAAACTGTGAGATCAAGACCTGAGCCGAAATCAAGAGTCAGATGCTTAACCAACTGAGCCACCCAGGCGTCCCAGAAGTTGTACCATTTTAAAGTCCTACTGGGGCGCCTGGGTGGCTCAGTTAGTTGGGTGTCCGATTTCGGCTTAGGTCATGATCTCATGGCTAGGCTCGGCTAGGCTTGTGAGTTTGAGCCTCGCTTTGGACTCTGCTGACAGCTCAGAGCCTGGAGCCTGATTCAGATTCCGTTTCCCTCTCTCTCTTTGCCCCTCTCCCGCTCACACTCTGTCTCTCTCTCAAAAATAAACATTAAAAAAATTAAAAAAAAATTAAAGTCCTACTAACACTGTAAGAAAATTCCAGTTGCTTCATCCCCTTGGCAGCATTTGATACTGTCAGTCTTTTCAATTGTAACTGACAATGGGTGTAAAGTGCCACGGGGCTCTGTACTTTGCCTTTCCATAATGACTAATGATTTTGAGCTCCCTGGCGGTTTGTGTATTGTCTTTTGTGAAATGTCTACTGAAGTCTTTTGTCCATTTGAAAATTGGGTTTGTCTTTTTATTTTTGACTTGTAGAAATAATTTACATATTCTGGATGTAAGACCTCTGTCAGATATGTATATCTGGGAGAAATGCGTTGCATGTTTCTTCCAGCCTGAGACTTGCCTTTTAAAAATTCCTAATGGTGTTCTTTGAACAGAATTGTTTTAAATTTGATTATTTCCAGCTAATCAATCTTTTATGGTTAATACTTTTTGTGTTTTAAGAAATTGTTGCCTACCCCAAGGTCATGAAAATATCCCCTTGTTTTATTGTAGGAGCCTTATAGTTTTTGCATTAGCTTTTACTTTTAGGTCCAAGATCGAGCTTAAATAAATTTTTGTGTGTGGTGTGAGGCAGGGGTCAAAGTACATTGTTATTTCAATATGGATATTCAATAGTTCCAGCATGATTTGTTGAAGTGAATTTCCCTCTAAATTACCTGTGCATCTGTGTTGAAAATCAACTGATCACATTTTACACACACACCCACACACACACACACACACACACACAGACTTTCTGGACTCCCTATTCTATTCCATTGATCTTTTTGTCTGTCTTTGCCTTAAAATCAAACCGTTCTGTAGTTTTATATTAAATGTTGAAGTCAAATAGTGTACATCTTCCAATCTGGTACTCTTTTTTTCCAAGAATATTTTGTCTCTTGTAAGTATTTATATCTTAGAATCACTGCAAATTTCTACAAAATACCTGTTGGGATTTTGATTGGGATCATGTTGAGTCCATAGATCACTTTTGAGAGAACTAACATCTTAACAAGTTAAGTCTTTGAACTCACGAACATGACATGTCTCTCTTTTTATTTAGGCATAAAAAGTTCTTCTCAATAATGTTTTGCATTTTTTAATGTAGGGTTCTTACACATATTTTATGTATTCCTAACTATGTTATAATTTGATGCTATTATAATAGTATAATTTTAACATTTTATTTATTTATTGACTTTTATTTTAATTCTGTTCTATAGTTAACATATAGGGTTATATTAGTTTCGGGTGTACAGTGTATTAGTTTCGGGTGTATAGTGATTTAAATTTTATTTATTCCTAGCATATAGAAATACAATAGACTTTTGTTTATTTATCTTACATTCTGTAATCTTACTAAACCATTTATTAGTTCTTTTAGTGGTTTTTATTTTGTTTTGTTTTTCCAGATTCCTTGGCTTCTGTATTTTGACAGTAATGCCATCAGCAAATAATGACAGTTTTACCTCTTTGTTTTCATTCTCTATACCATTAATTAACTGATTGATGAGTTAATTTTTGCCTTGTGGCACAGGCAGTGTTGAAGTAGTAAAAGCAGACGTCCTTGCCTCCTTCTCAACCTTGGAATACGTTCAGTATTTCAAACTTAAGTATGGTGTTTATTATCATGAATGGGTGATGAAATCTATCAAATGCTTTTTCTGCATCCACAGAGATAGCTATGAGGGTTGTTTTTTTTAATTTTTTTAACGTTTATTTATTTTTGAGACATACAGTGAGCAGGAGAAGGGCAGAGAGAGAGGGAGACACAGAATCCAAAGCAGGCTTCGGGCTCTGAGCTGTCAGCACAAAGCCCAACGCGGGGCTCAAACTCACAGACCGCGAGATCATGACCTGAGCCGAAGTCGGCCGCTTAACAGACTGAGCCACCCAGGCGCCCCAGCTATGAGTTTTCTTATTCTGCTAATATGGTGAAATATATTCATTGATTTTCAAGTGTTAAACCAACTTTGCATTCTTAAAATAAACCCCCCTAAGTTATGATATATTATTACACATACTGCTTGCTTTGCTAATATCTAGTCAATATTTGCGTCTTGTTCTGGAGAGATATTGGTCTGTATTTTTCTTTTACTTCGTAATGCTTGTCAGGCTACTTAAGGGGATTTGCTTTGGAGTGTTTGTTGCAGTTCTGCAGCTCAATGAGTCTCTGCTCACCTGCTCCCAGTCTCTTCTCTCTCTATTGTTTACTTTAGAATATTTCTGTTCATCTGTCTGGGTTCACTGATTCTTACTTCTGCAGTGAACAATCTCCTATTAATCCCATGTGCTGAACTTTAGTTCAGATATTTTTTCTCTTTTGGGATTTCCAATTGACTCATTTTTTGTTTCTATATTGCTTTTAAATTCACCATTTCTTTCCCCTTTTTATCTATCTTTTCCTTCACAATTTTAACATATTTGCTTGCAACGACAAACAGATCATCTCTGAGTCTGCTTTTATTAGCTGTTCTTCATCCTTTTGCTATTGGCTACTCTTTTCCTTGCATCATTTCCTCTCTGGTAACTTTTCTGAGTTTCTAATTGTTATTGGCACAAAGATTAATTAGCAGTAAGTTACTGGTAGCAAAACTCTTGCTTTCCTTTCCTTTTTATATTAAACTAGTCAAAGTGATTTTCTTTTTTTTTTTCTTTTTTTTTTTTAACGTTTATTTTTGAGAGACAGAGAGACAGAGCATGAGCAGGGGAGGGGCAAAGAGAGAGGCAGATACAGAATCCAAAGCAGGCTCCAGGCTCTGAGCCATCAGCACAGGGCCCGACGCGGGACTCGAACCCACAGACCGCGAGATCATGACCTGAGCCGAAGTCGGACACTCAGCCGACTGAGCCACCCAGGCGCCCCTCAAAGTGATTTTCAAAAGCTATAGAACCTACGTTCTAATCCCATTCCAGCTACTTGTTATCTCTCAGATCTTAGACAAGTTACATAATTTTTCTGAGCCTCAAATTTCCTCATATTTAAAATGAGGAATGGTGCGCCTGGGTGGCTCAGTTGATTGAGCATCCAACTCTTGGTTTTGGCTCAGGTCACGATCTCACAGTTCCATGACTTGGAGCCCTGCATCCGACTCTGCAATGATGGCCTAGAGCCTGCTTGAGATCTCTCTCTCTCACTCTCTCTCTGCCCCTCCCCCACTCACACTTTCTCTGTCTCTCTCAAAATGAAGATAAATAAACTTAAATTTTTTTTTAAACAATAAAATGAGAAAATTAGAAGAGATGTCACTTAGCTGTAAGATTCCGTGGTTTTACGATTATAAGGTGTTGGTGCTCGGACTCAAGCATGGGTGTGGGACCACATTTTTAACTGATTCATCTCAGAACGTTCTGCTGACTGAATACCACCTTTACCTCTGAGCAGTTCTGCTGGGTGATTTCCTTTGCTAACACAGTCAGCCAACTGCAACTACCCCCCAACAAGGCCTTCACTGTCGATGTCCCTTCCCCCTCACCCCCACATCTCTCTTCTATGAAAAAGCTACCTTAGAACTGGAAAGAGCATCTGCGCGGATAAGTATAGATGGAGAACATCCTGCATCAGAGAAATCTGTTGTCACTAGAAATTCATCATCAATGCGGAGTTTGGCTCCAGCCTGAATACACTGAATCGGACCCTCTGGGGTGGGCCCAGCACGGGTGTTTACCAAGCTCTCCAGGTCCAGGTGATTTAGAATGCACACTCAAGACTGAGAACCAGTGGGACTGGGGACTATGGCAAAATAGAGCCGGAATCTGGAAGAGGGTCTTGGGGTTGGGGGTGGAGGAGGGAATACAGCATTTAATCACATAGATTTCTTTTCGCATTTACTCCTAAAAATAGAAACCACAGGCTATTTTGGCCTTTGGAAAGTGCTCAAAAGAATGGGTGGCATTTCTTTGGATGATATTTAGACTGTTTTGAGAAGTAGATGATTGAGGCAGAAACCACATCACCTAGGAGCCAGGATAGGATTTTCTCCAGGTTGTTTCACTCCAAAACAAACTGCTTCTTTGGTCTTCTGAGGTCAGAAGCACCTGAGGAAGGCTCCCCTGCAATCACTCTGGCTCTGGTATAGTCGGAGATTTGTGTTGGTTTTCCCGTGGAGAGCTTAGGCTGTCCCCTTAGTCTCTCATGGGGCCCACTGCCTTGGTTCCTTTGGTGGCCTGGACATGGTCACCCAGCCTCCAGATCAGTCCAGGTTAGTTGTCCTAAAGAGCAGGGTGGGAGGGTTTGGCTAACCTGGCTTATAGCACACAGTGTGTGTTATCTTGGGAACACACTAGAGCCTCTGCTTTTGTTTCCAAACAGGGAAAGATGGAGGGATTTCTCTAACTGGAGGGCAAGGGAGCCAACTTCTGTGGAGAGACTGCAACTATATAAGTAGATTTAGTTATTTATTTAGTTATTTATTAAAAAAATTTTTTTTAACGTTTATTTATTTTTGAGAGACAAAGAGACAGGGTATGAGCAGGGGAAGGGCAGAGAGAGAGGGAGACACAGAATCTGAAGCAGGCTCCAGGCTCTGAGCTGTCAGCATAGAGCCCAACACGGGGCCCGAACTCACAGACCGCGAGATCATGACCTGAGTGGAAGTCGGCCGCTTAACCAACTGAGCCACCCAGGCACCCCTAAGTAGATTTAAAAAAAGAACAAAGGGGGGTGCCTGGGTGGTACAGGCGATTAAGTGTCTGGACTTTGGCTCAAGTCATGATCTCAGGTTCATGAGTTCAAGCCCCAATCAGTCTCACTGCTGTCAGCACAGAGCCTGCTTCAGATCCTCTGGTCCCCTCTTTCTGTCCCTCTCCCACTTGCTTGAGTACTGTCTCTCTCTCTCTCTCTTTCTCTCTCTCAAAAATAAATAAATACTGGGGCGCCTGGGTTGCTCTGTCAGTTAAGTGTCTAACTGTTGGTTTTGGCTCAGGTCATGATCTCACAGGTTGTGAGTTTGAGCCCCACATCGGGCTCCATGCAGACAGTGCAGGGCCTGCTTGGGATTCTCTGTCTTCCCCTTTCCCACTCACTCTCTCTATCTCTCTCTCAAAAATAAATAAAGTAAAAAATAAATCAATAAAAAATAAATCAATATTAAAAAAATAAAAAAGAACAGAGAGCGCCTGGCTGGTTCAGTCAGTGGAGCATGCAGCTCTTGATCTCAGGATTGTGGGTTCAAGTTCCACGTTGAGTGCAGAGATTACTTAAAAATAAAATCTTAAGAAAAAAAAAGAACAAGAAGGAAACTTGGTTAATGGTTGTAGCTTTGTTTTAGATGATTTAAACTCACATTAGGTTTGCAAAAACAAGAAATGTAGGCTTATCCAGGAGAGGGAGAACATACTTTCATATGTTTGCTGGTTTTGTAGGGATTACCGTATTAAAACCTTGTGAAGAGATTTCTGCTATCTGGCAGAGCGTTGCTCCCACACATCCCCCTCTTGCTCAAGGCCTCACCCTGCCTGCCATGCAAAGGCAGCCTTTTGCCACAGCCTCTGCCTGAGACTCTTTCTCAGACTTTCAACCTGCATTAATTTGGTTCAATCTCCCCTTTCTAACCTCATCTCTAAATTCTTACCAATACCAACCACTGCCTCCTTCCAGCAGTTTTTGGATGGATGTCTCCATCTTGCTCACAGTACCTACTTGCATACCGCCATGCCTCTCCTCAGTCTGTTTGCCTTCCCCAAGCCAACTCAGCATCTTTCATGACCCGGCACCCCCTCCCTGATTATGTCGGCCCATATGAGACTCTATTTCCCTAACTCTGGCAATTGTAGGCTCAACCACCAATTTAGTGCCTAAGTATACACTGTCTTGCCTTTTTAACTGCTTGGCTCTCTAGCTGGTCATTCACGGAAGAAAGAAGCTTGAAGTCAACTTCCTTTGGATTCTCTATAAGAGCTGGCATGGGGCTGGGGACAGGGAAAATGAAAATACCTGATGATCGTTTGGTAGAGCTGAGATTTGGTGTATCGGGTATTCATGAATGGAATCAAGGGGTTCCCAGCTGTGTTCTAAGGAGTATTAGCTGGGTACGGTGATAATAGTTCTGTCCACATATAGAATGTCTCTTAACATCTTAGCCTGGGGGCACTCCTCCCCAGTGGCAACAATTTCTTCATGTTACTCCTAAGTTAAAGACACCTGGCTAAAGTTCGAAGAGGACAGGATTAAAAATAAGGGCCAATTTCTTTTACTTGACCATTTCTGGTCCATTCGTTTGGACCATAGCTGCCGCCCATGATTGTTCTGTGTATTTTGCTGATAGTCTGTGGGGGAGGTTTTCAGTTATATGATAAATGGCCCTAGGCATTTCCCCCCAAATATACAGTGGCTGTAAAATTTTAGGAAAAAGTTCTTCTGATAACATTGCCTTAGACATTAATGAAATTGGAGTGAATAGATCTCACCAATATAGAGGGCGTATGGGCAGATGGATGAGACACAAATAGAAACCAGACTCAGCCCAGCATTAAAAATCTGTGTACCCCTAGCAGTCGCTGCTCTTTCTCTCCCAACTTTGCTGTCTGCACATCCACACACACGCACACACACGCGCGCACGCGTGCATTTAAATCTCCTTTGTTCAATGCACACAAAACTGACAAACACAATCAGTCATAAATGGAGACTAGGCCTGCCCCTCCTACCTGTTGCATTGATGAAGTTCCTTTTCAAAACTGTATTACTTTTGGGGCGTCTGGGTGGCTCAGTTGGGAGAGCATGTGACTCTTCACCTCGGGATTGTGAGTTTGAGCCCCACATTGGCTGTGGAGATTACTTAAATTAAGAAAAAAAAACCTTAAAAAAACTGTATTACTTTTGCTATGCAAATAATAAGTGATCAATTTGTGAATATTAGAGAGGCAGACAACAAAAAGAAAGTGTTTACTTGAAATCACATTATCCGGACATAACCACTCCTACCATTTTACCCGATGCATTCTGGTTGTTTTTTCCCATGAGTGTGTATAAGGAGCATGTAAACTTTTAAGAGTGGTGTCACAATGAACATATTGTTATAAAGTTTTTCACTCGTCAATGTATTTTAATCATATCTTCACATCATTGGTCATCCACATCATTTTTAATGTCTAATAGTTCCTTTGTCTGGAGGTACCATAATGTTTTAACTATTTTCCATTGGTCAGCATTTAGGACTTAAAACATTTTTTTTCCATAAGTAAGACTTCAATGAACATTCTTCACATACATCTTTGGAGATCAGATATTAAGAGAAATCCTTACAAGTGGACTTACTAGGTCAGAGTATACATTCTCTTAAGACTTAGGCTGCAAATGGCCAAAATGCTCTCCATAAGAGTCCATTCCTAAGATTCTTGCCAACAACACGCACTGTTATTTGTCTTTAATCAGACACATTCTACTGGTTTTGAGGTGAACTAGTGTTCTTGTAGTAGTAACAACTAGACCCCCATGTACAGAGCAGCCCAGAACAGGTCTGCAGTTCCACAGGAGGCACTGTGGACAGGCCCTGCCCTGGAGACGTTGGTATAAAACTCTGTAGAGCTTTGTGCGAATCAGCGTCCGATTCCTGCTTTTGTGCCCTGAAGATAAACTTCTTGACAGGACCGGCTCTGGACCTAATGAAGCCGTCAGCTACATTTCTGCACATCGCAGCCACCCTGCTTGGTTGCTATTTCACACCCTGCTGTCCGTTCTTCTCACTTTCTTCAGGCTCAAACTGATCTGCTTTTCTCTCCAGCCCCTCTCCCCTTGCCAAACCTGCCCTCATGAAAGATCCGGTGTCAGTCATTCCCACCTGGGTATGAATTTAAATCAACGAGCTCATTTTTGTCATTGTTTACACTTAGAATTTATCCCCAAATGGTACAGAAGAGCATAGTTTTTTAAAATTTTTTAAATGTTTGTTTATTTCTGAGAGAGAGAGAGAGACAGAGCGTGAGTAGAAGAGATGTAGAGAGAGAGGGGAAGGCAAAATCCAAAGCAGAATCCGGACTCCGAGCTGTCAGCACAGAGCCCAACGCAGGGCTCGAACCCATGAGCCACGAGATCATGACCTGAGCCGAAGTTGGATGCTCAACCGACTGAGCCCCCCAGGCGCCCCTCAAAAGAGCATAGTTCTTAATGAAAGAAATATCACGACCTCCCACACAGTTCATCGCCCAAGTTAACGCTGGGCACAGGGCAAGAGAGAGTGTTCGTGTGGGAAGAAGAGGGAGTCTGTCTGTCGAGAGATTCAGGAAAGTGTTCCCTGCCTTTCAGATTTAGTCCTAGTCCACACTAGGGGTGCCCTGCTGAGCCAGCTCTCTGAGGGGGGAAATTGAGCCCTGATTTGTAGCATTTGCTGATTTCTGTGGTATAAATGCTCACATGTGGCAGATTTCAAGCTACTGACAGTCTACCAGCTGGCTCACTATATTCCTGACCATTAAACAATACTCTCCTTCGTCAAGCCTACAGTAGAATCTTCTTTTACGTCTGGTGTTTAGGGACCACAGCTCTCTCACCTGATGGGCGCAGTGAAGGCATTGCTTGTCAATATGACATGTATGTTAGGTACCACAAGAAATCATTTCGTGATCACGGCAGTTGACTGCTAACACCTGTCTGAAATTTAAGGCGAAATTACCGGTTCTGCACTTTGTGGCCCACGACACTGGGCTACATCTAAATGCTCACAGGAGGTCTTAGGCAGGGTCTTAGTTCTTGGCTGAGAAAAACTTGGATCCTGCTGCTTTGGGAACAGTGGTTTTTCTTTCAGAAAGAGAATACATGTCAGACCCCTCACTCTTCACAACAGTCTATCAATTCCTGTAACTAAGGAACAGGGAATGCTTTCTCTCCAGCAACGCAGACAACTTGGAAGAAAATGCTTCTGAGGCCCTTGGGCTTTTATCAAAGGCCAACACAAGAACCAGCCACAGAAGTAAATGTACATTTTCATACTTGTTTAGATTTAATAATAAATTCCTTTTAGAATTTAATTCAGCAAGAAAAATGCCTTTTTATTATCTGAATAGGGAGTCATCACATTTTTTTTAGCCCCCAAGATGCTCAGAATGAACTAAATTTAGTGTTCAACAACAATACTTGCCCACCCCTTGTTCCTGGTGTAATGACGGTGCCTTCGTCTCCCTAGTTCCTGATGTCTCAGCTTTTATTTTAAGATGGCTTAATTTCTCTTTGGAAGCATACAGTGTGTTTGGCTATACTTTCCATAAAGCCATCAACAGTGCTATGGACTGAGAGTTCATTTGCCCCCAAATTCATATGTTGAAGCCCTAACTCTCAGTGTGATGTTGCTTGGAGATGGAGGTCTCCGGGAGGTAATTAGGTTAGGTCATAAGAGTGGGTTAGATTGGGTCGTATAGGTGGGATCCTTGTGAGGGAGAGGGAGGGCGCTCAGAGTGCACACACCGAGGAAAGATCATTGAGGCCATAGCGAGAAGGTAGCGGTCTGCCAACCAGTAACCTAAGTGCCCACCCCTTGACCTTGGAGCTCCAGCCTCCGGAAGCGTGAGAAATAAACTGAGCCGCCCGGCCTGTGGTATTGCATCACAGTCGCCTGAGCCGGCTAAGACAAACAGCATTTATGGGTGCCTCCTTGACGCCCAGTACTCTGATTTGGCTGACCTCTTTGGGAAAAGGAGAAAGACAAGGCAGATTTCTAAAACTGGACAAGTCTAACCTTTACATTCCCTTCCCACAGAGACTGTTCCCTATGAGTTTTTCTGATAAATACAACTCCCCGGATGTGCAGCTGTACCAGGAGGAGGTGCAATCCCACCTCTTGAGCTCTGCGAGCCGTCTCCGGCTTGGGTGCTGGGCGAGCACCTCCAGAGACCGCTGCAGGTTCTCTGCGGAGCGCTGCTCGCCTCAGCGGCCTGGCCAAGACTCGGCGCCATCACACAGGAAACGGTTCTTTTCACCTTTGAGTCATCCAAGGTGCCTCCAATGATTTGACCTTAAGACCCCTTTCTCTTCGTTTTGAATAGTGTCTATCAGATACCAGCAGACAAAGAGTTATGCTCAAGACCTGGCTCCTGTGAGTGCCAACAATTGCCCTCTCCTCTCTGAGGAGATGCCCACACCAATGTCAGCTGCCCCTCAGGCTGCCCTGAGATAGGAAGTGTCACTACTGAAGAAATGCTTGTTGTTGCTTCTTTAAAGTCAAACAGAGATGATTCTAGAACTTATAAGGCAGTTGCAACAACGCCAGCTATGATATCTAAAAAAAGGCCAGGATGGTCTACTACTGGGAGATACTGGGAAGAACAAAACCGTTAAGATTTAAAAGTCTGTGAAAGAGGGGAGGGGAGAGGGGGAGTTCTTTAATAGGTATAGAGTCTCAGCCTTGCAAGATGAAAAAGTTCGGGAGCTATGTTGCTCAATAATGCAAACGCAACTGAAGAGTACACTTAAAATGGTTAAGATGGTAAATTTCATGTTACGTATGTCTTCCTCCCGCTCCCCCCCCATTACAAAAACAAGGTCTTTGGTGAGGGAGGGGGACACATATCTGGAAAGTGAATGCTTAATATAAGCATTGTAATAGAGGCACCTAGATCTAGCATTTAACTGATAGCAAGAGCATAGCTCTCTCTCTCTCTCTTTTTTTTTTTTTTTTGGTAGAACCTACTGGAAGACCAGACAAAACTAAGGTGGCCTGAGAGCAGAGAGGTCACAGGTCATTTTGGCCACTCCTTTCTTAGGAGACTAAGGACTGCTTCCTTCTTTCCCTCTAGTCCTCAAGACATTTCAAAGAGCTCAAGAATTCCTGATTTCTCCCATGCTAAGTCATTGCATGGTTCAGGCCCAAGGTTAATGGATGGGGGAAAGAATTAATTCATTGATTAATATGTTGGGTCAGAGCCTGGCCTTTGTTTATGCTGAATTGTGCTTTGGACTCAGAAGTTCTGCCAAAAAATAAATAAATAAACAACCCTGTGACAATGCCATCCAATGTGAGATTGAGACCATTAACTGGAAACAAGAGAAGCTTCTCTATAAAGTTTCTGGACTCCAGCCATGAGCATGAGAATGTGTCTCTTCCTTCATAGGAGACTGAAAACACAGTGCTGATGAGATTACCCATAGGCATTTATGGTTAACGGTCATAACTAACATTTTATATTATGTTTGACATTTTTCAAGCCCCCTTCTGTCTGAATCCTCTCATGGGATCCTGGCAAAAAACACTGGAGGGGAGTCCTAGCTCCCTGCTAACCAGAAAGGATAGTTCAGCTAGGATAGGAAAGTTCAGAAAGGATAGATACTTTCTCAGAAGTCCATAGTTCATAGACTGTCTAGAGCTATAGAAACAGGGATGGGGCTAGGATTTGAACAAGGTGCCTTCCACAGCCTCGCACAGGAGATGGCTTGGTGGCCACAGAGGCTGGCAGCACATCTTAGTAAAACCAAGGAACATTTTCCTTTTGGAAGGGATCTACATAGGAGCCCCCTTGAGTTCTGATTTCTTGTTTGACCTCACTGATCCATTGCACTCGACTGTTCTCAAGGCTCTAGGAGGCCACCTGGGCTACTGTATTCAACTCGGAAGTGAACATGGTTGAACTCCTAAGGACCTAAGGGTTATTTCTGTAATTCTGATAAGTGTTGGGTCTTTTTCCCAGAATGAGGGCCAGTACAGCGGGAGGGGCTCTTTTGGGCCCCAGCCTGCAAATCTTGCAGCACACGCTGCCAGCTCTCCCCCGGGACGGCCTTCCAGGTCCTGAGAGAGAAGGCCAGTGATGTAGACAACGAGGATGGGCTTTAACCTGTGAACTAGCTCAGCTGCATGGGGGCCATGGCTGGGTTTCTAGGCCGACCCACGAGGGAGCAGATGTGTGTGAATAAGGACCTCCCAGAGGCAGTTACACTCTCAGTCTGCTGAGCAAGGAACAGGCTGTGGGGACAAGAGGCAATAATGTAGCTGATCACCAAAGACTTCCATCTTCTCTACCTCTAGGTACCTACTCTTTTCCTCCTTCCTGCCCTAGCAGGAAGGAGCAAGGTGGATTTCTTCCTCGAATCATGTTCTTGTGAGTGTGACCTTAGGTGACAAGTGTAGTGACTACAAACCTCAGTTTCCCCATTTGTAATAGACGTGTGATCTTTCCTTAGCATGACATATGCAGAGTCTTTCAATCTGTCACCATCTTTGTTACCCTCATCTCTTAAACATCCCCTGACACACAAGACACATGGTCACAGTAAGCTACAGACTGAATGTGTCTCCCCCAAATTCATGTGTTGAAGCCTCACCACCAGTGTGATGGTGTTAGGGGGTGGGTCCTTTGGGAGGGGATTAGGTAGGTCACAAGGGTGGAGCCCTCATGAACGGGACTAGTGCCCTTATAAAAGAGACCCCAGAGAGCTCCCTCACCCCTTCCACCAGGTAATGACACAGGGAGAAGATAGGCACCTACGAACCAGGAAGTGGGCCCCCACTAGACACCAAACCTGCTGGTTCCATGATCTTGGACTTCTAGCCTCCAAAACTGTGCAAAGTTTCTCTGGTATTCTGTAACAACAGCCTGAATGAACTAAGACACCGTAGATGTTTGAGCTTCCTCCCAGGATCACGCTCATTCCCATTTTTGTTCTTGGCTCTTGATGCTCCCTCTGCCGGAAATGTTGCAAGCCCAACCCCCGCCTACAGAATTCTCACTACCCTTCAAGACCCATCAGAAGATAACCACTCACTCTCTTACTCTCCCATGGAACTCGGCATATACTCTTATTACAGAACCTGTCAAAACGTCACCTGATGGTTTCCCCTTTTGTTTCTCCCACTCCTAATTGGGGGCTCTGTATCTGTCAACCCCCTAACACACTTCTGCACACACTACTATCAGCTTGCAAGGAATCGGTGATACATAGCTAGATCTTCTGATGAAAGCTCCAATGGGAGAATGGTAGTAGAGAGACTTCTTTTAACGGAGGTTCCATAGTTTATCTGCACAGGCTCCAAGCAGGAGCCATCCAGCACTGCTCTTGAAGGACAGTAAAGAGCCAAACCACCTTTAGAGGAGCGGTCTCATAAATTCAGTGTGCTCTAGAATGTTCCTATGCTAACAGATTGTAGTGACTAAGAGGACCACAGCAGTGGACACCAGGAGGTAGAAAGCACCAGCCTGAACCAAGGCAGACTACCATGTCCATGGACTGCTCCTTCAGGATATTTCCACCCTCCCAAAGGAACAGCATGAATGTCGTCTGTGGAAGGCTCCAAACTGCAAAATCCTAAACTTGGTCTGCATCAGACTTCATCGCTGGCATTTGGCCTTCAGAGAGGGATTGTTGAGCAGAAATGTCAGGAAGGAACTTGTAGCTTTTAAAGGTAGAAAGTAGGACCAGATCCTTTCAGTATGAAGAGGTTCAGTCAAAGTAACCCTGGGGAAAGCTGATAAGAAAGAAAAGAGGCTCATTTCTGTCTCATCTCAGACACTGCACGTCTTTCAGATTCGCGGTTGACTCTAAGATGGGAAGAAGAGAGATTGTCCTAACATCGTTCTATTCCTTCCCATTACAAAGAAGATTGGCACACCCACCCATCGGAACAAGCTGTAAGATTATTTGCTTACCGCTAAATCCGCCACACTTGGGTGGTGCCTGGCCCATCCTAAACAGTCAATGAATGTTGAGTAGATAAATGGATGAATGATCTACTCAACAATTCAACCAAACAAAATGCCCAGCTTGGGAAGTTGCTTGAAAGAACATATCAAATATAATTTTAAGGCAAGTAAGCCTCCTGTTTGTTTGGTCAATAAGACTAATCCTAAGAAGTATTTTTTTTTTTATTAAGGTACGTATTATTTTACAGTATTCTTTAGAATAGTTTGGGTTACAAATACAGAATCTAGATCCTTGAGTGCAAGGATTACACCTTATTTTTGACCTATCTTCACCAAAATGCTAGCCATTGCTGCTTTGTGGTGATTTGATAAAGTAACCTTGAGAAGTCAAAGATTTCAATACAATTTTCTTTAATAAAAGATTTTCTCTATTGCGGCACCTGGCTGACTCAGTCGGTGGACCATGTGAGTCTTGATCTCAGGAGTCATGAGTTTGAGTCCCATGTTGGGTATGGAGATTACTTAAAAAAAGAGGCAAACATCAGAAAAGATTTTCTCCATTAATACATTATAATCAGAATAGAATATTTTGCCAATAGAAATGATCTTAAATGAACTGGGTACATATTTGAATTACTCTCTTTACTAGGAAAAAAAATAAAACAAATCCCAAAACTTTCATTAGTATTATACATGGGACTTTAGGTGCACTTATGCCTGAAAATCAGCTGTAGTTTTATAAAGTGCATCTAAGAACAAGAATTTCTCGTTAAAGAAAAGAAACAGCCTACAAGACATAGAGATTCATTGCCCAACATATGGTAATCTGTCTCGAGAAAATTCTCCAGTTTATGAGGGGGAGTTCTGACTGAGTGCCAGGGCACTTTCCTGACAAATGTTCTTATAATATTAAGAGGAAAAAGTTTCCTGACTTGACTTTAATTTGATTCTCAAGGATTTGAAATGTTTTCTTTGCAACCATGACAATGTACAAAACTAGAAACTATTAAAAGGCAAATGAAACCATGAGAAGAGTAATAATATATCTATTAGAAGCAAAATACTATATCCAATTGTCAACATTTGCATTCCTTCGCAGTCTGTAGTTTTGAGACTTCAGCCCCCACAGCAGAGTCTTTGACTTTGGAGAGACTTTGCCTAGAGAGGACACCTCTCTGTCTCCAAGCAGAACTTGACTTTAAGTGAGATTCGTTGTTCTGTCCAGGGAAGAAGATTCTTTCTTTCTGCAGGATGAAGATGTTTTGATGAATCACAATGTTTATGGCCAATAAACTCTTCCTAACACTCCAAGTGCTGGGTCAGTCCCTAGTTGAACATTTGTTAGGTGTTCAACAAATATTTGCTAACTCAGATGTCCTCTGTGACACCAAAAAGCTAGAATTTTTACTTTCTTGATTTTTTAGGTTCCAACCAGCTATTGACACATTTTAGTCCTCAGTTGCTCAGCTACTTCTGTCTTTACCCTCTTTCTTGTCTTCGATCAGTGATGTTCTTGCTAACACTAAACGCTCAAGGAGAGGACCAGGACTGGTCTTTCTACTCTCCCTGCAGATGACTGTCTTTTCCTTCACATTCAGATGATCTCGCCCATCTTACCACTCCAACTCTATTCGGCTTCTCTTGGCTGAACTTTCAAGTTCCTGATTGCTAAAAAAAATCATGGTGAACACCCATGGGGCCCCTTTGCTCCTGTCTCCGGTCCCCCCCCCGCCAGCATTTAGCTGGTTTATTCCTTGTCTCTTAGTCCAGCAATGATTGATGGCCATTCCTCTGAAAATTCTTGAGCAATGAAAGCTTCTTCCTTTCTGAATTGTCATCAGAAGTTGAAGCAGACCCAATTTTCACAAACACTAGACATTCCGCTGCCAGTTTTCCATCTGACACCACACAGGTTGCCCTACCTGTGCCCTTGGCACAGTTCCCACTGCCTTTGGTACTGGAAATGGATCCAGGAACTAACAAGACAGAGAGGCAGTATGCAAAGAATATTCTAGTGAAGAAGAGGGCAGAATAGGCCCCTTCCCAGTAGATGTTGCCTGAATTCCTTCGAGAATAAACATTTCTTACAGAGTGAGAGGGGACTATCATTGGGGGGCTCATATTTTCAACCTTTTGTTTTGTGGCACATAAAGGTTGCTCGTGTTTTTCTTAACATGGAAGTTACTGAGAAACGTTCTGCTTACAAAGACAACCTTTCTGGGCATAGACGTGAAGACAGGCAGCTGAAACTATTTCGTGGAAGGAAAAGAGAAGACCGAAATTTGGTGGTAGACGAGTCCCTCTGCCTTTTGGGGCCCTAGTGTCCCTGTGGACAAATGAAGTGATAGTGATCGCTGTAATAATCTCCTTAAAACTTTGTTTAGAGGAGTAAGAGATAGTGCCTGGGACGCTCTCAGCACCCATGCCCGGAATGTACCAAGTGCTTGATAAATACATGCCTTGGGAGGCTTGGGACTCTGGTTCCCCCGAGTCCTTCTCCTTGGCCACAGAGTTCTCGTGCAATTCCTCACTCTCCTTGGAGGCTGAAATTCCCTGCTGTGGTCCTCTTGAAGGTCCTACTGTGTGACCTCATTGCCTTCACGAGAAACATAATGACAGCCAATATTTGTCCAGTACCAACTATGTGCCAGGCACTATCTAAATGCTTTCTGTACATTGACTTGATCCTTGCAAATATGCGACGAGACAGAAGTATTATTATTTCTAATTTATATATGAGGAAACTGAGGCACGGGGATGCTTTAATTTGCTGCCTAGCTGTTGTAATTAAGAAAGCCCCTGGCCCCAGGGTTCAGGCTCAGGGCTACCCTTTCAGTGACACTTTGAACTGTGAAGTCTTTTGTGGACCTAACCAGAAAAAAAAAAAAATCTAACAACTACTTGTAACACATTTTGGAGGAAAGCGCACTTTGAGTTCCAAAAGCCAGCGTATCCGTGAACTTCTGGAATGATGTTCCTTTGTCAAATCAAGGGTGGTGGGAATGAGTGGGGAGTGGGGCTCCTGAGTGTATGCTTGGGCTGAAGCTGTGTTATAAACTGGTACCCCCCCCCCTCACTCACGCAGAGCCGTGGCTCAGATGTTCATCTCTCACACATCCGGGGTGTCATTGTTCCAAGCCAGTGAGCCCTGCAGGCTCCCAGCAATTACTTTATGCTTTTGGACCCTCCGCTTGGAGTGGCCTAGTTTTCAGTGGCTTCCTACACATAACCCTCCAGAGACAGCCGTGCTGTTTCAAGTGCTGACTGGCTCCCACGTGGGATGTCTAATTTGCAGAATGGGTCTTTGGGTTATCAAATATTTTAACTATTACTTGTCACTTGTCTGAAAGCATTTTCCATGCTCTTTTCACATACTTGCAACAGGGAGATGGGATAGCACTGTCGTCTTGTCTTTCTTTCTTCTTCTGTTTTTTTTTTCTTAATGTTTATTTTTGAGAAAGGGAGACAGAGTGTGAGCGGGGGAGGGGCAGAGAGAGAGGGAGACACAGAATCTGAAGCAGGCTCCTGGCTCTGAGCTGTCAGCACAGAGCCTGACATGGGGCTCAAACCCATGGACTGTGAGGTCATAAACTGAGCCGAAGTCGGATACCTAACTGACTGAGCCACCCAGTTGCCCGAAATGTCATCTTTTCTGTCCCTTCTTAATGTAAGGCAGGTATTTAGTGCCTGCTTCTAAGGAATTCTTTATTAATGGTGATTAAATAGCTATTATTTCATGAGTCTGTTCTCTATATGCATTGTCACCAATTTCACAGATGAGGAAACTGAGGCTCAGAGGAGTTAAACCATAGGTAGAGTTGAGGCTGAAACCCAGTATGGGCAACAACCTCTTTGACTTCAGCTGCAGCAACTTCTTCCTTGACATGTCTCCAAAGGCAAAGGAAACAAGAGCAGAAATGAACTATTGAGACTCATCAAGATAAAAAGCTTTTTGCACAAGAAAGGAAACGATGAACAAAACTAAAAGTCAACTGATGGAATGGGAGAATATATTTGCAAATGACATATCAGATAAAGGGTTAGTATCCAAAATCAATAAAGAACTTACCAAACTCTAACTCATCATCAGGGAAATACAAATCAAAACTACCTGAGATACCACCTCACGCCAGTCAGAGTAGCTAAAATCAACAACTCAGGAAACAACAGATGTTGGCGAGGACGTGGAAAAAAGAGGAACCCTCTTGCACTGTTGGTGGGAACGCAGACTGGTGCAGTTGCTCTGGAAATCAGTATGGAGGTTCCTCAAAAAATTTAAAATAGAGCTACCCTACAACCCAGCAATTGTACTATTATTTATCCAAAGGATACAGGAGTGCTGATTCATAGGGGCACATGTACCCCAATGTTTATAGTAGTGCTATCAACAATAGCCAAATTATGAAAAGAGCCCAAATGTCCATCAACCGATGAATAATAAAGAAGACGTGGTCTGTATATACAATGGAATACTATTCGGCAATGAGAAAGAATGAAATCTTACCATTTGCAACAACATGGACAGAACTGGAGGGTATTATGCTAAGTGAAATAAGGTGATTAGAGAAAGACAGATATGTTTTCGCTCATATGTGGAATTTGATAAACTTAACAGGACCGTGGGGGAAAGGAAGGGGAAAATAGTTATAAACAGAGAGGGAGGCAAACCATAGTAGACTCTTAAATACAGAGAACAAAATGAGGGTTGATGGTGGGGGAGAGAGGGATGGGAAAATGGGTGATGGGCATTGAGGAGGCACTTGTTGGGATGAGCACTGGGTGTTTTATGTAAATGATGAATCATGAATCCCGAAGCCAAGAGCGTGCTATATACACTGTATGTTAGCTAACTTGACAATAAATTATATCAAAAAAAAAAAAAAAAGTAACCCAGTTTGGTCTCGTCCCAAAGCCTATTTTCCTAACCACCAGGCTGCCCTGCCTCTAGCTGCCTTGTGGTCCCTTATGAGGATAAAGTGGGTGCCTGTGAGGCTCATCCAAAAAGCAGGAAGCTTGAAAATATTCCTGTTTGCTTCTGGAATCCACTATTTATGGGATTTACTTGTCTTATTTAGGCTAATATTGAAATTAATGTGCATTTTGTGAGTTTACAGCTGCTCAGGGTGTGGGAACATAAGGCTGAAGCTGGAGAGCCTGGGAATCAAGGGCCAACATCAGACTGAGGTTAGAAATTAGCCACATAGAATCAACAACTGGTGGCTGCAGACGTGGGTAACCAAGGTGGGCCACGCGCCCAGGTTTTATGGTACATTATAAGGTGACGAATTTCAACCTGTTATGTAGATTCAGGAAATTCAGACACTTCTAATTTGGAATTCACGGCCTCTGAAGAGCAGCTGAGCTGAAGCTTTCCTGTATGTACTTAGCAAAACAATTTCTTTAAAGATCGTGGAAATGAATAAGGCAAACAAAAACTGGAACTGTTAAAGGTAAACGGTTTTTGGTGTGTTTCAGTGCCTTGGACGTGTTTCTTCCCAGATGACGGTAAGTATTAGGTACATGTCCTATTCCCAGGTTATGAAAGTGGCCCTCATAGATTCCCTCCACTATGGAATGTTCTTCTCTGATTAGGCAGCCTCGTTAGCCAAGGTTGTCATGCTTTTCTGTACAACTCTGGGATTCAGATTGTTTCAGAGAATGAGCAGTCCTCCTTGTCATTTAATAAGATGACTTGTCCCTGAACATTTGCATTTCCGTACCCATGACACTTTAGCGATGGTCAGTGTCTGGCAGGCAGTGCCGTCATGTACATACTTACCATGCGCACAGAGTGGTAAGAAAACGATGCGCACGAAGGAAAACCCAGCCAATCCCAGGAGGAGGGCGTTGCTTCCACGTTTTTTTTCTCACGGCCATTTCTGCAAAAGATGAGCTGTCTCAGATTCATACCATCGTAGGGCTAGACAAGAGCTTCGAGGTAGCCAACGCCATTTTCATGTTTTCATGTTTTCAGACATTCCTCAGGAGCATCAGTTTCCTTGAAAACACAGCCCAGAGAAAATGCGAGGAAAATCAGCCGCCTCGTGGGTCTCTCTTCCTGGAGCAGGGTTGGTTTGTGATGGCGGCATCAGCGTATGCGTTCTCATGCACGGGCCTCTCTCTCTCTCATCTGGTTCTTCATTACCCACTTACAGAAAAAAATGCAAGGCTGACTCTCAAGCTCCAGGAAGACTACAGTTGCTGTTCATCATACATACCTTTTTCGGTGTTCTTTCTCGGTTGTTAAAATATGTAGAGAAAGGAATCACAAACATATTCAGACCATGTAATTTGCTAAGACCGTGAGTTTAACTCATAGCGACTACTGTTTAGCTCACTTCCCTGGTAACAGACTATCTTTTGAATGTTGCAATTCATTCATTCACTCATTCATTCATTCGAGAAACATGTCGTGGTGGTGAGATGCCTGCTATCTACAGAAGAGTGCTAAATAAGCAGAGACCTCATCCTGTGGCAGCTCACGGTCAGCAGGTGAGACAGGCCGACTTACCTCTACCTAAGAGGGGGGGCACCTTCGTTCTTTTCTAGTGACGGCAGTGGGTTGTCCTGACTCACAGCTTACTGAGACTTTGCTTGTGAACCAGGGCACTCATTTTCCAAGGTTAGCTGAGCCGGGGTTTCAGGGAAGACTCAGAGTGTAGGGAGGCTTGGTGGCCACAGCCCCCCTGGCACCCCGTTCTGATCAAGCAAGATGGCGAGACTCAGCTGTGATGTGTCTCGTGATGATGGCAAAGGCTGCAAGTCAGATGATCTGCAAAGTTTTATGCCCAGATGACCCAGTCGTCCCCTACACCCTCGGCCATTGGTCCTATGCTGAGGGCACCGTGTAGGGTGTAGACACCATCATTGTGGATCAGTTTTAGAGAAGAATTTGAACTCCCCTAGAGAAAGTTCAGTGTAAAGCCAGTGCGTCACTTCTAAAGAGCAGGACAAATCCATTCATTTCTACTTCTGTGGATTTCTCTGCTTCTCCCTAAAGGTTTCTGTGCAGGAAAGTAAAGCTCAGAGGATTGTAACTTTCCATCTCCAAGGCTTGGCTTTCTTGTTACAAGTTCGGGTTTCCCATTCTCAATTAAAAAAAGAAATAAACAAACCAAAGCAAGCACATGTTTAGTTTTCATTCCTGTTTGCTTTGATTTTTTCCAATTCAGTAAGTGTTCCATTTTAATGATGAGACAGTGCTTTTTATGTTTTGTTTTGTTTTTTTCACCAAAGAAGAGGCATAGAACTGCAAGACCCTTTCTTGGGTTAAGTCCAGACATCTCTATCTCAGAACGTTTGTCTCTTATGTGACTATTTGTCTTTTAATATGAGTAATAATAAAGAAATGAGAGGAGGGGCACCTGGGTGGCTCAGTTGGTTGAGCATCCGACTTTGGCTTAGGTCATGATCTCACAGTTTGTGGGTTCGAACCCCGCGTTGGGCTCTGTGCTGACAGCTCAGACCCTGGAGGCTGCTTCAGATTCTGTCTCCCTCTTGCTCTGCCTCTGCCCCCCTCATCTTCTGTCTCTGTCTCTCAAAATAAATAAATGTTAAAAATTTTTTTTTAAGCATGAGAGGAAAAGATTGTCTTTATTTTCAAATAGAATTATTTATGAAAGCACATGCCTAAAAGATCTATGAAACAGTGGAAAGTTCTATATGTGGATTGAAGATCACAGTAATTACAGCAGGATGTTATTGGTGTAAAGAATAAAACACAGATACACAGACAGCCATGAAACCGATCCCAGAACACGTAATACAGAGTTTATGACAGAAAAAGTTTTACAAATCATAAGCTAAAGGGATGAATGTATTTAATGAATTATTTAATGGATGTTGATGGGAAGACAGACTATCTGGGGAGTCTCAAGTTATACTTACTTTTACCATCAGAGGTGAAGCCATGTCCAAATGAATTCCAGATGGTTAAGAGTGAGGTGTGAAGACGAAACCATAAAAAACAATGAAAAGAAAATATAAGTGACCTCAGAGTAGAACAGAACATTATAATAAAAAAAAAAATCAGGAGAAGAAATTAAAAAGAGAAAGATCCACAGACTGAATGATAGAGAATGTAACCAGTTTTTGGTCAAAATATCAAGCAAAATTAAAACACACATTACAACAAATGGCAATCAGATATATGAAAGGCTTTTAAAATGGAAAATGATAAATGCTGGAGCGCCTGGGTGCTCAGTCGGTTAAGCGTCCGACTTTGGCTCAGGTCATGGGCAGGTTCGTGAGTCCGAGCCCTGCATCGGGCTCTGTGCTGACAGCCTGGAGGCTGCTTCAGATTCTGTCTCCCTCTCTCTCTCTGCCCCTCCCTGGCTCACTCTCTGTCTCTGTCTCTTTCTCAAAAACAAGCATTAAAAAAAATAAGTTAATAAAATGATAAATGCTTTGTACCAGTAGAAGAATGAAAGTACAGGTAATTTGCAGAAATACACATGGATGAAAAATACATGTAAAAAATGCAAACTCATGAGTAACAAAATGATTATTCAGATGCAATTATATGATTCCATTTTCATTTATCAAATTAGCAAAGATTAGAAAAATAATATGTAAGTCTAGGGTACAGCTGCAGGAAACAAGTCCTTTCATGTACTCTAGATGAATGTGTAAATTGGTAAAATCCTTTTTTGAAAACAGTTTGGAAATATATAGTAAGAGTCCTAAAAATATTTATGCCTTTTGCTCTAATAATTGCATATCACGAAGCAATCAGAGAGGTGTGGGCCAATATTTACGTACAGGGATGTTCAATGCAGTATGACTTATAATAAAAGAAATGAAATTTTGGAAGCAACTTAAATGTTCAACAGAGAGTGATTAATAGCATTCTGGTACATCAAGAAAATGGAATTATTATGCAGCTAGTAAACATCTTGTTTTCAAAGAATATTCAGGGACATGGGGCAAGTCTTACAGTATTCAGTGAAAATAGATCCACTTACCCCATTTTTGAAAAAGAAATTATCTTTGGAAATAAAACAGGAAGAAAGTATGCCAAAATGTTAACAGCGGTGATTGCTCGTTGATGGAATTACAGTTTTTGAGTTTTGCCATCTTTCACATTTTCTACAAAAACCCGTATAATGCAGAGCATAAGTAAAAATCAAATAGGAATAAGTCACAATGCTTATTTTCAGTAAACCGAAAAGCACCTCCCACGTGCGGTTTTATTACGCTTCTTGTACTTGATCCCTGAGTTACACAATCCAACGACCTTTATCTTAAACTCACATCTCTTCCTGATAGGTTTCCTATCTACTTTTCTTTTTATTTCTTTGTTCCCAGCCCACCCTCCGGCTCTCCAGACCCAGACCTCCCGGTTCCCTAAACCCTTCTCACCATCTGGAATGTTCTCAGTGCCGCTCTCTGCATCTCCAAGGCCCCCGGGGTTCACCTCTGCTCCGGGATCATTTTCCCGGTCTGGGCTCTGAATTCCTACAAACCCTTATTACATTTCTCTGTTATCCTGCTCTTTCTGTGGGTGTCCTTTTCCTCAATTAGACTGTGGGTTCCCACCGGGACCCACCATGTGCGGTCTAGTACACTTCTCCATGTACAAGAGGCAGAGTTAGTACACAGGCGGCACTCTATAAATATTGCTGACGATCTCATGCCTGATGCATCTGTGGCAGCGCAGTCCACCAACCGTTTGGAGAAGATTTTTTTGCCGTGTTTCCCCTCCACCCGACCCCCTAAGACAAAGTCCTTTAGAGACGATGGACAATCTCAGTGAGCATCCCTGACGGAACGGAAACGAGGCTATAGACCCATCAGACATTTAGGACTCCCGTCGCCTTTGTTGCTGTTCTTAGATCTCTGTGCTGGTGAGGTGTCGCTTTCTATGTTAACTCTGGGCAGACACTCGACGGTCCTCTTGTTCTAACCTTACAAAGGAGAGGGAGGTGTGAAGCATGAAAACTTCTTTTTATTGCCTTTTAAAATAAATGAAGTCATGCTTTATTTACTTACTGGAGTTTTAGGGAAGGTGGGGCCTGCTTTACAGGGCTGTGTTTATACTGGATGTTGGGGCTGGAACCGAGTGGTGGCAGGAGCTGATGACCACGATACAGAGGACAGGCAAGGGGTCATGGACTCTGACACCTACATGGGCAGCATGCAGTCCCTGGCTGGGGGTGAAAAGAGAGGCTGGGGGCTCATGGTGTTGAAGCGTTAGGGCCCACTGCTTGCTCAGGCCCTCGGAAGGGCCCTAGCAATTTCCTAGTTAGAATTTTCTTTTTCTTTTCTTTTCTTTTCTTTTTTTTCAGTTTCATTTATTTTGAGAGAGAGAGAGAGAGGAGAGAGCACAAGCAGGGGAGGAATGGAGAGAGAGAGAGAGAGAGAGAGAGAGAGAGAATCCCAAGCAGGCTCCACGCCGTCCACGCAGAGCCCAACATGGTGCTCAGACCTACGAACTGTGAGATAGTGACCTGAGCCAAAACCATGAGTTGGATGCTTAACCGACTCAGCCACCCAGGTGCCCCTAGAATTTTATTTTTCTTAGCGAGGTCACCCCAAATTACATAAGCTTCAGGCCCCATTAAACTTGGCTCCAGTGTCCGGTGTAGCTCTGGTGACTGGGGTGCCCTGTCTAAACAAGTAGGACCATTCATCTCCAAGTGCTGACAGCTGATCAAAAACCAACCCTCTCAGGCCAAAGCAAGTCATATCTAGAGACTTGACTGAGCCCAGGGACTGCCAGCCAGTGGTTTCTGGCTATCTGAGCCTGTAACAGTTGCAGAGTGGCCAAACGCTAGGACGCTCTGTGGCAGGGACTCCCGCTCTCCTAGTCCTCTGCTCATTAAGAAGGTCTGGCCACATCCAGACCAGGGCTTCAGCCGGCAGCCAGACATTCTCTAAGTGTCAGACGCTGGTCACAGGGCAGGGAGCTCACCGAGGGTGTGGATGGAAGAGTTGGTGTAAACGTCCTCAAAACTGGCCAAGCCAACAGAAGCCCACGGCTCGTGGATGGTGACGTGGCAGCAGAGCCACCTGGTGCACATCTGAGGACCACGAAGGACTTCAGGAAGACTATTATTCTTCCTGGGTGAGAGTTAGTCTTGGAGGTGGGGGGTGGGGTATGTGTCTTGTGTTCCTCGGTAGGGCTGCGACCAAGGATTTCAGAAAAGATTTATGAAAATCTTTTTTTTTTATTTTATTTTATAATAGTTTATTTTCAAATTGGTTTACATATAACACCCAGTGTTCATCCCAACATGTGCCCTTTTTAATGCCCATCACCCCCTCTCCCCCCTCCCTCATCCCCCTTACCCTCAGTTTTTTTCTTAGTCTTTGAGAGTCTCTTATGTTTTATCTCCCTCCCTCTTTGTGTCTTTTTTTCCTTTCCCCTCTTCCCCTCCCCCTGGTTTTTGCTTAGTCTCACAAAGTCCACCTATTCGTGGAAACATATGGTATCTGTCTTTTTCCGACTGATTTATTTCACTTGACATAATACCCTCCAGTTCCATCCATCTGGCTACACATGGCCAGATTTCATTTTTTCTCATTGCCACGTAGTAGTCCATTGTATATAAGTACCATAACTTCTTTATCCATTTGTCAGTTGATGGGCACTTGGTCTCTTTCCATGATTTGGCTAGTGTCGAAAGTGCTGCTATGAACATTGGGGTACACGTGCTCCTATGCATCAGCATTCCTGTGTCTCTTGGGTAGATTCCTAGCAGGGCTATTGCTGGATCATAGGGTAGCTCTATTTTCATTTTTTTGAGGAACCTCCACACCGTTTTCCAGAGTGGCTGCACCAGTTTGCATTCCCACCAACAGTGTAGGAGGGTGCCTACTTCTCCACATCCTCGCCAGCATCTATAGTTTCCTGATTTGTTCATTTTAGCCACTCAGACTGGTGTGAGGTGGTATCTCAGTGTGGTTTTGATTTGTATTTCCCTGATGATGAGTGACATTGAGCATCATTTCATGTGTCTGTTGGCCATCTGAATGTCCTCTTTGGAGAAGTGTCTATTCATATCTTCCGCCCATTTCTTCACTGGGTTGTTTGTTTTTCGGGTTTGGAGTTTGGTAAGTTCTTTATAAATTTTAGATATTAGTCCTTTATCCGATATGTCATTTGCGATGATCTTTTCCCATTCCGTTGGTTGCCTGTTCGTTTTGTTGGTTGTTTCTTTTGCTGTGCAGAAGCTTTTTATCTTGATGAGGTCCCAATAGTTCATCTTTGCTTTTAATTCTCTTGCCTTTGGAGATGTGTCGAGTAAGAAATTGGTGCGTCTTAGGTCAAAGAGGCTTTTTCCTGTTTTCTCCTCTAGGATTTTGACGGTTTCCTGTCTCACATTCAGATCTTTTATCCATTTAGAATTTATTTTTGTGAGTGGTGTAAGAAAGTGGTCTAGTTTCATTCTTTTGCATGTTGCTGTCCAATTCTCCCAGCACCATTTGTTAAAGAGGCTGTCTTTTTTCCATTGGATACATTTTCCCACTTTGTCAAAGATTAATTGGCCATATACTTGCGGGTCCATTTCTGAGTTTTCTATTCTATTCCATTGGTCTATGTGTCTGTTTTTGTGCCAATACCATACAGTCTTGATGACCACCGCTTTGTAGTAGAGGTTAAAGTCTGGGATTGTGATGCCTCCCGCCTTGGTTTTATTCTTCAGTATTATTTTGGCTATTCGAGGTCTTTTGTGGTTCCATACAAATTTTAGGATTGTTTGCTCTAGCTTTGAGAAGAATGCTGGTGCAATTTTGATTGGGATTGCATTGAATGTGTAGATTGCTTTGGGTAATATTGCCATTTTGACGATATTTATTCTTCCAATCCATGAGCATGGGATGTTTTTCCATTTCCTTGTGTCTTCCTCAATTTCCTTCATAAGTTTTTTATAGTTTTCAGTGTAGAGGTCTTTCACCTCTTTGGTTAGGTTTATTCCTAAGTATTTTATGGTTTTTGGTGCAATTGTGAAAGGGATTAGCTTCTTTATTTCTCTTTCTGCTGCTTCATTGTTGGTGTATAGAAATGCCACCGATTTCTGTACATTGATTTTGTATCCTGCAACTTTGCTGAACCTTAACGTGTAGCTGTTACTTCAGGACATTGCCCTCAGAGAGTCACTTGTTATTTTTTTCTGTTGTGAACTGCTTGGCTGGACCATTTGTCGGTACGTTTGAGTATTTCTGTGTTCTGTGTGTCTGTCAGTTTTCCTTTCCAGGGCAACTTCAAGAAACAACCCATAACACATCCAGCCAAAATGACGAGATGGAAGAATTCTCCTCAAAAGAATCTACAAGAAGCAGTGACAGCTCAAGAATTAATGAAAACAGATATAAGCAACATAACAGAACTTGAATATAGAATGATAATCATAAAACTAATTGCTGGCCTTGAAAAAAGCTTAGATGAATGCAAGGGGTCCCACGCGGCAGAGTTCAAGGACCTTAAAAACGGTCAGGAAGAATTAAAGAAGACATTGGAAGAAATACAGGGGAAACTGGAAGCAGCCACAGTACGGATTGAAGAGGTAGAGAAAAGAGTTAGTGCATTAGAAGACAAAATCATTGAAAATCTTAAATGAAAAGCAAGTCACTTCTCTGTAACCCCCAGATCCTCCTGAGGCAAAGCAACCCCATGTTCCATAACCACAGCCTTTCCACCGTATGAACACTCCTTAAAAGCCATAAAGCGTTCCCCACATGAATCACTTCTGGGTACCGTTTCCTGTGTAGAACATGAGGGCCCTTACAAAGCTCATGTGATGGGACATTCACAGGCAGGAATGTGAGGCAGAACATGGCAGTAAGGGCTGTAGGAGAGGCAGAGAGAGAGAGGGAGGGAGAGAGAGAGGACCACTAGGAACAAGGATGGCCAGTGACAGCCCCGGCGGGGGGCGGGGGGGCGTCCCTCTGCTGTCAGGTCAGATTGGCTATAAAGCCGCTTCTAGCAGTTGCTTTTTGATTGCTGATTAGCTGGTTGGAGGGTCTGCTTTGCCACGGAATGGCTTTGGGGGCTGCAGCGTGGCCTCAACTCATGTGCTGTGGTAACTGAGCATGTCAGGAGTAGGGCCAGAGCCGGAGGGGTCTGCTGTAGAAACCACGGCTCCTGATTCTAAGGGAGGTGGCAGCAGAAGGGGGGCACAGACAGAACGAGGAGGGCATATGGGACAAGTGCAGAGCTTTCCCTCCTACTTGGGACGTGAAGGAACCGTCCTCTCCTGCAGTGGCCGCTTTGGGGGAGGGCTTATCCCAGCTGCCTGGGGCCGTTTGCACCTACACACTCACACTACTTAGAGGTTTGGGCAGAACACGCCCGTGCCACTCCCTCCTGCGCTCCCCCTACAGCCACTCTGCGATAAGCTCTTTTTGCCCCCGAGGCCCTGGGCAGGTGTGCGAGTGACTTGCTGGCAGGACACAGGTAGCGTCATATCGCGACTTCTGGCCTAGGGCCCTTTCAACTATGTTCCGCCCCTCCCTGAGCAGGATGGTAGGACTTCTAGAGTTAGCTGGGGACAAGAGCCAGAGAGCCCAGGAAGACGGTTTTGGGGCCGTATGGGATCTGCCAAAGCACTAGCACTACTTAAGGACCATGGCCCGACAGTGATGGTGCTTAGTACTTTTAAAAGGACTCAGTACACTGCAAAATCATAGAAGTCCATTTTCACCCTAAATGTTAAAAATCTTTATATTTTTCGAGGGGCGCCTGGGTGGCTCAGTCTGTTAAGCATCCCAACTCTTGATTTCGGCTCAGGCCATATCTCACGGTTCATGAGATTGAGACCCATGTCAGGCTCTGCTTAGGATTCTCTCTGTCTCTCTGCCTCTCCCCTGCTTTTGTGCTCTCTCTTTATCTCTCAACATAAATAAAGTTAAAAAAATCTTTATGTTTTTAGAAACTACAGGAGATAATGTGTGATAGGAGAAGAGAACAGAAACCAGAGGAAGAGTGTTGATTTCTCTAGGGAGTTATAGTCTATGTGTCTGAAACCTTCCTGAGAGTCAACATTCTTGATACGGGCTTGGTAGAATTTGCCTCACTTTGCAAATTCATTCGCTCATGAATTCGTGTATGACTTCCTGTTGTAATTCTAGGCCCTGATTCAGAGGCTGGGACATACTGACGATGAAATACATCTTGCCTCCGTGTTTGGAGCGTCCACTGAGAATAGTGTAAAAATGATATTGCCCCCTCCCTCTTCACTCCCCCCACTCCAGCCCCAGGGCCTTGAGCTCTACCTTATCTTAGTGGCGATGGGGTCATTGGATCACACAGGTAACCGGGCGCTGAGAGGAGGGTGAAATAGTTTTATTGTGCTCATCCCATTTCCACCCGGCACTCGTTGATTCTTTTGTTTTTATGGGATGTTAGAAATCCTTCAGGTGTAGGAGGGGACATCGGTTGGGGCCATAGGCTGGAGTTTGAGGCGGGACATAGGAGTAAGGGCTGTAGGAGAGACAGGGAAAGAGAGAACGGGAGAGAGAGTGGACTGTTGGGAACAAGGATGGCCACAGCCCCGCAGGCGTCCCTCTGCTGTGAGCTCAGATTGGTGAGAAAGCTCCTCCAGAGTGGTTGCCTTCAGATCCCCTTCCTGGCCTGCGGACTTATGCGAATGTTCCATTCTTCTGAGTACGGCTAACTAGTTGTGGCAATTAGAAACGTTCTAGACTTATTTCACTCAGCATAATCCCCTCCAGTTTCATCCATGTTGCCACGCATGGCCAGATTTCATTCTTTCTCATTGCTGCATAGTATTCCATTGTGTATATATACCACATCTTCTTTATCCATTCGTCAGTTGATGGACATTTAGTCTCTTTCCATGATTTGGCTAGTGTCGAAAGTGCTGCTATGAACATCGGAGTACATGTGCCCTTATGCATCAGCATTCCTGTGTCTCTTGGGTAGATTCCTAGCAGTGCTATTGCTGGGTCATAGGGTAGTTCTATTTTCATTTTTTTGAGGAACCTCCACACAGTTCTCCAGAGCGGCTGCACCAGTTTGCATTCCCACCAACAGTGCAAGAGGGTGACTGTTTCTCCACATCCCTGCCAGCATCTATAGTTTCCTGATTTGTTCATTTTAGCCACTCTGACTGGTGTGAGGTGGTATCTCAGTGTGGTTTTGATTTGTATTTCCCTGACGATGAGGGACATTGAGCATCATTTCATGTGTCTGTTGGCCATTTGGATGTCTCCTGTTTCCACGCATAGGTGGACTTTGCGAGACTTAACAGAAAACCAGTGGGGAGGGGAAGAGGGGAAGGGAAAAAGCCACGGAGAGGGAGGGAGACAAAACATAAGAGACTCTTAAATACTAAGAACAAGCCGAGGGTTGCGGGGGGTGTGGGAGGGGGAGAGGGGGTGAGGGGCACCGAGCAGGGCCCGGGTGGGATGGGCACCGGGTGTTCTTGAATGGAAACCAGTCTGACAATGAAAAATTATTAAAAAAAAACATTCTAGAGACCAGTGGTGTTTCTGCTTATGTGAATAGAGGGCCACTTAGAAACTGAGGTGGGTCACCACTCGCTCAGGAGGTGTGGGGCCAGTGAAGGACAGCGAGGCCTCTGTGGGAAAGAGCCTCCATGGGATGGGAAGAAAGCCAAACTCGGCCTCAGGTGGTCAGGTTCAAGACTGCTCTGGTTTCGGTTGTTGACAGTTTCTTTAGGTTGCATCTAGGTGTGGATTAAAAAAAAAATCTTAGTTGGGGTCTTGAAACTGTGAGTTGATGTCTGCCATCAGTTCCGGAAATACTGTCTTTGTTCCAGCATCTCCTTCCTCTCCACCTGCCAGCTCAGTGTATGTTCCAGGATTTGAATATCTCCTGCTTTTTTTTTTTTTCCGTATTTTCCCTTTTGTCGCCCCCCCCCCCCCCTTTTCAGCTGAATTCTGGAAGTTATCGCTGACCTATATTCAGGCTCACTAATCCTCACTTTAGCTGTGATAATCTGCGGTTAGCCCAGCCACTGGGGTTTTTGACTTTGGTGGCCGTATTCCTCCGTTTGAGAGTTTCTATTTGGTTCTTTTAAAAAAAAATCTTTTACATAATTTTCTAGCTTCCAGTTCCCTGTACAAATGTTCGAGTGTGCCATTTATGTTTCTGACTATAGTAGGTGGAGTTGTTCAGCAGTCCGGATTGAAGAATACCCATTTCCGAAGTCTTTGTGGGGCTGTTGGCACTCTGGGCTGTTTCTGCTATTCTTACTCACAGTGTCCTGACATTGAAACAAATATATTAGGCAATGAAAAAAAAAATATATATATATATGAATAATTGTGGAATCTTCTTCTGGAGAGGCTTTCCCTTGTGTCTGCCAGGCACTGAGAGCACTTCCTGTCTGAAGCCACCTGAATCAAAGTGCGAAGCTGGTGACTCCCTTGACTTCACGATGATGGGAACCTGTCTAAGAGACTGAGGGTATATAGGCTTCCCTTCCTCCCTCACCTTGGTGACCCAGCTTAACATGGCAAGTGGTTGATGTGAATCCCCAGCTTTGGCAGTCTCTGGGCTTCAGCCTTGGGAGGCTATCAGAGTAAGAGCTCATTCTCAAAGTTGTTATTTTCCAGATTGACAAATGCCTTAGGATAAAAGCTTTGTGGGCCGGGCAAAGCTCTCCGGGGTTTGTCCTCTCTACTTTTTGGCAGGTGTGTCTTCACTACCTTATTATTGCTCTGATGCTTTTAAGAAAATTAAGCAAATAATTCATCCAGCTTTTTAAGTTGCCTTTGGTGGGAGGGTTGCTCTGAATGACTTAGTCCATCATTGCCGGAAGCACAAGTACCAGATGACGTAGCTTTAAATCCCAGGTCTGACACTCACCAGCTAGCTGATGTTGGCCAGGTTCGTTCCACATTTAGCACACGTGTTCATGAAACCCTAGCTACTTGACGGTATGGCTGTAGAATTAAAACGTGACAGTTTTTTGTTAAGTGGTACAATAACATATCTACTACCTGTGTCCCACACTAGAATGGAAGATCTGTAAGGATGGCCAATTTATTTATTTTTCACTGTTGTTTCCCCAACAATGCCCGGTGCATGGTAGATACTCGGTAAACACAGAATAGGAGAAAGGGTTACTGCGTGTATTTTAAAACGAAAACATATTGGGAAAGTGTACTCTTATAGGGGGGGTCAAGCTCAAATCTTCATAATAGCTTCTAATATTTAGAAGATCCTATTCCTTGTGGGGCACCTGGGTGGCTCAGTGGGTTAAGTATCTGACTTCAGCTCAGGTCATGATCTCATGGTTGGTGGGTTCAAGCCTTGCATCAGGCTCTCTGCTGTCAGCACAAAGCCTGCTTCGGATTCTCTATACCCCCTCTTTTTGCGTCTCCCCCTCTCTCAAGCTCTCTCTCAAAAATAGACATTAAAAAAAAAAGAAGATCCTGTTCCTCTTTGTGATTTTATAAACCTGGTTATTAAATCAGTATAATCGCTGTTCCTTTGTTTTAGTTTTTTCCCTTGATATTATTTTGACTAGACTCTCCACCTTCAGTCAAAGTATTCTATTCCATTGCTTAGTGAAAACAGGGTCTCCACCTGTTAGACACGGGCTGTTTCCAGTTTGGGCTATGATACACCATGCTGGCTTCTTTGCGAGTGAAAGTGAAATGGATAAGGAGCAGCTGGGTGACTCAGTCAGTTAAGCACCGACTTCAGCTCGGGTCATGATCTTGCGGTCCCACCTCGGGCTCTGTGCTGACAGCTCAGAGCCTGGAGCCTGCTTCAGATTCTGTGTCTCCCTCTCTCTCCGTCCCTCCCTCCCTCTCTTTCTCTCTCTCAAAAATGAAAAACGTTAAAAAAATTAAAAATAAGAAAAGAAAGTAAAATGGATAAAATGCGCCCATTGTCAAGGCTCATTCAGGCTCAGGCTCCTTTCAGAAGGGGCATGCTTTTTTAGTGCTTGAAGTCTGGCAGCTTTTATCGTATAAACAAAATCAACAAAATTTGATCTCTGACTCTCCCCAGAGGAAAGTTCAAGCTGCTTCCAAAGCAGATCAAGGGAGGAGGCCGTGAAATATGGGATTCAGGGTCACTGTTGAATCTTAACAATTAACTTGTGTGTTTCCTTGGACAAAAATTATTTTACTAAATGCTCTATCAATCATTGTTGCCAAAGATGCTTTTTTTTTTTTTTTAAACCAAGGAGTGATTTAAAAACAATAATGTCATTTACTTTAAGCCTCAGAAACTGGGGCACTTGACTCCATCATCTATACTCTTCTGCAGCTTTTTAGGTAAACAGTTGAAATAATTTTGCAATCAGAACAACTAAATAACCCAAGTATGCTCTTATATAATGATCAAATGATTGGGTGAAAGGTCATGACAACAATAAGAATTTCCTTCTATTGACTACCTTTGCGGTAGATGCTTTACAGTTACTCATCATTTAATTTGCTCGCAACCAGCCAGCAAATCAGATACTACTGTTATCTCCATTTTCCAGGCAAAGGAAAATGCAGGCTGAGCTTATGCGATTTGCCCGGGGCCACACGGCGACAGCATGGCCGAGGCGAATCCATGGTACCAACGGAGAAGAGCCACACTCTTGTCACTGCCCTCCGACTTCTCGTTTCTTCGGAAAGGAAACAGGACATTTCCTGTTGGGGACAGCTCTTCATGCTGCCCTGTTTAAGCAGCCTCAGGCCCGTGAAATTTGGGTGTGCATTAGATTCAGTAAGCGTTTCTTTAGGACTAGCTGCATCTGGGCCCATGGGGAAGCTGACTTAAAAGGTGACAAGGGGCTGTTAGACATGGCGTCTGTCTTTGGGGGCTCAGTGGAGAGGTTAGGCATCTAGGTTAGCCCATAGAAAGAAGCAACTCCAGGGGCTAGCGGGGTGGTACTACCCGTAATTACGATGGGTTTCCAGAGGTAGGAGGAGAGGGAGTGCTGGCTGGGTGGGGGGAACCCTGAGCAGCCATCTCCCAGGAGATCAGGAGACTAGGGTTTAAAGGCTCTACTTCACAGATGCGGAAGCTGAGATCAAGCCTCCCCTGTGCCTAAGGATATCAATTTGAATTATCATCCAGAGCCAAACGTGAAGTATTTAGTCTTTCCTGAGTACACAGGAATAGTGTAAACTTGGGATTTGGGGTTAGAAAGGAAAAGATGTGAAGCTCTCGGCTAGCACCCGCTGGCCCCCTTCTCCCTCCCATTGGCTGTTGGACATTTTGGGGGAAGGTTGAGGTGGGATAGGACGAGGTGGCAGATGCAGGAAGAGGGCTCTGACATCCTCCTTCCTCCTGGGTCCCTTCTGAACGGAACTGGAGCTCAGGCCCTTTGTGAGCCTGTGAATCTTCTGATTTCTGGTGAACAGGCAGCACACAGAAGGTCAAGTTAAAACTCTGGGCTTTATGTAGGCACAGCAACCAAAAGTTCAAGTGTCTTGTCCAAGGATACACATCAAGCCAGAAATAGAAGTCGGATCTCTGGCCTGCCAGTCTGGGGCTGTCTCTAATTTCACGTTCTGCGTGAGTCACAGATTCACCCAGTACCGGGAGGCAACCGAGGGACTCAGCATCTTTTCGTAACGCTCAGTAGCTGCGTGGAGGGAAAGAGAGAAGTTTTTGTTCATGAGCTCATTGCAATCAGAATGTGTCCAGACGCCCAAATATTTGATTTGAGCCTGGTTGCTAAGAGACCTCCCACTGGGACCCAGCTGCCTGCGGGCAGGAGGGCGGTATTGGCAAGGCTTCAGATTTCTGCCAATTTATTTTGAAACCAGAAAACCTGGAACCTCGGCCTCCTCGGCAGCAACACGGAGAGGAGAGATCTGAGTCAGCCAAGCAACAGAGGAAAAACCCCCACTGACCTTCTGCCAGGGATCCGGAGGAGGGTTTAGGATGATAGAATTCTTACATTATGATTGTTTACTTGATGGGAAGGATGCTGGTATGGTACTGAAGGAGAGCCTGAAGCTCGGTGCTTGGTCATGCAGGGGGCATCTCAGAGCAAAATTCACGGATTCCAGAGCAAGGCTGGCTTTCTGAGTTGTAACTGGGCATTGTGAAGGCTGCCTTGATTCAAGTCAGAGCCACATCCCCAGGTTCTTGGGTTTTAATTACTACTGACTCCCACCCCCCTCCCCTCCGCCCCGTCCCTGCCCAGGGAATGCCTAGAACAAAAGTGTCCTAGAGACGTGTGAGGGGGTCAGTGGTCCTGGGAATGCTGGGAAAACCCTGCTTTCTCAGCACAAGGCAGATAGCAGAGCATAGCAGTGCCATTATCAGGACCAGGTAGTGATCTATACAGGCCTTAAACTATCACTAGGTACAGGTGTCCCCTGCTATTCGAAAGTTCGAGAAAAAGGCAGAAAACAAAAAGGGGGCTCAGCATTTGTTTGCAGTCAGTCATTACAGACATAGCGTGTACCCCAGCGGGGAGTGGTTCCCACTGAGCTCCTTCCTCAGGAACTACACTCAGCATCTAATTGTCTCTTGCCCTAGATTTAGACCGTGTCTGGGGGCGCCTGGGTGGCTCAGTTGGTTAAGCATCGGACTTCGGCTCAGGTCATGATCTCACGGTTCATGAGTTCGAGCCTTACAGCAGGCTCTGTGCTGACAGCTCAGAGCCTAGAGCCTGTTTCAGATTCCGTGTCTCCCTCTCTCTCTGCTCCTCCTTCACTCATGCTCTCTCTCTCAAAAATAAATAAACATTAAAAAAATTATTAAAAAAAACCCGTGTCTGTGAGCTTGATTTATTTTGTGCATCTGTTCACAGGATATGTCCTAGGGTATCAGGAAAGCCTAACAGAGGTTATTTTTTGGGTCTGGGAATGCTCAAAAAAAATTCCACGTAAATTAATGGTAATTGTTTTGCTTTCCATCATTTTGCCTTATGAAAACCTGTCTTTTGTTTCTGAACTCGGCGTTAGTTCTTATTTATAAAATAAGTGTATTTATTTGACAGACACGGGTTTTGCTATCAGGATTTTTGCTTGAGAGTTGGAATTCGAGATGTAAAGGTCATGCATGAATGGTTACCCTTGGCTTTCACCTAAAGCTCTCTTTTCCATTTATTTTCGATTTGGAGGTGATATATCCTAGTGGGTTTTCTTTCAGTTAGAACTTTGTGGTAGGCTACATTCCTTTCTGTGTAGATGTGAGGCTTTGGGCAGGTATGATGGCTCAGTTTCCTCATCTGTCAAAAACCAGCCTGAAAGAAGTCTTTGTTGAGTTTGAGAAGAGTGGGCCATAGTGTGGTGTGTGGGGAAAATCAACTGGAAATAGGAAGGAGCTTGGAATTAGATATGGAAACAAGAGAGCAAAGGACCGTGTCTGGGCTCAGCGTAGCCCTGGGCATGCGGTCACCAATTCCTAAGTCATTCTGGATTTGCTCTGAGAGGCTCCTGTCAAATTTGCTTGATTGGAAAGGAAGGCGAGAAACGAGATATATACCTAGCGCCATGAACAGAGGGCTTCGGAGACCAAAAACGAATAGTTTGAAGACAATGTAGGAGATAAGGGGGAGTTGCAAATGCCTCACACAACTGGGTCTCGTGGTTCGAGAAGGCATCAGATCAGTAGGTAATATAGTTTCCATCTTGCAGACCAGGGAAAAGGTACCCTCCTGAAGTGAAATATACCTGAATCCAGAGAGAAAAACCTGTTATGTGTGTGTGCTGAAGAAATCTGCAAGAGATTTCTAAACTTGCCTCCCCCTGCCCCTTCATGTCATCCACGGTGCCAATGATTTGTTTCCATGAAAGAAGCTATGACATCACAAGGGGGGGCATCTTGATATCATCGCAGGATCCCTTACGTGCCTGACCCAGGGACACCGCCTCTTGAATACAAATATCCTTGCTAATAATGAGGAGGTTTGGCAGGGAACAGAAGGCCACTCCAAGTAAGATAAATGTGGCAGAGGGAGGGCCCAATCCTGTCTGGAGATCTTGAATATTCCATAGGATACTCAGCCAAAACCTGTCTCTTAGTTTTTCCGTAATGATAGATGACAAAGCCCGGGGTAAAAATAAACCCACTTCCAGTGTTGTTTCTGGCTGGTTCAGCGGGAAACAGCGTTGTTAACCTTGAGGGGACTAAGATTTGGGAGGCCTGGCCTCTCCGGGGAGGAGAATGAGCAGGGAAGACGAGTTACTTTTCAGTCTCCCCGGCCCAGGCGTCACCAGCCCTTTCTGAGCTCTCCCGTGTACACTTCATCCGCAGCAAGACTCTCCTCGAGGCCGGCCGTGTAAACCTCCTTCCTAAGTGGGTCCATTTAAGGCCGGTGGTTGCACTCGATAGAGTGCCTACATTTTGTCACGGGCGTAATTAACACCCCAACAATCCCACAGGCTGGTTTATGTCCTCTGGAGATGTGAATTCCACAGAGGCCTCCGTCCGTGAGCCCTGGCAAAAGCATTTGGCCCAGGAATGCTGAGAAGCCCTTGGCTGATTTTTTTGCCCTGTCACTTTTGGCTGGGTATTTTCCTCTTCCCTTTCCTGTTTTCAGAAACATTTTGGGGAAATAGCGGTGCTATGGCAGCCAACAGGGACACTTTGTCGGCTTGAAGGGGCACATTTTTTTTTTTTAAATTAAGCAACAAGACACTTGTTTTTATACAAATGTTTGTCTCCACTTGTAGGTTTAAATATAAACACGAATACGTTTCCGGTTACAGATTCTCAAAGTCTCAGTTCCAAAGAGTTAATGCCACAGTGCCAAGACACTCTCAGGGGATGATGTATTGGCAGGATGTGGTTAATTGATAGGTTTCCTTTAGCTAGAAACCCCTTGAGGGAATCAAGAATCTTGTGACATTCCAAGATTATTTACATCTAATATAAAATGAAACAATCTAGTGGAAGTCTTGTGGGTAGGTATGTTTTTGGTGGCGATACGTTTTCTCTTTAGCCTTTCATTTATACCCGAGGCAAACAACAACAGCAAAAAACAAAGAGCCAGATGTGACAACTATTAAGAGAAAAAGATGCATACTATGAATACCTTATGTTTATCTAGTGCCTTTCTTCTGAGAAGTTCAAAGTGCTTTGCAGATGTTATCTCCTCCATCCCCATATGTTATCCTCATTTGAAGAAAGGACTGGAAAATGCCTGAAGTCAGGGAGCGTGTTAGACATCAGATGAGACTGGGTTCTTGCATTTTGCAGCATGCCTTGCTCTGGTTTGCACTCTGTATTCAGTGCACCTGGGTTGGAACACAGGCTAGCCGTCCGTAACCAGTCTTGTTTCAGACGACCCCTCATTGCACCCACTCCGATGTTTCCCTGCAGCCCCACGGCAAAAACACTGAACATGAAAAGGACTCTTGCCAGACCCACTGACACACCCAACTGCTTCTTGGCTTGTTTCCTGCATCAGGCTGTTTGCAAAGTCACTTGCACGGTGCATCCAATAACATAATTCCAGAGCTACAGTTCTACTGGAGTTGAGATCCAGTGAATTGCCTCTGACTACCTCTGAGACTAACGCCTGCAGAGATACCCCAATGGGAGATTGCATTTGAGAACCCTAATCAGTCCGTCTTTGGCACATCCTTAGCACTTCACCCAGACTTCAAGGTTCCTTAATGACTAGAAACTGAAATCTATTACTAACATCAAAAGTAGGAACGCAGGAAGCAATATTGCAATTTTCTCTGGAGCTGTTGGCCTGAATTCCTTCAGAGGTGTACAGGGTTCTATTGTGGTTAAGGCCGTACTTGGCCAGGATTAGAAAAGCCACCGCAAGCCATGTTCTTTCTGTGGGTGACAGAGCCATTGCTGAAATGCAGGGCGAGGTGTTGCTAGGTTTTCAACCCTGGTTGTCATACTTGTTGAAGCACTTAAAAAATTTATTTGGGGGCTCAAAGGAAGAGCCAGTGAGGGCTTTCACACAGAGGTCCTTAGATTTCCTCCGGCTTTGGCTGGGCTCCCCTCTCTGCTTGCTGCACTGTGACCCCATATGCACAGCACCAGTCCCGGAACGCACAGCCTTTGTGGCGGCCATTAGCGCTTTTCCCAAATCTCCTTCCGGCCAAGATGGCACTTCCCCGACCCCCTTGTGGTTGGGAGAGACTGTGTCAATAGTTCTGGCCAATACTTGGAGTAGAAGTGATATGTTATCACATCCTGTCCTGTGTAACAGGACAGTTAACTGCGGGTTCAAGACCTGGCTGGATTTCCCCGCGTGATAGCAACTGGCAAAGCTTAAGATGGCAGCGGCTCTGCCAGCAGGCCCCCAACCACGTTACCATGGCCATGAGAAACAAACTGTTGTCTTTATGAGCCACTACGATTCTGGGATTGACACCAGGCTTTTCAGACGGATACAACTTTCTTTGATTTTCGTACCTGTAAACGTGCTTTTCCTTCTGCTTGAAATCTGCACCCCATCCCTTCTCTGCTTTGCGAATTCTTCCAGATCCTTCCAGACCCAGTTCAAAAGTTCCTTTTTGTGAAGCTTCTTTTGACATCTTTAGGAAGGTGGATCCTCTCTATTCTGTGCTTCCCCACCAGTCTCTGTGCAAACTTCCAAATGGCCTTACACACATTTTATTCTTGCTATCTGTTTACATGTCTTTGTCTCTTAGATGCTGAACATTTTGAGGGTAGGAACTGTGCTCAGTTTATTTTTCTGTCCAGAGTGTCTTATTTCAAAGTACAAGCTCACAGAGAAAATAAGGCACTCCAAATAGTTTACGGTTGTCACTGGGGTCAACCCACTATAAGCTCCTATAGTTCCTTGTCCCAATGCTCCCAGATATACCAGAACTGGTAATTTACCAAATATTGGAAGACATTTTTTTTTTTTAATTTTTTTAATGTTTATTTATTTTTGAGACAGAGAGAGACAGAGTATGAGTGGGGGAGGGGCAGAGAGAGAGGAGGACACAGAATCCGAAGCAGGCTCCAGGCTCCGAGCTGTCAGCACAGAGCCCGACATGGGGCTTGAACTCACAGACCGCGAGATCCTGACCTGAGCCGAAGCCGGACGCTCAACCGACTGAGCCACCCAGGCGCCCCTGGAAGACATTTTTAAAGGTTGATTTCTTTCCTTTTGCAACGCTATTTAATAACTGTTATATTTCAAACATGTTTGTGGTTCAGATAGCTAAAAAGGAAGAAAACGCTGTACAATCAGGCTCCCATCTTTTGACGATTACTCATCTTTACAAGAAATGATTTTTTAAAAGATAGGAGGTTTCAGAGACAATCAACTTTTATAAAGGGCAGTTTTTTGAAGCTCTTGTAGTTGGGTGTTTAGGTCTGGCTCTGCTTATATGAAACAGCGTATTTATTGACTCAGTGCCCTCAGTTTTTGTAAATGCTTTTATGTAAATCATCAAATGTACCTCCCTCGGTTGTATGGAATATACTATTAGTTCCAGTATAAACTGAGAAAGTTCTATTTCAGTGTCTGTTGTTGATTCCTTCCTGGGTAGAAAGTCAGGGGAGGTGCCATTTTTGTTTAGGCTGGTTCCCCATAGAGGAGGCAGCATATTTACTGCTTGTAGTTCACTTAATTTTGTAAATGCATATGTGCCTATTGCCAGATGCACTTCAGTGAGTTAAGATACGAACAGACTCTTAATTCTAACATGAACCGAGAAGATCGTGACTCAATGTCACGTGTAGAAGAAGCAGGATCCAGGTCCAGGAGAATGTCAGGCAAGGTCTCACCCTTGTCTCGGGTCTAAGGTAGAAGGATAAAGGTTATGTCCACTAGGTAGTATCCAAGGGGTGTGTGTTTGCTTAAAAGTCCCTTAAAGATTTGAAAAAAGTAAAAAAAAAAAAAAAAAAAAGATACTTTTGTGAATTCAGCAGCCATTTGATTCTGCCAGTTTCGTTTTGAACAACTATCAATTCTCTCTCTCATTTTTACATTGTAGTGGACATCTCTCCTGTTTGCTTGCTCAGCATCCATTCCTCCTTCTAGTAATACCTTCTCAGTTTTCTTCTGAGGCCCGTTATTTGATAATGCCACAGTTACAAGCAGGGTTCTGGAGCCAGGCTGCTTGGGTTTTATTCACTTGTGCTGTGCGATCTGGGGTGTATTATTTAACCTTTCTAATGCTGATCTGCTGCACTATGACATGGGGAGAAGGATATTACCTGCATCGTAGAATTGATGTGAAGATAAATAAGTAAGTATGGCTAAGCATTTAGAACAGGGCTGATGCATAATATGAGTGCAGTAAATGTTAGCTAATGAAATTCTTCAGATTAGTGTTTTTTTAAAAAAAATTTTTTTTAAACGTTTATTTATTTTTGAGAGACAGAGCATGAGCAGGGGAAGGGCAGAGAGAGAGAGAGAGGCAGATGCAGAATCTGAAGCAGGCTCCGAGCCATCAGCACAGAGCCCGACGTGGGGCTCGAACTCACAGAGGGTGAGATCATGACCTGAGCTGAAGTCGGCCGCTTACCGACTGAGCCGCCCAGGCGCCCCTGTTAGCTAATGCAATTCTTATGTGACTGTGACTTTTCCTTCGGGACTTTGTAAACATGCCTTCTATCACTGGCTGTGGCTATGGAAGTCTGTAACAGTCTGATACAGTTTTTTCTTCAATGCATGTGACTTGATTGTTTTTTCTTTGGAAATGGTTAACTTGACAGTAAATTATTTTTAAAAATCAAAGGATTATTTCTTTAGAGATAAATTTTACTAGGATACATCTTGATATCGATCGCCCATACATTTTCTGGTACGTGATGTGCCCCTTCAGTCTGTTGATTAAAGTCTTCCCTCATTTCTGAAAAGTTTTCTTGAACAACATCTTTAAATATTTTTCGTTTCATGATTTCAGTTTCTTCAGAAGGGATACCATTTATGGATATGTTGCTCTCTCTTTCTGTTTCATAATGTTCTAGCTAATCTCTGTCCTATTTTATTTTCCCCACTTTTCTTGATTTGTCCTCCAGATCATTTAAAATGGTTTCGGCAATTTCCCTTGTGCTATTTCCAAGACAGTCTTTGTATCTCTGGTGGTTTTACTGTTTCCTACTTCCTTCCTGAGTTCTCCAGCTTATGTTTGAATTTCTCCGGTTGACTTGCCCTATCTTTCCTGAGCAAATGCATCTTTCCTTGTTTCATAGTTGTTGTTGTTGTTGTTGTTGTTTTGTAAATTGTGATATGTTTGATCACAAACTTTACCTTTTCTATAGCAATTTTTTTTTTCTGCTTTTGAGTCTTCACTGCCACTTGTCTTTCCTGTTTCTGCCTGCCCCCTCCAATGTTTTTAGGTTTTACCTGGAGGAATTTGGTAATGATTTTGTGCTGGTTCCACCTTGACTTTTCATCATCTGAATGAGATGAGTTCCTCCACGAACAGCTCTTTGTAAGAGGCTCGTGTTCAGGAGTCGGCCTAGACATCTTGCGGGCTAGCTGGAATTTTCCTTGGATCATGCTCAGTTTCTTTATGACCCAGGTCATGATATCGAGTCCCTCTTCTTGACTGTGCCTCTCTGACAACCTGCTTTCTGCAAAGGTGGCCCTTCTTTGTGATTCCTCAGCTATGCTTTTCCCAGATGTTATTGTCCTCTACAGTGTCCATGACTTATGTTAATCATCAGTATATAAAACATATGCTCTAGTAACTCTTTTACCTACTTCTAAGAACTAAGTACACAATTTAAAATGCTAAAACTTTTGTAGCATTTATAAGAGTCTTTCACATCAAAGTGTTGTCAAATAATCCGTTTGATGGAGAGGATAGCGCCCACCTTTTAAGAAGGAAAGGTTTTTGCCTGCAATATTTCTTGTTGAGATTTAAGTTTTTCCATGTAGAGTGCGTCCATAGGAGGTCATCTAATAAAATATTTTTGATCAATACATTTTTGGACCAAAGAGTTCTTAAATTTTCAAAGATTAACGATATTCTTGATGAGCTTTTCACAAAATGAGGAAAAATCAATTGATTTGCAAGTCCTAAAAACTGTCGAGTTTACGTACTATTAAACCTGCTACAGTGTGCATTTTACATGTCCAAGGAGGCCGAGTGTTTTTACAAATTTTGTGACCTGGGACTTCAATCTAGTTTTCTAGATTTCTAGTTCTGTGTAGCAGCCCAGCTTGTCTTCCTGGCTTAGCACCTCAGGTATTAAAGGCTGAGTAGAGGTAATTTAGAAAATTTCAGATTTAATCTATGAATCCGCTCTACATAATATTTATTTCCCTTACACCATGTGCCCAGCTCTGAACCTGGGCCACGCAAGCCTGATCTATTGGCAGGAGGGTTGGTGGGACAAAGTTTGACGGGCATAGTACTAGTAACTCTTTAATGACGTGTTATTATAAGAACCTCTTCTTTGAGCTCTTTAATGAAAATTATAGGAGCTTTAAGAAAATATAAAGACTTAGGACCTAACTTTAGTAATCCAGAATATGTGGCCGAGCCTTCTAGAGTGGAATTACTGGGGGAACAGAGAGCTTTTGAAGGATAGATAATAACTGACTGACCGTGGAACTGGGATAGAATGATGAGCCTGCCAGCCATACCTTTTCCTCTAGAAAAACATGGCAGGCTGGAGGACATGGTCAGTTACTGGACAACAGTCCACACGAGGGTCCTTGGGTGAACAGAATTAGGCCGTGTATAGTCTAAGGCATAACCATTCTTAGGAAATGGTGGGTTTTATTTTCTATGACAATTTCCAGGATCAAGATTTTTTATTTCACATGGAGTCCAGTAAGGGAGAAATGACCATACTAAACCCACACAAAGTCTTTGGCAGTTCTGCCTCCTTTGGGATTCACTCCTCTGGGTCTGGACTCCTCAGTTCCGCATTAAATGTCTGCATCTTTTCTCTGGGACCTGGTCCAGCTGACTATGACTTGATAATGCTGAATGAACACCATTACAAAGTTTGGAAGAGAAAGAAAATTCTCTATAGCCTTTCGACCAGTACAACGAATGTCAAATAGCTGTCTTAATTCTTTTTCATTTCTTTATCCACCTAACACCCATTCATCCATCAGTTACTACGTGTAAGTTACCATGCTAGGTGCTGGGCATACAGTGGTGCAAAAGGCAACGTGTTCCTTGACCTCATGGACCTGACAGGCTGGTAGGTAAAGTCATGGCCACAGAGCGACATGCCATGCTCCCCGATGCCTTCTCGTCACTCTTGCTCCTTCTGGACAACTGCCTCTTTTCCATAGGGAGAAAGAGAGAGAACATCGGCATTCCTTTAGCTTGGGGGACAAGAGCTGAGACTGAGAATGGTTTTCAAGAGCCCTGGAGGCTGATCCCTAGGCAAGGAGCAAGGGTGAAACAGGAAGGAACTGAGTAAGAAGGAAGACAGTGGAAGGGAAGGAGGGGAAGAAGAGAAGATGTTCACAGTAGAGCATGAGAGAGTAATACCCGGTTCAACCCTTCATATTACTGAACCTTAGACAGAAATAAGATATTCTAGCTGCTCAAATCCAGTTCTTATTGAAAGGGGTGCTGTTTGCCTTGCACTTTGGTTATATGCCCCCATCTTCTTGTTTCCTAGGAAATCTGTCCCTTTAGTCTGTGTTTCTAACAGCCAAGTAAGACCAAATTTGCTCTCCCCAGCCTGGAGAGCCTGGAGCTAACAGCCCCAGAAAGACAGGAAACCAGCATGGAGGTGTGGAGGGATGCCGGAAGCCAGGGTATCTTCTGACCTCCTCGGGGTCAGAGTGGGAGTGAAGGGCTGGCGGGGTCCTGATGGCTTCCGGGGGAGCCCTGGGCCTGCATCCACCCTGTCAGACTCAGGAAGAAGGGGCCAGATGAAGTTTCCTTTTCAGGGAGTTGATCCCTCCCCCCTTTAAAGTGAAATTGGAACAGTCCTGGGAAAATGGGGCAGGTGTCAACAATCAAGAGACAAGGCTGTTTACACAACTCAGACGAGGGGCCCCACTGGAGCGATAATCTGGATACAAGGAAAACTACTATATTCTGGAAGAAGAGGTAGTCCCTTCAGGTCGGGGACCGGGATCTGCACGCTGACAGGTGGACATGGGAGAAGGGTGGGCTGTCAAAAGAGAATCTCCGAGATGGGAGGCCAGAGGGAACTCTTGAGGTCGTTTTCTCCAGCCAGTGGGAGAGGATGTTTCGAGGGACAAGCCCCGCCTCAGGGTCCCCTAGTAAGCCCGCCGCAGGTAGGGCTAAGGAGAGGCAGCTCTCCGCTCGAGAAGGGTGCGGGGCAGACGGTCACTTCACACTAAGTCTCTGGGTTTTGGCGGGAGGAGAGAGGGAGAAACCAGGAGGGGCCAAACAGGAGCGAAGGCCAGCCAGGCCCGCCCAGACCACTGGCAGTTCCAGCCCAGGGAGCGGGGCAGCCCGCGAGAAGCACAGAGCCCGCGCCAGGCGGTCCCCGAATCCACCCGCAGCCCGGGCGCCCGGTAACTCCGGGAGTCTAGCTCCCAAAGGGAACACGAGGCGGCGCCTGGCGCGTCTTGCGCGTCCCCGGCCCCGAGGCTCCCAGGCTTTCTTCTCTCCGCCACGAGGCCCCCTCCCCCGGCCAGAATTTGACGCGAGCGCCGATTTTGGTGCAATGCGAATTAGCTCTGGTCGCCTAGTCGGGAGGGACCGGCAGGCTCCGGGAGCGCCAGAAGCCTGCCGGCGCAGAGGGCCCTGAGTCAACGCCCACCGCCGTCAGCATCCCCACCGCCGCCTCCGGTCGCCATAACAACCAGCCCCCGCCCGCCAACCCCGCGCGGCCCCGGGACGCACCGGCCGCGGCCCCCGGCGCGCAGGGAAAGCGCCCCCGCCCTCGGCGCCGGGGATCCGGGCGGCCTAGCAGTCCCGCCCCCACCCCGCCGCTGCCGAGCGCAACGCAGAGGCGCCCCCTCCCGCCGCCAGGGAGGAAAGCCCTCGTGCCCCCGGGACTTGACTGCAGAATTAATAAAGCACCCCAAGGGGCTGGAGTCCTCCCGCGCGCTCCCCGGCACCCTGCACCTGCCCGGGTCCCCTGCACCTGCCCTCTCCCGGGCTCCAGGCCGCGCGAGGCCGCCAGCCCACGGCGGTGCCCCGCGCCCAGGGCACGGCGCTCCCGGGGAGCAGGACATCCCCGAAGGCGGTAGCGCGCCGGAGGCGGGGAGGCGGGAGGTGGCCGGGGCGCGCGGGGAGGGCGGGGAGCCCGCGGGAGGAGGAGGAGGGGGAGGAGGAGGAGGAGGGAGCAGGGCGGGCGGCGGGGAGGGAGGAGAAGGAAGGCAAGAAAGTAGCAGAAAGTGAGGCTGGCAGCCGGCTGCAAAGGAGCCCGGCGAGCGGCGGCTGCGGCGGCAGGAAGTCTGTGCCCGAGACGAGCAGAAATAAGAGCCAGGGAGGGACCGCGGCGGCGGCGAGAGTGAAAGAGGAAACTGCAGAAGAGGAAGCTCTTGCCGCAGCACAAAGTCTCCTCCGGCTCTCGCGCCGAGCATCCCCACGCGTGCGCCCCAGCCCTCCCGGACAGGCTCGCCGCCGCCCCCTGCGCCCCGGTCGCCGGTCGCCCCCTCCTCAGCGCGCCCACCCCGGCCCCACGCGCCCCGCCTCGCCGCCCTCCGCGCACGCCGTCCTCGTCTGCCATGGCCCGGGAGAACGGCGAGAGCAGCTCCTCCTGGAAAAAGCAAGCTGAAGACATCAAGAAAATTTTCGAGTTCAAGGAGACCCTCGGGACGTAAGTGGGGCTCGGGGAGAGAAGGGTGGAGGTGCCAGCGACCGCGGGTGCACAGGCGGCTGCTGCCGCCACCGCCACTGCCACTGCCACCGCGGCAGGAACAGGCTGGTGGCCGTGTCCTCATTGTCCGGTTCGCGGCTCTGCGGAGCCCCCCGCGTGTCCAACGCTTGGGTCTGCGTCCCCGCCCGGGGCGCGGGTGGGCACGGCTCCCGGGCGGGGGCGGGAGGAGCTCCGAGCTTTGGGGAGGACAGTCACCGGCAGGCGACTTTCCACTTCCCCTGACACCACCACCCTCTCGACTTCTTTCTCCCCACGCGTGACTGTGGGCTTGAGCGTGGTGGATATTAATGTTTACCTACCGGCTGTGTGCGTTTACTCACCGTGTGTGGGGGCGCACCGTGCAGAGGAGAGATGCGGTCACGAGAAAATGGGGCTTTGGTCATTCCCATTTCTGTCCTTCCATCATGTGTTCTTACGGAATCGACATCTGCACGTACTCGGTGTAGGCAAGACTTCGGATGCCACGCGATTATGGAAGGGGAGAATTTCGCAGCGTTCTGGGTCACGTGTGGGCAGAGGCTTACCTGAGCGTGTGTCCATTTCACACAGGCTCGGCCGCACACGCGGGGGTGCGTGGCTCCAGGGAGGGTCTGTGAGTGTCTCCCTCCAGGCGATTTCTCTCCAGGGCTGTTCTTTAGTCCCGTGTTGGTGGCTGCGGCCCAAGAAAGCAGAAATACTCCGAAATCCATGGCGGGAATGCTCCAGGCATGTGTTCAGCTCAGTTCAGCTGCTGTTCCCTTTCTGCCCAGGAGTTGGTTTTTGTTTGTTTTGTTTCGAAGCGCCTCAGAATAGGTAAGGAGGCTGATAGTGAAAGAGAATCAGGCACTGCTGGGGTGAGTCTGAAGTTCAAGCTATGTTCTCCCCTGGTGTGCTCAGTATCTGTCAGGATGTATATTCTCTCACACACATGTGCTGTATGAAGGGAACATTTTGCAGGGGTTCATGGAGGTGTTGATTAGGCTGGGAAGAGAAAGAGGAGGTGTTGGGTGAGATAAACCACTGTGTTCTTCCTTCTTTCCTTCCCTCCTTCCTTCCCCCTACCTTTACTTAATTTTGTGGTTGGTTTGGTTTCCCAGAACCACATTTTTCAAACCCAGATCGGCTCCTGCCCCCCTCCTGAGGGTCCCCCACGGTGGCTCAGTCGTCTTCCGCGCTCCCGCCCCCACCTCTACAGTGGGTCCCCCGGAGCGAGCGAAGTTGTGAAGGCAGCATTCCCAGCCTTGCTTCTGATTCCCGGGAAAGCCTGCTCGCCTAGCGAGACGGAGAATAGGGCCTCCCCGCTGCTGTGCTGCACTGTAGGGAGGGCACCTGTGGGTACAGACGTCCTGTGTTTGTTGAGATGAAAACAGAAAGGACTTAGCCTTTTTCATAAGGAGGGGTTTGGGGCTGCCTCTCTCGGCCGGGCCAGTTAAGGGGTGAGTTTTGGTCAGAACTTTTGAAAATTGCGACTGAGGCTTATTTGGATTTGGGATTTGGACGCGGAGATGCTCAAGTTATGGAGAAACCAGAAGCATGCCCTTGCCTGTCATCCTGAGACCGGTTACGTGGCTGCGGATGAGGGGACGGGAGAGCAAGGAGTCTCATCACGTGGGAATGCCGCCTTCCTCTGCATGGTGTATCCCCACCTGAGCCCCTCGCTCTGCCCCCTCCGCCCCCCCTCTCCTGCAGCCTCCATGAGGACAGAGGCAGTCTCCCCCTCACTGACTCCTGCTTTCCAGGAGAGCCCTGCAGCCGCACCTCTGCAGCAGCTGAGCCCCCGAAGCTCAGTGAGCTGTGGCTTTATCCAGTGGCTCTTGCTGTAGCAGGCGCTGTTTGGGGGGTGACCGTGGGCGGTTTTTCCTCCGGGAAGGATGGGGTTTGCCTTCTGGTGCCAGCGAGACCAGTGGAGCTGTTGCAAAACAATGTCTTGGGCTCTGCTCAGGTGCCCCGCGAACTTGGGCATGGCTCTCCGTCGGGCTCCCAAGGCTTCGCCTTCTGCCTTGGAAGTAATTCTTTGGAAAGAAGCTTCCCACTGAGGCCCCGCGGTGCTGGCGTGGGTTCTAAAAGAGTCTAACACAAATAAGAAAGGGATCAAAATGTTTTCACTCAATGACACAACAATAATAGTCATCGTAGGTGACTTTCTTAAATGAATATCAAGTATCAGGTATTATTCGAAGTGCCTTACCTGTATTTTACTCTCATAATAACCTTATGAGGTAGGTATTTGCTATTATCCCCAATTGGCAGATGGGAAAACTGAGGCGACAGAGAGATGAAGTGACTTGCCAAACACGAGCTAGTGATTAAGTGGCGGAGTCTAGGCAGAACAACTTGTCACGATCCCTATGGCCTTGAGCCACTTTGTGGGTTATGTAACAGCAAATGTTTACTAATAATTTGATTTAACTGTGGCATTTGGAAAGTTAGTTTTAATATTAATGCAAAGAAAACATAAATATGGGGTAACCTGTTATCTAAGTACAGTTACCTTTCAAAGCCCTTGGATAATCAGCGTTATTTTGTCTCTTTTCCATTTTCTAGCCGTCACGTGAAGTTTAGGATACCTGTTTCACCCTGGGCCAGCTCCAGTGACCTTGGCCTGAGTCTAAATAGGGAGGTTGCTTCCAGTCCTGTCTGTGTAGATGTTGAGTCTGGACCCCTCTCCTATTTGAAATGAAACCTACTGTAAGTCGAAGGCATCACTGATCACGATTGGGATTCATTGCCAAGGTCCTCTGCAGCCCCCGTCGTTTTATTTGTCACACCTTCCCCATACGTCGTCAGGATCCTAAGGCAGGAAAGCCCTGGCAGGAGCCAGACTGTCATCTCAGAGTGTTAAATGCTTTTAAAATAAAGCATCGTAAAGACCAGAGGAACACACTTGGCCAAACTTTGTAATCCGCTGTCTGGCTGCCTGATTCAGGTAACTTTTCCTGCAGAGCAGAACTGCTTGTTATTGAAGCCAAGGGTCAAGCCATTTAGTTCATGTGGTCAGAGCGGCCTTGATGGGGCTTGGGGGCCCAACGGGAGTGAAGACTGGCTCAGGAGGGTGGGAAAGAGGTGAAGGAAGCCGGGGACAGCCTAGGTGAAGGGACTTGGCTCTGGGATTTGGGCCTGGGTTAGCTGATGTCCCTCTGAGTCAGGCCTCAGGAGAAACTCCCAACTAGTGGGCTGCATGTAGCTTCCTTTGAAAGGGAATTCCAGAACGTGACTTAGGTGGAAGACCTAAGGACCATTTATTAATCAGCGGCGTGTTTAATCACATGGTGGGAGCCAGTACACGTGTAACAGCAAATCAGGGGCGGTGAGCATGTCTGTCAGCGTATTTGCTGAGGCTCCCCAGACCGTCTCTACTGGAGATGTCCTTCAACGATTCCCGAAATGAAAAAAGTGATAGTGTGCCATTCGGAGAGGCCTATATGTGGGAAGAAAGCTTTGGTGTGGTGTCCAGGAAGTACCCCAGACTCATGGAAATCACCTCTCTAATTTCCATGCCACGAAAGCCATCTACGCAGAGAAGGTCTGAGTACTTGGCATGACACAGAATGATTGTCCCAATTTCCTCCTTTCCTCTGGAGTATAGGGAATGGCATGTCCTAGAAAATAGATCTTCATCTCTGCAGGGTGTGAATACATGCTTTTCTTATAGACTGAACACTTTACGGTGAAGTAATTGCTGTCTGTAGGGGCTGGAACTGGCCATCGTGGGGGATTGGAGCCCGGCTGTCAGGTCTGGCTCAGCCACTGCGGGGCTGAGTGGCCTGTGGGCTGCTTGGTCATCTCTCCACACCGCTCTCTCCCTGTCTCAGCTTCCTTGTCTCCAAAGTCCTGGGGGGAGGGAAGACAAGATGCTTTGCAAGCGCCCTTCCAACCCTGAGATTTTATGGCTCATCCGAACCAGGAAGGTCCTTGCTGTAGTTCTTTATCAGCCTTCCCGTGTGGCTGGTGCATCTCATTTCTGTTTGGAGCGGCCGTTGGATGCCCAGGCTAGTAGCAAAGTGAAAACAGCTCAGGACAGGAAGTCTTATCCCACTTCACGTCAATAGCACAGTGTATTCCCTTTTCCGTTAAACGAGTGCCTGCTGGGTGCTGCTTTAGGAAGAGTATAAAGAGAAATTTCCGTGGGGCCAGCCCCGTCTTTTCCCACTAGTATCATCCTTCCACTCCTTATTCTGAAGTTGCTCCGTAAATACACCTGTTGAGGACACAGGTGATTGATTCATCTGAAAGCCCCAGTGGGAGCCACACTCAACAGTTCTTTTTTGGTATATATGTGTTGGGAGGAGCAGGGGGACACAGGCAGAGCTGCTTCAGGTGGTTTGTATATTTGGCTGATTTTGTAGTATTTATTCTGGCATTACTCAGAATTTTCGAGTCTGGGAGAAGCCTTTGAAAGAATACTAGCAAGAGGAAAACAAGAGGTAGAAGTCTCTAGATTTCTCCCCGAGGGTGTCCCAGCTGTCGTGTTTGTTAGGAGTTTGTATTTCTCAGCTCTCTTTGGTTTTGAGGCAGGACATACATTCAGCCTCTCACACATTTGAAGATACCTGTGGAGCATCTGATCTAGTCTAGGCACTGAGGGGGGGGGGCAGTGCGTGGCTGCAAACAACAACGACAACAGATGCCTGTCCTCTCAGAACTTACCTTCTGGTGAGCGGGCCAGGGAGTAAGAAGATAAATAAGTAAAATGTCGAGTGTGATGCTTCGCACACATGTTAGGGAGAAAAGCCAAGCAGGAAAGGTTGTGGTTTTTTGCTTTTTTAAAAAACATTCTTATTTATTTTTGAGAGAGAGAGAGAGAGACAGAGCACCAATGGAGGAGGAGCAGAGAGAGAGGGAGACACAGAATCTGAAGCAGGCTCCAGGCTCCAAGCCGTCAGCACAGAGCCTGATATGGGGCTCGAACTCATGAACTGTGAGATCACGACCTGAGCCGAAGTCAGATTCTTAACGGGCTGAGCCACCCAGGCGCCCCAGGAAGGAGGGTTTTGTGGAGCCATAATGATGGCAGCTTAAGGCCGAGTAGCCAGGGATGGCCTCACTAAGAAGCTAATATGGGACGTCGGAGGGCAGAATGTTCCCATCAGAGGGAACAGCGAGGGCTGAGGGCCTGCCGGGGAGCTTGTCCGGTGTTCAGAGAGGCCCGTGCGGCTGGAAGCTGGTGGTTGGGGGAAGCGACTGGAGCGAGGTAAGAGAGGCATGGGGTGAAGAGATGGGGTTCCTCAGAGGGCCTCTGTAGCCATAGTAAAAACTTTGCCTTTGCTCTGAGAGAAATGGGGGACATTGGAGGGTTTTGAGCAGAGGAGCACCTCAAAGTGATTTAGGTGTCTCCGTCATCACCGTGTGTGCCATGTTGAGGACGGACTGGCGGGCTCCAGGGCAGAGATGGGGAGACCAGCTTGGAGGCCATTGCAGTGATCCAGGTGAGAGACAGAGGTGGTTTAGAAGGGGGAACCATAGCTACGAAGGCTCCATTTCTCGTCAGAAGTGGTTGGATCCTTGATATTTTCGGAAGGGACGACGGAAAGGAATTGCCGTGGCTGGGTGTGAGATTCTCCAAGGATTCGGGGTTGGAAAAATGGTGCCCTGGGGTGGTTTGGGTCAGTTTTCTGCGTTTGCAAGGGTTTTCTGAGTGTCCGCTCCCGTCAGCAGAGTGGGGCTGTCTCTCCTCTGAGAGGCGCCAGGAAACAGTTGAGCAGGTAAGCTCGCGTCCTTTGGGCTTCTGGACCCTCCTCGTGAGGGAGTCCTGTGTCGCCAGGGGAGTTTCCCTCCCTGTGAGCTTGTGTCTGGAAAGGGCTTTTGAAGCGCTCCTCCTCTGTCACAGAGGGAAAATCGTGACAGGCTGGACATTTTAGCAGCTGGAAGATCTGCTTACCTTTCTGGGAAAATGCTGGGTGTCGCCCATAGAATTATCAGTAGGAAGAGTGAGCTCACCTGGACAGGCGGGCCTGTGCCCTATGACCCTCCCACCTGATTTGGCGATTTAAAGCCCCAGCATTCCATGAAAAATAATAAACGTGAGACTCTTGCTACTCCTTTTTTGGCAGGATGTTTTCTGTTTGGAGGGGAAAAGCCAGACATTCTTCGTGATCGGAAGAAAGGTGACAAGCACTAGTGTCCTTATTGATTAGTGCACTGTGATTTGGGAAATTGGTCTTTTGGGCAGAGAGTTCATTCCCAGAGGGGCTCGTAAGGACTGTGTCTCAAGTAGAACTTGGCCACCGAATGGACAATAATTAGACTTGGTAGGTAGACATTTTTGTCCCCTCGGGAGGATTTTAGGGGTTAATTTGTTGAGTTTTTCTTTGGCTGGGTCTCCATAAATCCCTTTAATCTTTCCTTTCCCCACATAAATCTCCTTAATCCCCTTCAATCTCTCTCCTCCTCCTCCTGTCTCCTCTGGGACGGCTTAGGCATTGGTCCAGTGGGGGATGGTCACATCTCCGATCAGCTCCCACTGACGACAGTACACCTCCAACCTCATGCCTCCGATTTCACAGGAATCGTCAGGAAGTCCACAGCCTCCTGGGGACCCATATTTTTAACTGAAGAAGGAACTACTTCTGGGTGACCGGCAGGAAGCCAGGTATCCTGGTCAGTTGCCTTAAGTTTCTTTTCTGGCTCAAGATGGTCAGTCCAATGCATATGTAGCTAAAAGAGCAGGACCTGTGGGCCCTGGGAGAGATGCTGTCCTAGCCTTTGTCTGTTCATATCGCTTCTGTCCCTTTGACTTTCTCTGGTGCAGGAAACCACTCTTTCCTTGGGCTAGCTTTCATTAGATCCTGCTGGATTAAAAAGATGTTTACTCTGCAGTATGTGTATTATTTAGGCTCCAGCCAGACCAAAGGTAACCTCCAAATGGATGCCACAGGCCAAGTTCGCTTGGTGGCACACCAAGTCCATTCCACAACTCCAGCAATCAGCTATGCGTCTTGGGCTGTTTTTCCTAGTTATTTTGGAAGGATAAAGAAACAGAGGGATTCTGTCTTTTAGATAACACCAAAACTTGAGGATCCCCTTTTAAAACAGCACACTTGGCGAGGCCAGGTAGGGGAGGCAACGGGAGGCCATGAGCCACAATGGAAGGGTGGCTCCAGCCCAGCCATTCCTAGCTGGACGCCTCTGGAGAGGTCCTTTAATCTTCCTGAGTTAAGATGGAGTTGGATGTTGTTGCCTTGTGGGATTCTTGTAAGGATTCAATGATGTACATGAGGTGCCTGGCACATAATTGGGATTAAGTAAATGGTAGCTGTCATCAACTCTAGTCACCATCAGCAGCTGTGGTTGAGGGGGACTGCCGGTGGCAATTCAGGGTACCTTGGGGAAGAACATGGCAGTACCATTAGAAATTGATTTTTGGAAGCTCTTGGTGCGAGTACACACAATGGTGCATGCTTGACCTACCCCCTCCCCCATCCCAAATTGAATTAAGAAACCATCAACAAGTCTTGTATCAGTCAGGAAGGCACAACTGCTGGTTGTTCTGCGCAGCACAGTAGTGAGTAGCTAAGGAGGTAGGCTCTGAGGTCACTGGGACAGGAGTGCAAATCCTGGTCCACTGCTTCCTAGCCATCTAGTTTTGGGCAAATTTTTTGGCCATTCTCAGACTTCTGTCCTCATCCGTAAAATGGGATAAGACCAGCACATAATCCTAGGGCTGTCGTGAGGGTTACCTGAAGGTGTATGAAAACTACTTAGTGCAGGGCATGGCCCGTGGATCTGTTCTCCGTAAATGCTCATTCCCTCTCATTAGTCCCTCTGGTGCCAAAACAGTGTTCCTCAGAGGCCATGTGCGTGGAGTCGCAGGGTCCATGGAGCCATTCAACATTTGCTCCCCACGGGAGGGCGATGAGTTCATAGAGTGCTGGCCTTAACCAAGAGACCCAGCCTGGAGCGTCCTCTGGGCCAGCTCGGGTGCCGAGTGACCTAGTTTGTTGTATATCACAGGCTCGCTCCTTCCTCTGGTTATCTCATCAGCCTGGTCTCGGCACCTCTCCCTGCACCCTGAGCTGGGTCTCGTCCTGTGTTGTTGTAGCCTGTCCCTATCTGCGTCGGCTTGTGCAGCAGCTTTCCAGCGGCAGCTTCTGTCTTCCCAAACAACACATAGGTCTTGGCGCAGCTGTGGCCCCGCTTCGGCGTAACGTGTTTTTCCTTTCCGAGAATTGCTTCAGTGTGTGGGCTCTGTTTCTTACTGAAAACAAGGTTTTAATTTGAGGACTTAAGTAATTTATTTGCAGTATGACAACACATCACCGAGTTGAGGAGTTTAAAATCGGTATGTAATAGGGTGCCTGAGTGGCTCTGTCGGTTAAGCGTCTGACTCTTAGTTTCAGCTCAGGTCATGATACCACGGTTTGTGAGTTCAAGCCCCTCATTGGGCTCTGTGCTGGCAGCGCAGAGCCTGCTTGGGAATCTCTTTCTTTCTCACTCTCTATGCCCCTCCTGCTTGCTCTCTTTCTCTCAAAACAAACAAACAAACTTAAAAAAAAAATAAAATCAATATGCATTGAATTAATTTTGGTGGCAGGATATTTAAGAAATGGCAGCATATATGTGCATATACCACATGGACATGGGTAACAGCTTATTTAAAAATCTCTTTAGGGTGTGAGAGAAGATCTCAAAAGTTTAATTTCCCAGGTCTTAGGATGTCAGCGACAGTTGGGAAGCGGATGTCCGAATTGGGGGATATCCCTCTCTTGATCTCCCCATTTGAGCCCTTTTGATGACCAAAGTCTGGGGCGACAGCACATTGGGACCTGTGTAATGGGGTGAGCAGGGGAAGTAAAGGCCCTGACATCTCTACTTGTTGGGAAGAGCTCTCTGTCTTTCATGACCGCAACACAGATCGCTGCAGTTGCTTTCACACCGAATTGGATTTGGTGCTGTGACTGGAACCCTAAAGGTTTTTTCCCCCTTGCTTTTTAAGGCAGAATAATATTCCTCTGTGTGTCTACACCCCATTGTGTGTATCCATTCATCCGGCGGTGGACACTTGGAGTTATCTCCACCTTTTTGGCCGTCATCGGTAGTGCTGCATGCACATGGCGGTACACAGGTCTCTTCAAGTTCCTGCTTTCAATTCTTTTGGGTGTGTCCCCAGAAGTAACATTGCTGGATCATATGGGAATTCTGTGCTGAAGTTTTGGAAGTACCGCCATATTGTTTTTCACAGCTGTGTGGTGTTTTGCAGTTGGCAAAATATTTTTACCTGCATGGTTCGTGGGTAGCAGTTACTGCCCTCATTTTACAGATAAGAAAATGGAGGTTCAAAGAGGGTAAGTGACTCACGGGAAAAGGCTGCTGGATGGCAGGTGGAGATTTAAGTGTCTTCTGACTTGCAAGTTCAGTGCCTTTTCTCCTGTGTCACATAGTTTACAAGTTGGTGGGGTTGATGGGAATAGAGAATGTTAACGAATTAATAAGAAATACCTCCCTTTCTGTGGACGCATTATGGAACGGCAAGGAGATGGGCTCTGATTTGTAACAACTGCTGATTTCCATGGTGTAAACACTCACTCTCATGTGGAACAGTTTCAAGTTATCCATGGCTTAACAACCTACGGCAAAATTCTCCAATCATGTTCTTATGCGTGGGTATGAAGCGACTCCAGCAAACCCCTGAAGGAAGTAGAGGTCAGGAGATCAGAGCGAGTCCTAGCTCTGTCACCTGAGAACTGTGGAATCATGATATTATCCTCTCTACGTCTTGATTACCTTGTTTGTTAAATGGGATAATTACACCTGCTTACATTACAGATCTGTCGTAAGTCCCAAACGAGATAAGGCATGTGTGGTAAGGCGTTATACAAATAGAAGGTATTATTATGTCATGAAGATTATAGCTTTAAAAATAGTCCTTTCTCATAAATGTTAGTGTCACGTACACTCTTTGAAACCTAGCTATCATCTTTTGGGCCGTGTTCCCATAGAAGGTGGGCTGTATGTCAACCTTGACTCTGGAAGCATCAACAAAAACTAAAGTTTCATAGTATAGTATATTTGGCTCTATTCAGGTGTATATGGTTTTCATTCTTAGTGTTTAAGTGATTGGTACCTTAAAAACTTCAAAAAAAAAAAAAAAGAAGTATAAAAGCACCATGTCATCCTACTAGAGAATTTGAAGAGTCTGGAAGAGTGTCATAAGGAAGGCAGTAAGAATTGTCTGGATGGGTCTTGGGTAGTCGGTCTCTGTAGAGGGTGGGGAGATCTCAGGAGACGCCCCAGAGTTCAGCTGCTGGGGCTAGGGTCAGGCCGTGGTTATTTACTGATTGGCTGAAGATATTTCATTATTTTACCAGCTTGGCTGATGGACACCCTGTGCACAGGTTGGGTATCTGCTCTGGATCTTGGAGGGGGTGGTCTTTGTTGAGTGCTGTGGGTCTCTATTTGCATTAGGTTGGTGGTGGTGGGGGGTAAGGGTGTTCTTGGGGTTATTGTCACCATCTCATCTCTGCCCTCATCATACCTCTAAACGTGTGCACTGTCTGCAGTGGGGCATATGTTGGTGCTCACAGACATCTGGCGGGCTGCTCATACACGTGGGAAGAAAGGTAAAACTATATGCAAGTGTAGCTGACTCTCCCTGGTTGGGGTAGGACATAAGAACCTTGACTTCTCAGGCACTGCACGGTATAAAATAAATACTGTTTGCTACAGACTGGATGTTTTTGCCCCCTCCCCACCCAGTTCATATGTTGAAACCTAACTCTCTGTGTGGTGGTCCTAGGAGGTGGGGCCTTTGGGAAGGGGTTAGGTCGTGGAAGTAAGGCCTTCATGGTGGGATTAGTACCCTTGTAAAAGACACCTATCCCGGGAGAGGCCCTTCCGCCTCTCGAGGGCACAGCAGGAAGGTGGCCATCTTTGAAGCAGGAAGTGGGCTCTCACCAGACCCCGAATCTGCTCATGACCTTGTCATGGACTTCCAGTCACCAGGACTGTGAGAAGTAAGTTTCTATTGTTTATAAGCCACCTAGCCTATGGCATTCTGTCACGGGAGCTGGAAGGGACTAAGACACTTACACACAGTCCTGCCTTCTGCCAAATGGCTCACACCAAAACTCAGCCAAGCCTCTCTTTAGAACATGTTCACAATGTGTTCACAATGAACTCATTTTAAAAAAAATCTTTTTTAAGTGTTTATTTTTGAGGGAGAGAGAGAGAGACAGAGCATGAGCATGGGAGGGGCCGAGAGAGAGGGGGACCCAGAATCCAAAGCAGGCTCCAGGCTCTGAGCTGGGAGCACAGCGCCCGACATGGGGCTCGAACTCACAAACTGCGAGCTCATGACCTGAGCCGAAGTCGATGCTCAACCACCTGAGCCACCCAGGCACCTCTCATTTTTTTTTTTCTAATAGAGAGAACAGGAGAGGGGCAGAGAGAGAGAGAGAGAGGGGGAGAGAGAGAGAGAGAGAGAGAGAGAGAGAGAGAGAGAGAATCTTAATCAGGCTCCACGCTCAGTGCTGAGCCCAACACGGGGCTTGATCCCACGACCCTGGGATCATGACATGAATTGAAATCAAAAGTCAACCAACTGAGCCACCCAGGTGCCCCCACAATCCACTCATTCTTGCGGTCAGAAGGTGAGATGTTTCTAACTCAAAGGGATACCGGCCAGGCCGCTCTCATGGGTGGGCTGCTTGAGGTCTCACAGTTAGTCTGGACCACATCCAGAACGTGGATGTCATATTATCCCTCATGATGGTGACAGTGAACATTCAGAGGCACCGTCCCATCACCGTCAACGTGATGACAGTAACCAGAGAAGAAACCGTTCCCTTGAGAGGTTCTCACTTCAGCCGTTGTTTACTTTCCTGGATCCTTAGCGATGTACTTTGCAGGTGTGCAAGGTGAGCTCCTGAGAGAATTCAGAGCCACAGACACTGCTCTTCCTTCTGCGGGTTTTCTTCCAGCCATGCGGTGGCTCCCGGGCCGTGGGGGTCCCCGGGTCTGAGAGAGGGAGCCGCATCCAGAGACCCGAGAGCAGAGGGGGGGGGGGCTCCTGTGTCCCTACAGGGGCCGGCTGGCAAAGCCCCGAGTCAGGAGCCCGAGTGGTGGCCCTCCCGTATCGGGGGGGGGGGCAGGTCTCGCACGCAGGCAGCGCCGGGCTCAGACGGGACGCCCACACGTTTCATCAGTGTTTGTCGAGTAAATGAATGGATGAGTGGAGTAAATGGAGCACTGGCTTTGATTAGATTAAGGAAGTGCAAATCCTAACTGTGCCATTTAGGAGTTATGAGACTGGAGCAAATTGTGTAATCTTTCTGAGCTTCTGTTTTCTTATATCGGAGTGGGGATAACAGTACCTACCTTTCTAGCTTGCTGTGGCGTTGTGTTGTAAAAAAAATAGGAGATACAAGGCATGCTGTGTATTACAGGCAATAAATGAAGGGGCACTGACTTGGTTTTTAAGTAAATAGATGTTAAATTCCACCGTGTGATTTCTTTTTTTTCTTTTTTTTAATTAAATAAAAAATTTTTAATGTTTATTTTTGAGGCAGAGAGCACGTGGGGGTGGGGCAGAGGGAGAGGGAGACACAGAATCCGAAGCCGGCTCCAGGCTCCGAGCTGCCAGCACAGAGCCTGACGCGGGGCTCGAACTCATGAACTGTGAGATGGAGACCTGAGCCGAAGTCAGACACTGAACCGACTGAGCCACCCAGGCGCCTGTCATGTACTGACTTAATAAACGGCTGTTAGGCTCTTACGTGTGGCCACTGCTGTACCAGCTGGGGCTTCGCTGGCAGATAGGAGATGCCGTCCCCCGTGTCTACAGGTGTCTTTGTGCCCCCCTCCTCTGGGTCTCCTGCTTCCACCACCTACCTGTCGGTTCCACAGGCTTCTGCTTCAGTCCGGTCTCTTCCATCGAGGTCCCTGGACATCAGCAGCCTGCGGGTGGCTTCTCTGCCCCTGTTCTTCAGTCTTGGACTTACACCGCAAAGGGTCAGTTGTTCCGAGGTTTTTCTTTTGTGAGAGTTTTCTCTGATGGAACTGCCAGCCCTTTGAGAGCAGGGGACATCTCCCACATGCGATGTCCCCCGATTCGCCCACGGGAACCCCTCACACTGAGCAGCAGATGGAGGGTTTGTTTGGTTCCGTTTTAAAAACCCCGAGTCATGAAGTTGCCTCCATACTTGCTTTCCTAAATGTTTTCCTTACTGATAAGCTCTTCAGAATGTTCTGTCCCTAGTTTTCTCCCCCCTCTGGATTTCGTCTCTCTAGATGGCCACCGCTTCTCTGCATGTGGGTTACTCACTGGCGGATTAGCTGCGGTGAACTTTTAATCCGTGGGGCTTTGCCTTCTTCCTCCTTTTGCGTGTTGGCAGACTCTTTCTGTTGGCCTGCCTTCGGGACTGCGCTCGGGGAAAGGAGACGAGCCTCAGTCGGGTGGCCCCACGCTAAATATCAGTGATGTTTGGGTCGTTACATGCTCTGTTAGTTGGGTATCACAATTGCCGTGTCTTGTGCTCCCCTTTTAAATACTATTTTCTATTCCTTTCCTTCTTGAGATAATGTCGCCTCAGACGTGGCTTGTTGGGACTCTTGAGATCACACGTGGAAGCAAGGCGAAGTTGGCTTTTTTCGTCTTTCCCTTGCAAGTTGGACCTTTAAGGGCTTATGACTTTTGTCCTGCAGGCCAGCATGTCTAAAATCCAAAGATGAACCCTTGGTCGTTGTTATCAACTATGTCATTTTTCTTCAGAAGTTGTGATGTCTACAGAACTGAGGATAGGATGAAAAATTTGGGGGCACGTACAGAGCATTTTCCTTCTGTTTCCCCCTCAGAATCTATCAAACCTTTGTCTCATTGTCCCAGATTTATTGACTCTTGAGGTAAAAGTTTTCCTTATTCTCAGTACCCGGGCCAGACCTCCAGAGTGAAAAAATATGCGTTTTTTTTTTTTTATTTTGCCAACACCTACTTTCTGAAAGTATTAGATTTTTCTGAGGAGGTTGCCAAGGCTGGCATTCGTGCAAAGGTGTGGAGGTGGTTTGAAAAAGAGTGATAATGGCTACCGTATTTCAGTGTCTGCTAGGCAAGCGATACTTCACTAGACGCTTGACCACTTATGGGTCGTTTAATTTGTCAGTAACCTGTGTATTAAGTACCGGTTGACAGTTGAGGAGAACCGACCGGCCCTGGGTCACGTGATTCACAAGTCACAGGACAGCAATCGAACTTCTGTCTGAAGAAGCTTCTGGAAGCTTCACAAGTGTGCCGACTGAGGTGGAGCAGGCTTCTCCAGGGTGTGTCCTAGGAAATCTGCACCACTCGGCACGGTCCCGGGGTTGCTGGCAGGGAGACTTGTGTGCCTGTGTGTCATGACCGTTGCTGTTGGGTCTCCAGAACTTCACCCCACTTCACGGACGCGTTGGAGGCCATGACTTCGTGCTGGAGCTGGGAAGTTGTGTTGTGCTCAGTGTGTGGGTGAGGAGCCTGGGACTTGGGGATCTATGACCTTTGTGTTCATCTCTGTGCCAGGAGAGGATGGGGCCTGATAACTGGTTTACTGGTTGAGGATCCATTGTGTCGTTGGGTTGCTATTTCTGTACTGGCTAAATGAAGAAAATAATTTTTTTTAATGTTTTATTTATTTTTTGAGAGAAAGAGAGAGAGGAAGAGAACGTGAGCAGGGGAGCTGCAGAGAGAGAGAGGGAGACAGGGGATCCGAAACGGGCTCCACGCTGACAGGTGGGGCTTGAACTCACGAACCGTGAGATCCTGGCCCGAGCCAAAGTCAGAAGCTCAATCGACTGAGCCACCCAGGCGCCCCAAAAATAACTTGTAACATATCCAGAGAACCCTGAGATTTCAAACCAGACTATTTGCAAAAAAAAAAAAAAAACAACAAAAAACAAAAATCAAAAAACAGAGTGCTCACCCTAGGACTCTGGCTAACAAAATGTAGTGTCCTCTGGAACTTACAAAATACACATCATTTGTAACTTAGGTGTCCATTAGCAAAAGGTCATGCAGAATTCAGGCAGATGTCCCGACATTCAGATCAAGTCTGGTTTATTAATTAAAATGGCTAAGACGTGCACAGTATGATTTATGTCTTTGTCCCCCTGCGTGAGCTGGTGTTGAGCTGGTTACCTCGGGGCTGTCCAGCCGGTAGGGGACAGGTATTGTTATGTCATTTACTCCCAGCTCAGTATTCTTTTCCCCCTGAAAATTTTTAAAGATGGTTTTTCTCCGATCCCACTAACATAACTATTTCCCTGTTCTTGTTACAAAGTATTCTAAGTGCTTTTCAGAAGTTTATTAGATCAGACTTCACTTTTTTTTCTCAGGGCTTGGTAATTTAAAAAAAAAAATCAGTTTTTGCAGTGCCGTCAAGGCCTCATCGTATATGAGGTGACTCAGATGATTTCTTTATATTTTTACTGATTGGAAAATACCAGGAGAGAGCCAATATTTAATAGCAATATTAAACGTTTTGAACACCTGCTCTATTAAGGAAGACGGGCCAGTGTGCTGTGCGCTGTTCCTCATTGTTTCTCTTCAGGATATGTTTTGGAATCTGTTTCTCTAACGATTTATATGCAGAATGACCTTTTCCCCGCTGGTGCAGGCACCGTCTCAGCATAAAGCAGCAGCGAGGCTGTATCGCGTATTGAGTTCACATCCCGAGATAGCAGGAGCCAAGCTGTTTAACATTCCAGTCTGAGGTTCGGAGTCTGCATGCGTTTCCTTCTGCAGAAAGCGTCTGACACACGCAGCTGAGCTCACGGGCCGTTTCGCAGCCGATGAGGCCTCATTCCTTTGGACTCCAGAGTGACCTCTGGGGTCCTGGACACCGATGCCTTCTGGGGCCAGCCTCCGGGCATGCCGGCTTCACAGTTACACAGTTACATGGGCCTCTCCTTCTCTCTGGAACTTCTCAATATTCTTTGGGCCAGGCCTCCCCACCCCCCCTCTTCCCCATTTTCATTTCTCGCTGGGCCCTGCAAGTTACATAGCTAGTCTGTTCCCTTTTAGTTATAAAACTTTCCCCTCCACCCTTCCAGCCTGATGTCAAAGGGATTTTCCTGATCGATTCAGCTTTTCTTAGGGTTACTGGTTACAAGAATTTATTGAATACTAAAGGTATTGGATACTTGGGGAAAGTTGTGTTGTGATATCCTGAGTGGTAAACACTACCCAGGTACGGGTATACATTTTTTTGCTATATGAACAAATCTCCAGGTGCCTGGGTGACTCGATCAGGTTAAGCATCTGGCTCTTGATTTTGACTCAGGTCACAAACTCACAGTTCGTGGGATCGAGCCCAGCATCCAGCTCCGTGCTGACAGTATAGAACCTGCTTGGGATTCTCTTGCTCCCTCTTTCTCTGCCCCTCCCACACTCATGTTCTCTCTTTCTCTCTCTCAAAATAAATGCATAAACGTAAAGAAACATCTCTGAGGCACTACTTTGCAAAAATTTGAAGTGTTCCTAGAATGCTGTGGCCTGCAGGCTTTCTTGATATTATAATGGAATTTTTTTTTAACAGCTCTGTTTACAGTTGAAAACTTAAACACAGAAAATCTGGGGTTCTGAATCTGTAACACTTCCAAGGTCCCTTGCTCCAACGGGGCAGCCGCAGACAGGGAAGCAAACGCGGGGGCTGATGCAGACCGTCTTACTCCAGAGTGTCACCCAGAGCAAAGAGCAAGGAAAGGCCTGTACAGTTTCTCTCTGCACCTCATCTCCCCGCACCGTGAGATCAGCACGGGCAGCTTGGACTTACTGTTCGGGGCCTTTCCATCACTGGAAGCCGTCATGAGGGCTCCCAACACCACGTGATTCCCATCCAGCCAATCACATTTAGAGCAGGTGATGAAGCCGTGGCGGCCGTTTGTACTGGGACCACTGTTTGCCCCGGAAAGCAGGCTTGAAGCTGAGTGTGTCTAAATTTAAAATTTCCCCCTGCCAACGGCCCCCGGTGAATATTGGCGACTCCTGGGTGCTGAGTCCGTTAAATGTTGGACTTGTGATTTGGGCTCAGGTCATGATCTCACGGTGGTGAGCCTCTGCGCTGGGTGCGGAGCCTGCTTAAGATTCTCTCCTTACTCTCTGCCCCTCCCTCACCTGTGTGTGCAGGTGCGCATGCACGCACGTGTGCTCTCTCTAAACAAACAATTGGCGACTCCAGGACCATCTCCATTAACAAAATCTTCACCCTGAATCATGAAATCCTTTATAACCCTGCAGAAGGCGCTCCCTTTGGCAGTCCCATCAGAACCCCAGAAAGAGACTTGGGATGAGGACAGGTAATCATAGGACTCTCCAGTTTGCCGCACACGTGAGCCAAGGGACTCTCCTGAAATTTCCAGCGCAGAACTGCCTAAAATTCTTGGCCGCCTTAGGCCCCAACGTCTGCAAAGAGCTCGATCTTCATGTGGCCAACTTCCTGGCCACCAATGCTGACATCACAACATAATGGATCTTATAAATATGTCACGGTCTGCGGATGGGGTCAGCCCTCCCTAGGCCCGATTCCCGGCTCTCCTACCCACTAGCCATATGCGTGTGGAATGCGGAGTCTCTGTAATTCATAGAATGGAGATAACAATGGCACACATTGTCTAAGATCGCTAAGAGGTTTTGGTGAGCCGAAGTATGTAAGTTGTTTTGTTTTTTTTTTCCATAATTCCTGGGGCATAGTAAGTGCTCAATAAATGTTAGCTGAAATCACTTCATGTGGGGCCCATTTTTGCCACGCTTATTCGTGGCCAAGTATGACACCTTTAACTCCCAGTTTGATAGCTTTCAAAAATGTGTCCTAAAGTGAACAAATCAGCATAAATTCTTTGAGAGGACTTTAAAAAAAGGAAAAAAAATAAAGGGAGGGTATTTTTGAGATATCGTCCTTGCCTATGAAGGGCAGGGATTGCTAAGTTTCCTGTTAATTGATAAATCAAAGTGTAGCCAGAAATAATATTTGGAGTGTCAAACTGAAAAGAGGTAAGAATGCAGTTAAGTGTACATGCGTGCACATGTACACACACATGCACACACACGCACACCCCCTACTATATTATAGGCTGTATGGATACAAAAATGAAAAGGTCACAACCGCTCTCCTTTCCTCAAGGAGGTCGGAAGGTACCCTTTCATGATATTTGCTACACGGTCCTGCAGAGCTAGAGAAGGGGAGGCACGGGCTCGTGTGGTTTCTTCTCTGATGTTACAGTTCACAGGCCACGCACCTGCAGTGTCTGTGGGCCGGCATTGCAAGGAATGCTGGGAGAGGGGTCCAAACGGGAACAAGTGAGTGTTTGGCCGGGGCAGCTGTGAGCGGGGGTGGGCTGGGGGCAGGGTGGCGAGGAGGCAGATCTGATTTCAGAGCAGGTGAAACCCTTTTCTCCTCAGTCCTGAAACCTGTGGAGCACGTATTGTAATACTGTTCCCGCTGCCAATTAAGCAGATACATGGTTTCAAGTGTGAGATAGACGTTGGTAATGCTGCAAGGCTTTGGTCACATTTGTGGCCCATTTTATGTCATAATTATTCAGTTTGACAACAGAAAGGCTGAAAAATCCTTCCTTTTATGAAGCAGATAACATAATGGCACTTAGGCTTTTCATGCGATGATTGCTTTCATAAAATGGATTGATTTTTATCATGGTGCACCCAAATCAACACATTTTTAAAGAGCAGTTCTTAGCTAAGGTAGGGCTCACGTATTCGGTAATGACGTAATAGGCTAGCTGGTCATTTACCCGCCACTTTTGGTTTAAAATGAGTGGCTTGAGGTTCAAATGAAAACAATTAAAAGTCTGTGCCTGCGTGAAGTAGCAGGTGCATTTATGTGTTTCTTCCATTTTGATTTAATCGAAGGCCTTCATCTTTTCTTTAGACTTAGGGAAATAAAAAGGAGGTGGAAGTGAAAAGAACTAGCTGTGCCTTCAAAACAATTGTGAAAAGGAGGTCACTTCTGTACATACATGGAGCACCAGCAATGGGCCCGGCGCCTCACAAAGCCGCAGAATTAACACTGCCTCCTTGCCGGGGTGCTCGGAGCCAGGCTTGGTCAAACGTGAGAAACTCCTGCATCTTTCTTTCTTTCTTAAAAAATTTTTTTTTAATGTTTGTTTATTTTTGGAGGAGAGACACAGAGCGTGAGTGGGGGAGGGGCAGAGAGAGAGGGAGACGCAGAATCGGAAGCAGGCTCCAGGCTCTGAGTTGTCAGCACAGAGCCTGACATGGGGCTCAAACCCAAGAGCCGTGAGAGCATGACCTGAGCCAAAGTCGATGCTTAACCGACTGAGCCGCCCAGGCGCCCCAATCCTGCATCTTTCTAAAATCCTGGGTGACATTTCTTAAATGGGAAGTAGGCAGAAGTGGAAAACATGCCTTGTGTGTGTATGTGTGTGTGTGTGTGTGTGTGTGAGAGAGAGAGAGAGAGAGTGAGTGAGTGTGAGAAACATGTCATCTGTCGGGTTCCTCTAGGAACCAGGCTCAGCCCGGGTCTGATTCACACCGTCGTCATGTGGCCCTTGAGCAGATAAAGGGACCTTTTGGATTTTCAAGGTTCAGAATGTTGACTCTGGAGAGGGCCTTGTGAACATCTTGTTCTTCGAGCGGGTTGAGAAAACAGAGGCCCTGGACGGTCGGGGGCCTTCCCCAGGGCCACACGGCACAAGGTGGCAGAGTCAGTGTAAACAGTCAGAGCTTTTGTGTGCTAAGGGCTCTTTCCGTGATGGCTCTGGGATCACAGATGCTCAACCTTGGGGCGCCTGGGTGGCTCAGTCGGTTAAGCGTCTGCCTTTGGCTCAAGTCATGATCTCACAGCTCATGAGTTCGAGCCCCGAGTCAGGCTCTGTGCTGGCAGCTCGGAGCCTGGAGCCGGCTTCGGATTCTGTGCCTCCCTCTCTCTCTGCCCCTCCCCTGCTCGAGCTCTCTCTTTTTCTCTGAAAAATAAATATTTAAAGCCCCCCACAAATGCTCAACCTCTTCAGGGGACAGCCATGCTTGCAGGTCCTCTTTCCAAATGAATAAACATGACTGAGCTCTTCCTTCCTCTTGTCCTACTTTTGATTCCTTCTCGGGCTCTCAGGGAGGCCTAGCAGTGTCATAGTCGGGAGACCCTGTCTCAGCGGTTGTGAGAATTGAGCGGACTGACAAGAGGTGAAGTTGTTAGCGCAGCCCTGCCTCAGAGCCAGCGCTCAGTCACCGTGAGCCATTACCGTCCAGAGCACAGGACACGGGTGAGCGCAGGTGGCTGCGGGGCGGGCCTTGTTTTCTGTGCTTTATTACCATGTGGCCTTCGTCCCTCGGTGCCAGGGCCCTGGCTCTGCTGCCTGAGGGGGCTGCTGTCATTTCAGGAGGCCAAGCGTAGAAGCCCCTATCTGCTCAATTACTGTTGGATTGATTTCTGTCCCCGCTCAATGAGCTTTCAAGACAGCCCTGTGTGTGTGCATGTTTTATGCATATGATAGATATTTGATACTGCTTAATTGAGTTTTGTGTTGCCTTCTGGAAAGCCTGTGGCTCCGCTCAGCTCAGCACCTGGGCCATGGGAGGCGTCCAGCCTCGACTGTGGACCGAGTGCCCCCCTTCCCCCCTGCCGAGATTCTGGGATGAGCTCGTCTCCCAGGAACTGCTGTGCAGCAGACAGACCGATCTCCACTCCCTTGACTTTTCCCTGCTTGCCGACGTGCTGCTACCCTTTCTGAGCCAGGAACTTGAGTCCGGCGAATCCGGTTTTCACAGCTAGGAAAATCTGTTGTCTTTAGGCTCATTGTCAAGCTTTCAAAGAGGGACGGAGCCGACCTCTCAGGGTTGGGTAGAGTCACAGTCCGGGTTGGCGGAAGGCGGCGGAGTGGCGCCCACGCAGAGCGGCCGGAGTTCACCTTCACAGCGCCGGGCAGCGCTCGTCCTCTCGTTAATTGGACGATTTCAGATGTGCCAATTAGCCCGTGTCAGGAGCATGCAGAAATGGGAGAAGCGAGGAGTTCGGCGGTGCCATTGCTGATTAGTTTCCAGAGCGCGGACATGGCTTTTCCGGGGACTTGGGGATACAGGGCGAAGCTGGCAGCTCACTGGCTTTTTCCCCTCTGCCGCCGTTGAAAGGAAAACAGGCAGACAGCAATCGCATTAGCTCTTATGTGGGAATTTGGTATTTATTCGCGAAAACCATGTTTTAGACTGTGTGCTGAGTCCCGCGTTTGCATGGTCAGCCCAGACTCCTGCACCCTCTGTCCTACGATACTGTGTCATGGTAACACGCACGAAGTCCTCATGGTGCGTGTCACACTGACTTATTCCAGATGATAAGCTGCTTGCCGGTGAGCCTGACACGCCTTTCGGTAACTTGCGTGGGACCTTGCGTATGAAATACCTAGAAATGAAATGGAAGATGTAACTGTCTGTCATAATACAGATGCAAAAATACTAATATTGTCTAGAAGGATTTTCAGCCACAAAAGTTTGAAAACCAGTCATTGTAATGGATCGGACGTCTCCATTTCCTGAACACTTTAGTTAAGAAACAACTTCTGCTCTTAGTGATAATAGCACCTACTGTGTTCCGGGCACTTTATGAATAGCGTGTCATGTAATCTTCATCGTATCCTGAAAGGTAGTTTATATCCTTTAAAAATTTTTAGCAGTTGGCATGGAGAGGAGAAGTAACTTGCCCAAAGATGCATAGCCAGGAGTGGAAAGATCTAGAATTCGAAGCCATGTCTTTTCAGGTACAGACCCCTTCTCCCCCCATACCTCTGAGTATGTATCCCAGCTAACCAAGATGTTGCTCTAATATAATTTGTTTAGGGGTCAAACCAGATAATCCAGGTTTCAGGGTGTAGTTTTTGATCTAAAGTATTTGGTGTGCCTCAATAATCAAATTAAGGAACTGTCAAATCCCCTTTGTTCTAGGATTTACAGATTTAGATACAATTAGAATAGATTTTCCCGAATGTTTTTTTCAGGTGCTGTGAAGAGCCTTTTGTGGTAGAACGAATTTCGGTGGGTAGGACAGGAGGAATCAGGGAACGTTCAAGCAAGTAAACTGACACAGAATTTCAGAACAGGCTCAGAATGAAGTCTTCTTTTCTGCAGTGACTCGAGTGACTAACGACTCAGGGAAATGTCAAATCGCCTTTAACGTGATGCCCCCTGCTTGGGCTTTATATTAGCAGGTGTTTATTTCACCAGACACAGGCTTCGGATTTCATTAAATCTGTCTGTTTCAGGTTTTCTTGAACTGCATGGTCACCTGAGATGTTTTCTAACACGTCCCTGTCCCTGTCCGACCTATTACAAGTACAAAGCATGTTGAAATTCTGTTCGGGAAATAGATATTGAGGAAACGGGCATACTTAGGACTTTTACGAATGGTCACAATGCTAATGTATCCTTTTTATCTTCCCACAAGATTACAGTTAGGAATTCTACTCCCAGAGCTAACATCCTACTGAAGGGTGAAAGAATGTATACTTTCTCCTCAGATCAGAACGAGGCAAGATGTCTGCTCTCACTGCTTCTGTCAAACGTTGTACTGGAGGTGCTGGCCTGGACGGTTAGGCACAAACGAAAAAAAAGAAAGAAAAGAAAAGAAACAAAAGGCCTCCAGATCGTAAAGTAATAAAAAGTCATAAGTGTCTATTTGCAGATGACCTGATCTTACAGAGAGAAAATCCTAAACCACTAAAATCTCCACTAAAAATCTGTTAGTCCTAAAATGAGCTCATCAAAGCTGTAGGATACAAAATTAAATATACGATATACAAAATCAATAGTATGTATATTATGACAATGAACCATCCGAAAACAAAATTAAGAAAACAATTCCACTTATAATAATAGCATCAAAAAGAATAAAATAGGAATAAATTTACCAGAGAAGTACAAGACTTACTGTAAATTACAAAATATCACTGGAGGAAATTAATGAAGTTGTAAATAAATGGCAGGATATCCTGGGGCGCCCGGGTGGCTCAGGTCGGTTAAGCGTCTGACTCTTGGTTTCGGCTCAGGTCGTGATCTCACAGATGGTGAGTTCAAGCCCCACATTGGGCTCTGCACTGCTGTGCAGAGCCTGCTTGGGGTTCTCTCTCTCTCGCCCTCTCTCTGTCCTTCCCTCCCCATCCTTCTCTCCCAAAATAAATAAACGTAAAAAAAGCGTTAAAAAAAAAGACGTCCTGTATTAATGAATTGGAAGACATGATATGGTCAAGATAGCAAAGTCCCTAAATTTATCTACAGAGTAACATAATATCTTGCAAAATCCCAGCAAAATCCATTTTTGCAGACTTTGACAAGCTGATATTAAAGTTCAGATGGAAATACAGAGGACCCCAAAACAGTCTTTAGAAAGTACAAAGATGGGGGCGCCTAGGTGGCTCAGTTGGTTAAGCGTCTGACTTCAACTCAGGTCATGATCTCATGGTTTGTGAGTTCAAGCCCCTTGTTGTGCTCTGTGCTACCAGCTCAGAGCCTGGAGCCTGCTTTGGATTCTCTGTCTCCCTCTCTCTCTGCCCCTCCCCTGCTTGTGCTCTGTCTCTCTCTCTCAAAAAGAAATAAACATTAAAAAATTAAAAAAAATTAAAAAAACGTACAAAGATGGATAAATCACAATTCTTTTTATTTTTTTATATATTTTTTGATGTTTATTCATTCTTGGGAGAGAGAGGAAGAAAGAGAGAGAGAGAAAGAGAGAGAAAGAGAGAGGCAGAGCATGAGTAGGGGAGGGGCAGAGAGAGAGGGAGACAGAGAATCTGAAGCAGGCTCCAGGCTCCGAGCTGTCAGCACAGAGCCCGATGCGTGGCGCTCACCTGACTGAGCCACCCAGGTGCCCCAGAGAAATCACACTTCCTGCTTTCAAAACTTATTACAAATCTACAATAATCCAGACAGTGTGGTGTTGGCATAAAAGCAGACAAATATAGATCAGTTGACTAGAATTGAGAGTCTAGAGAGAAACCCTTAAATTTATGGTCTACTGATTTTCGATACAGGTACTAGGACAGTGTAATGGGGGAAAGAATGGTCTTCTTAGTAAATGATGCTGGGACAACTGGATATCCAACATAAACAAGAATGAATTTGGACTGTTAGCTCCTATACGTCACATACAAAAATTAACTCAAGATGGATGGATAGGATGACCTAGATCCGAGACATTGAACTAGAAAACACTTAAAACGTAGGTGTAAATCTTCATTATTTGGAGTAAGAAATATTTCCTAGATAGGAAACCAAAAGCAGAAGCAACAACAAAAACAATAGATAAATTAATACTTCATCAAAACCAAAAAGTTTTGTGCTTCAAAGGTTATTGTCAAGACAATGAAAAGACAACCCACAGAATAGGAAAAACATTTTTTCGTAGATCGGATCAGGAACTGAACTCAAATATGTTTTCAAACACCACTCAGTAATTAAAATATAATCCAATTGAACACGGACAAGGACTCCCAATATACCTTTCTCCAAAGAAGATAAACACGTGGCTGATAAGCACATGACGAGATGCAAATCAAAGCCACAGTGAGCTGTCACTTCGTGCCCACTGGGACCACCATAATGGAAAGATAGTAAGAAGTGTTGGTGAAGGCGTGGAGAAATTGGAGCCCTCACACACTACTGGCGACAATGTAAAATGGCGCAGCTGCTTTGGAAAACAGGCTGGCAGTTCCTTAAAAGGTTAAAATATAGTTACCGTTTGAGCCAACAGTTCTACTCCTAGGTATGTACCCCAGAGAACTGCCGGTACGTGTCCACACGAAACCTTGTACGTGGATGCTCAAGACAGCCTTATTCATATTAGCCAGAAAGAGGAAATGACTTAATGTTCATCAACTGATGAATGCATAAACAGAATGTAGGCTATCTACACAATGGCATAGTATGTAGCCATAAGAAGGAATGGAGTACCGATAAATGCTACAGTATGGTCGAACCTTGAAAACATTAGGATAAATTACCAAAAACCATGTGGCATGTTATTCCCTTCCTGTGACATGTCCAGAACAGGCACATCTATAGAGACAGAAAGCAGATTAGTGGTTGCCTCTGACTAGGGGTGGAAGGGCTTGAGGGGAAGTGGAAAATGCTAAAAAGTACTGGGGTTTATTTTGGGGGTGGGGATGATGAAAATGCCCTAAAATTGATTATGGCAATTGTTGCACAGTTCTATGAATATACTAAAACCACGAAATTGTGCTTGATTAGTTTTTACAGTTTGTTTGTTTGTTTGTTTATTTATTTATTTATTTAGAGAATCCCAAGCAGGCTCCGTGAACAGAGCCCAACACGGGGCTTGATCTCACCAACCGTGAGATCATGACCTCAGCCAAAATCAAGAGTTGAGTGTTGAACTGACTCAGCCACCCAGGGCCCCTGAATTGTACAGTTTAAACCAGAAAATTGTGAATTATATTTCCATGAAGCTTTTGTAGAAAAAAGGGAATCTGTTGGTCTCTCTGTCCACCTACTTGTATTTACTATAGTAATCGACGGTTGGAAACAACTCAGTTAATTATATTTATAACATAGAGCACATCAGTAGAATTGTGACACTCCCTAGACTTTGACTCATGACGCAGAATATTATCTTAGGGCATGGATAAATGATAAACCGTCTATTGTGAAAAATAAGTAATCAAAGAACACGATCCCAATTTTGTGGAAGAACATTTGTAATTCTATGCATAGGAAGAGGGGCCGGAAGTAGGTACATCAATTATAGTGATAGTAGTCACCCCTCGGGTGTTGAAATGACAGATAGCTTTAATTTTCTCCTTCTTGCCCTGCTGTATTTCCTAGATTTTTGTAATGGTGATCATTTATTGGTTATCAAGAAAAGAAGTTTTAGATAATAGACCGGTTTAATACCTTAGTAAAACAATAACGAACTAAGAAGATAATCTTACCGTCACCTATTGTATTTCACAGTTGTTACTATTCTCCGAGAATAATGACGTTCTTCCTTGCTTCGACACACACGCCCTGTATACATAATATAAAATAGTGAACTTTTATTGAGAGCTTAAAAATATATTAGACATTGGAAGCTGTTACTAAAAGTTATGTGTATGTATCTTACCATGTCATAATAATTGGTCAGTTATTAGTAGCTACATGTTTTGGAATGGTAGTTCTGAAAGATTGTATTTATTGCTAAAAATTGGGCCATAAGACCTGTTTCCCTTGCCCCCCCCCCACCCCCCACCTCCCATGACAAGTTGCTTTCCTGAGTGAACAGTGAGGAAATGGAGCTCTTGGAGCAGGGACGAAACCTCAGATGTTTCTCTCCTGCCACAGGCACCTGCCGCTTAGCAGCTCTTGGGCAGCTAGTGTTCTGGGTGCGGCTGCAGACGGTACCTGGAGCGGTGAGTCTCAGGAGGTATCCACTCTCCGGTGCTGTCTGTATCCAGTGGCTCCGTCGGCGATATTTTGGGAGGCTGTTTTGGGGCACCGAGTAGTTTTTCCCTCCACTTCGGGAGGAAGAGACTTCTAAGCCTTTGTTTCTGTGGAATTTTACCTGGGTTAGCCTCGAACTCACGGTTTTCTCGCCTTCGGCTTTTTCTCCTCGGACTCCAGCTTCTAGATCCTATGCGTGCAAATAAATGGTGTCGAGTACCACCGGTTAAAAGCAGAGGAGAAGTCAGCCCTGGAATGTGCTGGTGTGCCTGCTGTCCCCAGGACAGACTTCGGCACTCTCGGTATTGACGTCTCTGATGTGTACTGTTAAGAGATACGAGGAGAGCTTCTGATTGGCTAAGAGCGCGTCTCCTCTAACGGGCCTCTTAAATTAATAAATGGTGAAAAATGCACAGTTGCGAGCCCCCTGAGGTATTCATAAGCAGCTCTGTGATCGCCCGGGGCTAAAGGTTCCAACAGTTTTTCAGATAAACTGTGCCGACGTGGAGGTTTGTCTGCTAGGAAAAGGAAATCATCACAGCCCGAGGAAGCCCCGAGATAACGGCCGAGGGTGAGCCTGTGACTGAGCGCCTCAAATCACATCATGTTGTTCTCAAACATCGTGGTTGGAGGAAAATGCTTTCTGAGGCCTCGGAGAAAGGTAAGGCTTGCGATCCCAGGTGTGAAGGATATTTTCCTTAAATCTGCATGGTTGACATCCCAGGGAGCTGCCGGAGATGGCTCCTGTACCGCCCTGGAGAAAGGGTTTCACTCCGCAGGACCTGGAAGACGCAGGCACGTCGGGTTGGACCAGGGGCTTGTCGTCCAGGTTCCCAGCGACTCCCTGCATCGACTCCTGAGATAAGGACTGTGTATGGTCTCGAAGTGAGTCGAAGGGTTTGGGCAGGACAGTTGGCTGTTGCACTGTGTTCGGGTGTGTTTTTCATGCCGTCGTAAGCCCTGGATGTGTCCTAGACCGCTGCTCTGGGGACAGGCTCCTTGGGATGTCATGCACTGCACTGCGGAAACCTCCCACCACTGCTCCCCATGGGGGGTGTGGCCAGAGGCGCCTCCCTCAGGCTTCCCCTGAGAGATGCTGGGCACTGGAGGGGGGCATGGGACCCGCCACCACTGCCGTGTCCGCCTGCGAGAGGCAGGCCCGAGTGGGAACGTGACCCAGTTATGTGTCTCCCGGAACATTGGCACAACAACCGGCCCTTCCTTCCTCTTCTCCTCACAGCAAGAATAATTCTGCTGAGCCTTTTGGAGGCCGGAGGGCCAGTTTTAGTAACGTGCCCTTTCCTGGCTGGCTCTTGTCCAGTTATTTTGGGTGAGTGTTAATGGCCGTGAGTTTGAAAATTTTATTTATAAGGAAACGGTCTCTCTCGACCCTGGTGTCCTTGTCAACTGTTACCCATCTGAAGCCCCTTCCTTTTTGGGGAAGAGACTGAGAACAAAGTGGTCACAAAATCTGTGGCTTTGGATTGTCACCTGTGCTCTTCTGATTTTTTTTTTTTTTTCTGATGTCTTCCATACGGATTTCGACCAAGGGAGTGGGGATGAAATTCAGTGTAGGTACCTACAGTAGATCTCCCGGAGCCCCGGTGAAAAGGTCACTTTGCCCGTAGGTCATGTTTGTGCTAGCCATGGGATGCCCTCCCCCTCCCCCCCTTCCCGGCCCCCGGGTGACTAACCTTGGGAGGTGGCTGGTGGTCCTGGATGGAATTTCCTTTTGACTCATGAGTGTGACCAGTCCACTGCTCTGGCTGCTCTGAAGGAATGAATTCGTAATGTTTATCCTATACTTGACCTTTTTATAAAGCACTTGCTCTGTGTGGTCTGTTCCTTTTCAAAGCCGATGGAGGATTTTTGTAGTCCTCTTGCTGGCGATTTGCACCAAGGGGCTAAAACGCTGTGAAGTGGTTCAGCGTCTGATTTACTCCCTAGTGGAGGAAATTCCTCGGATCGGTGGAATGCTAGAGCTAGCAGGACTTGGGATATATACAGATTATCCTCATGTTTTTCAGGAAGAACACAAAAACCCTAGCCCGGAAGACTTCAGGCGTGATGCTCAGCCCTACACTACTCGTTAGGGACAGACCAGGACCCAAGATGCAAGAGCAAAATCCGAATAAGAGAGCAAAGCCAGGACACGGAATGGCCTCCGGGGCGCTTCTGAAATTGTTTTCCTTCTCTCGGTTCCCTTATGCCGGTGTTACGTGAGAGCCAGAGCATCGAGGCTGATGTGAAAATGACATATGAGGACACAGAAGCCCGGAGAGGGGTGGAGGGACTTGCCCAAGGCCACATGCTTCATGAGTCGCTGATCCCAGTCTAAAATGCAAGTCCATTTATCCCCACAGGGGGATCTTTCGGCCCTCACCATTCAGATGGTTTTACCTTCAGATCCTCCTAGCCCACTGCGTTAGGTGCAGTGTGCCTGAACTACGGAATGCTGTCTGTACTTTATCCTGACTTTGTGAGTCACATGGATGGCATTCAGTGCGGGGTCCCGGATGTGCTCAAAGTCTGCCACCGAATGGGCAGTGCGGGGTTCAAGTTCACTTTTGGCCGGCTCTAGAGCTGACGTGTTGAGCTTCCGTTCTCTTCTGCTAAGAGTGAGGAAACCCTTTTCTCCCGTCATGGTACGCGTAGGAATAGAAGGGGAAGACTGAACTTCCGTTTTAAGTCCGATTTCTACCTGGGCTCGTGTTGTTCTCCATACTAAGTCGAATACTTTAAAGCTTGTCGGGGTGCTGGGGATGAGTTGTAGTGTGCTTTCTGTGGATTAAACGGAAATCGCTCTGTAAAGCAGCTTTCCAGAGCACCGTCTTTGGGAATTCCTAAAGCTGTCTTACCGTCGGTATCCCGTATGATATGAAGGCAACTTCACCCCAGCTGGGATCGCTGGTTGCTTTTTACATTCTTAAATCTTTTGCCAATTTTCCAGATGCTTTTGGAAATTCATGCTGACCGTTTTTTTTTTTTTTTTCATTCCATTTCGAGTACTGAATATTTTCCTGTCACTGCTTAAACTGGCATGAATAAAATATTCCTTTTCAGGATGATGATTTTCAAATGTTTTTTTTTTTTTTTAAAGAAAAACAAAATATCCCAGTTGGTTAAATTTGTCAGGCCTGTTAAAACGTCCTTACGATGCCAGTGGGTGAATTTGGGACTAGGACTTGTTCTATAGGCCACATGGTGTTAACCACAGTGTCTCCTGATAGAAGGTACATGAAGGGGCCCGTAGAAAACAGATAACCCTGAATGAATGGAATTGAATCATTGAGGACTCAGAATAGAGCTTTCCCCTCAGAACCATCTGGATACCTGTACGAAATTTATGGGACAGTTGCTGTCGTTAACAATAATATAGGCAAAAATGAGGAATGACTAAAAATAATATAAACAGTAAGTATAAAATAGCCCATCCTTCTCTTCCTTCATTTGATAAATTGTCACTTGTGCTAGGTTCTTTGAGAAACACAAAAATATGCCCTTAAGGAACTTACAGTGTCAGGAAGAAGAAAACTTATAAGCCTAATAACTCTGATAAAACTTAGAGACGTAAGACATGTCATGAAAACGGGCAGATAAAGGGAACTTAAACCAAGTCTTTTGCGTATATCAGCCCCATTTATCTACATAACCACAGCGAGATAGGCTCAGAGATCTTAGTGTTCTGACCCAGAGACATTCAGCCCGTATGTGGCAGAGCTGAACTCTCTCTCCTGACCAGACAGTCCCCTGCCTCCCCGGAGCAGAGATGAATGTTCTGCGAGTTCAGAAGTGGAGAAAGTAATTCTGCCTGGCTGGGGGGACGTACACGGTGGAAACATTAGAACATGGGCCCAACCTTGAAGCATGGGGGCATGTCCAGCTTTGGAGGTGGGAACCACAGGCCAGATGAACATGTCAGGCTGGAGGCATCACTGGGGGAGATGGTGGGGTGGATGTCAAGGGTGGGATACAGTTCGCCGGCACCGGTAGGAAATGAGGAACCAGTAGGAAATAAGGTTACAGAGGTAGGTAAGGGAGGGGCACCTGGGTGGCTCAGTTAGTTGGGCATGCGACTTCAGCTCAGGTCATGACCTCACAGTTTGTGGGTTTGAGCCCCACATGGGGCTCTCTGCTGTCAGCACAGAGCCCACTTTGGATTCTCTGTCTTCCTCTGTCTCTCTGCCTCTTCCCTGCTTGCTCGCTCTCCCTCTCTCAAGAATAAATAAACATTAAAAAAAAATTTAAAAACCCCATGAAGGTAGTTAGGGGGTCAGATCATGGTTAGTTTTTTTTTTAAGGTTTATTTATTTTGAGAGAGAGAGGGTGAGAGAGAGAGAGAGAGAGAGAACAAGCACAAGTAGGGGAGGAACAGAGAGAGAGAATCCCAAGCAGGCTCTGCACTGTCAGTGTGGAGCCCAACACGGGGCTCAATCCCACGAACCGTGAGATCATGACCTGAGCTGAAATCAAGAGTCCGTGGCTTAACCAGCTGAGCCACCCAGGTGCCCCAGATCACGATGAGTTTTGAAGTCTAGGCAAAATTTTTTAAAATTTTAGCTAATGATACAAGCTATTGGAATATAATATTCTAAAGTTGGAATATTAGAAGCTGACCGCAGTGTCTCGGACGGGGGGATTGAGGAGGAGAGCCCTCAGGAGGAGAGCTGGGCGGTTGGTGTGGTGGTCCCAGTGAGAGGGCTGAGCCAGTGTGGTGGGGGGAGCAGAGCCTTGTTGGCGCCTAGTGGCCGTCTCACCTGGGAGCTGGGAGAAGCGAGGCTGGTGTTGGCACTGCCCCAGGTGAGCTTCCCACGACAGGACGGTGCACCTCCTGTCTCACTTGGGTGGTTACTTCTTGTTGGTACATAGAGTGGTTATATAGTTCTATTTAAACAGTTCTTTGTGTCACATTTTGTTCTAACTGCTTTACAACTCCCTCATGTCCTCTTCACGACTACCCCATAAGGCAGGCTAGGATTATTCTCATTTTACAGAGGAGACCATCAGGGCTGGCTCTAGGATCCGTTCTCTTAAGCACTACTTTGGTGTTAGTGGTACATGTGGTAATTCAGATTTTCGTGTCTCTCCCTGAATCCTGACTCTCTTTCCTTCCTAAAATAAAAAGGTTATGTATCCATTGGATACGTAATCCACACAGTAGAAGCATCCAGAATGAGATTTGTCATGAGGGTTTTTACACAAGATTGGATAGGAATTGCTGACCCAGGGGAATGAGAGCTTGTTCGAGTGAGGATGACGAAAGAGACTATCTGCGCTCAAAATTCTGGCCCCGCCTCCTCAGCGCACAAGTAGGAGAGAGATGTGGGGAGGGCTGGTGGCTGGCAGGGGCCGTCAGGATGGGGCTGGAGTCCAGGGCCTGGTATCTAGTACAGGTGGGAATGTTCTGTTGCATTTGGGGAGGGCTCACTGAAGAGCACGGGGGAGCCCCCACTTTGGGCTCCTTAGATGGAGACCCCAGTGGGCTTTGGTGGGGGAGGGGGTGCAGGAGGCCAGCACCACAGCCCCAGGGGCTCTGCCACTGCCACTGCAGGGGCTCCTCTTCCACTGCTGCCGTCCCCTCATGCTCACTCGGTGTCTTCATGGTCTTCCTCTGTTCCTGCTGTGGGTTTAGGAACTTTGGGAACTGTTGCCCAAATTATTATTTTTCTGGTGAGGGCTATGAGGATTTTCTTTTTCTCTTTCCTCTACTCCCCTCCCCTGCCCTCCCCTCCCCTCCCCTCCCCTTCCCTGCCCCTCCCCTCCCCTCTCCTCCCCTCTCCTCCCCTCTCCTCCCCTCTCCTCCCCTCTCCTCCCTTTCCCTGCCCTCCCCTCCCCTGCCCTCCCCTCCCCTGCCCTCCTTCCTTCTTTCCTTTCCTCTCTCCCTTCCTTCCCTCCTTTTCCTTCTTCCCTTCCCTTCCTACCAATATTTTCTTTCTAAAGCCCTGACATCTATTTCCAGCGGGTGCCAATGGCACCTACCACACTGGTACCAGGTTGTCCATGTAGCCAGCAAACGGTCTGCCATCAGCAGACCGGGCCAGAGAGGTACGCTGGGGTGGCCGTGCCTGGCTGCTGGTACTGATAACTTCCTGCTTCAGCTCATCTACAGCGACCTTGCCTTCCACGTCCCAGATCTTGATGCCATGGCCCGTGGCAGCACCGAGCCACTATCGGTTAGGGCATTCGTGGTGTCCGCACCATCTAGTATACAACGGTGCCTGCCTTCGTTGAGATCCCGCAGCATGGCCTGGCCATCGTCCCCCCGCCCCCAGAAGCACAGAGGGATCCATCTGGAGAGACAGTCACCGTGTTCAGGTAGCCCCTGTGGCTGTTGTGATTGGTCTTCAGCTTATAGTTTGCCAGGTTCCATACCTTGACCCGCTCGTCCCAGCCGCAGGAGACAATGATGGGATTGCTGCTATCGGGTGAAGAGCGGACACAAGACACCCGCTTCCGAATGGCTCTCATCCTGGATAGTGTATTTGCAAATAACCAGAAGATTCCGCAGCTTGGTGGTTTTATCTCAGGAGCCAGAGACAATGTGGCGATTGTGGAGGAGAAAGCCACGCTCAGCACATCCTTGGTGCGTCCTGTCAGCCTGCGTCTGGTGGTACCCGTTGTGAGATCCCAGAGACAAATCGTCCCATTCCAGGAGCCTGAGAGGGCACACCGGCCACCTGAGGAGATGACCCCATGACTGACAGAGCAGGAGTGACCCCGAAGAGCACGCTGTGGGGTGCCATCCGTGGTCTCGTCCCTGGTCAGCTTCCACTTGATGATAGTCTTTTTTCAAGAGGTGGACAGTGTCATGTCCGGGAACTGGGGAGTGGTGGCCATCTGAGTCACCCAGCCGTCGTGGCCCTTGAGGGTGTCACGAAGTGTCATCTGCTCGGTCATGGTGGCAGTGGGTGCAGGTGGCGACAAGGATGGAGCTGGATAGCTCAGAGAGACCTGCAGAGGAAAAGGGAGAGCAGGCCGCCCCCTGCACCGAGAAGTTGTCAGTATCAAAGCTTACATCCCATGACAGGGTGTTCAAATTCTGGGTCCCCAAGCCAGCATTTCCATAAGCATCTCCTACTTTATCTCCTTCTTTGCTGCCAGTGGGGGGAAAAATAAGAGCAGTTCTCCATCGGAGAACACCCCTTTTCTGAGAGGTCCCCTGTGGAGGAGGGGCTATGTGGACCGTGTCTTGTCACGGTTTTGGTGGCTTCTTGTCACCTCTGCTTCTCATCGAGGCCTGACCTGAGCAGATCCTTGACACTGTGTGAAACGAGCACTGGAAATCTTGCTCGCGTTCAGGGCAACAGTTGTGTTCATGCCCCTTGCTCCCTCGGCTGGTCCCTCCGGGCTGGGCCTGGCCTTCCGCAGCTGTTGCTGACTTGGCTTAGAAGTTCAAGGCCCCCCATAGGCTCCCTGCTGGCGCTGTCCACAGGGCGGGCTGCTTGCCTGGCGCATTGGAGTCCCACTGCCTGCTGTTCCTGGGATTCGGGCTTTTGAGTCCAGCGTCACCCCCAGGAATGGAATTACAGGGCCCGGGAAGAAGCAGGTTCCCCGTCACGTCTCCGCGTTTGGCCTGCAGCTGTGTTTGTGGGATCTTAAGACAATTTCTCCCTCCTCTTAACCGTGCGCTATCGGCTGACCCAGCTCATCCGCCGCCATCGGTAATCTCAGTTTTAATTAATCTTTCAAAGAAACAGATTAAGTTGATTGCCGCACAAGCTGAGTTTGGGTGTACGCACCTTTCAGCTGCCTTCCAGAAGTGATTAAGAGAAGAATTTTTATATGAGCTTTTATGCCCAGTTAAGATTATTTTTGGATCTTGTCTCAATGGTTTATTTCCATCATGTGCCTGTTTTTAACAGAGGAACTGAAAATGAGGAGCGGGGCTGGTTTTTGTCTCCCTGTGGGTGTTCTTTGCAATCAGACATCCTGCTTTGATCTGCGCTCCTGTCTGCCTTGTTGGCCACCATCCAAGGAGCCTTCCCCAGGTAGCCTGGCTCAGTCACCAGCACGGCTATCCATGCAGGACGCTTCTAGTCCCGCCTTGTCCTCCCCCGCGAAGCTTTCCCAGACAGACCATCTATCCCCGACCCACTCAAGCCCACGTTCCATGGCCACTGCGCTGGCCTGGAATGTAACAGATGAGATTGCAAAATGTTATCTGTCTGTCATTCATCTTCCTTGAGGGCACTGTTGTGTTTCGGCCATCTCTGTGTCCCCAGGACCCAGGACGGTATCTGGAACACCACGAGGTGTTCAGTGAGGTGTTTTTTTTTTTTTTTTTTTTTTTGCCCGAATGAGTGGCTCTCCTATCAGCATGTGGAAAAGTTGACAGTGGAGGCTGCTGCTCAGAGTCAAGGTAGAAGAAATGCTGGCCCGTGACCATGTTTTGCTTGGCTAGCACACTGTTGAAAAAATTTCCGAACCCATGTGTTAAAAAAAAAAGGTAAACCGTATCTAGAAAAATCCAGATTTCTAGCTTCTCTTGCAAAATGTTAAGCCCCACCACATCAGGCTGGGACTGAAGGGTCAGCTCGTCTTGGAGGGAGGGAGCCGTCTTCCGCCTTTGGCTCACCTAATCCCTAGAATTGTTTTGTGAAGCCGTCTATCCCCTCACACACTTTGCGTTGATAGCTCACATTCTTCATCGTAATTTAAGAGCTGCAAAGGATGTTATTTCTAGCTTATTGTAAATATCGACATCTTTAAATAAAACTTTACATCATCCTGTTAAATATAACCAGTGGAATCTAAATCCCGCAGAGACTTGGTACCCATCATCGCCCATTTCAAAAATACTTGAATTGACTCTTCTTTAACCATTGGAATTTGTACCTCATTCTCTTTTCTTTTTTCTGAATTTCTATTCTCTCCCCACGGAACGTTATCCTTGGGTGTTATATTTGTCCTTGCAAAAATACGTATATACGTTTAAATTAAACTTCCTGTGGCTGTTAGGGTCTAACCATTAAAAAGTTCCTGTATTTACTTTTTGGGGTTGATTACTGTTACGCACTTGAGCAAGTCATAACCTACAAATTTAGATAAATATGTTAACAGGAGAATATAAAATTTGCTTGGAAACACGTCTCCTAACGAAGTGCATGCAGCCCTTTGTGTTTTTGTAATTGTTTTTTGTATCCATGGATGAATATTGCTTATTGCTGAGTAAGAAAGTTCAACATGAGTTCATTCCTGTTTTCGTGGTTTAACAGATGTAAGCCCAAAGAAACCATATAAAACCAAATTAGTGTATGGGACTAGGAGTTGTTCGAAGAGTCCTGCATTTTTGGGTACTGTTTCTGAGTTATTGGTGTCCTGCTTCCATCCATGGTTGGTGGTTACTATTAGTTCCTTCCTTTTCAGAAGGCAGGGAGCATGCCTTTCTGGGTGGTGTATTGGAATCAGCATGGGGGTCGGGTGGGAGGCTCTCCAACCGTACATGTGTCTCTTCCAGGCTCACTGGCATGAGGGAGAGGGAGGTGTCCCCCAGTACATTCCGGAAGATAAGGGATGAAGGTCATCTCTAGATGGTATCTCCGTAAGAACAAGAACATACCACGGCTTAGTTCTTTGCGGCCCTCCCACAACACCCAACCTAGTCTGAGTCATGTTTTCAAAGTACATAAACTACAGTCAGTCCTTGCGATCCCCAGATTCTGTATTTAATTTTTTAATTTTTTAAAACATTTTTTACTGTTCATTCATTTTTTTGGAGACAGAGACAGAATGTGAGAAGGGGAGGGGCAGAGAAAGAGAGAGAGCGAGAGAGAGAGAGAGAGAGGGAGACACAGAATCTGAGGCAGGCTCCAGGCTCCGAGCTTCAGGACAGAGCCCAATGTGGGGCTCAAACCCACAAACCGTGAGATCATGACCTGATCTAAAGTCGGATGCTTAACCGACTCAGCCACCAGACGCCCCCCAGATTCTGTATTTTCAAATTCACCTACTGACTAAAATGTATTTGTTTCCCGCAAAACAAGAGTTGAGACGCTTTTCGCGGTCATTCGGGGCCATGAGCAGAGCGATGAAAAATTTATGTCGCTGAATGCACGAGTTCCCAGCCGAGGTCGAACAAGGCCACGTGCTGCCTTCTCGTTGCAGCAATCCCACTATAAACAAGTGTCCTTTTCATGGGCTATTTAGTGCCATATTTTTCACATTTCTGTGCTTTTCATTAGTGGTTTCACTGTTGGGAACGGCCCCCACGTGCAGTGCTCAAGTGGCCGGTAGTGTTCCCGAATGAAAGAAACCTGGGATGTGCCTTCGGGAGCAGAGACACATGCTCGTCCAGGCATGAGTTATGGCGCCGTGGACCGCGTTTCGTGTTAACGAGCCAGAAATATGTTTTAAATAGGGTGTCTTTAAGCAGAAACACACATAAAACAAGGTTGTGTATGGATTGGTTGACAAAAATGGTGTGGCCAGAGGCCCAAAGGAGCCCCATGCTGCTCTTTCCCCCGGGAGCAATGGTTCAGTATTTGCGGATCCAGAGTGCACTGCACTTTTAGAGGACACGACTCCCGCGGATGATGAGAATCACCCGAAGGGACAGACAGTCCCTGACCCACGATTGCTCTACTTGACAATGGTGCAGAGGTGGTATATGCGTTCAGTAGAAACCGTACTTGAAATTTTGAATTTGGATCTTGCCCCGGGGCTGGCGACATGGGGTCCGTCCCCTCTCAGATGCCAGGCAGTGAGTGAGCCGCAGCTCCCAGGCAGCCAGCGATCAAGGACGGACAACCCACCCGCTGACACTCATTCTCCACCCACTGCCCATGCTGTTCTTTGCTTTCAGGACAGTCCTGGATACATTTCACTGACCTCGGCAATAGTCAACACCTTATTATCAAATAGGCTCTGTGCCAGAGGTTTCTGCCCACCTGGAGGCCGGCGTGAGTGTGGTGGGCACGTTGAAGGCTGGCCAGGCTAAGCCCTGATGATCAGTAGGTTAGGTGTATTAAATGCATTTTTCAACTTAACCACATTTCCCCTGAGAATGGGTTTATTGGGATGTAACCCTGTCATCGGTCAGGAAAGATGTGTCATTTTCACATGGATATTATGGCTTTAGAAATTTAAGTACAAATTTCAGGGTAGTGTGTAGGTCGGCAGGATTTTCATTCAGAATATGAAGTGTTTTATTTTACTTTACTTTATTTTATTTTATTTTTACAGGGTAGTCTTTAAAATTTTTTTTAATGTTTATTTATTTTTGAGAGACATAGAGGCACAGCATGAACAGGGGAAGGGACAGAGAGAGAGGGAGACACAGAATCGGAAGCAGGCTCTAGGCTCTGAGCTGTCAGCACAGAGCCCGACGCGGGCTCAAACTCACAGACCACGAGATCATGACCTGAGCTGAAGTCGGCCGCCCAACCAACTGAGCCACCCAGGCGCCCCCAGGGTAGTCTTTTAAAGCCATTCCCTAACAGGATGGCATTCATTCGTGAGTCTTTAGGGTTCATTGAAAGGGGTAATGTTCTAATGCTGGTAAATGCCTTTGCTACTTGGACTTGACTGTGAACTTGTCCGCACGGTGCACTTGGAAGTAGTGAGGAGAACAGCATCCGAGTTACTCTTTTATTATTCCACTGAAGCTTCTGTGACTGGAAGATAAAAGAGCTCCGAGAAGAAGCCTGGAGTTTGGAAGCCGCACCAACCTCCTAGTTTGTATTCAGAGCCATCATTTATTCGCTGATTTCGCATCAGCTGAAACTAGTTTTTTTTCAAATAGCCGCTTGTCCCGCAAGCACTAATCCCAACTAAATAGTACATAAGATGTAATTGTTGTGGTTTTGAGAAACTTATAGTCTGAGGAACAGCGTGTATTTTAAGATGTGACTTCATCTTTCCGGAATCCCCGCTTGAGGGCTTTGCGTTTTAGTGGACAGGGACTCACAGCCTTCACCCAGGGTATGACATAGGCATTCAGGAAGTATGTGTTCCTTATTTAATCTCTTGCGCTCCATCTGGGACAGATCTCCGGTCCAAGAATACCTCTCCTCTCCTCACCTCTCCCCTTCAGGGAATGTTTTATAAGCTCAGATCAGGATTCCAAGACGGGTTCTCACCTCAATAAATTATAAAGCCAGTAGTTTTCTTTCTTTCCCACATAGGTTGTTTTATTCACGTTTATTTAATAAGTAGATATTACAGAGCCCCTACTTTGTGCCTGGGCCAGTGCTGCTGGGTCCTGGGGTATAAAGACAAGCCAGTTCTCAGCCCAGGGAGAGGAGCCCACTTTGTGCTGGCGAGAAGAATCTGTGTTGCAGTGTGGAGAGTCTGGCAGGGAAGGTTCCTGAGAGGAGCCTCAGAAGGGCACGGGTGGGGTGTCTCAGAGTTTGCCTAGGAGAGTCACGGAAGACTTCATGGAAGAGGTGGTGCACGGTCTGAGGCTTGAGGGGTGGCGAGGAGTTTACCAGATAAGCAAGGGAGAGAGGGCTTCTTAGCAGACAGCCCCACTCTGGTCCGGCTATCCAGAGGATGAAAGAGCACAGGGCATTTGGGGGTTCAGGCAAGAATAGGGGACTGGTAGGAGAAGACACTGGAAAGGGAGTTGTGAGTTCAAGGACTTTTTATGCCACGCTTAGTAGTTTGGAATTTTATCCTGAAGGTGAGGGAATTGGAGAGGAAACACGATCAGCCTTTTTGTGCATTTGAAAGCGCACCTTGGAGCCATAGTTGGGAAGTTTAAGGCAGGTGTCAAGGAGACCGTCTAGATCGCTCTTGGATCATGGAGGGGATCTGGGGGAGACGTGAGGGTATGGGAGCTGGCAGGGGTACGGGAAGACGGGACAGACAGAAGGCACACTGAGGTAGGTCAGGTCTGGTTCTTTGGGGTCCTTTTAGATTTGGGACCATCCAAGAAAGAAGGGCTAAGAGGGTTCATGCCTGGGCAGCTGGGTAAAAGACGATGCCCTCTGCCGAGAACACATCCAGCAGCAGGTCGCGGGAGAGAGGGAAGGAGTTCTGAATGCCCAGAATTGCCTGTGGGCTCAGAGTGGAGATGCCCAGTATACAGGTGAGGAGACTCATCATAGGGCATAGATGCAGCTCCAGCGTCATATCCCTGAAACAGAGTTTTGTTGTATTCTATTTTATTTTTGTCTTACTTGCTGGTTTTTGCCTGCATTATCTACTTAAATAATTTACATTGATCTGTTTTTTTGGGAGAAAAAGAGCATGGAACAAAATGTGATGATATGGTCTGAACACACAGATGTGGGCACATGAAACCAGACACGGCGAAAGGCTGTGGGCGGGTTTTCAAGTGACTTGGAACAGGCCGTCACCTGCTTGCCCTCCTGTGTTTGTATCTGCCCTGTGGGGATACAGTGGCTGAGAATACGGATTCTGGTCGCAGGCGGACTTCCTTTATCTCATTACTGGCGAGTTCAGCCCTTGCGCAAGTCCCTGCTCTGTGTCTAACCCTCTTTCTTGCCCAGTGATAACAGAACCCACTTTATTTGTGAGGATTAAACGAGATAATTGATGCGGTTTCTTAGCCCAGTTCCTGGCATAGTGAGCCCTTGAAAAGATTGTATCTCAAAATAATTACGTGAACAGATCTTATATAATGACTCTACATTCACAACCAAACGTAACACTGGAATTCAGGTTTAGATTTCTAAGAGATTTCATTTCTCAGCTATGAAAGGATCCACTGTAGAATTCCTGTAGAAAACCTTACTATTAGTGCATTTAAAAATATTTGATCCATGGGGCGCCTGGGTGGCTCAGTCGGTTAAGCGTCCGACTTCGGCTCAGGTCACGATCTCATGGTTCATAAGTTCGAACCCCACGTTGGGCTCTCTGCTGTCAGTGCAGAGCCCGCTTGAGATCCTCTGTCTCCCTGTCTCTCTGCCCCTCCGCTGTGCGCTCTCTCTTAAAAATAAACTTAAGAAAAAATTTGACCTGCAAAAAAGCTCACTATACTTTAAAATCATAGTCTGTTAATGATAATGAAATGATTCATTTGTGAATATTCATAAATTAATAATTGAAATGAGAATAAGCTATACTATATGATGCTTTGAATCTCGAAGTTTTTCCCGTGCCTCATCTGAACCGCCCCTCTGGTATTGGCCTCACGGCAGAGCTGGACGTTACTGGTGATGATGCCGAGGCCAGGGACGTCACTCAGGTGACGGCATTGGAGCCACCGGAAAAACCTTTCTTGTGCTTTGGAAAGAAAAGGATCAGAGAGAAAGGAAGTGAATATTTAGTTGCTTATGCTCTTCGAAAAAGTAGCAGTTGAGGAGGAAACTGCTAATTGAGCAAATCCAAACCATTTCTTACTGTCTCCAGAGAATATACGGCGGCATCTAATTCTTTCTGGAAATATGACACCCCCTTGTAAATAAATACGCCTTTAATTAGTTGAAAAGCTATAAACAAGTCTAGGGAAGCCAAGAGAGAAAGCTATTTGTTACTGTTAATTATGTATTAAGGCTACACTAAGAACGGGTTATTCTTGGTATGAATAACTTCCTGTGAAACAATCATAGATCTTTAGAACACAAGGGACCTTGAAGATCACCTCTTAATCACAAGGAACAAGGAAACTGTGTTTTTGAAGTGCTAATTCATTTCCTTTCTATTTTTCTTAGTAGAGGACAGACTTAGCTGCCAGCGAGGCCTTCTCCTAGGACCACAAGCGGTCACCACGGCCACTGCCCGCTGAGTTGACATAATTCTAGTCCAAAGTAAATACATTTTAGCCTGTGCCGTCACATTGTGGGTAAATGTGTGCTTTCTGTCGGGCCTTTTGAAATACCGAAAATAGCCCTGGTGCTCCCATTATTCCCTTTGGGGACATCCGCAGCCGCCTGCAGCCCAGCCAGCTCATTTTGTAGACCTCAAGAGTTGAAATCACTTGCCCAGGTCGGAGACGCAGGGACTTTGTAAGGTACCACATTGTAGCCAGTGCAGCTAGAGCTTGAGGGAACTGTGGAGGCCGCTCCGTAGAAACCACGGCCAGGGAGCTGTAGGACACACCACGTTCATGTTCACGTTCAGGGGGAAGGCCGGCAATGACCGGCCCCGGCGGCTGCCCTTTTGCTTAGAGAGTCTGTGTATTGACTCTCAAGCCTGCCCTCCTAAGCAGCTATCTGAAACAAATTAGTCAGAGTCTATCAGATAGAAAGAGAGACTTGCCCCAGAACCCCTGGCAGGTCACAACCCCCAGTAAAACCTCATTCTTGGAGACCTCCATCCATTCAGAGTACCAAGTCACAACCAACAGGGGTAGGCAGGAATTTGTTCAAACCAATATCTACGCGAAAGAAGTTTGCCAAGCAAACGGATTGTATCAACATGGACGCGGTCATGTTGTTTAACCACTTAGCTTTAATGATTGCATGTGTAGTTAAGTGTTCATTATAAGTAATTCTTATCAGGACCAGCAAGACTCCTGCCTAGCAATAGTCAGCTGCTTTTTCAAAGTTGTTGATGAATTTCAAAGCATTTACATTTCTCTGCAGATTAAAAAAATTTAAGGTTTATTTATTTTTGAGAGCATGATCAGGGGGAGGGGCAGAGAGAGAGGGAGACACAGAATCTGAAGCAGGCTCCAGGCTCTGAGCTGTCCGCACAGAGCCTGATGCGGGGCTGGAACCCACAAACTACAACAGCATGGCCTGAGCGGAAGTTGGATGCTTAACCGACAGAGCCACCCAGGTGCCTCACGGATGTTTTTTTGTTTGTTTGTTTGTTTGTTTGTTTTTTAATATTTATTTATTCTGGGGAGAGTGCAGGCGGGGTAGAGGCAGAGTAAGGGGGACAGAGGATCCGAAGCGGACTCTGTGCTGACAGGCTATCAGCAGTGAGTGTCTGGCTTGCTTTCATAGCACCACTAAGAGGACGTGGCACAGAGGGGGCCCTCGTGGCTTACTTGTCAAACGTATCACTCAATCTGCGACTCAGTACAATGACCCTAACTGGCTGGGAGAAAGTAACACACTGTGTTTCTCAGTGGGGGATCTGCTGTATTGGTACCGTGGCTGAGATGACTCCTCTTGCCGAGCACGGCCTGGTGCGTCTCCGGACATTCAGCATCCCTGACTTCCGTCCACGAAAGGGCAGTAGCGCCCACCCCACCGAGACAGATCACCAAGCCCCACTCGTTTCCAGATACCCCCTGCGGGAGCAGTGCCACCCCTAGTTAGGGACCACCACTTCCCCCCCAGACACCAGAATACATACAGATACTCGCAAGTTAAGTGTAAAAAAAGGAATGATAGCGTGAGTAGAAGAAAATATGTTGATACCTGACGAAAAGGTTTAAAACGTTTAAACTGTTGGGTTCTCTGCAAAATCATGTTTCTAATTCTACCTGGACCTCCCTGCTGGGTCGTGTTTTTACCTCTAATCGCCTGTTAGAGGTTCTCCTGGGCCGGGCCAGTCCTTTTTCCTACTGCTCGTTCTCAGTTTTCTCTGCCTCTTTGCAGGGGACTGAGGCCAGCCACCGTGACTTGCCGTGACCTCACCTCTCCAAACCTGAGAGTCCCTCCTTTCTAAGGAAGACTCCATCTGCTGGGGCCTCGCTGCCCTGGCTTGCTGCTCTTTGCCGCCACCCCCCCTCCCCCGGCTCCATCTCTAGCATTTTCCATTTGTTTTCTCCACTCTTTCCACACTGCCTGTTCCAAAGTTCTAAAATAAACCTTTAACACCCGTCTTCCAGTATTATCATCTACTAGCCTGGCTCAGTCCTTAGGCTCAAGTCTAAAGGCCTCAATAAATTCTCCCTAGCCTGGTGGAAAGGGCGTGGGTCCTGGAGTGGGGGCAGCCCAGGGTGGGGGCCCGCCTGTTCGGCCTCTCTGAACCCGTGTTCCTCGGGGATAGTGATGCCTACCGTGGCAGGAAAGGTCCCCTTGAGTGCTGGATCTACAATGCAGGTAGGGTGGCGTCAACGCCCCAGCCTAGGACCCTCCAGGAGCATGCCGTTGCGGGTGGGCAGGAATCTCAGCAAATCTTACAAGGCCTTGCTGGTTTTTGCACATTTTCTTCTCTCAGCATTCTCTCCCTTCGGCTTCAGATCTCAGTCCCACTGAACCGTTGATGGTACCATCCTCACCCCTCCCCGGGGAAAGAGCCCCCAGCCCTGTCTGCTTTGGTAGTGCCTGTATGGGTCTTTTCTGACTGGCTGTCTGCCTCCAGCCCTCTCCTTCCCCTCACAGGTGACTCCCGTTCATTATTTTGTAGTAAGCCCTTCTTCTGGAAGTTTCCTGGAGACCCCTCACCTGCATCGCTGCACCCCTACATTGTATCACAGTCACCTGTGGGGGCTATCAGGCTCCTCCCACTAGACTGTGAGTGGCCTCACGAGCAAGGAGGAGGCTGCTTCAGGTGGTGGCGAGGGGTTAGTGAAGAAATCGTTGGCTGAATGAATGTCCAGTCTGGGAGGAGATGTGACCTATCGCTTCCAGCTGTGGTAGAAGTTGACAAAACCGTCCGGATAGGCGATCTTCGTGAGCATTTTATTGCAGTCACGGTCTAAGGGCTTTTCCCCAAGCAAATCTTCTGGGGAAAATAAAAAGAGAATTCTTTCCCAGGGACATGGTTTGCTGACTCTCTAATTTTCTCATGCCCCGTTTGAAACCCTGCCACCACTGTCCCAGGTTTGCGTGTGGCACAGTTGACTTCCTTTACTTGTGAAAACGTCTGAACCAAAGACAGGTGCCCTGTCAGATCTTCTCCTGAGAAGTGTTCCTATCCAGGGTGGACTGGGGGTTCTGGGCCAGGTGGGTGTGGCATGTGGTGATGTGGGAAGACTTGGTGACTCAGGAGCTTAGATATGTGAAGAGCTCTCTTTCTTTTTTTACATTTATTTATTTAAATTCAAGTTAGTTAACACAGAGTGTAGTATTGGTTTCCAGAGTAGGAGCCGGTGATTCATCTCTTACATCTGACACCCAGTGCTCATCCCAACAAGTGCCCTCCTTCATGCCTGTCACCCATCCCCCACCCACCTCCCCCCCAGCAACCCTCAGTTTGTTCTCTGGATTTAAGAGTCTGTTATGGTTTGCCTCCCTGTTTTTATCTTATTTTCCTTTCTTTTCTCCTATATTCATCTGTTTTGTTTCTTAAATTCCACATATGAGTGAAGTCATGTGATATTCGTCTTTCTCTGACTGACTTAATTCACTTAGTACAGTGCACTCCAGTTCCATCCCCACTGTTACACATGGCAAGATTTCATTCTTTTTCATTGCTGAGTTGTATTCCATTGTGTGTGTGTGTGTGTGTGTGTGTGTGTGTGTGTGTACACACAGTTGATGGACATTTGGGCTCTTTCCATAATTTGGCTATTGTTGATAGCGCTGCTATAAACGTTGGGGCGCCTGTGCCCCTTCAAATCAGCATTTTTGTATCCTTTGGATAAATACCTAGTAGTACAATTGCTGGGTGTAGGGTTGTTCTATTTTTAATTTTTCGAGGAACCCCCATGCTGTTTTCCACAGTGGCTGCATTGGTCTGCATTCCCATCAACAGTGCAAAAGGGTTCCTCTCTCTCTGCATCCTTGCCAACATCTGTTGTTTCCGGAGTTGTTCTTTTTAGCCATTCTGACAGGTGTGAGGTGGCATCTCATTGTGGTTTTGATTTGCATTTCCTGATGATGAGCGATGTTGAGCATCTTTTCATGTCTGTTCGCCATCTGTACATCTTCTTTATAAAAGTGTCTATTCATGTCTTCTGAAGGGCTCTCTTTCTTGACTCAGATGTCACACGCTGTACATGTTTCAATGCTGTACTCGGCCACTGGTGTTCTCCTGTGCTCATTCTTTTCAAGTAACATAGGCTGTTTTTCTCTTTTAGGAGTTTTGTCCCTTTCTTGCCATTTTCATCCCTGATTTACGTTGTTTCCTCATTTATACATGAGTATTCAGCACCCTTCCTGGGCAGGCTTGGGGGAATCAAATGAGTCAGGCAACCGTGGCCTTGTCTCTGTGTAGTTGGTCTTTACACCCATGGGCAGGAGGGGAACTGGGCTGTAGACTAGGAATGCGCACTCACAGAAATAAAACAGTTATGCTCCTGACGATGCTGTGATAGAGACGAAGGGGAAACAAGAGGGAATGCTGTTTTCCACAGGGTGCTCGGAAAGTTTTCTTGTGATACTTGAGATCTTTTTTTTTTTTTTTTTTTAAACAGTCTTATTGAGGTACGAATACAATTTGGAGGCCTTACAGTTCACCCATTTAAAGTGTACTATTCGGTGGTTTTTAGTGTCTTATTCTCCTTAAGTTGTGGATATGTATATAGATAGAGATCTCACACTTGGCCATTTTAACCATTTTTATGTGTACAATTCAGTGGCATTAATTACATTGACGATGTCATGCAACCGTCACCATCTAGTTCCAAAACTCCTTCATGATCCCAAGCAGAAACTCTGTTATCATTAACCAATAACTCACCAGAACCCCCTCCCCCAGCTCCTGGTAACCTCTCATCTTATTAACGTCTCTACGAATTTTCCTAGTATGTACTTCGTGTTGGTGGAGTCATACACTATTTGCCCTTCTGTGCCTGACTTATCTCACTCAGCATAAATGTCTTCACGTTTCATCTGTGTGGTAGCATGTGTCAGAACTTTCCCTTTCTATGGCTTTAATAGTCTAATGTAAGTAGATACCGTCTAGCCATGTCACTTGGAATCGTGACACATGCTTTGTATATTCTTAGGGCTTCCCCATAATTCTCATCAGATTAATTCGCCCTGCCATATTGCTAGTAAATATTTCTTGATTGCCTTGACAATTTCCAACGAGGTGATGGCAGCAACAGGTCAGAAATGCCGTTTGCTGGCGTGAATGTGTGTAACTCTGTGTCTTTTCTTGGGTGTGTATATTTCTGTGTCTCTCCTAAGAGACATCATCCAGTTAATAAATCTGTCGAAGGTGATATTTGGAGTCGGGGTAGAATTGCAAAAACTTGGAGCAAGTCCCCCTACTCCGTGCCCCAGAGATATTTAAAAGAAAAGCCAGTTCCTCTGACGCTTAATATGATCCCAATTTACTCTTTCAGTCTGCTCAGAACAGATTTATATCTGTCTCCTTATAATAAATGTGTCTCGCGGGGCTGGAGCAACACATAGGAAAAGAAAAAGTGTACTTCTCCGGCAGGCTGTTCCCCAGGGAAAATGAATTGATAAATCTTTTTAGTTGTTGGTTTCACAAATCAAAGGAGGACGCATCCTGTACCGTGAGGCAGCGGGGCAAATATATAATGTGTCTGATGACAGGAATTCGTTCTCTCCAGCTGGAGCGACACACATTTAATAGGTGGCCTTCGGTAAAGCAATTCTAGATGAGGGACGGCCTCGGGTCTAGCCTTTGCCGAGTCTCAGTTTCTCCTTGGAAGATATTCTGTCCTTTGCCCTTGTGCACTGATTATTTTTAACCCGTCTCTGCAGATCTTCCCGGTCCTTTTGCTCTTCTTGGCTTTGGGTCATTACCAAAGGTGGTGGATCCTAATGATTTGTTGTAGTGGCCGCTGGGAGTGTGTGTGTGTGACATTTCTAGAATGCTCGTGGTGAACCTTTGCTCTTTGCTTCCTGGTCTGTGAGGTCTGTGCTAAAAAATCCAGTGTGTTCATTCATTACTAAGCGTTGAGCCTCCGTCATGGGCTCCCCTGACCCCATCTCATTGAACGTTGACTCATGGAGTATTTATTTGGGCCAGTCTGGGTGTGAGTAACCGCCTCTGGGACGAGATGACCTCGGCTAGCCCTCTGGGTCTTGTTTTCTTATTCCTTGGGCCTCTCTAAGCCTTGATTTGTACACTGTGGGTCTGTGAGTAGAAAAGTATAGTAAGTGCTTCCTAGATTGTAGTGATCATCTAAGCCGGTTTCGTAGGCTCATGTTGATAATAGCTACCAAGCCAGGAATCGGAATCATGACAACAATAAAAGGCTAGAATGCCTGCTGATGTCTTTCGATCAGTCTTGTTTGAGGTTTGAGTCCATCAGAGTGGATGGTGTCTCTGGAGGCGGTGACGTTTGGTGAGAGAAACAAAGTAGGAGATTGGAGTCCAGGGGCTAATAATGCAGGTACGTTCCTTCCTGCCTCTTGACAACAAAAGGGGCTTTTCCAGCACCATGATCCTCATCCCCTGGTACGTCCTGGGGCTCCGCCTATGGGGCCTGGATGGCTCTGGGTGGAAGGCCCAGAGGGGAAGAGGCTGTGTCCCCCAGCCAGCTCTGACATGTTCGCTGCTCCTCTTCACAGCCACGAAAGAAAGAAGAGTCAAACGGGTGTCTTAAAAATGAAACCACTTATAAGTTAATAGCAGATGCCTGGGTTGAGTGTCACAGAAACGGGCCAGGGTAAAGTGGGGGTGCTCAGCACTGAATTCTCCAGCTTTTTTGTTTTTTGTTTCGTGTGTGTGTGTGTGTGTGTGTGTGTTTGGTCTTTCCCTTAGATGAATCTCACTGGCTCATGTGTGTTTGGCCCTCCCGGGTTCTTTCTGTCCCTGGAAGGAGTTCCTGAACGTTTTCTCGCCGTTCTTTCTACTTGACTCATGACGGGTCCTTGCTCACTCTGGATGGGGTGGGTTCTGCCCGCAGCGAGGCGGGGCGCAGCCCTTTTCCCCCAGTGCAGCAGCTTATATGGGGGTCAGGCCCATCCTCCTCTCCCAGGGGTCTTATGGTCTCGGCGGTCCAGAAGGAACGCCTGCATCTTTCGGCAGGTGGGAGGTTTACCGAAATGCCGGGGAGAAATCGCCTGCCTGCTTTGGCAGAGGCGGGGGCCAACCCTGCCGAGATGCAGGGGGAACCCAGAGAAATCGAAGGAGGCACATGACGGTCCCCGGGGATCTTCTGGGCAGGCTCACAGGGGACAGATGGCAGGTTACTGGGGTGTGCCCAGGCTGCTCCGGAGACCTTCTGGAGAATTGCCAAGAACCTCCGTAACATTCTGTGTGTGCAGGGTGTCATGACCACACTCTCAGCCCACCTGGGAGATCACAAATTGAGGGGATCGTACCCTGGTAAGCAGTCTTCTGGGGCTGCATTCCAAGGGAAAGAAGGGAGTTTCTTCAAGAGCAAGTTGGAGATGCTCAAGGTGGCGAGCTTACCCTTGCCAAGCCTCAGGTCCCCCATCTGCCAACTGGGATGATAGTACCTGTCCCTCCGCCAGCTCCACAGGGTTGCTGGGTTTGATCAAAATAAAAATGAAACTGTGAATTTGAATGTTACGTGGTGTAAGTGTGGTTTGGTGATGGCGGTGATGGTGGCGACGATGGTGGTGGTGATGGGTCCGTCCAGAAGCTCCTGGCACTGTGTGTGTGAGGAAGTGGCTGGTCATTCGCTGGTGCTTACGGATCTCGAATCCCTGCACGCGGGTAGTTTTGATTCGGGTGTTCTATTCCAGTGTCACACCATGCACTTCAGATCGAAATCGTGTCCTTGTTTGGAAAAATACACTGTTTTCGCAGAGCTCGGAGATGAGAAACCTGGTTCTGCCAGCCTCGAATCAGGCTTTTGGTCTTCCTTCCCAGTTCCGAAACGCATATGATTTGGGTTCTACTCTGGTCTTTAAACTTTAGCTGGCACCCGGATCACGTGGAGGGCTTGCTGAGTTCTAGGCGTTAGCCCCAGAGTGGCTTGGGGACCGAGAGTTTGCATTTCTGGCAAGTTCCCAGATGATGGCAGGGCTGCTGGTCCGAGGCCCACGCTCTGCGAACCACTGCCCTGTGCCACGTGGACCACTTTGTCTTGACGCTTGTTCATGGCAGTACTTTCCCTGGGGTGTAGGAACAGGAGGAGGTTTTTAGATTTTTAAAAGATTTTTAGAAGTCCAGAGGTATCACATGGCAAAGAGAATCCTCTTTTTCCTTGAAATCGTGTCTTTCCTATTTTCCGGTGTTCACTATCCTCCCTTTGAGACAGTAGGTTCTGGATCAGGACTTCGGATGTACCGACCTTAGTGGAAAAGGTCACAGTTAGTGACTCTAAATTCCGTTCCTTGACTTTTGGGAAAATCCTACAGCTCTCTGAAAGTCAAAAGTCTCAGGACCATTGTCTAATAAATGTGTAGCTTAGTTCCTTAATTGAAAAATTTTCTACTTTTAAACAGGAGGTAGGGCAAATGGACTAAGAGACATGGTTTCTCAGTTTGGCTAAGTCTTATGTTGTTTTATTTTTTGATGATAATAATTGTGATAAACTTTCTCTGTTTTGCAAGAACCCTGTGCCTTGAAGCAAACGCACCGTACAAAGAAGACAGCAGCCTGTACACAGTGATATAAATTAGTCGTGACGTGTTTTATCCGAAACCCTCTTTTTCTCTCTGTGGTTTCAGAAACAGCTGGGGAGGGTGACCAGCCACAAGGACCCCGGCTAGAGTTTTTTTTATCAGACGTTTTATGTATTGTGCCTCATCGTCTCGTGGTTGGTGGGAGATGTTAAATTTTGTACAAGCAGCTTGCGTTTTTCGACCGTTTTCTAGCTTTCTCAAACCACTATTTGGAAAAAAATCTAACACAGAGGCCCACTCGTAGGCTTCTCTCTGGACGAGTTCTGACAGGCTCTCACCGTTACCTTGGAGTATTTTAGGCGAAGTGTTGAAGACGATTTAGCAACTTTTCCCCATTAATTTGAATTTGGATAATTTCCTTGAAAAATCCTCTTTCTTGGTCACAGTTTCCCAGCGTTTTGTGTCACTTCGTTGGATGCTTGATTATCTTAATTCTGTACTTGGCTTTGCTGTGTAGACTTACTCTTGGTTGACCCTTTTCAGATCTTGCTTGCTTGATGGCCAAACTCAGCTCACATTCAGGAAGTAAATTAGGGAGAATCAGTTCTCTCTCTCTCTCTCTTTCTTTTTTTTGCTCACAAGGTTCCCTGTAACATTCATTTTGAATTTCTATTGGAAAAAGAAATCTAGTTGGCCCTTTTTGATTTTCTCTCGTGAATCTCTTATTTCCCTGTTTGATCATGTTATTTCCCCAATTTTTAAAAAAATATTATTTGTTTCGAGAGAGAGCACCGTGCGTAGGCATGAGTGGGGGAGGAACAGAAGGAGAGAGAGAAGAGAGAGAGAGAGAGAGAGAGAGAGAGAGAGAGAGAATCCCAAGGAGGCTTCAAGCTCAGCACAGAGCCCCAACTCGGGGCTCAATGTCATGACCTGTGAGATCATGACCTGAGCCAGAATCAAGAGTCAGATGCTTAACCGACTGAGCCCCCCAGGCGCCCCATTACCTCCCTGAGTTTTGGATTTTCCCTTGCATCTTCATCTGTCTCATTATAACCTAAAGACTACATCCTTAGCTTATTAACTTCCCCTTTCCTTTAAAAACACATTTTTTAAATGTTTATTTATTTTTGAGAGATAGAGTGCGAGCAGGGGAAGGGCAGAGAGAGAGGGAGACACAGAATCTGAAGCAGGCTCCAGGCTCTGAGCTGACAGCACAGAGCCCAAAGCGGGGCTCGAACCCACAGACTGGGAGATCATGACCTGAGCTGAAGCCGGACACTTAACCGACTGAGCCACCCAGGTGTCCCTCACTTCCTCTTTCTTAAAGAATGGTGCTTCCCAGGCTTTTCTCGTCTGTCCGTATCATTTGACATATGTGTGATTTTTTTCCTTTCAAAAATAAAGTTCTTACTAAGTCAGCTCACCATTTATTTTAGTATCTGGAGTGTATATTGGCGAAACACATTTTTTTCTGTAACTATTTATATTTTCTAAAAACTATTTCTCCTAAGCATTATACGCCCATGACTGTTTATCAAGGTCTGTTTGACTTTGCGCGTTTTGCTTCACGATTCCAAACTCAGTGCTAAGAAATGACCTCCCTGTTTGGGCAGATTGAAATCACGGTTGTTTGTCTTCCTTGAAAGATGGGCATTTGCGGGGTAAGAGCATTTATTAATATACGATTGTGGCTATTCTTTGCGGGGAGACTGGCACAGGAGAGCAGACAGCTTGACAATTCAGGTTTAAAAATCTCTCTTGGTTTTTAGCGTCTTCATAGTTTTCTCCTTAGGAAATACAGGATAGTCCCTTAAAAAAAAATCAGTATCAAACATATTAATGGAGAGGTCTCTGCAAATGTCATTTGAAATGGAAACATTTAGTTTGGATTTAACTTTTTATGGAATTATTCATGTAATACCATTTGCATTTGCTGAGATTTTGTATTATTAATAGAATAGACAAATCAGCATTTTGCGGTGTATGTAAGACTTTGCTTGTTTTTCCTGTCTTGATTGCTGGGTGCACATAAAATTCAGAGAAGGAAAAATTATGTAGCACAGAGAGGAAGGGTGTTGGTGGAATGAATCAAGGCTGCCAAGTCCTGTTTCTCCTTGTGTTACAGCCCTCTGGCTGGAGGGCTTCTCATTTCTAAACTGTCTGGACGGGCTCGATAATCCCAGGCCAGGACGCGGAGCCGCTTTGCGAGGAATCCCACAGACTGCGTGTCGGGGATATAGTAAAGGTGCAAAGCTTCGCGTGCAGGTGGGAGTTGCTCTGAGGCAGGGACTCCTCTGGGCACTGGAGGGAAGGTTTCGACTAGTACTTGGCGGTGGAAAGAGCTGGAAACCGTTGCCACACTCAGTGTCTCAGTTTTTCCAGGGCGAGGGGGATTCTCTCTGCCTGTGTGCTCTGCCGTCCTTGTGGCCCCGATCCTTCCCTTCTTTTCTTCCTTATTCCTTCATCCACCCCCGCTCCAGCCTCCCGGCCATGCTCGGCCAGGAAGGAGCCTCATCGTGGGTGCGTCCATGTGGCGTGTTGGTGGGTCCCCTAAAAGTCTTCCCGTGCGGGAGATGCTGAGCCTGGGGACTTCTGTGTTACTGCAATGCTGTCAGAGCTCTGTGGCCACACTGCTCGGGCGTGGGTCCTCGTTCAGCTGCGTGATATTGGACATGTACTTGAGCTCCTGAAGCCTCTGTTTTCTCATCTGTGAAATAGGGATAGTACCAGCACCGGTCTCATGGACGGTCCACGGAGAGAGCTTATTAGCACAGCGCTGGCAGAGAGCAAGTTTTCAAAAAATAGTGGCTGTTTTATTGCCCAAAACAGGATGATGGATCGTGACCTTCTGAATTTTCTTCCATTCTGTGTGTGTGTGTGTGTGTGTGTGTGTGTGTGTGAGAGAGAGAGAGAGAGAGAGAGAGAGAGAGAGAATAGCACAACCGCTTTATGGACTGCAGGGGGGCATTTCAATGTCAGTGTCATCTCTTTGAAGAGAGCCTGGAATATTTTGGGGGTGCCATTGTGCCAGAGAAAACAGGTTCCAGAGAAAGAAAACAGAGGCCGGATCTCTTGCAGAGCAGGAGGTGCCGTTCAGCCAGGGGGGTTGCTCCGAAGGCGGGCCTGGGGCCCAGGCTGGGGGGTTGGGGAAGGGGGACGGGGGCAGTCGGTCTGGGAGCCAGGGTCAAGCCACAGTGAGCTGCAGACCTCTCCTGATGTTGCCTCTGCCTCATGGCTCCCGCGGAAAGGAGGCCTGGCCAGGCCCGCAGCTGGCCGGGCCTGATGAGCGTGAGAGGGAGTTGCCCAGAGATCTCTGACGTGGGGGCCCCACTCCAGCACTGCAATCGGGCGGTCACCGGGCAGCTGTGTTTTCTTTCAAAGAAGCCTCTCCTGGCCGACCGGGCGCTGCATGCTGACTGGCCCATAGCAAGGTGAGCAGGAAGAGATACGCGTCCCCAGGGGGTCAGGGCAGACTATGCTGCCTGGTGTCCACAGCAGTGTTTAGACCAGTCCTTGCCTGCGGAGAGCTCTGACGTTAGTGGCTACGTCCTCAAAAGAAGCCTGGGGTTCCAACACTGGGAGCCAGGGAGGAGAGAACGTTGGCCGGCCGTTGACAGGTTAGAGACGCAGATGAACGCGCGTTAGCGCCGCCCAGGGCATTGCTTCCTCACGGACTGCTCCGGAGTGACTCTTCTCACTGGCTAAATTGCATTTATCTAAGTGGGTATCACACTTATTACATAACGTTAAACCTGATTTTTTTCCTTCTAATATCCTATCTGGAGCCGTCTACCAGGAATTATATAGTCGTTTGCAAATACACTTTTCAATGGCTCTTTAATATCTCTTTGCCTGGACGTGTCTTATTTTATTTGTCCACTTTCCTGTTGTTCAATATTTGGCTTGTTTCCATTTTTTTTTTTTACTATTATACATAATAACATGCAGGGACATCCTTGTGCATACATTTCTTTTCACAATCCTGATTTTTTTTTTATCTCCTGGTTTCGATACAATTCTTTCCAGTGTTTGCTTTGGCAGTGCGTATACTCATGTTGATATAATTTTTTCACCTTTATTGATGACAGATAAAGCGGGAAGATATTTGAGGTGTATATGGTGATGATATGACATTTGTTCACATTGTAAAAAGCTTCCTGCATCCAAGTGAATTATCACATCTATCGATTTATATATATTTTTGGGGGAGAACATTTAAGTTTTATTCTCTTGGAGAATTTCAGTGATGTAAAGCATTGTTATCACCTGTCGTCATCATGTTACACGTTAGGTCCTTGGACCATGTTCTTACAGCTGGAAGTTTGGACCCTTTTCTGAATCTCCCCCTCTTTCCCTCACCCCCCACCCCCCGCCAGGTCCTGTAACCACCATGCCGCTTTCTGTTTCTAGGAGTTTGACATTTTATTTTTTTAATTTCTCATGTAAGTAATACCACGCAGTGTTTGTCTTTCTCTGTCTGACTTATTTCACGTAGCATAACGCCCTGAAGTTCCGTCCACGTTGTTGAAAATGCCAAGATGTCCTTCTTTCTCAGAGCTGAGTAATATTATGTTTTACGTTTATGCCACGTTTTCTTTATCCATTCTTCCACCGACCGACACTCAGGCTGCTTCCATAGCGTGGCTTTTGCAAATACTGCTGCAATGACCGTGGGTCTTGTGATCGGTTCTGAGAAGGGAAATGAAGTTAAAAGATAATATTTTTGTTTTAAGGTCTTACATGATGCCGTCGTGGCTCTTAGAAAGGGTTTTACTAATTTTCACTCCTCCTCCTCCTACTAATGAGCATGTCCGTCATGTCACGTCCTTGCGAGTGATTGTCATTAATTTTTATTTTAGTTTTTGCTAATTTGAGAGTCCAAAATGCAACCTTTTAAGAAACTGATCAAGGTATTATAAGAAAACCCTTGACGTTCAGTTGAGCGAAGATCCTATTTGTTGCATTTGCCGAGGGTTTCAGACCCCCCCGCCCCGCTTGGGTAGAAGGTGGGGATTTACAGTCTGTCTCTACTGAGAGGTGTCCATAGGTTTACTGAGAGGTGGATGGCAGACTTGAACTGAGGTTGGGGTGTGGTTAAGGCATTGCTCACATGAAACTTTAGAACAATTGCCTGATTCTGTTTTGCTCAACTTTTGTGAGCGAATGAACTTCTCTTTTTTATTTTTTAATTTTTTAACGTTTATTTATTTTTCCGAGAGACAGAGAGAGACAGAGCACGAGCCGGGGAGGAGCAGAGAGAGAGGAAGACACAGAATCTGAAGCAGACACAGAGCCCGACGCGGGGCTTGAACTCATGAACTGTAAGATCATGACCTGAGCTGAAGTTGGCGCCCCTCTCTGTCTCTTTTTTGACTTAAAATTTAGAAAGGCCCCTGAGAATCATGTCCTTTTCAGACCTCATCATCTCAAGTAAATGGAAATCCATCCCGCTTTTTAAAACCCTGGGCATAGGAGATTTCATAAACATTATGATTTTCATATAAAGTATTTTCTTCAAAACTTAGCAGACGTGCTCTCATCAATATCTACCCCTTCACACTCCTTCCACTTAAAACAAAAAAGGCAAAATTGAGAAAATGAAGCCCAGTGAGGTGAGGTTGGCTAGGCCGAAGCTTCTTACTGGAGGTTCTAAGAATAGAACTGGTTCTTCCAATACCCCCGGCTTTGGGCAGGAACATTTTCCAAGCGACTGTGAAAAATGGGAGAATCCACGAGACACCCAGAGCCAAGTCCTGTTTCCTGACTTTTCCGCCTGGCTTTATGAGCAGCGCACAGGGCACACATTAGAAATGAGTCAGACCCCCGGGTTTCCGAGAGCGTAACGCAGTGTGCACAAAGAGTCAGCTCCCCGTCGGGCCTCAGTGGATTCTGAATGGAGCCAGAAAGTGATTCAGCCGTAGATCGAAAGAGAAAACACACGCGCGCGCGGGCACACACACACACACACACACACACACACACACACACAGACACCGAAAAGCAAAAAGAGTTCCCAATATTTTGAGAACAATTTTGAGAATTATTTTGCAGAAAATACGAATATTGGAAACACTGGTTGTTCAGTGTCTTAGGATTTCATTTTATATATTGGAGTTTTGTGTAAGATTTTCGTCATAGCTACTTAGCTGGAGCATGACTCCAGGTGGAACCTACTTTCAAAATGACTTTAGTTACTAAATTGAATTTTAAAAAGCTTTAATGAGGGGCGCTGGGTGGCTCAGTCAGTTAAGCGGCCGACTTCAGCTCAGGTCATGATCTCACGGTCTGTGAGTTCAAGCCCTGCGTCGGGCTCTGTCCTGACAGCTCAGAGCCTGGAGCCTGCTTCAGATTTTGTGTCTTCCTCTCTCTCTTTCCCTCCCCTGCTCATGCTTTGTCTCTCCTGCTCTCAAAAATAAATAAAACATTTAAAAATATTTAAAAAGTTTTAATAAAATGATGAAGAACTGGATATAATAGTTTTTTTCCAGGCTTTGTGAACAATCACAACTATGCAACTTTTCAAAACATGGTACTTTTGTGATAGAGATAGTGGATGCATAATATATAATAGCCCTTTTAATACCCACTTTGATGGACCACTTAGAATGAATAGAATAATAATAATAATTTTTATTATTTTATGAATCATCTTTGTTTTTGTAACTCCAATGAGGCCTTAATGATGGTGGATTTTTCTGGATTAGGTAAGATTTTTGAGGTAACAGGTTTTGCTCATTAATCTAATTACCCCTTTGTTTGGAGCTTTTTGGTGGAAGTCTTAGTCAAATAGCTCTTTTTCGAGTTTGGAAAAATGCAACATCCCAGACCATTTGCAGTTTCTGGTTGTTCAAAGAGCCTCTCCCTTGGAAAGGGTTGTCGTGTACTCTAGGAAGGCTGAAGATTTCAGGAGGAAGCCATGTGCATTAGAGCAGCACTGTTCCGGCCAATACTTGCCGCAGACAATTCTACTTTTATAAAATAAAGAGTCAGGTGTAATTTTTTCCATTCCCAGAGGGCCGTCTTCTTTCCTCTGGGCTCACTCACGTTGGTATCTGGGACAACCGAGGAGCCCAGCGCTCTGGTCATCAGACCAGAAAGGGGGAGGTGTGCAGACGGGCTCCCTACTGCCTCACTGTGGTGTCCGCTCCGTCCAAACGAAATAAGCGTATTGCTTTTCTTCATGCCTACGGAGGTCCCACCTGCCGGTTCAATCTGGCCACTCAGGGTCCTTGCAGACTTTATATTACAGTCTCCAGTCTTCCACCTCTGAGGAGGGAGGAGGCCCTGAGAAGTGCTGTGATTTCCCGTGAACCCACGCCTAGTCACCTGCCTCTGGAACTCCAAGGCTGGGCAGGGATAGGCTCCAGGTGTGTGGGCCTGGCGACCTTCACACTGACACATCTGAGTGTAGGGAATTCTTTCTCTCAAGTGTGAATTGACCTGGGCTTTGCTCCCTGAGCTTAGTGGGACCAGTAAAATTCTATTTCATAAAACCCTTTGCTTATATGACTGATAATGAGGGTCAGAGCTGTGTGGGCAGAGCTTTTCATCAGAATGCGGGAGGGGGGGCGCTTGAAACCCAGGTGTCCCCAAGCCAACAGTATAACCAAGTATAACCAGTATAGCCAAACCATCGCCTCCGTTTCCAGGTGATCCGTGCCTTCTTTCACTGTCTATTGTTGAGGCAGAGCCATGTTGTCTGCGTTCTTTTTGACAGTCCCAGTCATGCCCTTGTGGGCTGTTTTTTGTTTTTTTTTTTTTAAATTCCTTTGAGGCCAGGCACACAGGAAGCATTTTTACCTTCACATTTGGTCGTTCCACCATTCTCTCTTTGGTCCAACCGCTAACAGATACCAAGGGGGCAAATAAATCTGTTGGTGAGGAATCTCTCAGGAAGGATTTCGTTGTGTCTATCAAGAGGGACAGGGAATGGAGCGTTTCCTTCCTCTGGTTACTCTTGATTTTCAGCGTCTGTTGGTAATGAGATAATTACACAACGATCAAAAAATAACTCAGCAGCTCTGACTAGCAAGTACCCCACGTCCATGAGCATTGCCGCGTAATAACAGGTATTAGGAGGGGACGCGGTTCCCGGGATGTGAATCGCTGCTTTATGTCAAGCTCCAGCATGCCATTGGCACGTCCAACCAAAACGGAAGGGAAGCTAGGAGATTACTAAAAGAAAAAAGGACTTAACAGATAAATGGAAAATAGTATGCTGGCTTATGTTTTCCCAGCCTGAACTTTCTTTGGGAAACGTGTATATATGTAACGATTCTGTTTGTAAAACTTTACAGGGTATGTTTCTTTGGAGGGAGATGCCCCTTATGTACATTGAGTTTGTGTTTCTATCTAGAAAGGAAGGGTGACTTTATGGTACAGAACAATGGAGTAGAGGGGGATTTATGCGCCTTCCTTGTTTTCCAGGCACTTGAGAGTTTCCTCCTACACTACCCATGCACCTCATCTAATGTCACGCGTGACCACTTAATTGTATCACAAAAAGAGCCCCCTGAAATTCTACCTGTGACAAAGTCTGTTACGTCCGGCCACTGAGTGAGGTGCTCTGGCTGTGAACACCCAGGTGCACAGCACCTCTGTTTGTCCGGAAGGGTCCGTGGCAGAAATTTAGTCTTCCTCTTACCAGTCAGGTTGAAGCCAGCTCGAAACGATAACTTGAATGTCCCAGATTTGGGTATGAGACGTTTCCCTTCAGATATGCTCAGACAGGCATGGATATTTTATCCTGACTAATTTGGTTATTTTAGGGGTTCGTCTCTGTGGAGCCGAAATCAAGAAAAAGACCCTGAATGGTGCATATTTGAATTTAGAGAGGTCTTTGCTGTGACTTTATGTCTGTGACGACAGTTTGTGTCTCTTCAGGTATGTCCAGTACCTTCCTGTTCAAAGTCTTGATCTGTCTTGTTCAGTGTCCCCCAGTCCCAGTCAGATGACACCCTTCAAGGCCAGATGTCTTGCCCGATTTGCTTCTTTGTCCCCTCAGTTCTGCACTCACTCCAGCCTGTATCCCCTGTCCTCCATAGGGACTTCTCTCGGTCACTGCCACCTGCTCCCGGGCCATTTTCATGATCATACGTATGCTGCTAAGTCCCATGTCCTGGTTTCCAGCCTCAATCTCCTTCCTGAGCCATTGCCCCTGTATCCAGCGGCTCCATGGATGTTCCTAAATGGTCGTGCGTCCAGCCCACTCTCCCTCCACCCCGCTGCCGTCCCAACAGGGTCCTGCATCTCCCATCTCCCAGGGGCCAACATTGTCCTCTACCCACCCCTGCCTGACATCCAGGGAGGTTGATTTGGACTCCTTCCTCTACCTCTCATCTCCCCTCCCAGCCCCGAGTTCCAGTCACTTGTCCCTCATCAGCAAGTTCAATTTCAATCTCTTGAACTTATCGGTTAACCGTGACTTACCGCCACCTCCCATAGGCAGGGAACCCTCATCATCTCTTTCCTGAATGTCTCCAAAATAACGTCTTCACTGCTTCTCCCATAACATCTTCCCTGCTTGCGGTCTCCTTCTTCAGTTTTGGCTCCTCCCCGGCTTATTGTCCATGAGGGGCCCGGAATGAAATTCCCGAAGCACAGATCTGAGGGTTACTGCTCTTCCCCAGCGCCATGAGGGACATCCCGCTGCCCACAAAGTGACGTACGTAGACCGACCTTTTGTCTGCTGTGTCTTCTTTCCCAGTGCAGGCATGGCTGTCTTCATGTCCCCTGTTGGGATGATAAACTGTGTGGTCTCCCAACTTTATAAGGACTTTCGAGAGGTGCCACCCACCTGCAGCCTCCTCGCCTCTGTCCTTCTGGTCACATTCTCCGTCAGCTGTGAACTCCTAGGGCTGTGCTGGGTTCTCTGTTCCACCTCCAGCCTTCACACACGTAGGTCCATCTGCCTGGAGTCTGATCCCCTCCCTCGTCTCGAGGCTGGCCCCCCGCACTCCCCCTTGGCCTCTGCTTAGATTTCATTTCTTCCAGGAACCCCCACCCTCCTCCCCTCCTGTGCACCCCCAGCACCTGCACTCAGCACTGTGCGCAGCCTGTCGCTTTGCCTTCAATTGTGGGTGCTTCCTCCTCCCTGCGGCTGGATTCTCATCTCCCTGAGGGCCAAGGGCTGTGTTGGTCCCTGCTCTCTCTTACGGTTTGCCCAGCACCTGCCAGTATCAACAGGCATTGATAAATACCATTTCACCAGCATTTAGAAGAGGGCAGGATTAAAGTAGGATCCGTCCCACGTAAGAAACCGTGATGTCTCAGCCATTCAGACTCCTATGTGGTGAGAGGAAGCCTTTAAAACCCTGCACTGGAAGCAGTTTCGATTGTGTCCCTGGAAACACTGGGGATGCAGATCAGAGAATTCTCATCCTGCTGTTGAATAATTCAGGCTCACGGTGGTGGTGTGGGCGTGCAGGCCAAGCCAGGGATGTGTCGCCTCTTCGGCTAACTTTAGCTGGTCCTGGTGTTGTTTCACGAGTTCCTCTGCAGCACACCCTTCACAGTAAGCTGTCATTTTGAGCACCACGATTGCTCTTTAATGAGACTAAGCTCCCTCTTTGTGAGCTCGGGAAAGGTTGCACGAGATAGAGTCAACCCCTGTCACCAGAAAGGCACCTCCCATTGCTTGCTGGGCTGCTGTGTTTTTGGCGTAGAGGGTTCTCGAGACTGCTGGGCAGCCCTCGTGTTTCAGATGGGATCTTGGCAGGAGAGGGAACTCACTCCAGACGGTTCCAGTGAGGGGCTGATGACAGAAGCGCAGGCAGGGTGAAGGATGTCAGCCAGAGCCGTTGGGGCGCCCAGGACTAGTGCCACCTCTGGGCACGAGGGGAGGAGTCCAGTGAGCCACGGAAGATGGCGCCAGGGCGAACCGCGGCTTGGGGACATAGCCATTGTTGGAACCCTGGACTGAAGCATGGAGGGAACAGGGAGGAAGAACTCTGATCTGTCTTGTCTTGGCCTCTCTCCTCTTCTGATGGGCCGCCGCCTGGGCAGCCCAAAGCCAGAGGGCCTGGGCCATGCCGTCAGCGTCTCGGCCTCCGGGACACAGAGCAGGACCCAGGAGGGCGGAAGACAGATCTGGAGGGCAGGGAATAGCCAGCCCTGATGAGTCCTCCGTGTGGCCATCCTGGAGGCCGAAACTGTTCCCTTTCGTTTGATTTCATCCCTTCTACTCTGCGGGAAATGTCACAGGACTGCAAATAAATTTCTAGCTTCGTGGAACTTTCCCTTCCTTGGCAGGAAAGTGCTGGATCGGGCCTGACCTGCTGCAGGTACGTACCTGTTAAAGATGCCTGCCTCACAGTCTCTCCTCACCAGTGTTTCTTTCCTTATCCCACCTTCAGAATCCTGCCTTGTGGCATCCCTCAAGGTGTCCACTTCGCTGCATCTGGGCGCCGCCCTAGACCAAGGCACCACCTCCTTCTCCTGCCGGATGCGGTGGCTCTCCAGGGGCCTCCTCCCTCTCATTTTGCTCCCCCACAGTTCGACCTTTCCGCGGGAGCCAGCGCAGTCCTGGGAAAGGGCAGGTGGATCCGGGCGCCCTGTGCCCACGTCACCTTCCTGCTGCAGGCGGGGTACGCCCCAGCTCCCTTGCTGAGCCCCCCAGGCCTTTCCCGCCTCGCTCTCTGCCCCTGCTTCCTCCTTTCTGCCTCTGCCTCCACCTCCACCGCCCACCTTCTGCCGGGCTGGCTTCTCCTCCTCCTTCAGCTCACGGTTTACTTGTCACCCATCAGGGACTTCTTTGCTGACCACCGGAGGTCAGGATGGCCCCTCGGCCCCTCCCCCGCGCCCTCGTCTCTCCTGTAACCCCGGTGACCCTACGCAGCCATCTCGGTGTGTCCCGCCCTGGGCGCAGGGGCTGAGGAAGGTGCCTCTGGGAGGCCAGGGCAGAGGAGACGCCTGCAGCTGGCTTCCTCCTGGGGCTTCGCTTCTGGGGAATCCCTGGGCTGCGTGTGTGTGCCGGCTCCCATTCATGTAACCGAATGTACGGGTTTGGTAGCCTGTGGTCCCCAGGGCTGAGCGATCTCGGCTCTTAGAAGAACGGCACCCCCAGCCCTGCAGGGTGGGTGTCCCTTATGTAACCGCGGGTCAGCCGCTTCTTTTGTCTCCCACATTCTATCCTGCTCGCTCTCGCCTCTTGTTTTTCCCAACCTCTGACTTTCTGGCTTCGTTTTTCACGGCCGTGCGTAATGATGAAGACACACATGCCCCTTCACTGCTTCTTGCTGCTCTGTCTCGGGGAGAAGTCGGCAGCCAGGACAATCACCAAAAACCCTTATCACTTGGGATCCTGCTCTTTGGGAATTTGCGAGTGCTTGGGTGGGATAGGCTGGTGTTGACCTTGGTACTCTTGTGAAAAAGGCATGGCTCAGCAGAGCCCTGTGATAAATAAACACCTGAGGGGGGCTGTCCCTGGCTGTCTGAGAGAAGAAACTGTCTTGGGGCACTCACCCCTGCTGGCCGGTAGCTAATGCCAAGGTTGCAGGGGGGCAGTGCCCTGCAGCCTGAACTTTTGCTTCTGACAAGGGTGAAAGAGATCAGTGCCCTCCAGCTTTCACCAAATCAAATTAGCCATTACCTCAGGTCATTCGATTTAGTTACACAACCTTCCCCTCATTGTCCTACTTGTGGGCCGTGCGCCATTGTCCGATGAGGCCGCACGTCGTGGGTTTGGCCAACGAAGAGACTCAGACCTGAGACTTGTCCAGCCTGTGAGGACCCCGCGCTTCCTTAGAGGCCGATCTGGAGCCAGAATCTGCGTGGCTTTTATGCATAGATGTGATTAGTATGTTTCACTGTTTTTATTGTGTTTTGAATAACAAATCAGGAGACTCACCTCATTTTCTTATGTTTTCTCCACCTTGTTCTTATTGCCTTATTGTTGGAGTAGAGAAAGGAAGACGAAACTGAAAACAATAAACCAAAAGGGAAAAGGCGGTTTGGGGCAAAGTTGATCACACCCGTATGTCACCTGCGTGTGGAGGCTGGAACTGTTTTTCACAGGAGTGCTGTACTCCTTGCTTAGTGACAGCGGAAGGGGGAACGGAGCCCTGCTCTGAGCTCATCCGCACTGAATGCAAGATGGTTCAGTGGCTACAGGGAACCGGGGCAGCAGTTGGGTCTGGAAGAATCCGAGGCTCTGATCACGCAGTCACTGGGGGAGAGCAGATAGAGGAATGGGGACCGAGAGGCTGAGTGGGTGCAATGCTGGTTCTCAGACGCCCGCAAGGGAATCGAGCAATCACATACACTACTAAAAGGTAATAAGCGACCCTCTCACTTCCCCAAGGAATGATTTGTTTCAAAGAGTCTCTGATTCTCCAGAAAGACCAGCGTGGCTGTTCAGAACGCCAGCCTCGCTAGTGAGAGGCAACCAGGTGGCTGTGGGTGGAACAAGTGTACTCTCTCTTACCCCAGGGGTGGTCGGGGGCGGGGGGCGGGTACATGTCTATACAGGACTCTCATCTTGCCTGTGTGACCACGTCTGACTTTTCTCCTCCCCCCCCCCCACTCCCCCGAGTTCCTGAAGGGATTAGCTAGGAAAGTTAAGTCATGGCGATTACCCATTTTTCTATATTACATTTTAAGATTTATAACCTCTTCACTTCTGTTGAGGATTTGAAGACCTTTGCAGTTTCTTACAGCCCGGCCTTTTTTTTTTTTTTCCTGAGAGTCTTGTACAAGGTCCACAGAATTAAAGTAAATACACATGTTCTGTAGCAATTTAACAATCTCTGAACTATGTCACTAGTTAGCTGGAAAGAACCACAGACGGTGCCCAGATGCATTCTGAGCCTGGGGGCCGGTGGGGCATGAATTACATCATCTTTGCCAGGGAAAAACTGACAGACCACACACCAGGTGCTGGGTCAGATTTCGTCTCTGCCAACCTCAGAATGACCCTATTTATACCGTTTTCTTAGAGACTGGGGGAGGAAGGCATGGAGATCCCGTAGTCTCCCAGCTGAAAATCTTTTCTCGACTCAGCTACATTTACGCCTGAAATCCTTTCCTGGAGACGCACTGATTGTTCTCATCACTCCCAAGCACCCTTCTGCAGACCACAGGATTTAATTACCAACATTTTATATTTTTCTTTTTGCCCTCATTTCCCTCTCCGGGTGCGTAGCATTTTTTTTTCCAGATTGAAAGTTTTGATTATTCATTATTTTATTTATATATTTATGTTTTCCACTTCTTTTTATTTTATTTAAAAATTTTTAAATCCAGTATAATAAACACACAGTGTTATGTTGGTTTCAAGTGTACAATACGGTGATTCCACCGTTCCGTACATTACTCAGTGCTCATCATGGTAACTGTGCTCTTAATCCCCATCACCCATGCCGCCACCCACTTCCCCTCTGGTAGCCATCAGTTTGTTCTCTATGGTTAGGAGTGTTTTTGGTTTGCCTCTTTCTTTTTTTTTTCCCTTTGCCCATTTTTCTGTTTCTTAAATTCCACCTGTGAGTGCTATTATATGGTATTCATTTTCTCTGACTTGTTTCATTTAGCATTGTCCTCTCTAGCTCCATCCATGTTGTTGCAAATGGCAAGATTTCATTCTTTTTTCTGGCTGAGTAATATTCGATTATACACACACACACACACACACACACACACACACACACACCCCACATCTTTTGTATCCATTCATCAGTCAATGGAAATTTAGGCTGCCTCCATGGATTGGCTATTGTAAATAATGCTGCTGGAAACCCAGGGGTACATATATTCTTTTGGACTAGCGTCTTTGTGTTCTTAGGAGTTTGATTTTACTTTTTAATATTTGCTTTTTCAAATAAAACAGTCTAGGCTTTCTTATGGTCTCCCCCAACTTTGCTTAGTCATTTAGTCAATGAAAGGATGACTTTGGACCAAGAGAATGAGAATCTGATCATTCTAATGCATGGAATTTTGGAATGCTTTTTCAAGTTTCACCTTGGCTTGAAGTGGGCTGGGATATTAGGTATTGTCCCCAAATGCCATACATGTGGCTATCCAGAAAGCTGGAACTTGGTGTCTATTAGCTGAATGGAAACCACAGAAAAGGAAAGAAAGCAAGATCATGGATTCAGAGAGTCTTAGCAGTCATCTATTGTGATAGGTGATTTTATGTGTCAGGGAGGCTGGGCTAAGGGATGCCCAGATAGCTGGTGAAACATTATTTCTGGGTGTGTCTGTGACCCGGAAGAAATTGTCTCTGGTAGAAATTGTCACTTGAACTAGTAGACAGTAAAAGCACACTGTCCTCCCCAGTGCGGGTGGGCCTCTGTTAACCTGCGGGCCTGAATGGAACAAGGCAGCAGAAAGGTGAATTTGCCCTCTCTCTTCTTGAGCTGGAACGTCTGTCTGTCCTCTCCTACCCTTGGCCGTTGGAGCTCCTGGTTCTCGAGCCTTCGGACTCAGACCGAATCACACTATCAGCTTTCCTGGTCTCCCAGCTGCAGACGGCAGACTCTGGGACTTCTCAGCCTCCATACCCACAGCAGCGGCTTGTGACAATACGTGTGAAGTGGTGTCCACCGGAGGAGCTTGTTAGAGACTCAGCGGCCAGGGTTTTTACTGGGGACTGATCACGTAGGCACCCTCTGCCTGGCCTGTACCCAAATTCCAAAATCCCAGAAGGGAAGCTGATATTCGGCAAAACCCCTTTTTCCATTGTGGAGGCCCTTGTAGGCATAGTACGTTTTTTTTTTCCTTCAACTTGAACAGAACGAGACGCTTCGAAGGTTGTCTCTCAGAGGGGCAGCGGGCCATGAATTTCTGCAATTTTACCTTAGGTCCTTGGGTTCCGAGCCGGGCCAGGGCCATCCTTCTCAAGGCTGTTCTTCTCAGTATTTCCACAGGTCTAGAGTAATACTGAATACGTTTCTATCTGCCAACAGAGGAAAGCTCTCTTACTTTTCTATTGCTTCCTTACCTTGAATAATCAGCCCTAAATCTTTTTCTCTTCCAAAGACTAAATAACACCCCAAGTCTGTTGGAGTATTTCTCAAATCGTAGCTGGGTATCAGAAGATGGTATAGAGTGCGTGGGATCTGGAATCAGACACACCACCTTGATTTATGACTTCTGACTAATTGCTCGGCCTTTCTGAGTCTGATCTGCAAAAACGGGAGAGTCTTTAGGATTTGAGGTTTCGCAGTGATATATGAGAAGGGTCTGGCACTGAGCCCAGGTCATGGCCGCCCAGTAGATGGCCACTGTTGTAGTCATCAGGGGCCAGGACTAGGCCTGGATCCAGTCAAAATTATGATGTAGGCTGGGTGCTGGCTTGTATTTTCCAGCCTGTTCTTCTCCCCAGTTGTGAGCCTTCAGTACTGGCCCAGAATTAGCTGGCAGCTTTAGGGATAATAGCATCTAACAGGTGATTGCCTGAGGATTACTAAACAGACCCTGAATTAGCAAATCTCCCCCCATAATTGAAAAGCGGAAAAATTCCTTGTGACGTTCTCAAACCTATTAAGTAATACTCTTGTGTTAGGGTTCTCCAGAGAAACAGAACCAATAGGAGGTGGGTGGATGAATGGTTGGATCGATGGATGGGATAGGGACTTGGGATAAAGAGTTGGCTCATGTCATTATGGAAACCGAGAAGCCCATAATCTGCCATTGGGATGCCAGTGTTAATTCCAGTCTGACGACCTATGAGCCGGGAGAGTCAAAGCTGTGCATCTCAGTCTGAGGATAGAAGAAGGCCAGCGTCCCAGCTCGCTCTCGCAGCAGAGAGAGTAAATTCTCTCTTTCTCTGCCTTTTTGTTCTACTTGGCCATGAACCACACGGATTGCATAAATAGTCAGGCACAGCGAGCCAGTCTTATCAGTTAAGCAGTGGGAATGCTTTCGGAATCCAAATTCTAAGATTCCAGCCAAGGATAGGAGTCTGGTCCTTGCTGTGTGACCTCTTGCCTGCACACCCCTCTCTGTGCCAGGCTTCTCACAGAGCCATTCCAGTGGCTGTGGGTGTGGGCCCTCACTCTGAGCAATGCCCCTCATCCTCTCCGTCTTGGACCACTGCCTCCGATCTGCTTGGGAAAAGAATCCTCACTCTGGGCCGCTCTTGGTGTCCTCTGTCTGTGCCTCCTTCACATTGGGTAAATGACCTGTTCATCCTCTGCCCCGATGACACTTTGTGTGTGGCTGTTGTCCTTTCTGACCTGGAAGGATGAAAAGGTATAATTCCTGAACTATGAATTCAGTTCCTTTCTTAAATGATATGCTTTTCTAAGAGAAGTCTGTTTTCTTTCTTCTTTTTCTTTAAGTTTATTTTTGAGAGAGAGAGAGAGAGAGCATAAGCAGGGGGAGGGGCAGAGAGAAATGAGGAGAAGGGGAGAGGGAGAATCCCAAGCAGGTTGCGCTCTGTCAACACAGAGCCCAGTACGGGGCTCGAACTCACAAACCGTGAGATCATGACCTGAGCTGCTGTTGGATGCTCAACCCACTGAGCCACCAGGTACCCCTGGAAAAGCCTGTTTTCTAAGCACAGGTTATTCTATGACGAGGGCGTGTCTTCTCCTGGTGGGCACATTCCTATCTGCTGTGACCCCTTTTCTGTTCACTTTACTCCTCTCCGAGTTAAACGTGTTTATATATTTATTTTGAGAGAGAAAAAGAGAGTGAGCATGAGTGGGGGAGGGGCAGAGAGAGAGAGAAGGCGACAGAGAATCCCAAGCAGGCTCTGCACTGTCAGCACAGAACCCGACACACAGCTTAAACCCACAAACTGTGAGATCATGACCTGAGCCGAAATCAAGAGTTGAACGTTCAACCGGCTGAGCCACCCAGGTGCCTCTTAGAGTTAAACATTTTAATGAAGTTTGCCTACAATTGCTGACCTCTCACCCAGGGGTAGTGAGTCTACATTTTTGGCGTTATACTACAGATTTAAAATTCTCCACATTCCTTCTGAAGTTTGAAGCATCGTGGCAGAGATGCGATCGATGTGTTCTCCGTAACGTAGACCGAGTGGATCTTTTTCCTTCCTGCCTGGTCCCATTCTACCAGGTAGTGAATAGTTAATAGTTTTGACCTCAGTTTAACAACAACGAGTAAAGAAAACTTGCCTTTGGACACCAAATACAAACCACACCCTTGGATAGCACTGTATTGTTTGTGGGGTTTTTTTAGGCATAATACTTCTATTTGATTTTGGCTTTCCACGGAATTTTCCCAAGACCTCCGCCTTCTGCTGCAGGACTTTTTCACGTCTTTCCCTCCCAGCTACTCTAACGGATCCATGCGCTCTTCATGCGTGGGAAGCGGTAGTCTGGGCAGGACAGATGTCAGGCACTCTTGTCTGTGCCTACCAGGAGTTATAATCCCCAGCCCAGTGCCTGGCTGTCTGAGGACTATCGTTCTGTGTACCACAGGCTAACGTGATTTTTCTTTTCCACAATTCATTTTTGAAGTTTCTATGACAGGTGCTTTCTGCGGCTAAAAACGCCGCCCGCGTCTCAGAGACCAGAATGGTTGTTTGTTGTGGTTTAATATTTGTCGAACATGTAAGTCTATGGTGCGTGTATTGCCTGGAGCCCAGACAGCAAGAGCCACACGTTCGCAAAATTATTCTGTGAACGTACATCCCTTTATGTTTGCAGGAATGTGCTTCCCTTTTTGTCAGCCATTCAGTTGAGCTGTGGAGATTGGATGGACAGGACAGAAAGGTTGTGCGTTTGATTTGCCTGCATCTTAGGGCTCAGTTGTGATAACGGCTGTGGGTGTTTGCTCTTCCCGTGTTTCCTCCCCCATTCCATTAGCCCGGCCAGCGTGAGCTTCTCAGAGTTGGACCCTGGGTTTGCACTGGAATCTGACGGCCCCAGAGCCCTGAGAGGGGCGAGGACTTACTTTGTTTATTCCGCTGTGTGTCTTTGTCACCAGAGAGGCCAATGAGATTTTATTTCAAAAAAAAAAAAAAAAAAAAAAGGGACAGAATTTGGTGGCCTGATCTGTGTTGCTTTCTAGGAGAAAGGTCTCTTTATTTATTTATTTATTTATTTATTTATTAATTAATTTGTTTTTAAATTTACATCCAAGTTACTTAGCATATGGTGCAACACTGATTTCAGGAGCAGATTCCAGTGATTGCTCCCCTGTGTATAACACCCAGTGCTCATTCCAACAAGTGTCTTCCTTAGTGCCCCTTCCTCATTTGACCCGTCCCACCTCCCCTGTCTCTTTAAGTCTGGTTGGGGGTGCCTGGATTTACTTAAAGAGATTTAAATGTCTTTAAATAGGTTGGGGCACCTGGGCGGCTCAGTCGGTTAAGTGTCCGACTTTGGCTCAGGTCATGATCTCACGGTTTGTGAGTCCGAGTGTTGGGCTCTGTGCTGACAGCTCGGAGCCTGGAGCCTGCTTCTGTTCTGTGTCTCCCTCTTTCTCTGACCCTTCCCCGTTCACGCTCTGTCTCTCTTTCTCAAAAATAAAATAAAAACATAAAAAAAATTTAAAGACAATCTCTTCGATGAAATAAAATTGCAGCATTAATAATTCTTCAGGTCTTTCTTAAAACTTTGGTTCCTCTTAAACATTATACAAAAGTGGAACTTCAGTCTCATAACGGCTTCATTCAGATGGACCTGCAAAGCCCTTCCGGTCGTAGTCACCTTGTGCTTGTCCCACCAGGCCTTCTGACAGGGTTTTCATCTCTGTAAAGTCTGCTCTTTTATTCATTTTTTTTAAAGATTTTATTTTTAAGTAATCTCTACACCCAGTGTGGGGCTTGAACTCAGAACCTGGAGATCAAGAGTTACATGCTCCATTGACTGAGCCAGCCAGCGTTCCCCCCCATTCTCTTTTAAATTGCGGAAATTTATATGTGAAGTGCTTTTCTCTTCTTTTGCTTTCTTTCCTAACAAGGAAAAGATCAAAAAGGGGGGCGCCTGGGTGGCTCAGTCGGTTAGATGTCCGACTTTGGCTCAGGTCATGATCTCACAGTCCGTGGGTTCGAGCCCCACATCAGGCTCTCTGCTGTCAGCACACAGCCCGCCTCAGATCTTCTGTCCCGCTCTGTTTCTGCCCTTCCCCCACGTGTGCTCATTCTCTCTTTCTCAAAAATAAACATTAAAAAAAAACTAAAAAAAAAAAAAATAGATCAAAAAGGAACGTTCAGCCATTGTCGAGCGTTTTGGGGAAAATGAAAACCTGTTTCCTCTACTTCATTTACAAGAAGAAGTGAGTTAGAAGCGAGCATCCGTGCTTCTGCTGGGAGAGGAGGTGGTGATGGCAGGTTCTAGGCAGAGTTCTGGAGGAAGGAGGGGTAGTTCTTTGCCTCCTTTCCACATTCCCTTTTCCCCTCACTTACCTTTCTATTCTCCTCTCTCACTCTTTCTCTCCTTTCTAATCCTTCCTTTCCATTTTTAGCCATCTTCTTTTACTCCCTTTGTATATTAGCTCGCAGCAGTCGAGAAAACAGTGACACCCCTTTCCGAGAGATCTAGTTTGTTAAGGACTCTGGACGATAGATCCAAAGAAATTAACCCTCAACAGTGAAACCTTGGCTTCGGTGGGAGGTGCACTGATGAACCGAAAGTCTTCTCCGGAATTGTCTGTTCGCTATTTACGGGGACGGACATGCTGGATGCCCGCGGTGTGCCAGGCGCTGCTGTCAAACACCCAGATGGATAAACGACGTCGCTCACAGTTTTGTGGGCCCTGCAGTGGCAGGGGAGGGGACCGACAAGCATGGAAATTAGTAGTCACAGTACAGTAGTGTAATTGCCTTCACGGAGGTGGGAACCACGTGTTGTGTCCACATAGTGGGGTGTGAGAACAGCCACAGAAGCATCCGTTCCCCTGGTCGCAGAGACTTTGAGGAGGGGATTATTTGAAATAAAGGTACGTGAGAGTTCTGTAATGAAACCGTCCCGGAAGCCTGAACTCTTCACGGCGGAGTTTAGTTAGGCCTCGCTTTGATTCTGCCGTTTTTGTTTCGGCTTCCTTCCTTCACCTTACTTTCTCCCGTCATCCCGCTGGCCCCTGTGTCAGCTTTGCTGTCCCCAGTGTGAGATCCAGAACTTGGAAACTCCAGCCAGAAAGGGGAGGATGGGATCAGGCTGAAGAGTAGATAGATTTTCCCTTGGGCATTCAAAGTGTCATCATCTTACGACGTTAACACACACATTCTTAGACAGGAGACTGTCCCAAGATCTTTTCTTTCCCCGGCTTGCCGCTAGCCATTTATAATCACCATATCTGCCCTGTCTGCAGTAGTAACAACGAGAAGAAAGACTCCCAGTCTTTTTCATGTAAACGCCGTAAACCAGTGCCTTTGACAGCTGCAGAAAATGTTATCACTACTTTATTTTTATTGTTAGGATAACTTCCGATGGCCTTCTTTATCTTCGTGCCTGCCTCTTGTTTTCTGGGACGAAGCTAACGGTGTTTTGAAAGTCAGTTCAGAGGTGAACTAATGATGTAGCCATAATAGCAGATAGAGGCATGTTGGCATTTTGTGAATGTCAGATCCTAATTTTAATAATAATAGATTTGGGGGAGGAACGAGAAGTTCTCAACTAGAAGGAAGATCCTCGGTGGGAGCGGCTCTCCCCGTCCTTCCTGCGGAGCTGTGTTTGTTTCTACTGCAGTAGGAAATAGGGTTTCTTTGCCTCCGTTATTACCTTCATCCTTCAGCCTGCTTTTCCGTGAGGAATCTCAGCTTTTACACGTAGGGATAGGAGCCACGTTATAAAGCCTTTCTTCTTCTTGTGATCACAGCCCTGGGCGGCAACCTCCATGTCGGTAATCAGCGCACCCTTTGGATTTAGGTTCCACTCAGTCACGTTGATCTGGTTTTTAGGCTTCCTTCCCTCTGTGCCTTCAGATGCTACGTATGCTGTGTCTTCATTGGACTTTGACTTCTCTTGAGAATTCTGACTTCCACGATGAATGTATTCCTGTTGGGATAACTGGACAAATGGACGGAGGGGCTTTTGGAACAGGGCTGAGCACCCAACGGAAAGTTTCACCACTTCATCCTAAGACACCTCCCTTTTTCTGGGATCAGTTGTTTGAATCTGAGGGTGTTTTTTTTTTTTTTTTGGCCTTGTGTCTTATTTTAGCTTTGATGGCACAATGTTAAAGAAGTCATCGACTCATTCCAAGTCATTGTCAGTACCGAGAGGTAGTGAAGGTACTAGAAGGTTGACTGCATTCTCCTTTATTTCGTGTGTGTGTGTGTGTGTGTGTGAGAGAGAGAGAGAGAGAGAGAGAGACTTTTCTGCAGAAGGTCACCCAGAGCCCTTCAAGGGGATGACTGGCAGCTTTCTGTCCTGTCACAAGAGGCTGAATGGGCGGCTTCTGGCCTCTGATGCCCACTGGGCAGCTTTCAGATAGTTTTCTAGAAGGGAAATGGCAGAACTACCTGGATTTCTTGCCCAAGTGTGTTTGGGGAAGAGAATTAAACTGCGTGTGGATGGTTTGAATTTTGCAGGAGGAAAACACAGTGATTTTTTTTTTGACATCAGACATTTTTTTTGGGGGAGGGGCTATGGGGCAGATTTTATTTTTCTCTTTTACTTTTGGTTTCTATTCTTCCATCATATTTTTAAAGACAGCGATGAGAAGGAATTACTCCTGGACCATTTCTCTCAGTGAAAAACATTAGGTGTGACTATGAGGAAATGGCACGTGGCCGGAAGGATAAGGTATGGGAGAGTCATCCAGAATGCCCACTCCCTTCCTCAGGGCTCTGCGGGCTTGGCAAGTTTCTTAAGCTCTGTGCCCCACTCACTGCATCTACATGATGGAGACCATGATCTCTTTGGATGCTGTGATTAACTGAGGTCACTCTTGTCAAATGCTTAGAATAGTCCCCGGTACATAGTATTTTTTTTTTTTTTTTTTTGAGAGAGAGAGTGTGCATGCAGGGGAGGGGCAGAGGGAAGGAGGGAGGGAGGGAGGGAGAGAGAGAATCTTAAGCACTTAAAAATCTCCACATCTGGGGGCGCCTGGGTGGCTCAGTCGGTTGGGCCGACTTTGGCTCAGGTCATGATCTCACGGTCTGTGAGTTCGAGCCCCCTCGTCGGGCTCTGTATTGACGGCTCAGGGCCTGGAGCCTGCTTCGGATTCTGTATCTCCCTCTCTCTGTGCCCTTCCCCTGCTCACGCTCTGTCTCTATGTCTCTCAAAAATAAATAAAAAACGTTAAAAACATTTTTTAAAAATCTCCACATCTGACTTGCAGCCTGATCTCGTGACAGTGAGATCATGACCTGAGTGAAGTAAGGAGTTGGATGCTTAACCCCCTGAGCCACCCAGGCGCCCCACAGTCTCTGGTACTTAGTAAGCAGTTCGTGGTTATTATGTATGATTACATTATGAAAGAATCGAGTTTCTTGGTACAGGGATGTGGTCTTAGAAATAGGAACAAATGTCCACCCAGGCCAGTGTTTAATGACTATTTGGCCATTACTTGGTCATTTGGATCAGAGACGAAGGCCAACGTAGCAACTTTTTCCATCAGAGTTCAGTTTGCTACGCTCATCGGGCGTCTGCGGAGCCCCTCCAGAGCTGAGTAGGCAGAGCCCGAGAGCCCTTGAGTAGCTGTACTGGTGTAGAGGATATAAAACCTTTGCAAATGGTCTTTGGTGAAACATTAGGGGAGGGACGCTTGACTGTTACCCAGCCCCACCACTAACCAGCTGTGTGTGTTCACGGTCAGGCCAGCTCTCCATTCCTTCATTCATGCATTCAGTTCATTCCATTTGTAAATAGTGCTAAGATATTTTAAAGTGAATTAACGATCTCTAATTGCAGAATTTCACAGTAACCAAGACACGGAAACAACGCATGATTGGATATATGAGATGTGGGACATATGGTCAATGGGGTATTTATTATTCAGCCATGAGAAAGAAGGAAATCCTGGCGTTTGTAACAACCTGAACGGACCTCAAGGGGATTATGCTAAGTGCACTAAGTCAGAGAAAGACAAGTAATGTATGATGTATAGAGTCTAAAAAAGCCGACTTGTAGAAGCAGAGCGTGCTCTGGTGGTTCCCAGGGCCATGGGGTGAGAGAATTGGGGAGATGTTGGCCAAAAGGATCAAACTTGCAGTTAGAAGATGATCAAGTCTGGGGGAACCTAACGCACAGCATGGTGATGAGAGCGAACGCGCTATATCATGTACTTGAAAGTTGCTGGGAGAGTAGGTCGTAAATGTTCTCAGCGCAAAAAAGCAGAGGTAATTTTGTGACACAGGGTGGGTGTCAGCTGACCATGCGATGGAGACCATATTGCCACATGTAAGCGTACCAAATCAACATGTTGTACACCTTAAACTTAGCGTCAGAGGTCAATTATATCTCACTTAAAAAAAAAAAAGAAATCTTGACATTCCACCCCTAATAGATATGGCTTTTTATCCCTCCCAGCCTCCCTAGGAAAGAAAGGAAGGAAAGAAGGAAGGAAAGAAATTTCCCTATGTAACCAAAGTAATATTACCATCGCTGATGTAATTAATAATACGTTAACGTAACCACTACTAATGTAATTAATAAAATGTCTTTAATATTCGCTAACCTCTAGTTTGCATTCAGCTCTCCCCAGGCACGGTCAGGTCACACACTGAATTTATGTCATGGTAGTCGCTTCGTACAGCGAGTGAGGGGTGGTGCTGACTATCTCTCAGGCTCAGTGCTCATGTTTTAAGACCTTTAACCCAGTGCCGCTCCGATTCCGTTCATGTCTCTCTTGTTCCTGGAGAACGAGGATTCACAGTGTAGAGACACCACCTATGGCTCTCAGCACGACGAGATGGAAATGTGGAAAGCACGTGGCCCACGGATCCGTGGAGACAGGTCAGGGGGGCGTCACACTGGGTCGGGCAGACCCGGCGCGCCCGCCGGTCCGCAGGGGAGACAGAGTTTTCGGCCCCAGAGGGGCTTGCATTTGATGTGCTCCCTAAATGTTCCCGAAGCCATTTACATGTATGAGGAGGATTCGTGCGGTCCGTCTGACTCCCTTCGGTTTTGTTCTCTGAGACTCTGGTGTCTTATTCAGGGAGACTAAATGCTGATCTCTCAGATCGCCTGTCTAGGGAAAGTCCCGTCGCTCCAGAACAAAAGTGAAAAAGTCACGTAGGTGGTGGCGGCCTAGCAGGATTGGGGATCGTGGGTCTCAGGTGCTGCAGCCCAGGGGTCACCGGCCTGTTGGCACATTCTCTGCGTTGTGTGGGTGTCCCCGTGAGGCTGCTTCTCAGCTTCTTAGCCTCCCCCGCAAACCTGCCCGGGGCCACCGTGTCATGCGTGTGAGCTGGGAGGGCCAGTTAGGAACATGCTCTTCTCACCCACGGTCTGAACCGGTTGAGGAGTAGGGCTGAGGGGTCAGGCAGCTGGAGACCGGAAATAAGAACTACTGTGGATGACAGAAGAACTGGAGGCCGCAGTGCGTGCTGGTAAAGAGCTTCTCAATTCTGAACCTCCAGATCAGGCGCATTGCCCACTGCGGGCCTCCTCCCCAGGCCTAAGGGAGAGAAGCTATAGGTGGGCTTCCAGAAGGTTCCAAGGGATGGAGAGAGAGGGAGCTGAGCATCCAACCCTTCTTCCAGCCTTGGGGAGGAGAGGGCGAGAGGGGACACAGGGAGCTACAGCCACAGACAGAGGGACACCAGGAGTGTGAATGACTCTTGCCTCTTACAGTTAGCTTCCTCTTGGGACCTGGCATTCCCCACTGTCATGGGTGCCTCGTGGGCTCCTGCCCTCTCTCTTGGCTTCAGAGACTAATTTGTTTGAGGAGGGAGAGAAATGTGATAAGTTCTGATACTAGTATTGTTCAATAAATTCTGTCATTTGTATGATATGCACTCCCCGAATAGATAAATCTTAAAAAAAAATCAACTTCAAAGTTTCCCCCTAACTCTGGATATATGTTTCGTGAATAAATGCACCAATCGCCTGTTTGCATTGGCAGGGTGTGTGTGTGTGTGTGTGTGTGTGTGTGTGTGTGTGTTGGGCAGGAAGCAGAGAAGAAGTGGGTTGGAGAGCCAAGGCGTTCTGAAATATTTATTACCTAGAGGAATTCCAGGCTTCTCTGAAGGGGGTCCTGAGTGTCCCAGAAGTCAGCTCCTCTGACTGACAACGTTCTGCCCCTGTGTCCCAGGGCTGAGATGTTGGGGACTTGACCTAGCACTTGTTTTGGGAGCCCCCTCTTTCCCAAGTGCCCAGCAGTCCCCTCATGGAGGGAGATGGGCCCTCCAGGTCCCAAGAAGTTGGTGTGATAAGGGAGAGGAACCAGGGGCCGGGAGAGCAGGTGGATTGGGTCGGCAGCCTCTGACAAGGTATGGAAACCATACTTTGTGGCCAGGCATGTTCTGAGAGCAAAGTATGGAGCAGGACCTCAACCTTTGTTCAAATTAATGGAGCGCAAGATTGCATTACATTTTTACGGGCATTAAAATGTGTAATAAAACATACGTAACAAAACATTACTATTTTAACCACTTCAGGTGTACAGTTCAGCGACATTAAGTACATTCACAGTGTAACACCACCGTCCATCTCCAGGACAATTTCATCTTTCCCAGTTGGGACTCCACCCACTAACCACCCATGGAAAACCATCATCGTACTTTCTGTCTATGAATTAGACTACTCTGGGACCCTCAGATAGGTGGAATCATACAGTACTTGTCTTTCTGTGACTGGCTTATTTTGCTCAGCCTAATGTCTGCAAGGTTGATTCATGATGTACCCGGCATCAGAATTTCTTTCCTTTTTTTTTTTAAATTGTTTTTAGTGTTTATTTATTTTTGAGAGAGAGAAAAAGAGGCAGAGAGAAAGAGAGAGAGAGAGAGAGAAAGACAGAGTGTGAGCAGGGGAGGGGCAGAGAGAGAGGGAGACCCAGAATCCGAAGCAGGCTCCAGGCTCTGAGCTGTCAGCACAGAGCCTCATGTGGGGCTCGAATACACGAACCGTGAGATCATGACCTGAGCCGAAGTTGGCCGCTTAACTGACTGAGCCTTCCAGGCGCCCCAGAATTTCTTTCCTTTTTAAGACTGAATAATATTCTTTTGCGTGGATATGTCCCATTTTGTTTATCCATTCGTCTGTTAATGGACCCTTGGGTTGTTAACACCTTTTGGCTTTTGGGAATTATGCTCATATGAACATTGATGTACAGATATCTATTTGCGTTACATCTTTTCAGAGTAAACTTTTTTTGGAAATACAATATATGCATTACGTTTTTGGTGACCACAAAATATTTCCAACTCACATGGAACCTGACTTGTTATCCAATACCCCTAAAGTTTTAAATTTAACGAGTATAATGCATTTTATCATTGAGCCGTGCCTCTTTTGTCCTGAGTCGTTAATTTTTGTGTACTAATTGTATATTTAATCTTGTTAAAGATCGAATTCATCAACTCAGCCTGTCGTGACCTTTTAGAATTCTGAGTCTGTGATCTGGTTTAATTTTGGGTCATTCACAAATACGATCATATCTTCTGTATCTCTGTACAAGTCTTGGGTGCCGCTGGCAACCTCTTCCCCGCTTCCTCCTGTTTGGCTTCTTTTTCTGGGCGTTGCTGTGCTTTCATGTACCCATTTATCCAGCTCTTCTCACCCTTGACCCCATTCTTCATTTTGTTCATAAGGAAACATGTGCCCCCTCCGCCATGTATGTTTCCAGACTTGTTGAGAATGGGACTAAGCCAGACTGGTCATACATCCTCTTGGGCTGTTTGGGGGTAGGAAACGGTAGCTACCAGCAAGTTGTAGGTGAGTGGGGATGAGCCTCACAAGCAGGTTATAATGAAAGCAAGTTTCAGAACAGATTTGACATTTGACACTTCTTAAACAAATGAGTATTAGCACCCAGGCAGATTCTAGTCTATATGTTCTATTCTGTCACCTGAAGTCCCAGCTCTGTGTCGTCTTAGGTGCTCTGAACACCACTGGGGATGAAAGCTGGTGGGAGGAAACAAGGATTAGACCATTTGGGGATCAAGTTTAAGGATACAGGCTATGGGCCTTGTTGGATGGAGTGTTATACCTTGTCTATTTAGGGATAGAGATTATCTAAACTATTTTACCCTATTCTTTTAAAAAAATTTTTTTTAAATGTTTATTTATCTTTTGAGAGAGAGCGAGAGAGTCAGAATGCAAGCAGGGGAGGTGCAGAGAGAGAGGGAGACACAGAATCCGAAGCAGGCTCCAGGCTCCGAGCTGTCAGCACAGAGCCCAACATGGGGCTCGAACTCAGGGACTGTGAGATCTTGACCTGAGCCAAAATAAGACGCTTAACTGACCGAACCACTCAGGTGCCCCCCCCCCCCAAATTTCTGTATTTTCAAATTCTTAGTGCTCATCATGGTAATTAACAAATCCTTGATTTTACCAACAACAAAAAAATCATTCCTCACATTCATTCTGCTAGTTAGGAGAGGATCTGATATTACCCAAATATAGATAACAGAAGGGGTGCTAGTTGGGAACTTTTGGAGTAAGGACTTTTTGGTCTGGATGCTAGCTGCCCAGTCCAGGATGCTGAGATACAATTTACATGTAGTAAAGATAACAAATCTCGGAATTATGAAACCCCTGTAAGGACCACCTAGATCAAGATGTAGAACATTTCCAGCACCTTCCCAGGCTCCGCAGTGTCCTTTTCCACAGTGAGAAGAATGCCCCTCCTTCTCAAAGGTAATCACTGTTCTGACCACTGTCACCATAAATTAGTTTTGCCTGATTTGAGTTCCATATACACGGAATCCTACTTGAGTTCCGTGACATTCCCTTCATGCTGTGGAAGTTGTTGACGTTCTTTCCCTGCTGGGTAGTATTCCATCGTATGAAATTTAGATAGCCACTCCACGCCTGGAAGATGTTTGCTTACTTCCAGTTTGGGGGTGTTGTGAATAAGGCAGCTAAAAACATTCTTGTGCATGTCTTTGGTGGAGGGAGTATGAGTAATTGACTAAGGTAACTAACTATCCCTAGGATCGGTTTATAGTCACGCACACAGAGAGGACCTCATATTGTCCATGACACATGGTTTTAGAGTCTATTAAAGGGATCATATAAAACTGTATATACAAACAGAGGAGTGTAGTCTAGTAAAGTATATGCTGAAACAAAAGCAGATCATTGCTTTTGGCGTTCCTTGACTATAATAAATATTCCGAGCCAGAGGGTCAATTTCCTGAGAACCGAAATTCTCATGTGAAAGTATGCTGTTTCCTCATGGCTTCTCTGGAAGGGGTGGGAAAAGGACCTTTTCATTCATTCTGCAAATGCGCATCATTCTCTAATTTTAGATCGTCATTGTGAAAAAGTCATGAATTGCTGAAAACCCTTGAGAATATCAACTACTTTTTGGGGGTACCCTGCATTGGAATGAATAAGGTTCTTAAATATTCATTTATGTTTTTCTTTCCATGTCATTTTGGGTATTGTGATGAAAATAAACTATTTGCTGCTGATTTAGAATCCCTGAATACTCTTTTTTTTTTTTTTAACATTTATTCATTTTTGAGAGACATAGAGACAGAGTGTGAGCAAGGGAAGGGTAGAGAGAGAGGCAGACACAGAATCCGAAGCAGGCTCTAGGCTCTGAGCTGTCAGCACAGAGCCCGACGCGGGGCTCGAACCCACAGACTATAAGATCATGACCTGAGCTGAAGTCGGCTGCTCATCCGACTGAGCCACCCAGGCGCCCCCTGAATACTCTTATAAAAATTTAATTCCACCCATATTCATTAACTAGGCTCTCAAGGCTTTTTCAGAGGGCCCGTTTTCCTCTAATAGGTTACTAGAGGGAAAATCTGTTAGCCTAGAAAATTGATGGGTGGAAGTAGAACAGGGAAACTGAACTCCGGCCACCAATGAGGCTGCCGCATTGATTTAAAATTGAAAAGGGTCTGTGTTTTATGAAAGTGAAGAATGAGGGTAGCACTCGCCTTGACAAGAATGCAAAAAATTCTAGTGGCCTGTAGCACACACACGCACTTAAGGTGTCACCACCTCTTCATAGCACCTAGCAACAGTTTTTAACAGCGCTACAGTGTGAACCAACATTATGGATGGTCCTGTTCTCCGAGTCTCACCCCGCCCCCAACCTGCACGTGTCCTGAGATGGCACTTGTACAAGGTTAGTGTCGAAGCTTTGTGTGTAACACTAGAACACCAGAAGTCACCAGATGTACTTCCATCTGTAAGGGAGGGGTTGAAGGGTGGCGTACGTGTGCAGCGGATGCTGTTCAAGTTGTTAGAAGAGAGTGACGATGTATGTTCTGATGTAGAATGACGTCCAGGTGCGTTGCCAAGTGAAAGAAACACGGTGGAGGCTCGTGTACAGACTGTGCTACCTTTATGTAAGAAAGGTGCGGATATAGGGGAATTTGCTTATATTTGCATAGAGAATCCCTGGAAAGATTTAACCAAGAAACCAATACAAACGGGATCTGTAGCCGTCAGTGGGATATGTAAGGGCTGTGAGGAGGCGTAGGAAGGGCTCCTTCTGCGTGAATCCGTTTATCTTGTGTTGACTTTTGGAATCATACAGAAGACAACCAACCCACAAAAGTGCATCTGCCCGGGCATGCCCCTTGACATTGAACTAGACCAAGGGCAGGTGGCAGAAAGTGAAGCTGGTTGAATGCAGCATGAAAGGGTGAGATCATACACTCCATTTCCTTTCCCCGAAGCTCGCAAGTTCAGCCATTCAGCGGCAGGTGCTTCCTGAACCAGTCTGCCAGTCTGATGTGCCAGCCGCTGTTTTAGGCGGTGTCGGTGGGAGCCTTCAGGTCCAAGCTTTCATGGAGCTGCCCGAAGCGGCAGATGAGAGCCGATGAGCGGGGGAGAGCAGGCTCCTGCTGCTAGGTCCCGGGAAGGAGGTGAGGGCAGTCCCTGCCGAGGTCACCAGGGAGGGTGATTGCTGATCTATATTCCTGCCTGTTCGAGGCTCGTGGGTGGGCAGCATTTTCACACCCAGGAGAATAAAGTAGGGTAAATTCTCATTTTTCTGCTTTCGCTACAGCAGTCAAGGTGTCATTTTATCATAGCCTCATTACCTCTTCAGTTAAGTTTCAAATAAAGAAACGAACACATTATAGTCGTCGCTGGTACCCCAGTGTACTTCTGTGTGGGCCAGATTTAGGTGAATAAAGAAAAGTTGACTCGACCATTACTAGTTTTTTTTCACAACAGCGGGGTTTTGTTGGGGATCATGTTATCCTATGATTTGTGACTATAACCATAGGTTGTTGAACGGACAAGGTATTACTCTGACAAGCCTGTTATTTATTTGTTTTCCATTCAGAAAGTGGTTAAATGCAAATTTTCCCTTTACCGGGACATATTAGCTGTAGAAAATTGAACCCCACACCTCCTCGCCAGTCCTCATGTTCCAAGTATCTTCAGGACAGTTATTTTCTGCAAATACTATGGAGATGTTTCCACACTAGGTGATGCAGACATTTGAAACATTTCTCTGCTGTTTATTATTTTTTTCTCATTCCGGTCTTTTTGCCGGCATATTTGTCTTTCAGGGTTTCTAAAGCAGGTGAAATATTAATATCGTTATTTTTAAAAGTTTCTACAATGACGTGATTTTTTAAAGGGAGAGATTTTGCTTCTCTCTGTTTCTTTCGGTTCCATTACATTTTGGCGAAGCTCGAGAAGCCGAGATCAAAGGCCACAGGAAAATGTCACGGTCAAAGTGCTGCTCACCTCGCCAGTTCTCCAGCGACTTAAACCTTGTTCGGATTTGACGGAATAACAACACAGACTGGCAGCCAGAGTTGGGAGTGTGGAATTTTCCAGGCAGCCGAAGTCGAAAATGCAGATCTGTCTGTAGCCAGCATATTCACAAGCAGTCATAGGTTTGTGATTTGGTTAGGAAAGCCCCAGAAATCAGATTTAAGAGTCAAAAAAAAAAAAAAAAAGAAAGAAAAGAAAAAACAGAGTAATGCAGATCCTTATTTTACGAGCACGATCAAGTGATGTCTATAAAACTGTAAGGAAACGCTCAGGGGTCCCAGGGGTCCACTGTCATCTTAGGGGAGGCACAGAAAGGTGAAGATGACCACCGGTGTTTCCCTGTTGCTCGTTGCTTAAGATATTTGCGCCATCCCGGAGGACTGGCCGTTTCGAGACTTTGTCAGTTCTGTTCTCTCTGGGAGTCTCAGGGCGAACTCAGGAGGACGTGGCTTCTCCTTCTTGGGAGGTAAAGAAAAGGAGAGGCAGTGACCACGCGGGCTCTTCCGCTCTGTCAGCTGTCCTGGCCTTACAGGAATGTCTGACACCCCTGGGCTTGGCTGTGGGAGTCACCGGCGCTGCACCCCGATGGCGTGACTGTTCAGGTAGGGCGTCGCCAGCGCAGCGAGGCCGGGCATTAGGCCGCTTGGAGCCAGGGTACCGCGAGGAATCTGGGAACAGTGAGGGTATGTGTCCGGTGCTCACGCTAGGCTGTGTTTTCTTTCTGAATTTCATTTCCGGGGAGGAAATAAACACAGCAGGGAGGCAAAGGTGAGACAGGACGACGGAGCCAGATCTCTGACGCCTCTCGCTGTTCGGGGAGATGTTTGTAGAGGAAGCGGATCCAGACGCCGTGCAGCAGCCCGGGACGCTTCTCATCATCTTTGGGCGTTCTTCCTCCGCGACCGTGGTTCCGCCGTGCCTCCGATAGAAGCCCCGCCACACCGAGTGGAGACTGTGTTGCTTCGTCACCACAACTGTGGAGGACGAAGTTTGTTGCTCATCACAGAAACCAAAGAACGGCTTTTCTTGGAAGCAACTCCCTGTTTTCTAAGCACACAGTTAACTCTCCTCTGGTGGCCACTCTGCCTGAATATTCTCAGCCAACGCTGCTTGCGTCTCCTGCTCACAGCACGCTCCGTGGCTCCTTGGCGAGTCAGCCTAAGAAGATGAGTGTATGTTACCCCAGTGTTAGCCTTCTGCCAAAGCCCACATTCGGTTGATTTCATGAAAAATAAATGGATTCTTTTTTATGGGCGTATTTTACTGAATTGACAGTTCGTATGTCTGGCCCGTTAAGAGTTTTTTAAACTGCTGATAGACGTTCGACTGTATTTGTGGGAGTCTCAAGGCAGTCCGACAGAATGGGCGTAAAATAGGACAGCCACGAGGACAACCGAGATAGAGAGCTCGTGTTTGTGTATTGCATTGGAGCTCATGACATCAACTGCTGTGTCGTGCGTGTCATTCGACAGGGGATGGATTGGAGGACAGACATAACAGGCTCAACAGGTCAATTTCAGTCAAAGCTTTTATGTCTCACCAGTGAAGGTGATGGGGTCCATATGAGAATAACGCATAGGGCAGCACTCAACAGCAGCGTGGACACGGAACATTCGGGTGGGCTGGGAAGAAGCGGTGAACATCACACCAGAGAAGGGCCATCTCTTGGCAAAATTCTGTTGAGCAAATAACGGCTGAAATTTGCATCAGCAGGAAACTTATTTCTGGCCAAACTGGGTTAGGGAAGGAAAATAAACTCTAATAAGAGGTTTTTAACAAAATATCATTTTGTTAATATTTTTTTATAATATATAAATATTAATAAATGTAAATGTTATTTATATAGGAATTTATTATTTATATATTATATATAAATTTACATTTGTTATATATGAATTATTTCTGTATATATAAAAATGTATCATGTGTTGGTGCTTATTAGTATTTATTAGTAAATTTGGTCTTAGGTTTATATTCAGAAGTTGCCCTTTTTAAGTAAATAAAATTCATAACCTGCCAACACACTTGTATCTCTGTCAACCAATTTTCTTATGTCCGAGGTTGCTGCTTGCATTTTCACTACCAAGTTCCTGGTGTACTTTTTAAAAAATTTTTCCCCACCTGGGGCCCATGACTTGAAGGATGTGATACAGAGACTGAGCTGGGCTCGAAAGCCTAGTTAAAATGTATCTCAAAACAGAGGCGCCTGGGTGGCTTAGTTGGTTAAGCGTCCAACTTTGGCTTGGTCTCGCAGTTCATGAGTTCGAGCCCCACGTTGGGCTCTGTGCTGACAGCTCAGAGCCCGGAGCCTGCTCCAGATTCTGTGTCTCTCTCTCTTTCTCTCTCTGCCCCTACCCACTCATGCTCTGTGTGTGTCTTTCTCTCTGAAAAATAAACATTAAAAAAATGTATCTCAAAACAATAATAAAAGTCACTGGCTGTTTCCTGTCTTCTTCCCGTGATTATTGAATGAGTAAGTGAGGAATTAACATGACTGCCGTGCACACACCCGTAGCCCGGGCCTGGGCAGATGGGTGTTCGGTAATTTGGTGTTTTCCCTCACCCTCAATACTGCTTTTCTTTTCTTTCTTTTTCATTTTTTTAAGTAGTCTCCGCACTCAACCTGGGGCTTGAACTCATGACCCTGATATCAGAAGTCCCATGCTCTTCCAACTGAGCCAGCCACGCCCCTCAATAGTGCTTTTCAGCCTTTCCCCGAGTACCCTCAAGTGCAGGGAGTAGTAGACACATGAGCTCAGGCACCTCTGGATGTTTCTCGGTCTCCCGTCGAGGAACACCGCTGAGGAACACCAGCGTCCTGGGAAGACGCGCCGTTGTAACCGTGTGGCTTTACTACTCCTGCACACATCCTGTGACTTGAGAAGGTTACTGTTAGTGGCTGATGTTCAACGTGGCAGAAGGAGTGTCAGTCTATTCACCCTGAATATACTTTGCCATGTTTGATATTCTTTGAAATTTGGCCACTTACGTATGGTTTATAAGGCAATTCCCTTAAGCGTGTTGGATTCGACAGCATACCCGTTCCTGGGCCATTCTGGGTGGCGGGCAGGGAGTCATCATTCCGAATTTTGCACTTGTGAGTTCATCTAAAACGTGGATGAAGATGCACTCATACGTAGCGTTCTGTGGCTTTTAGTTGCATGCAGAGCTTCAGTGGTGGGTTTCTAACTGATAAGATAATGGGGCAGCGTTTCTTCACTAACTCAGATAAGTGAAAATAAAACAGAAACCCTCCTGCTCATCCAGGCATTTCCGTAGCAGAATTATAGAATCTATTAATTCTATTTCAACTCTCTGATAATCGAAAAATTCCACTTTGGTTGTTAGTTCTTGTTTCTATGGAACAATTCTTATTTTAAAGCCAAATTTTGACAGAGGAGGTAACATTTCGAGCAATGTGGGTGTTACCCCATGTTATAGACGAAGAGACAGAGGTTCAGGGAGGCTAATGCAAGGCCACCCACTGAGTCATGGAGCTGGGCTGTAACTTCACCTCTCTGACTCAAGACTCATTCTCTGTCCCTCTCAAAGTATTGCCTATCCACTGTGGTAGAAATATGGTAAAATGTCCTGAAAGATAGGAGAAGGCCTAAAAAAGGCCAGCATAATCGTGAATCATCGATTCCTGAGTAACCAAGAATTGACAAATATTTGAGAGACTTAGTTTTGGTTTCTTCACGCAAAAGTATTGATACGGTTTACAAGGAGCAAAGGAGGTAATGGATTCAAAATACTTTGGTAAGAGGCATCTGGGTGGCTCAGTCGGTTAAGCGTCTGACTTTTTCTCAGGTCATGATCTCATGGCTTCGAGCCCTGCATCGGGCTCTGTGCTGACAGCTCTGGGCCTGGATCCTGCTTCAGAATCTGTGCCTCCCTCTCTCTCTGCCCCTTCCCTGCTCGCACTCTGTCTGTCTCTCTCAAAAATAAACATTAAAAAAGTTTTATAAATACTTTGGTAAGTACAACTGGCTCTAAATATACTAAGAGTATACTAATATACTCTCTAAATATACTAAATATACCTCTGCCCTTTGAGAAGCATATGAACCTGGGACTGTACCCTTGGCCCTTCTGAGTCACAGGACGGACACCATGGTGGCTCTGAAGCGCTGTGGACCCTAGCCAAGCTTTCTATCTGCTCTAGACAAATAGCTGCCAAACAAAGCAACGTGTTGAACAAGGACTGCCATGGCCAGGAGCACATTTTCTGGTTGAAGATCTCTGGAACTTTCCTCCTAAAAGGCACACAAGGTGTTGATAACTGATCTTTTTTTTTTTTTTTTTTTTTAAATTTTTTAACATTTTTATTTATTTTTGAGAGAGAGACAGAGTGTGAGCAGGGGAAGGGCAGAGAGAGAGGGAGACACAGATCGGAAGCAGGCTCCAGACTCTGAGCCATTAGCACAGAGCCTGACGCGGGGCTCAAACTCACAGACTGTGAGATCATGACCTGAGCTGAAGTCGGCCGCTCAACCAACTGAGCCACCCAGGCGCCCCTGATAACTGATCTTAAAGGAAGCCAAGTCCTGTGTTCTCTCTCAGCCTCTAGTATGTGCAGAGTAGAAGGAATGGAAAGATACCGCCTTTTTTTTTTTTTTTTTGGGTACATAGGTTATCCCAACATATATTTTTAAAAATAATTTATTATCAAATTGGTTTCCATAGAACACCTAGTGCACATCCCAACTCTGTGCCTGTCACCCACTCTCCCCCCTCCTACACCCCCCTCACCCCTCAGTTTGTTATTAGTCTTTGAAAGTCTCTTATGTTTTGTCTCCCTCCCTCTCTGTGTCTTTTTTCCTTCCCCTCTTCCCCTCCCCCATGGTTTTCTACTAAGTCTCTCAAAATCCACCTATGTGTGGAAACATATGGTATCTGTCTCTGCCTGACTTATTTCACTCAGCATAATACCCTCCAGGTCCATCCATGTTGCCACACATGGCCAGATGTCATTCTTTCTCATTGCTGCATAGTATTCCATTGTATATATATACCGCATCTTCTTTATCCATTCATCTGTTGTTGGACACTTAGTCTCTTTCCATGCTTTGGCTAGTGTCGAAAGTGCTGCTTTTGGTGAACATTGGGGTACACGTGCTCCTATGCATCAACACTCTTGTGTCTTTTGGGTAGATTCCTAGCAGTGCTATTCCTGGGTCATAGGGTAAGTCTATTTTCATTTTTTTGAGGAACCTCCACACCGTTCTCCAGAGCGGCTGCACCAGTTTGCATTCCCACCAACAGTGTAGGAGGGTGCCTGCTTCTCCACATCCTCGCCAGCATCTATAGAGATACCACCATATTTAAGCGTGGAGCAAATAGTAAGAGTTGGTGGTTGGGAGTCCACCCTCGTGTTTTCCTGACAGTTGGAACTCTGGTCGTTGATGAATTTTCCTTGAGCAATGTCTTAACCTAAATAGTGCAACTACTTAACGTAGTGCCTAAACATTTTCACCTGTGTTAAAACTAACGAAATTGCAGGTTACCAAGGGCTACCAATGACTTTCCTCTCATCGCTGTTCATTTTCTGAGAACATCAGTTGAGACAGACTCTGTAATGCCCAGTATAGTAACTGGCACACTGAGGGATGACATATATATGTGTGTGTGTATATATATATATATATATTTGTTGAATATACAAACTACAGAAGCATCTACTAGAAGCCAGGCTCAGTTTGTAGGAGCATCTGTGAGTAGGATGACCTCTCAATTGGTCTTTATTCACATGCAGCTTATAAAATATGTTCTTTGGGTTTTTTTAATTGAAATTTGATAGAGGTAATTGTAGAGGTAAAGGTAAATGACGTTTTGTGTTTTTTTTTAAAGTTTATTTTGAGAGCGAGACAGAGAAAGGGCATGCAAGGGAGGGGCAGAGAGTGAGAGAGAATCCCAAGCAGGCTCTGCGCTGTCTGCTCAGAGCCTGATGCCGGCTCGAGTCCACGAACTGTGAGATCACGACTGGAGCCGAGATCACGACCCAGAGCCGAAATCGAGAGTTGGACACTAAATTGACTGAGCCACCCAGGTGCCCCTGCTTTACATGAAGTGATAAGGAATAATATAGAGCTCCTATGTACCTTTTAGTCCGTTTCCCCCAACGGCAGCATCTTACGAAAATGTAACACAATATCACAGCCAGGATGTTAACCTTGATACGGTCCACCCGTATCATTCACGTGATCTGCTGACTTTGTTCAGATATCTTTCTGAAATGATTTAAAAATGATGAAGTATGATCGGGGAACAAAAAAGGCCAGGTTGTAGGATCTTGCGGCAAAGGTGCAGCCAGAACTTTCTGAACATCTGTTGGGCCGAGTGGTTTCCAGCTGCAGGGGAGAGCAGTGTGGGATGCCTATGGGGTCCCCCAGGGAGGAGAGGTTTGCCAGGGCCTCGAGGCTCCAGGCTTGGGGCCTGAGCACAGTAAGAGTCTGTTTGGCAGCCCCGAGGAAGGAGGGAGAGCCTGTCCTGCGTTTTCCAGGGCCGAGGCAGCCACTGGTGGGTGCCCTTCCCACCCATGGCCTCCCTGCTCCAGCCACGCGGCAGGAACACGTGCTGTGGTTTAGGCTTACAGGGGCCGTATGTCTGGTCTACACCCAGATCCCGACCACACCCGCCCCCTTCTGAACCAGAATTTCCAGAAGGTTTGAGAATTAGCCTCCGTCTTTGTCATTCTTTCCTTTCGTGGGGTTGTTTTTCTCCCTGGATTCAGGCGAGCAAATGATGGCGTATTGGAGGGCCGATGGTCCTTCTTTTTATTCATTATTTAGCAGTCTCTTAACCAAATCTCATCTGCCCTCCGCAGCCCACACAGCAGTGCCCTGGAAAGGTGGATCATTAATGCGATGGGAAGGAAGTCAGTTTCCCTCTAGGGAGACATTTCCAGGGAATGAAGACCGCGGCTCCCATGCTGGGGGCCGGGGGCTGGGGAGGCAGGGGTACAAAGAGATTGGGGGTGCCCATTATGTTTCTAGGACCTTGGCCTTATTTCTGTTTAGGGAGAGAAAAACCACCCAGTGTTCTTGCTCTCCGAATTGAATCCAGCCTTCTAGGTTCTAAGATAGAGGTTTGTTTCTCCCACCTCCCCTTTTCAGGCTTAAAAGTGTCCGCCGGGTTCAGCCTGTGTAAGTGACTAACTCACAGTTAACTCTTCCTCTGAGCTAGGCCGTCCCTGGGCGGTGGGCAGGCTGCTGGCAATACCATTACTGCCTTCGCTGGGCCAGAGCCAAGAAAGGCAACATTTGCATAATATTCCCTTATTTGGTTTGCCACCTTCTGCCGTAGTTCTGGAAACTAAAAGACACACCTTTCCCAGGAATTACTAGTTCTTAAACAAATAACTACATAACAATTGCTTACCATGCGGGAACCCTGAGCGCTTTTCCAGGAAAAGCTGATATAATAAAATGCTTTGGCAAACGGGCCGGTAGTATAACATTATTTAATAAGGTTTTAAGAATCCGGTTTTTAAATTTGCAGCTTCTGGAGAAAATAATGTGATATTTTACTTGGGGAACAATTTCACTGAAATGACCCTTTCAAGGGATTTGGAAAATGCACGTGTTCAATTATTCTTTTAAGCCTTTTTATATAATGGGCTCTCACAGAGCCTGGTTATTCCTGGAGGATGTTTTTTTTCTCTGCTCTCACTTTTTTTTTGTTTTTTTTTTTTTGGTTTACCAAGTTATTCTTCTTTTTACGTATTGAACATTTTTTTCAGGGTGTATCCTGGTATTTAAGTAAATGGATGGATACCAGGAAGAAAGGATGGTGAATTTCTGCTCCATTGCTTTGGGTTTTTCTCTGGATCCAAAGACATGTCTCCATGATTCCACGTGTTCACATATTAGGAAACAACCAGATAATGAGGTTTTTTTCAGCTAATCGTAGAATGTCCATTATTACATAACACAGCTAGCCTCGAAGGCTACGTTTGCCTCCCAGATTTCACGCGACCTTCTCGAATGCTTTTGAAAACTTCGACTTTCTGTATAGTCCATGTAGGCTTGCTTTTGTACATTAAAGAAAGTGTGTTCCCTCCTCCCCACCCCTTATAGGAATAAAGACTTGAAGAAGGATATAAAAATTGGCTCTCATCTTTAGACGTAACCACCGTTAAATCCTAAAAATGTATTTCCCAGGCTTTTTCTAGGCATAACGAGCTAACGCAATTACTTTCCTATTGTATATCGTTTCTTCCATTTGTCGTTAAAGAACCCTGAGCATTTTCTCATATTTGTACGTCTTTCCCCTGAGTACTGTGTACGCCGTTTGAATCCCAGGAAACCCAGTCTTAGCTTGCCTTGTACGCCTCGGCCAAGTACGGCCACCATCTCCATACCGACCAGGGCGCCGGGGTGTGTGTGGAGGAGGGGGTCCCACTTGCCTTCCAGAAGTCACAGTGCCATAATAATCCTCTCCTCTCTCTCTGCTCCCTCTCCTCCTTTTCCCCATGTGTGTTTTCCTGTTTATTTTTAGTTCGTTCTCATTTGCCAGTATCGATCCGAAGCTGGGGGCTCAGTGGCCGCTCAGCGACCGCGGATTCTCTGCCTGTGAGCGTGGCCACTGCAAGCTGCGGGGAGCAGGCCGGCTCGTCCCGGGAAGTGGGGCGATGCCCCTCCCGTCCCAGTGCGTGGGGTGCACACGGGGGCGGCTGCCTTTATGATTCTCTGTCTCGTCTCCTTTTGGGCCTGAGATCAGGTGCCCTCCTTGTTGACTGACTGGAAACAGCACCTCGTTGAAGATGGAGAACCCCTATTTCAGTGGCTGGTGTGGGGCTGGCTTGGCCTGTGCGGTGACTGTGGCTCTTTGACTAGAGCTTAGCGACCCACAGCCCGAGGCTCCGCGGGTCGGGAGCTAAGCTGGCTGCCAGGGTGCTGGCCAAGGGCCCTTTGAGCGTGTTAAGTTCCTGAGAACCAGGAAAGGCAGGGCTGAAGCACGGCTCCCAAAGGCCTGGGCTCTCCACCCAGCTCCCCACCTGCTGCGTGGTCTCCGATTTCTTCCTTTAACTGCCGGTGTCAGCTAAGGACAGATGTTGCAAAGGTGTGGTTCCGAGCTTGACAGCAAGTCCTCATTTAATTTAAGCCCTTCTCATCCCCTCCTTTGTCAGGACGCAGACAGTTTGGGTATGGCCTCACTTTACTGAGGGCCGAGGGCACGTTGAGATACGGACAACGTGCAATCCGTGCAGTTTCCCATCGCTGGTCTCTCTGTGTCTAAATTTGTCACATGCGTTGATGGCTTAGGCCCTGGCGAGACCCGTGAGCCTCGGTGGTCTGTACACAGCATCCCTGATTGCTTGGTCTCCTGGATTCTTTGATTCTTTCCTGCTCGTGGTTAAAAATCTTGCTTCTCCTCCTCTCTCCTGAGCACACTCCTCTTCCTCCGTGGAGGCCTCTTGCACTCCATTCCACCCGTCACCTGTCTCCTTCCTTCCTCCCTTCATTCCTGGGCTCAGTCTTACACTTTCATGTACGGCATCCATCCACCCATTCATTCATTCATTCATTCATTCAGTTTCTATGGTGCCGGGCCCGTTGCTTGAAGCTCAGTGCACAGTGCACAGTGGTACACAGCACAGTTGCTGCCTCCCGGGAGCCTGCTGCTCACTACCTGGGGAGTCAGGGGAGCTGATGAGTACCCAAGGTGGGGACCACAAGGGTCAGCAGAAACCCAGGAAAGTGGGCATAAGTCTGTGCGGGAGTCAGGAAGGCCATCCGTGGTGAGGTGACACCCCTGAAAGCGTCTGCAAGGCCAGAGTGCGGGGCAGAGGGAAGAGGTCGTGCAGGGAGAAGGAACAGGACGGGCAGAGGCCAGAGGCGCTAACAGTTGGCGTGTTTGTGAAAATGATCCATGCGGAAATCAAGGTCAGAAGGTGGCCTGGGAGACAGTAGGCAGTGGCCTCACCAGGAGGGCCCTTGCATATCAGAATGAAAACAGGAAGTTAACATGTACATGGGCCTTGTTGTATGCCAGACACCGAGCATTTTGTAGGCATCAATCCATTTAATCTTCGTACCTGCTCTAAGGGATAGGGGCCGTTATTGTCTCCATTTTACAGATGTGAAAACTGAGGCCAGAGAGTTTGAGATTTAGAGGTCTTCCAGACGGCAGGGTGGAGCTGGGCTTTGAGCGGACGAGTCTGCTCTGTGTGACCAGACGGCCCAGGGCCAGCTCTCCTAACGGCCCAGTGGTCACCTCTCTCTCTCCAGAGCAGGACGTCATCTTGCCGGCCTTGGGGAATGACAGAAAGGGGTTAACTGGTGGGGAACAGGATCTGAAATTTGTACAGAGAGTTTTTTATCTTTGGAGACAGATGGAGATTTGATCCAGGAAGGCTGCGTAGAAGTCCCTGCAGGTTTTGTGTGGGAATTTGGTGCAACAGTCTCTTAGAATTGCTTTCTCAGAATTATATATACTGAAAAGGCAGTTCTGGGACCTATTTTTAACCGAACGTTAGCTTATAAGGCACCATGCCCTATATGCTGATAGAATTTAATGTTCGAATTAAGTAATCAATATGTTCATGGGATTTCAAGTATTTTGCTATAAATAAAAGTAAGCTTTTTAAATTAGACACTCTTCTTTAGTCCCTTTGGGCCTTTCTTCCACTTCTAGGTCTGATGGGAGGCAGGTGGTTTCACTAACGGTACCTCTGGGGAAGGAGTTGGCCCCTCTATGGTATGGTGTCCCTATCGATACCTTTTCCATGAGTTGATTATTTATTTATTTATTTATTTATTTATTTATTATTTATTTATTTATTTTTAACCATTATTTAAACTGTAATAAACATAAACTCGACTGTTTTAACCGCTTTTAAGTGTACGGTTCAGTGGCATTAAGTACATTCATCGTGTTGCGCAATCGTCACCACCGTCCATCTGCAGAACTCTCTGTATCTTCCCAAACTAAAACTCTGCACCCATTAAACAAAACCCACCCTCCGCTCACCCTCCAGCCCCTAGAGCCCGCATTCCACTTCCTGTCGCTATGAATTTGACTACTGTATGCACCTCGTGTAAGTGGGATCGTACAGTAACTGACCTTTTGTGTCTGGCTTACTGCACTTGCAATAATGTTCTCCGGGGCTCCTGGGGCTCAGCCAGTTAACTGTCTGACTCTTGATATCCGCTCAGCTCATGAGCTCAGTTCATGAGATCGAGCCCCGTGTCAAGCTCTGTGCTGACAGTGCGGAGCCTGCTTGGGATTCTCTCTCTCTCTCTCTCTCTCTCTGCCCCTTCCCCACCTCAAAATAAATAAGCTTAACAAAAAGACAATATCCTTAAGGTTCATCCATGTTGTAGCAGGTGTCAGAATCTCTTCCTTTTAAAGACTGAATAATACTTCACTGAACGGATAGAGCACCTTGTGCTTTTCCACCCAGTCATCAGTGCACACTTGGGTCGTCCCCATCTTTTGGCTCTTGTGTGTAATGCTGCTATGAACATACATCAGTGTCTGGTCAAGTCTCTGCTTTCACGGTATTCCATGAGGTTTTACTCCCTCCTCGGTCTGACCTTGGGGACTGTAAGACAGTTGCATTTATGGGCATAGAAGTTGCCTTCTTTTCCCTCCCTGTTCTGTCGTGTCAAATGAATCGTATTAATGTAGTAGTGGAGGTAGATCGTGGGAGGGAGTGTAGTTTAGAATGGGTTCTCCTTCCCACTTTTGTGGAACAGGAGGCATTTACCGACAAACTCCACGCAGGAGTTGACTGCTCCCCGAGCTGCGAAAGTGCCAGGAGAGATTTGGGGTGAGGGAGGGATAGGGCTGGGGGGCAGTGCTGACTGGGGCCCGGTCTAGGGAGAAGAATGTAGGGCATTCATTGCACTTCATGGTAGGGCATGAGGAAGAGAGAAGAATCTAGGGTGAATCCCAGACTTATAGCTCAGGTGGCTAAATGGTCCCCGGAACTAGGATGACCAGCAAAGGGGGGGGTGCTGGGGGATCACAGAGCCTGCATCTATTTCAGAACTCTCGAGGGGCGCCTGGGTCGCTCAGTTAGTTCGGTATCCGACTTCGGCTCAGGTCGTGATCTCGCGTTTCATGAGTTTGACCCCCATGTTGGGTTCTCTGCTGGCAGCTCAGAGCCTGCAGCCTGCTTCAGATTCTCTGTCTCCCTTTCTCTCTGCCCCTCCCCTGCCTGCACTCTGTGTGTGTGTCTCTCTCTCAAAAAATGTATAAAAAAAATTAAAAAAAAAAAGAACTCTTGAAAATAGGGGAAGAAACTCCACGGACCTCCAGACAGTGTGCAGGGTGGGTCATTACAGAGCAGCCGTATAGCGGAACTGGAAAATGAAATGAAGATACTATGTGACTAATGTGATCTGTTTCTTCTTTCCAGTTTTATTGAACACAATTGTCATATATCACTGTACAAGTTTGAGGCATGCTGCATGAAGGTTTGATTCGGATGTACACGTATTGTGAACGGATTGCCACAATAGGTCTAGCTAATGTCTTTCTTCTCACGTAGTCACAACAAAAATTAAAAACATAACAAAATAGAAAAAAGGCAAAAGTGTTTTCCTTGTGATGAGAACTCTGAAGATTTGCTGTCTGAGCAACTCCCCTGTATACTGTCCTCCGTGTGAGCCATGCCGCTCAGTCCATCCCTAGTACTTACGTATTTTATATCTCCAAGTTTGTACCTTTTGATCATCTTCCTCTAATTCCCCCTCCCCACCTTCTGCTTCTGGTAGCCACCAATCTAATCTTTTTTTCTGAGTTTTTTTTTTTTTTAATGTATTTATTTTTGAGAGAGAGACAGAGACAGAGCATGAGCAGAGGAGGGGCAGAGAGAGAGGGAGACACAAAATCTGAAGCAGGCTCCAGCTGTTTGCTGACCACTCAGAGTCTGATGTGGAGCTTGAATTCACCAACTGTGAGATCATGCCCTGAGCCGAAGTCAGACACTTAGTCGACTGAGCCACCCAAGTGCGCCTGAGGTGTTTTTTTGTTGTTGTTGTTATTTGTTTTTTTTAAAGATTCTGCATATAAATGAGATGATACAGTATTTGTATTTCTCTGTCTGACTTATTTCGCTTAGCGTGCTGTCCTCGAGGTCCATCCATGTTGTTGCAGACAATAAGACTTCCTTGTGTTTTTATGGCTGAATATTGTATACACATACACCACCACATCGTATGGAAAGATGGTTACTTTTCTTTACAGAAACTTCTTTTGTCACGTCAAGATTTTCTGTTTGGGGTATCTGTTGTGAGGGCCCATATTTTCTTGGTTTGTTTCAAAGGTGACAGATGAAAGTAGGTGAGTAATTTGCTGTTAAATGCTATAAGAATTTCCAGCTGAACATTTGTAGTCTGTTTTGAACTTGAACTTGGGGCGAGTCGCTATAACTTTGCCCTTACTAGCACCGCATCGTCTGACCTTGTCAGCCCCTCCTCTTACACTTGCCTGCCATGGTTCCTAACACTCTCAGCTCTTCATTTCCTCTGTGATGTATCCTGTTCCTATAGAATCGGAAGGAACCGCACAGTAGGAGGAACGGATGTAGGGTAAGGATAATGGGTTCACTTTCAGATGTCTTGATCTTGAGACCATCAGGTGGAGACATATAGGCGGGTGGGTGTCTAGTGCTCAGTACTGAGCTGAAGCGGACATGGCTATGGAAGCCATCCCAGTGGCCAGGGGGAGGAGATTGCTCGAGAGAAAGAAGGCCCAGAGAGAAAGACCGTCCTCTCCTAGACGGGACCGTCTACTCCCGTATCCATTTTGGGTGACAGAGTGAATAGTAGGCCACAATTCAGAGGTGGCATCCAACCTGATGCCGTGTCTCTTTCCTCTGTCTTCATGTGGGCAGACTCCAGAGTGGAACAGGGGGGTTTCAGGAGACGTGGTGGGGAGACGGGCCGAGTCACGGCAGCCGCGTGGGCCAGGGGAGAGGAGCCCCCTGAGGAGTCTGGGAAGGGAGTCATGAGAATAATTGGTAAACCAGGGCAGGTGGTATGCTAGAAGCCAAAAGAAGGAGGTTGAGGGAGGCAGGAGAGGCCAAGTATTCAACGCTGGGAGGGACAGATGCTTAACAAGTGTCCCCTGCATTTGGCTGTTGGGAGGCCCTCCTAATCCCTTCCCCAGTTGTTTCGGGTAATGGCGGTTTCTAATCCAAGATGGCTCTCTCCTTAGCTCCTGAATTCCAGACGCTCTGTCAGTCAGCACATGACGCTTCTTATCACCCATTCCTTACCAAAAATACCCTTCAGCAATTCAGAGCACATTCTAAACACTTCGGTTCCACATTCTAAATACCAGTATTTGAACTCAGACACATCCGATCCTCTCTGGAGGCATCTCCTCAAGTTCATGTCATCCTTTTTTAACGGCAGACTAGGGGACACTTTTATTCTCAGGATTCCCAACCCCCAAGATGCCTGAGGAGCCAGAGCTTGGAGGAATCTCCACAGATCATGGGGAACATTGGTTAGTGACCCCGAGCCCCGGGGGGAACTTTGGGTGAGTGCGTCACAATATCTGCTGGCTTCCTTCAGCTTCTCTCTTCTGTCCTTTAACCCACGTGCCTAAGGATCAGGGCCATCAAGGATTCCAAGCTTACTCTAGCCGTTTCTGAGTTACTGCTGCTTGTGGAGCTGCTCCACTGACCGGTGAGAATAAGAAGAAGAATAATAGGTACAGTGTACTGAGTGCCAACCATGTTTGGGGCACCGTACCAAGTGCTTGACATGTATTTAATTCTTTAAAAACATTTTTTAATGTTTATTTTTGAGAGAGAGAGAGAAAGACAGAGTGGGAGCAGAAGAGGGGCAGAGAGAGAGGCACACACAGAATCTGAAGCAGGCTCCAGGTTCCAAGCTGTCAGCCAAAGTCTGTCACAGGGCACGAACCCACAAGCCGCGAGATCATGACCTTAGCCGAAGTCGGCCGCGTAACCGACTGAGCCACCCAGGTGCCTCTAGTTCACTCACTTCTTAAACCGTAGCCTGATGAGGTAGGGAAGTGTCGTTAACCCCCTTGACTGAATGAGAAAACTGTGACTCAGGGAAACTGAAGACATTTTCTTGCAGCCGGTGGTTCTCAAGCTTGAGTGGACATCGGAATCCCCTGGAAGGTTTGTTAAAGCACGGGCTGCCGCCCCCCCCCCCCCCGCCATGGCCCCCCGCGAGTTTCTGATCCAGGAGCCCTGAGATGGAGCTGGAGGTGGTGTGTTTCGGATGAGTTCCTGGGAGCTGCTGGTGTAGGGAACACACTCTGGGAGCCACTGCCCTCAGCCACTCAGCTAAATGCTGGACAGGAGTTCACAGCGGGGCCTGACTGCCGGCGTGCTCTCTGCTTCGTGGGGCGTACACGCCCCATGAACCTGAAGGAGGGAAGCCGGCTCACTGCCCAGGTAGACTACGGCCTTGTAGTGGAGGATTCGGGTGAGGGGTTCTCATTCAGGTGAGCTCCGGGCACGCACGGGCAGGTGTGCTGAGGCCCAGGGAACTGTTGGGGGCGGGAGCTGGTGGAGGGCATTGCCCACACAGAACTTAGAACACTGGTAACACCAACTCCAAGTCCGTCTGCTTCATCATCACTCTGAACTAGGACGTCTCCTTTTTCATTTATTTATGTTTTTAATTTACATCCAAATTAGTTAGCACAGAGTGCAACAATGATTTCAGGAGTAGATTCCTTAATGCCCCTTACCCACTTAGCCCACCCGCACTCCCACAACCCCTCCCGTAACCCTCTGTTTGTTCTCCATATTTAAGAGTCTCTTATGTTTTGTCTCCCTCCTTGTTTTTTATATTATTTTTGCTTCCCTTCCCTTATGTTCATCTGTTTTGTATCTTAAAGTCCTCGTATGAGTGACGTCATATATTTGTCTTTCTCCCACTGACTCATTTCACTTAGCATAATACCCTCTAGTTCCTTCCACGTAGTAGTTGCAAATGGCAAGATTTCATTCTTTTTGATTGCCGAGTAATACTACCTTGTGTAGATATACCACATCTTTTTTATCCATTCATCCATCGATGGACATTTGGGCTCTTCCATGCTTTGGCTGTTGTCGGTAGCGCTGCTATAAACATTGGGGTGCACCGGGACTTTTAAGCAGTGTCTGTGCTCCCCGCCCCCTTTGTACGCCACCGCCCGGCAGCTAAGGTTAAAAACACCCAAGCACCTTTCATTGCCGAGGCTCCGGGAAGCTCAGTGACCTCATCTCCACCTCTCTGTTTTCCACGAGAGTAAGTGCTCAGTCCGCCTCTGATGGGTCAGCCCTTCCTCCTCCACCTCCCTGTTCACACTCATAACCTCTTTTAACATACCCAAGGAAGAAGTAAAAGACTGCAGAGCCCTACGTTTGACAGGTGGGGTTTCACAGCAATGCCTCCTGCAGCACTCGCCAGCGTGTCAGACAGTGGTCTCACCCCTGGGCACGGATGGACCCCTCAAATTGTCACAGCGACCTTGTGCGTATGTGTGTGGGGGGCGGTTCTGTTGTCACCCACCCCCCCCCCACCCCGTGGCACGAGTGAGGACACAGAGGTGCACAGAGGTTAGTTAAGTGACTTGCCAAGGTCAGACAGCTAGTGAGCAGGCAGCCTAGCTCCAGAGCCCGTATGCTTAACCACCATGCCCCGCTGCCCTTCAGGTAGACAGTCGGTGCTTCCTAAGTGCACGCGGAAATAGGCATATGCAATGCCAGCCGGGGCGGGGTGCCGTGTGGGGTCACTCCCTCTGCAAGGTGGTTACTCTGGGTCCACTCGGGATGGTGGGACAACCCCCACGACGCGGCACATCTTTGTCACGGGCGCCACAGCCTTCACCTCCGCTGCAGCGAGATGTGTTTTCCCAGGAGGGGGTGGCTGTGGGTATTTATAGAGCGTCTTATAGCTGAAGAGCTCCAGAAGCAACAATTACCTCTTTAATCCTCTTAGCATCTCTGAAAAGAGGGAACACACTGGCACGGCCGCTCCTGTTCCCTCTCCTTTGCCCTGTCTCCAGAATGCTCAGTGGCAAGGTGGGAAGCAGGGGGGTGCATTTGGGGTCCCGTCAGAACTGGGAGAAGGAGGGGTTCCTCGTGGAGGGCTCAGGTCAGCTCCCCTGCTTCCCACTTCTTTCTTTGCACAGCCTGGTAGCTTAATGGAGAAATAACCTTTTTCCTGCTAAAGAAAGCTCGCCAGCCCCCTCCACTATTCTCTTGCGGCTCAGGGAAAAGAAAGTTTGAATAATAGAATTTTTTTTTCCTTCTCAAGCACTGAATTCTTCTGTCTTGGCAGCTACGGTGTTCAAGACAAGCTATTCAGAGGAATAGCAGAGAAAATGAAAGGGGACGAGGTCTGGGAAAGTTCTTTTCAGTGTGAGTGGGGTGTTTTTCCATATGCGCATATATATTACACACATATTTGCATCCCTGCCTGCTGGGGAGCTGTCGCCTGCTGGGCGCGCATGCTAAACAGCCCGTGCTGGTGACTGTCTTTTGTTGCGTGGATGTAATGGAATTCAGCCTCAGCACCTGAGGATATACTGAGGCGATAAGGGTTGTTTTGATCGTCTGACCTCACCAATGGGCTGCCGCGATGGTGATGGAGGATTCCCTGTTTATACCAGTATTTTCTGTTACTAAGGGGAGAATCAAGCCTGATGAATAAGATCTGCTCTTGCTTGATTGACTTTGGGACATTTTCAGACATTACAATCTCCTGTTTCAGGGCTGTCAATAGTCATTTCCCTGGCGGGCCATGGGGTTAGCAAAAGAGAGAATGCTCACCCTGAACTTCCTGTTCCTTTTATCTCAGGATCCTTTATTATAATGTCTGGCTGGATCAGCTGCCTCCTACCTGCCATTAGCCATCTCTACCTGGCCACTTCCTGTGTGTGTGGGAGCTGGGTGAAGATTCCAGACTTTGGGAGACTCTGGTCTGTCTATCACTCAGTCTCATGCTTTGTTTTAAATGTGTGTGTGTGTGTGTGTGGGGGGGGTTGAATGAGGTGATTTCACACCTGGGAAATCATGGTGGCTCCAGGTTCAGTCGGGTGCACCCCGCCAACGTCCTGAGACCGGAAAAGGGCAGGGTGGAGTTGGCATTCTGAATGCTTCCCTCTGGACTCAGCCACGTGTCTGTCACCCAGGAGCTTGGCCGTCGGAAAGAAATATTGCACCAGCTGCGTTCTGAGCTCTGGCTCGCCCCCCCAAGACTCTTACCGCCTCCCTGGTCCGGCCCCAGCACCCCTGTCCCTCTCTCCTCCCCTCGCGTGCCTGCTCTGCCAGCCAACAGTCCCCAGTCACTGTTTCCCTTTGTGGTTTATCTCCCGAAGGAGGAGAATGTATGCAATGTGTGTTAGGAGAAAGGAAGGCCAGGAAAGGAGATCCCGGGATAAAACAGGAAGAAGGATGCGTGAATTAAGGCCTGTGGAAATTGGTGGTACGATACTTCCACCTCCTTCCCTCCGGGAAGGCAAAGATCAGAGACTGAGAGCCGTCATTATCCTCCACGTAATTATAGGAGAGAGCCAGAGTTCTTGGAAACGCCAGGAAAGTCAGGGAGCTCTTCCAAGACAGCCGGGGGAAGCCAGCGGGAACATTGGCTCTGGGGAGGCTTTGCTCACACAAGGGGAGCACTGTGCAGTGGAAATAATGACTTCCCCAGGCCTCGGACGTGGAGAACGGCTTCCAGGGGCCTGGCGCGTGCAGTTAAGCCGGTTTGTGGCTTTCTTTCGATGTTCTCCAGGCTTCTGACTTGTATTGTGTGGCTTCACTGGAGAACCCGCCCTCAGCCGCTTCTGGACCAACAGGGACTCTGGGGGTCGGGGCGGCACCTGTGCCCGTGGAGGGCGAGTGTGCCAGGAAGGACCCGCAAAGCTTCCTTCGGGTGCCCGGCTGAGTGTCTCACTGGTTCCTTCCTTCCTTCCTCCTCCTTCTCCCTTGCTATCACCAGTTCCTATCCGGTGAGGAAAGCTTTCATATCCAGCTCCCATCCAGCTGAGAAAAGGGTTGCTTTTGGGATTTGTGTGCCGAGCACAGCAGGGCAGAGGGGAACCTTCCTGAAGGAAAAGCGATAACATTCTGCGTGTTTTCGCTGCTACCATGCGGGTATCTCTAAGGAAGGATGCGAACGGGCCCGAAATAGCATGTATTAGTGACTGTAACGGGGAAGCGAAGTGTATTTTTAGCAAATACGGCTAAAGCCGATGATTGCCGTGAGTGAGACAGGGAGCTGGGGTGGAGGGTCCCGGCTGCTTCTGGCTGTCCCCCAGAGTGAGGACCAAGGACACCTGGGCTCCTGGGCGCCGGGGTTTCCTCGGGATGCTGCACTGGCTAGAGACCCCTGTGTTCCTGCTTCTGCCTGTCGTGGGGACAGTAAGTAGAGACAGCAGTGTGACTGTGCTGGGCCCACCAGGCTGGGGGGAGGCTCGCCCACCCGGACGTGGCTGCACCGGCCACTTCTCTCGGTGGAGGACAGGGAAGGCCTGGTGCCACGAAGCCGGGTAAGCTGGAGGACATCGAGGCACAGGTTGGCAGGCTGTGGGCACGCCCGAACCCTGAGAGGGAAGGCGGGGCCTCGGATTATGAGGGCCACCCTTACCCACACTCTCTGTAGCTCAGTGTTTCTATCTGCGAACAGAGAATGCTAATTACTTTCTCAGGGAGTCGTGAGTCCAGACAAGGTCACAGAGAAGGGCAGATTGGAACTTTAAGAAAACTGCTCGAATGCCACCATGTAATATTCTTTGTTTCCCTGCAGATTAGCTAGGGTTTAACCCTGGAGAGCAGCAGGAGGCTGTGCCTCTTGTAAGGGCACTATTCGCAAGAGGACAAAGTTCAACCCCAAGAAAGCCCTCCTGGTAGCTACCTGATGCTAAAGCAGCTTCCCCCCGACTCTGGGCGGGGAGTGGGGGATTCCCGTGGCTGGGCTCCATCCCTGCAGTCGGGTCTCTCTCTGTTGGCCAAGTTCATCCTGCGGTCCTCAGCTTCGCGTGGGTCCTGGACACCTAATCCCGTGTTCTCCCTCGCAGAAGACGGCCATCACCCCTGTCATGGTTAATTTTCTGTGTCAGCTGGACTGGGCCACAGGGTGCTCAGATACCTGGTCAAACATTATTCTGGGTATTTCTGGGTCAGATTAACCTTCATTTCCGCAGACCGAGTAAAGTAGATTGCCCTCCCTAATGCGGGTGGGCCTTATCCAATCAGTTGAAGGCCTGAATAGAACAAAAGGCCGACCCTCTCTCACATAAGAGGGGATGCCTCCTGCCTGACAGCCTTTTTACTGGGACATGGTCTTTCCCTGCCTTTGGGTTTGAGTTGAAACGCTGGCTCTTCCTGGGGCTTGAGCCTGCCAGCCTTCACCCTGGACCACACCGTCGGCTCTCCGGGGTCCCCGACTTACTGACTCACCCCGTAGATCTTGGGCCTTGTCTGCCTCCATAGTCATGTGCACCCATCGTATGGATAATAAATCTCTTCATTTATTGGCTCTGTTTCTGCTTCTCTTGCTTCGGTTTCTCTGTAGAACCCTAACAAATACAACCATCTGCCAAATCAAGTTGTACTCCGCGGCCCACCCCAAATGCCTTCTTTATGGCGAGATTTCCTGGGAGGGCAGGGAGTAGTGAGCAGAGCGGTCACACTTGAGGCCTGTCGTTGTTTAGTCTATATAGCAAGCAGTCGATCAGAGAGTGAGAGCCACAGGGGCCCTGCTTTTAGGAAACTCGATGCAGCACAATTTAAATCTGTGCAAAAACGGAGAATTTAGCTGATTTTTCACATGGAAACCGGATTCTTCCAAGGTCCCTTTAATGAAAGGTTCTGTGTTGTATTTGGAAAATTCCGATTTGTGCACAGATTACCTCACATGAACTACCCCTCTACTCCCGGTGTCTGCTGCATGACACTGAACAAACTGACTGATCGGTTCACAAGATTTATGTGTGATGACTTATGTCACGGGCTGTTCTCTAATACTGGCCTGGCCCTGGGAGTGGCCGTGTGGCAGAGCCTGCCCTGGTCGATTTGTTCTTTTGTTTATTTGGGTTTCACTTCATTGGGTTGACGCTAAGTCAAACCTTGAGTCCTTGTGTAAACAGTCGCCAGTCTGTGGTGGCCTCGGCTCAGCCTTGTAACGACACGTATCCCAGGAGGAAGGGACCAGGTCACTGCAGTCCTTTCTGATGGGTCTTATAAGGGACTCCTGTCATCGGAAAGAGGGTATCAGGCTCAAGAGTTCTGAAGAGTCCCTGGGACTGAGATCTTTCTCTGTCCTGACATAGGACAGACACTACATTCTGCACAGACTCTCAGCAGCATTCAGCAAACACTGAGCTCTGAAATGCGGAGTGTGAATTTGGGGCAGCGCCCTGCCTGTGTCGTAAGAATATTTATTAATGTTTGCTCGTTAAATAATCAGAGCTTGTGGGTTCCTGGCCTTTCCATTCTGGTTTTAACAATCTGGGCATTTGGGGACCTCGACAGGCTGCCTTCCGATGAACACAGGCACGGGAAACACCCCTTCTCGCACCCGAGTCCCCTCCCTTCACGGATGCCCTCCGTTCTCATCTTCCGTCATCATTCACTCTAAGGTAGAAGTCCCGGATAACAGCCTAGAATTACGCTTCCTGGAGTGGCAAGTCTGAAGTGAGATTTTTCAAGGGTAACTCTTGAAAGGGTACAGATTTTTTTTTTTTTCCTCCAGGATGGAAAGCTCCCGGCCTCCCCGAAACCACAGAGGTGGGTGCCCACATCTTGTATGTGATGGTAGCGAAACATACTTGGTGATGCTTCCCGTGCCCTGGGTACGCGACCTATGGGAAAATGAGTTTATCTTCAGAGAGTCCCCTGCTGAGCCCCCAGATGAAGGGCCGACTTGGGAGACCATAGCAGCAAGCGGCGGTGACTGCAGGCGCCAGAGTCCGTGTCCCGAATTAGACCATCCGCGTGATGGGAGAGAATGGAATGTTTTCCTGCCGCCCTCTTCCAGGGCAGCCGCCTCTGTCCTTGGTACCCGTCCGTGTGACCACCACCACTCTCCCTTCGGGGCTTCTGCCTTGGGTTGTCTTTGGTCGACCATCTGTACCCGCGGCTGTTTTACAGGCAAAGATCAGCTTGGCCGAGAGCCGTGTGCGGCCAGGAGCTCGGCACCCTTGGCACGAGGGGAACGGGTTGCTGGACACCGTGTTCCCGTGCTCCAGATAGCGTGGGGCAGCCACCTTGCGGGAGCCTGCTGGCACTGAAGGCGTTGGTGACCGCTGGCCAGGGCACTGGAGGGCGCAGACCAGTGCCGCTGCTGGGGTGCCTCCAAGTTTCTCTGGGTGCCATCTATAGTCGCCTCTGCATGACAGCAACGCTCTCTGCACCACAGCCGCTGCTGTGAAGCCATAATTGGCCCGGGAAAGCACTTGAGGGCTGTCCCCTCCCCGCCTGTTGTGCGGAGGCACAGGACTCGAGAGACGCTGTTTTGAAATTAATTACACTGTGATAAGTGTTGTGAAACAGCAGTACTGCCCTTGGAACTGTCATCAAAGCCAGCTGCTCGCAGGGCGCCGGGACACTCTGACTTGCTACATTCTCCTACCTCCCGCGGCTGTTAGGTTCCTGTGGTGTGGAAAGGGCACTTGGGGACCTGGAAGATAGGGAACTGCTGGCGGGGAGGTAAGGAAGGGTTTACAGACAGAGGGAGGCGACCGGATGGTGTCGAAGAAAAATGTGGCCCCACCGCCCCTCTGTTGCTAATGTTCGCAGCATCATGGAGTCAGGCTGGGCTCACCTGCATCGTTCGCTCTGCAATGAACAGGAAAACAATGCTGTGTACACACTGGGGAGTGATAAACGCATGCTGAGTTGGGCACATCACATTTCCACAGCCCATTTCCTTGCTTTTCCAGGAATCCTCCTTTTCCATGCACACGCGGTCCTAACTACGGGTCACCGGAGGGCATGAGCGTGCCCGCGCTCTCAGCCGTCCCCCCCCACCCCAAAAGTCGAACGTTGAAACTTTTTTTTTTTTTAATTTTTGAGACAGAGAGAGACAGAGCATGAGTAGGGGAGGGGCAGAGAGAGAGGGAGACACAGAACCTGAAGCAGGCTCCAGGCTCTGAGCTGTCAGCACAGAGCCCGACGCGGGGCTCGAACTCACAGACCGCAAGATCATGACCTGAGCCGAAGTCGGACGCTCAAACGACTGAGCCACCCAGGGCCCCCGAACGTTGAAACTTAACCCCCAGTGTGATGGTGTCTGCAGGTGGGGGCGAGGAGGTCACAGGGCGGAGCCCTCGTGATGGGGTTAGTGCCCTTGGGAACGAGACCCCCGAGTGCTTTCTCCCTGCTTCTGGCACGTGAGGCCACGGTCTGTGAGCCAGGAAGAGGGTGCTCGGCTGACCTTGATCTTGGGTTTCCCACCCTTCAGACCTGTGAGAAATGATTACTTGCGGTTTAGAAGTCAGCCAAGCTATGGTGTTTTGTTAGAGAAGCTGAACGGACTAAGACAGGCTCAAGCTTTGAAAGAAAGTCTCTGGGAATGTCTGGGCTGCTCTGTTCTGGTAGGTGACTGACGGTGGTTAACTGAGCTCATCGGGTTGGATAAAGTCGTCGCCAAACTTAGGGCAGAGGTTAAATGAAGTGACACTGCTTTTGTCAGGAATACTTCTATTTATCTTAGTAACTTGTTTGTTTTAAAATTCGTCCAGCCTTTTGGGGAAAGGTCACCTTAACGAATTTCTAAATGTTTATTTATTCTTGAAAGAGAGCAACAGAGTACTAGTGGGGTAGGGGCTGAGAGAGAGGGAGACACAGAGACAGAGAGACAGAGCATGAGCAGGGGAGGGGCAGAGAGAGAGGGAGACACAGAATCTGAAGCAGGCTCCAGGCTCTGAGCCGTCAGCACGGAGCCCGGCGTGGGATTCGAACCCACACAGTGTGAGATCGTGACCTGAGCTGAAGTTGGAGGCCCAACTGACTGAGCCACCCGGGCACCCCAGGAAAGGTCACTTTAAATTTACTTTTTGAGCGGATGCAAGGATAAGGAGGTATATTTTTTTCCCACTGTGTTTGGGGTGGTGTGGAAAATTCCTGTGTCTAAAAGAAAATTCTGCCAGAATAAAAGATTCCCCAAATCCACCATGGGAGACTGAGTAGTAGATAAAGTCTGACTTCAAAGTGAGGTGGTCACTTTCTCTATCACTTAACGGCTCTGAGATCCAGGCAGGTCATGCTTTGTCCTCACTTTTGACGTGTGTCACAGGATTAAATGAGATACTGTGGACTTCACGGCCGCAGCCCCTGGGACCGTGCCCCTGCTCCAAGGTGGGAGGTACACAGCAGCTTAGGACACCTTCACGGTGGATCCTCTTCACTGGGAAGCTGGAGCGACAAACAAGCACACACAGCTGCCCTCATCTGCAACCATAACCGCTTATGCAAGGGCCCTGCGGTGAGATGCAAGACCTTCATGATCCAGGGAGCTGGCCGCTCTCCTCCTACAGTTGCCTGTGGGCCCCCAGCCTGGCCCCCTGGCACACGTGAGTGGCCTAGCAAAGGCTGAGCTTGGGGCTCCCTGCACTGGACATAAGGGCCCAGCTGCCCCTGGCTGCGCGTTGGACCCCAGATTGTTTGTCTCCTGCGGCTGGTTTCGTGGCCCCATTCCTGTCTCTAACTGGGCACAGATTCTTAGCTGCTGTGGCTCCGCCTCTGTGCTTCACGGATGCCCAGCTCTGGCAGGTGCAAGGGGTCTAATCAATGGGTGAAGGAACCCTTGAACCCTTGCTTTATATATTCTTATTAATAACAGGGCGTCGTAACATGGATTTGTTTTTTGGTTTTGCCATGTAGGCGAATCTTTTTATGACGCGATCTCTATAAACAATTTTTGCAGTCTCCAGTCTGTCCCTTGGCTGTCCGGAAAACAGGTTTTGCCTGTGTCTCCTAGAAGCAGGTGGCAATGGGGCCAGCAAAGGGATTCCATGAGGCTCGAGGAGCCCAGGCTGAAGCCTTGAGGGGGGCGGGTGCCTCAGGGGTGCATGATGGTCCTGGCAAAAGTGGGACAAGCAACCATACCCCCAACCTGCAGAGTGTTAGGGCGAGAAGGAACCTTCCAAGAGCCCCTTGAGCAAATTCTTAACCTGTCTACAGTTTCAGTATCTGCTGTGAGCTGTGCACCAGCTCGGAGAGAAATGCACAGTCACACACCCCAGCGGTTTTCCGGACAATTGTAGGACTTTATGGACCAGCCGCCGATACCCAGATCCCCCATTCCTTTATTTACTGGTAAGAAGACCATGTCTGGACTCATTTCCCGCCCTAGCTGGTTATCGGCAAAGCCAGGGCCGGGAGCTTACAGACCGTGTCTAGACTCTCTCCAGCGCTCTTTCTCTAACCCTATGATGCTTTCACCTTGACTTCCCTCCTTGCTGTCCTCAGGGACGTTCGCATGAGAGGGATTTGTCTTTTTGCATCTCAGTGCAGACTGTGGATTCCGATTGTTTTCCCAACGCAGCTAAGCAGAGAGGAGCCTTGTAGGTCTTGATCGTTTCCTTACTCCCCTCCACCCTCCCATCTGAGAATTTAAAGCTAGTTCTGGGAAGGAGCGTTTGCAGCATGCTTGCCGGCCGCGGGGGCTTCTCTATCCCACTTCACCTGGTGTTCCTCTTAGAAAGCAACCGTTTGGGTGTAGAGAACGAGGTTTTAGCGCATAAGGTGTACTAGTTTGCTAGGACTGCCAAACAAAGTACTGCCATCCAGGTGCTTAAACAAGAGAAATGGGGGCGCCCGGGTGGCTCAGTTGGTTGAGCGGCCTTCAGCTCAGATCATGATCTCACAGTCTGTGAGTTCGAGCCCCGCGTCGGGCTCTGTGCTGACGGCTCATCAGAGCCTGGAGCCTGCTTCAGATTCTGTGTCTCCCTCTCTCTCTGCCCTTCCCCTGCTCACGCTCTGTCTCTATGTCTCTCAAAAATAAATAAACATTAAAAAAAAAAACCAATAGAAATGTATTGTGTCAAAGTCCTGGAGGCTGCAAAGTCCCAAATCAAGGTGCTGGCATCGTTGTTCTTTCTGAGGGCTGTGAGGGAGGGATCTGTTCCCGGCCTCTCTTTTTGGCTTCAGGTGGTTTGAGAGAGAGAAAGAGACAGAATGCGAGCAGGGGAAGGGCAGAATCTGAAGCAGGCTCCAGGCTCTGAGCTGTCAGCACGACACAGGGCTCAAAGATCAATGACCTGAGTGCAAGTCAGATGCTTAACTGACTGAGCCACCCAGCGGCCCCCTCGCTGTGTCTCTTGACATCATCTCCCCTCTATGTGCGTCTCTCCAAATTTTCCTATTTTGAAAGGGTACTGGTCATGTAGGATTGGGGCCCACCCTAGCCACCTCACTTGAACTTGTCACCTCTGTAAAGACGTTGTCTCCAAATAAGGTTACATTCTAACATCCCGGGGGTCAGGACTTCAGCATATGAATTTCGAGGGGACACAATTCCTAACAGAAGGCATTTCCTGATTGTTGGATCTTGGTAAGGCAGCTTGACCTGGTCCAATAAGCTTTGCATAGCACACTGTGCTATCTGATTTATTGGGACTCCATTTAGACTCGTGTCCTGTAAAAAGTGACAAGACAAATCTTTGAAATGTTGGAGAAAAATTTTGATTTTACTGGACCACTTGGCAAGCATGCTGAACATCTACCCTGTGTCAGTAAAATTTGCTTGCGGGTCAGAGTGGAGGACAGAAAACACCTTCATTAGGTGGTTAGAATTTTCATGCTTGTGCCAATGGGATCGAGTTTGGAAGATTCTCCTATCTTGTTGTTTATTTTTATTTATTTTTATTTTTTTAGTGTTTATTTTTGAGAGAGTGAAAGTGGAGGAGGGGCAGAGAGAGAGGGAGACACAGAATCCGAGGCAGGTTCCAGGCTCCCAGCTGTCAGCACAGAGGCTGATGTGGGGCTTGAACTCATGAACTGTGAGATCATGAGCTGAACCGAAGTCAGACACCCAAATGAGTGAGCCACCCAGGTGCCCCTCACCCTTGTTTTTAAGTGCCTCATTGCTCAGACCCAATCCCAGTTGTGCTATGGTCATTGAGAATGAACTTTCCATTGGAATGGTATTTTTATAAATGGTGTCAATTAAATTTCTTTGATGGTGGAGAAATCATACTCTCAGAGAATGAATGCAGAATCAGATTAAAGAAACCGCCACCAACATAAATAGATGAGGAATTTAGAAGTATAAATTCTCATGGAAGGAAGACTAATTATGTGTTGTAGTCTAGAATAGTGCCTGGGACACCAACCTGTTTGGTTTCACCAACCTGTTTTGTTTATATTTTTTGAGGGGGGGAGGGGGAAGCCAAGTGTGGAGGGGGGGAGGGAGGAAAGGGAGAGAGAGAGAGGGAGAGAATCTTAAGCAGGCTCCATGCTCAGCGTGGGAATCCGTCTTGAGGCTCGATCCCAAGATCCCAGTCATGACCTGAGTCGAATTCAAGAGTTGGATGCTCAACCAACTGAGCCACCCAGGCACGCCAACACCAAACTGTTGGTATACCTGTTTTAAATTATTCATTTTATGTGCGTGAGTTCAAGTGGATTGAAGTTTAGCTGCCCCCATGAGGTTATATTTGTTTCGTTGTTTGTTTTTGGTAGAAGCTTCCCTCCTCCCCTGGGCTTTCAAAGGACAAATGGAAAAACACATGTTGTTTTAAAATACGGGGCTTGCGGTTTGGGGACAGTGAGAAGAAAGGCAGTGGTGAGAATAACTGAAGGGATATTACTGGAGGTTTGTCCTTAGACTTGAGATGTGGGTTAGGGTAGTAAACGTCTCTTTAGCACAGTTACTGGAGGGCAATACAAGCCTGCCGGCGGGTCTCCGGGGGCCGCTACGAAGTGCCCAGCACGATGGGGGTATCTCAGGACCGGCAGGTGTCAAGTCAGTCCTGACAAGACAAATCGCCGCCATTTATAGTACAGTACATCAGATGAAGGTAAATACGAGAAGCAGCTTGCTGCTTAAATTCAGTTATAGAACCAGATTATCGAGGGCGGATTATCTGTGTGGGGAATGTTGCAGCCCAGGCTAGCTTCACTCCGTGTATTTTTGGCATGGAGCTTATTTTCGAGTTGTATTTTCTTCTTAGCTGGTTTGTGTTAGGGAATACATGCTAATTTTTAACAGTAGAGTCTCTCTCTCGCACGCAGATACATTACATTGGAAAGGCACAGCTAGGAAGGAAAATCTGCCTCCCTGCCCCCTCCCTACCACCCCCTGTCCCCTCCACTGCTGCCTAGTGTGTCACAAAGCCAGAGGTTTTTGTGGTCACTTTCGTATTCACTATCGCCTTGGGTTTTCTTGTCCCTTTTCACCTTCATTGGTTTGGTTGGTTAAGACCTGACAATCTCCTTGTTTTGAATTCGAGATCCGGCCTTCAAACGGATTATAAACAAAAACTAGAAATCCATCAGGGAAGAGTGGCTTCGAGGTGGATGGCATTTCTGTTTCAGGTGAAAAATCTTATTTAGAACCAAAGGCACCGCTGTCAAAATCCTTCACTTAAAAAAAAAAGAAAGTAAATTGTGAACTTCTGGGTCGGAAGCTTCAGATTCTGGTTACGTTCCAACCACACACATTTCTTCACTCTCGTGAAGTTTCTAGCACAAAAGCTGCTGGCCCGATTTCAGCCGGTGCTGTTTATGAGGAAGGAAAATGCCTCTGCCTTATTTACTGCCGCAGAGTTCCCAGTAGTCGTTTCTTTTGTGATGCGTACATAAGACTTTCCAATAACGCAGGACGTAACAATAGCATCAATTTTAGTGACTGCATAGAATGAGCCAAGTCTTATCACAGAATATTCCTAGTTAGTTCAAACAATAATATGCCTTTTGTAATTTCCAAGGTGCTCTTTTCTTTTTTTTAAGTCTTATTTATGTATTTATGTATTTATTTTTATTTTTTTTTTGAGACAGAGAGTGCATGTGAGTGGGGAAGGGGCAGAGAGAGAGGATGACAGAGAATCCCACTCAGGTTCTGTACTGTCAGCGCAGAGCCTGATGAGGGGCTCCGTCCCATGACCTGTGAGATCATGACCTGAGCCGAAATCAAGAGTCAGGTGCTTGACCCACTAAGCCATCCAGGCACCCCCCCCCGAGGTACTTCTATTTTAAAGAGTCCATTCTTTCTAATTTTTAAAAAATTATTTGTCTTAATTTTAAAATTCAAAGACTTTTTTTTTTTTCCAGTTAAGGCAGCAAAATGTTTACATAAGAAATGGAGAGTGCCAGAATGGCTCATTTGGGTATATTCATCATTTGGGTCTTGTTTTTGTGTTTTGTTTGGTTTTGAGGGGGGGGGGCAGTGGGGCAGAGGAGAGAGAGAGAATCTCAAGCAGTCTTCATGCTCAACTTGAAGCCTGATATGGGGCTTGATCTCAAGACCGAGAGATCATGACCTGAGCCGAAATCAGGAGCTGGACTCTTAACCCGATCGAGCCACCCAGGCACCTTGCTCATCAAGGTTTTATGTCCTTGGGAAAGTTGAGGAATAAACACTTAAACAGTTTGGAAAGGACGAAGCCACTCCAGTACGTTATGCTAGTAGAACACGGAGAGAATGCCCAGGAGGATTTATTGTGTTACCTTCAAGGACTTACTGATATGAAAGATTCAAAAAATTGGAAATATTTACTTACCTACTGTAGGAAAAACTTCTTTTCCTTTTCTTATTTTAAACGTATGTTTCTTAAATATCCCCCGAGGGATGTGGACAGGCGTCTTGGTAAATCCCCTTGGCTGTCAGTGTCTTTATGAAGTTCATGTCCAGTTTTGAAACTCCAGTCTCTTACTCTTTAATGATTGTATCGGTTATGACGAAGATTAGCTGTAAGTCCTAGAAAGCTACCAATAACCATGAGGAAAAGAGGGCAAGGCATGTTTCTCTCGCACAGGTCCTGGGGTCTGGCCCAGGACTGGTGTGGTTCTTCATGGTGTCACTGACCCAGTTACATCTAGCTTCCTGCTCTGCCTTGTGTGGCCTTCATCTAGGGGCAGCCTGACTCCAGGCAGCGGAATGGAAGAAGGGACAAAGAGAAGGGGCAAAGGGCACACGTGGACTGTCCGGAGCTTAGACAGCTAGGCGTGCCTCACCGCACGGGAAGGTGGGAGGTAGAGTCTCCAGGGTGGGGTGCGTGGTCGGGCTGGAAACTGGGGGCTTTCTCCCGAAGAGCATAGCCATTGGGGAACAGCCAGCGGACTCTGCTGTGGTCACAGACTTCACCTACGATACGGTGGAAACAATCCATTCATGCCACTGAGAAACGAGTTGAATTTCTTTTTATGGTTGTTATGGGCTTACATTCAATTAGCTTTAAGATTTGGTTTGTCCCCACCTATCAGGACCCAAAGGAAACCTTCTTTGTTTACAATGACGGAATGTACTTATTCATACTTCAGGACGTTTTAATTTAAATTTCTTATTACCCGTACCCCAAATGACCAGGGCCAAGAAGTACATAATAATTTACCAAAGCCTGGTTTATGAAAATCAACTAAACTTAAGCCTACAGATTGGTAAGAAAGTAAGAGTTAGGTGATGAGAGTAGAAAGTACCAAGGCCAGAGGCAAGTGATGAAGGATGGGGCAGGAACCTATTTGTTTGAGCGGGGGGTGGGGAAGGGCGGGAGGCAAGAGAGAAAATGGCGTTAGAGGAGGCTGTGATACGGGGCTGGGGGGAGCCAGACAGAGCAACGGAGACTTTTGTCATGACTGGAACCCAGGCCTGAGTGCCAAGACGGCCCGAAGGAACCGATTTGCCCTGTGGCCCAGATGTGGGAGCGTTGGCATCTGGCGCCAACAGGACAGAAGATGAAACGAAGTTATCCAGGTCGAGAAGGCCTTCCGTAATCCAGGATAGGCAGGTTTGGGTAACAGAGAGAGCTCTCCGGGAACTGCTTGGCTGAGATCTGTATCCACGGATGCACCCGGCTTCCAGCTGGTATAAACCTGGATTCTGAAGCAAGGGACCATTTCCGGAAGCATTGAGTTCATTCCCATCTTCGGATGTCTCCAAGAGAGGCCGGGTGACAGAAAAGAGACTCTGGCTTCCAGATCGGAGATGGGTGGTGAGGCGCGAGGGGGAAAGAAGACCTTTGAGATGGACGGGGAGTGGGAAACTGACGGATCTTGACGTTTCAAGCTGGTCTTGGGTTCTAAGAAAACATCAAAGTCGCTGTTGCCTGAACATACTTTTTCTTTTCTTCTTCTTCTCCTTCTTCTTCTTTTTTAACATGTATTCATTTATGAGAGATGGAGAGAGACAGAGCATGAGCGGGGGAGGAGCAGAGAGAGAGGGAGACACAGAATCCAAAGCGAGCTCCAGGCTCTGAGGTGTCGGCACAGAGCCCGAGGCGGGGCTCGGACCCGCGAACGGCATAAGATCGTGACCTGAACCGAAATCAGATGCTCACCCGACGGAGCCACCCAGGCGCCCCCTGAACGTAACTTTTTCACACTCCAACGTGTTGGGCCTCCAGTCCTCAGTAGCCCAGCGTTCACAAAGTCATGAAGAGAAGCGATAACGGGGTTGCCCGGTTGTGCATGCTGAAGCTTTTCTTGCATGGAGCGTCATCCAAGTTCAGAGTTTCTGCCGGCTTTCTCCACAGAGAAAGAGTTTCTCCTTCAGCAGTGGGTCCACGAAGACCCTGATCGTGAATCACCTGCCTTGGGTCATTCCTGAAGTCTCCTGTCTTGGTCTCTGGACTACTGCTTTTTTATTCTGTGGCTCCATCTCAAACGTAGGGCTTTAATGCCTTTTCTATTCTTGATCCCTGGGCTAATGCGTGAGGAATGGAAAGGGGGCCGGGTAAGCGAAGCCTCCTGGGTGGGTTTTCCTTCTGTTGTCCTTTTACCGCTCTCGGTCCTTAGGGCTGCCCTGACGAGTTCACTTAGGGGGACCAGCAGCCTTAGCTGAGACGGGGATAGATGGTTCTGGGTCTTGTCTTGTCTCATTGCCAGGAGACTACCTTTTCTCTCGTTTCTGATCAGAACGGCTTGCTTTATCTCTGCTGCCCACAATCCATATCTGCATGCATATTTCATGATTTTCTTACCTTCCAGTTGCTTCTGAAAAGAATAAAAATGAAAAACAAAAAGACAGGGGAGAGCAAAAGCAGAAATAAACACTTTCATGTAGCGGACCCTGGGGTATTAGAATCGATGTTTCCCCCCCCCAAATCTGAATCTCCCACCAGTAAACTCTGTCCGGGGGTTGGCGTACATAGGGTTTTAGGATAGGATTTGGCTGGAACAGCACAAAGAAGGGCTATTTTTCTCCTGTTTTTCAACAGATGGGCTTCAAATGATGCGGGGGTGGGGGTGGAGGGGGGGGTCACTTTAAAGCAGACCAGGAAGAGCAGAGCCCAGAATCACTGGCGGGTTGTCTGCCCCTTAGCTGTGAGGTTTTGAGGAAGCTCTTTTATGGGATGTCGATGGGCGTTAGCAGCCCCATTACATAACAGGGTGTCTCCGCCAAGGCCTGGTGTCCAGTTCCAGAACCCCTAACAGAGGCGCCGAGACAGACTGACACTGTCCACGGGCCATTTGAGGAGAAGGAGTCACAGGAAGAGGAGCCCTCTGTGTGTGCATCATTTAATGAGGCCGTGGCAGAGCCTCGATGCCCAGAGAGGGTGTGTTTTTCAGCGGTGCTCAGTGGTGGGGAAGGGGAAGAAAGCTACGCCCCTTCTTCCTTGCTCTCCTGGGGCAGAATTGTTCACCGCCTGTGCCTGTCCCAGGCTGGACTCACCTGCTTTGAGACATCCCTGGGGACAGAGACGGGTGAGGCCCAGCATCACCCCTTGTGACTCAACTCTGGAGGGGACAGGTGACTTGCAGCGGGAACCTTTTTCTTGTAGGAATGGGGGAGCTCCTGGTATCACCGCCACTGCTGGGGTGACCTGCCTTTCTAGTTATTGAGAATACACTTAGCATATAGCAGAGAAGACCAGGCTTTGAGCCCTGGAACCACCCTTTGCCTCGTGACTTTGGGCAAATTATTTTACTTGTCTGGGCCTCCATTTGGAGAGGATTCTGTGTCCAGAGTGGCTTTGACATTCCACCACTTTGTCATCTAATCGATGTTTCTTTCTTTCTTTCTTTCTTTCTTTTTTAATGTTCGTTTATTTATTTTGAGAGAACATGAGCAAGGGAGGGGCAGAGAAAGAGGGAGACAGGGAATCCCAAGCATTGGGCTCTGCACTGTCAGTGCAGAGCCCAATGCAGGGCTTGAGCTCACGAACCATGAGATCATGACCTGAGCCGAAGTCAAGAGTCAGACGCTTAACAGACTGAGCCACTCAGGCGCCCCTTGAGGTTTCTTTTACAAGTCACCAAGGTATGGATTCTTTGCGAGGGGCTCATCAGGGAAGCAGGGGGCTGTGTCCTGCACCGAACATCTGGTTGATTGGAAACTGCAGCACAGGCGAGCCCCCAGATGTCTCCAGACGTTGCTACATGTCCCCTGGGGTGGGGGTGGGGGTGTGCAAAGTCTTCCTCAGTTGAGAATGGCTGGATACACTTAGCTCTTCGGATCAACCATGACCTCCTGGAGAACAGTGTCCATGTTATTTATTTATTTTTCCTCCCGCCCCAGCACCAGGCATGGGCTGGAAGTTCCTGCTGGCATAAATGAATCCATGAATGAAAACGCAAGTAGGCACGCAGCAGGACCACGGCACAGAGAAGCGCTTAGTCCAGGGGGACCTATGTCCCCAGGTAAACCAACGCTTGAACCTCACGTCCTCCATGTCCTTCCTGACCTTGCGAGCAAGACCTCGACTTTCTGAATCACCACATCCCTCGATGAATTTCAGCCAGGACACAGTGCTGGGAGTAGAGTGGGGCTCAAGTTTGAAGAATGAGTAGTTTTTTTTCCCCAGAGCACTATTTCTAGGAAAAAGGTTATGAACAAAAATAAACAGGAAATTACTACTCCCCAGGTAGGGCGAGACAACCCTATTTCCATTTTCCCTGCATTCCCCTCCCTGGCCGTCGAAGCAGGGTGGCTTCGGGCTGAGGACCTGTGGTGACATACAGACAAGGGCTTGGCAGGCGGGTGCACACAGATCTGGGTCACGTCAATTAGGAGCCCAGACATCGCCGGCGAGCTGCCTCTGGGAGCTCCACTTCCGCATCTGTAAGAGGAAGAGTGTAACGCCGCCCACAGAAGGTTACTGTCAGGTTCTACTGAGGCAACTGTGTGAAAATCCTCACCTAGCAGGCATTTAACAACAGTACCACCTCCCCTTCTTTGTACTAACCAGAGAATTCAACGACGCGATTTCTTTTTTTTTTTTAATTTTTTAATGTTTATTTATTTTTGAGAGACAGAGAGCGAGAGGGGGAGGGGCAGAGAGAGAGAGGGAGACACAGAATCCAAAGCAGGCTCCAGGCTGGTCTCTACCCACTAAACCGCTAAGCATCCTATAGTGCTCAGGCCGGCCCCGACAACAAGGAACGATCCAACCACAACGTCAGCGGTGCGAGAGCGAGAACCCTGGGGTCCCCAGGGCGCATTCCCAAAAGCCATGCAGTGCTCCTGGAGCAGCGTGTGGCGGTTGCAGAGGCGAGCAGTACCAATACGCGGTGGTGGCAGGGAGCCCCCCGAGCGAAGGCCCTGGGGAGGGCCCTGAGGAGGCTGCTCTTGCTGGGGAGTGAGGCAGAATTTAGGCTGCTGGAAGAAGGAAGGGCAGCAGGGGCGGCCAGGGCTCAGGGGGAGGGGCGAGCGTAGATCGCCCTGCGGGGCAGCGGCTCGGGGTCGGGAGGAGTGGGGGGAAGGGCGCTGAGGTTAGGAGGTGCAGGCGGAGTGCGGGCCAGAGCACCGCCCTGGCGGACGGGGAGGCTTCTCCCAGGGTGGTGGGCGAGACTTGCGGCAGAAAGGCTGGTCTGCAGGAAGGAGACTCTGAAGGGAGCAAGGGGTCCACTGCAGCAGACGGACACACGGATGGCAATCTGTCGCGAAGGCTGGGGGGGGTACCCTGGCGGTCACCCGCCTGGTCCTCAGTTTACCCTAAGAGAACCAGGCGGCGGCAGATTAATGTCTGGTTAGTCAATGACTCAGCGGAGGTGAGGCAGGCCCTGTCCTGGGCGCTGCTCGGGGTGCCCTCTGGAGGCCGGGCGGTCCTGCCTCCGCGTTGTACGGAGGGGAAGGGACGCAGAGAGGTTCAACGGCGGCCCGAGGCCCAGTCGCGGGAGTGGCAGAGCAGGCTTTAATGGATCGGGCCGACCCCGGGACGCTCGAGCTGGCGCAGCAGCCGTGGCCTGGCTCCCGCGCGGTGGCAGCCTAAGCCCGGGGTGACTGCGAGGGCCTCGCGCCGGCGGCGTGCGCAGGCCCGGCTGGCCCCGGAGATCTGCGTGTGCCCGGGTCCCGTGAGCGCTGTGCATTTCCTCCGCTTCTCCTCGCGGCCCATCTTCCCCGCAGGAGGCAACTAGCTGGGCCAGCCCTTTGTTCGCTTCCTCCTGTGAGCATCTCCGCCTGCCCGCCCTTGGCGCTGGCTTCATCAGCCCTACACTGCTGCCCGTCCGGTGTATTGTGTGTGTGTGCGTGTGTGTGCGCACCCGTGTGTATGTGTTTGTATCTGAATGTGTGTGTGGGCAATATGCATATATGTATGTTTGCATATGTGCGTGTGTGTGTACACGTGGGCATGCATGTGTGTGCACACGCGTGTGGGCATGCACGTGCATGTGCGTGGTGTGCGTGTGTATATGTGTGCACGTGTGCCCACACGTCCGTGCATGCATGTGTGTGAGCGCGTGTGCTGCCGGGATCACCGGAGAAGCTCTCGCTTCTCTCGCTGCCCGTGTAGCCAGGTGGCTGCATGTAATATATTTAAATACATTCAGTGAGATGCGTGAACCAAAAACAACTCCTGGGAGCCGGTTTACAGCAGAGTAGCAGGTCCCTCTCAGCGTGTGTCACAGCCGTCTGGCAGCCTGGGCTACTTTTAATAGCGGAGGAGAGGGCGGGAGAGGGAAGGGAGGCTGGGCAGAAGGGAGAAGAGAGGAAGGGGCACGTAGGGGAGAGAGGGGACGTTGGCAACGGTGGGCTGATGGGGAGACGGGCGTGCGTGCACATATGAACCTGTGTGTGCATGTGTGTGGACACGTTTGCGACAGACGTCTCGTTGTGAGACAGAAAACTCAAGGAGGTGCCGGGGTGGCTCAGTTGGTGAAGCGTCTGACACTTGGTTTTGGCTCAGGTCATGATCTCATAGTTCATGAGTTTGAACCCTGTGTCGGGCTCTGTACTGACGGAGTGGAGCCTTCTTAGGATGCTCGCTCGCTCGCTCTCTCTCTCGCTCTCTCTCTCCCCCTCCCCTGCCATATGCACATGCTCTCTCTCTCTCTCTCTCTCTCAAAATAAATAAGCTTTAAAAAAGGAAAAGAAAACCTCAAGGAAGGCCACCTTTCGCCAGGCTGGTTCCACCCTTTGCAAGCAGATGCATTTGGTGGAGGTGTTAACCGAGCGAGAGAGAGGACTTACTCTGATCTTTTTGTTTTCTGCTTCCTAACCAGTCTCGTCTCCTTTCCTCTCTTCTTGTGCCAGTCTTTCAGAGTTGGGTCTGGGAACCCCTGCGGGGTCATCTGTAGGTTGGAAGATCATATTAGAATATTTTCCCTTGGGGTCCTGCTTTGTAGTGGTGTTGGAGTCACCGCGTGTGAAAGCTCTGATTCCTAAGCAAGTCAAAGTACTGGCCTGAGGAGACTCCGTATTTCTCCAGAAGACTTGGACTTGCTGTCTGAGGGCATCTGGCTGGCTCTGACAGGGAAGAATAGCCCACAAGGGTCCCTGGTTTCCTGTGTTGGCTGAGGCGTGGCTCTCTGGCAGAGACCTGGAGCTTATCACCCGGAGTCAGAAAGGCTGGGTTTGCCGTCCTCTGAGAACATGTCCTGTCAAAGACCCTGATGGACACCCCGTCCCCTTCTCTTAGTTCCTCCTGGGAGGTGGCCACCCTCCTAGGGTTTCCTCCAAGCTCTGCCGTGCACAGCCTTGGGCTGCCTCTGCCCCTGTCCTGAGGGGTGGGCCCTGTTTCTCGGAGGCAGGGTAGCAAATCCGCGGGGCTGGGCATTTCTGCTGAGACCGGCCAAGCAGCCCGTGTAAGCCCAGGGTTTCACCTCCTCCTGCTTCCGACGGGCACCAGGGCAGCCATGGACCCTTGGTCTCTGGTCTGTTGTTGTCACTCTGGATAGATGTCTATTTTTGAGGGGTTTTAGGATCATGATTACTTCTATCGTGTACTGATTGGCACAAAAACAGCGAAGCGTAGCAGGGGTGTCTGATGGCGGCGGAGCTGTGGGGGACTTGATGGCAGTGGCGGCCACTTACATGGCGCCCCTCTGGACGCGAGATCAGATGGCGTCCTGAGAGTCTTCAAGAACTGAACCTGTTTGTAAGGAGAAAGCTTCTGAGCCCCTTTTCTCTCGGGGATGCCCGGGAGACAGACGTTCTTCTGCAAAAACCCAGTGAGGGTCAAGCCTGCGGAGATCATTTGCTCTGTAATTTTAAAAGCAATAAAAGTGGGTGTAGAAAGCTTCTCAAAGGTGGATCAAACGCTTCCAAATGTTACAACGCCGGTGAAGACTAGTCTCTACCTTCTGGGGGCGAGGGCGGGAGGGTGGACTTCACCCAACCAGGTGGTCCATCCGGCCGCTTCCCTTCCGCAGAAGGAGCCAAAGTTGTGTTCTTTACAAGCCCTGTCTGTCCTTTATTGCTTATTCAGCACGATTGCACAACCCAGAGTAAATAATAGTGAAAGCAAATGGGCCAGCACTAGTGTCTGTTTTACGAGAATTTAATTACGTTTCTCATGGCAAAGTTGGATCTTTTCTTTGCTTTGTGGCTTTATCACTGTTTGGTCTTCATTAAGGCAAGCATTGCGTGCTCTGGCGTGTACCAGATACTAACAAAATGGGGCAAAGGAGGCCCGCCTGGACGGAACAAGTGATTTCAGACGGGTGCCTTCCTCTTCCTCCTCCTCCTCTGCTGCAGCCCCCCCCCCCCACATCCCATGTGTATGAAAAATCTGTCATTCCCCCCCAAAGCAGGCTCCCCTCCCCAGAATTCATTCTTTTCTTTTTAAATTTTTTTAATGTTTATTTTTGAGAGAGAGAGAGAGAGAGAGAGAGAGAGAGTGCGAGCAAGGGAGAGGCATAGAGAGGGAGACACAGAATCCTAAGTAGGGTCCAGGCTCTGAGCTGTCAGCCCAGAGCCCGACGTGGGGCTCAAACTCACGGGCTGCAAGATCATGACCTGAGCTGAAGCCGGAAGCTTAACCGACTGAGCCGCCCAGGTTCCCCCCAGAATTCATTCTTTTGTATGAAAGTCCCAGATTATAGAAGCATAGGGAATCCAGCAGGGGTCCAGGCTCTACCCCATGCTAAATGTGTGAGGACGGGCAAGTCGCTTAACTCTCCAAGCCCTTATTTTCTCACCTGTGTGACGGGGATAGTATGCCTGTCTGGTTTGCTTCTGGGAGCTTCTGTGAGCATCAGAAGAGATCATGTGCGAGTGAGTGTTGGGAAGCTTGTGTCTCTACGTGCTGTGAAGGAGGAAATGGAAGGACCCAGATCCTTTCTCTCACACTCACCCAGTGTGTGGTACCCCTGAGCACGAGGCTGGGGACCCGGCCTTCTCCAGGTCACAGCGCATCCTAGTTCCTAGCACGGCGCTCAAGAAATGTTTTTTAAAAGAAAATATTTGGCAAGAAAATGTTTTTTTTTTTTAATATTCCTTATATAAATTCAGAGCTAGGAACATTTTTCAAATGAACTACCCTAATTAATAGTGGAATTGATTCATTGGGTTGTTTGTTACAGTGCTGAGCGCCTCCTTAAAAATTTTAAGTTTGGCCAAAGAATTGAAACGGGGATCTCAAAGGCCCACCTGTACCCCGTGGTCATCGCAGCGGGGTTCGCAATAGCCAAGAGGTAGAAACAATCCAGATGTCCCTCAACAGATGAACGGATCAAGAAAACGCGGTCTATACGTGTGACGGACTGTGAGTCAGCCTTAATAAAGAAGGAAATCTTGCCATTTATAAACGTCACGGATGAGCCTAAGGGACCTTCTGCTAAGCCAGTCACAGATGGACAAATACTGCATGATTCCACTTGCAAGAGGTGTTCCAAACAGTCAGACTCACAGAATCACAGAACAGGACGGAGGCTTCCAGGAGCTGGGGGGAGGAAGAGAGGAGGCAGGCAGAATTGTTTTCTCCGTGGGCATAGAGCTTTAGTTATGCAAGACGAGTGTGTCCTAGAGAGCCTCAGTACAAACGAGTCCCTGGAGTTAAGCGCATGGTACTGCACATTTTAATTATGTTAAGAAGGTAGATGGGTGCTTATCAAAGAAAAAGCCAGACCAAATAAACACACACACACACACACACACCCCAAAACACAAGGGGCAGAAAAGTCTTTCCACCCTACCAACCTGACCCATTAATGTGATACTAAATATACTGCCTGAATTATTGGCAAAAAAATATTGTTTAAAAAGAAAAAGCTGTTTTTAGGGATGGCTGAGGCCGAATGTCTGAAGGATTTTGAAAGCTTTACAACTCCGGTTTTCAACCTTACTGTCTACAGGAGGGCTGCAACCTGGAATTTTCTCGCAGCCCTGTTTCCTCATGATTCTTCCTAACGACGGGTATTTGTGCATAATATATCCCTGAAGCTGGCAAGTGCTGTCAGAGAAAACAAAGAGGCTAAGAAAGCCCCAGAAGCTCTGGACCAGGGAAAATAGGGTTTCTTGCATCAGCTCAGGCGGCGTCTGCCTGCTCCTGGCGGTACCTTTGAGGAATCTGGCGTTTGACTCGAGGGATGCCCAGCATCTGGGAAGTGCCTCTTCCCTTTTTAATTTCTCTTAATCAGATGGGGAGCGGGGAAGCTCACTGAGGTGAGAGGAATCCCCACTTCCGGTTTCCGTGGATAGGGTGATTTCCCACTAAAATCAGGAAATCTTGTTCCATGTCTAGGCGGGCCAGGGGAGCGGGCACTCTAGGAGATGGCTTGAAGCCCCATTGCTGCTTTGGTTTCTGTAGCTTGCTGACCAAGGGGCACCCAAGGAGAAGGAAGCCTTTTCAAATTTGCACCCCGTTACTCTGTGTAGGTTAGTGACACCCGGAGAATTCACTTCTTAAAACATGGCCGACCAGATATCTCCAAGACTCGCTTGTGGACTCTCAGCTGCCCCCTATTGCTGTTCCTGATTCTTCTATCGATCTCTTGTTGATTCCCTCACGCGGCCCCACGTAACCAGTCCGTCCCTCCTGTCTCCACTGGTGGCTCATTTTGATCCTTCCTTCCTGTGAATGTAGATGCTTCTTAAGATTGTGTTCTAGGGGCGCCTGGGGGGCTCAGTCGGTTAAGCCCCACCTTCGGCTCAGGTCACGATCTCACGGTTTGTGAGTTCGAGCCCCGCGTCAGGCTCTGTGCTGACAGCTCGGGGCCTGGAGCCTGCCTCAGATTCTGTCTCCCTCTTTCTCTGCCCCTCCCCCGCTCACCCTCTGTCTCTCTGTCAAAAGTAACTAAGCATTAAAAAAAATTAAAACAAAACAAAAAAGATTGTGTTCTAGAAGTGACCCCCTCCCTTCTCTTTATACATTCTTCTTCTTCACCTCTTCCGACATTATGGGCTCATCCATAACGTCGAGGCTAAATTGTTCACAGACCTCACAACTTCCTAGGGAGCTTGCGAAATGCACAGTCCTGGGGCCCGTGTCCAGCTTGTCTGATTCAGTAGGTTCGGCGCAGGGTTGAGACGTTTGCATTTTTTTTTTTTTAGCGTTTTTATTTTATTTTTTGAGAGACATAGAGATAGGGCGTGAGCAAGGGAAAGGCAGAGAGAGAGGGGGACACAGAATCCGAAGCAGGTTCCAGGCTCTGAGCCGTCAGCACAGAGCCCGACGCGGGGCTCAAACTCACAGACGGTGAGATCATGACCTGAGCTGAAGTCGGCCGCTTAACCGACTGAGCCACCCAGGCGCCCCACGTTTGCATTTTTAACATGCCTCCCAGGACACTTTGAGAAATAGCCCTAGGATCGTGATTCCCAGACGCCAGTCTCTGGTTCGCTGCCTGCTCTCCGCGAGAAATCCTCACTTCCTGTGCCGGGCTGGCTGTTTCCCTCTGTGTATTTCTTTGATACTTCAGACGAACCCTTCCAAAAGTAAACACATCATTATGCACAATAGCCAAAAGGTGGAAACAGCCCAGAGGTCCTCTGACAGATGAGTGGGTGAGCGAAGTCTGATAATCCACACAGTGGAATATTCTTCAGTCTTAAAAAAGGAAGGGAATTCTGCAATCAAATGCTCTACCCTGAGCTATACCGCCGAGGAAGGGAATTCTGACCCATGGTACAACGTGGATGAATCTCGAAGACCTTATGCTGAATGAAAGAACTAAGCCAGACGCAAGAGGACACGTGCTGTATGATTCTGCTTCCATGAGGTATCTAGAGTCGTCAGATTCACAGAGACAGAGGTAGGATGGCCGTGGCCAACACCTTCGGGGAGGAGGGGAATGGGGAGTCTGTGTTTGATGGGGACAGAGTTCTGGAGGTGGATGGCGGTGATGGCTGCCCAGCCCTGTGGACGTTCCCAACACCATGCACTGTGCACTTAAAAATGGGTATGATGATAACTTTTATGTTCTATATACTTAACCACGGTGGGAAAAAGCAGACCCATCAAGTCCCCTTCTCTTGCCCCTCCCCTACCAAACTCTCATCTCGAGGTTCGTATTTACTTGCTATAACTCTAATAACGCAACTGGGGGGATGGCTTAGGGGGAACCCACTTGACTTAGTTTCTCTGAGCCCAAGCACTAGAACAGGAGCTTCCTCTGCCCTGAGACTCTCTTGAAGATTGTAAAGGAAAACGAGTCTATAAGCAACATCACCTCTTCTGGAAAGCCGCCTCCCCCGACCTGGAGGATGGGGCCGGCAAGTTCTGATGATGTTCGAGTTCACCTGTGGGGGGGGGGGGTGTGCGGACACAGGCTGGAACCATCACCTGTCATTAAATTCTCTGAGATGCAGGAAGGCCTCTCCGAAGAGGAAGCAGCGTGTGCCAAAACTCAGAGGCCGGAGAGACAGCCTTCATTTGGATAATTGCAAGTCTTTCCTTTCAGCAGCTGCCGATGGGAAGGGCCGCAGGCCAGAGGCGCCACCTGCCCTGAGCGTGCGTGCCCTCCCTCCCTCCCCTGAGCCGGGCGCACGCACCGCAGCCGTGCCCCGACCTGGAATCTGGCTCTGGGAGGAACACCGATTTAGACACCAGCGTTTGACCGAGCCAGTGTTGTGTTATCGCCGCGTGAGTGAGCCTGGATCCTCGACTTCCTGTCGATGCGAATTTGCACGTTTTGCCACGGGGGGCGGTTCTTTCAGAACTTTGAGGTTTTAGAGAGTGACTTCTCAGTGCTCCTGGTGTGAGTGAAAACAGGCTCCGGCAGAGCCCCGCCGCTGTGCTCAGTACGATTTAGTGTTTCCTGTGGTCCCGTGGGACTTTGTCAGTGACCGTGGTTCGCAAGTCGCCACACGGCAGCAGGTGAGTCCCACCCAGGCCTGCGTCACAGGGCCAATTTCTAGGATGCACGTTTCCATTCGGGGGCTGGGATCGCTGAACATGACATCCTGGGTTGTCGCCTGCTTTCATTCCTGTAGGGAGGTAATGCTTAGACTTTCAAACGGATACCACGTCTGTGCGGGCAAAATAAAACCTGAATGTAAATTCAGAGTCTAGCCCGCAGCATCAGCGTGCCCTGGGGGCGTCCGCTCCAAGGTCTGCGCTACTGTGTTCTAGACGGTTTGGGAAGCCCTCAGCTTTTTGAAACCTTTTCCAAAGCTGCCTTAAGAGCTCAAAGATCTCGTAAAATCGTTTCCCATTTTCCGCCCCAAAGTGCTCCTTCATTGACAAGCATGTCTGAGAATCGAATGTTCTGTCGCCCAGGTGGCCACGGGGTGCCTGGGTGGCTCAGCCTGTTGAGTGTCTGACCTCAGCCTCAGGTCATGCTCTCGAGGTTTGTGAGTTCAAGCCCCTCGTCAGGCTCTGTGCTCACAGCCTGGAGCCTGGAGCCTGCTTTGGGTTCTGTGTCTCCCTCTCTCTCTGCCTCTCCCCCCTCTAAAAAATAAACATTAAAAAACCAAAACAAAACCAAGATGACCACACACACACAAGCGATGTTTGCCAGGAGGAGTGTGGTCCTGTTTCTGCCAGCCGCTGGCGCAGCCCCGGGAGCACGCACCAATTCAGTCGTTCCCCAGGGGCGCCGATGACGCGAGATTTCATCCTGGCCACCCCTGAATGAATCAGAGTGCCTTCCGCAGGATGCAGTGGGGACGCGAATATACAAGCGTGGCATTTTCTGGATTTCTGCGCATCCATTCTGCAGGGAAGACGGTGGAAATGAATGCAAATGAATGCAGACCGGCGGCCCTGACGAGCGGCGAGAAGCCTCCATTCGGCAGCGTGTGCGCCGTTGATTTCTCGTTCTTGAAGGCGGCCCCTGTGCTCTGATAAGAAACGGGGTGCGAAGGAGGAAGGAATTTGGCGGTTAGGCTTTGCGAACGAGCTGGCTTGTGAAGCAGGATGGTGCGACCTTCACGGTTCATTTCCCCGGCACTTAGGCGTGCGTGATTTTAGCGTGCGGTCGGTGATCTGCTTTGTCACAAAGAGGCTCAAGTTCCTCTTCACTGGCACCTGCCCTGTCCCCCGACTTCGGTGTGTGGGTGGCAGTGAATCTAGGTTTTGGTATTGAACGTCCCCTTTGCTTGGCTTTTATGGCTTAGCGCAGGACCTAAGGGCTAGTGGTTTTCATCTGTGGATGCAAATTAGAATCTCCCAGGGGGAACTTGTGCAAAGCATGAATACCTGAGCCCTATTCCAATCCAGTTGGAGAAGAATCTCTGGATGGTGCTGAGACATTGGTATTTAAAAAAATTGTTTTAATGTTTATTTTCTGAGAGACAGAGAGATCATGAGCGGGGGAGGGGGCAGACAGAGAGGGAGATGCAGAATCCGAAGCCCAACGCTGGGCTCGAACTCACAAACCATGAGATCATGACCTGAGCTGAAGCCGGACGCTTCACTGACTGAGCCACCCAGGTACCCCTGCATCGGTATTTTTAAAAAGCGACTTTTTGGCTGATTCAGATGTACAATGGTATCTAGAACCCCCTCCGGCCACGCAGAAGGCTCCGCACTCCTGGGTGGGCACAGAGACTTGATCGCACCACACAGCTGATAGGAATGGACTGTTCACCACACAGCTGATAGGAATGGACTGTGAGCAGTGGGGACAGCAAATGCAACCTACGAGTGTGGAGATCCCGGAGACTGTGCTATTAACAAGCTGCGTGAGCTCCCCGGAGGTGTGTGTGGTGTTTTTCAGTTTCCTCATCTGCGAAATGGGGTTAATGATCGCTACCCTGTGTTCCTTGCTGGGCTGCTGGGAAAAGAGCTAATGAAATCATTTATGTATGAGAAAGCACACTGAGAAATATAATAAAGGAAGCTGTCATTATTCCCGGCATATTTCAGTGTAATAAAAAGCCCAATACACTGTAACTCTGTCTAAAGCTTTAGCATATGGCTTGAGTGTGAATAAGTATCAGAATGTGTCCACTCATCAAAATGTTTGTAACACCCTTTCTAAAAGACACTCAGGAATGGATGGATAGAGCTAGATACCTTTGTGTTTCAGTTGGGATCAGTCAAGGCTCTAGAAGGCAGTGCCTTAACCCGTGTCTGGTTTTAGACTGCCTTGAAGTTTCCACTACTTTTGCTCCACCAAAAGCCCACTGTTTTGTTTGTTTTGTTTGTTGGTTTTGCCCCGCCCATTGGGAGATCTGGGGCTCATTACCGGAACTGTGATTAAATCTAGCGTGTCTTTATTTTGATAAATCTGGCTTTATTTTGGCTTCCAGGATTTAGACTCCTTGGTTGCCGCTGTGGTGTTCTCTCTTTTCCAGTTGCCCCTTTGAATATCTTTGAGTCTAGAAGTGGGTGTGATGCAGGAGACAGACCATCTCTGTGGGTCGTTAAACTCAGGAGAAAGGTTGTGCTTATAAAAGCTCACTAAAGCTCATATGGGCGTTTGCTTACTTCCGAGGGAAAAATCTTCCTGGTTCAGGTGATTGCAGTGTGCTCGAAGAGCACGAGGGGAAAAATAAGCAAGCCATGTGTGGCCAATGTTGACAATTCCCGTAATAAAAGGACCAAGGCGGACACACTTTGTTTGACTGCTTCGGCTCTTTTCTTTTCCTGGATAGAGTCAATAGCACTGACCTCAAAGAATACAGTCAGGATTGTGTGATCCCATCACGAGTAGCAAAGGTCTAACTTTACTGCCCCGTCGGGCTCCAGACCAGAAGAGGAAATTCTGATGGGGACTCGTGACCATCTGTCCCCCAGTCGAGGGTGTCTGGCTGTAGCTGTCCAGCCGGGGGTTTTGCTGGCTTTATGGACTGGCCTTTAATGAATTTATTTTTTTCCTCTCCAGCATCTTTTTTTCCTGGCCTTTCTGAAGGCTGTCTTATAAGAGGTGTTAGGACGGCGGGGTAGAATCACTGGAGTTGGGCGCCTTGGAATAGTCATTGTGTCAGGCTCCTGAGTTCTTGGGATGGGACGCAAATCCCGTGAGCCTCTGCAGAAGGAAGCAGCATTTTCATAAATGCGTGGGCCTCCTGGCTTTCAGCACTAACCTGCTAGTTAATCAGGTCATAGCATGTGCAGCCGGCCCATAGAGGAAGGCGTGTTAGGGCTCTGTGAGCTTCCTGAAGGCAGGGCCCGTGACTTCTTCATAAATGTTTGCTGAACTGATCATGCCTTACTCTCTCTTTAAAGTGAAAACTCAAAGCAGCGAAAGCCCAAGTGATGGATGGGGTCGTAGCTCCACGTTTATCTGTGTGTTTAAATCAAACATTTGTTCATCTCTTGGTGTACCCAGCTGCAGTGCTGGGCAGGGCTTGATTCTAATAGCATTATAAATTAGGCTTTCTCCACGCAGGCGCTCACTGTGCTGTCCTGGAGAGAGGCAGTTTCCCTGGGCGGTTACAGTGGGGGTAAGGACATAATGGATTCCCCAAGTGCTTTTTAGCTGGAGAGCGGTACAGAAATATTAAGGTTTCATTAATGCGCATACTCGCAACAGTTATTTGATCAGACTGTTCCCATTAGGAGGCAAGAGGGGGTTGTAATACACTATGGGTTATCAATGTGGGGGGTAAGCCTGTACACACATATGTCACTAATATCAGCACACTCTCCATGATTTTGCAAAATTTACACTAGTTTCTGTCCACCCTTGACCATACCTGGAGCGTTTGCATCAATAAATAAAGAGTTATGATAAAAATAATGACAACTCTTCAGTTCTAGTCTGCCCACATGCTAGACACTGCGCTGCGGGCTCCCAGTCTCTCTTAATTCCTATACAGACACAGTGAGGTAGGGGTGTCATTTCCTTTTTGTAGATAAGAAAACTGAAGTTACTTAGGTCATATAGGAAGTATGTGGGGCAACACACAGGTCCGCCTTGCTTCCAAGTCTGTACTATTTGTAACTATGTTTGTTTATTTTTTAATGTTTATTTTTGAGAGAAAGAGACCGTGAACAGGGAAGGGACAGAGAGAGGAGGACAGATGATCCAAGGATCTGAACAGGGCTCTGTGCTAACAGCAGCGAGCCCGATGCGGGGCTGGAACTCACACACCGTGAGATCATGACCTGAGCCACCCAGGCCCCCTGCAATTACGTTTTAGTAACAATTTCGTTCGGTTGGCGCCCTAGCGTGGAATTAACAAAGAGTACTAGCCCAAGCTGCGGTTCAGTCAAAGCAGAGTTGCAACCTGGGGGGAACAAACTTCATTAATTCACTTTTTCCCACTCAACAGTAGGTGCCTAACGCAGGACTACACAGACGGTGCTGTGCGCTTATCAGTGTCCATTTATATACCCTTTAAAGAATGCTTTTTAATTTTTGTACAGTAAAAATCGCTGTTTTGGTGTATAGTTCTGATACATGCATGGGATCCTATAACGAGCACTACAGTCAGGATACAGAACACTTCCGTAACCTCCAGAACCCCTTGCGTGCTGCCCCTTCGTAACCAGATACCCACCTCTGGCCCTAATCTTCAGCAACCTGGTCTCTTCCTCTATAGTTTTCTTTGCCGGAGTAAAGCAGACATGGAATTGCACGGTATGTAGCCTTTCTGGGTCCGGCTTCTTTCTCTCAGCGCGTTGCATTTGCAAATCATCAGTGTTGTCGCATGTATCAGGAGGGTGCTACTTTTTGTTACTGAGTATCCTACTGCTGTGTGAGGTCCAGCCAGCAGTTTGTGTGAACCACCCAACAGCTGAAGGGCTTTCGGGTTGTTTGCAGGTAGGCAGTTTTGAATATAGCTGTTGTACGAGTTTGTCTGTAGGTTTTTGTATAAATCTGTGTGTTCATTTATCTTGGTTAAGTACCGAGAGTGGATTGCTGGGTGATAATTTTTTTAAAAATAGTTTTAAGTGTTTATTTATTTTGAGAGAGAGAGAGAGTACATGAGCAGGGGAGGGGCAGAGGGCGAGGGAGAGAGAATCCCAAGCAGGATCTGCACTATTAGCACAGAGGCTGATGCAGGGCTCGAATTCACGAACCTTGAGATCATGACCTGAGCTGAAACCAAGAGTCAGACACTCAACCGACTGAGCCATGCAAGCACCTCTTGGGTGATAAGGTTAAGTATATGTTTTTAACTTTATTGGAAACTGCTAAGCTGTTTTCCAAAGTGTCTGTACCATTTCATAGCCGCATTAGCAGTGTATAGTGGTTCTAATTGCTCTGCCTTCTTGGTATCCCTTGGTATTTTCAGGTTAAAAAAAAATTGTAGCCATAATCATAGTCATGTAGAGTTAGCTGACTGTGGTTTTAACATATGGTTCCTTAATAGCTAATGATTTTGAGCATCTTTCGATGTTGTTATCATCTTTACTCATTTCTTATCTGTATGTCTCTGACACAGTGTGTGTAAATCTTTTACTCATTTAAAAATTTTTTTAATTTAAAATTAAAAATTTTCTCATTGAGCTTTAAGAGTTCTTTATATATTTTGGATTCAATTCCTTTGCCAGACATTTTACTCTCTAGTATTTTCTCTTGGTCAGTGGGTTTCCTTTTCACCCTCTTAAGAGTGTTTTTTTACAGAGCAGAAGTTTTTCATTTTGATGAAGTCAACATTTCAATTTTTTCTTTCCTGGGATCGTGCTTCTGATGTCATAATTCAGAGCTCTTAGACTAAACCAAGATCACAAAGACTTTTTTCTACAAGTTGTATGGTTGTGTGGCTTACCTCAACACAGATGATCCATTTCGAATTAATTTTTATTTAAGGTGGGAATTGTGTACTGCCTTCTTCTTTGTGCATAAGGATTGTCCTGGCAATGTGTGTTTCAAAGACTATTCTGCCTATTTCTAGGGAAAGACTATTCGCACATTTGTCAAAAGTTGACTGAGCATATTCATGTGGGTCTATTGATGGACTAAGTAGTCTGTGTCACTGATTTATGTGTTAATCCTTTTACCGGTACCATACTGTCTCGATTATTGTAGTTTTATACTAAATCTTGAAATCAAGTAGTGTGAGTACCCCCTAGCCTTTTGCTTATTTTTCAAAATGTTTTTAGCTGTTATATTTCCTTTTCTTTTTAAAAAAATTTTTAATGTTTATTTTTATATTAGAGAGAGAGAGAGTGTGTATGTGAATTGGGGCGGGGGTGGTGGAGCAGAGAAAGGTAGAGACAGAATCTGAAGCAGGCTCCAGGCTCCAGGCTCCGAGCTATCAACACAGAGCCTGACGCAGGGCTTGAACCCATAAGCCGCAAGATCACGACCTGAGCTGAAATCGGACCCTCAACTGACTGAGCCACCCAGGTGCCCCAATCTTTACTTTTCTATATGCATTTTAGAATTATTTTGTCAATTTCCACAAAAAATCCTACTGGTATTTGGATTGAGGTTGCATTGAATCTGTAGGTTAATTTGGGAAAAATGAACTTCTAAACAATGTTAATCTTCCGATCCATGAACATTGTCTATCTCTGCATTTATTTAGATTCTCTTGATTTCTTTCTTCAGTGTTCTGTATTTTTCAGTATACGGATCCTGTACATATTTTATCATCTTTGTGCCTAAGTATTTCATTTCTTTGGCAGTTTGTAAATGGTATTGTTTTTAAAGCTTTTATTGCCAAGTTTTCACTGTTAATATGTTAGAAATATAGTTGGTTTGTTACGTATCAAGCTTGTGTCCTGTGATCTTGCTAAATTCATTTAGTATCTTGATACTTTTTTTGCAATAGATTCTCTGGGATTTTCTACCTAAATAATCATGGCATCTCCAAATGGAGGTAGATATATTTCTTCCTTTTCAATCCGTGCCCCTTTCTTTTCTTTGTCTTGCCTTATTGCACTTGTTTGGGTGTTCAGTAAGAACACCTTGACTTGTTCCTGACCTTAAGGGAAATACATTTAGGCTTCCACCTTAAGTACGATATTAGCTGTAGGGTTTTAATAGATGTTCTTTATCAGATTAAGGGAATTCTATTTTAAGTTTGTTGATGTTGTTGTTTTTAATCATGAGTGGATATTGAATTTTACCAAATACTTTTTCTGCATCTGTTGAGATGATCATGTAGTTTTCCTGTTTGAGTCTGTTAAAATGTGGATTATGTTGGTTTTCAAATGTTGAAGCAGCTTTGCATTCCTGGAATATGTACCAATTGGTCATGGTATATTGTGCTTATTATATATTGCTAGATTCAACTGGTTCAACTTATTATATATTGCTAGGTTCAATCCTGGTTATTTAGAAGCTGATAGTTTGTTGAGGATTTTTATGTCTATGTTTATGAAGTTTATTATTATCCTTATATGTTCCCACCATCAGTGTATAAGTGGTTTTGATACCAGAGAAATTCTTGACTCAAAAAAATGAGTTGGGAAGTCTTTCCCTTTCTTCATTTTTCTAGAAAGGATTATGTAGAATTGGTATTATTTCTTCCTTAGGTATTTGGTAGAATTCATCATTGAAACTTTCCAGACCTTTAGTTTTATTTTTTGGAAGGATATTAATTATGAGTTCAATTTTATTAATAGATATAGGAGCATATTTAGGTTATCTCTTTGTTCTTGAGTGATAGTTTTTATTTAAAGGAATTGGTCAATTCCATCCAAGCCAGTCATCAGTAAAATAAGGCCCACATACCAGCCATTTAACCATTTATTCTTTTTTTTTAATGTTTATTTATTTATTTTTGAGAGAGAGAGAAAGCAAGAGGGGAAGGGGCAGAGAGAGATGGAGAGAGAATCTCAAGCAGGCTCCATGCTGGCAGTGCAGAGCCCAGTGCACAGCTCAGCCTCACTAACTGTGAGATCATGACCTGAGCCAATATCAGAGGAGTTGAACATTTAACCAGCTGAGCCACCCAGGAGCCCCAGCCATTTATTCTTGTAAATAAAGTTCTATTAGAATAGAGCCGTTTACTTACCTAATGTTTTGCACTGTAATAGTAGAGTAATTACGACTGAGTCCATATGGCCAACAAGCTTTAAATATTTAGTGTCTGTCCATTTACAAAAAAGTCTGCTCACACCTTGTCTGAGTTGTCAAATACACAGGCTGGGTTGTTTATCATAGTCTTTTATTAGTCCTTTAATGTCTATAAAGTCTGTAGTGTTCTCTCTTCAATTCATTCTTGATATTAGTAATTTGTATTCTCTCTTTTTTTCCCCTTGGCCACCCTGGCTAGAGATTTACCCATTTTATAGATATTTTTAAAGAACCAGCTTTTGGTTTGATTGGTTTTTCTCTGTTGTTTGGTTTTCTCTTTTCAATTTCATCAATTCCTTTCTTATATATTCCTTTCTTATACTAAATTTGGGTTTAATTTGTTTTCGTTTTTTCTTCTTCTAGTTTCTTGATGTAAAATATTAGGTTATTGACTTGAAATTTTTCTTATTTCTCCTATAAATGTTTAACACTGCACATTAGTCTCTAATCTGTATGCCACAAATTTTTGATACCTTGTATATTTTTTTCAATCAATTCAAGATACTTTCTAATTTGTCTCTTTTTGACTCCTGATTATTTAGAAGCATGTCGTTTACTTTCCAAATATTTGGGAATTTTCTAGATAATCCGGTATTGATTTCTGATTGAATTCCATAGTCAGATAATATAGTTTGTATGATTTGAGTTCTTTAAAAACTTGAAGGTTTGTTTCACAATCTACAGTGTAGTTCATTTTGGTGAATAGTCCATGTACTTGAGAAGACTGTGTGTTGTGCTGTGGTGGGTACAGTGCTCTATAAATGTCAGTTAGATTAAAATATTTAAGGGTATTATTCAGCACTTCTATAGCCTTGCTGATTTTCTGTCTACGTGTTCTGTTGATTACTTAGAGAGGGCTGTTGCTGTACCTATCCTACTATAATATTGAATTTGTTCTATTTTTTCTTTCAGTTTTATAAGTTTTTGCTTTATATATTTCGAGGCTCTCTTTTTTTTAATTTTTTAACTTTTATTTATTTTTGAGACATAGAGACAGAGCATGAGCAGGAGAAGGGCAGAGAGAGAGGGAGATACAGAATCTGAAGCAAGCTCCAGGCTCTGAGCTTTCAGCACAGAGCCCGACACAGGGCTCGAACTCACAGACCGCGAGATCATGACCTGAGCCGAAGTCGGCTGCTCAACTGACTGAGCCACCCAGGCGCCCCTGAAGCTCTCTTTTAAGATATATGCACATTTAATATTGTTATTTCTTCTTGGTGTGTTCATTCTTTTATCTTTATGTAACAATCCTCTTTATTCCTTATTGTCCTTGTTCTGAAGTTTATTTTGTCTGATATTAATAAACAGTTTCCTTTGGTTAGTGTTTCTGGAGTATATCTTTTTCTGTACCTTTAATTTCACCCTATCTATATCTGTATCTTTACATTTTTAGGTGTTTCTTGTAGACAGCATATACTTAGGTCTTATTTTTTGGGTATAGTTTTACCATCTCTGTTTTTTAACTTGTTTGTTTGGATCACTTACATTTAATGTAGTCATTCAGATAGTTGGATTTAGGTCTACCATTTTGTTATTTGCTTCCCATTTGTCTTTTCTTCTTTTGGTACCTCTTATTACCACTTCTTCTGTTCTTTTGGATTATTTGATATTTTGAAGGGTCCATTAAAATCTCTTATTTGGACTTTTGGTCATCTATCTTTTGTATGTGTGTATGAGTGTGTGTGTATGAGTGTGTGTGTGTGTTTGCTCTGGAGGTTACTGTATATATATATTTGTATACATATATATATATTCTTACCTTTTCATAATCTACTTTGAGATAGAGTTTTATTAATCGAATGAAATTAAAAACTCTACAACCAAATAGATTTTTTTTGTTGTCAGTAGTTTTCCTAATTATAAAGAACTTAAGCAGAGACAAATAATCTGTCATATTTACCCAGATCTTTACCATTTCTTTACCTTTTCCTTTATTCTTAAAGTTCTAAGTGTTATTTTAATATTATTTTCCTTCAGCCTGAAGAACTTACTTTAATATTTATTTTAGCCTATGTCTTCAGGTGATGATTTTTCCCTTTTTTTAAAACTTCACTGAGAATGTCTTTATTTTACCTTTATTCCTAAATAGTATTTTATTGGATGTTGACTTTCACTGTATATAGAATTTTTAAAACCTTTAAAGATTTTTTTCCATTGTCTTCTAGCTTCCATCATTTATTTCGTTTTTAATACTAATTTTATTTGTTTTTTTTTTTATATTTTAGTTAATATACCGTGCAATATTAGTTTCAGAAGTAGAATTCAGTGATTCATCACTCACATACAACACCCAGTGCTCATCACAAATGCCCTTCTTAATACTCATCACTTATGCAGCCCATCCCCCATCCGCCTCTCTCCATCAACCCTTAGTTTGTTCTCTGTCATTTAGAGTCTCTTGAGGTTATTTTTTTTTCATCTCTCCCTTCCTTCCCATATGTTCATTTGTTGTGTTTCTTAAATTCCACCTATGAGTTAAATCGAACGATACTTGTCTTTCTCTGACTAACTGATTCCACTTAGCATAATACCTTTTAGCTCTATCCATGTCATTGCAAATGACAAAATTTCATCTTTTGATGGCTGAGTAATATTTCATTATATCCCTAGTTTGGCTATTGTTGATAATGTTGCTATACACATTGGGGTGCATTCACCCCTTTGAATCTGTGTTTTTGTTTCCTTTGGGTAAATACCACTAATGCAATTGCTGGGTCATAGATTAGTTCTGTTTTTAGTTTTTTGGGGAACCTCCATACTGTTCATACTGTTCTCCAGGGTGGCTGTACCAGTTTGCATTCCCACTAGCCGTGCAAGAGGGTTCCTCTTTTTCTGCATCCTGGCCAATACAGGATTATCTTGTTAGTTTTGGCCATTCTGACAGGTGTGAGGTGGTATCTCCTTGTAGTTTTGATTTGTATTTCCCTGATGATGAGTGATACTCAGCATCTTTTTATGTGTCTGTTGGCCATCTGGATGTCTTCTTTGGAAAAGTGTCTATTCACATCTTCCACCCATTTCTTAACTGGGTTGTTTGTGTTTTAGGTGTTGAGTTTGGTAAGTTCTTTATAGATTTTGGATGCTAACCCTTTATCAGATATGTCATTCACAAATATCTTCTCCCATTCTGTAGGCTGCCTTTTAGTTTTGTTGATTGTTTCCTTCACTGTGCAGAAGCTTTTATCTTGATGAAGTCCCCAGTAATTCACATTTGCTTTTGTTTTCCTTGCCTTTGGTGACATGACATGAGCAGAAGTTGCTCCTGCCGAGCGAGGTCAAAGAGGTTGCTGCCTGTGTCTGCTCTAGGATTTTAATAGTTTTCTGTTTTACATTTAGGTCTTTCATCCATTTTGAATTTATTTTTGTATTGATATAAGAAAGTGGTCCAGTTTCATTCTTCTGCATGTTACCATCCAGTTTTCCCAACACCATTTGTTGAAGAGACTGTACCAAAAATTAGAAATGGAAAGAAAACTTCCGAACTCCTTCTGCGAAGCCCATTACCTTGATTCCATAACCACACAAAGATCCCACTAAAAAGGAGAATTACTCCCAGCATTTCTGATGAGGTTGCTATTTTCTCGATATGTAATATGTTGATTTTTTTGGTTGCTTTTAAGATTTTTTTCTTTACCTTTCATTTTCAGCAATTTGATTATTGAATGTGTAATCTTTTCTTTGAATTTGCTTTATTCAGGGTTTGATAAATTTTCTGAATCTGTAAATTTATGCCTTTTACCATATTTAATACATTTTTCGCATTCTTTCTTCAAACACCTTTTTTTCCTGCACCAATTGCTTTCTTCTCTCTTTGTGGGACTGCAGTGACATGAATATTAGATCTTTCGCTTTGCTCCACAAGTCCCTAAGACTCTGATCATTTTTTTCAATTTGTTTTTCTCTACCGATATCATCCGATAATTTTGTTTGCTCTATTTTCAAGTTTCTTGACACTTTCCTGCACGTATTATTTCATGCGTCTAGTGAATTGTCAAAAGAATTCAATTATTATATTTCCCAAGTCTAAAATTTCTGTCCAGTTTTTTTCAATGATTTTAATTTTTCTCTGAAAACTTCTGTCTGTCCATTAATTTCAGCAGTCTTCACGCTTACTCCTAGGGCATGGGTATAATAAATGCTTTAAAGCTTTTGTCTGATAATTCTAATATCTGGATCATCTTGGGGTTGGCATTTATTGATGGTATTTGTCCTTTTTGGGGGGGCATGTTGAATAATTTTAGATTGTATCCTAGGTATTTTGAATATTACGTTGTGAGACTCTGGCTCCTTTTAAGTCTGCTGGAGAATGATGGTTTCGTTGTTGTCGTTGTTTGTTTCTTCTCCTCCCCTCCCCTCCCCTTCCCTCCCCTCGCCTCTGTTTTCTTTCCTTCTTTTCCTTTTGAGACCCAACCAGGTGAGGCTCAGATGTGTCTGTCTCACTTTTCATGGGTGGTGGTAACAAGGTCCATTCAGCTTTCGTAGCCTTTGCTGTGTTGTTTGTATGTGCTGATCTGGAGTTGGTTTGGGATTTATGTGGGTCTTTATACCATAATTTACTTCTCGAAGCCATTGCCTCTTGGGGTCTATTTCACACATGCCTGTCTCATGAATAGTCTGGAACTTGTTTGATGTGTACACAGTTTTTCAAGATTTCCTTCCCCAACTCTCACCTCTCTGGAATTTTCTTCACAGTCTCTCTCGGGGGCCCATTTCCCCTGCTCTTCTTGTCAGACAGGTGGGCATATCTCAGCGTTTTACCCTCCCACCACAAATACATTTGTGCAGCTCTGTGGACTGGGAATACCCAGAATGCAAAGCAGTGGGAGGAGAAAGAGAACAAGAATAATCAGCATCTCTCTTCACTCTTCAGACCACAGGATCCCCCTTTTCAAGTCCTTTAGGCCAGACCGATGGGCTATTTCTTGGGGTCCTAGGTTCTCACGTTGCCCAGCGTCAGCGCCGCCCCCTGACTGGGGCTGGCCTTACATTGGGGCAGAGAAAAGAGAAAAAAACACCAGGGATAGCCTATAACACGCTTTGGTTTCCAGGGGCTCTTTTTCCCAGTTTTCTGGGCAGAAAGGGGAGATTTTTCTTTGTTTTGTTATCTTCTCCCACTGTACAGTTTTTGATGTGATTCCTCTTTGGCTCAAAGCCAAGAATTCAGAGAGGAAAATTTAATGCAGGAAATTTACCAAGGTATATTTCTTCAAGTTTCAGCTTCCCCTGTCAATCTGTCTGGTATTGTTTGCTTTTCAGAGTCATCAGGAAGTTGGGTTTTGTATTCCGTACTGACACTTCGCTTGTAAACAGTGGGAGGGAGAGGCTTTGTGGGTTTACTCCATGTCGACCAGTCCCACGAGCCTTACATCCTCGTCTTTAAAAATAAGCAGTAGCATACTATTTGGTATACCATTTAGCATACTCTTTAGCACTTGTTACTTTTTCTTTCACTTAAGAATGTGTCTTGGAGATTATAGTAATGCTATTAATAGTGACAATAAAACAATAGTTATCCAATGCTTTAAGTTCTAGGCACCCTCCTGAGCACTCTACATATATTAACTCATTAAATCCTTGCAGCAACCCCGTTAGATAGAAAGATAGTATTATTCCCATTTTACAGATGGTGAGACCTCATGAGAGAAATTAAGAAACTTCCCCTGGGTCATATAACTAGTCAGTGGAAGGGCTATCTAGGTTTTTTTGGTTTTTTTGGTCCGTATATATAATGAAAAATTATATAATAATAATAGCAATGCTACCAATATCCAACACTGAACTATCACATGCTAGCTGGAAAACTGCTGAAGAGACAGATGTACAAATGAAGTGTTTTTGTGAGCACATCACATTTCTCATTCTCAGGTAGCAAGTATATCCGTTCGCCTGTAGGAATTTGAGAAAAGTCGGGTGACTGGCCGGAGAGGTGGCCGTAGGCTTCTCTGGTATAGACCAGAGGTCTTTTCGGTGACTCTTGCCGTCCCCTCTGGATGGTCCAGGGCATTTCTAGCCAGTGTACGTTGGAATTATAGAACCATAGGTGGTTAGAGCTGGAAGAGACTCATTAGGTCTAGGTCCACCTCTAAATTTAATAAATTGCACATCATGATGTATCGGAAAGCATCTCGTAAAAGGCGAAGTGGTATGTGACCTTTAGTTGTTGCAGATAAGGAAACGGTTCTCGAGAGCTAGAGTGATGAAATCCTCGACTTCATCACCGCCCTTGGAGCTCCGTCTGTAGAACGTGAAGGTCCCAGGCGCTCTGCGGGAGACCTCTCTGATGTTAAACATAGCCTTGCAAAATAGCTGTTGTAATCGCCTTGTCTTTTGCATGAGGAAACGGAAGCTCCGAGATGATAGGTAGCTTGTCCAGCTGCAGTGACATACTCGAGTCAAGAGCCATTCACAGCTTCATACTCAGCACCCCCTCCCCTACCTGTGAATACTTGCCATGTGCTGGACATACATGTAATTACCATGTATCATGCCAATCATGTATGTAATTACCTTGTAGCGTGCTGATCATGCATGTAATTACCTTTCTGAGCGAAGGGGGGGGTACGGTGGGTACTAGTGGTTGTTATGCTGGGACTGTGCTGGGCAAACGGAGACAATGGATCACCTTAGCTCTGTGCCTCGATTTCCAGATTGCATACTTTATATTTGCCGTAGTTTGTCTGATTTAGATAATAGAGCATGTTCTAGAGGGCCAGCGTTCATGAGTATTTATTTTAATAGATCTCTTGGTCTGTTAGCGATGAACCGCCCAGAACTAGGTGTACCTTAATGGGGTGGACAGAGGTCGATGACAAATTTTGCTCATTGTCGCTGTATGAGAAAGGACATCCTTTTAGCAAATACAATTTTAAAATATGAGTCCCTTGCAAAGTCATGAGGAAAGCCCTTAAACTGATATCTGCTTTATAGATTTTCCTCTAGGGCTGAGTAGTCATGAAGTTTTTGGGATAAGTATGATTAAATATGGACAAGAGTAGATGTGTTTTCCCCTCTGTTACACTGAGACGATGGAAGATCCATTGTCTCGTGCTTCACGGAGGCAAGACTTTGGAAAGGGGAATAAGTTCAGTGTGAATTTTCTCTTACGTACTCATGAAAAAGAAATCTAGCCAACTGGTCATGATTTGTCAAGCCGGGTGATGTATCTTAATATTCATAAGCACACAACACTGATCGCAGTTCCCAGGAAGAGAATGGTATCCCTAGTTTGTAAATGGCGTAGGCAGTAGTTGTCACGTGAATTCTGCCATGCACTGCTTTTGGGTATTACTTTTATAGATGCCCTCTATATTCCTGCATTGCCATTCCAAGCTTCCTTCCTTCTCGTCCAGCATTAGTCTGGAGGCCAGTGTGATCAGAAGCCTAACTGCCCTGGCATAGGCTTTAAACGACCCTAACCGTGAGGCTTCCCCTGTGGCAAATAAAATGTGTGGAAGCTACATGAAGTTTACATTAATATCAGCATTCTTGTTTGGAGATTAGTGGGGAAACCATCACGATTCGATGATGAACTGCTGGTGCCTTTATGCACCGTCACGTGGTTTGATTAGGGACCCAGTCAGGCAAAAAGCAGGGCTCCCCCCAGCAACCTGCCCAGGGTGCGTTCGTTCTCTTTTCTGCCTTGTGCTGAAATGAGATAATGGCTGGTGGAGACGCATGGAAATTACCAGCATCAGAAGGTTCCTCGTGCCCCGGCCCTTCCTCATCTGTATGCATCACATTTGCTTAAACATATTGTCTGCAGGCAAAGTCCAATTATTTGGAACCAAGTTCCTAATGATAAACATAATGACTACGGTGTCTGTCATTGTGCACTGCCACGGAGCAGGGGAGACTACAGGGAATCATCAGAATTGAAAACAAAACAAAACAAAACACATCTTGCACAGAATAGCATGGTGGGGGGCATGCGTTCAAGATTCATCTTGCATGTTGAAATGATAAATTAGAGAATGCAGTGTAATTATAAAGGAGAATCAAGTCTTGAAATTGCTGTCACCTGACATGGCGTTCCCTTTCTTTGTTTCCTAGCAATAATATTCTCATAATGTTCTGGCTGGCTCTGTCACAAACTAAAAAATGACTTTTGCTGTTTTCCTCATGGGGAAGTTGATGTGGCCAAGAACCGTTAAGCGATGAGTGTGGGTATCATTACAGAGGCCAGGGAGATTTTCTGTCTCCGGTTACAAAGATTTATACTCCAGGAATCCGAGAACTCTCTCCCAGGTCAATTCCAACAGGGATCGAATCCAGCTTTTCCCAATAAAGGATCTTCCAAACACTACGTGGCGGAGGGCTTTGGCCAGGCTAGCCGACCACTTGACAGGGCTCTCCCTGGGAAGGGTATCGAGCAATTCAATCATTCCTAGAATGGAAAAAAATCTTCATGTCTTCCATTCCTCATGGGGTTTCCTTTTTTTAATTTGGTAGAGCACCTTGCCTATTTTCTTCTCTGTTTTTTAGGCCTTTAAAAAGGACATATTTTCTCCATCCATCCCTCCATCCATCCATTCGTCCATCTATTCAACAACTGGAGATGGATCACTTGGCCCGATGAGTCATGTTCAGTTCTCCTCATTTTATTTTCACGAGGGATCTTTCCGAATGCCTTGCTGCTCTGAACCGTCTCCTCTTGCGTCATTTGTCTGGTTGTGAGATCATTTGAATGGAGGGAAGTGTCTGATACACCACCCCGCAGGCCACCGTTCCATACCAGCATGCAGTACTCCTTCACAGACTGATTAGTCATGGGTTTATCTTTGTAAAGCCTGATTTTCATGCCATCAACTTCCAATTATATTTACTATATGACCATTGTGCACTTTTTTTACGCTCTGCTTTCCGGATACGGTTTTCCCTGCTTCTTCAGTCTGTGTTGCTCTTATTTTAATGGTTCCGCATCATTGCCGTGATCCGGCTTTCCTGCCCCTAACTCTTCAGTGTGACACAGAACCTCCACTCCAACTGCGTAGTTCCTGTGCCCATTTTATTAGGAAGAGAATTTGGAGTTCCCGTTAACATGGTGTGAACAGGTTATGCATTTATTATTTTCAGGTAAAATAATTTTTAAAATAGGGAATCCAGGGCTAATATGGTGGCTCTATGAAGACACGCAGAGACTAGGTGCTTTCCGGTTTTTTCTTCCATAGCCGCAAGCAAGGAACTTCCATCCTCAAGGTCACAGGTTGACCACTCAGCATTTAGCCCACCGTCTCCTTACTCTAGAAGAAAAGAAAGAGTAAGGGACCAAGGAATATGCCTCACAGCCAAATCAGTTCTCCTTTAAAAGAGTTCCTGTGTAAGCCTTGCGTGATGGCTTTGGCTTCACTCTTGCTGGCCACCTCTAGCTGACAGGGAAGTTCAGAAATACAACTTTGCAGGTTGGTGTATGAGAGTAATGTTAGCTGCTGTAACAAATAAGCCTCCGAATGTAATGGCTTCACACGATAGGCCTTTATTTTTCTCTCATTGAAATATCATACAGATGTCCCTCCTTGCCAGTAGGCCCCCCCATGGGGACTGAGAGATCCAGGCTCTCTATATCTATGGCAATACCTTCTTCCAGGACGTGCGTCCTTTAACTGAGTGCATACGTGGTGAGCAAGAATGGACAGTGTTTCTGGGCCAACCTGGAAGGGCCCACATCATCCGCTTATGCTCCATTGGCCAGAGCTCAGTCACACGGCCACACGTACCTGAAAGGTGATAACTAGCATCTAGCTCTGTGCCTGCAGTGAGGGGGTCATGGGTTCGGGGAGTAGCCAACCTCTGGGTGTCAGGATTCTGTTACTGGGAAAGACGTTCAGATGCGCCGAGGCACGTGGAATGAGTCTCCGCTGCAGCTTCTGCTCATCTTTCCCACGGGCACGCTTCTGTTCTGGTTCCCCGGGTCGGACCTCCTCCTTCCTGGGTCTGTGGGGGGATGCCCGCCCTCACTGTGCTCCCCATTCTCCAGCTTCTTGTCCATGCTGCCGCTTTCAGCCCTGGGTCCCACAGTGGCTTGTTTCTATGTGCCCGGCGCTTCTCGGCTCTTGTTTTTTGTTCTCTAACCATGTGAAAGCAAGGACTTTATTCTTCTTCCACCATCGTTAATGTGTAACTGGGCCCTGGTAATACGATGTGTACCTCTCATGGGGATGGCCAAGATGTCCTCGATGAAATCTGCTAAAAAGAAATAATGAGGCCAGGAGTTTACATAGTTAAAGTTGACACCATCTGGCCAACACGTAGAGGCCATTGGAAGGGGCGCCGGCTTCTGTGGTTGCATGCTTACCCTCTCGGTCGTGTGATCCGAACTTGGACAGGACCTCTTTAGACCGAAGTTTACTGTAGAAAATTCCCGCTCCTAAAAAGTTACTCCTATGCCCTTGCTTTGCAAAGGTCTAGTGCTCAGTGCGGGCCAGGCACGTTTTGTTCTTTTCCCTGTGTTCTAACGATGTTCTGCGAATGTTTTCGTTTTAGGATCTATCGCCTCATCGAAATAATTAGTATTTCCTGATCACCCAAAAGAGTTGTGTACAATTTCCATCTTTCCATTTAACCTTTACCACAGCCCCTTGAGGCGTGTGGTCTCACTTCGCCCCATTGTACTGAGGAGGGGATGGGCTCATTGAGGTTCAGCGAATATGCCTCACGAGTGAACATTGGGTCTGTGAATTACGGCACTGGGTTCCGTGCATAAACTGGGGCCGTCCCGAGGAACTTGGGACCCAGGGGCTCCCTCCTTACACGCCCACTCCTCTGCAGTTTCATGAAGGCACCGCTGGCTATTCTGCCTCAGGTTACAATTTAAAAGAAAATCATGAAATACTCAAATTTACTGAGAAGTACAGAAAAATAAATGAACAGATTACTGGGTAACCGCTACCCAGATTGAGCAAATGTTGATAAACGTTTTGCCTCATCTGCTTCCGATTTCTCTCTCAACAATGTCGTGGACACACGATCTGGTTATGGAGATATACCTGTTCCCTTCCTCCCCTGGGTCACCCTGTTCCTGAAGCTGCTATCCATTCTCCTGTGCCTTCAGACTGTTTTTTTTTTTTAATTTTTTAATGTTTATTTACTTTTGAGAGAGAGAAACAGAGAGCTGAGCTGGGGAGGAACAGAGAGAGGGAGACACAGAATCCGAAGCAGGCTCCAGGTTCTGAGCTGTCAACACAGAGCCCGACGCAGGGCTCGAACTCACGAACTGCGAGATCATGACCTGAGCTGAAGTTGGCAGCTTAACCGACTGAGCCACATAAGTGCCTCAGAACTTTTTCTCCGTATGTCTGTACTGTACGTCCAGCAATGTAGGGCCGTATGATTATTGGTGTATTGGTGTATACATGTGTGCGTCTTGTAGAGGACCTGAATGGAATCAATACCGTCGGTATCTCTTAGTAACCTGCTTTTTCTCAACTATTGTTATGTTTTCGGGGTTTATCCCTGTTAATACACGGAGATTTCATCATTTAATTTAACTGCTAGAGTATTTCACTGAAAGGCTGTAGCGTAGCTTACTTTCGTCATTTGGGATATTTACACCCCTGTAGATTAATTGGGATATTGCATCCCATTAAGTAAATCCACGTAGGTCTAATTCTTCATTAGCCATATTATATTCCATGGCACGGACGCACGATTCCCCCGTTACTGGGCATTCACAGTACTTTCATTATTCTCCACTACTTATCGTGCCGTAATAAGCATTTTTACACATACATCCTTATATAATGTTTTTATTTCTATAGGGTAGGTTTCCTAAGATGAAGTTAATAGGTACAGCCAGATTAGTTTTCAAGAATGTTATGGCAATGGACAGGCGGTGCCTACATTGGCCTTTTTCCAGCCCGATGGGAAGGAAGCTGTCCTGTTGAGGTTTTATTTCGCATTTCCTGGACTACTAGTAAGGTCGAGTGCCAGTTAATATGTTCATTGGCCATTCCGTGAACTGTGTGATTGTGTCCTTGCCGCACCGAATTGCAGGCTCAGAGCATCTCGACTGGGCGTGGTTTCTGTGTTCAGTGCTCCCTAGAGGGGTGTGTGTGTGTGTGTGTGTGTGTGTGTGTGTGTGTGGCAGCCTCTTCAGCAGCCCTTGGTGTCACTTGGATGTTAACTCTTTGTCCTACGGGTTGCAATTATTCCTCCACCCCGACCCTAGCCTGTTACTCTTTTTACTTTGCTTATGCTAGCTTTTACTATGCCCTGATTTCTTAATTGTAAGACTTGACCATTTTCTCTTGTCCAACATGATTTTTGGGTTTTATGTCTTGCTCATGGACATTGACTGATGCATACCTTTTCGTTCTTTTCTCCTAACATGTTTCCAACATTTTTACTGTAGCTTTTACTTGGAAATTTAAGCAGCGTCTTCAGAGAACCCGCGTTTTCTCGGTCTGTTATTACCACAAGCCACGTGGTAATGGCCACGACTTTACTATTTACTAAGTATCATTTACTATGGATCATTTGCCTGATTATCCAATGCTCTGCGGAGGAACAAGGATGTGACGTATGTTCTCTTCTTTTTCCATTTAATGTTTATTTTTTGAGAAAGAGAGAGAGACACTGAGTGTGAGTAGGGGAGGGGCAGAGAGAGAGGAGGCACAGAATCCAAAGCAGGCTCCAGGCTCTGAGCTGTCAGCACAGAGCCCGGCGCGGGGCTGGAACTCACAAACCGTGAGATCATGACCTGAGCCGAAGTCAGACACTTAACCGACTGAGCCCCCGGACACCCCTTATCATTTCCATTTAAAAATTTACTCTTTGATCCATTCAGTTCAAGTACTGTGAAGCTCCCAGAGAGGGAGGGATGACCAGCTGGTGGCCAAGCATGCTTGGGAGACCTGGCTGGTACTTCTGTTTAAAAACCAAGTAAGGAAACAAAGCCATCGTAATTGTCCCTGATATTACCCTGAGGAGAGACGCCAGGACTGGGGCATCCTGGAGACTGGCAGATGAACTCTTTAGCTCCGGCCATTAATGAGGGTTGAGACAGTGATTTTTTTTTTTCCCCCTTAGAGGAGAAAGGCAGGCAGCCATGAGTAGAGCAAGAGGTTCGTTTTGCTGCTGCTGGTGAGGTAGATCGGATCTCATGGTGAAAACAATTGGCGGCTCGAGTTTCTATTTTTAAGCATACTTTTCAGAAGCATCAAACTCGGTGGCAAACGAAAAAAAAAAAAGTTGAATCACGTTAGCGTTCTATTTTTGCGCCTGTGGTTTAGATGTATTTCCATAGCCTCCTTTGGTGGATGGGCGTGTGAAATGGCTTTGGCTGTTGTGAGGATGAAGTGCCCGTTCCAGAAGGGGCCTGAGGAGGTTCAGACCAGTTGCGAGGCGTCCAGCAGATGAGCGATTAGATGCGGAACAGCGTTGTTACTCTCCCTGTGGCCAGCGAGGTGCAGAAGACACACACCGCGACTGTGGGCGGCCGCGCCACCGGGGTGCGGGCCTGCGCTCCCAGAGGGTCGGAGAGCAGCCCGGCGTGCGCCTTAGCGGCCCTCCCCTGAAGCCGAAGACGGGACGCCGTCTCCACCGCCTGTGGCCGAACTGAGGCAAAAGGAGGGTGAGTTTAAGCGGCTGCATGAGATCACTCCGGCTAGAATGAAGGGCCTTCTCGGCATCCCGAGGAACTTTGACGAACTCACGATCAATTCTGCTTTTTCAGGCTGCATGAGAATATTCGCCAAGTTAGCTAGAATGATAGTGTCTGTGAACCCGGTGTCCGCCCTGAGTCTCTGTGCTTTTTTCAAAGCTGTCACATGGAAGAAAGATGCGTCCCGCCATCAGTGGGATTGAGACCTTTCAGGAACAGTTCTCCAGACCCCACCAAACCCTGGCCGTGAGCCATGGGCGCTATCGCTCTTTGTGGGTCTCATGATCCTGCCCCCATCCCTCCTTCGCACAACTGTGGGCCGCTGGCCGTGCCACTGGGGGCCCTTCGTGCGTGGTTCCCTGTCCCGGAAAGGTCTTCTAGATACGCCTGTGATCTCTTCCCAGCGAAGTGGCCTATCCCGGCTACCCCCTCCATCAATGCACACTCTGTCTCCCCCCTCGACTCCCAGCTTTATCTTTGTTTCTAGCTCCTACCAACACCTGGCACGTGTATTTGTCTATGCGGCTCCCTCTCGCTGGCGTGGGAGCTTCCCGGGGCAGAAGCCTTCCATTCGCCTCCATCTCCCCAGAGCCTGGCACAGCACGGTGCTCACTAGTCCTTTGTGGACTGGGCAGCCTGCGCTGTTTACTCCTCTGCCAGCTCGCAGATGTGCGACCCGCTCGCTCAGGCGGCAGCAGCAGGGCTGGCGGACATTGCCACCGAGCCTCAGCACCTGCGGGAAGCAGGGCAAGGTGACCGCGCTGTGTATAGTGGTCAGCGCCAGCTTGTGATTCAGGTTTCTATCCAAGTGGGGTCCCCCTTCCCAGGGCCAGAGCTAACTAATGATTGAACTACGGGTCCTTACCGCTGTCGTTAGGACTTGATGCTAAGCAGGTGTGCATATGGCTCCCAGGAGACACACTCGGGCTTTAGTGGAGATGTGCGCAGATATGTCACTTGACCCAAAGAAGTGGCTCCAGCTCTTCAATGGGCCAGTTTGGGGAGACGTTTCTTGGCAAGCAAGGCTTTGGGAACCCCTCAACTCACCTGCGCTGGGGAATCTCCTAGACCTCAGAGCAGCCCACTGCTCAGTAGTGCAGTATCCAGGAAGGAGAGTTGTGGAGGGTCTAATGGGCGCCTTCTGCCTTGCACGGGGAGAGACATGGATGTGCCGAGGTGCCAACAGCAAGTTTTATTGCCTCACCGGAAGCAACCAAGCAGCCCGGGCCCGGAGCTGGCGGCGTCCGCAAGGACCAGAGTATTCAGGGCACCGTTCCTATCATCTGCGAATGACCAGAGCTGGCAGAGGTGGAGCAGACCCTCCGTTCATGTCCGTGGTCTCTGAGATGGGTCATCGCTTCCCTGGCCAGGTCATTGAGAAAAGCTCAAAGGACGATATCCCCGTGCCTGTGGCCTCCATTGTGTGTGCAGCGGTATCTCAGGGGATGACCTTTGGGTCTTGTGGGTAGCCACCAGGCAGACTTATTCTCATTTTCATCCAGAAGTAACATAACCAGCACCTCCCCGCAAACCGCTTGGTAGTTCATGTTGTGCGTGATCGAATGGCGGATAAAGCTGGGTACCAAGGCCCCAATGCCGAGGGCTGTATGAACTTCTCTTCAAGCTGGGACGGCGTTCTTGTGATCATGTTTTAGCAAATGAGAGAACTTGTCAATTGTGCTTGAAGATTAAGTCCGCTCTATTAATCAGGAAATGGATAATGAGATTTGTGGGCAGTTCAGAAAGAGGAGTTAGCAGGTGAGCAAATACAAGGGTCCGTCTGGAGTCTCCTGAGTTTTTGTACTTTTGAAAAGAATAAAAATTATCCTGTAGAATTTTAACACAGAAAGGCAATGAGGAAGGGGCCCAATTTTAAAACACTGAGGAGCAGACTTGGAACATGAACAGAAAGTTCACACTGAAAATTCTTGCACTGTAACGGAGCGTGTGGGCAAGTAGGAGGCAAGGGAAATTTCAGTCTTCAGAACTTGGGATTGAAATGGGCAAACGTTGTCAGGAACTTAGCAAGAAGCTAGTTATTAGCCAGAAGTTCGTCTGGTTAAGAAAATTTCAGTGAATTTACCCATCAGAGCCCAGATTGCTATTGATTTAATGTGGGTGAGAATTTGGGCATTCTTTTTTGGATCAAAACATAGCAAAAAACCTCTGCACCCTTTGTAATCTTGTTACTTTTTCTCATTTATGATATTAACTATACCTGAAGAGGTGGCATTCTTTAAAAATGAAAAAGCGTGATTTAATTTCATTTCTAAATGAAAAAACATGTTAGGACATCAGTTATTACCTCATTAGTAAAATTTTTAACCTCTTTGAACTTAAGTTTTCTCAGCTATAAAGTAGGCATAATGTTATCATGCAGGTTATTGGTAGAATTAGAAAATTATTGATTTATAGTTTTATTTTATTTTATTTTTTTATTAATAATTTATTGTCAAATTGGTTTCCATACAACACCCAGTGTTCATCTTAACAAGTGCCCTCCTCCATGCCCATCACCCACTCTCCCCCCTCCCACACCTCCCTCTCCCCTCAGTTTGTTCTTAGTATTTAAGAGTCTCTTATGTTTTGTCTCCCTTTCTCTCTGTGTCTTTTTTCCTTTCCCCTCTTCCCCTCCTCCATGGTTTTCTGCTAAGTCTCTCAAAATCCACCTATGTGTGGAAACATATGGTATCTGTCTTTCTCTGCCTGACTTATTTCACTCAGCATAATACCCTCCAGGTCCATCCATGTTGCCACGCATGGCCATATTCCATTCTTTCTCATTGCTGCATAGTATTCCATTATATATATATACCACATCTTCTTTATCCATTCATCAGTTGATGGACACTTAGTCTCTTTCCATGCTTTGGCTATTGTTGAAAGTGCTGCTATGAACATCGGGGTACACGCCCTATGCATCAGCAGTCCTGTATCTCTTGGGTAGATTCCTAGCAGTGCTATTGCTGGGTCATAGGGTAATTCTATTTTCATTTTTCTTGATGAACCTCCACACAGTTCTCCAGAGTGGCTGCACCGGTTTGCATTCCCACCAACAGTGCAAGAAAGTGTCTGTTTCTCCACATCCTCGCCAGCATCTATAGTTTCCTGATTTGTTCATTTTAGCCACTCTGACTGGTGTGAGGCAGTACCTCAGTGTGGTTTTGATTTGTGTTTCCTTGATGATGAGTGACTTTGAGCATCGTTTCATGTGTCTGTTGGCCATTTGGATGTCCTCTTTGGAGAAGTGTGTATTCATATCTTCCACCCATTTCTTCACTGGATTATTCGTTTTTTCGGTGTGGAGTTTGGTAAGTTCTTTCTAGATATTAGATACTAGTCCTTTGTCCAATATGTCATTTGCAATTATCTTCCCATTCCGTTGATTGCCTACCAGTTTTGTTGGTTGTTTCCTTTGCCGTGCAGAAGCTTTTTATCTTGATGAGGTCCCAGTAGTTCATTTTTGCTTTTAGTTCCCTTGCCTTTGGAGATGTGTCGAGTAAGAAATTGGTGCAGCTTAGGTCAAAGAGGTTTTTTTCCTGCTTCCTCCTCTAGGATTTTGATGGTTTCCTGTCTCACATTCAGATCTTTCATCCATTTAGAGTTTATTTTCATGAGTGGTGTAAGGAAGTGGTCTAGTTTCATTCTTCTGATGTTGCTGTCCAGTTCTCCCAGCACCATTTGTTAAAGAAGCTGTCTTTTCCCCATTGGATACTCTTTCCTGCTTTGTCAAAGATTAGTTGGCCATATACTTGCGGGTCCATTTCTGAGTTTTCTATTCTATTCCATTGGTCTATGTGTCTGTTTTTGTGCCAATACCATACTGTCTTGATGACTACCGCTTTGTAGTAGAGGTTAAAGTCTGGGATTGTGATGCCTCCCGCCTTGGTTTTATTCTTCAGTATTTGGCTATGTGGGGTCTTTTGTGGTTCCATACAAATTTTAGGATTGTTAGCTCTAGCTTTGAGAAGAATGCTGGTGCAATTTTGGTTGGGATTGCATTGAATGTGTAGATAGCTTTGGGTAGTCTTGCCACTTTAACGATATTTATTCTTCCAATCCATGAGCGTGGGATCTTTTTCCATCTCCTTGTGTCTTCCTCAATTTCCCTCATAAGTTTTTTTTATAGTTTTCAGCGTAGAGGTCTTTTACATCTTTGGTTAGGTTTATTCCTAGGTATTTTATAGCTTTGGGTGCAATTGTGAATGGGATTCGCTTCTTTATTTCTCTTTCTATTGCTTCATTGTTGGTGTATAGAAATGCTACCGATTTCTGTACATTGATTTTGTACCCTGCAACTTTGCTGAATTCATGGATCAGTTCTAGTAGGCTTTTGGTGGATTCTGTCGGGTTTTTCATGTAAAGTATCATGACATATAGTTTTAAAAATAAGCTAATAAAGTTTTAGTAAGCATTTTGGATGTTGATGGTGGTGGTGGTGGTGACAATGATGATAGTGGGTGAAGATGGTGATGATGATGGTGGTAGTGGTGATGATGGTGGTGATGGTGGTGGCGGTGATGGTGGTGGTGGTGATGGTGGTGGTGGTAGTGGTAGTGGTGGTGATTTTCAGGGAAGCTTTATTTTTTGCAGAATAACCTATCTTCCTGGCAAAGGGAATTTTTGCCTGTGTGCAACTGTGTACATACAAGGAAAGCACAGAATAACTTGCATCTTATTGACCGAGTTCTGTTTACCACTTCGCTTATGGAACTGTCCATAAACAGTACAGCTCAGTTATGAAAAGATGTGGAAGGCATTTCATCGGTTAGTGTAGGGAGATTCGGCCAGTGATGGAGTAACCACTTACTAAAGTAAAAAGAAAAAGGGAATTTTAAAGTTGCAAATGTAGAAAGCATCTTTTGTATCACTCAGTAGCGTAAGTAGGGAATACATTTTTTTTTTTACATAGATATAGCCAAATGTCCTTTTGATATAGTAATCACTATACCAGTAAGAACTCTTTTTAATGTAGGATCTTGAGAAACTAATTAGAAAGGATTTTGAAATGTGAGTTTGGCTGGCATGGAACTTAAAAGACTTTTCCTTCAGGGCGCCTGGGTGGCTCAGTCGGTTGAGTGTCTGACTTCGGCTCAGGTCATGAGCTCATGGTGGAGAATACACTGGGGGCACCAGTTTCCTCCACGTCGTTACCTTGTCGAGGAGCAAGAATTCCTGTCCCCTCGAAAGTCCTTCTCACTGGACTAAGAATCACATTGACCTGAGACAAATGAAGAGGAGAAAATAAAAATTCTTTTCACCAAGAAAATCAAATGTAATAGGCAAACATACCGGGAATTGACACAGACCCGGGAATTCCGAAGACAGGGAAAATGAGGTGTCTGTGACCCCCGGAGCTAAGGAGAAGGGAGTAGGGGTCTGGGCCTCAGCGGAAAAGAGTGTCCTTCCCAGGGCGAGAAGAGCAGATGTTTGCTAATTAGATGTTTGCCCTGCCATACAGATGGGCCACTCAGATAAAATTTGTCTCTGTTAATCATCCTTATTCTGGAAAAGACCTCTGATTTAGATTCTTCCGTGTAGTTAAGGGAGGGACAGAAGTTTCTCTTGAGCCTGCAGGGTGCCAAGTGCCTTTAGCTCAAAATAATCCCTATGCCAGGGGCCCGTGTACCCCAATGTTCATAGCAGCACTTTCGACAATAGCCAAATCATGGAAAGAGACCAAGTGCCCATCAACTGACGAATGGATAAAGAAGTTGTGGCACATATATACAATGGACTACTACGTGGCAATGAGAAAAAATGAAATCTGGCCATGTGTAGCCACATGGATGGAACTGGAGGGTATTATGTTAAGTGAAATAAGTCAGAAAAAGACAGATACCATATGTTTCCACAAATAGGTGGACTTTGTGAGACTAAGCAAAAACCAGGGGGAGGGGAAGAGGGGAAAGGGAAAAAAGACACAGAGAGGGAGGGAGATAAAACATAAGAGACTCTCAAAGACTAAGAACAAACTGAGGGTGAGAGGGCTGAGGGAGGGGGGAGAGGGAGTGACGGGCATTAAAGAGGGCACACGTTGGGATGAACACTGGGTGTTATATGTAAACCAATTTGAAAATAAACTATTATAAAATTAAAAAAAGTAATAATCCCTATGCCAAAGGGGCAGATTTTGGGAGGGGGCGGGGGCTGTCCTAAACCCCTTCAACCTTTTTCATCCAAGGGAAATACACCCTTGCACCAAGTGCGTACAGGGCCCACAAGGACACTTTCGGTGCCTTTCAGTGTCGTGGCTTTCTAGCTGTGTCTCTGGAAGACTTTGTGATTCCAGAAGAACTGAAGCTTTTGTCCCGTCCCCGCCTCCCCAAAGCGGGCTTCCTTTAAAGCTCCCTGTCGGTGATCTAAGAAAAAATGACGGGCCTCGTCAGCTTCTGCATCCACCTTTCCCAAGTGTCTGGAAAAGGGCGGAGATCAGATGTGAGACCCTGTCAGAGAGGCGAAGGGGAAAAAGTTGTCTTCCTGAAGGAAGCAGGTTCCTTAAAATCCAGCAGCACGCGTTCATTTGGAATGTATTTGTGTTCGGAATCGGGATCCATGAAGCAATCAGCAGTGAAGATTTAGCGCCGCAGAAAGACCTTAAGGAACCAGAGATGTCACACGCAGTGGCCGTGCTGGCATTTTGATGCCTTCCCCTGCGACGAGCATTGTCACAACCCGAACTGTGCCGGCGGTTTTAGACACAGGGATGTAGTCGGAATGAGAATTGATCTGGGCAAAATCACGCCAGTGGTATGAATATTTAAGAACATTTTGTCATGGTTCTCGAAGCTATTAGGGGAATTTGCTAGTCATTGTGGGATTTACCAAGTGGAAGAGGAAAATGGGATTTTTTTTCAGTGAAAAAGAAGGGCTACTTTTAGTAGGAGTCTCCCTATTTGTATGCATAACTTACTGAAGTTAAGGGTATGCCTCTAATTTGAACTGGTTGGTGAGACACAGGTCCCAATTCATGCGTCTAGTTTTTTAAGAAGCAGAATTTTGATACTCTTAATTCAAGCGTTAACATAAACGTAGGGTTTTCTTTTTTTTTAATGTTTATTTTTGAGAGAGAGAGACAGAGCACAAGTGGGAGAGGGGCAGAGAGAGAGAGAGAGAGAGGGAGACACAGAATCTGAAGCAGGCTCTGGGCTCTGAGCTGTCAGCACAGAGCCCAATGTAGAGCTTGAACTCATGACCTGAGCCGAAGTCAGACACTGAATAGACTGAACCACCCAGGCGCCCCAAACATATGGCTTTCTATATAATTGCTAAGTAGAGGTTTTAGAAGACACACATTATTATTATTATTCTAATTTATTTTTTTACCTTAGGGAAAGAGAAAGAGCGTGAGTGGCGAGGAGGCCAGAGGGAGAGGGAGAGAATCCTAAGCAGGCTCCACACTCAGCGTCGAGGCTGACGTAGGGCTCAATCCCTGGATCCTGACCTGAGTAGATCCTGAGAATCTGGTGCTCAACTGACTGAGCCACCCAGGAGTGCCTGGAAGACGCGCTTTAATGAACAGATGTCCTACCTAAATGGGATACCGATTCTCATACGCATATGTGTTCCTGAAGCACGTGAAAACAAAACTTTTTTTATTTTGCCGTGTTTCCTTATCAGTGGGCTGAATTCGCCCTACAAAGTGTCGACAGTGGCACGTGGACGAGTGGAGAGCCTAGCTCAGAGATCAAACCGGAAAGAGTCAATGCCACTTCTGAAATTGTCCACTTTCTGCCTGGAGAATCGCTCAGACCATCCGACTCCACTACTGTTTTTATCTGTGTGGATTCTCTGGGGTCAGTCAGATGATTGGGAGAGTCAGCAGACACGGTTTCTTATTTGAAGGATTGATCCTGGTCTGGAACAATAGGTCTAAAAGGCCCCTGTCCATTTCTTAGATGCTCTGAAGCTCAGGATCACCAACTTCATTTTTCACTGTGTAGTTTTTTTCCCATTTTTTTTCCCCTCCCTTCAGCCTTAATATTGTCCTGGCCTGACACTGGGGGAAATAATATGCTTTAGTGGAAAAGAACATTTTAATTTACGGCCTGGGGCCTGGGGGTAACGTCTGTCTGCCCAGTCGCACGGCACAGTAATGCTAATAGGCTGGCGGCAATGGTGTTAATACAGTTAATAACACAATCAATCTGATTTGTATGTCGAATGACTAAAAAGAACAAGAAGGCAATGATCCAATAATAGCTGACTCTCAGCTAATCGGGCAGGCCATTTTAGTGTCATCTGATTGTTTGTTGGTCTAATTTGGGATGGATATCATTTTACTGAGCGATGGGTTTAGTGAGCTATCGTGAATCAAAAAGACAGCTCTGGAATTCCTGATTCTTGCCGAAAATCAGAGGCATCTGTCTGTTAATATTTAAAAGTTTTTTAGCCTTTTTATTTATTATTTTTGAGAGAGAGATAGAGCATAAGCAGGGGAGGGGCAGAGAGAGAGAGGGAGACACAGAAATCAAAGCAGGCTCCAGGCTCTGAGCTGTCAGCACAGAGCCCGATGCGGGGCTGGAACTCACGAATCGGGAGATCATGACCTGAGCCAAAGTCGGTCATTAAACCGACTGAGCCACCTAGGCAGCCCAGAGGCATCTGTCTTTTTAAGGTATCACCAGTTCAGTTGGATGGATATTGGTAGAACCTCTAGAATGTGCAAGTCGCTGTCGGTTGCTAGATGTCCATTTGGTGATTAAATTGCTGTTGTATGAGAAAATGATTTGTTTTTAAATTATATGCACTTAAAGTGGTGAGCACATGCACTATGCCTTCTAAATACTATCTGATATTTGTTCTTAATAACTTCAGGTTCAAGGTCATTAGAAATCGGGAAAGCAGGTGGTACCTGGGTGGCTCCGTTTAGTGTCCAGCGTCTGCTCAGGTCACAATCCCACGGTTCATGAGTTTGAGCCCCACGTCGGGGTCTGTGCTGACAGCTCGGAGTCTGGAGCCTGCTTCGGATTCTGTGTCTCCCTCTCCCTGCCCTTCCCCTGCTCATGCTCTTTCTCTCTCTTTCGAAAATAAACAAACGTGTTTTTGAAATTGAGAAAGCAGAATTCATAGAATCTTGTTTTTGCTTTTTATGGTAATAATTGGCAGTGAGTAGGTGGTTAGCCAGCATAACTCTGGGCATGGCTGAGCTCTGAGTTCTGCTCGCCCTCATCCATGCCGCCCCCCACCCCCACCCCAGTGGATGCCTGCAATCACAGATGATACTGAATGCTACATATACTATGTTTTTTCTTAGACATGCATGCTTGCGATGAAGTTTAACTTAGAAATTAGGCTCAGTAAGAGTTTGGTCCACAGCAACGATGAAATAGAGCAATTATAACGATATGCTGTAATAAAAATTGCGTGGGTGTAGTCTCTCTCAAAATATCTTCTTGTGCTTTCCCCGTCCTTCTTGTGAGGATGCGAGGTGATTAAACGCCTCTCGGACGAGATGAAGCGAGGCGAGTGATGTAGGCGCTGTGACATAGCGTGAGGCTACGTATCGTCAGGAGAATTCTGTTTCCAGGCCTTGGCCGACTGTGGGTAAATGACACTGCGGAGCGGAAGCCAGGGATAGGACTATATATAGTAGCAGATCTGGAGGTAAGGTATGGTTTTTTAACAGGCAGGTAGTTCCCCCAAACCATTAAATGCTGCATTTTCAGGCCGCTCGGAATGTAAAGAATTCCCAGAGCCCAGCCCTACTTTTTTTCTTTGCCCTTTCATTGGTCAGTTGGGGTTGGAGTCATATCCCTCAGAGAGGACTGGTATATACCCTGGGTGGGGGCAGGGGGAGGCGGCAGGGGTGGGGGCAGGTGGTGGGGATGGGGGTGGGGGGTAGCTTTATAGCAGGCATAGTCTAAGGCATGGAGGGCCCACCCTTACCAGGGTGGGATTCCTTCTCATGAACTGACTAGAGAAAGCAAAAAGAAACAGCCTTTTTCAGAGCCATCATTTATGAAGTTAAAGGCAAAAGTAGTTGTTGAGAATGCTTTAGTCAATGTAGAAAATGTGGCATTTCCTCAACTCTTGGAAATGCAGCTAGCAAAACATTGTTGACTTCCTCCTGGGTGCCTGGCTTACAGTCAGTGAGCTGACTCCTGGTGATGAGATTTGATTTGCTTTGAAACGTGGACGAAAAAGGGGAAGGCTTCCACTCTTCTAATTTGTACAGCTTATCTTCAGGAGCTGAAAATATTTAGCGTTTCAAGAATAATTTTTTGTTTGACCTTTCCCGTAATTGGTCACAGAGATTCAATTTAGATGGAGACTTGGTGTGTTTTTCAAAAATGGAATGTTAGTGTGCTTCAAAAATCAAATAAGTATGTCGTGACATCTTGGAAAAATGCAGTTTTTTAAAACACTGGGATTTTTATTTCTCCCGTGAACATGCCTCTTCTGAAGTCCTTTCAAACATCTAAAAATCTGCCTTCTCCTGTTTCCTCCCAAATTTGACTATTTGACCAGGATGACGGTTCTTGGGGAGAAATCTCACCCCACAAAGTCACTGATTTTATATTGTTAACAGGACAGACGGTGGACTTGGGATTCTGCAACTGTTGAATATTACCGAAGCATGCAGGCCCACGAGCGTGTGCTTTTTATTACTATTATTAATTTATTCTCAAGTTATTGACATACAGTGTAGTCTTGGCTTCAGGAGTAGAACCCAGTGATTCATCTCTTACAGATGACACCCAGTGCTCATCCCAACAAGTGCCCTCCTTCATGCCCATCCCCCATGTAGCCCATTCCCCCCACCTACCTCCCCGCTAGCGACCCTCAGTTTGTTCTCCAGATTTAAGAGTCTCTCATGGTTTGCCTCCCTCTGTTTTTATCTTAGTTTTCCTTCCCTTCCTCTATGTGCATCTGTTGTGTTTATTAAATTCCACATATGAGCGAAACGATATGATACCTGTCTTTGACCTGTTTCGCTCAGCATAATGCCCTCCACTTCCGTCCGTGTTGTTGCAAACAGCAAGATTTCATTCTTTCTCATTGCCGAGTAGTATTCCATTGTATATATACACCACTTCCTACTCCGTTCATCCGTTGATGGGCATTTGGGCTCTTTCCACAATTTGGCTCTTGTATATAGTGCTGCTGTAAACACTGGGGCTTTAAAATGTATCGGGAAAATCTCAAAGAATTTTTATGCTTCAAGAGAAACCTTTGAGGTTCTTTCTGCATAGACTTGCATAGAAATGTGGAGGAATGCATTATGAAGGGGGAGAGGGACCGTATTATTTTCCTCACCACAGAGAGGAAGGTCATTAGAGTTTATCATTAATCTTGGGGTCTATGGCACAGGGGAAATGTAGAAAGTTGGGTGGGGAGACAGAGTAGAGCCTCAAATCATCCAAACTGACTTGGGCACCTTGGGGGTGGAGGTGATGCGTGTATGGCGGTGTCGGTCTTCCTAGGTATGGAGACAGAGGAAAGCGTGGCTTAGGATGCCTGTCGTCACATGGGGAGACACATAAAGGTCCCCAGTGGGATGCGTAAGTGGGGTGATGCAGGTGTAAGCCAAGTGTACAAGTCTCAGAATAAGGGCCTCATTCTGTTTCGGGTGGGAAGGCGATTGAGAAAGCCTTCAAAGAGAAGGAAATGTACCAGCTGGGTCCTTTAAAATATACATGGCATTTTGCCGAGCAGAAAGAAAAAAGGAGTGGCATTAGAGGAAGTGGGGAGGTGGGCAGGGCTCGAAGCAAGGACTGTGGTACGAAAGGGCATGGGAGTGTTTGGGAAGCCGCCGGTTGGCTGATGTGGTGGGGGTGGAGGTGATGTGTGTTGTGTTGGCCAAGGTGACTCTAGAGTAGGTGAGCCCCCCAAGCTGGGGTCAAGTTGAGAAGAGCTTTGAGCACCATAGATAACTTGCAGAGGAATTGAAACTTTAGAGACAGAAAACCTTAGAGTTTTAGGTAGGGCAGCAACATAATCAGATCTTTGCTTTAGAAAAGTAACAGGTTGGAGAAAGCAGCTGGGGGCAGAGGAGCCAGGAGAGGGTCGTGGAAGTGGTCCAGAGTGAAATAACCAGAACTTGAACTGGGGCAGTGGTGTAGGATTAGAAGAACAGATGGGCATCTGAAAGTCTTCTACCTGGTGATGGACAGACTGTATTTGGTGACAGAAATGAAAGACCAGAGGGTCGAAATGCAGACATTCTTTTATATCTCATTGGTAGAAATGAAAGACAGCACAGAGGAGGAAGTTTTGGGATGAAGATACTGTTCTTTGCTTTTGGTTATGCTGCTCTTGAGAGGCTGGTTGGGAGATTCAGCTAGAAGGCCCTAGTAGGCAGCTGGAAAGATGAGATTTGCACAGGAGCGAGAGTCTGGGCCCCCTCTCTCCCCGGGAGGCCCAGACTACCTGATTCCAGGCAAGCGATGGTGGTTGGGGGTGGGGGGGTCAGATAGTAGAGAGCAGGGGGCCGTGGGTGCCAGGCAGGAGCAAGCCACCGCACTGACTGCCATTTCAAGACGCAGGTGCGCTCAGTCGGGCTGGAAGTCTCTACCGTTCAGTTTTAAATGCACAGCACTCGTATTTCACAGCTGACGGAGTGCACCCTCCTCCGACCTCTCTGTATTTTTAAAACTCTGTAACTCTCTGTCCCTGCTTGTGTTCCTGGGAATTTATTTCATTGGGTTGTCTGAAGCCTTTATGGACTCAGGTAATTTTTCTTGCTGTCTTCCTTCCTGCCACTGCCCCCCTGCCAGCCTGCCTCCCTTCTCTTTCCTCACCACCCCCCTTTCCCCCGCCAGCCCTGCCCCAGCCCCAGCCCAGACACACACATCACTTCGTTGTATAATTACATTGCAAATGCCCAAACTCTTCATTCATGTGTTTCTGCTTCTGATGTTTTTAATTAGCTTTCCTGCAACAGGGTAAGTGTCTTCAAGTGATTTCTATTTATTGCAGAACAGTAACAATTTATGCTAATCCTATAGCCCCTAAGAAGACCAGAGAGCTTTATCTTTGGACAGCTTGAAGGAGGTCAGTGCGCGTTGTTGGGCTAACTGAGGAAGCGAGGTGGGGATTTGCATGCTCGGGGAGGGACAGCGGCTCACGCAGAGGCAGTGATCCTCTGTGGCCGCGTTCCCCCCTGCCTGAGACGCAGGCTTCCTCTGCCAGGAACGCACAGCAGCCCAGCGGAGTGTGTGGAAAAGCACCTCGGAGGGGTACAGGTAACTCCCCGTATGCTTTACCAGTTGCTGTAAGAATTGGATTAGTTGAGGGGCGCCTGGGTGGCTCAGTTGGATAAGTGTCCAACTTTCGGCTCAGGTCATGATCTCGCGGTTTGTGGGTTCGAGCCCCGCATCCAGCTCTGTGCCGACAGCTCGGAGCCTGGAGTCTGCTTTGGATTCTCTGTCTCCCCCTCTCTCTGCCCCTTCCCTGCTCATGCTCTCTCTCTATCTCTCTGAAAAATAAACATTAAAAAAATTAAAAAAATAAAGAATTAGATTAGTTGATAGGACACCAAAGCGCTTTGTGTCAAGTGGTGCCCAACACCTGTAGTTACTCATTTCTTTCTCCTTGAGGAAGGTAGTGAGAGAAAAGATTTATCATATTTTTTCAGCACATTCATCCCCAGGTAATGCCATTGAGTAGAACCAGGCAGACTTTTTTTTTTTCTTGCGGTGAAACATGCATAACATGAAATGTATCACATTGGCCATTTTTAAGTGTGCACTTTGGTGGCATTAAGACAGTCCCCACTGTCGTGTAACCATCATCATCATCCATCTTCATACATCTTTTGTCTTCCCAAATGGAAACCTTGTCCCCATTAAACACTGACTCCCCCTTTTCTGCTCCCCCAAATCTGGCAACCACCATTCCACTTTCTGGGTATGAATTTGTCTAGCCTAGGTACTTTGTGTAAGCGGAATCATACAATATTTGTCCTTTTGATTCTGGCCTATTTCATTTGGTATAGTGTCTTCAGGGTTCATCCATGTTGTAGCAGCTGTCAGAACTCCATTCTTTTTTTGTGGCTGAATAATAGTCCACTGTACGGACAGATCACATTTTGTTTATCCATTCATCCACTGGTGCATATCTGGGTCATTTCTACCCTTCGGCTGTTGTGAATAATGTGGCAATGAACATGGGTGTACAAATATCTGAGTCCCTGCTATTGATTCTTTTGGTAGCATGCCCAGAAATGGGATTGCAGACTGCATTTCAACCTGAGAGAATAGGACCGGAGTCCGGGCTTTGTGATTCTACTTGTTAACTGCTGATGGAGGTGCCTGGAGTCTTGGGGGGCATCCTTGGCCATCAGGGGCCTGTCTCGTCTCCTTTTGCAGGCGACTTATGGTCAAGCCCAAGCTGCCTAGCCTGTGACGCCCCTTACCTATCTATATCCCATTGTCCTGCCCTCACCCAGGGTCACGTACAGTCCATCCATCCTGAAGTCAGGGACGAAGGCAGAGAGCCCTTGATCCAGGAGTGTCACTGCCTCACCTTGACCTCAGCATCTTGCAGCAGCCCGCCAGCACCAGCTCTAATGGGAGACCTAGTCCCCTCTCTCTTCTGTCGTGGCCCAGGGGTCAATTCACACAGAAACCTCCCTTCCCACTCTGTTTTCCAGGGAGAGAATGGTCCACAAAATAACGAGTCATTTCCTCTCCTTAGTGCTTGATAGCTGCTCCCAAGCCAAGTACCTCCTCTGTGTTGACCATAGTCTCTTACTCTCCCTGCGGATTCTGAAAGAGGAGGGAGCATGTGCAGAGCAGGGCAGGGGGCCGCCGGGAAATCTAACGGGTCTGGCAGCTGGTCACTGCCACTCAAGGGCTTCTCTCCCTTCTGGAAAACGGACCTGGATGGCCCAACAGACTCAGGAGAGGAACCACTGTGCTGTCCTCAGCATCAGGGACCCGAGTGGCAAATAGGGAAACTGAAAACAAATGCATGGAATCCCCAGCATAAAGTCACCCATGGTGCCCGTCTCCTGGTCTCCCTTCAGTGATTTTTCTTATCTCTAACATGGTTCTCGTTCCACATCCTGGAGGATAGCGGAAGGGAGCCGATACGGAATTAATCGTGCACGGTTCTTTCCACCTAAGAACTCTCGTGGTGCAGTGCGATGATTCCATGTTGGTCTGTCCTGGAGACAGTGGCGAGGAGGAGAGACAGCTGGGTTCGGGGGATTCCCTAAAGTTGCCAAGAATGGGTTTCCTTGGGCGGACTCCGTTGGCGGTGACCAAGCGCCACTGGGAATGTCTGATTCCATTTATCACTCCATGATAAATCTGTTGTGGGTTTTTTGTGTTTATATTTCATAATCATTGTTCTAGTTGATTCTAGAAGGTTTCTGTCAAAGGGAGGCATGTGGTGCTGTGAGGGAGGATCCTCCTCGATTGGTGGATTTGGGCAGAAGATCTTGGTTTTGACATTATTCATTTGGTTCTTTGGTGGAACGCCCATCCTCTCCCCCTCAGGTTTATATAATTAGATGCAGACATGATGGTAGCCAAACTTCTTCTTTCAAGTTTATGTTCCAGAAGGAACGCTGTCTGAAGACTCACAATTCACTGCACTAAGTAGAGTGAATTCCTCTCCCCAGAAGGGACTTTAAAACCATATATTTGTATTTCCTTTGGTCTGTGACAGACGCGCGCCCCTGTCAGATGGGTAAGGAGAGGGAGAGGAAAGGACAGTTTTCTTGCTGAAGCATCCCTTCGTTGTTGACTGAAGAACAGAGACCTCGAGGCTCTGGTATTGGGTTGACATTGGTCCTTCTAGTGGTTTCTTTTGATGCAGGAAGGTTTGTCTCTAATTATAACTGTGTAGAAGACATGTGTAGTGTCTCTCTGAGGAAGAAAGAGTTGGTCCTTGAAAAGTCTAGAGACAGAGAGTGGCTCAGTGGACTGTGGTTTCTCTGTGGCCCATGTGCATGGGGCCCAAGTTACTGAAGCATTGAGTGGGTAATAGACAAACCTTTTCCTGTTTGATCCCTCAGGGAAGTTCTGCCCCCCTAGGCAGACCCCAGGGCCTCCTCAGAGAAATGAGCTCTCCGACCCCAAATGTCCTTTGCTGCTCTGCCTTTTGCAGAGGGCAGTGTACATTTTCAGGCAGAAAAGTCTCCCTCACTCAGGGCATCGTGTGTGCTTTTGTTTGTCTAAAAAAAAAATAAGCTGCTTATTGAAAACTCGCGTGTTTTTACCAATTAATTAGCCCCACGTCAATACCACACGTTGCACCAGCTCCTGCTTCAATTACATCCTTACCTGTCTCTGAGAATTAATTAATGTTTGCAACATACTCTGAAATTTTCTTGGGATGGAAGGACCTGTGAGGAATCTAGACATTTTGGCGCTACTTTGTCATTTACTTGGGGGTGGGAGGCTGGCAAGGGGGATGGACGCGCTCTTTTCCCTGCAGGAGCCATTCTGGGAGCGTCCGCATTCTCTCCGAGGCCACTGCTACAGTGTTGTTCTGCGGGGTGGCAGGTGGCACCAGGTGGTGGCCAAACCCTCGTGAACTTCCATGTGTCCCTTTGCACGAGGGTACTTGTTTGCATCAAGAAGTCCATCGTGGGATCGAAGGAACCACAACTCCCGATTCTAAGCAACTTCATTTTCTTCCTCTTTGTTCACAGCGGGGCGTTTTCTGAAGTGGTCTTAGCCGAAGAGAAGGCGAGTGGCAGACTCTTTGCGGTGAAGTGCATCCCGAAGAAGGCTCTGAAGGGCAAGGAGAGCAGCATAGAGAACGAGATAGCCGTTCTGAGAAAGTAAGTGCCCAGGGTTGGGGGACTGTCTCTTTCTCCAACCGCCTTTGGATTGTTGGGTCCCGATCCAGGAGAAGACGCCATGGCCAGGAGCTGGTTGCCTGGCGGTCAAAGTGGGCGATCTGAGCCCCGGAGGGGGCAGGCTGTGTTAACGATGACTGATGTTCTCATGTTGCATTCAGAGCATTTTGCATGTGCAGTAAAATCCTGATCTGCGTGTATAATTCGTTCCAGAAATACGCTTGTAACCAAAGCACTTGTATACCAAAGTGGATCTCAAGAACCACTGGCTCAGTTGTGATCACGTGACATTCAGCATCATGTCTTACTTGTATTGCAAGACATGGCTCGTTTACCAAGTTAAAATTTATTAGAAATGTTGGCTCATCTTGTGGAACACTCACAGAATAAGCCACTCTCAATCCAAGGTATTTCAATGAAATATTATATATATATAAAATCTCACAGCTTTTGTGGCAGTGATTGGAGCTACTGTTTCCAAAAACAGCATTTAGGTAGGCTTTGTTTTGAACATACTCTAGCTGGGTGACTGTGGGCTGGTCACTGAACTCAGAGCCCTTCTCCATGAGCTGGAATTAATGATATCTCCCTCACAGGGATCCTTTGGATTAGATGAGATGGTGCCTAACAAGTGTTTATAAAGCGCTGTCGACAGCACCTGCTGTGTTGTGAGTGCTCAGCACAGGGTAGGCGCCTACTGCTAGTATTGTTATTGTTTCTTGTTGTGGCCTTATTTTACAAGAAGGAGATGGAGCTCAGAGTAAAGTCACTTGTCCAACACCTTGTGGCTCCTCTGTGGCAGAGCCTGGAGAGCCAACTCCACCAGGCTTATTGCCACACTCTTTCATGGGTCTTCTGCTTCCTGCCACACCCACGGCACGTGGCCCCCAGCCCAGCCCACAGAGCGCACCGTTCAAGTGCTTCGACTCTTCACTGGGTTTTATTTTCGCTCCCCATGTGTAGTAGAACCAAATCAAAATCTCACCTCCAGCACACTGGTGCACGCAGAGCCAAGGCCCTGTGGCCGGACCCACACAAAGGCCGATGTCTCACTGGTGTGTTGCCCAGCTGGCTGCCCACATCATCTCAATCATGCCGCTGCCCCATGTCTCAAGGGTTTGGGGGAACAAATCCTTATATGGTACCTGCTTTTGCACGCTTGGAGTGTATCTGAGGATTACGCTATGAAGTTTTTAAGAGCTTCTATTAATAAAGGATGTTAGAAATGTCCTTGAAATTTTCGGGGTTTGGAATCCGCAGACGGCAAGAATCTGTGTACAGATAAGCAAAGCGGAGTGGGAACACCAAGGGCCTCGAAACGAAATGTCACAGGCTCACATTCTTCCGGAATAACCCACCTCTCCCGCTTGTCTGTCTGGGCCCAGTAGCCTCTGATGAATGATGCTCAGTTGCCATCAGTGCGAACCTGGGGCCACCACAGTGGTTGGGATGGCCCGTCCTGTTCCGCGGCATGCGTGCTACGTGTTCCGGAACAAATAGGTCTCAACAGCCTTTTGGTGTAAGAGTTTTTGCTTATTTGTTTGGATTTGTTTGGTTGTTTGGTTGGTTTCTAGGTTCTCTGGATTGTCTGTTAGGGACCCAAAGAGTTTCAGATTGTCCTGTGGAGGATTGCATGAAATGATTCTACAGAAGAGAATTTGGGAAAACAAATTACTCTAAGTACGTTAGCATCGAGCAGGAAAACACTATGTTAATGAAACATTTATTTAAATTGCTTATTTTCCAATATGAAATCAGCACTTGGGAGAGAGGGTATTTGCTGGGTATTTGCAGCCACGTCGCAAATATTTGACATTTTAGATAGAATTCTGGGTGGGCCCAGAGCCTTCCAGAGCCTCCACCTGGGGCCCAGGGGCTGCCCGCTGCTGAATGGAGAGTAGTGACTCCCTCCTAGGCTTCGAAGCCACACAACCAAGGAGGTCAGTTTTTATTCTTAATCTACACGGGCAAGGGCACACAGATATAGACTTTACAAGCCAGTCTCGGTTTATGCCACGATCATTCTGCCTTAATTAGCGTCTCAACCCTGTGGCTGAGTCAGTAATCACTTCCAGGGAGAGAGCATTGAGAAGCAGGGAGGGCAGGGACTTGGAGCCATTCATTTCGATCGTTTCTCGCTCCCAGCTGTTGGCGGGCCTTGAAGTGTGATTCTTCTTTGAAGAACAAAGAAATGATTCCTCAAGGGATAAGAAGGTGTGCTGAATCTCCTGGGCTGATGTAGTTTTCGGTCCCTCTGCAGCCGATTTGCAAGTGGAATTAAAGGCAGTTCCACATCATAAGCAGCTGGAAGGAAAGTATGTGAGCGGTGAAGAAAATAGTTCTGGAACGTATAGAATGAGATCATGAAACATGCATGCATTTAACCAATATTTATGAAAGTCCTACGCGCCGGGCGGCATTGCTGGGCACTGAGGCTGAAGAGATAAGAGGCAGTTTTTGCCTTGCTTGTGTTACTAAGTAAGTGTGATACTGTTGTAGATGCTGTGAGTGAAGTCTGGCCAGGGGCTCAAGGCTAGGGCCATCCAGGTGCTTCCTTCAGGGTGGGTGTGAGCAGAGGTTTCCTGGGGGAGGCGGGTCCAGACAGTGGGTATATTTTGGTGGGAGCAGAGAGGCAGGGGGCTATTCCGACCAGGAGGAGCCACCCTGTCAGAGCTAAGGAGACGGGAGGCAGGCTGGTGTGCTGAGAACGGCACGTAGCTCATCTGACCGGGGCAGAGGATTCAAGGTGAGGCGTGAGGACTTGAGGCTGGAGAGGTTGGACTCTAGGGGTCACATACCCTGCGTTGGACTTGGAACATCATTCTTCGGTCAGTAGGGGGCCCCTGGAGGGTTTTAATGCAAGAACAACGTGGTCAGGATTGTTTCATTGAGATTGTTGTGGTGTAACATAGGATAGATTGGAGGCGGGGGCGGGGGGACTCACGGCACGGGGGCAGTTAGGAGGCCGTCGGAGGAGTCTGGCAAGCAACACATTGGAATGGGAGCCGTGAGTCGGGATGGAAGAGACAGAGATGCGTGTGCACAGAATGGAATCTCCAGGACGTAGGGATTTGGAAGACATGGGGAGAGGGTTGAGAGGAGGTAGGGTTCTAGGATAACTACCAGGTTTCTGATTGGATAGCTGGGGCGGATGACAGCTCTTTAACTGACATCGGAAGTGCAAGCAGGGCGCCTGGGTGGTTCAGTCAGTTAAGCATCGGACTTCCGCTCAAGTCATAACCTCGCAGCTGGTGGATTTGAGCCCCACGACGGGCTCTGTGCTGAGAGCTCAAAGTCTGGAGCCTGCTTCAGATTCTATGTCTCTTTATGCATCTCTCCCCTGCTTGCACTCTCTCTCTCTCTCTCAAAAATAAATAAACATTAAAAAAATTTTTTTTAAAAAGAAAGAAATACAGGCACTGGAGGGCAGGTGGTGAATCCTGATTTAGACACATTGAGTTTGAGGGTCTTGGGGTGGCCGGGTAGGGGTGGCCAGTTGACCAGCTAGGTCTGGAACATAGTTGTGATCCGGGCTTGCTGGATGTTAACATTTTCTGAAACAACACAGAACAAAAGAATCTTTTGGTACTTTCCACAGCTACATCATTGTCGGTGGGGTCTCAAGGAGACCTACTTTATGCCTGATTCTGCTCCATACCCTAGTCGTTGGCGTGTTTCTGTGCCATTTTTCATCTAAGCAGTCCCGTCTGAGAGACGGCTTGTCCTCTTATGTGCCGTGAGCTTGTGCAGGGTGAGAGATTTATGTATTTCATTGAATCGAAGTAATGTAGCTAATTTATCCTTAAGGATGTCTTTATACTTGCTCTGAAAGTAGTTCTAAAATGAATTTTCTACTTGATAAGTAGATATTAAACCAGGCGCAGAAGGAATAAAAAATGGCAGACGCCATGGTGGACAGCTGCTACGGAGCAGGGAACTCCTGGTCTCACGTTGGCATTTAGGGGGCAGGGTCTGTATGACCCTGTGTGAGTTTCCCCAGCAGAACGGCTGGTTTTAGTCCCAGGAGTGGAGTATTTTATGCCTTGTGGAATATCACGTCATTAGTGTTCCATCTCCTGATTGGATTATAGAGCTTATAGTTTTTATGGTGTCACTTACTTACAGGGCAGGCGCTCCCCAAATTGAATTTCAAGAAACCCACATGCGGTTTTGGAGAAGCAGGAAGGCATATATGGGAGTGTGCGTTTAAATGCAAGATGAGGGGGTGATGGACATTAAAAAGGGCACATGTTGGGATGAACCCTGGGTGTTATATGTAAACCAATTTGAAAATAAACTATTATAAAATTAAAAATAAATAAATGCAAGATGAGAAGTCCAGTCCTCATACGTGAGATTAGAGAATGGGGACGAGAGAAGCGAAACAAATGTATCTCGAAGATCCCTTTCCTAAAAGTGGGGAAACCGAGGCTCAGCCTGGTTCAGAGGCACCATCTGAAGGAGGCACGGCCCCAGAGTCCGGCGTGCTGTTCTGACAGATACCCTGTAGCTGCAGAGATTGTGTTGCCGAGGGAAGGGATCTGGGGAGGACCTGCTTTTAAATCGGATGTTCTCCGTCTGGCTGCGTTGGAGAGTCTCAGCTGAACGTCTCTGTTTTCTCCCTAGATCAGCGATCCTCCACCCTGGGTGCACGTTAAAATCTCCTGGGAGGCTTTTCGGAACACCCCGATGCCCAGGCTCCCTCCTAGACCAAGTGCATTGGAGGTTATGGTGGGGTACCTCCCCTGCTCCCCACCTCCTGATTCGAACACGCAGCCAACTCCATGTTGAGAACAGCTGCTCAGGGTCCTTGCGTCCTAGTCTCACTGCCCAGCGGGTGGGAGTGCCCTTCTGTGTTCGGGAGTGCAGAAAGATCTGCGCACGTGAACCTGCCTGACAGTTTCCTTTAGGTGACAGGTTTCACTCCAAGATGGCACTCAACTCTGGTCCCTTTCAAAGAGCAGGGTTTCGCCATAAGTGAGGCAAATGGACATGAACCTGTCACCCCATTAGTGGGGAGCAAGTACCGGCCACTGGCTGGCTGGGTTCAAGAGGAGAAACTGGCTCTTCGAAGGTGACAGGAGGGGGAGGGACAGTTAACAGCCATTCCTGGCCGAAGAGCCTGGCATAGGGGTTGGTCAAGTCAGCACAACTCAGCTACAGGTGCACTCTCGGGAGGGGATTGGGGCTGCTACAGGTGGCAGACGCCAAAGCCCAGATTCCCTGCGGCCAAGGTCAGGATGGATTGCGGGAGGCGTGGCAGGGCTGGGCCTTCTGGAGAGAGAGTGAGTCAACGCTTAACTGGGCCACAGCAGGACTCCAGAGGCCTGGACACTCCTTGCCGTAGCTTGATTCTCTGGTTCCCTTAGACCAGACGTCTTTCTCTCCATGCAGACTAACGAGAAGGAAGGAGGCTCGAACACCGAAAGGCGAGGACAGCTGGTTTTGTATTAAGCAATAGCCTTCAGAGAAAGACTTCCCCGTAGATTAACTCATTTAAATCTGGCTTGCTTCTGTTCCTGCGGCTTTGTTCTCATGGCCGGCTGGCCCTGTTCCTTGTTTAAATCACTGCCAAATGCCAGTTTATTGTGTGTGTTAGAGAAACACACGCTTCAATAGAAATTCATTGATTCAGGGTGAACAAAACCACTTTTTCCAATGACTGAAAGTGGCTAAGCTGGTAAAGCTTGAGTTTCTCAGGCTCCAACACAGCTTTTAAGGGTCTATCTGATCTGTCTAGAAGGTGGTGTTCTCACACGGGGAGACCTTTCTTTGGGAAGGTAGTTTTGGAATTAAGGACACTGGCAGGAAGTATGAAAAAAGTCATGGCGAAAGGCCCCGTGATAACAAATAGGGGGTTAAATCATTTATGATCACGTTCTCCCCGACTGTCCTGGAAAACCCTTACTGAAAGCTCCTTAATTTTGAAAAAAAACATCATTCAGTTAAAACAGAGGTTGAGGGATGCCGTCCCTTATTTGGTTGTTGCGTGGTTAAGGTGTCAATCTTGCCGAGCTCGAGCTCGGAGCACGCGTGTGTGGGTGTGTCTGACCGGTGACCCCAGGCCCTCCTGGAATGTGGACACGGCCCATCCCCGACCTGTTCAAACCAGCTTCTGGGAAATCACAAGTGACAAGGAAGAGCTGACGCTCTTGCCTATGGCCTTGCCGGAGACCTGACCTCGATCTTGCCTGATTTGGGGTGTTTCCCCCTCTTTTTCTCGATACCTAGGCTTCTCTATTTCAGGGGGCCCTGTGGGTCTGACTCCTGAGCGAGGAGTCTTTCCCTGCCAGGCAAGACAGTCAACTCAGCTTTGTGCAGCCCACCGTCTGGTACCCACTGTTTATTTCATCTTCACGCTTCGTGTGTATATGAGAAATACAAGTGGTCTGATGCCGGCAGTTTTATAGCCAGAGAGGCTACATTTGGTGCTTTCTCGTGGTTTCACACGGTACCCTGTCTGCGTGACCCGAGAGGATTTTTAATTTGATTTGAGATCCAGAATCAATGGATTTTTTATTATTATCAATCATATTTATTATTCTCAGTGTATGTTATTTTATTATCAATTCCTTGGGCATGGCTTACAGACCTCCAAGAATGTAAGGAAAATTGGACGGGTGGTCTCCCTGCAACGAGGGATGTCCAGACTGGCCTGAGCAGGCATGTTGGTTCGTCTGTGCAGTGACCATGACCCTCTGGGACCTCTCCCGGCCTCGGGTTCTGCTTCCCAAATACTGCCTGAAGTGTGGGTTTCCTGCTGGCCGATCTCCCTTCCCTCAGTCCCTGCTCCCACGGCACTGTGAAATAAGAGTTGAATTTTCTTTAAAAAAATTTTTTAAAAATGTTTATTTATTTTTGAGAGTTGGCAGCGGGTGGGGGAGACAGAGAATTGCAAGCAGGTTCTGCGCTGTCAGCACAGAGCCCAATACAGGGCTCGAACCCACAAACTGTGAGATCATGTCCTAAGCCAAGCTCAAGAGTTGGATCCTCAACAGACCGAGCCACTCAGGTGCCCCTAAACAGTCACTATTTTAAAGCCGTATGACTGCCCGTCTTTTCTCAAAGTCAGCTTAAAATTGAGGCCGGAGTCTTAGGTGACCGGTCTGAAGTTTTTCAGAAGTAGGTAATTAAAGAAACCATTTCTGAAATAGTAGTTGCCTGGAATGTGATAAACGGGGTTCAATATCCAATTTTTAGCCATTTGCATCTTCTTTTATAAATATTTTTAAAATAGTGTTGACTGTGTGATTCAGACGCGTGGTAGGTGTCACTGGGGACTCCAGACACAGGCAAGGGTGTTTGTGAACAAGGGCTCAGGTGTGACAGATGTGGTGTGAGAGCTGGTGTGCCGAATGCACGCATGCGTATATGTGCCTGTGCGCATGTATCACGTACGTCTGTGTGGATATGTATACACACATGTGCACATGTTCACACACACGCATATACACACATACACACGTTTTAAATACATTTCGGTGTTTTTATATCTTTCTACTGCAGAGTGGAAAGTTCTTCTTGCGGAATTTAGTAAATATACCCTCAAGACTGTTAAAACTCTGCCGTCTAGGTACCCAAGTAAGATAATAAGACATGAGGAAAGCCTTCTGGAACTTTGAAATGTTCAGGTGTTAGGGATGATGCGACGTTGGGCATGACTACCCCCATTCTACTTTGGCAAGAGCCCAGAATATCTCTGCGGGAGAGGTGAGAGCAGAAACTGTCGTATCATTTCATGGAAGGAGAACCTGACGTATAGAGTGTATAATTTGAGCACGCGATGGAGCTGGAGAGGCAGCAGAGAGCTTCTCATTTGTGGGGCTGCCTTCCATGTTTTAGGGTACCCAGCCCTCCCTTCTGTTAGGAAACCACCATTGGAACTTTGAATGCTCTAGAAACAACTGGTAGCAATCTGAGTGCTTTATAGTAAGAAATAAATATCGATAGATTTCAATAGATGATAGATGTCAACAGGTGTCAGTAGATTAATTGAAATAGACATGGATTAATTCAATTAAGAGATTGACGGGGCTCCTCGGTGGCTCAGTCAGTTAAGGATCCAACTCTTGATTTTGGCTCAGGTTGTGATCTTGTGGTTTGTGAGATCGAGCCCTGCATCAGGTTCTGTGCCGATAGTGCAGAGCCTGCTTGGGATCCCCTCTCTCTCTCTCTCTCTCTCTCTCTCTCTCTCTCTCTCTGCCCCTCTCTTGCTCGTGCACACATGCATGTGTACTCTCTCTCTCACTCAAAATAAATAACTAAGCATTAAAAAAAATAGAAATTGATGACTTGAAAATCAGAATCCATCTTTTGTCTCAACCCGGTTCACTGAAGTCTGGAGCAATTTGTACCCATCCTTCGAGATTTCGAATATGGATAGTCTCAGTTGGCCATAATTTAGAAGCTGGCTGGGACTTCTCCGGGCACTGGTTTATGTGATCATATAAAGTAGATATTATTATCCACATCTTATAGATGAGGACCTGGGACTTCCTATGAAATTCCCAGAGGCCGTGTAAGCGATACCAGGTAGAGCTTTCCTGTTACGATCTGATCCATCTGGTGTCAGCCTGTTGTCTCTTTAAATCAGGGCTAGGTATTCTTTTCTTTCTTTCTTTAATGTTTATTCATTTTTGAGAGCGAGACCGCACATGAGGGAGGGAGGGAGGGGCAGAGAGAGAGGGAGGCACAGAATCAGAAATGGGCTCCACGTTGTCACCACAGAGCTGGACATGGGGCTTGAACTCACAAACCACAAGATCATGACCTAAGCCAATGTCACATGCTTAACCACGTATTCTTGGTGTAGGCAACAACCTGCTGCACGTAGGGGGTGCTCGTTAATGATGAAAGAATGAATTTCCAATTGTCTATTTTGTACTGTCATTAGAGAAGCTGTATAAAAAGTTTTCACCCCATGACACCACTTAGAAGCTCTGCGACCTTGGGCAGGTGATTTCAACTCTGTGCCTCCATCGTCAGGAAAATGGGGATGATATTAGTACTTGCCTCACATAGTTGTGGCAGAGATTAAAGAATCGATGCATGTAAGGCCCTTAGAAGAGCGCCCAGCATGTGGTATGGGATCTCCAGTTGCCTGCTGTTTATATGATTATTACGAGCGCAGAGGACATCTTGCTAGACGCTGGGAATAGTGGGAATAGGGCGGTGGGAGAAGACGCCTTTCCAGAAGTTCCGTCACACCAGTTTTGCCTCCCTGTAAGGTTGCCCCGTGGGAGCCCCAGGAAACCGTGCTGGCAGAGGGAGCGGTGCCAGCAGCGCGAGGTGGCTGGATACCCAGTGTAGTTGCAGAATTGCCGAGAATATGTCAGCTTGGCTGTTTTTCTTGTATTTTGTTTATTTCAAAATACTGTGAAAACCTGTGCTCCGCTTGTCTCTCTTCCACTCTGCTTCCGCTAACATTAGTCGCTGAGCCTTAGAAACGGAAAAGGAGCTTAGAGATCTCGGTCCGGCTCTCTTGACGTTCAGGTGAAGAGGCAGGTCGGGCGGGGTTCAGTGACTGGCCCGAGGTCACAGGGCTGACTTGAACAGGTGTGGACCGAGAGCGGTGGTTTCGGCCTCCTAATTCAGAACCCTTTCCACATACCCTCACCGGCTCCCTTGGAGAGCTTCCCTTAGGAGAACGAAAGAAAGAACTCTTCCTTGTCTTTAAAAGCCCCTTGGTATGTTTGGCACAGACTAGGGACTCTGTCCCGCTAGCTTGGCCAGATTCCTGTGTGGGATATTGAATCGGGTTTGAAAAATTCCCCTGTGATTTCAGTGAGACGTGCTGTTCTTTCTGCTTCCCCCTCTGTGGTGAGGCGGGGGTGCCGGGGGCTGCTGTGACAACCCTTGTGTTCCCACCCACACTGCCTCTGGTACTCTGGAATCCACTAGAAAGAGGCCCAGGGACCAGCCTCAGAGCCTGTGGTACAGATGAAACACACGAAGGCCTCGCTCCCATTTCAGGTGCATTTGATGATGTTGGTCTTTCGTGCCCGTTTCTTGTCAAGAAAATGAAGATAGAACCTCTCCGAAGTGCAGTAGGAAGAAGGCAGCTGCAGACTGGAGAATAATTTGGAAAATGTGCAACGCTTCTCTGGGATGCGGTTGTAATCCAGGAAGCCTCCTCTCCTCTCTCCATCCAGCCTCAGGGCAGGGAGGCGCGCAGAACCCCTGCGCCCAGCTCCGGTTCCTTCTTTGGCCTGCTCGATCCTTTGCCGTCTCTGCGCCTTCCCAGGATGTTCTAGAAACAGGGGGAGAGCAGCCTTCTCACATGCCATCCTGGACCTCAGACTGGGTTTGAGGGGCGTCGGGTCATCTGAGGGCGGCCCAGGGAAGGCGAGGCAGGGCAGGGCAAGCCGCTGAGCAGAGTCTCGGTTCACAGGTGCCGCTTGTGGGATAAGTCCATCTGTTTGAGAAGCCTCAGAACTTTCATTCGTGGTACATTTTTATACATCCATATGTAACTTTTTCTAGGTCTAAAGGTAAACTTACAGAAAGATGTTTTCACTCAAGCATTGAATATTCTTTCTAGTGAGTCTGGAGAGAAAGGGATAATGCACTCTTTCTTTCTTTCTTTCTTTCCTTCTTTCTTTCCTTCCTTCCTTCCTTCCTTCCTCCCTCCCTCCCTTCCTTCCTTCCTTTCATAGTTTGGGGACAATCATTATTTACTATGAAGTCCATTGTTCTTAATACGCTGTCAGTATAACTTTTCCAAAAAGATCATATCCCTGCCTAAAAAATAATTTCAAATGAGTGGTTTTTCTTCCTTTACAAATACAGTACTGTCAAGCAGTATAGTACAAAGTTCTGAATGGACACTCTGTTCCGAAGAAGCTACTTACGCAAGAAACACACCCGATATTTCCACAATATCCCTGCCGAGTCGGATGAACAGACGCGGTGAGGGTTTTCAGAACACCTACTTCAGGTCCCGTGTTCTCCGAGCTCAGGAGTTCGGTTCGCGGGTGCCGTTTCATCTCCTTTCACAGTCCTTACTGCTTGTACTTTCTGAACGAACTAACCCTTAATGTCAACATATCGTTTAGAATTTTTTTCATTGTGTCTCTTTTTGAATAGTGTCATGTACTACTTTTTTTTTTTATATAGAATCTTGTTATTTTGCATATGGTTTCCCAGGATACAGATCTAGTTGAATTTTATCCTTTCTACTCAAAAGAAGCCTACCTAGAAGAACGAAGAGTGGCAGGTTCTTGAAGCCCGTGTGCGAAACGTCGGTAATTACCTTTTCACCTAAGGAGACGCAGCAGTGACCCTGGGTGGCTATAAGTTCAAGAGTCCCCAAGTATTTGAAATAACTCAGCCCCCTTTGGCAATTTTTTTTTTATAGCTCAGACTTTTAACTAATTTAGATGTGTCTTCTAATTAATCCGAATTGGAGAGCTCTCAGCTCTACTTAAGGCTGCATCACACTTCCAAGATTGCAGATATTTCCTCGCCTTCAATTATTTTCTCCCTCCCTTCACTTACCTCTGTAAGACAGAGGCTAAAGGAATGGCTCCCCCCATGGCCTCGCCTCCGGCTGGCCTGTTTTCACACCACCACCTCTGTGCTGAGATGTACTTTGTCCTCAGCACCGGGCTGGGCTGGCCTTGGGTGGGGTCTGGTCTTCTGGTGCTTTGCTGTTCAGAGTGTGGTCTGCTGAAAAGCATCCGCACTTCCAGAGAGGTCGTTAGAAATGCAGACTCCCGGGCCCCGCCCCGGCGCTTCTGAATTAGAATAGGCCCGGTAGCCAGAACCCCAAGAGATTTCGTTGACCCTTGAGACGCTCCGAACTAGGAAACTTCCCTGCAGAAAGCCAGATGATGGAGCTGCCCCTTCTGGGAGATCCATAGCAGCTGGTACTTTTCTCCCTTGGACCCCTCACCACAGTATAGAGGAGTGAGCTATTTCTTTGTCTTTCTTTTCCACTGCATTAAAAGGTCCTTGAGGACAGGGGTGATAACTGAGCTCCAAACGTGTTTCCAGTACCTGGCAAGGTCCCTGTGACAGAGCAAACCGATTTCCCGTGAGGAAAGATTGAGGAAGGTGATATGTATTCCCTTTCCTCTAAAAAATTTCTAAAAGCTTTATTTCTTTGAGGGAATAGAATCTTCCGGTACTTTGAAAACATAACCAGGTGTATCTGAACAAAATGTTTGAGAGAGACATATCTGCATCCGTTTCAAAGATGGAAATTGACAGTAAAAAGTAACAAAAAATAGTTTCAACATAATACATTAAGTCCCCATCAGAATAGGCACAGAATTTCCACTTGGGGTGTCAGTTCTAAGCTGGGGCATGCAATAGTCTCTTTTAGAATGTGGAGTGAGGGAAATGTCTGAATGGTGCACGGAAGGCAGACCCCTGCTGTTTACAACAGTCCTGGTTGAGATTTGTCTCTTCCGTTTACAGCCTGGCCAGCATTTTAAATAGGAAAAAAACCTCTATCAATGACTCTCAAGTTCCAGGGAGAAAACTACCTCTGGAAAGACATTGGCATTAATTTGAGCCGAATTCCTAGATTCCTTCCTCCCTCCCTCCCTCTTTCTTTCCCCACTGACCTCACCTGGGACGCGAGGGGGAAGGGTCAGCATAACTGTGCAAGCATAGGGAGGCAAGGCGTGAGGGAAGCAGGTTTTGAAGTCTGAGTATTTGGGAATGTGCTGGAGCTCGAACAGAAGCAGACAGGCCAAGCTGACGGCAAGACACGGGGCCCTACCTTTGCATATTTTCCTCTCCTTCCAATGGGAGGTCTCAGGGCAGAATTAATTCCCATGACCCCACAGGCCTGAGAGAAATGAGGCCCGCTGAGAATCCATCAGCTGCAAACCCACAGCCTGACATGGGATCACGGTGTGTGTTGTCAGCGAGCGACACGGGCCGGTAGAGGCGTGCTGTGCAGGCACGTTGTACAGGGGAGGAGAGAGGGGGCGTGCTGGCGACGCAGTATATCCCCCTGTTTGCGGGACCGGTGTGCCAGACAGATGAAGGGGTCGAATATCATGGCGTGTTACGGTTCGCACTGTCGAGGTGCACTGTCCTGGTGAGGATAAACGTTCAGCCTGTGAGGCCGTGCTTATAGCCTGGACCTGGATGGTGGCCCAGATGGAACAAACACTTGTTATTATTGGCTGTAAACACTAGGAGGGTTCACCCTCTGAAGTTCCGACTTCAGGTCTGTGTTTTTCACCACTGATCATTTTAGAATACCCCTTCTTTTCTCCTTTCTGCTTTTCTCCTTCCTTCTTCCTTCCTTCCTTCCCCTTCCCTCCCTCCCTCCCTCCTTCCTTCCTTCCTTCAATGAAAGATTGGAGGCTGCTTGGCCTGGATCATAGGACTTGGTGTCCAAAGAGAGTGTTGAATTGGCTAGACATTACCTCCTTGGAGACTCGGTTTCAGATGACAGTGGGAAATACCCTTTGCGTGCACAACCTTATTGTTCAAACAGGGCTTGTTAACCAGCTCAAGTTCTACTTTGTACTTGAAAATTAGAACATAAATCATAACTAAATGACCTATCATTGAAGGCGCATTAGAAAGAGAGAAAAAAGCAAGAGTCATGGAATGCTGTGTTCCACTGTTCTGGAACCAGCCTCAGAATAGGTGAGCACTTCGGGAGGGTTGCATAAGGAGCCACAAGAATGGCCAAAGGTGGGAAATTAGGTTCTGGGAGGAGAGCCAAAAGCAACTGCTATTATTTAACTGCAAGAAGGTGTGACAACTGGCATTAGTTAACATATATTTATGATTGTATTTGAGTGCCAGCATTTTGTGGGGACACTCTGCTTTTCTTTAAAAGTCCTTGAAGAATTAGAACCATACTATGTAGACATAATAATCCATCCTCTTCTTTTAGAGTGAAGAGAGTCCTAGAGAAATTAAATGACTGCAGTTCACCTAGGTGAGGGTCAGGATGTGGGACTTGAGGACGCAGAAGTGCAGGGGCAAACTTTACCTTTACCCTCCTAAGGGGTCTTTCGGGCTGGCTCTGAGAATGGAATTGACATAAAATAGATCAGTAGGAGAGAGGCATACAGATGCGATGAACATCAGCTTTGTGTGGTATGGAAGCCGTTGGGAGGAATGAAGACACAAAGGAATAGGGAAGCCATCTTCCTTTTGCCTCGGGTGGAGCAAAGAGAGGCTTGGGGACAGTGACTAAAGTCCGTGGGGGAGTTTAAAGGTAGATGGAATTATTTTAATAAGGTCTGTTTGTGCAGAATTCTCTTGGTCTCAACTTCTCGTCCTTCCGGTAGAGAAAGGCCATCATTCTCAGGGGCATCTCATCTCCTGCTTTTGAGAACAGGAAGGAAGGGCAGAGTGTTTTTTCGTGTATTTGCTGTTTTTAACTCAATATTTCCTTCAGAAGTCATAGATGAAATTTAGGGTAGATAAAAACAATCCTCTGTCAGGGAAGATTATCTAACATTGGAAGGAGGGAGACTAGAGTATTTTATCTGGAGAATTTAGAAAATGCAGTTTCTACAGAGACAGTTTGACTTCTACCCAGATGAGGAAAGGGTGAGCCGATTTCTCAGCGTCTCTTTAGTGTGATGGCTCCGATTATAGGAGTTGGTTTTTCCTTGGCCTGCGTGTAAGAGAAATTATGCTGGGAAACCTGTAGTTTGATACTTGCCACTGTTAAAATAGTATTTAAATGATTTTAATTCCAATAGGGTTAACCTACAGGTTATGTTCGTTTTAGGTGCACAGTGTAGAGATTCAGCAGTTCTCTGCATGCCTCAGGCTCATCAAGGTTAGTGTGGTCTCAGTCCCCTTCACCTATCTCATCCACGCCCCTCGCCCACATCCACTCTGGTGGCCACTTTGTTCCCTGTAGTTAAGAATCTGTTTAAGACTGTTTTTTGGTTTGTCTCTTTTTTCTTTGTTCATTTGCGAAGATAGCATTTTTTAAAGTTTATTTATTTATTTTGAGAGAGCGAGAGAGAGCGCGCGCACATGAGCAGGAGTGGGGCAGAGAGAGAGAGGGAGACAGAATCCCAAGCAGGCTTCGCATCGTCAGCACATGCAGAGTCCAACACGGGGCTCGAACGCACGAACTGTGTGAGATCATGAACTGAGCCGAAATAGAGTCAGACACTTAACTGACTGAACCGCCCAGGCGCCCCAAGATAGCATTTTTAATATCCTGTTTTCGGCCAGATATGTTTTAAGACAAACAGCAAGGGCGATGCTGTTTTCCAATAGGACCCTTAGTTTTTATCTGACATTGCCCGCTGACTCGGTTTGCGCATCTCCATGTTAATAATAAATTCCGTGTTTGGGGCTTTCTCATTCAGGTGGCGTTTCCACTTTGAGTTCTTATCTTTTCAAGGACTGCATGAGTGTGATTGTACTAAGCGGATTTGGAGTCATCAGAACATCACAAAGGCAAAGTGGCTGTCAGCGTGCGGCCACGGTATTCAGCGGAAACAATTTCTGCCCTCCTGGGAACATCTGTTTTTCTTTGTGTCTTTGCGTGCTTGGAGAGCAGAGAGCTGGACCTGATTCCCTCGGGGTCTGGGGAATGTGAGTAGAGATTCTGGAAATGATGCCTGAACCCTAAGATGTGTGTAAGTGAGTAAATAAAAAGCCGGCGAGGTGAAGGGGCTTATACAGGTATACTGCTCTTATTTGGAAAAGCGGCAATAAATTTCAAGTGATAAGTATGGAGGAGTCACATGGGATTCCCCAGGCAAACAACAAAAAAGTGGACTTCCCCCTCCAAACCCATACAGGCCACTGTCTAGGAGGTAGGCTGTACCTATGATTAGGTGGAGAGGAGATGATGGTGATGACAAGAGTGCCGGTGCTGCTGGTCCCATCTCTGTGGTTCAGCACACACATTCCTGTTACTGTGTTATTTCTCTCCATTTCGTGTAACACCACCGCAAGGCTGGTGTTGAATCTCCACGTTACCAAGGAGGAAGCTCAGGGAGGTCAGTAGCTTTCCTGAACAGAGATTAAAGCCTAGGGGTCTCTTGGGGCCCCTGGGTGGCTCAGTCGGTTAATAGTCCGACTCTTGATTTCGGCTCAGGTCATGACCTCACAGTTCGTGAGTTCGAGCCCCATGTTGGGCTCCACGCTAATGGTACAGAGCCTGCTTGGAGTTCTCTCTCCCTGTCTCTCTGCCTGTCTCTCAACAATACATGAATTTACTTAAAACAATCTAGGTGTCTCTCAGATCTAAGCCTGTGTGTGTGTGCGTGTGTGTGTATGTGTATGATACTGCCTCCTAATACAAACATTTATTACAATTTGGGGATTTAAAAAAGCTAACCAGCAGAGATAAGGGAAATCACACACAGCTTGGAAAGGCTACTGGCCAATTTTGGGGACAGCCAGGGAGTCAGTAGGCTGGGAGCTCTATTCAGACCGTATGGGCTGCCTTCCCTACAAAGAGGTAAAGTGAAGACAAGTCCTTGCTGAGCTGTCTTTCACCGGTCAGCCAATCTGTCTTGGAACTCACTAGAGGTTTCAACTGGTGGTTCCCCCAGTGGAAGAGGTTGTCAGAATCCCCTGGAGGGATGGTGACAATACCGATTGCTGGGCCCGCCCCGGATTCCGGCCCGAGGTGCCGCAGCTCTGCGACCCAGTGATGCCGATCCTTTGGGTCCGGAGACCACACTGGGCACAGCACGGACTCAGCCGGCGCAGCCCGAGGTCTCCGCTCTGTTGCTACAGCTGTTGCTCCAGGGCGGCGGCCAAGCGCCAGAGCGTGTGAGGGCCTCGAGGGTCAGCCGGACCCTTGGGCTGGTTGGTCTTCGGTGGCTCGCCATCTGGCTCCTCTGAGGCCTACCGGAGGCTTCCGGACAGCAGCATTGGCCGTCTCTAGAGAGCGTGTCCCCTCAGGGGGCGGCGCTCCGAAGCACGCCTGGCGCAAGTTTCATTGAGGGTCCGCTGTGGCGGCTGAGCCACTGACACCACCGGCTTCTTGCAGTCTTTTGAGACGAGGTTTGCTGGGGACACTGTCCTGGGCTTATTGGACCCAATGCTTCAGAACTGAGTATTCCTGAGGATTCCTGGACTCCAACTCTATGGAAGGCCCGCTCTGAAGGCCAAGCTGTGGCTTTCTCCCGCCAAACCTTTATAAAGTCTTTCACGACATTTTGGAGAATATGTTCAATATATTCAAATAGTTTCTACTGTGTTTTTTTAATATTAGTGGTCTAACATAGACCTATAGGGTTTCTGTATTAGTTAAAGAAAAAAAAACCAATTTCAGTTACCTGAAGCAAAGATGTTTATTAGGAGAATGCTGGTTTATCTTAGCTAATCGAAGAGAAAACCGAACAAGCAAGACCCTCCCGGAGGATCACTCGGTCTGTGGCTGAAATGTCGTTTTGGTAATTTACAATCCTCTTTGGAGAGTGTAGCCATTGGTAAAACTCAACCTAATTCTCATTCCTATCCCCTCCCCTCCATTCCTCCCCTCCTCCCTCCCCTCACCACCGCCACCCTCTCTCTACCTCAACATCTCTCCCTCTCTCCTTTTCCAAACTTAAGAAACTTGGAATAGCATAGACTTGTCTTGGCTTAAGAGTTACCCTTGGATTGAGGCCCCTGCGTGGCTCAGTCGGTTGTGTCCAACTTCGGCTCAGGTCATGATCTCACTGTCTGTGAGCTCTAGCTGTGCGTCGGGCTCTGTGCTGACAGCTCCGAGCCTGGAGCCTGCTTCGGATTCTGTGTCTCCCTCGCTCTCTCTCTGCCCCTCCCCCACTTGCACTCTCTCTCAAAAATAAATACAACGTTTTAAAAAAAGTTATCCTTGGATCAAGCAGATAGGGTCAGGCTCACATGGCATAACTGTGGCCCATGGAGGCTCCTCTTGTGTGCCCAGAAAAAAAGGGGCATCTCGTGAACCCAGCACCCCACCAAGAGTTGTCAATGATGTTTACACTCAAATGGGAACCGGGGAATTAAAAATGCATAGTTGTGCCTCTCTGAAGAGGAGCGTCTCTGTTACCATAGCCGAGGTATGTCCCGCTTGCAGTCAAATTCTCTACTCACTCCCGCCCTTACAGGATGCCTTGTAAGGAGAGACTCGGCCCCCAGAGAGACGCGGAGCAGCCTGATGGTTGACTTGTAGCAAGAAGGATTTGCTTTCATTTCTGATTTGAATCCTCTGAAAGCTCAGGTAGTTCTGGATCCAACAGAGTTAACTACGAGTGTAAACATGTGACGGTCCCGCACGGCCCGAACACGGTGGCCCTGACATTTCCTCCCGAAGCCTGGTCCTTCCAGAGTTGCCCGGTGCCGTGCAGCGCAGTGGCTGAGAGCATGGACTCAGGGCTCCAGAAGGCTCCCTTTCTGCCCTCCCACAGGGCGCTCACTAACTCCCGGCTCCTAACTCCCGAGGAGCTGTTCTCGGAGCTAGAGACCTCCTTGAGGGCAGAGGCCGTCCTCAAGTTGAGAAAGCCATTGTCTACATCCTTATTTTGCAAGGAAACAGTGGGTCAGGGTCAGGGTGAGTGCCCCTGATCAGTGTCATCTCTAGGACACCAACTGGTAGAGACAAGAGCCCAAGATGATTAAAATAAGACCGTCTCTATATCTAAAAAGTCAGCATGTGTATGTAGGATCGCAAATGGACCCATTCACAAGGGGTGCAGCCAAGGCTCACTTCGCTGGTCGGGAAGGCTGACTTCCTTTTTTAAAAACAACACCTGCTCTTCAAAGCAGCTTCTGAGGAAAGACCCCACCAGAGAGAGAGCCCGATCCACAGCCCCAAGAATAACCTTCTGCTTCTGTTTCACGCCCAGGAGCGTGGCCACCCGTTGCTTTGCACACAGGCTCAGACACAGCCAACAAGCTTTGTTCAGTCTCTCTTCCTTTGGGTCCCTTTGGCATTTCTGAGGAGACCCAGGGCTGGGGTGTGATGACAAAGCCGAAATTAAATGTGGAGGCTCCCGTTAATCAAGACCTTTCTGTCCTTCAAGGGATGTGTTGTGCTATCTGTAGGCCAAGGGTTCTGTCCAGTCCATGTGCGTCTGTCTGGGAACCTACCTTCCTAGTTCCCAGATTGCTTCTACTCTCTCTCCCCTGCCAGCTGGAAGCCAAATGCTGAATTTACGGACCCCTTCACACCTGGGCCAAGAGAGAAGCTCTGGTTTCCCCCTCTGCCTTCTCTCCTTCCTTCCTATAACCTCACTTGCCTATCTCTCGAGGGCCCTGTCCCATGCCCCAGGTCATAGACACCAAAAATAAGTTCACCGTTCGGGCAAGATCTTGCTTTTAGCTGTGTCCGTGTCCTCACGGCCTTCAACAGATGTGCCTGTTGTATCAGAACATAGAAGAGAGAGAGTGGAAAAGGTGCCCTTCCCCTCACTCACTGTCGGGACGGCCTTAGTTTGACTCATTGATCCGATAGAACCGCTGAAACATATTGTGGATGAAGCAAAGACATCTCTTTTCTGCAAAGTACTAATCAATTGCTCGTTGCCGAAGGGCATTATCTCTACTCCTGCTGGTTAAAAAATGTAGCCTGTGCCTCACACAGGACACACGCACACACCTGTACAAGAGCTTTCCATTCAGTTGTTCAGGAAATGTTTATTGAGCCACTATTTCGTATCCACACATCCAAACCAACTGAATTACCGTGAACGTCACGTCACAGAAGAAATACACTTAACGTTACAAAAAACTACAGGAAAGATGGGATCTCAGCATATAGAACAATCTCTTAAGGAAAAAATGGAAAGAAAACAAAAACCCCACCCCCAAACCCTCCTTTTCCTGTACTGGTTTTTCCGATGCCGTGACTGACAGATCCGAACCCGTCTGGTGCCGGTACTGAGAGCAGCTTTTGAGAACCGCTGTCGTAAGTCAGCGCTCTTGTTTGACTGCTGAGCAACGCTGAGCCGCAGAGAGGCTGCTAGCTAGCTACCTAGTGGTGAAGACTCCTCCTCAGCCTCATCCCCTGCAAGAAAACTTGCACTGCGGGTTACTATTCTTGGTTTCCTCCCACTTGGGGCAACTTGCCTGTTGTAGTTTTCATTTGATTTTTTTCTTGGCTTCGGTTTCCTGCTCTGTAAATTGTTCTAGTTAGACACCGTCTCTGAGTGCCATGCTCTGATTTGATCGTTTCCTTTCCTTTTAAAGGAAAACAGGCTTTCCTGCAGCGTTGAGAGAGGGCGTGGTGGTAAATAAGCTGAAATGAATGAGGGACAGCTCAAGAGTAGCCATCCCCGGGCCCCTGACCTAAAACACACTCCGACCTCCATCGTGAGCAGGCACGAACAGCAGTGCGTAGCCCTTCTAATAACACCCTGTGTGCAAAATTCTGAGAGATCCGGAACCAGCAGCATATTGGCTTTCTAGTTGTCTACACTTATTAAAGGCGAGGCAATGGATTGCAGTGATTTTATTGGCTTTGATTACAGCCTGTGGTTCTGGACTCAGGCTGCATGTTAAAATCATCCATTCCGGGGTGCCTGGGTGGCTCAGTCGGTTGCGCGGCCGACTTCAGCTCAGGTTGTGATCTCACGTCTGTGAGTTTGAGCCCCACATCGGGCTCTGTGCTGATGGCTCATCAGAGCCTGGAGCCTGCTTCTGATTCTGTGTCTCCCTCTTTCTCTGTTCCTTTCCTGCTTGTCTGTCTCTCTCTTAAAAACAAATAAATATTTAAAAAAAAAAAAAAAAAATCATCCATTCCAGATCAATTAAATCAGAATCTCCAGGACTGGGGTCAGGACGTGAGTATTTTTTTAGAAGTCTCCCAGGGGGCTCTCACATGGAGCCAGGGTTGAGAATCCCCAGCGGGAGGGATGAGCGCAGGGAGGGTCCCACGGGAACCTGCAGGCAGAGTGACAGCAGGCGGAGTGCGGGCTGCCACGGAATTCGTTTTCTTCTTGTAAGAAAACAATTCATCTCGACGTATTTTAGAAAAATATTTTCACCTTCCTCATTCAGTGCCCAAGAGAGAGTATTTGGGTTTGCTTTTTCATCTCTGTTCTCTGTTAGATTGCTTCATAGATGGATGAGCCTGTCACCAATAAACCCCAGAGATAAATGAGGAATGGCTGGCGGACTGTAAGGGGATGTACTGAGTTATCAAAGATCTTGCCTTCGAGCGTTTTCCAACAGTGACTTTCTTAGTCGTTTGGTTTGTTTTTAAGGATATATTTACATCCAGCTTTGCAGGAGAACATCAATGTTAATATTAAGTAAAGGGATTCGTATCAGTTTCCCATCGAAACAAGTTAGTTTATAGCAAACGAGTATAAAATGAGTGAATATTCCAAAGGGGCAAAAAAAGAAAAAAAATCTGGGTAGTGCAGTACTTATTGTCATTGGCAGGGCATTTGGGGACCTCAGCTGCTCTTGGTCCCTTTGGGTCTCACGTGGGTGACAACTTGCAAGGCACAGAGCTGGGGCAGATGTGCAGGCTAGTGACTGGGTGGGGAAAGTCTCCGAGCTGGTTTGGCCACACCAAGACAGTGAACTTGTTAAGAATAATGATTAGGCGCCCTGACTGTGTAGTTAGCATCATCCCCAAGGGCTTTTAGTCAAAGAATTTAAATAGGCACACCCATGAGAGTTTGCCGGAAAACAAAGAGAAATCCTACTCTCCAAAAGTGCCTGCTAATTGGAGATTTGTGAAAATATGCAAATATCAGGCGGGACCTCCACATCCCTTGCCAGATTTCGTAAATATTGAGTCAGTATTTGGGTGCTCATTTTTTTAGTAATTGACAAACCGGGAGCCCTTGGTCTCTGAGAACTTCCTGTTTCCTGCGTGCAGGTCCCTCGACCCGCCACGGTGCACCTGCTGAGCCGTTCTCTCACCCTGAAAAGGAAGTAATTGAGAAAGAAAGCGTTTCCAGTGGACTGGACATCCCCTCCCCCCTGCCAGGACAGTTTGCCACTTGCAAGGGCTGCCCCGCGTTAAACGAGAGACAGTTGTGTCAATTTAAGGTGCCTCTTGTGTGTCATTTTTGTCACGGGAAAGGCACTATGTAAAATGTGACCCAGGATTGTTTTTTTAAGTACAGACTGACTCATTCACCGAGGCTGGAGGCAATCCGAAAAGCATGCCTTGCATGTGTTTCTCTTCAATTGGAGAAAATTGAAGCATTTTTGGGTAGTTACCGGAGAGCCGCAGACATTAAAGATCAGGCTTCCGCAGGCAGGAAGGGGCAAGCGAAAAATCTCCCCTAACTCCTTTTGCCGGTGGAAATGGAAGGCATTCCAGTGTTATGATGCTACGTTAAAAAAAAAAAAATCCACCCTCCAGTCCTTCCAGTGGCTTCAGAGAGGGGTGGGGGCAGCAGGAAATGGCAATTTGCAACATTTACCACTTCTTAGAAACAGAGGCTTTAAGGAAAATCAGGCGCATGGGAACATTTGTGCCCCTTCATTCCAGTTATTAGTAATTTCTGAGACTCGGTTTGTTTTTTTTTTTTTTTTTTCTGGCCAGAACATCCTGTAAAATGTATTGTGGCCAATATCCCGGCATAAACCCTCTTTTTAAATGCCCTTTGCAGTAAAGATCTGCTAGTGTGACTCTGATGTGCCAAGCGCCAAGACCAGGGGTGAGAGGAGGGTGGCGGGGTTGAGGGGGAGGAATGGGAGCAAATGAAAATTCATTGCAAATTACAATAGGCTACAAAACGCAGTTACTAGCGGATTCTTTTTCCCACCTTTGGGGAAGCCTCTCAGCTTGTACAGAGTATTTCTCATTTTCCGTGGCACTTTCTGTATCATTTTGGGGCACTGAATACTTTGTTTCTTGCCTGAGTTAATTATGTGCATATTTAACTTCTCAACTCTAATCCTTTGGTGCTGGGTCTTTCTCTTTGTTTCTCCCAAGGCACCAAGGAGAGTGCTTTATTCACAGTTACTGTGCCATAATTATTGTTGAATGAATGCACTTTTACAAAACATGGGTGTGATTTGTTTTGTTTTTTTCAAATTCAGCTCCTAATGAATTAATATATCTCACCGCGCACACATAAAGCTGCCATTTGTGGAATAAAAGAACCCTCTAAGTGACGGGAATCACAGAAGCAGAAAATGTTGCAACCATACAGGACCCGAGCGATTTTAATCCAGCCTATTTATTTTACAGCTGAGCAGTCGTGGCTGATGGAGACCAAGTGACTTGCCCAGGGTCACACTGTAAGCGTCGGCGAATTAGCCACCTGCTTTACTCGGTCATTGATTGGCCCCGTATAAACCGACATTGGTGACGATTGTTTTAGGTACTCTTACAGCACCTTTAAATTTCATCAATCTTTATGCCCCTGATTTTCCTTAGGGAAGATATTTAATTGATTTTTAATTTTATCTCTTCTAAATTCGGGGCTAACGAATTGCTCGTTTTCTTTGCTGGGTAAACTGTCTTCATGCCCCTCTCCCGGAAACCAACCCCAGTGGTGTGCTCTCCCCGGGTGAGACCCGGAGCGGTGGTGGATAGGGACACCGTGCAGGTAGACAGTGGCCAGACCACAGAAAACACTAGCACTCTGGCTTCTAATCGGCAGCAACGGGTCCAGGGAGTGAAACAACAACCCCTGTGGCGATTGGCCCTAAATGGCCAAGACTTGATCAGTTACGGGCACGTCTTTGTTTCCAGGGTAGGACCAGCCTGACACAGCCCAGTATGCTCCCCTAACCAACCACTGAGGACGCCCTGCTTCTGTTTAGCCTGACAGTCGGGGCACACGTGGAGCCTCCCTTTTACCACCATAAAGCGCCGCCTGCCTTTGCGTCTCTGCCAAACACACGTGATGGTGCCTGAGTCCCTTGCTCTGACAAGCGCTGAAGAAGTTACCTTTGCTGTTCTCATTGGGGGAGGGGGAGACTTTATTCAGGTGGAGGAAGACCGAGAAAAAGACCAGCCCTGCCTGCTTCATCGTTCTCTCTGGTTATGATTGTGCAGCCAGCACATCTGCGTAATAGGGTTTCTTTAAAGCCCCTTTGTCTCTTCCTTTATCAAAAGGACATGTGGAAAAGCCTAGGTCGATCAGTTGGCTGAAATGAGCTTATTCTCTACCTGTGGCATGGTGACCTGTCAACCTGGGCACCGTGTCAAGACAGGAAAGGAGGTTGGCGTGGCTCAGGGGTAGCACCTCCGTGTTTTCTGGATGCTCAGGAAGTTTGCATGTAATAATCTCTCTAGAACACTCAGGGAAGAAGATGTCAGGCATCACCGATCCTTCCTGTTCTGGAATCCATCCTTGTCTCTTATTTTTAAAATCAGGACTCTCCTTATTCCCCCGTATTTCTCAGTACAGATTTAAGGTCTCTAATCATACTGCGACTCAGGTCATGATCCTAGGGTCACTAGATCAAGCCCTGTGTTGGGCTCTGTGCTGAACGTGGAAACTGCCTCAGATTCTCTCTCTCCCCTGCTTGCATTCATGCGCTTGCTCTCTCTAAAAAATAAAAATAAAAATACACGAATAAATAAATAAAGTCTGAAATCACAGGTAAGGTTCATAATTTTTTTTTTTGAAAGAAAGCATGTGCACTAGGGAGAGGCAGAGGGAGAGGGGGAAGAGACTTTTAAGCAGGTTCCACACTCAGCAAAGAGCCCAGCACAGGGCTCGATCTCATGACGGTAAGATCATGACCTGAGCTGAAATCAAGAGTCATATGCTTAACTGACCCACGCAGGTGCCTCAGTAAGTATCATAATTTACCACCTGTGGGCATCTTTCTTTTGAATGTCAATAATTGGGGTGCCTGGGTGGCTTAGTAGGTTAAGCGTCTGAGTTTGGCTCAGGTCACGATCACTCGGTTCGTGAGTTCGAGCCCCGAGTAGGAACCTGTGCTGACAGCTCGGAGCCTGGAGCCTGGAGCCTGCCTCGGGTTCTGTGTCTCCCTCTCTCTCTGTGCCCCTCCCCCAAAATAAACATTTAAAAAATTCGAATGTCAGTAATTAATTAAAGAGCTAGAGCCCTCTTGTTTTAAAGACCATCTTGTGGGTCATTGCCCTCTAAACAGTGACATTGGGAAGGCGGTACTTGACCAGGGCTGGGGGACAGGAACTGGTCCCCCCAAGTGTCCGTCACCCCAGCCCTGCTCTCCAGTCCTCTGCTGTGACCAGGTGGCATTTTCTCCACATGGCGCAAAGTGCTGGGCACGTGCAGTGGCCAGCCTCTCAACTTTAAACCTGTCGATTCATGAGCCCCTATGACAGGGATAAAGAGTTCACGTGTCTCAGGTCCCTGGTGCACGGTCTGGCCCGTAGCAGTCACTCTGCTGGCTGCTGCTGTCACTTCTGCAGCCGCTGCTGCTGCTCCTGCGGTCACAGATCCTGGGCCGCCACCGTCTGCCGGTCCCGTGTGCTTTGCCCCTTACACTCCTCGAATGTGCGAAACTCTTTTCTGCTCCTGGCCTTCACCCGCACGGTTCCTTCTGCTTGCTGCCTCGCTCTCTTCTTTCCGGCTGGCTCATTCTTCCTCGTCTCTCAGACGTCTCTGAAATGCCGCTTCCTGCAGGAAGTCTTCCTAAACTCCAGTCTGAGTTAGGGCCCCCTTTTATTCTCTTAGACTAGGGGATCAGTAGATGTTTTCCGACAAGGACCCAATAGTACACGTTAAACTGTGCAGGCCATGCAGGCAACTGTTCAGCTCGGCCGTTGTCACAAGGGGGCTGCCGCGGACAATATGCCAATTAGCAGGCGGGCTGAGTTCCAATAAAATTTTATTTATAGAGACAACTAGTAGATGGCTGGCTATAGTTTACGAAAACGTGTCAAAGGGCATGATGTAATTTTTCTGCATAGTAGGATCCTGTGATTATTTGCTTATTAAATCCTTCCCTGTGGACCGGATCTTGTTAAATAGGAGGACTGTCTGTTGTCCATTTCTGCACCTGTAGGACAAGCATAGTGCTGGGCACACGGCAGGCACTTCGTAAGCCTTTATCGAATGAATGAATGAATGAATGAATGAATGAGGTAGGAGTGCATTAGGCATTGAGGTCTGCCTTCTGTTTCCTCTCTGTCACTAATATACCCACTGTCCTCGGTCTGTGTGCCAAACCTTTTCTATATCTTCCAGCTCTGAAGATTTCTTCAAAATAAAAATCCTTCGTGGTCTTTGGACTTGATTCCTCTCCCCCAAGCCTAGATCCTTCTGGACTTCTCCGTCTCCCTGAGCTGGGGCCACTCAGTTGGTAATTACCTTTGGTCAGGCGGTGGTGGGGCCAGATGGGAATTGGTGACCTCTTCTCTAATTAAAACCTGGGAGTGAAGTTGTATGATGAGAGATGAGTTCATCTTAAGAGCTTGGCGGCACCCACACTACAGGGAGGAATGCTTGGCTGCCTCAAATGGTCATTAATATGATTTGGGGGAAGGAAAAAAAAAACATAGCCACCACCTCTCAGCTCTGCGCCAAGCATTTCAAGATGTAGTAATTTCTTTTATACCAAACAAGTTTGTTTTAGTCAGCCATGCTGGAGTCTATAGGTGTGATCCTTAATTTTATAGGCAACTAATTTCCAAGTGACATTTGGGACATGCCGAGCTTAGTCGTCATTTTCTTGCCTTATAAATGCCTCGTAGTTGAGGCCGTTAACACCCCTCAGTCTCCCCAGAGCCAGGAGTTGGAGGAACACGGGATCACCCACCAGCAGAGCCCGTGATGACAGACTCTGCATTTTCTGCCCCTTTCTTTGCCCGCCCTTTGCAGGGAGTCCGTGAGCTCAGGCATTTCTCAGTGTCTCAGATGTAGAAGCGGTCCTTGTGATCGGGAGATTAAAGGCTACTCTAGCTCACGGGCACTTTGTCTGCTTGGGAAATGCGTGGTTTTTCAGACACTCGCTGTCTTGGTGAGAAAACAATTTCCAGGAGGTTGATCTTGCGGTCTGCGTCTGGGCCAGCCTGCTCGGTGTTCAGGGGGGCCCCGGAACCAGGGCTCCGGGAGACGGGATGCTATAGGCCAGGGTTCGGCTGCAGAGAGCAGCAGCTCCCGGCTAAGCCCAGGGTGAGTAATACAGGGTGTCTGAGTTAGCTAGGGCTGCTGCGACGAGGTACCACAGGCTGGGGGGCTTACACAACATTTATTTCTCACTGTTCTGGGGGCCGGAAGTCTAAGAATAAAGTCAGCAGGGGCGCCTGGGGGGCTCAGTCAGTTGAGCGTCCAACTTTGACTCAGGTCATGATCTCGCAGTTCATGAGTTCGAGCCCCACATCGGGCTGTCAGCACAGAGCCTGTTTTGGATCCTCTGTCCCCCTTTCTCTCCGCCTCCCCCGCCCCCGCCTGCTTGCCCTCTGTCTCTCTCTCTCAAAAATAAACTTTTAAGAGCAATTTAAAAAAAGATCAAGGTCAGCAGATTCGGTGTCTAGGAGAGCTTTCTGGCTTGTAGACATTCTTGTGTCCTCACATGGTGGAGAGAGAGAGAAATGGAGCGTGCACGAGCGGGAGAGCCTCAGAGAGAGCTCTGGTCTCTTCCTCTTGTTGTAAGGGCCCTAATCCCATCACGAGAGCCCTGCCCTGCTGGCCTCCTCTCCACCTGCTCACCTCCCAAAGGCCCTGCCTCCAACACCATCACTTCAGGTGCCAGCCCTCAACCTGTGTCTTTGGGGGGCCCGGTCAGCCCGTAGCGGGCTCAGGTCTTGGCGCTGCTGGAAGTGTTCGGGAAGCAGAGCTGGCCGGGAATGATCCTCACGGTGATTCCGGGGAGGGTTCCTGTTTGCCACAGCCGGAGCGGGGGAGGGATCAGGACTGCAGAGAACGATCCCAATCTGGGGAATGCCTAAGATGCTGAGGCTGTGGGAGCAGCCTGTCCCCCCCACCCCCCCCTCCCGCTCGTGAACTAAGCGCTGCTCCCCGGGACCCTGCAACCACGGTGACCAGTACATCCAGGACTGTTTCAGATTCTGAGATCGCTTCACCTTTGCAGTTGTGTTTTGCACACTGAGTCAGATCCGCAGGCTCGGGGGGCTTGGTGCCCGGGGCTCACATGGGTTTCTGCCCTCTAACCACCTGGTGGGTTCTGCCCCCTCCCATCACCTGCTGCTGCTCCTTCTGCCGTTGGTGCTGGCATAGGCATGGCTGTGGCCCCAGCGGGACCTGCGGGAAGAGGAGAAGGGGTCACTGGCCTTGCATCTTTGTGACCGTAAGAAGTGAAGGACAAATATCATGGCCGATTGAGAAAGAGACTGGGAGAAGGGACACCTTTCCTCCCTGCTGTTTGAACAAGGGGCCCTGCATGTTTGTTTTGCACTGCTCCCTGCGAACTTTGCGGCCGGCCCCGGATCAATCTGATCCCTCCGTGACTGTGAGTAGCAGCCTCTGCCTCACTTCTACCTTGCTTGCTGTCTAGGGCTCTGTACCCGTGGGGCGGAACCAGCCATGGGGAGTCTGGGGAATGTAGTCTGGGTAGGGCTCCTCCCTGGCCACCTGGGCAGGGCTGAGCTGGGGGAGCCGGCAGCCCTAAGAAGGGAGATGACCCTGTGAGACCGGGGCTGGGGGGGGGTGGACAGGAAGTGGGGAGCGAGTGGGGAAATTTGGGGGAGGCGTTGAATCGATCCCCAAAGCTTCCTTCTGTGGTCTGAAGATGAGCATTGCTCAAACCGACAAAGCAGTCAGGAGTGTGTTTAAAAATGAAGGTGTCTGGATCCCTAACCCCAAAGATCGTGATCCCGGAATCCTGTGGTGCAGCTCAGAATTCAACCAGGGGGTTCCCTGGACACCCTGAGATGTGGTTCAGATGGATCACCGGTGCCCCAGGCTCCAGGCCTCCAGGCCATCTGTCCAGGCCACATTTTTTTTTTTTTCACTTTTCTACATATTTTTCTTGTGGCTGTTTTATTTGTCTTTATGAAGTTCCTCCGTGGGAAAAAGGAAGGCCCCGCATTTTCTTTCCTGTGAGTACTCTACAGACTTAGCACGCTGGACATAAGTGTTGAGCTGAGGCACTGAAGGGGTCATCGGGGGTTGACCATTCAGCATTTATTAAGCCCACACAGTGTCCCAATTAGTGGAGATGTTGGCTTATAAATATGCATCTCTTGCTTTGTAGGAATTTGCAGCCTCCCAAGAGGGGAAGCTTAGCAACTTAACCCCTTGCTTGGTTCAAATAAGGGGAGGGAGTGGGAGGGGGATCAGTATCTGTTTGGAAAAAAAACAAAATCCTTTTGCAGATCGCACTTGGGTTCTGCGGTGTCCGCTCTTAATTTCCTGAATGCAAGTGGTTGAGCTGAATCTGTAATAACGTCGGTGGTTGGCAGAACATCTGTCGTCCGCCCTGCTCCCCCCCCCAAACCCCCCCTGAGAACTGAACTCAGCTGTGACGGTCCAGCTGTTCCAGCTCAGGAGGTTTCACTTTGAACTTCCAGGAATCGAGGCCAGGGGCATTCTCCCGGTTCATGGCCCCACTCACTCAAGGTCGTTGGCCTTCTGGGTTGAAAGTCTCCTCCCGCAGATGCATTTACCATCTGGACGGACCCAGGATTTCCCTTTCTGGGAGGGACCTCAGTAAGTGAGGGGGCGGTTCCGAAGGAATGGCCACAGAAGGGGGTGGCTGTGACCTACAGTCTGAATAGAGACAGGTTTCCTTCCGGTGAGGGACAGGCCTGTCAGTGGCTCAGGTGTTCCCTAATGGATGGCGTGTGGAGAGAGCCCGCCCCTTGTAAATGGTAGCCATTCTAACTTTAGATCCTGACTTCAGTCACATCCTAGGCCAGTTCTGTATCTACTTGCCCCTTCTCCTGGGCGGCCGTCGGAGAGTGTCCACCATCTACTGTCAGCTCTTCACTCTCTCTCCAAAGATGCAGGCAGCTAGATATTTGCTGATGCAAATAGCTTTATTCGTGCTCTCACCAAGATCTCCAGAATGCGCACGCCAGACCTTAAAGATACCGCAGGTTTGGTTCCAGAGCACGACAGTAAAGCAAATTTTGCAATCGAGTGAGCCAAAAGAATGTTTTGGTTTCCTAGTGCATAGAACAGTGAGGTGTATACTGTACTGTAGTCTGTTAATTGTGCAATAGCATTATGTCTAAAAAACCAGTATCCATACCTTAGTTAAAAAAATACTTTGGGGCGCCTGAGTGGCTCTGTCGGTTAAGCATCCGACTTTGGCTCAGGTCATGTTCTTGGGTTCGTGGGTTCGAGCCCCGCATCGGGCTCTGGAGCCTGCTTTGGATTCTGTGTCTCCCTCTCTCTCTGCCCCTCCCCCACTCACGCTCTGTCTCTCTCTCTCTGTCTCTCAAAAATAAATAAACGTTTAAAAAAGTTTTTTTAATTTATTGCTAAAAAAGGTTAACCCTCGTTTGAGCTTTCAGCTCACAGATCTGATCACAGATCCCTATAACAAATATAACAACAATGAGAAGTGAACTGTCGTGAGGATTATTACAATGTAACACAGAAACAGGAAGTGAGTAAATGCTGTTGGGAAAATGATGCGGATAGACTTGCCACAAGCAAGGTTGCCACAAGCCTTCAATTTATTTAAAAAAAAAAAAGCAACATCTGCAAAGCATAATAAAGAGAAGTGTAATAAAATGAATGTGCTGTATTTTACTATCAAAACACTTGGGACGGTGACCTGGACAATAAAGTCGACGCTGGCATCGTTATCAAACAACAGCAATAAACGTTTGCCAGCCCCAGGTGCACTTGTTACCGTGCTGGATGCTGTAGAGGAGAAACGTACGCACCGTCCAGTCGTTGCAGAGCTCGCATCAAGGAAGACAGCCCCGTAGAACACACGGGTTTGTAAGTTACGCCAGGTCTTCCTATGCGAGCGCCGCGGTCGCATTTCTTGGGCGAAGGATAATGGCTTCGGAGCTCCAGAAAGACCTCATTCCTGCCTTGATTTGTGGTGTTGCCACATGAAAGTGATCGCTGAACCGGGGTCCCTGCTGTGAAAATGAAAAGACTCGAGGATATTCGACTGCTTTTCTATTATTCATGCGCGTCTGGGTGGACCATCGTGGTGGCACCTGCTCGAAGCACGTGGTTATGTGTGGGTTCCCGCTTCAGCCGAGATTGTTTCATTTCCTACAGCTGTTCTCCAGCATGATAAAACGTGAATGAGGCAGATATTTTGCCCATAAAGACCTCCCAAGATAACATCAATGTGGGCTTCATGCAAAGAGAAGACCCAAGAAAGCCAAGGACGCAGAGAAACCGAGGACTTTTAACTCATATTTGTTGAGCACCCACTATGTGCCTGGCAACATTTTACGTATCTGAGGAAGCAAACTTGTTTTCAAAAGAAAATGGATTGGGGCGCCTGGGTCGCTCAGTCAGTTGAGCCTCCGGCTCTTGGTTTCATCTCAGGTCACGATCTCACGGTTCTTGAGATCGAGCCCTGCGTCGGGCACCGTACCGACAGCACGGAGTCTGCTTGGAATTCTTTTCCTCTCTCTCTGCCTCTCCTCTGCTCTGCTCTCTCTGTCTCTCTCTCTCTCTCTCTCTCTCTCTCTCTCTAAATAAATAAATAAATAAATAAATATTAAAAAAAAAATGCAGTATGTTTTGGGCGAGTGTGCCTCTTGCAGATTTAGAATAGCCGACTGAGAAATCAAATCCCTGGGCGTTCTTTTTGAGTTTGCCAAAGTCTGAGAATTGCTTGTATCATAGAGCGACACTGAGGGCAAATGATCTTTAGAATACCGGTTGGGTTGTATTCAAGATGGAAGGACTGAAGGGAGGAGAGAGGAGCTATACCGACAAGTTCCTGAAACTTCCTTTGCTTTTTGGTTTTCAGTTCAACCTCTGCAGTCCAGGGACTGCCCCTGGACGGAAGCAAAGTTAAACCAAGGCAGATTCGTGTTTGAACGAGGGGCTTGGAAATGACATACTCTCTGCTCTATGTGTAGTGACTGGATATAGCAAATCTATTTTTATTAGGTCTACAAAGACCAAAATATCTCAGTCTGTGTGATGTGATGTAATCCCCAGATTTGGGGTGGGAGTTGAATAAGGAGAGTATAGACAAGACAACGACTTTGTTTTGTTTTTAAATTTTTTTAATGTTTATTTTAGAGAGAGAGAGAGAGATGGAGTGTGAGCAGGGGAGAGGCAGAGGAAGAGGAAGAGGGAGACACAGAATCCGAAGCAGGCTCCAGGCCCCCAGCCGTCCACACAGAGCCCGACATGGGGCTCAAACTCACAAACCATGAGATCATGACCTGAGCTGAAGTCGGACACTTAACTGATTGAGCCACCCGGGTGCCCCAAGATAAATTCTTTGGCATTAGAAAAAGAATGTACAAATATTCATAGAATTGAGAAAGGGGATGCCAAGTCCCCATAAATTAGAGAAGGCAATAGGTGTGTCTGGGGGTTCTCTGCATCCACTTGGTCTTGTGGCTGATAGTAAATGTTTATCGTTATTTATTGAGCAATAGTGGTGACTGTATCTTTCTTGGATTAGTTGGACCAATCATTCTGTTTTCTTGAGCTGTTAGATTATGGGTCAAGTTTTGGGGTAGAGTTTTGGAAATAGAAGGGCCTTTCTGTCCTTGCCCTATTTTTAAAATTTGAGTAGGGGGGCACCAGGGTGGCTCAGTTGGTTAAGTGCCCGACTTGGCTCTTGTCATGATCTCATGGTTCATGAGTTCAGGCGCTGTGTCGGGCTCTGCGCTGGCAGCCCAGAGCGTGGACCCTGTTTCAGATTCTGTGTGTGTGTCTCTCTCTCTTTCTGCCCTCCCCTGCTAGCACTGTTTCTCTCTGTCTCTCAAAAATGAATAAAAATGTTAAAAAAAAATTTTGAGTAGGGAAGATTCAGCCAATTCAGGCAAGGTTCTGCTGCCCCTAGTTTCTTGTTTAGTATCGTGGTCTCCTAGAGCCTGGAGAGCATGGTGTGAGGACAGAGAGGACACAAGCGTCTGGCTTACTGGATCTTTGAGGGATTTCATGACTTCATTGTACCCAACAGGCATCACAGGACTAGGAGAAATCCTCTGACCAAGGCACAGACAAAGTGAGAACAAAGTGTTTACTCTGCAAGGCTTCACTGTTTCCTCCCTGCCGAGTCCCTTTCCCGACAAGCCCATTCCATGGTGAAGACGGGGTCACTCCATGGTGAAGACGGGGTCACTCCATGGTGAAGATGGGGTCACTCCATGGTAAAGACAGCAACACGATCGGAAGAGATGAGGCAATCCTGCTGCTTTGGCTTCATTTCTCCAGTTAGAGATGTCCTATTTAATGAGCACTTGGGAGCTCTTGCATTTGAGATACGGCACCCTGCCCCTACGTAACAATAAAGCTTCCACGTGGGCTCCAGGCTGCAGAGTCCCTCCGGGGAGATCCCCAGTGTCAGTCTCTGGAGAGGAGAAGAATGTCAACGTTTTATAAATGCCTCATTATCAGCCAGAGGATGCTTGAATGCTCACATTAAGGTTAACAAGTCTGTTATCAACAAGCGGCCTTATTTTGTAAGAAAATAGAGAACAATTGAAGGTTGTAAAAACACTGAATCTGGAAAATAAAAAGAGAGAAATACTAAAATAGATTTGATTCTAGTTCCCAGCTGCCTAGTGAGCGGAAAGCTAGGAAAGTACTCCCAAGTTTGATTAAATGTTCCCTTTGGGATGAGTTCAACTCCAGAGTGACATTAGAAACCATGGATCCTACCCTTGAACTCAGATGCGTTATGTAACTCAAGGCAAAACCGAGAAAGAGTCTCTACTCTAATCCATTCACATTTTATTTTCAGTTTTTTAAAACAAAATATAGAGGGGTCAGTGAACCTTTGTTTTAATTCCAAGGAAATTCCAAGCTCCTTTGTTTAGGAAATGCTGATCTGGCGAAATGTGGTAGTCTCTCCCTTTTGGTGACCACGGTGTCTGATAATGAAATAGTTTTCCCTCTAATTTACTGAACTATACAAGCTGTTTGCTCAGAAATCTTTCGGTCCTTTATCATTCTTTTGCAGCATGAACTTCGACCCACAAATATTCTATGTCCTGTAAATAGCGCGAGCAAGTTTTTCTTTTATGACCAATTTTGGTCCATTTTGGTTTGGCCGATCCTGATCTGAAAACGCGCGGGAATGTACAGGCTCTGACGCTCTCTGCGTCTCACACGGTCCCTGACCTAGCAGGTGTGTGGAGGGCTTCTCACACGGGAGTCTCAGTTCAGTCCTTGAAGATGCAGGTTGTGAACACGACTTCATGTCTGTTTGTTTTGTAACATTTATTAATTTTTGAGAGACAGGGTGTGAGCAGGGGAGGGGCAGAAAGAGAGGGAGACACAGAACTCGAAGCAGGCTCCACGCTCTGAGCTGTCAGCACAGAGCCCAACGTGGGGCTCGATCTCACAAACCACCAGATCATGACCTGAACCAAAGCTGGATGCTTAACCGACTGAGCCAGCCTAGCGCCCCACGACTTCTTGTCTTAGAAGGGCTTTCTTCTCACAACCTCTTTGGCTCATTTGAGCTCATCTGATATACATCCTGCACCTGTGGACGAGGAGCTCAGCTCTCAGCAGAGAACAGAAGTTCCCTCTACCCGTGCTGGAAGAACGGGACCTCCCTTAGGAGGTTAGGACTTCAGAATCTTCCAAAACTGGGGGAATGCCGACTCATGATTTGAAAGACATCCCCTGTGATCCTGTCTGCCTTCCCATGCTTCCCTGAAACTCCTGTTTCGTGTGACCAGTTCTTTATCCAAAACAAAGTCTGATTACAGTAAAATAATTGGAAAGCTCATTATGAGCTCACTTGTCATCCTTATTCACAGTCTCTTGTTTACTTCGCTTTCAAAAGCCGTCCGAGGTAACAGGAATGTCTTCAGCCAATTACTTTTCGAAGCCAGAGAATGTGTGAAAACAGCCTCAGTGACAGGAAGATCCCCAGGTGACAGAAACTCTGTATGTTGGGCAAGCGAGAGTGGCCTTTTAGAGTGCGTTCATGGGTCCATGGGAAACCTTGACTTAGATTAGATTAGAGCTCCACCCTCCTGGGTAGAAGGCCCATCTTACGTGATGAATTCCTGGAACACCAGAAACACCTCTATTTAATTGTAAGCCAGGCTAGGGGCGCCTCGGTGGCTCAGTCGGTTAAGCGTCCAACTTCAGCTCAGGTCATGATCTCGCAGTTAGTGAGTTCGAGCCCGGCTTTGGGCTCTGTGCTGACAGCTCAGAGCCTGGATCCTGCTTCGGATTCTGTGTCCCTCTCTCTCTCTCCCCTTCCCCATTCACACTCTGTCTCTATCTATCAAAAATAAACATTAAAAAAAAATAAGTGTAAGTCAAGATAAAAAGTGATGCATGGTGTTTGAATACTTAGTAAGGACTTATTTTTGGAGCACCTGTGTCATCTGTCTCAGGCTCTATGACAGATGGACGGGCTCTGGGCCCGCAGAAAGGACCGCCCAATGGGCACACTCTGCTTAGCGGAAATTTGAAAGTCGAGGACATCTGAGTACAGGCTCCCGCCGCAGCTCCAGCCCTGATTTTGCCTGGAAACTGCCCCCGTGCATTTCTAACTGCTTGCTCCATGTTCCTCTATAGATTTCCTGCAGTTACCTGAAACTTAGCATGTCCGGATTCCTTATCCCCCACCCGGACTAGCTTTTCCTGCCGCGTCCGTGTCTCAGTTAGTGGGGATGCCGGTTGCACAGCTGTCCAAGTCAAAAAACCCGGGAATCACATTTGACACGTCCAGGGCGAAAAGGCACGACGCTGCCTCCCGCCCAGCGGCGCCCCTGTTACCTGACCCTTCGGGCATCCCACTCCAGCCTCTGAAATGTCTTAGGTTTGTCGTGTCACTTTCCCCACTCAGCGCCCTCGTCCTCTTGTGCTTGAATGATTGGAAGAGGTCCCCTAGCTGGCCTTGTCTCTCTCCTCCAGTTCCTCCTTCACGTTTTCACCCAAGTGGAACTTTCCCCGAGAGCACAGCTGATGAGCGGGCTCCCCCTGTCTGAGCTCCTTCTCATGTCTTTTCTACTAGATTCTTCTCAAACTCAGACCTGATCACACCACTGCCTTCTATACGCAGTCTTGGCGTTTCCCTTCCATCTCCAGGAGAAAGATCGAGCTTACTTTTGCATGCCACACTAGTCCTAGTGTGGCCCCAAACTACGTTTCCAACTCTGTTGTTTACCCCCTCCAGTCCTCGAACACACATTCTCGCCTCAGCTTACCTACACTTTCCATTCCCCAAACGCCTGGGATCCCTGGGACTTGGCGTTACCTCTGGTGCCCAGAATGCTCTCGCCTGCTCCACACGAACCTGCTCCATGGGGTCCCTTCCTGCTCCACAACCATCCTTGTGGCCTTTCCAGCAGCTGGCGCCGAATCTGCAGGAGCACTAGCCAGTCCCTTCCCCGGAGCGCCCCTTAGCGCCTCTCATGGTGGCCCTGGCTCGGATCACTTTCCATCAGAAACCATCACAAGTCTCTTGTCTACCCACCTGCCTTCTCAAGTTGGAGGGGCACCTCCAGGGTCCAGGATTCTTTCTCATGTATTTTCAACTTCTTAGCACCCTACTAGGCCAGTGTCTGGTGCGGAAGCATTTCTCGGGGTGAACGAATGTAGCAGCAGAGGCAACGCGATGAGATGAATGTGTCCAAACAAGTCGGGCGAAAATCCCGAGGCTGCTGGAAATTGGGCACAGGAAGGAGTACAGGTGCCAGCATCTTTGAAGGTGATGGACATTAATAAGTAATGAGATGAAACATATACAGTACATCTTTGACGCGTTAGCAAAAGTGCTTGTGCAGCATTGGCAGACAGGATACTGGATCTCTGCCTCATCCAAGATGTAATCAGTGTGCTTGGCGTCTCTGGGGAACTTTCTGGAAGCTCTTATTTGATACTATTCAAAGGGTTTCTGGAATTTGAGGGTCAATCTTAATGATCTCAAGTTGACTCATTCCCGAGAATAGTAATAATTTACCACCTGTTACTTGCAAGGGATACGAGGATCATTTCTAGGTTTCGCTTCTGATGTTTCGGCTTCCGCTGACATGTCGGAATGCGTACTATTCATCTACTGTGTATCCAGAGGTCCCGGAAAAGTGAAGGGGGTGAGTCCTAGGTGCGGCGTGAAGCTCCAAGAATGGGAGAGAGCTGTGCCTGTCCTGGTAGTGCCCGGTGCGTCCAGACTGACTTGATGACAGAATCCCTCTTCCTGGACACTGGCGTCCCATAGAACCACGCCTCAGGAAGTGCTGATCCCTCGCGGTATTTCCATTTTGCAGAGAGAACAAGCGAGGCCTGGACAGATGAAGGCCATGAGACTAGGACGTGATGGAGCTGGGATCAGCCCCAGGACTCATGGCTCCTAGTTCTGGGCGGGCCCCTCCCTGTGAATCACATGACTTCTAAGGTAGGGTGAGAGGGTGGAAGGAACTCGTGTGTGTGTGTGTGTGTGTGTGTGTGTGTGTGTGTGTGTGTGTGTTGTGTTTGTGCTGGTGTCTGCTCACTCTGCCCACCTCTCAGCGGCATTTTGCCCCCAGCTACCCGCTCTTCCCAGCACTGGTGACTCCAGGCCACTCAGGGGTTCACTGTGACCCCCGGTGGCTCTTCTCCATCCTCTGTTCTGTGACCCAGCAGAACTTCTACAGTGCAACTCCTGTTCGCTGCCTTCACAGGAATGATCCAAAAGAGGGGTGTTGTCAGGAGTCAGCTGGCGAAGGTGGGCACGAGGGAGTGGACAGCCTTGGGCTAGATGTACCATGGCCGGTCAGTCAGAGCCCAGCGCCTGCGTGGCCTGCACTCCTGCCTCAGCCCTGGGCTGCCCTTGGACACGGCCATTTGTGGCCAACTCCCTCCCTCCCTCTCCCGTTGGCAGAGAGCTCTTGGAAACGGGAGTTATTGGGAAACAAAAGTAAGCAGCCCAGCCTCCCCCCGAGGCCCCGGGACTGGTGGGGCTGTGCCAGCAGCCGCGCCCAGACAGTCTGCGGGGCTCTGGGCGGATGCAGGGGCCGGAAGCCACAGGGCAGAATGGGGCATTGTGCGGGTGATCTGTGTCCGCACTGCTAGGGGCCGGTTGAGGTCAGAGAAAAAGGGGAGCGACGTGCTCTTCCTCTGCTTGTTTCTTAGCCGTGCGCCTTGGAGCACAGAGCAACCAGAATAGCTCTTTCCTCTGAGTGAAGACAGGAGCTCAGTCCTCATCCTCCTGAGCAGAGGGGCTGGGACTGGCCAGCATCCTGCGGGAGGGGGACTGCTAAACCTCGGTCCCTGGGCCCTCTGCCCCACGTGCTGCCTTGTTTCTCCTCCACGCACCCGCACACATCCAGAGGCAGAGAATCAAGGTCTCAGAGAGGCTAGGACGCTGGATAATTATGACGAGGCCAGGGTCTTCTCTACACGTCACGTGCTCGGCTGAGCTTGCCCTGAGGTTCTCGAGGCCACAAGCATCCGTGGGTAAGGGCTTCACTCTTGATCTACTGGGTAGTTGTGGAACCGTGGGTGGTCCTCCCAGGGTGGGGCTCCCGATGGAAAGCAGGGGTTTTTAACTCGTGGCTTCCTGGTGATTTAAAAAAAAAATTTTTTTTTTAACATTTATTTATTTTTGAGAGACATAGAGACAGAGTATGAGCAGGGGAAGGGCAGAGAGAGAGGGAGACACAGAATCTGAAGCAGGCTCCAGGCTGTGAGTCGTCAGCACAGAGCCCGACGCGGGACTCGAACCCACAGACCGTGAGATCATGACCTGAGCTGAAGTCGGCTGCTTAACCAACTGAGCCACCCAGGTGCCCCTGTTTTTTTTTTTTTAAGTTTATTTATTTATTTTGAGAGAGAAAGGTAGAGCGAATGAGCAGGGGAGGGGCAGGGAGAGAGGGAGAGAGAGAGAATCCCTAGTAGGCTCCACACTGTCAGCGCAGAGCCCAACATGGAACTCGAACCCACGAACCGTCAGGTCATGACCTGAGCCGAAACCAGGAGTTGGATGCTTAACTGACCGAGCCACCAGGCTCCCCTTTCCTGATGATTTTGAATGTGGGAAATATCCGCCCCTGCCAGGTCTCTGTTCTACTCCTAGACCCGAGCCAGGCCAGAGGACGCACAGATTGTGTTTCACGGCTGCAGTGTGTGTGGTAACGGCTTGCATTTCCTGATTCCCTACAGCGTGCCAAGCACCATGCCAAGCACTTTGTATATATGAGCTTTTTGAACCACCATAAGGATGCTGGGAGTTAGAGATTCTCATACTCATTTCATAGAAGAGGGACCCAACGCTCACCTTGCCAGTGGTCCCCCAGCAAGGAAGTGGTGTCCCTGTGGCCCAGACTCAAACCTACCTCCCCATAGAGCAGATGCTCATTTACTCTGAGAACGGGCCAGTTCTTTGTTGTTTTCTCTTTTAGCTTTCCAGAGATGTAAGTGACATATACACTGTGGAAGCTAAAGGTGTACAACAACATGATAATTTGATACATATATATACGTATATATTATGAGATGATGACCACAGTGAGACTTGTGAATACCTCTATCACCTCCTAGAATTACCATGAGGTGGTGATGATGGTGGTGGTGGTGAGAACACTCAAGAACTGCTCTCTTTCGAGTATACGATGCTTGTTGACTGTACTGTCACCATGCCGACATCCGCAGCACTCACCTTATGACTAGAACCTTACAACTAAATGACCAACATCTTCCCGTGTCTCCCTCCAGCCCCTGCCAACCACCATTCTACTCTGTGTTTCTTGAATTTGGCTCTTTGAGATTCCACATGTGAGATCATCCAGTATTATTTTTCCCTGACTTAGGTCACTTAGCGTCATGACCTTGAGTTCCATCTGTGTTGTCACAAATGGCAGCATTTCTTTACCTATTTTTGTGCCAGATAATATTCCACTGCACACACACGCCCTAATTCCTTTTATCCATTCATCCACCGATGGACACTTAGATTGTTTCCATGTCTCGGCTACTGTGAATAAGGCTACAGCAGACACGGGGGTGCAGATATTTCTTCAGGCTCCTGACCTCATTTTCTTTTGATGTATCTTCAGAAATAGAATTGCTGGATCATGAGAATCTAGTTTTTTTTTTTTTAATGTTTATTTATTTTTGAGAGAGAAAGAGATAGAGCATGAGCAAGGGAGGAGCAGAGAGAGAGGGAGACACAGAATCCAAAGCCAGCTCCAGGCTCTGAGCTGTCAGCACAGAGCCTGATGTGGGGCTTGAACCCATGAACCGTGAGATCATTACCTGAGCCAAAGATGGATGCTCAACTGACTGAGCCACCCAGCTGTCCCTGGGAATCTAGTTTTCATTCTTTAAGGAACCCCCTTAAAGAATTAAGTTTTCCACAATGGCTGTCCCATTTACATTCCCACCAACGGTGCTCGAGGGCTCCCTTTTATCCACATTCTTGCCCACGCTGTTGTTTCTTGTGTTTTTGATTTTAGCCCAGGCGAGAGGCAATATCTCACTGTGGTTTTGACTTGGATTTCCCTGGTGGTCAGTGATAGGAAGCACCATTTCGTGCCCCTGCTGGCTAGGCCGTTCTTGACTGTCCAGCTGATCACTGATGACGAGGAGAAGAAGCATCTGCGACTCAGCAGTAACATAGGGCCTTGCTGTCCGCTCCTCAACTCGGAGCAGTTAATTTATATTTGACTTGTTTTCGTTTCCTTGAAACAAAGTGGGGGCATTGGTTGAGGGAGGAAGTCGTCTTCCCCATTAAAGGCTGGCGTGGCGCCCCTTTTTGGTGGTCAGGGGATACACCACGGGGGTCAAGGGGAGGGTCTGAGGTCTGGCTGGGTGCACAAATTGAGTGATGAGGTTCCTTCTCGTCTCTGTGCCTCAGTTTCTCCATCTGTACAAAGAGGTTAATGGTGGTGCTTATCTTGAAGGTTAGTGTGAAATTAAATGAACTGAATCCCATAAAAGACCAGGAGCAGTGCTTGAGTCGCATGTGCGCAATAAATGTTACCTACTTGTATTAGGTGGGATTTTTTGGTGTATTATTCTTTGTTGTCTTTTTTTTCCTCAATGTTTCTGTGCTCCAATACTTCTTTTGTTAAAAATATTTATTTATTTATTTTGAGGCCATGGGACAGGGGCAGGGAGAGAAAGAGAATCCCAACCATGCTCTGCACTGTCAGTGCAGAGCCTGACACAGGGCTCGAACCCAGGGCTCGAACTCATGAGCTGTGAGATCATGACCTGAGCCAAAATCAAGAGTGAGATACCTAACCAACTAAGTCTCCCAGGCGTCCTCCCAGTACTTCTTTAAATAATTCTAGAAAATCACTAGTTCTTCTGCTAACATGCTGCACTGATGGAACCAGCAGTGTGAAATCTCATGAGCGGATGATCTTCCGGGAGGGAGAGTCGGAAGAGGAATCTGGAAGCTCTGCACTATGTGGGACAGGTGGGAGCTGTTTCGCTCTTTTGTCGCCTAGACCACTCTAACCTCTGACCTCTAGGGCAGAAGATGTGCCTGGAGGTCATAGACAGCTATTTGCAGTGGTTTCTAAGGTCAGAAGAATCATTTTGCAAATGAAATCTCCAACGGGATCATCAAGATTCGTTCTCCTTGGGAAACGTGAAGCTATTACCCTTGTGAGGAGGTCTATGTGATTGATCAGAAAACAGCACCCTGTGCAGTCTCTCCCAACCACTCCCACGCATGGTGCTTGGGCCAAATCACTCACCTTCCAGGGCCCCCGCTGTGCCGCTGGGGCAGGGCTGACAGCACAGGCTCGAGTGCCTGGCAGGGTTGGTACCGATCCTGCTGTCCTTCCTGCCTGGATAACCTTGGGCCGTTGTCTCCATCTTGCTGAATCTCACTTTCCCATCCGTAGTAAAGTGGAGATCTGGGGGTCCTGCCTCAGAGATACTGTGAAACCGACGTGGGAATGTGTGCTCAGAATAAAACCAGCCTCTCCTGGGCCTCAGACTTCCGGGGGCTCAGTCAGTAGAGGCTCCTCCTTGGCCTCCTTCACACCCCTGCACAATCTGGGGAGCAGCCATGAGCAACAGAGAGCCTGGGAGACTGGCCCGAGTGCACAGCTTGGCCCCAGAGGCGCCTTTTGCTTCCTTGACAAGGACATCCTGATCCTTTCGCAGCCGAGACCTGTAGCTGTCCTGTGAGGCCAAGGTTACAGATTGGGCTCAAAATTCAGGGATCAACCAAAAAAAAATAAACTACTAGAACTGATAAATGAATTCATCAATGTCATAGGATATAAAATCAATGTACAGAAATTGGTTGCATTTCTATATGCTAGTAACGAAGCAGCGGAGACAGAAATTACAAAAACAGTCTCACTTACAATCACACTCAAGATAATACAATACCAAGGAGTAAACTTAACCAGTGAGTTAAAAGACTTATAACTCTGAAAACTATAAAACATTGATGAAAGAAATTGAAGAGGACACAAAAGAAAGACGTTCCATGCTCGTGGATTGGAAGAACAAATATTGTTAAAATGTCTTTGCTATCCAAAGCATTCTACACATTGGATGCAATTGCTACTGAAATACCACCAGCATTTTTTCATGGAACTAGAACAAACAATCCTAAAATTTGTATGGAACCACAGGAGACTCTTGAAAGAGAAAAGTAAAACCAGGAGTATCACAATTCTGGATTTCAAATGATACTATAAAGGTATAGTAATCAAAACAGTATGGTACTGGCACAAAATTAGACACATAGATCAATGGAACAGAATAGAAAATCCAGAACTAAACCCGCTATTAATGGTCAATTAATTTTCGACAAAGTGGGCGAGAATATGCAATGGGGGAAAAAAAGTCTCTTCAACAAATGGTGTCCGAAAAATGCGATAGCTACATGCAAAAGAATGAAAGTGGACCACTTTCTTACACCATACACAAAAAGAAACTCAAAATGGATTAAAGACTTAAATGTGAGACTTGAAACCATAAAAATCCTAGAGGAGAACACAGGCAGTAATTTCTCCAACATTGGCCATAGAAACATTTTTCTAGATATGTCTCCTGAGGCCAGGGAAACAACAGCAAAAATAATCTCTTGGGACTACATCAAAATAAAAAGCTTCTGCACAGCAAAGGTAATAGTCACCAAAACTAACAGAAAATGGGATTACATCAAAATAAAAAGCTCTTGCACAGAAAGGGAAAGCCTCACCAAAACTAACAGAAAACCTACCGAATAGAAGATATTTGCAAGTGACGTATCTGGTAAAGGGTTAGTACCCAAAATATATAAAGAACTTACAAAACTCAACACTGCCAAACCAAATAATTCAATGAACAAATGGGCAGAAGACATGAACTGACATTTCTCCAAAGAAGACACACAGATGGCCAACAGACACATGAGAAGGTACTCAACATCACTCATCATCAGGGAAATGCAAATCAAAATCATAATGAGACACCACCTCACACCTGTCAGAATGGCTAAAGTCAACATTTTAGCATTTGGGTGTTGGTGAGGATGTGGAGAAAAAGGAATCCTTGTATACTGTTGGTGGGAATGCAAACTGGTATAGCCATTGTGGAAAACAGAATGGAGGTCCATCTCCCCTCCCCCAAATTAAAAATAGAACTACCCTACAATCCAGTAATTATACTACTATTTACCCAAAGAATACAACAACACTAATTCTAAAGGATACATGCGCCCCTATGTTTATAGCGACATTATTTACAATAGGCAAATTGTGGAAGTAGACCAGGTATTCATCAGTAAAAATGGATAAAGAAAGATGTGGTATATATATCAATGGAATATTATTTTTTCATGAAAAAGATTTAAATCTTGCCATTTACAGCAAGGTAGATGGAGCTAGAGTATAATGCTAAGTGAAATAAGTCAGCCAGAGAAAGACACATATCCTATGATTTTACTCATGTGGAATTTAAGAAATAAGACAAATGGACAAAGGGAAAAAAAAGAGACAAACCAAGAAACAGACTCTTAGAGAACAAATTTACCAGAGGGTAGGGGGATGGAGGGCTGGATTATCGGGATTAAGAAGTGCACTTGTCGTGATGAGCACCGGGTGATGTATGGAAGTGTTGAATCACGATATTGTACACCTGAAACTGACATAGCATAACAAACTAACGTAAGTATAGTATGTTATCTCTACTGGAATTAAAAAAAAAGACAAAAGTAAACAAAAACAAAAAGAGTTCAGGGGTCAGTGAACACAGGCTCTCAGGAACAAAGCTCACATTTTCACCTCCATCCTCAGAGTGTGTCTTCTCTGACTCAATTTTCTGTTGTTCCCTAAAACCCGGGAGTGCTTAGGGGACACCTGGCACGTGGTGGTTAACACTCGGATAGCCGTGGCGACGGACGCCTGCACTTGGAGTCAGAGAATCTGGTACTCAGAAGTGCACATCCTCCATCAGGTCACAGACATGACACCCGAGGCCCTGTTTTCCATCTGCTTTTGTCATCTTCCCCATGAGTTGGGTCTTTCTAATTAGATGGGGGAACAGACAAACCCCACCTCTCCGTGAATGCTCAGCAAAGGAGTTGACGTCACCCAGGGAGTGGTATTGAGTGAGAAAATGTGTATGCACTCACAAGGAAATAGAGTCAAATCTCTTGTGAAGTGCACTTTCAGGGACTCCTTCTGGGGCTCCCAATATGAGATTGGTGTGGGAGCATCTTCAGACTGGGCAGAACAGGTTTCTAACGAATGACATTTCTTTTGTTTCATTTCCCTCCCTCCCTCCCTCCCTCCCCCCTTCCTTCCTCCCTCCCTCCCCCCTTCCTTCCTCCCTCCCTCCCCCCTTCCTTCCTCCCTCCCTTCCCCCCTTCCTTCCTTCCTTCCTTCCTTCCTTCCTTCCTTCCTTCCTTCCTTCTTCTTCCCTCCTTCCTTCCTTCTCTGTCTTTCTCTCTTCTCTCTCTCTCTCTTTCTTTCCTACAGGGCTCTAAAGCCACGTACAAATTTATCACCCGCGCATCCCATTCCCTCATTAGTGAGGATACTCCAGGGCTGACTGTTAAGAACCGTCTAATACACTATCCCTCAACATCCCTAAACAGTAAACAGCTGTTGAGAATGGTGGATTCTGTAATGAGAGAAATTCAGGAAACCTCCTAGGCCATTTAGTGACGTGTTAGTTTTCCAGGAATAGCTCCCCTGCACTCTTCACGTTCACCGAGCATCCCTGAGCACGCGCTGCCTCCACCACAGACACAAAAGCATAAACCTTCCAGCAAACGCCTGGCATGTTCTAAATACCTTGAGCTTCTGGAGCAAGTCACAGCTCTGCGGACTGGCTCAGGTGTCCCACGACACTTTGCTATCCAAACGCAGAGATCCCTTTGCGTTTACAACTAACAGCAGTTCAAACCCAGAGGGCACTTTCTATTTTATTTGGCGGGAAGGAACCTGAGATTTCACAACAAAACCAAACTGATCCCCTGGAGATAACATATAGATACCAATGAATCCATGGAACCCATGGAACTAATAGCAGATTTATGTCAAGTGTTTCTCTGTTTGTGTGGAAGGATTCAAGAGTGTCAGACTTTTTTAAGAGTGTCAACATTTTTTTCTCCTTCCATGCTGCACTAATATTTTCATTAACCAGTGATAAGAGGCAATTGTAAGTTGTGTTTTACAATAAAAATCCAGCCCCGTGAGCTTGAAAAATGGCACTTGTAAAGAACCAATTAGACCACAGTTAGGAACCATTCCATTTTTTTCCACAGTGTCATCCACAAAAGCTTGCATCGAGACTGCAGAACATTCGCTTGGATGAGATGCCCCTACCTCTCTGTCCCTCTCTTTTTTCTCTCAAACATAGGTTGAATCAAGTTTTTGGGCTCTGCCAACTGAAAAAGACATGGTGGGCAGTGATGATTACATGCGTTGGCTTCAGTACCTGCCCTTCGGAGTTGCTATCCGTTGTGTAATCTTGGGCAAGTTATTTCAGCTCTGAAAGTGTCAAGTGTCTCGTGGGAGAAATCATGGGGTTGGTGTAAAGAGCAAAATGGTGTCATCTCTGCAAGGCACTGGGGACAACGCCTGGTAGAGTGTAAGTGCCAGTAGTGGCCGTTGATCATTATTGTTTTTGTTCTTGTTTCTGTCATTCCAAGTCCTTGCCCTCAGCAGAGGGGACACACCAGGAGACAGGCATTCATCTGTAGTGGAGGTGAGGTCAGGCATGTTCTAGAAATGGACATGTCAGGTGATCTTCCTGGAGGAAGCAATCCAGTTGTGTCTTAAAGGACGTATTGGAATGATCAGGGCAAGAGCTGTGGGAAACACCAACATTTCAGGGCCTTGTAGGAGAAGCGAATCTTGTAGAGCCTGAGTTAAGTATGCTTAGAAACAAAAGACGGGCGCCTGAGAGGCTCAGTCAGTTAAGCATCCGACTTCCGCTCGGGTCATGATCTCACGGTTTGTGGGTTCAAGCTCCGTGTCGGGCTCTGTGCTGACAGCTCAGAGCTGTGTCATGGACTCTGTGTCTCCCTCTCTCTCTGCTCCTCCCCCATTCACTGCTCCCCCCTGATTCTGTGTCTCTCTGAAAAATGAATAAACATTAAAAAAAAATTAGAAAACAGAACAAGAGTCAGCAGAGGGTTCCAGCAACTAGACAGGAGAGGAGGTTCAGGACGGAGGAAATGATCACCCATCAGACGCTCTGGAGAGCTCGAGAAGAATAAAAACCGAACAGTGCCAGTTGGATTGAGTGACAGTAAAGTCATTTGAGCCCATAAGGGCCATTTCAGTGAAGAGGTGAGCCCTGTGATGAGCCGGGCACACACAAGAGCCCTGTGGTGTGCTGGCAAATGGTGAACAATGGAAGCATCAGCCCACTTCCACGGGATAAAGACTCCCAACCTGGCTCTGGCTGATGTAAGGCTGAGGGTCACCGGACCCGGACTGGAAACAGACGCTCAGAATCTTGACCTCAGCGTCACAGCAGGTGACACGGCAGAGATGGGCAGCAGATGGCTTTAAGTGTCAAGTTCGTAGCTTTCTGTAGAGTGGATATAAACAAGGTGGTAACACATACGCTGCCTCAGTCCAGCTGCCTTCACGGACTCGTGCTGCTGACATGGGGCCCCGATCCCTTCTCTCGGGGCACACCCCCGATTCTAGGGTACCTTCTCCCTGTGTTCTCAGACCCCATTCTGTCATCCGCCTCTCAGAAAAACCTCTTTCCCAATATGAAACATATCACTGAAAATGGAAGAGTTTGAGCATGAGGTGGTCCCTTTGTCTCTAACACATTTCAGGGCAGAGTGTGTCCTGACCCACCGACACAAGTCTTCAGGTCCACTTGGCAGGGATGGATAGGAGCGGAAAGTTGCCTCTGTCTTTCTCCATGTGGCAGCCCAGAGGGGTGATCTGACTTTGGGCTCAGAAAGCAATCTTTTGATCTTGATCTAGTTTCTCAAGTAGACTTCTCTTACTTGAACGAAAAGAGACTGTCCAACTGACCAGACTTCTTCTATCCACTCGGTGGTTGCAAGTCCCGATTCAAAATTATGCATACACTTGCCAGCTAATGCATCAGTTTCCTCTGAGTTTGGTTAATAGGATTCAAGACCTGAAAACTCCAGGGGGAAATGATGATAACACCAAACACTTATATAGAACTTAGTATCTGCAAAACCCTCTTAGAAGTCCTTTAAGAAAATTTTTTTAACATTGATTTATTTTCAAGAGACAGAGAGAGAGAGAGAGCATGAATGGAGGAGGGGCAGAGAGAAAGGGAGAGACAGAAATGGAGGCAGGCTCCAGCTCCGAGCTGTCAGCGTAGAGCCTGATGTGGGGCTTGAACCCACCAACCGTGGGATCATGTCCCGAGCTGAAGTTGGACCCTTAAGTACCGAGCCACCCAGGCATGCCATAAGTCCTTTTGTATAAATCCAAACAAGAATGCAGTGAGGTCTCCATTTTACTGATGAGGAGCCTGAGTCACAGAGATGTTTAGTAATCTGTCCAGGGTCCCAGGAGTACCAGAACCAAGATTCGAATGTAGGTATTTGGTTCCTAGTGTCCTCACCACTATCACATGCTGGCTCCTTACTGGTGAGTTCCAGAACAGAGGGAGACCCTGAGCTGTGGGACCCCATTCAGATGCAGAGCACCTGGAAGAAAGATTCCATTTACGCCTCAAAACACAAGATCTCTGTCTTTCCTGGACAGGGTGGGGCAGAGGCCCTCCTGGGGCCCAGAAGAGCCTCCTTGCTTCACGGAATCTCTACTGTTCCCACTCCTGCAGCTGCACTGCCCTCAGCTGGTTCCTTTGGTTTCTGGAGACCAATCTGTGATTCTTTGGCCCCAGATACCTGCCTCCTGATGAGGAGGCTCAACCTCGGTGCTGAGATCACATCTCCAGGTGTCTGCCCAACTGATGGGCCCTACCCTTCCTGTGCCCCTGATTCCCCGGATGCTCCAGGAGAATGTCACCTGAGTTTCTCTTTGCCTCACATTATCCTGAGAATGCCTTGTCTCCCCACTTCACTGGGCGCTTTGTGTCTGAGGCTAGACCACTCCGAGGCTAATAAAAAGGGACCTGGAATGCAGGCAAAAAGCTATTCCTCTTAAGACTCTCCTGGGCTCTTCAGTCCCTTATGAGAAGGTGACAGGCTTTTGCCTTCCATCTTCCCTTTTGCTCCAGCCTCACACAGACACCCCTGGGAGCCGCTCTTAGAGAGTGTCAAAACTCTGAGCTGGAAAAAAGATGACAAGGCTCCTTCAAGGGTTATGGAGGGGACTCGCTGGAGGACAAGGTGACTCTCGAGGCAGAGGGAAGGAATGATATCCCTTGGCGTTTTCCTACGTCTGTGGACTCAGGTCTAGTTTTGGTACTGTGGGTTTGATGGCGCCCTGGTTGTGGTGGGAGGTTCTCTGGAGCAGGGGCAAGAGACAGCCGGATTTCCCCTAGTTGTCCTGGGAGGGGAGACCTTGGCAGAGAGAGAAAGGGGGTGCTTCTCTTCACGGAGGTCATGTCTCTCTTCCCCGGTGCAGCCTGGGTGGGTCACCGTCCTTCTTTGTGCATTTAGTGCCGTTTTCACCCCTACAACCAAAGGCTGGAGCGCTTTGCTTCCAAAACACACTTAGAATTTTCATGGTTTTGTTGACAGGGGAAAATTCTTATAGAGACTTTTATCGTTGGCATTGTACTTAAAAAATTCAGAGCAGTCTACACATGGCGGATGCATGAGTCCTATAAGCAACTACATGACAATAGTTCATTTCGGAGATAATCTCTGTAGGGACTGAGATTACCAAATAGAATGAATGTCCCTACTTCTGTCTCAAGACCCGACTAGATGGGGTGGCGTGGATGCCTGTGTCCTTCATGGCAGGAATTAAGGGTAGATAAAGGCAGCGGCTGGACACCCACTTTCCCCTACAGGTTCCACATAATTCATCCCAGGCTTCTCCAAGGGCTCAGATCTCAGCCTCTTAAGCCCTTCCTCTAGCAACCTCGGGGCTTCGAGAAACTTTTAAAAAGCTCTTTCTGCATCCAAGCGTTTGGGAATCTGTATTCCAAAAAGTTTCCCTTCCAAACAGGTCTGTAGGTGTGACAGGCGGCTCCCGAAACGGGGCGGCTGGTGCTCCTGACACTACCCCACCTAGGGGGGACGTCACAGCCGCAGCCGCCGTAGAGAGCACAGAGCAGTGTTGATCCGAATCCCGAAGCATCCTGAATCTTCTAAAATGTGTGAAGTGGCCTTGGAAACTGTGAGCTTTATTTGTTTCGAAACTTTAGAATCTCCTTTCGCACTTTTAACCATGCGGTTGTGGAGGGTCGGAGGGGGTTTTTTTTTTCTTGTCGACAATGACCTCTTAGCTTTGTTAACTCTCTTTCTTCCAAATCGACTATGTCTTGTGTCTTTTTTTTTATGGATAAAAAGTAAATAAAGTGAAAAACCTTTAGAAGCATGGTAAGATTTAAGAGTATTTACCTAAACCAAACCGAAGCTACAGGCATAAATTTTACTTATTTTATTCCTCTGTTGTATCTGTTTTCGGTTGGGATGTGTGACCCTACTTGGAATGCTGCGGAATCACTGGTGCATAAAGATGTCAGGTGAGAAGTTCCTAGACCACCATCTGAGTAATCCCTCCCCCCCGGTGTCGGGATGTTACCTGCCAAGTCGTGGACAGGACAGCCAGTGACGGAGAGGTTACTACCTTACAAGGCAGCGCCCTTTATTTTGGGACAGTTTAACTATCAGGAAATTAACTCTTAGGCTCGAACCTCTGGCTTTGTAGACGTCTCCCGTTGTTACTATGTCATAATGCTGACAGCGATGGATAATTTTATCGTGTCCTTATTATGGGTCAAGTGCTCCGTGTGGGACTTAGTGTTATCGCCTCATTTCATCTTTGTAAGAACTTTTCAAGGTTGGCAATAATACCCCTATTTTACAGGGAAGAAACGCCAGTGATAGAGAGGAAAACGCGTCCTCCCCAGCGAGCGCGGGAGGCTGATTCCAGAGTCCGTCCTGGAACTCTGGGTTCTTTTGCCTCTGTGGTTTCTCTCCCACCTTTCACACCCTCCTCCCCCCGCTTCATCCCTTCCTTCCCCCATCAAGTATTGTTTCCACAGCCCTGCTCGTCTCCTCTGGTGTTTGGCTTAGAGATATCACTGGAGTTGACTCCCAGCCCTTCAGATGTGAGCCGATCTTTCCAGTGAACATACAATGGGACCTCTCCTTGCCATTTCTAGAGCAAGTGTTGTGGTCCAAGAATCACACGTTTTTGGCAGGCACGTCACATTTTTGCCTTGCTTGAGTTTGTTTTCAACTGAAATCCCCAGGATCTCTGCCGCCACACACACACACACACACACACACACACACACACACACACACACACACACACACAGTCAACGTACAGCCGAGAAGGGAGGCAGTTAGTGTAGGGCGTGGTCAGGGAGCCAGACTGCCGGGTTCTTAGCATAGCAGCCGTGTGTCCCCTTGAGCCGTGACTTGACCCTCTCTATGTCTCAGTTTGCTCGTCTCTAAAATGGCATCGTAATAGTGCTTAGGACCTCTCCGGGTTGTGACAATTGCATTAGTTAATACTTACAGGCACTTAGCACAGAGCTTGGCATAGAGCAGGTGTTCAGTGAATGTCACTGTTGTTGTTTCGCCCAAACTTCGTTGCTCTTGCTCTGAGGTCACAGATGAAAATGCTGCACTGGATTTCCATTACGTTCACATTCCACTAAAGCAAATCCAACCATATGCATCTCTCTTTTATGTGATTAAAAGTACTGTGAAATTATTTTTTGTACATACTGTATGCTCTCTGTTATGCAATATCTATAGTTTTCGGTATTACTGAGTTCTAAATATGGGCCGAATATAGAAAAATGTGTGCATCCTACTTTACGGGCAGTGGAAAGAATTTTCGAGGGAAATTTTGACTACCATATACAGAAGTTTTGCCTTTCTGACTGACCTGAGAGCCTGGCTTCGTTGTAAGTTGTAACTGAGCCTATGTAGAGAGGTCTGTGAGAGACCGCTGGGACCCTCTGTCCTGCCTCTGAAGGTGACTAATTCCCCATTTGTGTGCCCCTGCCCCACACAGCCCATTCACCATGCAGAAACCCACACGGAAGTGGCCCGGGGTGCCAGGCTGTCAAAAATACAAGGAGACAGCTGTACCTCACATCCTCGGGTTCTTGGAGTGCCAGCCCCACCACTATTGTGCTAAAAAACTGCTGACCAGGAAGAGTCAGCTGAAAGTCTCCAACCTTAAAAGAAAGCCTGTGCCCTAATAATTACAACACCGTGTGGGGAGGGAAACACATTCCTGACTAATCATCCACGCAATGGCTGCCCAAGCCTGGGTGTTCTCAGGGGAGGTGGTGTTTGAGGTCGATTTTGAGGGTTGGTAGAAGCAGCTGAGAGGGAGCATTGAGAAGGAGGGGCGTGTAGGAAGCCTGAGAGCCTAGAAGGTATTTGGGGTGAGACAGGAGTCTGTGACTGGAGGGAGGAGACAGAATCGGACCAGGCAAGATGGCCTCAGGTGATTGAGAGTCACTGATTAACCCAGAAGACGTTCAAGTCACTGCTTTTGACTCTTGATAAAGTTCTTTGGGTTTTGTATTCCCTTTCAATCTAAATATAGAAATACGTTTGAGTAATTAATTCCATCAAGTTTAGTTTCTAGAAGAGAATTAATCGGTCAGGTTCTTTGCCCCTCCTCAGAAATGGAACTGAAGGAAGGAATGTCTCTCTGCCTGTGTGTTTAATATATAGTTAAAAATTGGGAAGGAAATGCAAAGAAATGAAATTAGTTCTCATGTTAGGGAAGTAGGATTATGGGCAAACCAAGACTACATTCCTTTTTTTAAATGTTTGTTTGATTTTTTTTTAATGTTTATTTTTTGAGAGAGAGGGAGACAGAGTGTGAGCAGGGCAGGGGCAGAGAGAGAGGGAGACAATCCGAAGCAGGCTCCAGGCACAGAACCCTACTCGGAGCTCAAGCTCATGAACGGTGAGAACATGACTTGAGCCGAAGTTGGCCACTTAATCGGCTGAGCCTCTCAGGCGTCTCTATGTCTCTTACACAATGTTTCGAAATTGAGTGAATAACGAAACTTAAATTATCTTGATAAGTTATTATGGAAGTTAACATCGAGTGATGCTTCCTGTTCTCCAGAATATTCTAAATCCTTTCTATGCGTCAGCTCATTTAATTCTCAAATCAGCCCCTCCAGTAGGGACTATTTTTACCCACCCATCACAGTAAAGCCCAAAGGCAGATAGGGCCAATATCTTGACTCAAGATTGATGGTGAGAGAGTGGGGACCCAGGAAAATGTGCCTCTCGAGTCCAGACACTTCACCACTAAGTCACATGACACCCACCTGGTGGTATTTTTCAGTCAATCACCTGTGTGTTTGGGGGCAGGGTAGGGAGACGGGGTGGCCGGACATTTTCCTTTGGGATTGCTTTCTTAATGTTTGGCTGTGTCCCGTCAGAGGAGCTCAAGGCATCTTACAATCGGCTAAGCCCTTTACACCGGTAGCATCTCCTAAGCAGGGTGACTAGTGGACTGTTTTTTCCCTCAAGGACACATGCAGCCGGTGGGATTTAGAATAGTTACTGGTTGAAAATGCATTTATGTTTTGCAGTACGGTTCCAGGGCGCCAGAGGAAACAAGAATTGTAAGCCTTCTAACTGATAAACTGGTGCTCCTATTTCATTTTGAAAAAAATTTTTCCCCCAATGCCCAAAGCAAGGCGTGTTTTCATGGAAGACAAATTAGGGAAAGCGTAGAAGGAGAAAGAGGAAAATCATCAGAATCCCACACTCCAGAAGTCCGCACACTGGCATCGTTTATGGTAGGTATTACCAGTCATCACGTTTTTCTCCCGGAATGTGTTCGTTAGCGTCAGCCTTTCCTTGGAGGGAGAGAACGAGCCACTGGGTGGCAGGCAGATATGAGTGTGCGGATGGCCAGCAACTGAGGAAACCGTGGCCGGGCGGTCTGTATCTCCTGCTTCTGGGAGAGCCGTATCTTAACTGCAAGGCAAAAAGTAATTCTCTGTCCCAGCTGCATCCGGGTTCTGACCCTGGGAACCAGATGCAAAGGACCCCGAGTGGCACACACCCTCCATCAGCTTCTTCAGATGCCGAGACCCCTGGACATAATTTTCGCTCCTCTAGGTTGCGGGTCTCTGATTCACCAGGGATGAAAATATCGAATGGTCATGAAAGACAGAAATGAGAAGAAAATACTGGTGTCACTGAAATGCTGTATTCACAGGTAGAATTCTTGAATCCTCATAGTGACTTTTCCAAGTGGAAGAGGAAGCAACATGCTTCTCGAACCACTGTTTTTTAATTTTTTTTTAATGTTTATTTTTGAGAGAGAGAGAGAGAGAGAGAGCGCACAAGCTGGGGAAAGGCAGAGAGAGGGAGACACAGGATCTGAAGCAGGCTCCAGGCTCTGAGCTGTCAGCACAGAGCCCAGTGTGGGGCTTGAACTCACAAACTGCGAGATCATGACCTGAGCTGAAATCAGCACTTAACCAACTGAGCCCCCCAGGTGCCCCTTGAACCACTAGTTCTGTGGCATAACATCAGTAATTAGAACAGAGCATTTTATATTTATTTTGAAAGGACAGTTCACCATTGTGTCTTTAGCTCCTCCCTCTCTCACAGGGTCTGGGCTGGAATGCTGTCCTCTTGTACCTAATTACTTATTTCATATGAATTTATATTTTTTGGGCCCAAGTATTGAGAGGTGACATAAGTATATCGTCAGTCTCTAGCTTGTCATCAGCGGCAGATTCCAGGCTCTCCTCTGTGTTATGTTTCTTTTTTTTTTTTTTTACTTTTTTTTTTTAATTTTATAATAGTTTATTTTCAAATTGGTTTACATATAACACCCAGTGTTCATCCCAATCTCCTCTGTGTTATGTTTCTTAAAAATCTTCATCATCTTTGATCTCTGTTCTTTCCGTCCACGTGACAGATTCATTGTATCTCTTTAAAACACGGGCATCCTCCTAAAATTGGTCATTTTGTGGTGTGTGTGTGTGTGAGTGAATTTGTGTTTTTATTGTTTTTTTTTTAAGTTTATTCATTTTTTTTAGTAATCTCTCCACCTAACGTGGAGCTCAAACTCACAACCCCAATATCGAGAGTCACCCGCTCTTCAGGCTGAGCCAACCAGGCGCGCCCCGAGGTCGTGTTTTGATTTTCATGAGTGGTATTCTCAAATAAACTCCATTCTGTCTCTTAACTATTTTTTTAAAGCAATTCTTTTTTTTTTTTAAATGTTTATTTATTTTTGAGACAGAGAGACACAGAGCATGAGGGGGGGCGGGCAGAGAGAGAGGGAGACACAGGGAGACACAGAATCCGAAACAGGCTCCAGGCTCTGAGCTGTTAGCACAGAGCCCGACGCGGGGCTCGAACTCACAGACCGCGAGATCATGACCTGAGCCAGTCGGCCACCCAATCGACTGAGCCACCCAGGCGCCCCACTTAACAATTTTTAATTCACACTGTTTCTAACATCTGGCCATGTGACTCTATTTCCCTCGAATCCATTGATTTTTAGCTGCTTTCACTCCATTTTACTCTCCATCTCCCTAGTGACGGATGCCTGGGTTGCCCTGGTGTCCTGCGTCCTTGAATAGTATCATAATGTTCAGCCGTGTACAAGCCCCTTCGTGGACTTGGGGGGAAACTTCCTTGGGTCTTATATTCAGGAGAAGGCATACCTGTACTTAATTTCATCAAGGAATGCCAGTTTTTAATTTCTAATAATATATTATTAATGTATATTATTAATAATTATTATATTATATATGAGATATAAAATAAAATATATTGTATCATACATTAAAATAATTGATATTACTTTTAATACATTATTTTAATTATTGTTCAATTATAATAATATATATCATGTTATATTATATATTATTATATATATTAATATTTTAACAATAATTTTAAGAAATGTTTATTCTATGTTTTAGTAAGTACTTACTGAGCCCTTTGTGTGTATATCACATTATCCTAGGTGTCAAGAGAGATTTATGACAAAAAAACAGGAATATATTCTCAAGCTTAAAATTCATGTGAGAAGGAAGTAACAGTAAAAAGAATATATGAGACATCATGCAAACAGTTACCATTTATTGATGATTTGCAGTGTGGCAGGCATTTACATGCATCATCTGAGTCCTCATAGCCTTATGAGTGTGTATGGTTCTCTCCATTTTACTGTTAAAGAAAAAGCAGTTCAGAGTGGTTACGTTAATTGCCCAAGGATGCACAGCAAGAGTGATGGTAGTGCCGGGGTTCTAAATCCAGGTCTATTGCTTATGCCAAAGTCTGTGCTTTTACTGCTGTGTAGTACTACCTCTCAAGATGAGATGCCCTTTTTAATTTTTTATTATTTTTAAGTATTTATTTTTGAGAGAGAGAGAGAGAGAGAGAGGAAGAGACAGAATGCAAGCAGGAGAGGGGCAGAGAGAGAGGGAGTCACAGACTCCGAAGCAGGCTCCAGGCTCCAAGCTGCCAGCACAGAGCCCAGCACGGGGCTGGAACTCACAAACCGTGAGATCGTGACCTGAGCCAAAGTCGGACGCTTAACCAAGGTGCCCCAAGATGCCCATTTTTAAAGAAATTATTGAGTCTTGGCATATAGCAAGTGGTCAATAAATATTTCTGAATTACTGATTGAAATGATAGTATTTAGTGTTTTTTGAGTAGTATCTGCTAAGCTCTGTTTAAATATTTAATGTCTAGTGAACTCTCCCATATCACAATCATTTTATGAGGCTGGTGTTGTTACTATTATCTCTGTTTTACTCCTGAGGTAACTAAAGCGTACAGAGGAGGCTTAGAATAACTTGACCAAATCCACACAGAGCTGGATTTGTAAAAAAAGAAAAAAAAACTCAAACATTTTATTTTGAGATGATTATAAATTCATATGCAATTGCAAAAAATAATACAGAGCGATCCTATGAACTCTTTACCCAGTTTCCGCTGGTAGTAACATCTTGCAAAACTTTAGTACAGTGTCACAGCCAGGATATTTGACACGGCTACAGACAAGATACAGAAGGTTCTAGCATCCCTCATGGTGCCCATTTTGTAACATGCCCGCTTCTCTCTGCTCCCTCCCCCTCCTTAATTCCTAGCAGCCTATAATCTGTCCTCCATTTTTATAGTTTTATTTTTCAAGAGTGTTATGAGGTTATCCATGGAGTTAACATGTATGGCTGCACACGGATTAACATCATAATGTTACGCATATGTATGAAAACTTTTGGGATTTTCTTTGTCATTCGACCTTCTCTGGAGGTCCTTCCAGGTTGTCACATGTATTAGTAGTTCATTCCATGTTGTTGCTGAGAAGTCATACATGGAATAGGTGTCTTTACCACCTACCACTTGAAGGACATTTGGGTTGTTTCCATTTTTTAAACTATTAAAACTAAAACTGCTTATAAACTTCAGTGTACAGGTTTTTGAGTGAACATAAATTTTTGTGTCTCTGGGATAAATGCCCAGAAGTTCAGCTGCTGGGCGATACAGTGGTTGCATGTTTGGTTTGTAAGAAATTGCCACACTGTTTTCCCAACGTAGCTGTGCCATTTTATATTCCCACCAGGTCATTTTACGTGATCCTAGTGGATCATGAGTGATCCACTTTCTTTGGGTTACCAGCGTTCGGTGCTGTTACTGTTCCTTATTTTAGCCATCTTGATAGGTGTGTAGTGGTCTCTTATAGTAGTTTTAATTTGTATTTCTCTATCCATACTATCGGACATTTTGTCATGTGTATTTTTACCATCTATTTATACTCTTTGCTGAAATGTTTCTTCGTGCCCATGTTCTATTTGGATTGGTTGCTTCTTTAGTGTTGAGTTTTGAAAGGTCTTTATACAGTCTGAGTATATTACAGTATCGAGTCTGAGTATATATATGTACATATGTATATACAGTATATAGGACTGAGGAGGTGGACGGTCCTTTGTTGTATACTTGGTTCGCAAATAGTTTCTCCGGTGTGTAGCTAGTCATTCATGCTTCTAACAGGATGAAATGCTGTTAGATGCTTCTAACAAAGCAAAAGTTTTTAAGTTTGATAAAGTCTAATTTATATGTATATTTTGTAAATGTATCATGCTTTTGGTGCCTAGTCTAAAAACTCCTTGCCTAGACTTCAATCCTAAAAATTTTGTTTTACCTTTTTTTTTCTACCGAAAGTTTTGTAATTTTAACTTTTACATGTAACCTCATCATCCATTTTGGGTTAATTTTTGTATAAGGCGTAAGACTTTGGTCAAGGTTTTTATTGTTGTTGCCTATTGCTTCAATATTCTTTTCTTTTGCCTTTTGCTCCACTTGTCCCAGCGCTATGTGTTAAAAAGGCTTTCTTATTGAATTGCTTTTGCACCTTTACCAAAATTCAATTGGGTATATATAGGCGGGTTTATTTCTGCATTCTGTGTTCTGTTTCATTGGTCTACGTGTCTGCTTCCCTGTCAGTACTGCACTGTTTTGATTACTGTAGCTAGATAGTAAGTCTTCCAAGTAGTGTTAGTCCTCCCACTTCTCTTGAAAAATTCTCCTTTTCCAAAATTACTATTTAGCTGTATCCTAGGGTGTTTTTTTGCTGTTTTACATATAAATATTAGAATAATCTTATTTGCATTGACAGAAATCATGCTGTGATTTTGATAGGCACTGTGTTAACTTGGTGTATTGATTTGGGGAGAATTGACATCTTTGCCATGTTGAATTTGCCAATCCATGAACATGGTATGTCTCTCCATTTCTTTAATCAGAACTATGTACTTTTCATCATACCGGTCCTGTACATGTTTCGTTATATTTTTATCTCGGTATTTCTTTGAGGGATTGTAGATGATATTATATTTTTAAACTGGTGTCCCTGTGTTCACTGCTATTACAATTGACTTTTGCAAGTTTTTCTTACATCCTGAGATCTTGCTGAACCCACTTTTTTGTTCTAAAAGTTGTTTTTTGTTTTTTGGGGTTTTTTTTTTTGGTGATTCCTGGACATTTTTGTATTATTTTATAAGACTTCAGATATTATTCAAACCTTTTATTTCAGATGGCTTTGCTGGTGCTACTGTAGCAGGTGAAGGGGGTGGGTGCTACCTGATTACTGCCAGGTGCAGGTAGACAGAGGTCCCAGTTCACCACCAGGTTTCCTTACTAGGAGGGTGGCTACCATTACTGCTGGGTAAGGGGAGAAGTGTAGCCTATCTGTATGGTTTCCATTGACACTGCAGGAGGCAGGGGGATGGGAGCAGCCCTTATTACTGGCCAGTGGATGAGGCACCTTGGTATAGCCTCACAAGGTTAGAAGTCTAGGCTCCGTACTTGGCCTTTGCTGGTATGAGCAATGAGGGGCCACATGTTTTTTTCTGTGCTATTTAGCTGTAGTCAAATGGCTATTGTCTAAAAGTTTTGTCTTGCTAGCTTGCCCCCCTCCTAGTCTTTTGGCTACAGAGAAAGCAGGCTTCGTTAGGGCTTTTTTTGGTCTGCACCCATTGATGTTTCTGGGTTGCCACTTTTTCTGGCTCTGAATCTGGGCTATATGAGGCATAGAGAAAACCCGGGAGGTCACCACCATGTTGTGTCTCAGATCCTGAGGTGCCTAGCCATCTTGCCTTTTTCCCAACATCCTGCTGCATCTTTTTATGTTCGTTTCATATCTGTTGCCCAGGGTTTCACTTATACTTAGCTGGAAGACTAGGAAAAATAGGTCTGCTCCTTTGTCCTGCAAGGGTTGGGAGGGGGGGTGGACAGCTGGATTTTAAACCCCATCAGCTTGGCACCTGGGCCCTTGTGCCTGACCAGTTTACTCTAGGGAGAGGACAGAAACATGGCTACAGTGGTCAGGGAGGTATTTGAGTTGGCTGGAAAAGTAAGAAGTAGGTCGAAGGCCATTTTTCTTCCTGGAAGAGCCTGAGTAGGGTGGAGGAAGGAGTCAGTTGTGTTTGAAAAGTGGGAAAGAACCTGGCCCACGGCAGTGAGGGCTGTGCGGGGACAACAGGACGCTCCATTAGACTGGAATGTTCCTGCTTCAGAGATGACAAACTCGAGATCAGTAATAGCTGGGGCACCTGGGTGGCTCAGTCGGTTAAGCGTCCGACTTCGGTTCAGGTTATGATCTCAAAGTTCCTGAGTTCGAGCCCCACATTGGGCTCACCGCTGTCAGTGCAGAGCCTGGAGCCTGCTTCGGATCCTCTGCCTCCCCCCCCCCCACCCCTTCCTTGCTCTATCTGCCCCTTCGTCACTCTCTCTCCCTCACTTACTCTCTCTCTCTCAAAAATAAATAAACATTAAAAAAAATTAAAAAAAGGTAACAGTAACAAAAATGTGCTTTTCCCCTCCCTCCCTTCCTTTTATGGGGAGTAGAGGGGGCTGTCTCACTTAGGAAAATAAATCTCTAGGCACCTGTGTGGCTCAGTCAGTTAAGCGTCCAAATTTGGCTCAGGTCATGATTTCATGGTTCACGAGTTTGAGCCCGATGTCCAGCTCTGTGCTGACAGCTCAGAGCCTGGAGCCTGCTTCGGATTCTGTGTCTCCTTATCTCTCTGCCCCTCCCCTGCTTCTTCTCTCTCTTTTTCTCTCTCAAAAGTAAATAAAACATTAAAAAAAGAAAAAAAATCTCTTGGTCCAGGTGAGGCTAGTTCCACTGATAGTGAATTCTGCTGAGAGGTGAGAGCAACATATGGTTTCTTCCCATTTATCTGGAACCCCCCAAGCCTCAATTTCTTCATCATACTCCTTTGATGGTTGTTGTGGGAATTAAATGGCATATCAGGTAACGTATCCAGGACTGTGCCTACATGGACACATGACCTTGGTTGCCAGAACCTTCCTTCCCCTCACCCAGAACTCCCTGTTTGCAGGTACACCCTCTGCTTCAACTGTCTGACACCTTCTGGAAATCTGTGACCTGCTAGCTTTCCAATTGCTGGATTTGATATGTTAAAGTATAGTGGAAGCCATCTGTGGATTCACTGGAAGTTTTAAACGATTTGCTAAGATTACACGCAGGCCTGTCTGGGATAAAAGTCCCATTACAGTAAATCTGTACTTCTGGTAGAGATTAGGCCGGGGTCTCATATTTTTGTGATATTAGACCTGTATGAATCTTAGAGACAAACCAGTTTAATCCTTTTTGTTCAATTTTAGCTGCTGTTGTTGAGTTTTTGATGGAAACTAACATACGTTTATTATAACACAGCAGATGACACAGAAGTATATATGGAAAAAGTTAATAATTACTACACTACCTCCGTAGTCTTTAATTCCTTCCCTCTGAGGTAGCTAATGTTAACATTTTGTTGTTCACCATTCTTTTCTTTATACTCCTAAACTCATCTATCTATATCATTAGTTTTTGTTTTTAAGTGAAAGCTGTGTCTTACTCCTATTACGCCCAAATCAGTTTTCTGCACTTAACAGTATGTCTGGAACATTCTTGTAGGTCTTTACAATATTAAAAAAATTTTTTAATGTTTATTTTCTTTTTGAGAGAGAAAGACAGAGCGCGAACGGGGGAAGGGCAGAAAGAGGGAGACCCAGAGTCTGAAGCAGGCTCCAGGGTCTCAGCTGTCAGCACAGCTGAACCTCGAGATCATGAGCTGAGCTGAAGTTGGATGCTTAACTGACTGAAACACCCAGACGCCCCTACATGATTTTAAAATTTAACTTTACTTTTGTCAAAGCAAGACACTTGTACATAGTTTTTACAATCAATAGTAACAACAGACTTACAATTAGTGACGGCAGCCCTTTGCCTCAGTGCACCCAACTCTTAGATTCTCTGTTCCCGAAGAGACGCACTTTGAACCCCTTAACCTCTTTCTCCTGGTGTTTATCCCCAAATTTCTAAGCAACATGTTTCTACTATTGTCCCTTGACTCTGTTTTAGAGCATCATCTAAGAGGATTTAGCTTTTTTATCTAACCACACAAATGCAGATATGCGCTCGCTCTCTCTCTCTCTCTCTCTCTCTCTCTCACACACACACACACACACACATACACACACGTCTAAAATGATTAAATCTAAGATTCGTGTTTATATAACTATGTAAATAATATAGCAAAATCATAAAGGTACATTAGGATTACATTTTCTTGTGCTTTTTCTTTTTGTTTCCTTTGGACTTAATAATTGCCTTGTTTATCTTTCTCATTTTAGTGAGCTCTGTTGGAGTTTAATTTATACACAGTAAAATGCATCCATGTGAAGCATATGGTTCTCTGAGCTTTTGACTAGTGTATACATCCAGATAATCACCAGCCCCATCAAAATATAGAGTATTTCCATAACCTCAAAAAAAAAAAAAGTCCTGTGCCCCTTCCCAGTTAATCTTTCTGTCTCAGGTACCCACTGATCTAAGGGGGTTTTTGTTTTGATTTTTTTTCACTATAAAGTATTATTATTTTTTTTAGTAGGCTCTACACCCAGCATGGGGCTCGAACTCGCGACTCTGAGATCAAGAGTCACATGCTCTACCAGCCGAGTCAGCCAGGCGCGCCCCACCATAAATTATTTTTGCCTGTCCTCGACCTGATTATAAATGAAATCATACAGTGTGTCCTTTTTTTGTTTGGTGTCTTTCCTCCAGCATCATGTGACGATGCTAAATAACACGCTACTGTATTTGTTCTTTCCCGCCTGGCTGGTACTCCGCTCTACGAATATACCACATGGGGTGTATTCACTTGTCGATGAACCTTTGGGTTCTTTCCGGTTTGGAGCTTTTACGTCAAAACTGTTATAGAACATTTGTTTTCAAGTCTCTGTACAGATGTGTTTTCACCTCTCTGGGGTAAATCATTTGGAGGGGCAAGCTGCCTGGGTAACTTGGTAGGTGGTGTGTTTGTTTTCCAAAGCGGTTGTACCATTTTCATTCCCTCCAGTATCTAAGGAGGGTTTCTACTTGCTCACCGATAGTTGGTGCTCTCAGTATTTTTAATGTTAGGCTTTTCAGTGCATATGTAGTCGTGACTCATTGTGAGCTTGAAAAAAATCCATTGACTTTATTTATTTGTTTAAGCAGTTTCTGGTTTTCAGAAGAATTGAGTGCAAAGTACAGAGAGTTTCATAAACCCTCACCCTCAGTTTATTCTGTTTTTCTAAATGTTTATTTTAGCGGGGGGACAGAGAGAACGAGGGAAGGAGGATAGGAAGCGGGCTCTATGCTGACAGCAGAGAGCCCAAAGCGGGGCTCCGCCTCGTGAACCCGTGAGATCATGGCGTGAGCTGAAGTCAGATGCTTAATCAACTGAACCATCTCCCCTCTATTTTTTTTAAATAAATTTTTATTTGAGTATTGTTGACACACAATGTTACATTAGTTTCAAGGTGACAGGATCTCCTATTTTTTAAAAAATTTTTTAACGTTTATTTATTTTTGAGAGACATAGAGACAAAGTATGAGCAAGGGAAGGGCAGAGAGAGAGGGAGACACAGAATCGGAAGCAGGCTCCAGGCTCTGAGCTGTCAGCACAGAGCCCGATGCAGGGCTCGAACCCATAGACTGTGAGATCATGACCTGAGCCGAAGTCGGCCGCTTAACCAACCGAGCCACCCAGGCACCCCAGGATCTCCTATTTTTAATGTCTTGCCCTAGTGTGATACATTTGTTACAATTAATAAGTCCATATTGATACATTATTATTAGTCAAAGTCTATAGTTTACATTGGGTTAACTCTTCCTGTTGTATTTTATGGATTTTTAACAAATGTGTAATGAATTGTATCTGCTATTACAATATCACATAGAATAGTGTCATTCCCTTAAAAGTCCCCTGGCCTCCATCTAGCCATGTCTTCCTCCCCCTTCCTCTCTTTCCCTACCCATCCCCCATCACTGATCTCTTCATTGTCTCCATAGTTTTGCCTTTTCCGAAACTCATATGGTTGGAATCACACAGTTTGTAGCCTCTCCGGATTGGCTTCCATCACTTAGCAATATGCAGTTAGGCCTTCTCCGTGTCTTTCTTGTAGTTTGATAGCTCATCTCTTGTTAGTGCTGAATGATATTATATGGTCTGGATGTACCACAATTGGTTTATCCGTTCACCTACCGAAGGACACCCGCGTTGCTTTCTGGTTTGGGCAGTTAGGAATGAAGCTGCTAAAAACATCCCCGTATCTTTGTTTGGTGGAGATGGAGCTTGACCACCAGCGTCTGGGCGCTGAGTGAGGCAGGGGCTTTTGTTCAGTGCCTTGTCTTCCCTGTCTCCCCTCGGCCACATCTGAGTCTGCCTGAGTCAGTCTCCCTGGAGAGCGAGCCCCGGCCTTACCTCCTGGGCTTGCTGGAGGGTAGGAGAGACCGTGGGGGGGGGGGTGGCGCATCTGGTCCTTCTGAAGATGGATCCATCCCCTTGTTTTTAAACCAACCTTCAAGGTATCTGACACCTTCAGTTCCTGAGCCTTCTGGGGTTCAGCGATGCAAATGCCGGTTTGGTTTTGTTAACTTACCACGCCCCCATCCCCGTCCCAGCCTTGGGCTTAGCTTTGGGTCTGCTGGTCTGTCTCATCGGTACAACTTGCCCATCTGCTTCTGCTGCCTCCGTTTCGTTGGCCTGTCTTAATGAGTAATTTCTTCCTCTTGTCTTTTGGTTGTGCCTAACGAAAGCCCCCCAACCCATTCTTCTTAATAAGCTCTCCATCGCGTGCTGTAATATGAACATACCATCAGTTATTCAGTCACTTCCTTGCGGATGGACTTTCGGGTTGGCTTCTGTGTGTTTATTTTTGTTTTTGCCTCTACACCTAACACTTGGATAAACATCCTCCTGCACACATCCTTTCTTACTGGGTTCTTTTATTTCTATACAAAGACTTTCCTGCATGGGATTAGAGGATCGGAGGTATGTGCGTGTCTTACATGTTAACAGATATCGTCAGGTTCATTTTCCGGAAGTTGGTTGCACGTTACAGTCCCATCACACTGGAGACCTTTTCACTTTCCAGGTGAGAACATTCGGGTCCCAGGAGGGCCGAGCGTGCCGCGTTATTTTAAGCAGTATATTTGCGATCCGATGATTACTTTTTACTGTTTCGGTAGTGAGTTTTGATAAATCCTGCTAGATGATGATGATGGTTAGTTTGAGAGAGAGAGAGAGAGAGAGCAGGGGAGAGGGGCAGAGAGAGAGGAGGAGAGAGAATCCCAAGCAGGTTCCACACTCCATGCAGAGCCCAACTTGGGGCTCGACCCTCAGATCATGATCTGAGCCGAAATCAAGAGTCGGAAGCTTAGCCGACTGAGCCGGGCAGGCGGCCCATGGATTATTTTTACAGTACGGGGGAAGATGGGAATATGAGCAAAGGCGCCTCAGGACAGCAAAGGGGCACCCCTATCTGATAGTCCACGTGACAACAACAGCGTGGGGTGGAGCCTGAGTGAACAGTCTCCAGACCCCTCTCCTTGAGGGAGCGGTCCTGGTGTCCTCAGCGGAGGGCTGCGGAGCCCTCGCAGGGATGATGCCTGTCTCGCTGAGGAGGAAGAGGCCTCCGGTGATGCTCGCCTGAGTGATCCCAGATGGCCTTTTCTTTCAGGAACAAAACATTCCGTTCCTGTGGCCCTTAGAGGCTCAAAGCATGTCCTTCTTCTTCTGGGCCATGGAGCAAGTGCCCCAACTGGTCTTATCACGAATTGCGAGAATCCTAAGCGGGCTCTGCACTGTCAGCAGAACCCACGAACTGTGAGATCATGACCTGAGCCGAAGTCAGACGCTTAACTGACTGAGCCACCCAGGCGCCCCTCACCCTCTGTGACTTCACTTTTTTTTTTTAAGTTTATTTATTTATTTTGAGAGAGAGAGAGTGCAAACTGGGAAGGGGCAGAGAGAGAAAGACACGGAATCCCAAGCAGGCTCTGCGCTAACAGGAGAGTTCAACGGGGGGCTCGAATTCACAAACCAGGAGATCATAATGTGAGCAGATATCAAGCTGGACACTTAACCAACTGAACCATCCAGGCGCCCCTGCGACTTTTTAAAAACCACGGGGACTACCTGACTTTCAATATCATTGTAACGAGGACCTCAGTGGTGCTGATGGTTCACTCCCCGCCAGAAAACCTCAGTGGTGCTGATGGTTCACTCCCCGCCAGAAAACCTCAGTGGTGCTGATGGTTCACTCCCCGCCAGAAAACCTCAGTGGTGCTGATGGTTCACTCCCCGCCAGAAAACCTCAGTGGTGCTGATGGTTCACTCCCCGCCAGAAACCCCTCTGAGCACTTGACATTGCTGTGATGTGGACAACAGTATAGAGACCGTGTGGTTATTATGTAATTTTATTATGTTACATAACCTTATATCGTATAGCTCGTCTATTTCACCCTGGCAGCAGCTCCGCACCGCGTGTCCTGAGACTGCCCCCACTTGGACAGTGGAGGGAAGCAGGACAGAGAGGTTAAGTAGAGCCCAGCGCCCCCAGCTGGGATTCAAACCCAGGCTCTGGATGCACAGCCGAGCTCTTTCCGTTCACACCCGACGGGTCCTTGTTCTCTCGGCCTGTGCCGCCATCACACCCTTTCCCTCGGTGTCACGTCACGAGATCGTCACAGTCCCCCGGGAGTGATCTCCTAGATCCTGTCTCAGGATAACACCAGGTGATGCATCAATCTGTGGAACAAACCCAGACCCTTTAAATAGACTCAGAATCCACTGTATTGCTATGTTCCAGACTCTCCGTGTATAGAAGCTCGGCTGGTCATCAGAGCAGCCCGATGGAGTAGGTATTCCTGTTATCCCCATTTCGTAGGCGAGAAGTCCAGGCACAGAGAGGGCAAGCCACTTGCCCGGGAGCCCACAGCTGGAACTCGTAGAGCTGGGATTCACTTCTGGGCAGCCCGGCTCTGGAGTCCATGCCCCTCGTGACTGCTTTGCCGCTTGACGTCAGCCTCTGTACAGGCAGAACCCCTTGGTTGTTCATTGGGAGGTGTTTGGATCCTTTGCCCCGGCCTTCAGAGCCCTTCAGAATTACTCTCCCCGTGTATTTATCCTGCCTCATATCCAGGAAGCAGTCTAATCACGGCCCTTGTTAGTCCCTGGTCTATCCCACATTTATTACTGGGGTTTGACTCCAGCAGCTTGATGCTTGCTTGTCTCACATGTTTGAGTTGGGGCATGGGCAGTGGTTTATTCAGGACGTACTGAGGACTGTCCTCACCACCTGCTGCTAGAGAACTAGATGGAGGCACAGCCCTGAGCACAGTCTGACTAGTGTAGAATCTTCTAGACCCTCGTGGAAAGCCCCTTACTGTCCCAGTCTCCTGCCTTCTGTCCGAGAGTCTGGACTCTTTCTCCTCCTTTGGAGTGAACCGATAGAGCTCAGAAGTGAGAGCTTCATATACAAAAACCTATGCTGGTTTCTTTCCAGGAATACTAGAATGTTTCCATATTTTGCATTTGCTTCTTAGAGCTCATGAAAGGCTAAAATTCACAGTTAGAAAGTAACTTCTTTGTCTTGAGCAATACTTCTGAACCGTAGGTGTAACTGAGGAAAACCCGTGGGCTCCCCTTCTGAGATTCTGACTCATTAAGCCTGGGGTGGGGTCCTGGATTTTGTATTAATGAAAGCTCTCTCTGCTTGGTTCTGACGCATTCCCCCATTTGAGCACCCCTGGGGTTAGTATGTTGCTTTGAAATGTGCGGAACCTTGGAAGAGGTAAAATGTTGAGCATCCCATACAGGGGTCCAACAGACTTTCTTGGTCTCACAATAACTCAGTTGTTCTGGATCTGTGGAACAAAAATAAAACAATAGAGCAATAACGGTCTGCACTGAAAAGGGGATATTTTTATTAGATGCTAAGTTCTTGTTTGGTAGTTAAAAAGAAAGCATACAACAAATATTACCTTTCCATTTAATTTACCGGGGAATTTGTTTTATTGCGATTTTAAGAACCGTAACTTTATGCAATAAACTTTGCACTCCACTTGATGTCATGGAAACATCTTGTTCCAAGGCACTGAAAGCCCCAGACGACAATAAACATATTTATATATGAAGTAAAACCAGTAAAGAAACCGAGCTAAAGGCTCGTCCCTTCTCCCAGAACTCTTGTGTGCCGTTCCCACGTCGAGGCTGTCAGAACATCACCCGGAGCGAAGTTAAGAGCTCATTGTGTGGGAAGATCTTGATTATAGTCATTACAGATGGGGACATATTCTCTACCTCTGGTTTTGTTTCAACCTCACAGTATCTTGCAGAAAAAGTGCCAAACGGTAACTCCTAACGATAGTCGAGAAGTTGTTTTGGAAAATATTCGAGTTCCCGATTTGGTCGTGATGTTCCATTTCTCTGGGGCTCGAACCAGGGTTGGTTGGTAGCGTCATCTGAAGCGAGGGGCTCCAGGTCCAGGAGGAGGTGGGCGCTCGTGACCCCGGTAGGGGTTCCGAGGCCTGGAGGGTAGAGGAAGGGGACACAGGGGCGGGACTGTACCACTTGGTACTGATGACTTCTTTAGACAGTGAGCTCGGAGGGACCCCAGGACAGCTCCCGAAAGTGGGCTTTCATCTTGCTTTTGGGTATCGTTGGGACCATGGACCTCCGAAGTCCTTTCCAACCGCACGGATATAGGATTAGAACAATGAAGCCCTAATTCTTCGCTTTGATATTCAAAGCCATTTATCACTTGGCTGTCTCTTCCCTAACTGTCACCCACCTCTTTTCCTCTCTGCCAAGCTCACTTCCGCCTCTGGACCTTCTGCCTTGCTTTTTCTTGTGAACGCCCCCACCACTCCCTGCCCCCCACTAAGACCATGGGTAGAACCCTGCTTCTCATCTTTGTTTTTCTATGTTCTGCCCGGTGAGATCAACTTTCTTCCTCTCGCCAGTGAGCTTTCCCTCCTGACCGAGGCATCCTTCCAAACCTCCCTTCTTTGAGGCCCTCTTGCTCCTGCTTCCTGCACAGCACGAGGTATGGCGCTTTAGAACTGCTGTTTTTAGGGCGAGGGTCGTAGATTCTTCAGAGCTTACACGTAAGGATGGGTGGATGAAGAAGGGGGCCTGAGAAGCTGCAACAGTGGGGATCAGGCAGCCCCCCCCACCATGTCTCCCATCAAAGCGAACATTCCTGAAGAGCAGAAACTATGCCTTGATATCTTAGGATCCTTCTTAGTACTTGATGGCTCATTATCTTATCACACAGACAAAAACAAGGTGGAGGAACTGTTTGGAGGCTGCAGTCAAGACTTTATTTTGCGGGGCATCTGGGAGGCTCAGCCGGTTAAGCGTCCGACTCTTGATTTTGGCTCAAGTCATGATCTCATGGTTCGTGGCATTGAGCCCCGTGTCAGGCTTTGCTCTGGTAGCGCAGAGCCTGCTTGAGATTCTCTCTCTCTCCTCTCTCTCTGCCCATCCCCTGCTCCCATTCTCTCTCCCTGTCTCCCTTTCTCTCTCTCTCTCTCAAAATAATAAATAAACTTTAAAAAAAACTTTATTTTGAAAGTGTGTCATGATTTAAATCTCCAGAGGTCAGCGCAGACCCTTCGAAGCTTTCTCTTGCCCTTTGCTATTGCAAAATATTTGTCAGGAGAGGATTTTTGAGTTGGTACTTTAAGGGCGGTGGTGAATCTTAGGAAAAAGGGTTTTGTTCTGTTGAGTGTGGGCATAAAAAATTCAAGACGTGTTCCATCACTGTTCAGAACGGGGAACAGTTCAGAGCATGTGCTAGAAGGAGATGAAGGGCTGTGAGGGGATAGGGATGGGGACTTGGGGGGGAAACAGGAGTGTGAAAGCCCCCAAGGGGCTGTAGCGTTGGAGTCCTGGCGGGCAGCAGGAAGAGCCCTGTCCGAGGCTGGCGCACAGGGAGGCGAGGGGTCGGAAAGGCTCAGGGGGCCGGGCTGTGTGGACCTCGTGGGCCATCCCGGGGAGAATGGACCGTATCCTAATTGCGTGGGACGCTGCTCCAAGCTAGCACCTGGCGTAAGCGTCTCCGCATGTATTTGAACCTCACAGCGCCCTGAAATACGCCCTTCAGATGTAGTTACTCCCGTTGTTGAGATGAAGGAAATTGGGGTCTGAGACGGTCAGAGGTGGAACCCAGAACTTCTGATGGCCCGGGAGACGTGTGGCTGTTGGCTCTCTCATGCCTGGCCTAGGAGGGGGAGTGCCTCCCAGTCCATGGGCCTCCCCTCACGAGGCCCCAGGAGGCTGACCCGCCGTGAGTCGGTCGCGCCCTGCTCCGATAGGGACATAGGCCGTGACGTACGTGCCGGGGGCTGAGCAGGAGCAGAGAGGCCCTTCCTTTTTTCTGTTTTTGGTTCTCTCCCTAGAGTGGCATATTCAATTTCGGCCACCCTGCTTTAGGAGAGAAAGTGGGGGATTGCGAGGGATACCAGGGCCACAGGGAAGTAGACACAGAATGTGTTACTGGTCTTACGGGAAGGGGTTAATGGAATGGAGGGGACTGTCATTTTTTTCCCCCGAGAAGCAATAGCGGCAACAGTGATCCTCAAACAACTGAGGTTCCTGGCCAGCGACTTCATCTCCGCCGAAGATTGTATCGGAGAAGGTCAACCTCAAGTGTGATGACTCGGAGCCGTCGGGCATAATGAGCTTCTTAGCAACGAGCATCGTTAGACAGAAACGGCCCTCTCAAGGGTGCTTGTAGAAACTCGGCCCCGTGGCAGTCACAGAGCCATTCTTCTGGAAAGGGGAGACACAGGCTGTGACCCTTCCTAATCGCTGGACTCTCTGAGGCTGGGTTCCCGAAAACTGTGATGTTCACGCCGGAAGAATTTTCAGGTTTGGCACCACCTGCCCTGGGATGGAGGGTCACCCTCCCCGCTCCCCGTCCCCCCTGGTCTCGCAGGAGCCCCGGGACTACGGGCCGTGAGGCTGAGCCACCTCCCACTGAGGGCCTCTGGTTGTGCTGTGTCCATGCAGAGGAGCTTTTCGTTTTATTTCTTGGGGAATGACTTCCAACCCCATCATGGTGAAAGTCCATTGTTTTCCACGTGGCTGGACCAGCTCGTTGGCAGGTTCTCGTGCGTGAGCGCCCACCCCCTTTCTTCCCAGCACCTTATTCTTCTCATGCCGCACAGCGTAGAATGTGCAGTGATTCATTTGGAAAAGAAAAAAAAAAAAAACGTAACCCCAAAACTATCCGTTCTGTCAGGAGACACCTCCAAACAGAGGCCTCCGCGGGCCCCTCGAGCAGCCATCAGACAGCCCCCACGTGGTCATCCTGTCGTCCCACCCGTTGTCCTGCAGGCCCTGGTGTGCAGGGACAGGCGTGGGATGGGAGGTTTTGAGGCTCGTCGCGTAACTGAGTGGCCTGGGGGACTCAGGAACTCTCGTCCCCTGTCCCGCTGGTGCGGCACGTCCTTTTCCCGCCGTGTTTCCTTCTGTGTACGCCGTGTTCAGGAGACACTCTGCCTGAGCCTCTGGGGCCACCCAATCTGCCTTCCCCCCTGAGTGTCAGCATGATTCTAGACTTTTCTGTGATGCCCCCGTGCCACGTCCTTGCAGCCAGGGTCTGGTGCAGCTATTCTTCCTACCAGCCGGTTCCCTGTCACCCTCCCTGCCCCTCGGGGTTCCCAGGGGAATGAGGGGGCCTCATCGCACGAGCCAGGCATTTGGAGGTCATTTGGTGGCCGCGTTCAGTGGGGCTTGGGTGACAGCGTAACGAGGAGATTAGGATTGGATTTATTCAATACCCTGTTCATTTATTCATTCATTCACATGGGGTTACCTGGGAGGGTGGGGGCTCGGGGAGGCAGACAACATACCCGATGATTTCAGAAGTTGAAGCGTGCCGTGAAGAATATGAGAGGATGCTGTGGGGTCAGTGGTGGAGGGTGAGGGCCTGGGGCCTGGGAGGCCCCTCCGTGGACTGTGCACCGAGAGCCCTCTGTCCCAGCACCATGACCATGCGGGCACGGCCCGATGTGCTGGTGGGGACAGCTGCACGGACAAGTGCCATCTCCTGTGACGTCCAGACCCACAGATGCTTCCCCCGTCTCTTGGTAGTTGGGTGGTTTTAATAAATACATGCGCCGAAACATCTGAGTGAGTGCAGAACCGTTCAGTCTTCGTTTAGAGCAGATGTAACATGTCCGCTCAGCAGGTGTTTCCTGAGCACCCCGAGCCCACGGAGTCCCGCCCTCGGGAGCTCCAGTCTGGGGTGGAGGGGCAGACTCACCGCTGAGAGACGGGAGGGCCCAGCAGACCTTCCCAGGGACCAGAGGCCGTCTGCATTTCGGGGCTGTTGATACCGGTGCCGCGAGTGTCCCCAGTCAGTAGAAATGAGGCATGCGTGTGTCAAGGCGGCAGAACTGGTTTTCTTTGTAATGTTCACCCGGAGTTCGGAGCCGGAGCAATGCTCTGTTGAACTAAGGCTTTTATTTTAGAACAATTAAGTCTTTTCTTCCTTCTCTCTGCGATGGGTGATTCCTGATAAAACCCAGCATTTTCATTTTATAGTTAAGCGATGCTCCGTTGAACACTTTATTAGGGCCAACACGCTATTTCTTATTTTTATTTTTATTCATTTGTTTTTAGAACAGGAATTTATTTCTCACAGTTCTCGAGGCTGGAAGTCCGTGATCAAGTCGCCAGCCAGTTCGGTTTCTGGCGAGGGCTCTGTTCTCAGCTTGCAGACGGCCTCCTTCTCAGGGTCCACCCATGGCCGGGACAGAGGGCTCTCTCCTGTGTCCACTCATGATGTCCCGCCACATCAGGGCTCTGCCCGTATCCCCTCCAATTCGCTATTTAAAATGCATATTTCACTAATGATACGTAGCCTGCGAGGCAGGAAGGAACTCCAACCTATTTAAAGTGGAAGAAAGCTCCCCTGATTACTGTGAGTTTCTCCATCGAGACCTTTGACTTATTTATTTATTTTATTATTTTTTAAAGATTTCTTTTTGAGAGAGAGACAGAGTGTGAATGGCAGAGGGCAGGGAGAGGGAGACACACAGTCCGAAGCAGGCTCCAGGCTCTGAGCTGTCTGCACAGAGCCCGATGCAGGGTTCAAACTTGTGAACCGTGAGACCATGACCTGAGCTGAAGTCGGACACTTAACCGACTGAACCACCCAGGCGCCTCGCCATCCAGACATTTTAAATACTTCGTGAATTGTCTTTGGAGTTTGTTTGTTTTTAATGTGCTAAAATACACATAACACTGACCATCGTAACCATTTTTAAGTGCCCAGCCCCATGGCATGAAATACCTCACATCGCTTTTCACTCCTCACCTGCACTCTTTCCGTCTTGCTCGAAGACCGTGGGATATGTACGTACAGCTTTTCTTGCCAACAGGTATGTTTTATTTAGCTTAGGTACCAGTATTTTATGTTATCTGATGTAATTGTCACCATAATCCTTTAAGGGGACGTAAAAAAAATTTTTTTAAACATTTTTATTTTTGAGAGACAGAGAGAAACAGAGCATGAGCCGGGGAGGGGCAGAGAGAGAGGGAGACACAGAATCCAAAGTGGGCTCCAGGCTCTGAGCTGTCAGCACAGAGCCCCACATGGGGTTTGAACCCACGAACCGTGAGATCATGACCTAGGCGGAAGATGGATGCTTAACCGATTGAGCCGCCCAGGTGCCCCTATAAGGGGACATTATACACACTATTTTTCTGATGAGAAAAGAGGCTGAGAGGAGTTAGGCTGCTGAAAGGTCCCCAGCCAGTAGACGCTGGGATGGGAATTTGAACTCCGCTCCTGCAGAGACACGGCTTTCTCCCCGCCCCTCCCACCTTGTTCCATGGTGATTTTCAGCTTGAAATTTTGCTTCTGGCATCTTGCCTCCGCGCAGCCCCTGTCTTCAGCACAGATAAGAGCACCGTTCGCGTTTTCCTCAGAACGCTCGGCGTGTTTCCCTTGTGCTCCGGGAGGCCAACACAACAGGCATCTGCAAAAGCAGCTAAAAATTAAAACCGTACTTGCTTTTTGAAGACAATGCGGAAGCGTATCCCTAAAATGTGACGACCGTGTACCTCTGTTGAGAATGTTCCCCCTCTGAAAAGTCATGTGTTGTTTTTTTTAAGTAACACGAGGCAGCAAATATCCTCTCCGTTACATGTATCTTTCTGCCCATTGACGAAGGCATCTGTGTCTTTCTTTTGTGAAAACGCGTGGACGTATGACATAAATTTCCTTCTTAATCTCATTATTGGCCGGGATGCGGTGGGGGGTGGTGAAAAATGGTGATACTATAGAAGGTCCAGGGAAGTTCCCCATGCTGGTGTTACTGGACTTGCTACTGAACAGGTGCCCTCATTGTTTGGTGGGGGGGGGCACAAGGCAGTTGCATAAAATCGTGCAAATGTTAGCAATCTTTTTTATCCTTGGAAGAAACAGTCTGTTAGAGAACATGGTTAGGAATTAGCAGTAAAGCATCCTCGGCTATATTAAGGCATATCACTCAGATGGTAACATCAAACATATGGTAGGAGAGAGAAAGAAACATGTTCTTTCTCTAGTTTGACATGCAAATAAGAGGGAAAACACTGCGAAGGCAGAAGCTGGCTTCTAATATTAGAGAGTAGGGAAGGCCACCTAACATCCCAACCAGGGAGCCCTGCAACATCCCCTCCTCACCTCACCACTACCACCCCTCCTGCTGGCCGCCGCCTCTAGTGACCACAGGCAGCAGAATGATGGGGGGAGGTGGGTGGGGCTCCCCGGATTCGTGTGAGAAACCCTCAGGGAAGCGAAGTCGATGCCTGCCTGCCGGGTTTGAAGGAACTCCCTCCTCCTCTCCCTCTAGCCCCCATCTCGGCCTCCCCTCCCCCTCTCCCTTCTCGGACACACACAGCAGCGCTTTCCTCACCGCCTGACCCGAAGGTCAACGTGAAGGGCTGGGGATTGACAGAGGTCAGGCTCGCAGCTGAGTTTTCAGTTTTTCCCATTCTCAGGTCCATAGTTTTCATCCTATGACCCTCTTCAAGTTGACTTTTAAGGGCCCTGCGTTGCCATCTGGATAAAGTCCAAACTCCTGGCCTGGCCGCCGTCCGTGCTCTAGCTCTCGTTCTTGGCTTCACCCCTGCGTCTCTACCATCCTTCCCCATCCCCCCGCCCGCAGCCCTTGAGAATCCCAGCCCTCCATGCCGTTAGCAATGCACGGTGCTCTCTGCCACCTCTGCGTTCTGCAGAGCCTCTTCTCGGCCTAGAGGATGCTGTCTGCCTTATTCCCCACCCCACCCCACTTTGCTTGAGTGAATCCTACTGGTCCTTCATCTGTCTCATTCATTTCCATCGGGAAGCCTTTTCCGAGCCCCTTCCCTGCCTGCATGATCCCGCACCACCCCGGTTGGCGTGTAACTCACAGCACAGCCTGCCCACTTTAGTCCCGGAGTCCTCTGAGACCACCCAGGGGGTTGCTCATAGCTCTGAGCTCAGGTTCAGTGAATGTCTGCTGAAGGAGTAGGTTTAACCCGCTCTGGCCCTGCCCGTGCAGACCTCCCTGCCTGTGCCTCATTTTGTAGCATCAGACCCTGTTTTTTTTTTTTTTTTTTTTTATGTTTTTGAGAGACAGAGAGAGCACGTGTGGGAGAGGGCCAAAGAGAGAGGGAGACACAGAATCCAAAGCAGGCTCCAGGCCCTGAGCTGTCAGCACAAAGCCTGACACTGGGCTCGAACCCATGAACCACGAGATCATGACCTGAGCAGGAGTCGGATGCTTAACCGACTGAGCCCCCCAGGCGCCCCCATACCATCAGATCCTTAAATGCGGTGGAAGTGTGGGAGGGGGAAGGTGGGACTCTACCTTCCCTCCACCGTGGTGGGGAAAGCCTCTGGGCGACGCCTTCTCTGGCCACCGTTATCTCCGTTACTGTCCGCGTCTCCTCCACTTGCCTCCCAGTGTTTAGCACAACAGGCGATCTCAGCCGTCTCTCGTTCTCTTCTGGGGCGGGGGTCTCATCCCTCAGCTTTTTCCTGTGACACATGGGGTACTCAGTATCTAACGCTGAAGGTACACATTAATTCTTTCGGTGGCAGCGATGTCCAGGACTTGCAGCGTCAGAAGGAGAAAGACAGCTTTCCCTTTATTCGCCGTACAAACATGGAGAGAAAGCCTTTCAAGAAGTAGGATCCGAACCGAAAGGGCTTTGGGGGCTAGTCTGTTCTGCCCATCCCCCACTCCCAGGAAACCCCAGGAGAATGTGCTTCTCCATTTTTTTCTAGAACACACTCCTGTGAAAACTTGCTCTAAAGGAGCTCTAATGTTTATTTACTTTTTAATTAACATTTTGTTTTTCACTGTCCATCTGTTTATTATGTGTTTAGTTACATTGATTTGCATATTATTGCATTCATTACCAGATCATTTAAGCCCTTAGGTTGTTTTCATTACAGTGCTCTGTGGGAAAGGGGTATTATGTAACAATCCAATGACTCGCGGATATATATTCCTTAATTGGAGATTCTGTCTGCGTCCCTGGTGTTCAGCTGGAGACGTCTCTGCACCTGAATTCTTATATGAAAACTCCCTCGGTAGATGTGCCGGCATCATTGATGATTTCTGATAGCACTAGTCCCTCAAACTCTGTGACTGTAATGAGGGGAAAAAAAAACATACTGGATGATAGAAACCGACAGATGTCCTGATTATTATTCCACAGAAGAGCTCCTTCCTCTCGCCGAGGAGAATCTGTGTTCCTAGACCTAGTAATTTCTGCTCCTAGAAAACTCTTCCCGTTCACTCTGCTCGGGAGAATGTTTTTCCTGATTTGGGATTTTGTTGGCTGTCAGTTTGCCTTCATCCCCATTCAGTTCGGGGAGGTTGTGTGTCAGTTCCAGGTTTTGCCAGCAGGGGCGGTGGAAAGTAAAAGGGTTTTAGATAGGGAGCACCTGGGAGCCTCTCCTTCCCAGGCCCCCTCCCTGTGGAAGTGGGCGTGGCTCTGCCGGTCTCCCGCGCGGCACCCAAGGTGCTAGCAGAGACCATTCCACGTGGGAGGGCTTGGTGAACGTGTGTTGTATCAGTGGCCTTGAACCTCCCTTGGGGAGCTTATTCTTCGCAAACCTATTGGACGGATCAGCTACATCTCAGCAGCAATTGGTACTGTATTTCCTTTGTGGAAACCACGAGGATGTTAGAAATGGACAAACATAAAACATGTTTTTGTGTCGTGAGAGCAAATCGGGCTATTTGCATCTCCCTGTTTATCCGTAAAAAGAAGACTGAGCACGCTTTTTACACGTTCTCAGAGAATATTCCTGACCTAAGCTCTCATGTGTTGCTACTGAGTTTGCTGGGCGTGGCCTAGCTCTGTTTTCACCGCAGAGCTCTACAAATAGGATCTTTTTTCAGCGTGGCAACAAGAACAAGAGTGGGAATCTGTCTCTTAACTGCGTATTCTAGGTAAATTCTTTCTTTCAAGTTGATTTTAAAGAATACTTTTTCAGGGTTGCCTCACTGGCTCCGTCGGGAGAGCATGTGACTCTTGACCTCAGGCCGTGACTCTTGACCTCAGGCCGTGAGTTCAAGTCCCACCTCGTGGGTGGAGCTTACTTAAAAATAAATTAAATAAACAAAAGATTAAAAAAAAAAGAATATCCTTTCAGTTATCATAGGTATCCTTTGGCTTAAGATCCCGTTCTCAGAAATTCTTTTGACTTAAAAAGGAGTCAATATTTAAATCATAGAAATATCTAAATCTTCAACTGTAAGGAATGAGTTGATTCTCTATAGGCTGTAAAAAATATCGTGGAAAGGCTGTGTTGTGAGTGTCTGAGGAGACGGAAGCAGGAATAGCTTTGAGGCAGCAGTGAGTTTTCAGCAAAATTTTGACCTGGATGACATTTCACGTGCTAGAAATGCTATACCTTTCAGTGTGTTGTAATTATTTATTGGCCCATCAGTGGACTGCACTGTGGTTTCCCTGAGGCCAGGGCCGAGAGTCACTGAGCGTAGCCCTGACATGAGCTGGTGCGTAGTAAGTTTCAGTAGGTGATTGTTGAATGAATTAGTGAGTATCCTTGGAGGTGTCTGTCACACACACGCACATACACACATAATGTCACACTTAAATGGATGGATGTTTGGTCGAGCAGGCATGCCCCAATGCTGTTGATCAATGGACAGCAGGAACCTGAAAGGAAATTTCTAGGGTTTTCCCCCCAGAGCTGCCTCAGAACATATTTTTTCCAATAGCATACTTATTGAATTTACATATGGCCTGAAGCTAGATTCAAAAATAATTCTACCAGTAATAGATGACACAATAAATTAAATGTACCCTAATCCTGGTTTTTTTTTTTTCCTATGTGTTTTTTATGCTTTTAATTTGATTTTCCACCTACTCTCTTTAGTTTATGTTAGGGTTTCTAGTTATGATGGGATCTTGACAGTATAGAAGGCTATGGAGTGCTCTGTAGTCACTTCCAGTGAGCATATGGGAAAATTCTATGAAGAAAACTTCAGAGTTTTTCCTAGTATGTTTGAGATTAAAAAAAAAAAATGAGTCAAAAGTAGTCTTGGAAGAGTGAGTTACATAACTTTTCTTTCTTTCTTTTTTCCCCCCGCCAAATGACGGTAAAAACTAGGGTAACTTATTTATTCTCCTTGGCAAGCAACACATTCTTTCACGTGGTCTATGTGAGCCAGCCTTCTTTGGGGTGCAAAAGTCCCTTGTCCCCCAGGCCTCTCACCCATGACCCCTTCCCCCAGAGCTGCCTGAGTAAAACAAACAGGACAGAGTTACCTCTTTGAATGTCTCAACAAAAATAAATGTCTCTTTTTCCATTCGTGTGAGTCCAAAAAATAAATCCAAGCCAAACCTCAGGATTATGCCAAGTGACTAAACCTTTAGCACCGAAATGGAGTTCCTTTCATGTCTGTGACAAATCAGATAACTCAGCATCTCGCGCCGCCATCAAATTCAATATTTCCTTACCTAGAGCTTTTGCCTCATCACTGGGAACCTCCGTGACCTTTCTCCTCAGAAGCTGGCTCGCGTTCGCTCCCCTCCGGGGTTGTGGCTCCTGCCTCAGCACTTGGCTTGCCTTCACCTTTCCCTCAGAGCTCCCGGAGCTTCTCAGTCGTCTGGGCTTTGGAGCTTTTGCCCCGAGTCTCAGGAACCTCCAACGTGGAGGCTCTCCTCTGATTCTGAAGGGGCCCTAGGCCTTTCGTACTAAATTATACATTTTCGCTGCCGGCTGTGCAAGCTCTGATTCCTATCTTCTGTAACTCCGCAGAGAAGTAACTTTCTGCATTATTTTTTCATAAGCCATCACAAGTTCCTATTAATTTCACGTTAATATTACAAAAGGCTGCGTTTAGTGGCTCTTTTCTTTATCTGTGACAAAAGAGGAAATGAGTGTCAGACTGCTCACATAGAAGTCCCATATGTTAGGCTTTGACTTTTTTTTTTAATATTTAGTTTTGAGAGAGAGAGAGAGAGAGAGAGAGACGGGGAGGGGCAGAAAGAGGGAGACACAGAACCCGAAGCAGGCTCCAGGCTCTCCGCTGTCAGCACAGAGCCCGAACTCAGGAGCTGTGAGATCATGACCTGAGCTGAAATCGGAGGCTTAACCGACTGAGCCGCCCAGGCGCCCCAGGATTTGACTTGTGATATGCAGAAATCCAAGTGGGATTATTTGAAGGTTAGATCATTACCTCTGTTTTTGTTCACACTTAGGGACCAACTCAGAAAGACACAAACTTCTTCAGTTATTGGACCGTCTGTACCAATCTGGATGCATTTGATCATAACCAACAGAAAACAAAGCTGAAGTTGGCTCCAGCAACCAAGAAGGGAGATTGGTTGGTGTGTTTGACCCTCCAAAGACAGGATGGGTTACATTTGGTTTGATTCAGTTTGATTGAAACAATACTGAGATCAAGACCTTGGCTTCTGCCTTTTTTTTTTTTTTTTTTGCTCTGCGGTCCACAGCTTCATTCTAGAGTTTCTTCTTTGCTCACAAGATGGCTGCCAGCGGCTTCTAGAACAATTGTCTCCTTGCTCCAGGCCCGAGCCAGGTACCCTGCTCATTGTTACTGCCAGAGGTAGAGGTGAGTTTCTCCCAAGCACATCTGTGAGTCAGCAGTGTGGACCCAGTGAAAATCAAGAACTTAATGAAAGAAGAGGTCATGGTTAATGAGAGGCAACCTAGTGTCCACCACAACCACCTAAAAAATGGCCTATGGACATTTCATCTGAAAACACTCCATACGTTGTAAATAGGACTAAGGAAATGTTAATGTGTCCATTTTCATTAGGAGGCTGCCTGGCTTTGTTTAAATTATTTTCACACAGTTTGAGGAATTTCTGTAATTTCTCTCCCATGCTTAGTTTTTGTTTTTGTTTTTTTAAGTAATTGAAACGTCATATATAGCTTCTGTGGTGGGTCTTCCACTGAAATAGAAAATAAATATTTATGAGAAGAATGACGTACTCTTCTTTTTTTATTCTGTCAAGTATTTTTATCCAGAAACTAGATAAAACCTTGACTCTTCGTATGAGAGGTGATTTCTGAGGTAAAGCATTCTCGTAATTGATTTTAAAATAGTTTTTTCAAGGATGTTAGGATGGTAATTTCCCGAAATGTCAGTGAGGTTTTTAAATATTCTTTCGTTTTAATAGTTCATAGCTTCTCACTGTCCGACTTGCGTAGCTTTCAAGAACCCTCTATGACCACAATTATAGATAGAGTAGAAACGTGAAAGAAAATCTCGTTATGTAACTAATACTGTCATGCTATTACGGAAATAGTCAAACTTCTTTTTGTCTGGAAAAATGAACTTTTCTCAAAGAAATAGGGAGAGATTCATCCATGCTTTCGTTTCAAAGGCAATTCCTGTGGTAGACAGAAGTCAGTTTAGGAAAGAGAGAGTCATGGGTTTGAATCCAGAATGTGCTGCATAAGGAGCCTCTGCCGATTGCTAATTCCCTTGAAATGTGCTTCCTTTCTTGTAGCAGAAGGATAATAGGCCCCTCCCCGAGCATTTTCAGTTGGTCTTTTTTTTTTTTTAATGTTTATTCATTTTTGAGAGACAGAGTGTGAGGAGGAGGGGGGGACACGGAATCTGAAGCAGGCTCCAGGCTCTGAGCTGTCGGCACAGAGCCCAATGCAGGCGCCCAGACCTGTGAACTGTGAGATCCTGACCTAAGCTGAAGTCGGACGCCCAACCGACTCAGCCACGCAGGCACCCCTCAGTTATTCTAATGAGATATTTAAATGAAGGGTGATTAACGCAGTGTCCTGCACGTAGAAAGTTCTACGTACGTGATAGTGATTTAAAAAATAGGACACTGAGCAAGAAAAGAGCTACCAACATCCAACTGAATTGCAGGAAAATATTCTATTACTTTAAAGCTTTAGAAATTCTCTATCCTTTGTCATATTGGATTCTTTTTTTTTAGAAACATAATTATTGCCTTCAAAATGTTCTGTATGCCAGCACTTAGTAGAAAAGCTATCACTGTGTAAATTTATGTACACGGCTCCATGTGTGAACGTATGCGGAGAGGGGAAGAGACTGGCTTGCATCTGGGGAGGTTCTGTCCTCATCCTGGGCAAGAAGAACCCTGCTTCACAGGTTCCTTCCAGCCCCTGTGCCAGCCTCGCCCGGCTCATGGGTGAGGTGTCTGCGGGGTCAAGGATGCAGGCCCAAGGAGATATTCCCACCCAGTACACGTGCCCTCCACTTTACCCCCATTCCGCCACCTTGAGACGAATCTGAGAACCCCAAATTCTCAGATTCCTATTGGATCTGAATTCCCAATACCCCTATTGGTAGGCGATAGAACATATATTACTTAACACCTGTTGTCTCCAACACTGGTGTCTTCATAGAATATGAACAAATTCTATGCCAGAACGTATTGTCATAACTAGCTGAGAGTTTATTGAACAGTCACCTGCTTTTTCCATCTGTAAATGGAAGGCTGGCTACAACCAACTGGTTCCCAAATTTGACTAGTCATCTCAATTGCCAGAGACTTTATTTACTTATTGTTATTATTTTTTTTCTTTTACAAATTTTTTAACGTTTCTGTATTTTTGAGAGAGACAGAGTGCAAGCGGGGAAGGGGCAGAGAGAGAGGGAGACACGGAATCCGAAGCAGGCTCCAGGCTCTGATGAGCCATCAGCACAGAACCTGACTTGGGGCTCGAACTCACAACCCATGAGATCATGACCTGAGCCGAAGTTGGACGCTTACCCGACTGAGCTGCGCATGCGCCCCAGAATTGCCAGAGACTTGAAAAAACATACATGAGTCCCAGATTCCACCAACCTGGCAATGGTGTTTTAGTAGAATCTGGTATGGGGTGGAAACGTACACTGTTGTTTTTTTATATACTAAAAAAATATGTATATAAATATATTATTTATATTAAAAATATATATAATCAATTGATCCCTGCCACTCCACTAGACAGTCTTTAGAGTTATTCTCTTTATTTATTCTCCACTTCAAAGAATCTTTTCCAATATACGTGGAGGTCAAGGGCCGTATGTTCATTGGGAGATGCTTTATTTAGTTGGTATCTCTTAAGATCTGTGCTTTGCTGAGTTTGAACACACACTAATACACAGAGGCAGCCATGAGGTTCATTGCCTTGACTTTCCGTCTGTGTTTTTACTAGGTACTAAGTTTGAAAGACAGTTAAGAAGACAAAGAGCAGATAGATAGGTCTCTGAAAGGAGAGAGGCCACGCTGATAAATGGCCAGAGGCTGTGTGCTAGGTAGGAGCCCATGGAATGCTAGGCGGGTTTCTGAATTACCAGAAATTCCATTAAGTAACTGGCATTTTCTCTCTTCGAAGTGTTTGTGGTTGTAAAAGATAAAAAAACGTCTTTCCAATATGTGTAGTGTGTTTTCTGGAGACGACAGTCAATGACATTCCAATTCTGGAGATGCAGGAAAACAGAAGAAGCAAAACTCCAGGTAATGACAGACATGTTTTCTTTCTCACAGTCTCCCTTTCCTTTGGAGGGAAAAAAAAAAAAAAACAGTGGAAAGAATCATGAACTTGACATTTCATAAGACTCTAGTCTTTCCATCGCTACGTATTAAGAGTTCCTAGTTAGCCTCGATCCCCAAAGAAATCTAGACATTTACACTGTTGTCAAATTGACTTTTTATATTTGTTCGTGACGAAAGAGAAACGTGCGTATGAACTTTCCACTTGGGAAATTAAAAATGGAGTGGAGGGAAGTGAATTTCATGTTTAAAGTTACGCGGTTTGTAGGAGAGATGAGGTAGGTCTTCAAGCGTGGTTTATAAGGAACTCCACCTTGCTCAATTTAAATATCCCTGCAAAACATAACCCTCTACTTCCTTTTTTCAGAACTGTGTCTTTACACTTGCAAATCGCTTCTTCATTCCTATAGCATGAAACCCCCACTGTTGAACTTGGCACCAGAGCCTCTCATAAGGCTCCCCAGTGTACCTTCATCGACTGGTCTCCCCTGACCCCCGCCTCTTATGTCCCAACACAGCACACTACTCTTGTACATCTTTGCAAATGCTGTTCCCTCTCTCTGGTGGGCTCTTTTCCTTGTCTTCCTCTACCCGATAAACTTGCTGACAGCCAGAGCGCATGGAAGATGTACAACCTGGTTGGGCTTCACTGCCGCCCTCCCCACCCACCCTTGGCCAGCTTCCTGGCAGGACATGGATCTTGCTCTGTCATGAGGATTATAAGCACATCTGTCTTCCCACACTGGCTTGGGAGCTGCTTGGCTTCAGGGACTGTGTTTTTGTCTTTATTCCCCACTGCTTACTTAGCCTCACATCTGGCTCTTGTAGGTCCTCTCTCGATGTTTTTTAAGTCTAGGTCTGTGAGTTTTATGCACACAAGTCGCACTTCTGCCCTCCCTTCCCCTTCTCCCCACACACGTCAGCCTGCAGTGCAGTGGTGGCCACCACGCACAGTGCATGGTGTGACATCGCATGGCTGTCCTCTCAAGCAGAACTTCTCCGCGTTTACTCATTATCAGGTTAGATCTCCAAATCTGCCTGGTAGAGGTAGCTACCAGCACCAGCCTCGTTCTTTCTCCTCCCCAAGAAACAAAGAGGGAGAGAGAAAAGAGGAAAAGCCACCAGATGGTTCTTCTAACTCCACCTCCTGCCTGCAAGATCCTAGAACTGTCGGTCTTCATTCCCGGAAGCAGAGCTCACGTCCCCCTACAGCTCCTGAAATCCACCAGCGCAAGGCCACCGGGGCCTTTGGCGGCCTTCTGCTTTTGCATCATGAGACTGGGAAATAATCCTGAGTCAGGATTGTGTGTGCTTTCCAGGAGGCACACGCTTTGCTCCTTCCTCCACACACGCCCTTATTCTTTCTGTTTCTTTGCTCCTCAAATGTTCTTGGCACCCTTTCCCTGAGATAAATTATTCTGCTAGGTTCTCTGCCCGCAGAGTGTATTACACAGTGCTGGCTGTTCCTGGCCTCTGATGAAATAGCGGCTCCAGGGCTGTGGGCCCAGCAGTGTGACTTGAGGCTGGGCTTCAGGACAGTGGCGTCCAGTCTGTATATATGTATGTATGTATGTGTGCATGTAAGTGTGTGCACATGTCTGTGCACATGCACACACGTGTGTATGTGTGTATACGTGTGCGCGTTATCTCCTCACCACCCTACCTGTTCCTAATTGTTATGTTGTTAGTTTCTTCCTGATTTTAACATAACTTAAAAAAAAGTAACTCTAGAGACGTCAAAGATTGCGGAAGAAGAAGTACATTTGCATCTTTGGGAATAACTTTCTGAGGGACAGGACTTCTCCTTGTATCTGAAAATATAGTAATAGTCTTCTTCTAGGGAAGAAACTTTTTTCTTCTGAATTGTTGATTGTACTGGTTTCCTGTCTCCTTCCCTTTTTATCCCCCCTGTTTTCTTTCCTTCTTCATTTTTTAGTAGCAGAACCCTCGTAAACAATAAATTCTTGCATAGAACCCCCACAGGCAACCAGGTAAGAAGTGTGGTATGTCATCAGAGTGAATTTGCTTTGTAATTTTATTACAGATCCTGGCAATGAGGCCGCGGGTGAACACATCGGGGCTCTCCACTGTGTGTCCACATCTGGTATCTCTTGCAGTTGGGGCTGTGCCATCGTAGTTCATTACAGTCCTTAAAATATTTATTGAGAATCTGGAGCCTCTGGGGGGAACTGGATTGAAAAGCACCGGCCAAAAGTGACCTCAGTGGAGTCTAGCCGCTGGACAAAATGCTCTGATGCTCAGAGGATAAATGTCTCCATGCCTTGTTCTGCAAAAAGCAGAATCACCAAAGACGCACCCGGTGGCCTGTGTCTGACCTCAGCCTGGCCCCGTCTTCCTTGTTCTTTGGCTTGGAGACCGTAGCCACCACCTGGACACAGGGTTCCGGCAACTGCCATGCTCCCATTTCTGACTACCTCGTGTCATCGTCAGGGCTCCGGTGGCTGGATCCACGCAGCTGGGTTTCTCTTACCCCCTCGTCCCTCATGCCGCAACTGCTTTCCTAATTCCCTTGCAACCTCAGGACTAGAGAGCTGGGTGATTAGCAGCTGGTTCATTCGCCAGAGTCAGTTAGTGTTAGCATTCCTGAGAATTTGCACATGGCCCCGGAGCTCACCCCGGGAAGTTTCTCGAGAACTGACGTCCCTTGGGTTATCATGATCTTTTATTAGGAGGACATAATAAAACTACAGACTCAGAACTGCCTGGGCGTTTAACATCCATCTCCCCTGAAACCGTAATTTGGAAAAGTGATGTGTATATCACACACCTTTAAACAAATCACCAACAGAGCGAAACACCCTGTTCTTTCTCATCGCGAGCCCGGTCTCAGTTATGAAGAGATGGCTCTTTTCGAGAAAGAATATAGAGTTGCCTTTATTATACACACTAACAGAGGTGATCTCTCTGTTTTTGAAATGTATATATTATACACAACCAACCGCCAGCACCCTGATGAGTTCCCAACGTGTGAGTGCTTGAAAAAAGTGGTGTTTTCCATTTGAATGCCTCTGATGACGTGAAGCCTGGGTCCAACCTGAACAGGCCATGTGGCAGCATTAAGTACTGAAGTGCAAAAACCATCTCTGAACGTGGGTACTTTCCTAGAACAGCAGGGAATGCTTTCGAGTGTACGTTCAACCCTCTGAACCCTCTGAAATGGGCTGATGCTAGAGGGCCGTCTGAAGCCAACTTCCCTCCTTTCCTATTCTTCTTACTCTTTTCCAATGCCCCACCCCTTTTTTTGTGTGTCTTTACATTTTGCTCCTCATTGTGTAAATAAATGGCACAGTATTCTCGCAGACTTAGTGAGATGCCCACGGGGCCCCAGATGCTTCGTTATCTGGAGCGAGCGTAGGCCACAGTCCCGTGCCTCTTTGCTCGCACCCCTGGATCTCTCTGCCAGTGGGAAGGCTGTGGCTGTGCCAGGGTCGGGCGGCTGGAAAGGCTGTATGGTAGGAAGGAAGAGGAAAATGATGCCTTTCGCCAGGATTCCAAGGCACTGTTTTGGTCCCCTTTCCTTTTTGCTCCCATGAATCCAAGTGTTCCGAGCTAAAAGCATCTGAGATGCTTCTTGAATTCCAGCCCCAGAGTCTTCAGTCTGGGGCACAGATTGTGTGTGATGGAGCCGCAGGGTACAGGCAAGTAGTCGGAGCCTGCTTCTCTGTCGGCAGTATTTCATGCGGGCACGGCTTCTAAGCTGGCATTGTCATTATCTGCAGTGAGCCTGCAACACCTTTGGATGCTGTGTTTTCATATCAGTGGAGCTAGTAAATCAAAGTTACAAGGCCTCGTCTCTGTTCCCAGACAGGAGAGCCCCTCAGTGTTTCCAAGACTCCAGGCATCTCTTCTCATATTGAAACATCCGGGAAATATAGATTACCCTTTCACCAACGTTTCCCAAAAAAGCAGAAGAAAGAAATGACAACATTCCCTTAAAGGTCTTAGAGTGTCAAGGCCTGACCGAGAAATAGTAGAAGCCAGTGTTACAGTTACCCAGTTGACATTTGCCAATTTTTCGTACTCTCTTTCCGAGAGGACTGTGTTGGCTAGGTAGACTTGACCCTTCATCCTCAGGACACCCTACCTTTAAATCAGACCTATCTCGAAGTAAATGTTTTCGGCCAAGACAATTTCGAATGGACACCTCAGCTGCGGCTTGACCAACCCCCCAAGTATCTTGTGGGGAATTCTTGTGCCACGCTCCAGGGTTTTTGGGGTCAGCTCAGTAATTTACCGCTGGATCGCAACCTTTGCATCTGAATCGATAGGCTTAAAAAATCCTGGTGCCCAGGCCACATCCCAGGCCAGTTAAGTCCTAATCCCCAGGGGTAGACCTGGGAGTCAGTGTGCTTTCAATCTCCTCAGGTAATTCAGACCTACAGCTGATTTTGAGACCCACTATAACTTCTCCTGGGTGGAAAGAAGCATAAAGTCAGGGGCGGCTGGGTGGCTCAGTCGGTGACGTGTCTGATTCCAGCTCAGGTCATGATGATCTCACACTTCGTGGGTTCGAGCCCCGCATAGGGCTCTGTGCTGAACGCTTGCTCAGAGCCTGGAGCCTGCTTCGGATTTCGTGTCTCCTTCTCTCTCTGCCCTCCCCTGCTCACGCTGTGTTTCACTCCGTCTCTCAAAAATAAATAAATGTAAAAAAAAAAAAAAAAGACCTTTTAACTTTTTGTTTGTTTGTTTGTTTTGTTTTTTGTTTGTTTGTTTTTTCCATTAAGGTATCCAGATTTTGATTCTCTTTGGTCTGTAAGACTTTAGGAAGGCTGGAATTAGTTGTGCATTCGTTTATTCATTCTTTAGAACGTTCAGCGGATGTCGGTATGTGCTGGGATTTCACACTGATTTGGACCCAACTTCTTTCTCTTCTGGACTAAAGGCCACCAGGCGTCCACTGGGTCTCCTGGAGCTGTTCTAGACATGAGCAGATTCGTTGGCCATTTCTCAGTTGGTTCACCGCATTGCAGAGGCTGACCGGGAGGAGGGAAAAGGAAGTCTTTCCCATGTAAATGGCTTCCTACCTTAAGAAATGCTATTCCATGTCTAACTGAGGAGCTTCCCCGCACAGAAAAGAGCCCGTTGAAGCCAGAGGTGTCATCCAGGCTTCTGTGCAGCAAGCAGTCTCCTAGAGAACCCCGAATATCAGTTTAGAGTCAAGCTTTGGGGGCTCATATATACTTCAGTACGCTCTGCCTCATTATACTTTTAAACTCATTGATTATTAGAGAGGCCCTCAGAGAGGATCCTGTTCGACAAGGTAATTTCTAGATGAGAAAACTGAGACCCTGGGGGGGGGGGTGACATCACCAGAGTACGGTCCCATAGAGACTGAGCCAGCCAAAGGAGGTCCCCCCCCATCACCGTCTAGGGTACTATTACAGGCTCTAGCCTTGCCTCCCAAGGCTGTCAGGGAATGCTGGCCAGGCCCCCGCCCTGTGTATTCCACATCGTGCGAAGGATGCCGGAGATGCCTGTTTTGAAAACGTGGTCAGCTGCACACAAGGATTTTAATTGTTGTTTGTTTGTTTTTAAGAATTCAAAGCAAAACTTATTTCACAATGAGAGAGTATCACATGTGGTACTTCCTTCTTAAAAACAACAACAACAAAACTGCCTTGCATTCTTAAGATGTAGTTGATATACTTACTCGGCTTTGCTCCTTAGTCTCCCATTGATTACAGCTCCATCTGCTGGCGGTAAAGAGAGATGATTTGAAGCTTTGGATTTTGAATTCTGGTCTCTCCTGAGACGGCTCATATTCTCAACTGACAAGATCTCTGTATGTATGTAACACAGAATCTGAAGCAGGTGTCAGCCCAGAGCCCAACACAGGGCTGGAGCTCATGAGCCCCGAGATCGTGACCTGAGCTGAAGTCAGACACTCAACTGACTGGGCCACCCAGGTGCCCCGAGACCATATATTTTAATGTTCATTTAACAAATGAGGAAATCAAGACAGCAAGTATTTAATGGCTTGTCTGAAACCTTGCAGTTAGATGTGTCCGAGCGGAGACACAACCTAATCTCTTGATTTCTTGAGCAGTTAGACTAATTAGTGTGTATTTCTTTGTGTCCAGCATTGTGGATATACTTTGGTGAACCAGGTGTTAATGATTTTGATCAAGAACTTTTTCACAAGCACCTCTTTGTGAAAGTCTGGCAGCCTCTTTCTACTTGTGTTCCGTGAGAGAATCAAGCCCAAATGCCCCGAGGCATTCATGGTATGGTCCGAATTACCTTTCTCTCCTTTGCAACTAGAATGGCACCTTCCTGGGAAGAACTGAGAAAACAGCCCCTTGAATCATTCTTCTCTGTTCTTTGGGGCAGATGGAGAATCCTGGTTCAGAAACACTGCAAGGTGAAAATCCTCTTCCACCCTAGCACACTTTCTGAGGTTATTAGTAATTGGTTGATATGAATCCTTTTAGACATTTTTTTCCCGCTTATAAAACCATTTAAATATGTACACGCATAGGCATACAGACAGATGGATGCAAGGCAGTACAGCAAGGAAGTGACCAAAGAACTAGGCTGGCCCAGAACAGAGAGGACCTATCCTGCATGAGGTGAGGAATAGCAAAGGGTTCTCATTGGATGATGTAGAACGAGTCTCGGAGGATGCGTAGTTTGATGAGAAGATACCAAAGGGAATAAACACCCCTATATGGCCAGAGAAGGGGTGTGTAGGTGTGTGAGAGCTGCCCGGGGCCAGTAAAGTTTTGGTGCAATGGTGGAGATGAGAGGGCAGGTAAGGACCAAGCAATATGGGACATCGTAAGTCACATCTAGTCATTTGGACTTTATCCTGCACTATGAGGAGCTCTCGAAGGATTTCAGGCTAAGAAGTTTAATCACTTCTGTGTTGTGGGATGATGGTTCAGGAGACAGAGTGGAGAATGGTTAGCAAGAGCAAGGGGGTGGGGGAAGGAGAACAATTAAATGGTTATAAACTGGGAGCGATCATCTACAAAGTAAGAATAATAATGCCTACTTTGTGGAGTTGTGAGAATGAAATGAGGTAACATCTGCGAATGTGCCTGGTAAGATGTAAAAAGGAAAGGTATTAGTTTTTAATGCCATCTGGCAAATATTTCAACTCTACCACTTTCCCTCATGACTTACGGTATTCTGATTTTCTCAGCATTATTTCCTGTACTGCTTATAACTGGAAGGGGTGGGGGTGAGGGTGGGGATGGTTTGACCTAGGAAAGGAAATGGTTTTATTTCCAAAAAGCATAGTGTTTACTTAGACAAACCAGAGTGTTTTCCAAGACCTCACAATATTCTCCAAATGTTTTTGAGGCAATTTGCCACCCCTGAGAACCTTTTTTGTGACTAGCATTTAAATTTTCCAGATGGTTTAGAAAAAAGGGAGTGGTGGGTAGTGAAAGACCTAGGCTTTTGTGGTCTTATCTGCAAAGAAGGGCTTGCTTTTCCCCGAGAAGGGGCTTTTCCTGACTGGACAATTAACCCGGAAGTGTTTGACTGGACAATTAACAAGGACAGGAAGCTGGTCTCGGCTCATTGACGTAACTTCCGCATCTTAATCGCCTGCGTGGGGATCTGTTCCTCACTGTCCTGTGCTCTGTCGTGGTTAAAAATCACCTTGTCTCCTGTCCATCTCTTATCTTACAGTGGGTCCTTTAACCAGAGTAGATGATCGACCATTTCCAGTGATTGCATAGTGGAAAGGTGTTTTGTTGCCTTTTCCTTCTTCTGATAATTATAACGATACTCATTATCGTTGCCAGCATTTCCCCCGCTCCCGGTCAATGATCCATGATAGCATGAGGAAAACAAAATATGCGGAACTTTCCTTTCTCTCCTCTTCTGTGTTTTTCTAACATTCCTCATTTTACATGGAGTTCAAAATTTGTGGATCTTTGAATTGTGGAGAATTAACAGGAGGGAGAAACGGTGCGGCTGTTGCAAAGACGCATGCGCGTTCCATAGACTGCCCTTTCTCTGGGTCCTGATCCTCCCTCCAGCTTGGGGGCTTTGGAACGAGGCCTACTCGTGCATTTGGTACAATTTTTTGCATGAATTAACTTTCAAATGTTTTCCTGGCTCTTTTTAGAGATTTCTTGCTTGGCCATCAGTTACCATGTGTGTAGGCCTCTGCATCAGTGCCCATGGATGCTGAGTTCCCATTCAGCTTCTCTCTCTTTCTCTTTCTGTGTCTGTGCCTGAGTCCACTTCCCTGTGTCCAGCGCATCTTCATTCATTGGTGATTATGGCAACTTTAGCATAGGTTGCCATGTAAAGCATTTACCTTCTGACCATAGATGTATCAACTGATGTTTTCTTTGGGCCTGGTAGATACCAAGTGATTAAAACTAAGTGAGGTTATCTTCATCACCTGGGGCTGCTTTTAGTGACATTGTTCCTTTGAAACGTGAACATTTTAGAATGGTGTGTTGTTTGGGGATGAATGTTCCTTATGTATGAAGGTCCTCTTGGCCTTTAGAAAGACAATGCTGAACTATAGGATTTAGCTATATAAGCTAAGTAAGGTTAATAGTACCTTGGTTTGCCATTTGCTTGTGGTTGACATCCTCAACTCTTTTCTCTGTCCACTTTATTCTTTTTTTAAAAAAATACTTATTTATTTTTCTCACCTATACATATATATCTAGAGAGACAGAGAATCCTAAGCGCAGAGCCCGATGCGGGGCTTGAACTCATGAACCGTGAGATCATGACCCTAGCCAAGATCAAGAGTCGGACGCTTAACCGACTGAGCTACCCAGGTGCCCCGGTTGTTCCTTTTGATGACACTAGCAGATGTATACTGATCAGAGGCCCTTTCTAATTATAATTTCTGGACTCCTAACTATTCCTTCTGCTTCTGAGTGTCTCTTACTTTGGCTCACTTTGACCCACTTGGATTTCATCTGTCAGGGTGTTTCTAAGTGTCTTGAGAGCATCCACTAGATTTCAGGATAGTTCAAATCTCTGTACCCCCAGAAGTGGACATTATATCATTTGTTAGGAAATGTAATATCCTGACTTTAGGTGTTATCATTTCATACAAATAACTGAATTTATCTGAGCTCTTCCATATTCTCATTATAACTTAGTTCACAGAAAGTTATAGTATAAGTGCTTTAACGCGGACTCGGGAGTTAGACTCTCGGCAATTTCATTTACCAGTTGTATGACCTTGGAATACTTACTTAGTGTCTCGGAGTCTTAGTTTTCTTCTTTTAAAAATGGGGAGAATGATAGGCTGAACTAAGTTTTTCCATTGTACTAGCTCTTCTGTAGGAAAAAACCTACTTTCTCCCTATCGTGTGTTTCTTCCCCATGTAGCTCCTTTACTCCTTACACAAAACACTGCAAAAATTCACTTCCGGTCACTAAATGTGCGAGTTTCCCGCACATCCAAGCAATTTTCTGGACACCAGTTGGGTGTCCTGTAATTTAACTCAGTTCTAACCCTGTCCTCCCAGAGACAGTGTCTCTTCCCACGGGTTAAGAGGTCAGCCCAAGACTGCTCCCAGCACATAGACATGTACTTCGGATGTCAGTGTCAAGCCCAAGCTGTCACCTGTGTTTCTGACCAACTGGCTCAAGAGTGGAGGTTCCAATGACCCCCTCTTTGGGTTCAATTAATTTCCTAGTATGGCTCACAGAACTCAGGGAAACCCTATGGTTACCAATTGATTAGAGGGTATGATGGAAGATACACATAAACACCTACGTGAAGATATTCACAGGGTGAGGTCTGAAAGAGTCCTGAGCATAGAGCCTTTTGTCTCTGTGGATTTGGGCATGTCACCCTGCTGGTATGGATGTGTTTGCCCACCTGAAAACTCTCTGAACCTTGTACTTTTGAGATATCATGGAAGCTTCATCATGTAGGTAGGATGGATCATTAACTCTATTTTAAGCCCTTCTTCCCTCCCCAGGGAAGCAGGGAACAGGGCCGAAAATTCCAGTCATGACTTGGTTTTTTTTCAGTGACCAGCCCTTACCAATGAGTCCTCTGAGAACCCACTCAGATAGTTTCATTAGAACAAAAGACACTCTAGGGGTGCCTGGGTGGCTCAGTTGATTAAGCATCTAACTCTTGATTTTGGCTCAGGTTGTGATCTCACAGTTCGTGAGATTGAGTCCCACCCTAGGCTTTGTGCTGACAGAGCCTGCTTGAGATTCTTTCTCTTCCTGTCTGTTCCTCCCCTACTCATGTGCTTTCCTTCTCTTTCTCTCAGAAATAAATAAACTAAAAAAAAAAAAAGACACTCCTATCACTCCAGAATTTACAAGTTTTAGAAGCCCTTTGTCAGGGATGGTGTCAAAGACCAAATATTAACCCAAGAGATGCTCCTAGTATTCTTTTCTTTTTTTATTTTTTTTAACGTTTATTTATTTTTGAGACATAGAGACAGAGCGTGAGCAGAAGGGCAGAGAGAGAGGGAGACACAGAATCCGAAGCAGGCTCCAGGCTCTGAGCTGTCAGCACAGAGCCTGACATGGGGCTCGAACTCACAGGCCGCGAGATCATGACCTGAGCCGAAGTTGGCTACTTAACCAACTGAGCCACCCAGGTGCCCCCCTAGTATTCTTATCACGTGGGAAATTACAAGGATTTCAGGACCCCTGTGCCAGGAGCCAGGGGCAGAGGCCAATATATATTTTTTATTGTCTTACAGTAACTGCTTCATAGGATTGGTGTATTAAACAAAATAATGAAAATACTTAGTATAGTCTTGATACATACAGGCATACTTCATTTTATTTGCACTTTGCATTTATTGTGGCTTGTGTACGTGTGTGTTCGTGTGTGTGTTGGAGGGATTTTGTTTTGTTTTAACACATTGAAGGCTGTGGCATCCCTGCGTCAAGAAAGTCTATTGGTACCGTTTTTCCAACAGCATTTACTCACTTTGTGTCTCTGTGTCACATTTTAGTAATTCCTGCAATATTTCAAACTTTTTCATTATTATTATATTTGTTATGGTGACCTGTGACTAGTGATCTTTGATGTTACTATTGTAATTGTTTTGGGGCCCCACAAATCATACCATACAAGATGGCGGACTTCATTGATAACTGTCGTGTGTGTTCTGACTGCTCCGTTCTTGACTTGCCTTTCCCACACCTCTCTCCTTCTCCACGGGCCTCCCTATTCCGTGAGACACAACAGTATTGAAATTAGGTCAATTAATAACCATAGAATGGCTTTTAAGTGTTGGAGTGAAAAGAAGAATCACATATCTCTCACTGTAAATCGAAAGCTAGAAATGATTAAACTGAGTCAGGAAGGCATGCTGAAAGCCGAGAGAGTCTGAAAGCTGGCTCTCTTGTGGCAAACAATTAGCCAGGTCGTAAATGCAAAGTACAAGTTCCTGAAGGAAATTAAAGGCGCTACTCCAGTGAACACACAAATGCTAAGAAAGCAAAACAGCCTTATTGCTGATGTGGAGAAAGTTTGTGTGGTTTGGATAGAAGATCAAATCAGCCACAACGGTCCCTTAAGCAAAGCCTTCACCCAGAGCAAGACCCTTACTCTTTTCAGTTCTGTAAAGGCTGAGAGAGGTGAGGAACCTGAAAAAGGAAAGTGGGAAGCTAGTAGAGATAGCTTCATGATGTTTAAGGTAAGAACCATCACTTCTCAGCCTTTTGGCTAAGATCAGAGTGAGGTAAGAAGCTGTCTCTACAACCTCAGAGCACAAGGGAAAGCAGCAGGTGCTGATGTAGAAGCTGCAGCAAGTAATCCAGAAGATCTAGCTGAGATGATTAATGAAGGCGGCTGCACGAAACAACTGATTTTCAGTATAGATAGAACAGCTTTCTATTGGAAGAATATGCCATCTAGGTCTGTCATGGCTACAGAGGAGAAATCAGTGCCTAGCTTCAAAGGACAGACTGACTCTCTCATTAGGGGCTTATGCATTTGGTGACTTTAACATGAATCCAATGCTCCCTTATGATTCCAAAAACCTAGGGCCTTTAAGAATTATCCTAAATCTACTCTGTGTTCTTTCAGTGGAACAACAAAACCTGGATGATGGCACATTTGTTTACAACATGGTTTATTAAATATTTGGATCCCACTGTTGAGACCTAAAACACGGATTTCTTTCAAACTCCGACTGCTCATTGACAATGCATCTAATCACCCAAGAGCTTTAATGGGGGGTGTATGGTGAGATTAGTGGTGTTTTCATGACTGTTAATAACACATCCATCCTGCAGCCCATGGATCAAGGAACATTTGGACTTTCAAGTTTTCTTATTTCAGAAAAGCATTTTGTAAGGCTATAGCTGCCATAAAAAGTGATTCACCTGATGGCTCCGGACAAAGTAAACTGAAAACCTTCTGGAAAGGATTCACCATTGTAAATGCCACGAAGAACATTGGTGATTCTGGGAAAAGGTCAAAACATCAACATTCACAGGAGTTTGGAAGAAGTGATTTCAAGTGTCTTGAAGGACTTTGAGGGGCTCAAGACTTCCGCCAAGGAAGTATCCGCAGATGCGGTGGGAACAGCAAGAGAACTAGAATTTGACTTGAAGCCTGAAGATGGGACTGGATCACCTCAATTTTATGATAAAATGTTCACGGATGAGGAATCGCTTCTCATAGACGAGCAAAGAAAATAGTTCCTTGAGATGGAATCTAGTCCCAGCGAAGATGCTGTGAAGATTATGGAAACAACAACCAAGGATTTAGAATATTTAGAATATTGCATGAATGAACCCAGTCGACAGAGCAGTGGCGGGTTTGAGGGAACTGGCTCCAGTTGTGAAGGAAGTTCTACCGCGGTACAATGCTACCAAACAGCACCCCCTGCTACCAAAAGATCCTTTTTGAAAGGAAGAGTCAGCTGCAGCAAACTTCATTGTTGTTTTATTTGAAGAAACTGCCACGGTCACCCCAACCTTCAGCAACCACCACCCTGATCAGTCAGCGGCCATTAACATCGAGGGGAGACCCTCTGCCAGCAAAGAAATGATGACTTGCCGAAAGCTCAGATGATGGTTAGCATTTTTGGGCAAGAAAGTACTTTTTTAAGCAAGCCCTAGGCCCAATGTGGGGCTTGAACTCATGACCCCACTGTCAAAAGTCGCATGCTCTAGTAAGTGAGTCAGCCTCAGCTGGTGCTCAGCAATAAATTATGTTTTTTAACTAATGTATGCACATTGTTTTTTTTCCCTTTGGACATGATGCTATGGTACACTTACTGGACTGCAGTATAGTATAGACTTAACTTTTATTTGTACTGGGAAACCAAAAAATTCATGTAACACTCTTCGTTGTGACATGCACTTCGTTGCAGTGGTCTGGAACCGAACCAGCAATACCGCCCAAGGTGTGCCCGTAAGTGAGTGAACACTCAGTAAATGGTCTGTATCAAACAGCTGTGTAAGCAGGGCCTAATGAAAGTGATCATATGAGTTCACCCCTAGATTTAGACGCCTCACATCCCAGGAGACTGAGGAAATTGCACTATCACGAAAGAGTCACAGTTGAAGTGTTCAAGAAAAGAATATAAGAGATGTTGGCAGGTTTTCCAAACCCGAACCAGGTAGGCTATGAGATGGAGAGATCAGGAAGCCTGACTTCAATACACAGCACAATTCTGGAACCGTGAATTAAGCAGATGGTTTGTGATCGTTTAGTAAAGACTGTCGTGGTTGCTAGGAGCCACCATGGGTTTAGTAAGAACAAATCTTCCCAAACGTTCCATTTCCCTTTTAAATAGTATTATGTGGTGTGTATGACTGAGGCATGCCGTTTCAGCAAGGAATCTAATTGCTTCCTTATGGATAGAATGGTAAAATACAGGCTAGACGAGAGCCCTGCTGGGTTTTTACAGCGTGACACCAGTCGATAGGGGCAGATAGAGAAAGAGAGAGAAAAATCTCAAAGAGGCTCCATGCTGTCAGTGCAGAGCCCGACGTGGGACTCGAACCCATGAACTGTGAGGTCATGACTTGAGCCGAAACCTAGAGTCAGACACATAACTGACTGAGCCACCCAGGTGCCCCGGTGTTAAAATCTGGAGCTCAGTTTTTGTTGATTTTTAAGAGTCTGTGGGTGGAATAAAATACCTAAGCACCACTGTTGGTCGAAGTCGAAGCCAGCTGATTCACGTCATGGTTGTCCTGAGGCGGATCTCTGGTGTGATACCAGAGGTGGGCTCCGACTTATAACTTTCCCATTGAAGACTAGGAATTTGAATCCAGACATACAGAGTTGGATGTGTACCAAGCACATATGTAGATGGCCCAAAACTGAGAGAGGTAGTAAATATAATAGACGAGAGGATAAAAATTCAGAATATTCTTGATCATTTGAAGCACCCCGTTGGACCCCAAAAGATTGAATTTAATGAAGCCAAAGATGAAATCATTAAGCTCGAAGGCTCAAGAGTGAGTAAGAAAGAAGATTCTCTTTGGAAGAAGTTCAGAGAAAACTGATCTGGTCATTTAATTGACCCAACACTTAATATTCATTCATTCATCCATTCAGCAAATATGTATTGACAATACTATGTGCTGCACACTTTTCTTGGCATGAGGGAGACAGTTGTGAACAAAGCAGTTAAAAATCCCTACCCTCTATATTCTTTATATGCCAACAGTTGTACAGCTGCTTTAAAAAAAAAAAAATGAACCTGGAGCGCCTGGGTGGCTCATTTGGTTAAGCATCCGACTTTGGCTCAGGTCATGATCTCACAGTTGTGGGTTGGAGCCCCACGTCAGGCTCTGTGCTGACAGTCCAGAGCCTGGAGCCTGCTTCGGATTCCGCGTCTCCCTCTCTCTCTCTGTCTCTCTCTTGCTTGTGCTCTCGGAGAAGAGGGTATAAACTTGTTCTCTGATGCTCCCAGGAGTCCCTACTAATTACAAGGAGGCTGATTTCTGGGAAATATAAGGAAGGTTGCCTGTGAACTGTCTTTGCTTCAACCGGCAGCCCTCCCGTGGGAGCTCCGTGAGGGCCGACCTGGCGTTCTTGGGACTCTTCGTGCCGTGCCTGGCCCACAGTGGGTGCCCAGACACGTGTGCACGGATGTTCCTATGGCATTTGTGAAGGCCACCTAGTACTAAAACAATGTTAAAATCTATTTATTTTATTTATTTATTTTGAGAGAAAGAGAAAGAGCACACACACAAACAGGGGAGGGGCAGATAGAGAAAGAGAGAGAAATCTCAAAGAGGCTCCATGCTGTCAGTGCAGAGCCCGACGTGGGACTCGAACCCATGAACTGTGAGGTCATGACTTGAGCCGAAACCAAGAGTCAGACACATAACCGACTGAGCCACCCAGGGGCCCCAGTGTTAAAATCTGGAGCTCAGTTTTTGTTGATTTTAAGAGTCTGAGGGTGGAATAAAATACCTAAGCACCACTGTTGGGAGCCAGAATGTTTTCTTCTATCAGGTCTTAACATCGACAAGTTAGTTAAACCACTTTCTGAAGGGACGTTTAAGAGGCCGTTTGAGGATTTCTTTGAAATTTCCGAAGTATGTGTATTCGAACCTCATCCAGCACGATGCCCATCTCTTCCGAGGCCTTCTCTGTAATTCTGACTCCTACGACGCTCTGAGTTTTCGGAACTTAACAGTGATATTACAGAGTTGGGCACTGAATTTTTTCCTAACCGTTTCGTGTGTCTCTCCAGCTCAGTGGTAAGTTTTATGAGGGCCAAATCTTATTTGGTATTTTTCTCATATTCTTCCAGAAACAGAGAAGCAACTCAGTAAATGACAGTCGCTTGACTGCTCGATTCATTGGTTTAGGGGGGATGGTCAGGAGCCGTATCGTTCCAGCCACTGCAAGAACTCATGTAAGACGTGGCAGGTTAAGTACACTGTAATTTCTCCGTCCCTTGCGTCCAAAGAAGGAATTATATTCTTAATTTATTAGAGTCTTCTACTTTGGCTGGGCAAGCACTCTGCGTGTAGTCTTTGTATATAGTTGAATTTGTATTAATGGCTGTACTCCAGGTCTCGCAAGGCCTCGAACGGCCTTCTTGGCTCAACCTCTGAGAGGAGGTAGAACGGCAGGTACAGATGTCTAAGCTCAGTTTAGAGGCTCATTGACGGTGATTCATGTGACTAGGGCGAGCATGTGAAAATGCAGGGTGCCCGATCACATTTGAATTTCAGGTAAACAAAAAATGCAATATTCGGGACACACTTACACTAAAAAGGTAGTTGTTGTTTGTCTGGAATTAGACATAACAGGGTGCTCTGCATTTTGTCTGGCAACCCTTCACGTAAACCCCATTATTTCATTTTCCCCTGGGTCCGAGCTCTTAGTTAACTTCACTGAAAGACGATGTTTGTGCCTCTGTGAATGATTCTAATTGCAAATTTTTAAAAAGTAAAAAATTGGGAGAACCCATAGGCTGTGTACTTTTTTTGTGGTCGTAATTCTTTCAGAATCTCCATTAATGATAATTCCACAAACATCTGGGATCTCAGCAGTCCTCACTTAATTTGTCGTGGTTTCCTTGGTAGCGTAGTTTACTTGGTTCCTGTGATATATCGTGAATCTTACTGTGCTCAGGTATCAAAGTAACCACTGCTAACAAATCAATAGTAGGCTGTAGCTCTCTGCACTGTATTCACGTGAAATGTGAATTTCGTACGATGTCGCCTTGGCTCCTACGAACAAACAACGGCATTGACTACTCAGAGCTGCAGAAATCAAAGCAAAACATTGCTTCCCTCAGTTAACTTTTTTGTTCTCTTCGTTCATCTGCTCAGACGGAAGATATTCTGGTTTGTCCCATCTTAAAAACTTCTTTTTGAGGGAAAGACATCTCACATTTAGGAAAATTGTGTCCATTTTCCCTACTAATGATTCTCACTGGTTAGGAGGGATAACCTTCACGTATCATTCATTCATCGAGGAGATATTTATTAAGCAGACGGATGCTAGGTATGAGGCGGGGAACAAAATCAGTAAGACGCGGTCCCTGCTCTCCGGGGCTCAGGGGAATCTGCACACGAAATGCTTGCTTTTAAATGGTCCAGCACATCATTTAAGTGAAAGGCTTGTGGTACGAGTTTATTAACTCAGAGAGTAATGAAAGGATTCTTCTCTCGAATGCTTTAAATAAATAGAAAGCCTTATATTCTGAGCAACAGCTACTCTTACTGGATAGCTCCGGGGACTGGCCTCAGGCTGTTTCCTTCTCTCCTGGTTCTCTGGTTAGGACTTCGCTACCCAGACGGTGCCCCACAGACCAGACCGGCATCGCCTGGGAACTTGTCAGAAAGGCAGACCCCCAGGCCAGCCCTGCACCCACCAAATCAGAATGCGCAGTGTAACCAGAATTCCAGGGGATTGGCTGAAGCTTGAGAAGCAGTGGTTGACTCCAGAATTTCTGCTTGGGGCATACAGGTCTTCTAAGGCTCTTAACTAAAAATGGTTCCTGGACTCTGACCTCAGGGATGCTGAATCTGTTGGGACCAGGCCGAAGCCTGAGAATTTGCATTTCTAATAAGCTCCTAGGAGAGGCTGGTGCTGCGCTTGGGAACCATATTTTGCTTCGCACCAGTCTCCTTAGCTTGGGGTGCTGGATTGACCTTTGGTGGTGGTGGTGACCAGAACCCACCCCACCAAGGGGTCAGTCTGGTTTTCCTTTGCCTGCACTGGAGTCGTGAGCTTGACAGTGAAACTGTTCCCCGGCACATCTAGCCCGTGAGGGGCATGGGTTTGGTCTGCACACAGTGACCTGTGCAGGCCGGCGTGTGAGGGCCACTGTGGGACTCCAGAAGAGGGAGCGATTACCCGCTCCAGGGGGGCTCAGCTGGGTGAGTTGGGGCCTGAAAGGCACGTTTGGCCTAGTGCTGGGATTCACATGAACGAATGCAGGGAGGCTGGGATCTACAGGCAGAAACAACAATTAATCCGGTGTCGCCCCCTTGCAAATAGCACCTCAGGGGGGAAGAGGAGCCGAGAGCAGGAGAGCCGTGTTGGGAAATCGGTCTGCAAGGAAGTTTGGGGACGAGATTGCGAAGCGTCTCAAAAGTCCCTTTAAGGAATTTGGATTCTGTCTTAGAATTTTTCGCTCCAATGCTGTCTGTTTTTAAAAAGTTTTCATGTCTAATTATACTCACTCTTCTGTGTGTGTGTGTGTGTGCTTTTTTCTCTTTCAGGATCAAGCATGAAAACATCGTCGCCCTGGAAGACATTTATGAAAGCCCAAATCACTTGTACTTGGTCATGCAGCTGTAAGTACCGCACCCCCCTGGGGAGCGCAGAAGGGGCTGGGCGTGGGGATCGCAAACTCGAATGTCCGAGGGGCCACCGGGCGGTGGAAGAAACTGAGGTGGCAGACCAGCCGAGCCGTGGGAGTGGAAGCAGGCACTCGAGGGAGGCGTGTGCCCATCTAGACAGGGGTCTGCGGGCCTCCCTGGGTCGTACCTGCACCAGACCGACAACCTCTCGTCCTCACAGTGGAGCCATACTCAGGATGTCTCTTGCTTTTTAACGCGCGGGGTCCAAATGTTGCTTCCTGGAACCACTCCAGTGGGCGCACTGCGAAGAACACCCTGCTCCCGTCTCTAGGAGAAACTCCCACCTTGTCCTCGTTTCGAGGGAGGCTGGGGGAGGGCGGCAGATGGTAGCTGTGGGCTCTGTCCCTTCCGTCGACGCTGTCGCCACATAAACGCACACGGGGCTGAACTGGACCTCTGCCAGGCGTTAAGACAAGCACAGGGGCGTCAGACCGTGACCGTGACGCCCCCGGCAGTTTACGTCTGCATTCCGGTAATGCTGGAGATTACCGGAAGAGGGAAGAAATAAGAACGCTGAATATTCGAGTCGAAACTTGACTCGAACATCTAAGCCCCAAACATAAAATTAACACACAAACTGTTAAATAAAATTAGCCTCGCCATTAGTAGACTTTTTTTTTTTAATGAACATTTTTATAGGACGTTGGACAACATTTTTAAAAGTATCTGGACTGGAAGCATATGGACTATTTTTCTCTGTCCAGTGACTGTCCTGGGTGGGGATGGGAAGTTTTACGGCTTTGTGTGTTCCTGTCAGCCACGAGGCTGGTGCTTTCAGCAGCTCTGACTGCTGGTTCCACGTTAATTCCCAATTACCTAAATGCAGCCTTTTCTAGCTCCTTGCTCTTCTGTTGGTTTTATAATTTGCCACATTCTGGTTCTTTCTGGAGAGCAATGGCTCTCCCCAAGTTCAGGATACTTCCCAGAAGCTCATGGGACTTTGTTTGATAGAGTGTTTGAAAACAAAATTCAACCGAGTGAATTTGAAGGTCTGGTTGGCTATAGCAAATGATTCATGAGTTGGGCAGCGTCCCATCAAGCAAGTAAAGGGGACCTCCGCTGAGCTAAAGAGAAGGAAGGTTTTTGAAGGCAGAGGGAGGGCATTAAAAGAGAGCAAGAAAGAAATTTCTTAACAAGGAATGCATTGTATAGACAAGGTTGCCCTCCTAAGGGGAGTAAAAGGGGCCCATTGGTAAACTTCCTAGGATTGGCCAGGAAATTCTATATTGACTAATTAAAAGTGACACTCTTAGGGAGCCGAAAGTGCTGTTAGGTTAGGTATTAAGTCTTGATTTATTGACTTCAGGCTTTAACCTAAGTGGGCCCATTTTGGGGCTGTGGTTTTCTTATTAACAATACGGTTGTTCTTACAGAAGCAGGTGAACCACTTTTCCACCAAATATTGACTTCCCGTAGAAAGAATATGACATTTTAGTGACGAGATTAAGCCCCACAAAATGTCAGTGGTATATTTCACTGTGTGCTTTTTTATTGGTGATGGAAACAAACAAACAAAAAGGCATTAATACTTGAAACCGAAGCTATATGTATTCGCTTGCTTTCAGTTCTCTGTCTTGGGACCTGTCACTAAATAAAGTGGTTGAAAGCATCCCCCTAATGTAAATCTCAGCTCTGCCTCTTCCTAGCTGAGTGAATCTGGGCAAATAACCGGGCCTCTCTGAATATCTGTTTCCTTAATGGAAAGCAATAGTAATATTTATATAATAACAACAATATTTATATTAGAAGGTTATAGCGAGTCCTGAATGAGAAAAATGTGTGGGCAATGAAGAGTACCAAAAATAGCAGGTCCTCAGTACAGGCTGTTTCTTTGTGGACCTCTGTATCATTTCATCTGTATCTCTGCAGATGGTCTTTCATTTTACGAGATGAAGTTCAAGTAGATTTAAATTCTAACTTTCGGAGCAACTTGACTGTATGCTTACCAGCATAGTTTATGTAAAGATAAGTTGGCCTGAGAGCTTCAAATTGTCTGTAATGGGAACAAGACTTAGAACAAAGTTCGGAAGTCTTACTGGGGGCACAGCTGTCCCCACCCCTTCACTGAGCTTTTCTCTCAGGGATGTATCCTCTCTTTCGCAGTCATCCTAAAACTTCTTCCCTCTGGATCCCGTTTGTTCAGAATTTATAATAAGACAGAGAAGTTGGGCTAGATTTAACTGTCAGGGGTACCATGTGAGGTTTGTTAGGCACATTCGTTGTAGAGTTCAGATCTGGAGGGAAGGCATGTTTGAAGCGCGTAAGGACAACACTACTTATGTGCACATGTACCGCTGAGTTTAGAGGCACTATTTATACAAACATCGGATTTGCTGGTGGCAAGCTGGTGACTTGCGTATAAATTCTTTTCCCATTGGTTCTCATTCCTTTTTAAAAGTCAACTTTGTTGAGATATAACTTACATTTGATTAACTGCACCCATATAAACTGAACGACTCAGTGATGAACGTGAAAGCGAATCATCCTCGTGAAACCGTCACCACGGTCAAGAACAGAAAATTTCCAACACCCCAAAGATTCCTTTGATGGGCTTCCTTCCTTAGCCCCGACCCTGGAGGCAACCACTTACACTCCGCAGAGATTATTCTGCATTTTCTAAAATATTATGTCAATGAAATTATACAGAGGTACATCTTGTGTCTGGCTTATTTCACTAATCGTACCTCTTGACATTCATTCATATGGTAGCGTGGTCAGTACTTTGTACCCTTTCACCGCTGAATAGTAGTCTGTCATCACAGATATTCCACGTTTTATCCATTTATTGTTGCTAGACACTTGGATTATTATGAACACAGCCTTGGTGTGGATATATGTTTGGGTGAAGACCTAGGAGCAGAATGAGTGGGCCATCCAGTAGGCGTTAGGTTGAACTTTTTAAGAAACTATCAGTTTTCTAAAGCGGTTTTACTTTTTTACATTTTTATCAACAGTGTATGGAGGTTCTTGTTCCTCAACGCTCTTACCAACATTTCCTACTTTGTCTTTTCAATTTTAGCCATTTTAATGGGTAGACACCATGGGTGGTATCTTACAGTCGTTTTAGCTGGCATTTCCCTGCTGATGAATGATGGTAATCATCTTTTTGTATCCTGATTGGCCATTTGCTTCTCTTCTTTAAATCTTTTGCTCACTTTTTATTGGATTGTTTATCATCATATTATTGGGCTCTAAGGGTTCTTTATATATTCTTTCTTTTGTCAGATATACATGATATGAATCTTTCTCCCATTCTTTAGCTTTTTTTCCCCTTAATGGTGCCTTTTTAAAAACTAGCTTTATTAAGATATAATTCACATACCAGACAATTCATGCATTTAAAGTGTACAGTGGTTTTTGTTTTAGTCACAGGGTTGTGCAACCATCCCACAATCTAATTTTAGGACATTTTATGTCCTAAAGGAGAACACCTAAGGGGCGCCTCGATGGCTCAGTCAGTTGAGCATCAGACTCTTGATTTTGGCTCACGTCGTGATCTCACGGTTGGTAGGATCAAGCCCTGCATCAGGTTCCACACTGAAAATGAAGAACCTGCTTGAGATTTTCTCTCTCTCTCTCTCTCTCTCTCTCTGCCCCACCCTGCTCATGTGCTCTCTCTCTCAAAATAAAGAAATAAATATTAAGGAGAACACCTAAAAGAGGTCCCATCAGTGGTCACTCTCAGTTCTTCCCTCCCCATTCTCTCACTTTCCATTCCCATAGAATTGCCTATTCTCGATATTTCATATAAATGGGATCATACGATGTGTGGTCTTTTATGACTAGCTTCTTTCATGTGACTTAATGTTTTCAAGATTTATCCATGTTGTAGCATATGTTGATACTTCATTCCCTTTTATAGCCAAATAATATTCCATTATATGGATATATCACATTTATCCATTCATTGGTTGATGGACATTTAGGTCATTTAACTTTCAGCTATTAGGAATAATGATGCTAGACATTTCCACGTACAAATTTTTGTGTGACCATATGTTTTCATTTCCCTTGGATATATACCTAGGAGTGGGAGGGCTGGGTCAAATGGTAACTCTGTGTTTACCATTTTGAGAACTTCTGAACTGTGTTCCAAAGTGACTGCACCATTTTACAGTCCCATGAGTACTATGTCAGGATTCCAGTGTCTTCACATCCTCTCTTGTACTTGTTTATTATTTGTCTTTTTGTTGATAGCCATCCCCGCGGGTGTGAAGTGATCTCTCGGTGCTGTTTTGATTTCTATTTCCCTGATGACTAATGATGCTGATCATCTTTTCATGGACCTCTTGGACACTTGTATATCTCATTTAGAGAAACGTCTCTTCAAATACCTTACACATTTTAAAACTGGGTCATTTGCCTTTTGTTTTTGAGCTATAAGACTTCTTTATATATTCTAATACAAGTCCCTTAGTAGACATATTATTTACAAATATTTTCTCCCATCCTATGGGCTGTCTTTTACTTTCTCAGTGGCATCACTTGTAGCACCAAAGTCTTTAATGTTGACATAGTTCAGATTATTTTTTCTTTTGTCATTTATGCTTTTGGTGTCATATCCAAAAAACCAACACCTAATGCTTAATGGCATCTTTTGAAGAGGAAAAGTTTTAATGGTGATAAAATTCAACTCATCAGTTTATTTTCTTTTATGGTTTGTGCTTTTGTTTCCTGCATGGGAAGTCTGCCCCTAATTTTGCAAATGTCTCTTTCTTCTGTAAGTTGTACAGTTTTGGGTTTTCCTCTTAGGTCTCATATAAGATCACCTGCAGGTTAATTTTAATGTATGGTATGAGGTAAGAATGATATTCTTTTATTTTTCCATTGGGATATCCCATTTTCAGCATCATTCGTTAAAAAGACTTTTCTTTTGTCAATTAATTGCATTGGTACCTTTGTCAAAAATCAGTTGACCTTTATATGGCTGACTTAATTTCTGGACTCATTGTATTCTATTGCTTTATGTATCTGTCTTTTGTCAACACCCCAGCATCTTGCTTATTGTAGCTTTCTAGTAAGTCTTGAAGTCAGGTATTAACAGTCCTCTAACTTTATTATTCTTTCCTTCAAATTGCTTTGGGTATTCTAGATTGTTTGCATTTTCAGATGAATTTTAGAATCAGCTTCGTTGTTTATTCTACAGAAAGGCTTGTGGGAATTGGTTCGGGGTGACATTGAATCTGGATATATTAGTTTGGAAACAATTGATAACTTAAAAAACTCAAGTGTTTAATCCAGAAACATGACCAATTCCTCATTTATTTAGGTCTTTCATTTCTCTTACTGTTTCTTGGTTTTCAGTGTAGAAGTCTATGTCTTTGTTAAATTTATTCTGAAGTATTTTCTTTTTTTAGCTAACTTGATTTGATTTTGTTTCTAAATACTTGGGGAGTATCTAGAACATAACATTTGGGGGGACTTATTTCATAATATTTGTGCTTGGGAGGTTTTTGGTTTCCTAGGAAACCTCATCTTGGGCCCTGATGCTCAGATATAACAGGGTGTGTTCAGCACCCTAATTTTATTACTTAGCTAATTGCGATTTCAGCTCTGAATTCTGTAGCATATCTGTTCCTTTGCTGCTGCTGCAGAAGAGACTTGATTGTTTATATTGGTCTGTATCTAAAATTTTATTTCGGTTTTTGAAGAATTACCTTTTTTTTCCGGATGCTATTTTTTAGACCATCTTCTTTAGATGGTAGAAGGCCAGTATGACACTGAGACAAGTTACAGATGAGAAGTCAGTTTAGAGTTTATTCCTCACATGACTTTGGTTGTGGAATATCCGCGCATACATGTGGAGATGATAAAGGGCGCCCCCTCGACCCCTCCTCTTTGGTGTCTGTACCAGCGTGGGATGTAAACTGTACTTCAGGCTGATACAATTCGAAGGACATATGAGAATGACTTTTTTTCCCCTAAAAAGATACTATATTCCCTAATGAATTATATCATAGTTTCAGTAGGACTTAAATTTCTATATCTGGGTCACTCCTGAATTTATATGATCAGCCTGGACTCCTCCCCTGATACCATGGACGTATACCCAATTTTCTGCTCGAGAGTTCCACTCGGCTGTGTGATAAGCATCACTCACTTACCAGATCCAAAATAAACTCCTGAATTTTACACAAAATCTGCTTCTCCTGCTGTCTACCTCGTCTTAGCAAATGGCAGCCCCGTTCTTCTAGTTATTCAGGCCCAACGTCACAGTCATGCTTGACTCATCGTTTGCTCTGACGCCCCACAATCCTATCCATTGGCGATTCCTGTGGTCCCAACTGGGGACAGCCGACAGTCCCACCACTTTCCCGCCATCTCCACAGCCAACCCTGATCGAAGCCGCCATCATATATAAGACTTCTCTTTCTCCCCCCAGCCTTCTCTACTGCGCTGTTCTTTCTTAGCAGATCAGCCAGACTTTGCTTGTGCCTCTTTTGAAAACCTCCCCTTGGCTTCCCATCTCGGGGTGAAAGACTGAGTCCTCAGAACCACCTTCAGGGCACTGTGTGTCCTGGGCTCCTGGCTCAACCTCTCTGACCTCATATTCCACTTCTCCCTCATCATTTCATTCGCCTGCAACCACACTGGCCTCCTCGCTGTCCTCAGAGAGGCCAAGCCTGCACCTCCGTGGGCCTCTGTTCCTGCTGTTCTCTCTGCACGGAACGCTTTCCCTTAGATATCTTAATGCTATCGTGGAATGAGGGAAAGATTCGAAGTGTTGCCAGGGAACACCTTCTCACTGAGCTGTTCCCCAGATCTCCCATATGAGACAAGCTCTCCCCCCACCACCTCCTGCCACACGCACATTTATTCCCTGTCCCCTCCCCCAACTTCGCTTTCCTCTCTTGCACCTGTCACCCTCGGAAAATGTCTCCCTACTTTGTTCTGTGCTCGAACAGTGCTTGCATTGAGTGCATGATAGGCATTCAATACGTATTTGTTCAATTAATATAATTACATATAAAGAGAATAACGGCTAACATGTATTTATTCACTCTTTTAACCCTTCCTTACAAAAAAAAAAAAAAGAAACCAAATTTAGGAAGGAACCACTTTAATCCTAATTTTACATGAAGAGCCTGAACAGAAAGGTCAGATCGTTTACCCAAGCCAGCAAGTGGCCCAGCGAATGCCCTTGACCAACGTAATGCAGTACGCTGATGCTCTTTTCCAGGAAAACATCTGGTAGGTCGTACTAATGCGAATAGTTTGGTTTCCTTGGAAAAATTACTGTTTATGATTCGATAAGTATTTTAGAAGCAGAGCTGACAAGAAAATGCCCTGTCTTTTGTCATGGTTTGTGGGGAGAAAAAGTTTTCTGAATAATATCGCAGGAAATCACTAAACTATTCTCAACATACACAGCAATGATCATGTTTCTTTCTTAAAAAATTCTGTCAATTAACGAAGGGATAGATGAGCGTGTTTTACCGATACGGTGATATGTGGCATTACATATATTCCATGTAAGGTACAAATATTTCTAACATCTCTTTCATTTCATGAGAGCATCAGGCTATGCACAAGTTCTTTGCCGAACTTGAAAAACTAATGATTATATGCACTTTCTTTAATTTTTTTTCACGTTTATTTAGTTTTGAGAGAGAGAGAGAGAGAGAGAGCGAGCAGGGGAGGGGCAGAGAGAGAGGGAGACACAGAATCTGAAGCAGGCTCCAGGCTCTGTGCTGCCAGCACAGAGTCCAGTGTGGAGCTTGAGCCCACGAACTGTGAGACCATGACCTGAGCCGAAGTCGGACACTCAACCGACTGAGCCTCCCAGGTGCCCCTAAGTTCACTTTGTTTAAAGAATAATAGATTCCTCAGTAGCCTAAGACATGAAAATATGGTTTATCTACTCCATTGGCTTGTACGTGAAGCCATTCAAACCGTTCCATTTTGGGGGTTTGCCAGTGTTAGCTTCATGTGGATATTGTCCTCATAATTCATACAGTGTGTTCCCAGAAACAGTTTTAATTAGGACACAAATTATTACTCTCAACAGAAAGTCTTTTTAAGTAGCCAAGCATACTAATGAAGACCAGAGTGTTTCTGGCTGTGACATCATAATATATTTACATATAAATGTCCCACATCTTACCTTTGTTCACAATAGACACTACGCGAGAACCTAGCGGCAGGTGACTTTTGCTGGGTGGGTGGGAAGGGGTTGGGCACAGTTGGACAGTTGGTCCCTCCAGTGGTTCTCTTTGTGGAGGAGCCATAATGACACACAACCAGTGCCTCCCTTGGGGATTATGCAGGGACTCGGGGTCACAGGGAAGGCTATATGGAGGAGACACTCTTGGGTGGAGGGGATTAGGACAAGCCAGGTGGATGTGCTGGGTGTGGGTGGGGTGGGGGCTCTGTTCCAGGCTGAAGGGCTGGAACAAGGGCTGATATGAGGAGAAGTTTTAAGGAGCCGGTGAGACATGAGGGGTTCAGTCTTTGAGGGGTTCGTTCTGTGAGAGCATTCAGTCTGTGAGGGGTACAGTCAGTAAAGGATTCATTCTATGAGGGGGTTCAGTCTGTAAGGGGTCTAGTCGGTCTGTAGGGGCCCCAGTCTATGAGGGTTTAGTCTGTGGGTTGGGGGTCCAGACTGTGGGAGTCCAAATGGTAAGAGGTCCAGTCTAGGAGAGGGGAATGGGATCCAGTCTGTAAGGTTTACAGGAAAACATCTGGTAGGTCGTACTAATGCGAATAGTGTGGTTTCCTTGGAAAAAATTACTGTTTATGATTCGATAAGTATTTTAGAAGCAGAGCTGACAAGAAAATGCCCTGTATTTTGTCATGGTTTGAGGTGGGGATCCAGTCCATGAGGGGATTCAGTCCGAGAGGGATCCAGTCTCTGAGGGAGTTCAGTCTGTAAGGCATCTAGTCTGTGGGGTGAGTCCAATCTATGAGGATTTGATCCGTGGGTAGTCCAGTCTATGGGCGTCCAAACTGGAAGGGGTCCTGTATGTTGGGGTGTGGTTCCAGTCTAGAGGGTTTAGTCCATGTGTGTGGGGGGGGGTCCAGTCTTTGGGGGGCAGGCCAGTCTGTGGGAGGGGGATCAGTACTCTGGGCTCTGCTGCTGCTGCTACTTTGTCATCCTTCAGGCTAATAATTTAATATATGTTGTTATTTTTTTCCCTCTTGCCACTGGAAAACCTACTGAGTTGTAAAGGGCTTAGATTGCTTAGAAGGTAAAGAAAACCAAGGTCCAATCTAATCATGAACCACTTTTACCAGGTTCAAGTCTATGAAATTTCTAATATACAATCATGTTTTCTGAGAACTTTCTTCTCGTTTAATGTAAGCATCTATGAATATTAATTTTCCTCTTAACACTGCTTTTGCTGCAACCCCGAAGTTTTGGTCTGCGATGTTTTCATTTTCATTTGTCTCAAGATATTTTCTCCTTTCCCTGTGATTTCTTCTTTGACCCCGTGGCCGTTTAAGAATGTGTTGCTTAATTTCTACATTTTTACGAATTTTCTGGTTTTCTTTCTGCTGTTGATTTTCTAGTTCCCTTCCACTGTGGTTGGAAAAGATACGTTATATGATTTCAGTCTTTTAAAATGTATTAAGGCTTGTGGTTTGTGTGTGTGTGTTTTTTTTAACCTAACATATGGTGGAGAATGTTCTGTGTGAACTTGAGAAAAATGTGCACTTTGCTGTTGTTGGTTGGCATTCTGTGTATGTCTGAGAGGTCCAACTGGTCCTTTGGTGTCGTTCAATTCCCTAACTGATGTTCTGCCCGGTTGTTCTATCTGTTACGGAGAGCAAGGTGTGGAAGTCTTCCTCTGTTTTTATAGAGCTGTCCTTTCTCCCTGGCAATCTTTGCTTCATGGATTTGGGAACTCTGATGTGCCATGCATGTTTGGTGCTTGTATCTTCTTGGTGAATCGACTCTCTTATCATTTTATAATTCCTCCTTTATCTCTTATAACAGTTTTTATTTTTTATTACCATGTTTTTAATGCAATCATTGACTTAAATAATTTCACAGTACTTTTCTAAACATCCATTCTATACAATTTGAATGAAATTTAACACTTTTCATTCAATTTCTTTTCTTTTTAACCTTTTAAATGTTTGTTATTTATTTTTGAGAGAGAGAGAGAGAGAGTACATGAGTGGGGGAGGGTTAGAGAGAGAGAGAGAGAGAGAGAGAGGGAGACACAGAACCCGAAGCAGGCTCCAGGCTCTAAGCTGTGAGTACAGAGCCCGATGTGGGGCTCAAACTCATAAGCCACGAGATCTGAGCCAAAGTCAGACACTTAACCAACTGAGCCATCCAGGAGCCCCTCATTAAATTTCCAACGAGTTCTTTAAAGTATACACACTTTATTTTTTTTTTAATTTTTTTAACGTTTATTTATTTTGAGACATAAAGACAGAGCATGAGCAGAGGAGAGGCAGAGAGAGAGGGAGACACAGAATCCGAAGCAGGCTCCAGCCTCTGAGCTGCCAGCACAGAGCCCGACGCGGGGCTCGAACTCACAGACTGCGAGATCATGACCTGAGCCGGAGTCGGCCTCTTAACCAACTGAGCCACCCAGGCGCCCCAAGTATGCACACTTTAAATATCCCATACATTACAGAACAGTCATAAAAATTTTGGGTTTTTTTTTAAAGTTTTATATTTTGATTCCCGTATAGTTACCATACAATGTTATATTAGTTTCAAGTGTACAACATAGTGATTCAACAATTCTGTGCATTACTCAGTGCCCATCATGGTAAGTGTGCTCTTAATCCCCTTCACCTGTTTTCTCCCTCCCCCCTCCCCTACAAGTATAAAAATTTTGATAAGTAACAAGTGGTTATGAGTACTCACATTTGAGAATCCATAAAAGTACATGAAGAGTAGAGTCATGTTTAGAATATAAAGCATCAACTTCAGAAATTATCCATTTATTAAGTTATATGAGTACACCTACTTATTTGACTTAAGGAAACATCTCTAAAGTCAGCAAGCTCAGGCTTGTAAAATTAAAAATCTAGAAGGTATCACCATGGACTTCAATTGCTTCTGATTTCCTTAGCAGATAAAAACAGGGTTTGTAAAAAACATGCCTCCGCAGTAATACATTTCTGACGATATCAGATTACACATTTTGGTCCGAGATGCTCCTGAATCGCAGTTCTGTCTGATGACTCGCTAAAAGAAACAGGCTTTCTACTTCAGCAAAACCAATTTCCTCATGCCCCGCAAAGAGGATGCACGCCTTCCAACCTCACGTTTGCTCCCGTGTTTTCCAAGTTCAGCAATGCTCTTTTGACTCTTGTCAGGTATCTAGATCCTTGTTTTCCTTTCAGAGCATCAGAGTAAAACCCTTACCATCCCACCCAAATGCCTGTCTTTGTGCCAGCCCTTCAGCCCGGAGCGCAGTCCACGCCCCACGCGTGCCCAGCACACCTATCGGCTGAGTCCTTGTCACCCTCCCCCTGGGGGTGTCTCTTCTCCTGGGGCCTTCCCTGAGACCCAGAGCAGCCTGCATAAAACTCGTAGAATGCATTTGTGGGCTTTAATTGTTCCCCTCTTAAATGTATGCCGCAGCCTCTGGGATCCCAGGGGCGCGTTCACTCTTTCCTGAAATTCTGCAACATTTTTTGTGTGTACTGGCTATGCATCATGATAACCATTCGTTCATTTACTCAACAAGTGTTTATGGAGCCCCTTCCATGTGTCTGTCATTATCAGTCAGTGGGGACACAGCCATGAATAAAATGGACTCCCTTCCCTTTTAGGGGACTACTGGGTACTCCAGTAGTGCCATTGCCGGATCATAAGGTAGTTCTATTTTTAACTTTTTGATGAACTTCCACACAGTTTTCCACAATGGCTACACCAGGTTTGTATTCCCATCAATAATATACAACCCCTGTTGTTTCTTGTGTTGTTGATTTTCGCCATTCTGACAGGTGTGAGGTGATATCTCACTGTAGTTTTGATTTGCATTTCCCTGATGATAAGTGGTGATGAGCATCTTTTCCTGTGTCCGTTGGCCATCTGGATGTCTTCTTTGAAGAAATGTCTGTTTGTGTCATCTGTCCATTTCTGACTGGATTATTTGGTTTTTGGGTTTTGAGTTGCATACGTTTTTTATATATTTTAGGTAGTGACCCTTTATGATATGCCATTTGTAAATATCATTTCCCATTCCATAGGTTGCCTTTTAGTTTTGTTGATTGCTCTCTTTGCCATGCAGAAGCTTTTTGTTTTGATGTAATCAAAGTAAACTTGTAATCCAAGTCGTTTATTTTTGCTTTTGCTTCCTTTGTCTCAGAAGACATATCTAGAAAGCAGTTGCCACGGCTGATGTCAAAGAGTTGCTGCCTGTGTTCTCTTTGAAGATTTTTATGGTTTCAGGTCTAACATTTAGATCTTTAATCCATTCTGAATTTATTTTTGTGTACGGTATAAGAAAGTGGTCCTGTTTAATTCTTTTGCATGTGGCTGTCCAGTTTTCCCAACACCATTTGTTGAAGAGACTGTCTTTTTCTCATTGAATATTCTTTCATACCTTGTCAAAGATTAATTGACCATATAATTGTGGGCTTATTTCTGGGTTTTCTATTCTGATCTATTGATCTATGTGTCTGTTTTTGTGCCAGTACCATACTGTTTTTTTTTTTTAACGTTTATTTATTTTTGAGAGACATAGAGACAGAGCATGAGCAGGAGAAGGGCAGAGAGAGAGAGGGAGACACAGAATCCGAAGCAGGCTCCAGGCTCTGAGCTGTCAGCACAGAGCCCGACGCAGGGCTCAAACTCACAGACTGCAAGATCATGACCTGAGCCGAAGTCGGCCACCTAACCGACTGAGCCACCCAGGTGCCCCAGTACCATACTGTTTGCTTACTACAACTTTGTACTTAACTTGAAATCCAGAATTCTTTTTTTAAGTGTTTATTTATTGATATAGAGAGAATATGAGTGGAGAGGGGCAGAGAGAGGGGAGAGAATCCCAAGCAGTTTCCATGCTGTCAGTGCAGAACCCGATGTGGGGCTCGATCCCAGCAGTGCGGGATCATGACCTGAGTCGAAATCAAGAGTCGGACACTCAACTGAGCCACCCAGCCGCTCCAGAAATCCAGAATTCTCATGTCTCCAGCTTTGCTTTTCTTTTTCAAGATTGCTTTGGCTATCCAGGGTCTTTTGTGGTTCCATACAAACTTTAGGCTTATTTGTTCTAGTTCTCTGAAAAAAGGGTGTTGGTATTTTGATAGTGATTATATTAAATGCGTAGATTGCTTTGGGTAGTATAGACATTTAACAATATTTGTTCTTCCAACCCATGAGCATGGAAATAATCTAATCCAACCCCAACTTCTGTCCTTTTGAGGGAATCACTGCCCCTTCATAGAATCATGGAAATTCAAATGGTTTTCAGATTGTTTCACGAGGAAAGGTAGGATTATTAGCGGTAAACCCCTCATGATCCCATACGGGAGACGTTGCCAGGCATCTGGAAGAGATCTGGGGGGACATCTCACAGGGATTATTTAAGAAATTTACTTAGGGATGCTGTGAAACGGGAAAAGCATGGACTGGACTCAGAAGCTGTGGGTCCAGGCTCCCTACTGCCTCTACTGGACTCTGTGATAGCTCCGCACCTGGTCTGTCTGGGTCTGTCTGTAACACGGAGGAGTTCTTAATGTCGTTTGTTCACTTGTTCAAGATGAGTCTATGGCCTCGGGTCTAAAGTCCCGTGGTCTCGTGTGTCTTTTGCCGTCTCCATTTCCTCAGGGTAAATCCCCATGGGAGCGATCACAGATGTTAGAAGTCTGTTTGGATTTTCTGCATCTGCTAGTCAACGTTCTCCATTGCCCAAGATGATGTTTCTGAAATCATGTCTTATCTCTTTGAATCCATGGCTTTATAAATAAGGTGCGTTGGTGCTGAAGCTGGCTTGGCAGCCCTGATGAACGTATGCAATTTGATATTTCACATGGTGGGAGGAGGGCCTCTCTGTGACGGCTGGGTTACAGAGGGTCTCTGGTTCCTGTTTTGAAGCAGCCTTTAGAATTCTGCTGGATCCCCCGTTGCCACATCTGAATGATTAATTTTATGGCTGGAAATAAAATCCCTTGCCTCCTCTGTAGCTCAGGCTCTCCAGCCGTGCTCCCGCCAGCCACCCTTGCTCTTCTCCTGTCCTTGGTCGCCTTCTACAGTGGTGCTCCCAGAGCCGCGGGGGCTCTGTAGTCTTAATCTCCACCACTCCATGCCTGCCTTCAGCCCAGCTGACAACAGTCCCTCAACGTTTTCTTTCTTGCCGGTTCTTCTACGTTGCTGAGAACCCCCAGTGCCTCCCACCTCGGGCTCCCCTATCCAGCCTCACCCCTGGCACGGGCCAGGATACTGGCCCTCCCGCGCCAGAATCCTTCCCTCTGTGCCTGCTGCATCCACCCCGAAGAGGCAGAACTGGACATCCGTGCGGCCGCCTGTGTCCTCGGCTCCTCCGCGGGGCCGCTGGGTACCGCTGGAGGACAGCACACAGCCCGGTGGCTTGGGGCTGCTGAAAATTAAATGGCGCTCATCTCAGAAATGGTGGCCCATTCTGTTACCTCTGCCGTAACCACATATTCTCAGTCCCCAGCACCGCTCAGCTCTCCTTTGCGTGATTCTGGTTCGATTCTTTCCCGTTCTCTTGTATTGCATTCGCTCCACACACTTATAGTTCCTCCTAGGCCACCGGCCCCATCAGGTGCCTATTAGAACCGTATGAGCCTTTGAGGGAGGAACTTTGTAAATCAGTTTACGTGTACTAAAATAGCATCACACTTCTTCAAAAATAAAGCCCCCACAGTTTGGGTGCGTTGATTAAAAGACGGTTGGAAATCTGTAATCGAAGTATTCAATGAGTAAGGTGCAAAGAACAGCCACTTTTGAAGCTTTTCCCAAATTGCAGCGGTTGAAAACAAAACTTGCAACACACCCCTTTGAGAGAAAGCAAGACGCTGAACCAGTTAGGTGAGGAGAGCTTGATGGTGTATCAGAGATCGTTCTGAAATTCTAGAACTGTGCTTAGGAATAACTCAATCTGTGGGAAGCGCCTTGGTAGAACTCCTGTCTTGAATTGGATAATTTTATGCCTGTACTGCAATGGAATGAGATTGGGAAGGCTGATTATTTGGAAGCATCCAAATTTGGAGAAGCATTTAAAAATCCATTAATAGAGACAGGTTCTTTGACAAAGTTTATCTTTTAAGATTTACTGATGAAAGGTATTACTTCTTGAAGGAAGGTGGCAAAATGATGGTATTTTCCAAGTTAAAAACATCATGGCCCTAGAGAAGAATTCACTGAAAGTGCTGACAGGTTCAAACACAGCCATCATAAATATAACTTTGAAGCTGGTTGTAAGCAATCTTATGAAAAAATACAAAGTAGTAAATCCACAGTGGAAAAAGTGAATTCTTCAGATATGCATTTAGAGACAGACAGAAATAAAACTTGATTAAAATATGTGAATCTGTGCCAAGAATAATTAATGATGCCGAAATTATTTTCTGATATGCAGACAACGAACGGAAAGAAGTTAAGTTTTTTCTTGTTTTAACATACGTGGCTATAAATTATCTTCATTTTTTGAAAATAATTTTTTTTAAAAAAATAGTTTTTAAACAGAATTCCTTTTGTGGGCCTACCAATGTGATAAACCAGTCTGTCAGCCCATAAATGAAAATTTCAGGCATTCTGTGGGTTTTATTAACTCTCAAAATGGACTGATTGGATATGAAATCATACACCACTTCTCTGTGATGCCGTTTGTAACCTGCCTTCTCTCTGGGAAGGAAGCCCGGCCTTCCTGGTTGTTCTTCCTGTTCTCGTGCGTGATTCTGTCACGGTCTTTCTACTCTTGTTTGCTCATACGTGTTCACCTACCTAAGCTCCTTGAGAAGAGGATCGTTGTCTTTTTTTCTTTTTTTTCTTTTTTTTTTGCCTTCTCAAGGTCTAGCCCAATGCCCAGGCCATAATAAGTCTGTCGTAAGATCAATAAGTAAATGAATTTAGGGATCTAGGTTGTTGTTGTTGTTGTTGTTTGTTTGTCTTTTGTATAGCTCCCTAATAAATTAAACTATCAGCAAGTATTTGTTTTCAGCAGTACACCTCTATTTTCATAACGCCTGCAATAACCATTTATTCGGACTCTCAGTGGCTGAGCAAACGAACCCGAAATATCAAAGTAACTAAACCCGGTGTTTTCCCTCCTAATGGACGCACAGGTGTTCTCCCAGGGGTCAGGCTGCATCCAGACGGGGCATCTGAGGCCTTTAAAACAAACAAATCAAGTCATAGGGAAGACAGGATGTGAAGGAAGAGCGACTTCTTGTCTGCAGAGGGAGTGACATGCACAGATGCCCTTAGTACACACACCTCAGAGCCCGGAGGCCCGTTTGTGTGGCTTCCAGTAAGTCAGAGAGCTCCCGCGCAGGGAGTCGGCCTCAGCAGGACGTTTGCTCCCATCTTGGTATTTTAAGAAGCCGTCTTTTCTCCTGGGAGAGCGGGGTACTTTGAGTTAGCGGGGGCTTTTGACGGATCAGTGACCTCCCACAGTGTCTCCGGAGGGTCTCATGGGATCGGGGATAGCAGAGAAAGCGTGTCGGGTCAGAAATGGGGCGAGTGCATTAGAGAAGGGAGGATCTCAGAGGCAGTCCCAACCAGGGTATTTCCCAGTGATTGATGCCAAGTTCTTTGGAAGAAAGGACTCCAGCCATTTTAAGTTATGAGTGCTTGGTGTAAGGGTCCCTGAGGGAGATAACTGAATTTTTAAAAGACGTCTCTGAGTATCCTAGATTATTGATTCATGTGTCTAAGTACTTCAAAAACATGCAAATAATAGAATTATTCTGGAATATTTTTTAAACGACTGCTTATTTTAAAAATCACATCACTGCACGGATCGAACAACTTCCTGTAGCCACAACACTTAAAGATAATGGTATGTCACCCTCTCGTGTCAATATATATTATATATCCAGTTGGTAATCTCTATGACAACAACAAAAAAACACCTTAAGAGATTGTATCCAGAAGATGTTGGGAGTTGGGCAGAATCCTTTTCTGTCACTGTGTTTTTTATTTGTATTTTTGGCATTGAGATCTCTAAACTCAGGAAATACAGTGAACCTGGAATAGGTTAGCTTTCGCTGTGGAAAACAGACAAACTTTTGTGTAGAGTAGTTCACAGGAAATACACCAGATGGAAATGGAAACAGAGTGACTACCTCCTGATATCCCAGCAGGGTCTGTATGTAACTTAGGGATGTTTTTCAAGGGTTCCTGAAGGCTATGCCTTGTCTTCCAAAGGTTACCTAAAAATAGTCATGTTTGACTCCACTGTACCAGAACTGTGACCTTGACTATAGATACGTTAGAACTAAGAGGCATGCCTGAGTTGTAGCATCTTCGACAAGGGCTCAGTGCTGAGAGACTGTCCCTCCCACGTTGGAAGAGCCACCGAAAGTCAGTAATAAGTGCAGTATTCACTTTGCTCAAGCAGCTGCCTTCTCACAAAGTGCAGCTGGTTTAACTGATGGTAACTTGACCGCGGCCCCTTATGAAAAGGCTGAGTTGTTCATCATCTCCAGGAATAGTTCTTCAGCCACTGAATTATGCATATTTTTATTCAGAAAAGTCACTCCAGGCCCCTCTGGGCAGTGGTTCACTCTCTTCCTGTTCTCAATTATCCTGGGCTTGACAGGGAGAGACGGGGGATGGCAGTTTTGAGTGGCAGAAAGTCATGGAGGATTGAGCGTGGGTGAGTGCCCGGGGATGGGTAGACTCGTACCTTGAGAACAGGTGAGTGGGCAGTAATGGGAATTTTAGACTCCTAAAGTTTTGCAGGAGACGATGAGGCTTAGGTAGGACCCTGCCTTGCCCGCTTCTGCCGGTCAGGTGTACCTTAGGCTGTCCTATCGTCCCCCAAGTACACGTCTGGTCAAAGAGCTGAGGAAGATACCGTTTCCAGGGTTGGAGTAATAGTGTCAGCAGGGAGTCCCATCAAATGGCAACTGCCAGTTGGCACAGCAAGAGCTCCCTAGGGACTGTTTGTTCTGGAAATATTATGCCCCGAATGAGGTTAATTTATGTGTACCGATATGGGATGGTTGCAAAGGTGCAATGTTAATGAGTAAGCACTAAACAGTAACACCGTGTGGTGTCCTCTCTTATTTATGTTTTTAAATAAGATTATGTACACACATATGCTTCTATATACAGGAAGTGTCCGGAAGCATGTTTAGAAAATTGCTAGGGGTTGATTCTTGGAGGAAAGATTGGGTGTTCGGAATACCAAGAAAACCTGTTTTGTACCCTTTTGTACAAATAAAATTCCTTATTTTGCCACACTACAAAAATTTCCTATAAAGAGCCCCTCTCTGTCCTTATTCCCAGGGCTTTAAGACTATATTGTGAAAATTACTATATTGTGAAAATGGCTTCCCAGATCTTTAACCACCGCGGGACACTTAAGCAGACTGGAGCTCCCGCTACCAATTTTGAATAGTAGTGATTTCACTGCCGCCGATAATTCTCACATGAGAATCAGTTGTCAATATGACAAACAATTTTATTTTGCTGGCGTACTCAGAGCCCGAGTCTTCCTGTGTGAGGATGGGATTGAAAGAGGGAGGGCGGAGATCGATGGGTAAAAGCAGACTCTAAATGGGAAAAAGTCTGCGGTGCCTTTTCAGAACAGATTCGTTTTTAATGTCAGCCTTTGTACTGAGCCCTTAATAATTTGGGTCTTTAATTATTTCACTGAGCAACTCGTGTTGATTCAAGATCAGCCTTTCTCTCTGATTTATTGATTCTGCGCTCAGAAAAAAAAAAAATATTTCACAGTACGGTTTGACGAAGAGCCTTTTAACACAATGCCTCCTGTGTTGTGCCCCCGCGACTGCGTGCCAGAGGTCTTTGTATCTGTTCTCTCCCTCCTGGGTTTTGCATTTGTAGTAGATTAAAGATGCTGTTTAATTTTTATTACGACTTTAATATATGACCGTGGAATCTTAGTGAGTTTATGAGCTTCTCATTTTGTGGTGACGTGCCGTGGTTGATGGATGGTCGCGAATGGTGGCTAAATCCCAACAAAATTATATTTTCTCATGATCAAATCTGGGTGTACAGCGGAGGAGTGTCTGAACCGAAGGGCATAGGCGTCGGGCTGGGACAGGAAGCAACGTTTGCCGCAGTGCAAGCAACAGAGCCCTTGGCTGGAATAAAGGCCACTGCTCCCAGTTCTGGAGATAAATAAGAAAAGAGGGGAGCGCTGAAGGGAAGAGCTGGCAAGAGCTGGGCTTCCCTGCCGAAGGCTCTACGGCTGTGATGAGTCGTGTTTCCCTGCCAGCTACCATGTGCTTCCCTCACGATTTCTCAGGAACATCGTGGCATCTAAGCTCAAAAACAGTTGTGTTTCCGTGTTTGTGATCGACTGGCTTTGAGAAGGGCCCCAAACACATCTACGGAATGACCTGCATACGTGTGGGTCCTTCATCTGACTGTAAAATCAGTCGAAAACCAAGAGTCCCTGCCCACCAGAAATGGACGTGATGGGAAGCAGAAGGGGAATAAGGTACAAATCATTTTCATTCAGGCTCCACTCAGAAAGTATCCCCAAGTTCTCCCTTAGTTTTCCAAGGTGAGGAAATCCCATGGCAATCTGAGTGAGCCCTCTCCTCTTCCCCAAGAGCTCTTCAGGGTTGTTTGGTTCCTTCCAGGCCTGACCTCTCCCCCAGCCACCAGATGAACAAGTGGCTTATGGTGATGCTTGTTGGCAAAGTTCCATTTGGCCGCGGATGACCGAACCGTAGTGTCATGGCGTCTGGCAACACCGGTCTGCTTTCGTCTTAGAAAAAGAAATAATTTATTGAAATAAGAACCGACGCAACCCAGTCCCTGATGACTAACCTCTGTTCTCAAAGAGGAAAAATGAGGAGAGAGATTTCAAGAAATTCAAACTACTCCATAGAATTCGGTCACAGTTTTAGTATAGTCTTGGCAGTTTTTCCCTGCACATGTGCGGGTAGAAGACGCTTCCAAATCCTTTAGATCCGTAGGTCATTGAAGTGGTGTGGATCCTTCACCACTTTCAAATTTCCAAAACGCTCACAGCTTCAGTTTGTCCTCAGGCGTCTCCATGATGAGTTGTCTTCTTTCAGGTTTTTGGGAAGGCTGTTTACGCTTCTTGGAGAGGGAGCACGCAGTCTATTTCTCAGTGGTCCCGTATACACTCTGGAAGCGGGAGAGGGTCCGCCTTTGGCTTCCTCTTCCATACAGCTTAGATTAAGCAGAGAGAAGGAGGGTGATACCACCCTAAGCTGTGACTGCATTTTCTCACCTAGAAAAGGGTTTCTTAGCAACTAGTTGAATAACTTACTTGCTTCTCTCCTCGCACCCTCCCCGCTTTCAAACACCGCTCAGTCTCTATTAACTGGTTAAGTATACTCATTAACTAAACAAAGTACGGTCTCTAATACCCTATTTTTCCTTTTGGCACCTTGACAGCCTGCTTCATAAAGAGATTTTGCTTCTCTCTCACCGCCCCTCATCCAAATTTAAAATCCATTTGAACAGAAAACCCACTTAAAGGCCGTGGGTAAAGTGGCTTTCTCACAAAAGTGTAGATATTAGGAATTGGTTTGAACTGAGCTGAGCCCGCTATTTAGAATTTGAAAAGTTATATTCAGTTTATATTTATATGCAGTTTATCAGTAAGTGGAAAACAAAATAAGGTTGACATCTGGTCATTTCATTTTTATGGTTCATTCTGACTCACAGTTTCATTGTAAAGTATACACAGTGAATAAGACATTAACATACAGAGATCTCTTCAAAGGCAGAGATCATGGGTGTCTTTTATGATTTGGTCTTGACAGGAGACCCGCCCTCTAATCTGAGCACCACACTGTGTGTTGAGGACTGGTGGTAGGGCCTCTCATCTCCATGTGATGACCTGTGAGCTTCGCTCAGGCTTTGCAGTGACCATATATGCCACGTGACCATAGACTTGCTGACAGAGAGAACTGGCAAAAATCTAGAAGCGCTACCATTTATCGAACACTTGCTGCGCCAGCCACTGTCCACGCACTGTTGGTGCCTTGACTCTTTTAAGATTTCAGTGCCAGCCGAAGTCAACTCAAGTCATATTTTCTACTGACAACAGGCTGACACCATTGTTTAATCATGCAAAGGATGACCCGAGTATGGCTGAACCACTGGTCCCCGAAAGCACAAAGAGGGTCTCTAGAGACTTCCTCTTCCTTTTCCCCAAATTCTTGAAGACCGTCTCTGAAGTGATGCTTGAAATAGAAGAAGAGCCAAGGTAGGCCGGGCCTTCCAGAGACTGGACTGATGCACGGTCATCGGAGCTGTGAGAAGCAGAGAAGCTGAACAGATAGGAAGGCAGTCACTGGCGCTTGAGCGTGCGGTTCGAGAACCATGGACAGAAGAGGGAGGAGACCTGACGTGGGCTCCGGTCCTCAGTATCATAACAGGCAAGATATGTAGTGCGTCTATTCTGTGATGAATGAAATGAAGAGGAGAGGGAGGCCTTGCGTGACCAATCCAGCATTAACACGGTGTGGCTGTAGGTGGCGAAACTGCCGGCGGCAAGGAGGAAGAGTGACGCCAGTTCCATCGTAGCGGTGGGACCACCTCTGGCGGAAGCCTGGTTCATTTTGGCTCCTGCAACTGACACAGCTTAGTTCGTGTCCCCTTTGGTTCCCAAGAGAGATCACACAGACCTGGCAGTTCTATTTTGCTCATTTTGCTCTAAAAGGCAAAGTTAGCTAAACCACATGAACCTCTTGCCTCTGTCGCAAAGGGCTGTATTAACAAAGCACCTGCTTTATTGCACGCATTGTTAATTGTATTTCTCCTTCGCAGGTATTTCTGGATTTTGATACGGCTTTTCAATTTAGCTGCAAAACTAGCCCCTTCAATAATCTGATAATAGAGTGTGGCCTGTTTCTTACTGATGGAGCGTTGCCCAGTGGTACTGAGTGATTTCTTTAATATGTCATATTGGTGCAAGACAGATAAAGGGACAGAGGACAGAGTTCAGAAAATAGACCCCCTCAATTACACTCTCTCTCTCTCTCTCTCTCTGTCACACACACGCGCGCACACACACACACACACACACACACACACACTTTATATGGTAAAGAAAATATTTCAGGCCAGTGGGGAAATCGATTATTTAATAAATCCTGCTAGTAACTTAGGGAAGAAATGGATCTCTACCTTAGTAACTCATACAAAATAAACTCTAGTTGTACCAAAGATATAATTGTAAAATACCGAAATAATAAAATACTAAATATCGTACTGCCTTTTTTATTTTGAGAGAGAGAGAGCGAGAGAGCGTGCGAGTTGGGGAGAGGGGCAGAGGAAGACAGAGAGAGAATTGTAAGCAGACTCCACACTCTGTGCCAAGCGTGATCTCATGACCCTGGGATCATGACCTGAGGCAAAATCAAGAGTCAGACGCTCAACCGACTGAGCCACCCAGGTGCCCCATCCTGCCTTTTATCATATTAAGTTGCAAAAAATTTCTAAGCTCGACCTCAAGCTGACAAGCCTTAACAAACAATGATATCTTTGACTCCAGGAAAATAAAAATAAAGACTTCTTTGCAGCTAAAAGCAGTTTAAAAAGTGAAGGGAAAAGGAAAAATATTTGCAAAGCATGTAACTGACCAAACTTTAATTTTTGTGTTAGTCAAAGTGCAAATCAACAGGAAAAGTACAAGCCTAAATTTAAATTAAAAACATGGGCGATGAATATACATAAACAATCCCGGAAGAGATGCTCATTCATTCTTTCAATACACGTGGATTGAGTGTTTTCTGCTGCTGATAGGGCTGGGAATTAGCAGCCAACGTGCAGTGATCCTGTCCAAAGGAGCTTACATTCTATTTGTTTTTGTTTTGTTTTTTTTAGTGTTTGTTTATTTTTGAGAGAGAGAGAGCGTGAGGAGGGGAGGGGCAGAGAGAAGCTGAAGCAGGCTCCAGGCTCCGGGCTGTCAGGACAGAGCCCGACGCGGGGCTCCAACTCACAAATCATGAGCTCATGACCTGAGCCAAAGTCAGACGCTTAACCGACTGAGCCACCCAGGCGCCCCAAAAGGAGCGTACATTCCGGTGGCGCTAACAGACAGCTAACAGCACATGAATACATTAGCAAGGAAGTAGCACGTTGGTAAAGTGTCGCGGGATCATGTGACGGTGTATTAACCATGTGTTTCTGATGTTTTGACATCTTGGGGACTTGACAGCCTTGGAGAGACTGCCCCTTCCAGGTTAGCCACTTTCTAGAGAGAGTAAATAATGACTCACCTGTGATCGCACATGCACACCAACCAGTCTAGAGCCCACGGCCCACCCACCTCCTCGGTGGGGCTCTTACACTCAGGAACACTGTTCCTCCCACCCTTCATCCTCCAGAGCCAATTTAGGACAACCCCTAGAAGTTATTCAGACTGAAATGATCAAAGCTAGCCAATCGTAGGGCGCCTGGGTGGCTCAGTCGGTTAAGTGTCCAACTTCGGCTCAGGTCATGATCTTGCAGTTCATGAGTTCAACCTCTGCTCTGGTTGGGCTCCGCTGGGCTCTGGGCTGACAGTAAAGAGCCTGCTTGAGGTATGCTCCCTCCCATCCTCCCCGCCCCTCCCCTGCTTGTGCCTGTGCTCTCTCTCTCAAAATAAAGAAACTTAAAAAATATATTTATAAAAAGCCTGGCCAATCACAAACCCCCTTGCCCTGCCTTGCCAGTTTCTTCCTGGACTCTACAGTAAAGGTTCTTGGGCGCAGTTCCTCACTCTTTCTGCCCCCCCCCAGCTGTTCTAAGTGCTTTCCTCACGCGGCCCGCAAATGGTGCCACGTGCCTCCTCTTGGAAACCCTCCGTAGCAGTCTGCCTTCTCGGGGCCCACCGTTCCCCGGCCTCACTTGACTAAATAAAATTAAAACCTGCTCTTTAAAACCAAGAGTGCCTTAGAGTTTCCTTAGGTTTGTTGATCTGAGAAGGCTTCTCGGAGAGATGACGTTTACATAAAGGTCTTTGAGACAAGGAGGGGCCTGCTGGGCAAAGGACTGGGGAGAGCGCACTCCAGGCAAAGGAAGGAACGTATGCAAAGGTCTGTTTGGGGTGTGCTTGATGCAAAAGAGGGACGGAGGGAGGGCTGCTGCGGATGGAGCAGAAGGGGAGCTGGAAACAATGTTAAGACACGAAGTTGGAGCGGCAGGCAAGGGCCTGCAGACGAAATCAACAAGATGGCTTTGAAAAAAAAGAAAGGATCACGTGGTAAAGATGTCGAAGTTGATAATACCCACAGAGCACGGCGTGTGGGGTAATAAGCATTCTTGTGTCTTATTAGCGAGATCGGACATTTGTCCAATCCTTACGGAGGACCGTCGGGCTGTATCGCTCAGGGCTTTAAATACACATACTCTTTTAAAAGTTTTTTTTACTTGAGTATAGCTAACGCACGAGGGCTCATTAGGTTCAGTTGTACAATGTGATGAGTCACCATCTTTTACGCTGCGCTCACAAGTGCAGTTACCATCTTTTGCCGTACAACGCTGTTCCGATACCATTGACTGTCCCTTTTATTCCTGTGACATATTCAGTCCGTCACTGGAAGCCTGTATCTCCCGGTCCCCTTCGCCCAGCTAACCCATCCCCTCCCCCTGCTTCCCTGTGGCAAACATCAGTTTATTTTCTGGGTTTATAGGTCTGATTCTGCTTTTTGTTTGATTCATTTGTTTTGCTTTTTAGATCCCACCTAGGAGTGAAATCATGTATTTATCTTTCTTGGTCTTAATTTACCTACTGTAATACCCTCTAGGTAGATCCAGGTTGTCGCAAATGGCAAGATCTTATCATTTTATGGCTGCTTAATATTATGTATAAATATATATACTGTATAGAAAAAGACTAGCCAATCATAAACTATATATAGTATAGCTGACACAATGTTACATCGTGTTGTATATATATATGTATATATACATATGAAATAAGCTGACACAATGTTACATCGTGTTATATATATATATGTATGTGTGTATATATATATATATATATATATATATATATATATATATATATATATATATATGAAATAAGAAGATATAGCATATAGAGGCTCCTGGGTGGCTCAGTCAGTTAAGCATCTGACTGTTAGTTTCGGCTCAGGTCATGATCTCTCAGTTTGTGACTTTAAGCCCTGCATCTGTGCTGACATCTGTGCTGACATCTGTGTGTGTGTGTGTGTGTGTGTGTGTGTGTGTGTGTGTCACATCTTCTTTATCCATTATTTATCCATTTATTTATCAATGGACATTTAGGTCACTTCCATATCTTGGCTCTTACACATAATGCTGCAGTGAACATGGGGTGCATCAATCTTTCCAAATTAGTATTTTGGGGTTTGGGGGATAAAATATTGGGTCATATGGTATTTCTATTTTTAATTTTTTGAGGCGCCTCCATACTCTTTTCCACAGTGGCTGCACCCGTCTGCATTCCCACCAACAGTGCACAGTTCTTTTTTTCCATGCCCTTCCCAATGCTAGTTACTTCTTGTCTTTTTGATACCACTTATTCTGACAGGTGTCAGGTGATACCGCATCGTGGTTTCGATTTGCATTTCCCTGATGGTGAGCGATGGTGAGCATCTTTTCATGTGCCTGCCGGCCATCTGGAGGCTTCTTTGGAGAAATGTCTGTTCAGGTCCTCTGCCCATTTTTTAGCTGGATTGTTTGGGGGTTTTGGTGTTGAGTTGTATCAGTTCTTTGTATATAAATGCACATACTCCTCTTAAACCCAGCAATGTCACGTCTAGAAATTTGTCCAGCAAATCAATTTATTGCCTCATTTGTGATCAAAAAACAAAACAAATTATCAGAAGTGGAGACAAGCTATTAATTAGAGACTGATTAAATAAACTATGGAAGTTGACCACAGCACAGTAGTACACAGATGGATATGTGCTGATATGAAAAATTATCTATATTCACATCTAATAGTTTTTTACCTATGTATTTATTAATCCCATGATACGCACAGACTCACACATATCCTTTTAGGGAAAAGAGGGCAGATTTGTTGTTTAGAACGAAAGTGCAGAAACGTTTAAATCACACAAGAAACATCTTGGCTAATGACAGGGAGTAGAGTGGCGATGGGAGGAAAAGCTCAGGACTATTTGCAGGTAATAATATTAGGGGAAATTGTGAGATATATGGGAATTTGCCCTACTGTCTTTGCAATTTTCTTGGAAATCTAAAACTTCTGAAATAAAAAGTTTATTTAAAAAGTGGATTTTCACCGGTGAGCCTGGGTGGCTCGGCCAGTTGAGCATCTGACTCTTGATTTTGGCTCAGGTCGTGATCCCAAGGTCGTGGGATTGAGCCCCACAATCGGGCTCTGCATTGAGCATGGAGCCTGCTTAAGATTCTCCCTTTCTCTCTCTCCTTCTGTCCCTCTCCCATGCTGAAGCTCTCTCTTTCTCTCTCAAAAAATAAATAAATAAAATAAATAAAAATAGATCTCCCCCCAAATATTGGAAGTGTATATATTTAAAATTTTTTAATTTTTAATGTTTATTTATTTTTGAGACAGAGAGAGACAGAGCATGAGTGGGGGAGGGGCAGAGAGAGAGGGAGACACAGAATGTGAAACAGGCTCCAGGCTCTGAGTCGTCAGCACAGAGCCCGAGGCGGGGCTCGAACTCACAGACCACGAGATCATGACCTGAGCCGAAGTCGGACGCTCAACCAACTAAGCCACCCAGGCACCTCTGGAAGTGTATATATTAAAGCATCAACAGAGGTTGTCTTATGTTAGTGGTAATAAGTGATTTATTTTCTTCTCTCTATATTTACGGTTTTATACAATTACCATGTATTATTTGTTTACTTTTTAAAGAATATTTGAAGAGAGTTTGTAAAGTGTTGGGCTGGCAGAACACAGTTAGTGTTTTCTGGGCTTTATTCTTCTCTCCTAACCCCCTCCCCCCCAATTTATTTGCCTGCTTGAAAAATGTCGGAGAGCCAGTGTTTTTATTTGAAGAAAAAAGAGAAGTTTTGTAATGATGGTATACGATTCAGGGCTCATTCAGTTACAGTATTAGCAACCCAATTCCTCTCGGCTTAGGCAAAATGTATTGCTTCAAAACTGAAAGTCAGCGGGGGTAAAACTAGCTTTTGACACAGTTGGATTCCAGTCCAAATCTGTTTCATCTTCTCGTCCTGCATCCTCTTCGGTTCTTTATTTTTAGGTAGTTTTTCCAGCTGAGAGCCCCTCCACCCTGCGGAAAGAACTCTCCTTTTGTTCCCAAAAGTTCCAGCAGAAATCAGGGCAGGTAGTCGCTGCCTGACGGCCCCTTGGCCACCCTCCCGACTGTCCCGGCGTTGGGACAGGGCACCTGCTGTGGTTTCCATTTGTGCCGCGGCCCCCAGTAGAGGCACTGAGTTTGTCTCCGGCTCTAAAATTGAACACTTTTACTAGGTAATCCGTGTAACAATGTGGTCAATTAAAAAATAAAGGAATATTTTATCTCTTCAGAAATCCTGCCATCACTTTGCCTTATAAAAGAGACATGTGGGGCTTGAATGTTTTCCAGATTTTTTCAATAATTGTCCTGGGGTGAGAAAGCTTGAAAATTGCAGCTTTAAAATTATCCCAGGAGGCTGACTGCCTGCAGAAACATCCATCTACTTAAGTTATACATTTATATTCATGCTTAACAGTAATTGTCTTAATAGATGAAAATGTCATTCTCTAAAAGCTGTCATTTACTGACTAAATTCTACTTATAACTCTTTAGCTCTTCATTATATTTGGGAACGTAAGAATTTTCTACTCAGTCGAAGTAGTTCTGGTAATAGATTTCAAATTCTTGCTTTCATAGGAAAATGAGACTTTCGAAGAAAACAGCTTATGAAGCTGTGTCAGTTTTCTATAAATACACAGTTTGGGGTTCGAAATGGCTCCATTTTGGCAGCCTCGTTTGATATTCTAGAATATTTATCTGCCTCGATCCTTTGAAAGGAGATCAGAGTTCCCAGCTAAGCAGTTTGCTGTCACACTGATGGTACTTTTCACTGAACTTAGGAAAAAGAAAAGATACTGAATTTAGTATAATTTATGGTGAAAAAGTAGGCTACCTGACGGCCAGGGGAAGGTAAGCCCAAAGCAGACTATAGAAATAAAACCCGAATTCATCCAGAATTTAAAGGAAACGATGGATTCAGATTTGAGTTAAGTTGTCCTAAAAACTCTCAAAATGGTTCTTACTTCTCATATGTCAGAGAACTGGAATTTGGGATTCTCTAGGCACCAGAAAATGTTTCTCTCCTGTGACCCCCTGGCTTGTTGTTCTGTTGCTCAGCGTAAAGCAGAGAAGATTAAGAACAGAAATCTGGGTTCAACTTCTGCAGTGGTGCCAAGCTCTCCGAGGATGCAATGGTGGTTTCCAAAATCGAGAACGAGGGAACGACCCTACTCGACCTGGATGTACTTCCTGTGTTTCCGCTAGTGTTACTGGGCCTCCGGCTCGGGTCTGGGTTTCAGCCGGGCATCGCTCAGGGTTTGGAATAGAGGCGGGGGGCTGTGTTCATTTTAGCAGGCATGCGGCCTGAAAAGGCCAGCGGGCTCTGTAGGCAGCCTACAGGAAATGCCTCTGGTAGTTTCTAAAACTACTAAATCTCAAAAAGTCTGTTCAGCTGACTTGGCAAGAATTGTTTGTTCGACAGGAAAGCTTGTATCGGCCTTGGAGTCGCTGCTATTTATTGAAATCGTGATACTCGTTTTCTCTAGGCATTGACTCTGTAAATACTACGCTATTGTCAGGCACGATACCGTTTTTAAGTATGCCTAAATTGCAAACACACGTTTGTGATTTGACTTTGTGTACAAAGTCACCTGGAACACCAAATTAGCGAATCCTGGCCGTTGCTCCTAGGGGAAAACCAAGTTACGGGCCCGCGAGCCTCTGGTCGCAGCTTTTCATCAACCTGTCAGGACATAACCTTATTCATTTGTGTTTCTGTGTAATATTACCGACGCGTTACCCTCAGACTCATGGCCAGGACAGCAGCTCACGCCTGAACAAAGCTTACTCTAGCACATGTATTTTTGCCGGAAGGCACATTCCATCCTTCTTGCAAGCAGAAACCCTAGGTCGCATTTCAGCACTGAGCTTGGGGGCCATACGAACAACACAGTCGCCAGTAGAAAGCATCGGCACTAAATAGATTTCGAAAAGAAGTTTATTTACAGTTCGAGGGCTGAAACGAGAAGGCCACGCGTTGCCTCGCCTGACCCACGCTGGAATCCTGTGAGCTGGGACTCAGATTTTCTCCCCTCTGCCCTCATCCACCCATGACCACAAAAGGGCCACAAGGATTGATTTTGGGGTTACAAGGGAATTTCGGCAGGTAGGGAAATTTACAAGTATGGAATCTACAAAGAATGAGGACTGACTGTACTCGCGTCTTAATTTAGTTGACTGCACGTCTTTCTACACATTTATAAAGCATACAAATTAGGCATTTCCCCTTTCTGATACCGGCCAAAATCCAGACCCGAGCCAGAGGCCCGGTAACATCAGTGGAAACACAGGAAGTACATCCAGGTCGAGCAAGGGTCGTTCCCTTGTTCTTGACTTTGGAAACCACCATTGTATCCTCTGGAAACTTGGCAACACTGCCGAAGTTGAACCCAGATTTCTATTCTTAATCTTCCCTGATTTACATTGAGCAACAGAGTAGCAAGCAAGCTTGCAGGTAAAAGTAGAGAAACATTTCACAGTGCCTGGAGACTCCTCAAATCTAGTTCTGGTTCTCCAACATATGAAAGGAGGTGAAAGGAAGAACCATTTTGAGAGTTTGGGGGACAACTTAACCCAAATCTGATTTCACCGTTTTTCTAGAATCTGGGCGAATCCGTGTATCATGCCCACTGCCTGCTTTGGACTTCCCCTTACACGGCGCCTAGGTTAGCCTTTTGTTGTTTTAAAACTGTAAATTATATTGGAGTCAGTATGATTACCTCCTTGGGTGTGATTGAAAATATGTGTCATTTAAAAGCTGAGATTTCCGCACTGTAGTGGCCTACAGCTTTTTCTTTAGTGTCCGAAGGATTTTCACTTCCGGTGGCTTATTCACTGGAATTATAAAAGTGATTTGCAAAAAACAAAAATGAAACAAATTAAAAGCATACCAAAATATAAATCCCGCACAAAGATTTTACTTTTTTTTTTTTAGCGTTTTATTTTATTTTTGAGAGACATAGAGACAGAGCGTGAGCAAGGGAAGGGCAGAGAGAGAGGGAGATACAGAATCTGAAGCAGGCTCCAGGCTCTGAGCCGTCAGCACAGAGCCCGACGCGGGGCTCTAACTCACAGACCGTGAGATCATGACCTGAGCTGAAGTCGGCCGCTTAACCGACTGAGCCACCCAGGCGCCCCCTACACAAGGATTTTAACTAATAAATGACTTGCAGTTAATTCTCATCATTTTCCTGTTTTTAGGTACAGCCTGAACAGGCTGTAGACTTCTTCCAGGAAGAGCTGGTTTGGGGACCAGGAGAGGAATGGAAGGCTGTGCCAAATCTTTCTGGCCGGCCGTGTGGCCTCTTCTGTGTCAGTTTAATTTTGTTTATGGTAGCGTGGCTTCTTAAGTGACATCTCTGTGATAAACCACCCCGTGCTTTGCACCGTAAGATGTTTCTCAAGTGCCCATCTTCCCACGAACCTTAGGTCATTCCCCAGTATTTACCGCAGGAGCCCTGTGTAAATGAAGGGAGTTTTCTTTTTCTCCAAACACACGGTGCCTGGTCCCCTGCTCCTAGAAAGGAAATCTAGGCTTCTTTCCTGCTCGAGTGGGTAAATCCCAGATCGTAGGGGCTAAACAGGGTAGAAGTGTATTTCTCATTCATGTGATATCCAACTGGGAGCCCGGCCCGGGGCCAGGGGTTCCCCTCCCGGTGTCCTTCAGACGCCCGGGCAGGCAGAGACTAGTAGGAGTAGATACCCAGCCAGGAGCAGGGAAAAGAGAACCAATAGGAAAGCAGGCAGGAGGTTTTTAGGAGGCCCTACATCACACTAGCTGATGCGGACCTGTGGGCCAGACCCTGTGCTGAGCACTTAACATCCGTTATCTCGTTTAAACTCTAGGTCACCAGTGCGAGGCAGCTTCTCTTAGTGTGCCCCCGATTTTACAGCAGAGGAAACCGTGGGACGCCGAGGCGCGTAACCCGCTCACAGCACATAGGCTGGGAATAGCAGAGCTAGGACTTGAGCCCAGACCACCCACAGAGGGTGAGGAAGGCTGGATGAAGAAATTGAGCAGCGCTGGGAATGAATGACAGCGACATATTGCCCCTCTTTGATACTTCCTGAGGGTTTCACACAGTGCGCACCACAGCGACTGAGGGCCGTTGAATTGGGCATTATTTTAGATCCTTTCAGATCATGACGCCAGAGACTAGGGCTAATGGGGGTGTTATGGTTATATAATCCCCACTTTACAGACAGAGAAACTGAGGCTCAGTAAGTAAATGCCTTGCCCGCTGTTACATGATAGGTCAGAGTCGTCTCGCCAAAAGTGCATCTGATTTTTTTGGGTTCCTTCTAAGCAATAGCTTATCACCGTCCAAAAGATAACCAGTTGTAAAATAAACCTGAGAGCTTCCTGAAGTTTAGACATTATTTACTTTAAAAATTTTTCTAAACGTAGTGTAATATCAGTTTCAGGTGTATAGTATAGCGATTCAACAATTCCATACATCACCCGGTGCTCATCACAAGAAGCGCCCTCCTCAATCCCCAAGTTTAGCCATTTAAAAAAATAAATCTATTATTTGGTACATAGCTGTCCGTCTCATAAGCAATTTTCGTCAATACCAATGCCTCTGTCTTCCCAGAGTGGGAACAGATACAAACATGGCGCTAACCCTCTGGGACCTCCATGCTCAGCCCCAGAATCAGGCCAGCCGAGGGATGCGGTGCCCAGAGTTGACGTGTCACGCTGCAGGCGGCAATGGCTCAAAGGGTCCTGCCAGTGGCGCTCGGGACAGCCTGTGTGGAAGATACTGGACCCGCGGGTGGTGGGCGTGGGGTCCCCAGGTTGTCTGGTCTCCTGGTGACTTAAGTCAACTGCTAACACTGTAAGAAAGGCACTTCCACCGCCCCAACCTGGAAACGATCCATATTTAGCTGCTTTGTCAAACAGCAGCCTTTTCATCCATGCCCAGATCCCTTCTGAGCCGAGTTTGAGTTCAGTCAAGTGAAAAGTCATCACAAAGTAGGTTCTTGTATTTATTCAAAGGTATAAATTCCAGAGATGAATCATCTAACATTTGGTACTTGATTAAATCTCCTCGGTGAACCGAAAACAAACCAATGCTGTTCTCTGAATTGTTTCCTAGCTTTTTTGAAGTATGTGCAAGCGTGTGTAGAGGTGTGCGAGATAAGCACTTTAACTGACCCTACAATTAGTTGTATTAATGAGCTCCTCCCCCAGGCGTGTCCACTGCTGTGCTATATTCCTCCATTTTTAGTCTTCTAAATATAATTTTAAGAAGTAGCCTCATTAGGCAAGGTTAAAAAATAGACCATTATTTATGTAAAACCCCTTGCTGGTATCAGTATTTCATATAAATGTAGCCGGTTACAGTCAGCAGTCTTCCGCCATTGCTGGGTTATAGACACGAGCTCGTTATAACAAGTACACTATTATCTTAGGTTTGTATGAAACACGGAGTCATGATGGCTGGGGACAAATGGAAACGTGGGCAGGGAGCAAGTCCGTAGACCCTGCATCTGGCTATCGGAGTTTTGAGTTAAGACCTTTGTCTGCCCCAGTCTTCCCAGAAGATGTCACGTTTTCAAGAATCTCTTATTTTCTGCACCTAAGGTGCTAACACTCAAAAGGAAGAGAGATTTCCCCAAGAATGAGTCATTGGGTATCGAAACTCAGGGGAAGGGTGTACTCTGGATGGCTGACAATTTATAAAGTGACAGCTGGGAATAAAATGGCTTCTGTCCAACTTCGTGAGTGAGGGGTGGGGTAGGACATGGTGATCATTAGATGTAAGCACTGTTCGTGTAGTTCTTGTACGTTGGACGGCATCCATTCTCTGCGTCTCCCATTGCGTATATTATAACACGAGTTAAGTATCGCTTCTTTTTCTTCTCAATCTAGTAAATTACTCCCCTTGCAGTGGTGGTGTTGGTAGTAATTTTGGTTTCAGAGGCATGAAATGAGACCTGGGAAGAGTTGTTGGACAGAATTGAAGCACAGAGGTGGTGGGTGTGCTGTTGCTCAGAGCCATTCTTCTTGACAGGTGTTGGGGGGAGGGGACCAGGGGTCGGTTAAGGCAGCTGACTGGTGCACAGCTAAATTGGTGGTTTTGGGATACAGTTTAGATTTCTTTATACTCCGGCCTTGACACACCATCGGATACAGAAACCAGTCTGATGGATTTCAACTGACTTCGAAAAAAGAAAACAGAACAGAATAGACAATAAATGTATACCATACATAGGAAGGACAAGACTAGATTGGTTTTTTGCAACTTTTATTTCACTGACAGCATGGAGGTGTGTATAATAGATGCCGGTTTAGGAAGACTAGCCTGGTCTTCGCTTGTGAGGATACTTCCTGTCAGTCTCACTGAAGTGTGACGTGTGGTGTGTGCTGCTCTAAGAACAGCCATCTCTCCGTTAGCCGGACTCCCTGGAGGACAGGAATGCTTGCACGCATTGAACAGGGGGATTAACTAAAGTGACGTTAACTACAAACGCGCGTTTTCGTGATTCCAGGAGTAGTAGAGCATCTTTATGAGATGTGTTATCGTACTTCAGCACCCTTACTTTAGCACTTAGTTGTACCAAAGTCATTTCATCTTTACCGATTTAGTAAATTACACCATCATCATTCTGAAATGAGGAGCCTCAGTGTAGCAGTGTGCTGGGGAGATCAAAGGCAGGAAAGATTGCTTTTTCATTCATTCCTTCATTTATTCTTTAATACAAGCATTTTGGCGGAACAAAGACCATTGAGACGCAAGGCTAGACCTCACAAACCACGAGATCATGACCGGAGCCGAAGTTGGACTCTTAACCTACTGAGCCACCCAGGTGTCCCTGGTTATCCGGGACTTTAAAGGAAGAAGGACTAACTGTGGGGTGTGGGAAGTCATTACCCATCACAAAAGCATAGAAAGAAAACCCAATAGGCAAGTAAGAGTTTTCTAGCTACAGAAAGATCGGTGTTAGAGACGGGTGGGGCATGCCCTGACTCCAGAGCGCAGCCCAGAATTTGTTTCGCTTAGTTAGCACTTGATAAACTTTGAGCATTGATTATCTTTCTATTAAAAATTGAGTTCAGAGAAAAGTAATTCTAGTTACTCAGAGTAGCTGTTAGTGGGGGTCTGGCTCGTTAAGGGTTCACCACAAGTGCAGGATTACAATAATGTCTTATTTTCATTGTTTCTAGAGAGGTATTTATTGTTTTTGTTTGTTTTGGATGGGTTAGAAATTGATCTGTGTCATTTTGATTTTGAGTTCTCCCTTACAAATCAGTGTGTCGTCTCATATCCTGTCCCCAAGAAGACTTTATAGCGTTTATTGAAAAGGGAAGAGAGAGGGAAGGGGGACTAAAGCGTGGACAGCAGGGAAGGTGGCCGAAGCAGCAAGGCTTGTCTGCTGGGCATATCAGAGAACAGACGACAGAGGTGAGGACCAGCGGCAGGGGAATCCAGAGCCTAGAGGGCAGAGGTCAACGCCATTGATTTAACACACAGTTTCCTGCGTCCGACCTCCCAGGATCCCCTTGTTCTCTGAGTACGATGAGGTCTAGTAGAAAGAGCCTGGGTTCTAGAAGACCTGTTTTCAAAGTCCAGGACTAGAACCTCTCTGAGCCTCCTTCCTTAGCTGTAAAATCAGCCCTAAACTCACTGGCTTTAAGCCATTCTTTGGTGGAGATTCCTAAAGATTTGTCTGGGCTTAGCACAAAGCCTGGGGCACTGGAGGTGCTCCGGAAATGGTTTTCCTCCCCCCACCCCTCACCTCACATGTCCTCCTGCGTTAGCCACTCTAGGAATTATCAAGGTGACATTGTCACAGCAGTGACCAGAGCACACGTTGTATTTGGTTTAGCTTTTTCTGTCTAGAAGGCAGAACGTGTTTCCACCACCGCATTGTTTCATGTGCACACACACTTCTGGCCCTTCTGACTCAGGCTTCGGGCAAGCTGGTGGTGCACTACCCCCTGGGGTACGGTCCAGGGGTGTTTGGATGTGCTTACACCCTCTCTTGCTGAAAGATAACGGACTTGGGGGCATGTAGGCAGGTAAGGCTTTAAGATGAAGCAACTTACTTAACGCTACATGGAACTTGAAAAGCCATAGGAAAGATGGCCAATATGGCCTCTGTATTCACTTCCCTTCTCTTCTGCCCCATTCCTAATTCCAGTCAGATCTCAGCGTAGAATAAAAGTGGTCAAGGTAGCATCGATGCAAACTGGGTTTTTGTTAAACTCTGTGATATTCTTTCATTACTTGTTTCTATAAAATCTTTGGATGGCCTCAGCCAAAGAATTGGGGCTCTTTTCCTTCGCTCATAATTTAAAAGTATTTTTTGCGTCTCCATGGATTTCCTTGAATCGTTTTATATACATCAACTCCCAAGCCAGTTTAATCCTAACAGCCTTGCATGATTATGGAGTCTGTTTCCTTCTTTCCATTTTTGTCATATAGTGAGTTCGTATGTAATTTTACTGATCTAGGATGTTGTCGGGTGTTAACTACGGGTGGCTTGTGCGATGTACCAGAGCATATTTTAAATGACCCCACTTAGATGTTAGGGTTCAGAAGCTCTCAGGTGCATAGAAAGAACCTGAACTGGGATCCACCTTCCCCACTTGAGTGTTAATTCTCTCCTGCCCTTCCCAATTCCTGTGGGAGTTTCTTAGGCAGAATTACCCCCGGATATCTGATATGTGGAAATATAGAAGACAGACAACCATATTCTGTGTACAACTACACACAGATGCAAATTCTTTTGCTTTGTAAAATTAAAGCGAATGGGGCCTCGATGTCCAGTTAAGATGCTAATTAGGAGGAAGGCTTATTAATTGCAGGAGGAGAAGTGTAATGGATGCTCACGGCTCTAGGCTTCTGCGAGATACTTAAGTTGAATTCCTTTCCTCCCTTAAGACGTGAAGCCAACTGAACACTTACAGGCAGAGGGTGAGTAACAACTTGTGTCAAAATACTTGTTCAAAACACTGTGGTCAAAAAACATCTCCAGGGACACCTGGGTGGCTCAGTCGGTTGAGCATCTGACTTTGCTCAGGTCATGATCTCGCGGTTTGTGAGTTCGAGCCCCACATTGGACTCTGTGCTGACAGCTCAGAGCCTGGAGCCTGCTTTGGATTCTGTGTCTCCCTCTCTCTCCGACCCTCCCCTGCTCATGCTCTGTCTCTCTCTGTCTCAAAAATAAATAAACACTAAAAAAAAAAAATATCTCCAAAGGCTAGAGCTCTAACGGGACCTTCCCTCCTCCCCCCGCCTCACTGAGGCCACCTAGTGGCTGCGCAAATTCCCGGCTTTGAGGGACGGACTCATGGGTGGCATTTCTTTTGTTGCCATTCAGGAGCCTGGTGAGCTAAGAAGACCTGAGGAAGGGAGATGATTAGTTTTGAAACGTAATTGCGATTGTGAAGTCCTTGTAGGAAACCCTGGACAGTATGAACCTATATGGAGCTTAGGCAGTTAAAAAAACAAACTTGACTTCTTACTAGCTGTGGTCCTTTGAGCAGGTCACTGGGCTTCTGAGCAGAGGTTTCCACCTCTGTAAAATCGTCAGTACCCTGCCTGGCCTTGCTCGAGGGTTGTAAGAAGCAAAAGACGTAACTGAAGCGCACGGGCCTCATGCTGTAAAATCGAATACGTGGGCGCTCGGTCGGTAAGAGGATAAGATCAGGTAGGGATGGAGGCTGCAGGAACGGAAGTTCATGGTCAGAAGTGCCTAATTCAGTGTTCCCGTGGGGGTGACGCCTAAGACCTGGGAGGTTTAAACTGATCCAGGATTTAAATACCAGGTCTACGTGTCATTAAGGGATTTGGAAGCCAGAAGCCTTAAGGGACATAAGGGCCTTTAAGAGATGGTAGAGGAGGGTGCGTGGTGGGGGAGGATTAGAGGGAGCTGACCTTTGGGAAGCACCTGTGAGCTGGCAGTGGGGAAGGGGGTGTCCCCTTTCAGCAGCAGCCCACGCATTGTCGAGGTTGCTACCCTGACTGTTCGGGGGCTTGGACTGTGGCAGGGGAGGGGAGGGCTATATCGGGACTGGTGGCAGCCCAGCACATTGTTAGACCTGCCTCCTGGGTGAGTCACCCTGTCTGGGGGGCGGGTGAGAACCTGATTGTGGAGGCTCGGGGAAAGCCCACGTGAAGCCTGGAGCCTCCACAACGATATAAATGGAAAGTAGAAAGAGAAAAAAAAAAAAAAAGACACTGAGGGTTTGTAACGATGCAATACATTGTAGCTAAGAAAACTCTTGGCTGAGAAAGTGTGGGGTGAGCGCTCAGGCCTTTGTTGGAGGGTTTTTGTTGGTGCTAGCCCAGAAAGGGGTGAGCTGGCCCCACCCCTTTGCCATTGTGGAAACAAACAGACAAGTGGAAGAGAAGCGAGTCTGGGGAGGCAACATCAAAGAATGGGGAATGGAAAGAATTGAATGCGTTCCTAAATTTTAGGGGGATAAAAATATCTAGAACGGAGGCTAAGAGTCTGCTCACTCAGAAACAGCAAGAAGCATATTATTGTTCAGTCGCTGCGGGGTTGGGTCATTCCCTGTCTTCTCTAGAGAGCACCGAAGAGAATGTTCCACCCACTGCTCTGGGAGGACATTAGAAGAATGTGTGATTCAATCCGTTTCAAAATATGTCTGTAGAGCTGTCACTCTAAGAAGTAGCTGGTGGACTTTGGGCATATTTAGCAGGTGGGACATTTCAAAGGAAAGGTTACTTTTGATAGGAAGCCAATAGGAAAGGAATGAAACACCGTGGACTAGCTGCCCAGAATTTCTTGCTTTAAATACTGTTGACCATAATTACATTTTTTTTTTTTTTTTGGAATTTGTTTTTGTTCTTAAGGTTGTCATACTTACATGGAGACCACTTGGGGCATGTCCAGAAAATAAAACAAAAGCACCGACAGTCTGTCGAGTAGAATTAAGCCTGAGTCACAATGACTCAGGCATAAGGTAAGAAGAGCTGGTTGACACCATGTGGTCTCTTTAGAGTCTACTCATTAATTAATCATTTTGGATACACAGATGATTTCTCCTCATTACCCGATGGAAAAAAAATGCTCTCGGATGGGTACTGCTGGCATGGTGGCTGGGATTTTCATTATGTTCTAGAGGTGTTTCCTTGATCGTTTGTGATGCCAGCCAAACTATGTTATAAACTGGTTTTGCCCCTCCCCTTTCCTCCCCCCCCTCCCCCCATGAAACCATCTGCCCCTATTACTGGGTCGTCAGTGGTTCTAATGCAGGTAGGTCAGGTCCAAGGACCCAGAGTGGGTCCCAGAGGACCGGCCAAAAGAGTAGCATAGAAATCAAACGTGAGCCAGCAGGAGGTGAAGACAGAGTTCACTGACGGTATAGAGAGAGGGCAGGTGCAGACAGAGTGTCTGGGAGACTCAGGAAAGGAAAGGAGAGGGAGTCTTGTCTTTGTTCAGGGTCCGGGCTTTTTACCAAGGATTGTGGTCTGGTCCTTGTGTCCCCTCAGGCATCCAGGAACCAGTTAGAACAAGGACTACGGTCCAGGTGTTATTCCTTGGAGCCGGGGGTCTTGGTGGTGAGACATCTGTTGTAGATGGCCCCGGGTACGTGTATGATGGCTTCATCCGGGCATCCTCACCTGGTCCTACCTTCGATGTTACGCCTTCTAGAGAAATCATTTACTCCTTGTCCCTTACGAGGAAGACAGACACTACTTGCGTGCTGAGGCATGTATAGAGTGGGGGTGTAGGTCCTAGCAAGAACAGAAGCAGGAATAGGGGCAAAAAAGCAGATTTTCGTGGAGTCCTCCAGCCTCCCTGTCTTGGATTTGGTTATGTCCGAGGTCTCATCCCCAACGCAAAAGCACGCTCCTTTGTTATTTGGTTTAATAAAACCTGGAACATGGGGGATGATGATGCACTTTGAAACTTGAAAACGAAAATGTAATGAGTGTGGTCTTCAAAATTCTGAATTTACGTCAGCAACACTTTGCATCTGTGGAGTCCTTGTGTCTTCTCCCAACAGTCGACCCTTCTATTAGCTCATAGCCCCTCCCCTGCCTGCCTGTGCCCCCCCCCCCCCCACCCATCTATGAGAAAGACCAGCAAGTATCATTCTCATTTCAAAATGCTGGCAATGAGGCCCAGGGGAGATGTGCCTTATTCCATCCAAACTGTACCGCATCCCCTATTTAGCAAAGAAGACAAATTCCCACTCCACATCTCCTGCTGCTTAACCAGGGATTTAGGCCATTAAACCAGGCCTAGGGAACCTACTGTCTGCCAGGCTTGAGCTCACTTTCATTTCATCTATGGGTCAAGGACAAAGGGGTATCTCCTCCTCTGATAACGGGATCTTCTTTTGAAAACTAACACAGCTTTCAGAGTATTTCAGATTGTGGGCGGCTAAGTTGGTTAAGCATCCAACTCTCGATTTCAGCTCAAGTCATGATCTCATGGCTCATGGGATCGAGCCTCGCGGCAGGTTCCGTGCTGACGATTTGGAACCTGCTTGGGATTCTCTCTCCATTCCCTCTCTCTGCCCCTCCCCCACTTGCATGCACATGTATGTGCTCTCTCTCTTAAAATAATTTAAACTTAAAAAAAAAGAGAGAGTCTTTTAGATTGTATCACAATGGTCTCCTCTGTCCCTCCCTTGTTTGTAAATTCATCCATTAGTTCCTTCCTTCCACAGCTATTTGTTAAATATGTGAAGATATATATATATTATATATATATAATTCCACAGTGGTTGGCAGAGGTATTTAACAAATGGGTGGATTTATAATCATGATATAATAATGAATGAAATATAATCATGATAGCGTCGTTGTCCTTCTTAAAATACAAACGAAGAGAGACAACCAAATCCGTGCAATGTTGTGCTGTCTTACAGAGTCAGAATTATGTATACTGTCTAAAAGATAAATCCTTAAGGTAGCTAACTTGTTAGGAGGCTTCTGAGGGACTGAAGTGCCCTCGGCGAATTTCTTTGCCGCCTTACTTTCCCAGTCCCTCTATATTCAATGTTAGACAGGAACGAATGTGGGGTCCTACCTACTTACTTAGTTTGTCTGGTCAGTTAGAAAGCAGTGGGGGCAGGGGCCAAAATAGCCTCCTCCGCTCAGGATGGCTGCTGGAGGGGGTGTGATACCATCCACTTTCTGCAAGAGAAAGGGGCACAGCAGGTGGCCCCTGGGGGTTGGTCCCCAGGCGTGTGAGCTACGCCCCTGAAAGACTCCAGTGTTGCACAGAAAGGTGATCTGATGAAAGGAACAGACAGGGGTCCATCCATCACTTCTCATTCAAGAACATTTATCCTTAGAAAAGGGGCACCCGAGCATCATCTAGTTGCTCTTAATTAGAAAAACACAGCTGTAGACGTAGCCGTAGGAATCCTGACTCCCGAGATAGCAGCACAGAATTATTTCTCAGCCTATCCGGAGCTCCTGACAGTAGCCGATAGGGCTTCTGAGCAGAAGTTTTCAGACTTGCTGCCTGCGCGACGTCCTTAGGTACACTGGGAGCCAGGTTCAGAGAGGGAAGGAGGGAGGGGCTCAGTGCCTAGCAACCACCCCCCAACCTGCCTTCCCCCAGAAGGGGTTCACCTTTTTGTGATATCTGACACCATCGGCACTTTTGCCTCTGCCGTCTGTCGCTTGTGGGGGCACTTGCCTCAGAGGGAATGAAGTGCTGGTTGTGGTTGTCTTCTCTGTGATGACGACGCAGAAACAGGAGTCGGTGCCTGCTGGGGGCAGCCTCCTGGTGCGGGGCACAGCTGTGACCGAGAGGCAGTGGAAGGAGATCAGCCATGGTCCCTTCGTTCGGAAGACACATTAGCAACTGAGAAGCTCCAGGTTCTTCCTTTGTTTTATTTTGTATAACCCCCTCACAGACTGCACGCATCCTGTTTGGAGAGTGTGGTGAAAACCAATCTTGAAGTACTTCTGTAAAATCAATCTGGAAGTTCCAATGTCATAGTTCTTGCCCTTAAAAAAAAAAAAAAAAGAATACACGCTGTATTTAATAATGTAGGGGTTTGAAATTCTTTTATCGATTGCATCTTCTGTTAATTCTAAGATTAGCCTGTGTGGCAAACACCAGCTAGCTGTTTATCAAACCCATTTCCTTTCCTTCCTGAGCACAGTGCTGCATTGTATTTTTCCAGTGAATCCTGCAGCTGGATTCAGCCTCAGGAGCGTGTTCTGCCCACTGGTATGTAAGGGCAAGTGACGCGTGCCACCTCTGGGCCTGGCCCCTCGAGACCACCCTTTCACAATTCTTGTGCCGTTTCTCCTTCTGCTGGGTTGACGGAGAGGCACGCCCTTCTTGCTGAAAATGAAACAATCCGAAGGAGGGATCTCAGGTCCTGGAGTCACTCTTGGGAGGAGAGCAAAGATCGAGAACATATGAGCCTGTGTGCACGAGAAGTAAATTTCTACTGCATCGGAACCATTGTACATGTTGGGGTTTCTTTCTCCCAACAGAGCTTGCCATTAGAATTTCGTTAGATAACTTCATTCATCCTGGTGAATGAGAAAACAGGATCTCCAAGAAGCACTCGAAAGTTCCAAGAACAACAGAAAGTCTGAACCCAAGTCCTAGAAACTTCCCTAAGTGGACGATGATGTGTGTGTTGGAGCAACACGGCTGATCGGCTACTGCCAGGGTTGAGTCAGGTCAGATTTGCAAAGGTCTTCTTCCCCCGCGCCCCCACCTCCCTGCAAGAAGCTCCTGGTATTAGCGTGGGTGCTGCTTAAGACTTTCCATCAGTGGAACTGGAGACACCCACACAGCTCAGGGAGGCATTCAGACTGCGTAGGTTTGCACCCTGACTCGGCAACTTGCTGAGTGATTTAAGCAAATCACTCACCTTCTCCGTTCCTCAGTTTCCTCTCTTGAAAATGTGATAATAATACCTTATTTCACAGATTGTCGTGAGCCCCGAATGAGATGTTACGTAAGTCCTTACACAGTGTCCCGTAAATTTTCAAAGAATTATCGATGATCATCACTTGGAGCTAACTGATTCAAAGACACTCAGATCGTTCCTTCGTTTTCCTACTTGGAACTCGAGGTGCATTTCTGCAAACTGGGCAGTAGCTGGGTCCAGACGGGATGTCATTGGTTTCTAAATAAGTGCTGTGCCACCTTCATCAGAACACTCTGGCCAGTCTGTTGACAGCTTTCTGTAGTCGGGCTGTATCCTGTCATTCATTCCATACATGTTTGTTGAGCACCTATTCTGTTCTAGGAACAGATGCCCAGAAGAAGAATAAAGAGCTTGCAGACTAGTGGGAGAGACAGAGAAACAAACAAATCCTTGTTATACCGTGTGACAGAAGCCCTAGATTCTGTATATAACCGTTAGCACTCTGGACAGTGACTGGGGAGATGGACAGTGACTGGGGAGACCGGGGGCAGAGGCTTCTTTAGGGCTCCGTTCCTGCAAAGTGTGGGGTGGAAGTTGGGATGACGCGTGACCAGCACGGCTTGGGTTAACCTGCCTGCTGCAGCCTAGAACACTCTCCAACTTCAGCCAGTGAAAATGCAGTACTTTAAGAGACAAGACCCAGGCAGAGGGAGATTTTGTAAAGAACAAACTATATCCCATTAAGAGCAAATAACAGTCACACATCATACTTCCAGTACAACAGAGAAACCCGGGATGCACCCACGCAGATCCCAGACATGTCCCCCCAAGTGCCCCTGGGCACACTCAGCATACAAAACGTTACACAAATCCCTGTTGTGTTCGATCAATCATAGTTGGAATTTTCATAAACTCGCTCTGACTGTAACACGGATTTCTGTTTGGCAGAATATGCTTCTGTATGTTTAGCTTCTCTGATTCATCCGGAAGTCAGAATCCATCCCCCACATAAACCTGTGTATAGAATTCCCAGTCATGGCTGCCCTGTTCTTTTTCTTTTTCTCTGCCCCTTTGTATTAATTCCCGCTTAATAAGGTGTAATGGCCCTGTGATTCCCAGAACAGTTGGTTTCTGGCTAAAAGCAAAACGGAAAACCGCCCGTTTTAGTTATGTAAAGGTGATGTGGCCAAGTACTTGCTTCTGAGGAATCAAGGTCTATTTATAGCCAGGTGGTCTGAACGCACTGGAGCAGAGGCGCCACCTGCAGGGCCAGGGGAGAAAAACACCATGGGGAAAAAAAAACATACACAAAACGAATCCAAACCTTGCTTTACAGGAAAGGCAGGAAACATAAAAGGAAAGGCAAAGAAGCCAAAGAAAGCAAAGAACTCATCAGGATCACTAGCCGATAAATATGTGTGACGACACATCCTTGCAAGAGCTCTGACAAATTCCCTTCGCTCCTGTATTTTCTTTTTTTTTTTTTCTTTTTCAGCGCAGGGAGACACTAAAATTTTCCTTCAGAGAACTTACTGCTTAATACTGCTGCTAGCTGATGTTTTGATAAAAAGCAACACGATGCAAAGCATTCTTTCTTTGTTTTGATAAGATAAAGTGAATATTATCGCAAAGTCTGTTAGTATGCGTTAGGGAAGGACATTCACCCTCAACCCACTGTCCCCACGCTGTCTTGGCATCTGTCCTTTCCAGCAGCCCTAACTAACTTGCCCACCCGCGCCCACCCACCTACTCCACAGAAACAACAGTGCTAGTCGAGAACGAAGGGGACAGTGGTAATGAAGATGATCAAACATTAGTTTTTCTGTATGCCGTGAAAAACAACTTGGTCCAAGATAAATTTCCACCAGAATTCTTTTTCAATGCAGACTTCCATAAAGGTAACACATTTTTCTTGGACAGACCTAATTTCAAATATTCTGTGTGCCGCGCGATCAGATCGTGTTCCCCATATGCTCAGCCACACATCAGCTGTTCTTCTTTTACTTTTGTTTCTTTCGAGGGGGCCAAGTGGGGCCGATTCGCAGATTTAGACATTTTGTCCGTATCTGCGGAGCATCTGCTATTGTGCCCGGAACAGGGGACATGGCAGATGCAGAAGGTGCTTTTGAGAGTTTCGTCACGAAGCTCAGGAGTCAGAGTTGAGGTGCCTCTGATGGAAAACCCACTTTTCTTCACCTGAAGCTCCTCGGAACCGTAGACGGCAACGAGAGTCACTAGGGACTGACGTTTTTCGAAGCATCATATTGTAGCGGTCATCGTGGAGAATGCAGAGGTGTCGAGATGCAGCCCTTACTTCCAGAGTGCCTGTGATGAAGTACAGGAGAGGGCTGGGCTCGTCATACACCTAAACATCACTGAAAGCCACGCTCACCAAGTGCCATGGATTGAGGTACACGAGGCAAAAGAGGGGAAGATTCAGAGGTGGGGTTGTTCGAATTGAAGAGCCCTTTCTACCCGCCCAGCGCACAGACGCACCTGTACTGACAAGAGGACCGAAGTGCAGAGGGCACAGAGCTTAGTGGCAGCAGGCCGCCTTGTCAGCCTGACACTTTGAGGAGCTTCAGAGACCACTCTCTGCGAAAGGAACAAAGCATCGTCACATGGAAAGATAGATTTCTGTGCAGAAAAGGTCCTTTTGAGATACCTGGAGGCATTAGACCTATTTCAGGTCTTTTCAGCGCTTCTGCTAAGTGGGTGCCTCTGTAAGAAATTAAACCACAGGAGACTTGTGGGATCCACCTCAGGTTTCTTGGGGGTCTCATTTTGGCGTTGGGGTTTCCACGAATTGCCTTTTATCCAGAGGTTGCTTGAAGGGTGGCTCTGAAGAATTCCCAGGGTGCTTAGTGCTAATGAGTTTTTTTTGCAGCCGTGACAGTAACGCCTGGATGTGCTGTGTTGGCACAGCGGATACTCACTTATCTGCTGCTTCTTGGTGAAAAAATAAAACCGAGGAGAGACTGCTGGCTGTGATCGAGTTTGTAGAATCCAGAGTAGATAGAGAGGAAGAGAGGGTGGGCCGGCCATCCCCAAGCTGGAAACGCATTCAGCTGCAGGTGGATTATCAGGATTGAGGAAGACCTAGGAAAATCAGCGGCACACATAGGCAGCCCCCCAAGGTGTGGCCTTTACGTGATCAGTGAATTCCCCACAGTCCAAGATCTCGACTTCAGCAGATGGGTTGACATACTAAGATCAGGTCTCTTGGTCAGAGCAGGATCCCATTAATCAACAGCGAGCGGCAAGTCAAAACTGATTAGAGGGCAAGGCACCACTGTCACCCTCACCCCAGCTGTTGGGACTCTCTTACTGGAGTAAGGAGGAGAGCAGAGGACAGGGAGAGTGGAGGCTCAGTGATCGCCACCCCCTTTCAGATACGAGATGCCATAAACAGTGCTTCTGACCACAGAAGTTGCCAGTGTATACACCCACTGGGACGACACTAGTAATTTCTCACGTTAAGCATGTTGGTTAACATTTAAAAAAAAGAATGCTAATCACAAAAACAGATCACAGACAGATTGATCAATGGAACAGAATAGAGAGCCCAAAAATAAACCCACGATAATATGGTCAATTAATCTATGACAAAGGAGGCAAGAACATACAATGGGGAAAAGACCGTCTCTTCAACAAATGATGCCAGGAAAACTGGACAGCCATACGCAAAAGAATGAAACTGGGCCACTTTCTTCTACAATACACAAAAATAAACTCAAAACAGATTAAAGACCTAACTGTGAGACCTAAAACTATAAAAGTCCTAGAGAGAAAAAAGCAGTAATTTCTTTGACATTGGCTGTGGAAACATTTTTCTAGATGTCTCCTCAGGTAAGGGAAACCAAAGCAAAATTAAATTATTGGGATGACATCAAAACGAAAAGGTTTTGCATGGGAAAGGGGAGCCATCAACAAAACAACAAGGCAGCCTACTGAATGAGAGAAGATATTTGCAAATGATATATTCGATAAGGGGTTACTAGCCAAAATATATAAAGAATTCATACAACTCAACACCATAAAAACAAATAATCCAATGAGTAGGGGACCTGATTAGACATTTTGCCAAAGAAGACATCCACATCCCCAACAGACACATGAAAGATACTCAACATCACTAATTCTCAGGGAAATGCAAATCGAAACCACCAGATACTACCTCACACCTGTCAGAATGGCCAGAATAAAAAAAAACACAAGAGATAACAGGTGTTGGTGAGGATGTGGAGAAAAATGAACCCTCATGGACTGTTGGTAGGAATTGGAATTGGTTCAGCCACTGTGGAAAACAGTATGGCGTTTCCTCAAAAAAATTAAAAATAGAATTACCATATGATCCACTCATGCCACTACTGGTTTTTTACCCAAAGAAAACGAAAACACTAAATTGAAAAGCTACCAGCACACTTATGTTTATTGCAGCATTTTTTATAACAGCAAAGATATGGAGGCACCCAAGTGTCCATCCATTGACGAGTGGATAAAGAAGCCATCCGTTGCATCCAAAGAAGATACATACATACATATATACGTATACATATATACACACACACAATTGAATATTTCTCAGCCATGAACAAGAATAAAATCTTGACCTCTGCAGTGGCACGGAGAGTATTATGCTAAATGAAATAAGTCCGAGAAAGACAAACACCAAGTGATTTCACTCATTTGCGGAATTTAAGAAATAAAACAAATAGAGACAAAAAAAAAAAAAAAACAAAAAACCCAGACTCTAAAATACAAAGAACAAGCTCCTAGTTGCCAGAAGGGAGTTGGGGGGAGGGGAGGGATGGGTGAAACAGATAAAGGAGATTAAGAGTGTACTTATTATGAGCACTGAATAATGTATAGAATTATTGGATCATTAGGTTGTACCCCCACACTAACATAACACTGTATGTTAACTATACTTCAATTTAAAAAAATACACATTATAAAAACCCATTGGGGTTCAGGCTGTTGGGCTTGGCCTGAGGGTCTGGGCAATGGGCAGCAGGGAATACGCAGCAGAGCCACCAGGGATAGCTCAGTGTCACCCGGACAGGACCAGGAGAGACCTCAGGGGGCAGCAGAGGAGCTGACTCCAAAGAGGAGAGAGAGAGAGATGCAGACACCCATGTGACACCACAGGAGTTACGCAGCTACAAGCCAGGAAGCCTCAAGCATCAACAGGCACCACCAGCGGCTAAAAGAAAAGCATGAAACAGATCCTGCCCCCCTAGCCTTCAGAGGGACCGTGGCCCTGCCCACATCTTGATTTCAGACTTCTGGCCACCAAGACTGGCAGAGAATACCCTGAGTGTTTTAAGCCACCCAGTTTGGGGCACTTTGTTAAGCGGCCCTAGGAAATTAATACACAGACCTTCGAAAGTGGTGTTGGGACAACCGACTTTTCCATTTGGAAAAAACAAACAAACATGAAGGTAGATCACTAGTGGCTACACCACATTCTTGCTATATTAAACTCCCAAACATGAAAAGCAAACCTTCAGCGTTTTGGAAAAAACTGTAGAAAATTTTTGTAGCCTCAAGGTAGAAAAGAATTTCTTAAAATGCAAAAAGCTAAATGATGCAAGAAAAGATCAGTGCATTCGCATCAAAATTGAAAACTCCTGTAAGACACCATAAAGAAAAGATAAACTACAGACTAGGAGAAAATCTTCATAACTTAGTTTAGTCCACCAATAATCAATACACAAATAATATGAAGAAATGAAACGACAGGTGGCCTAAGAAAAATATAGGCAAAGCAAATGAGCAGGCACCTCACAGAAGTGAAAACAAACGGCCAGCGGATAAAATGGGTTAAACAGATCTATTCAGAGAAGGGAACGCTATACAAAATCAAGTTCTGTATATATCAAAGTATACAGATTTGAAGATGTCAGATGAAAAATGCAAAGTACCGTCTAAGAGAGCACTTGTCCATAAAAAAACAAAGCAGTACCACATATTTATGTGTGGATATGTATGTGTCGTAGAAAATTAATTTCAGGAACTGAAAAGCTAACCGTATTCATCATACTGTTTGTTTCTAAGGAAAAGGAAGAACAAGATTAAGCGTGCAAACAGGACTGAAGAGGGGGACAAGGGAACTTGAGTTTCCTCCGTCTCATTCTATTTATTTCATTAGAAGAGAATCTGAAGGAAAATGTTAAATTTGTTCAGTCGGCGGTAGATCCTGGATGCCTGTTACAGTGCTCTCTGCACACTTTTTGGATCTTTTGAACTTCCGAAAATTCAAGTAACAGTGAAGGCTTTTTGAGCATGTTTTTGAAAACATTTTCAAAGTAAGGAATTTGATCAGAGGAGTGTGTTTATCACAGAGACAAAACCACGCGTTCAGTTGTGCTGTAATACATCAAGTGTATTTATTTCTAAGACTCACACAGGGTGAGTGCGAAACCATGCAAACAGAAACACAGAGCTTATGGGGGGGGAAATGGTATTAGGCACACAACACTCAATATAGTATTTCATCAATGACATGTTAAAATGAGAAGGTAGGAACCTAATGAAAGCTGCACAGTGTTATGCATGTTAAATGATGAAGAAATGAACCATTCCCTTAAAAACTATGGGTAATCTGTGGGAGTGGGCGTGAGGAGGGGTGGAGCTTGTGAGTTACCCTGAAGCGGTGGAAGGCAGGCTACCTGAAATGAAGGAAGCGGTCATCGTGGACGTGCTGGGCGGGGCTCACAGCCCAGGGCAATCCGTGGAGGCTGGTAGACGCTGGAAAGGTGAGCGTGTGTGCGCATGCATATGTGCGTGCGTGCATGTGTGCCTGTGAGTGCTTTTGTGCGTGCGCGCGCATGTGTGTGTTGTAGACTCCTGTTTAGCTCGCTTCTCTGTGCTCACCTAGGGCAACATTTTGCACCCTTTTCGCTGCTGACGTTTTGTACCGCATAATTTCATGTTGTGGGTCTGTCTTGCACGTTGTCCGTTTATTATCATCCTTGGCCTCTGCCCTCTAGATGCTGGTAGCAAACTCCTCAGTCACAGCACGAGTGCCTCTAGACCTTGCCAGGTGACCTCTGAAGGGGCAAAACCACCCAGATTTGGAATTGATCTAGTATTTCTGACAGACAAAATGGCATATAAGCAAACGTGAAATTTTGTGATGTATTATTCCCTAATATACCAATCACGTTGGAACAAGTTCGCAATTTCTTTTTTAAAATTTTTGTTAATGTTTATTTATTTTTGAGAGAGAGAGCCAGAGAGCAAGCAGGAGAGGGGCAGAGAGAGGGGGACGGAGGATTCGATGCCGGCTCCCTGCTGACAGTAGCTTCAGAGCAGGGAACCCAATGTAGGGCTCTTAGTTACAAACTCCAAGATCATGACCTGAGCTGAAGTTGGTCTCTCAACCTACTGAGCCCCCCTGGTGTTCCTAAGTTCACATTTTCAAAACAGGTGCTATGAATGGATAAAAGATCTGAATGTGAGGCAGGAAACCGTCAAAATCCTAGAGGAGAAAACAGGAAAAAGCCTCTTTGACCTAAGACGCACCAATTTCTTACTCGACACGTCTCCAAAGGCAAGAGAATTAAAAGCAAAGATGAACTATTGGGACCTCATCAAGATAAAAAGCTTCTGCACGGCAAAAGAAACAACCAACAAAACGAATAGGCAACCAACGGAATGGGAAAAGATCATCGCAAATGACATATCGGATAAAGGACTAATATCTAAAATTTATAAAGAACTTACCAAACTCCAAACCCGAAAAACAAACAACCCAGTGAAGAAATGGGCGGAAGATATGAATAGACACTTCTCCAAAGGGGACATTCAGATGGCCAACAGACACATGAAACGATGCTCAATGTCACTCAGCATCAGGGAAATACAAATCAAAACTACACTGAGATACCACCTCACACCAGTCAGAGTGGCTAAAATGAACAAATCAGGAAACTATAGATGCTGGCGAGGATGTGGAGAAGTAGGCACCCTCCTACACTGTTGGTGGGAATGCAAACTGGTGCAGCCACTCTGGAAAACGGTGTGGAGTTTCCTCAAAAAAATGAAAATAGAGCTACCCTATGACCCAGCAATAGCCCTGCTAGGAATCTACCCAAGAGACACAGGAATGCTGATGCATAGGAGCACGTGTACCCCAATGTTCATAGCAGCACTTTCGACAATAGCCAAATCATGGAAAGAGACCAAGTGCCCATCAACTGACGAATGGATAAAGAAGTTATGGTACTTATATACAATGGACTACTACGTGGCAATGAGAAAAAATGAAATCTGGCCATGTGTAGCAAGATGGATGGAACTGGAGGGTATTATGTTAAGTGAAATAAGTCAGTCAGAAAAAGACAGATACCATATGTTTCCACGAATAGGTGGACTTTGTGAAACTAAGCAAAAACCAGGGGGAGGGGAAGAGGGGAAAGAAAAAAAAGACACAGAGAGGGAGGGAGATAAAACATAAGAGACTCTCAAAGACTAAGAAAAAACTGAGGGTAAGGGGGATGAGGGAGGGGGAAGAGGGGGTGATGGGCATTAAAAAGGGCACATGTTGGGATGAACACTGGGTGTTATATGTAAACCAATTTGAAAATAAACTATTATAACAAAAAAAAAAAAAAAAAAAAAAACAGGTGCTATGGCAAAGATGGCCGAATTTCATTAAATTTAAAATAATGAATTTGTGATTTAAATATGAAGGAATCATTTGAGTTTTAAAAACTGAATTACAAGTTTCCTATTGAATACAACAGAAAGATGAATATAAACTAAAAATAAAAGTTGAAACAAATTATGCTTTAATACCCATAGGAAATAAACATATACAGCAATAACAATTGGAGTTAAAACTGTTTTAAGGAAATAATTCAATAAAAGGTGGAACATACAGGAGTGCCTGGGTACTCAGTCAATTAAGCCTCCAACCTTGGCCCAGGTCATGATCTCACCGTCGTCCCTGAGTTCGAGCTCCACATTGGGCTTTGTGCTGATGGCTCAGAGCCTGGAGCCTGCTTCGGATTCTGTGTCTCCCTCTGTCTCTGCCCCTCCCCTAGTCACACTCTGTCTCTGTCTCTGTCTCTGTCTCTCTCTCTCTCTTTCTCACTCTCAAAAATAAACCGTAAAAAAAATTTTTAAAAGGTGTAACGTACAATTAACACAATGTGTGTTAAACTAACAGATATATAATTTACATACTTCTAGTCATGAACTTCAGGAAGTGTTTCGTTTATCCAAGATGACCACAATAATAGTAAACAAAAATGTTAAGCAACCGGAAAAGAACCAAGAATGCCATCAATTTTGGAATAGTCCAGTGACAATGTACATTTCAAGGTTTTGTTTTGTTTTATTTTTTGAGAGAAAGAGAAACACAGAGTGTGAGTGGGGGAGCTCAGAGAGAGAGGGAGACACAGAATCTGAAGCAGGCTCCAGGCTCTGAGCTGTCAGCACAGAGCCCAATGCGGGGCTAGAACTCATGAATGGTGAGATCGTACCTGAGCAGAAGTCCAACGCTTAACTGACTGAGTTAGCTGACCCAGGCGCCCCAATTTCAGTTTTAATATTATATTTGGTTTAAAATAGAGTTTAGGAGACATATCTCTTTTGTAAAGTAATCTTTGTGTTGGTTTTGTAAGTCATTTGGAAAATTACATTTTGATTTTTAACATTTACACCAACTTCCAAGTACCTTTTTATAGCCAGTTTATACTTTAACAATGAGGTATAAAGGCAATAATAGGAACCCTTAGCTGCTTGTTCTTCATGGTTGTCAGTAAAATTGATATAATTAGGCTTTCATGTAAGGAACTGGGTTTTGCTAATGCAAAAAAAAATCACTTCTGGTAACTTATTTGGGACTGGGCAAGTTGGAGTGACAGAAGCTTTAGAAGAAAAGTTTATGAAGTTTGTTGTTACAGAAGAACCATCTCTTATTCAAGGTAATTATCTGAAATTCTGAAGTGATCTTGCCTCTATAATAGTGATACATAGACATTTTTCAACGTGAAAAAAATATAGAGCAAGAGTATTCAAAGAAACAGACACTGCATTGAAACCATTAACAAGTTCAGTGGACATTATAGACCTGAAAGAAAGTGTGCATTAAATATTATATTAAATATTAAGGTATCTTTAACTGCAGTACCCAGAATCTGAATTTAAAAAATTTTTCTGAGTCGGAACTGAGTCTCCCCCTCCCCCACTCTACTGCCTTTCTTACAGAGTAGGAGCACGATTAAAGATACAAAGCCAAGTAAACCTGTGCATTATTTCACTAAAGCCATTGATTCTTGGGTTTTGGTTTGATTTCTAGTTTTGCAATTATTAATTGTCTCTGTATTCTATGTGAAAAATGCAATCCAGAATAAAAAACACAACTTTTTGTTATTCATAACAAAATTATTTGGTTTCTTTTTCAGAGCAGGTAGGGACAATAATATCAGAATTACTCTTAATCATGTTCAGCTTTAATTTTGGTTTGATTGTTTCTTTTCTAATTAACTTTCTTTTATGTTTTATATTGGAAAGAGAGAAAGAGAGAGAATGAGCAGGGGAGGGGCAGAGAGACAGAGACTGAATCCGAAGCAGGCTCCAGGCTCTGAGCTGTCAGCACAGAGCCGATGTGGGGCTCAAACTCACAAGCCGTGAGATCATGACCTGAGCCAAAGTCAGACACTTAACCAACTGAGCCCCCCAGGTGCCCCATGGTTTGATGGTCTCTAAATTGGTTTTCATTGAGCATCAGAATGCTTTTTGTCAGCTCTTGTTTGTCTTGTACCATTTGCTCCAGTGACGGTGCTCACAGGACAGCAGTCTTGTGCCCAAGAGAAGAATGTCAGTTAGTAGGCATAGAAGCCACCAGATGGCTCCCTCAGTTTTTTGAATCTCCATTTGGATAAATAAGTTGGCTTTCTCTGAAAAAATTACTTGAGTACATTTTGAATAATGCCCTAAAGCGGTAATGTGAGCAGATCTTCAAACTGAAGATAAATCAAATTGATCTTCAAACTGAATTTATAGGTTTAGAGCTGGCAGGGGGTTACTATACAAGATCATCAAGATGGTTCTTCTTCATGCATCCTGACTTACCATCTCCATCGGCTTTTCTTTTTAATTGCTTTTTTTTGCCCCGCTCGAAGTTGAAGTACCTCATATCTTGTTTCTTTTTCTTGTCATCTAGCCTTTCTTTAGTGAATATGCCTTAGAAGACTCATAACCGGGTCTAACCCTCCCAAAGACAGGGTTGGGAGTTCACACCCAGAGCAAAATATGGAAGTTGTGTGTTGCTCGTCGGAAATCAGCATTCTCTGCTAATCTCGTGTATTTGCTTCTCATAATTCTCACAATTGGGCATTTTCCTGTCTGGAAAGTACTCCAAAGCCCAATGGGATAGATTCTTTAATCAAAAGGAAATAGAAGCAAGGGATTATGGGACTGTTTTCTCATTGTCGTCAGAACACAACATGAGTTATATACCCTCTTAAATTTTAAGTGCACAGCGCAGTGTTGCTAACTGTAGGCGCAATGTCATGCATTAGATCTTCAGCTGAAGAAGCTGTAACTTTTTTTGATAACAGTCATTCTAATAGGTATGTGGTGATATCTCATTGTGATTTCGATTTGCATTTTCCTGAGGATTACTGACATTGAGCACCATTTCATATACTGGCCGGCCATTTGTATGTCTTCCTGAAGAAATGTTTATTCAAGTACTTTGCCCCTTTTCACAGTCTGGTTCTTTGATGTTTTTGCTGTTGAGTTTTAAGTGTTCCTTATAGATTTTTTAAATTAGCTATTTAAGAGATAGATGGTTTGCCAATATTTTCTCCCATTCCTTAGGTTACCTTACATTCTGTTGATTGTTTCCTTTTCTAAGCAGAAACTTTTTGGTTTGATGTCATCCCACTTGTCCATTTTTTGCTTTTGTTGCTTGTGCTTTGGTTTCATATCCAAGGAATCATTGTCAAGACTCATGTTAAGGAGCATTCCCCTATGTTTCCTGGGAGTTTCAAATCTTATGTTTAATCGTTATCCATTTCAAGTTGATTTTTGTGTGTAGTATAAAAATGGGTCCAATTTCATTCGTTGACATGTGGGTATCCAGTTTTCCCAGCACCATTTGCTGAAGAGATTATCCTTCCCACACTTCGTATTCTTAGCAACCTGTGGTTGATCAGTTGACTATATATGTGGTGCATTTATTTCTGGGTTTTCAATTCTGTTCCATTGGTTTCCATTTCTAACTTTATGCCAGGACCCCACTGCTTTAATTACTGACACTTTGTAATATATTTTGAAAGCAGGAAATGTGATGCCTCCAACTTTATTTGTCCATCTCAAGATTGCTTTTGCTATTGGGCATCTATTTTGGTTCCTTATAAATTTTAGGATTGCCCTTTCTATTTCTGTTTAAAAATGTCGTTGTGATTTTGATGGGAATTGCATTGATTGCATAGATGGCTTTGGGTCATATGGACAACAATATTAAGTCTTCTAACCCTGTGGGCACAACATGTTCTATTTCCTCGTATCTTCTTTAATTCCTTCCATCAGTGTTTTATAGTTTTCAGTATATCAGTCTTTCACCGCCTTGGTTAAGTTTATTCCTAATTATTTTATTCTTTTTGATGCTATTGAAATGGGATTGTTTTCTCAATTTCCTTTTTGGGTAGTTGTTGGGAGCCGTTTTGGGCTCGCAGGTGGAGAACCCTCCCTGTGTGGAAAAGGTTGAAGCAAAGCTCCCGCCAGCCAAAGTGGTGCCTAATCTTACCTCCTCCTAATAATCTTTCAGGCTTGGATTTCTTGAATTGCTCTCGTTGTCCTAAGGGATATAATGCTCTTTGGCTTTATGGCACATGGAAAAGGGGACCTGGAGTGCGATGTCTTGATGGATAAAATCTGAATGAGAGTAACCTGGCCAGAAGTAACCTCAAAGTTGCCTCTTGGGGATAGGTTATACAAATTGATCATACAGAATAACAGTTATGAGTTGGCTAGAAATTAGTAGGCGTTAGGCCCCAAGACTCCTTGAACCAAACTAGATTTTCCCTGCAGGAATCCCATTGGGTTAATCATCCCCTCAGCCCCACCATAAAACCTCAAGGCACATCTCGTAAGCTTCTCTCAGTATTTGATTAACAGACTGATAGGAAAGACTGTAAAGAGACTTAGGACCTTCCCCGGAGGTTAGCCTGGCCCAAAAGTTAGAAGCACCGTTTACAGATAAGGTACAAACAGTAGCCAAACAAAAGTAGCTACACATATCTTCACTGATCAACAACAAATATTGAGCAACCTCCCTGAGGTTAACATTTCACAAATCCTTTTGTAATTCTCATCCCTACACTCCCTGAAAATAAAAGGGCAATAACAAAATACTCTTGCAAAAGCTACCACAAAAGAATAGATAGACATGAGCCCTTACGATTATGGATAGAATGACTCCTAATCTACCTATAGTTGACTAACATAGGTCTCGAGGCAACAATGTATGTTGTTAAGAATGCCTTGTCACTGATGTAATGTCACTCTCTGCCTTTAAAAATAAAGACACTGAGACCAGCAGGGCAGAGATGCCAGAATTGCCAGGGCCGCCTGCTTGGTCATCAGACTCCATCTCTCTCGTGGCTCTCTCATTTCCTTTCACCCGACCGTCCGTCTTTCGTGGACCCCTAGATTCGCCGGAACAAGGACCCCGGCAGGTAGTTAAATGTTAGTGTATAGAAATACAACGGATTTTTGTAAGTTGACTGTATATCCCGGAACTTTACTGAATGTGTTTACTAACAATTGTGTTATGGAGTCTTTAGAGTTCTCTACATAGGAGATACTGTCATCTGCAGAGACCATTTTACTTCTTCCTTTTCTATTAGGATGCCTTTTATTTCTTTTTCTTGCCTAATTGCTCTCGCTAGGACTTCTAGTACCATGTTGAATAGAAGTGGTAAGAATGGGCACTCTCCTTTTGCCTGATCTTAGAGGACAGAAAAGCTTCCAGTTTTTCACAATCGAGTATGATGTTAGCTGTGGCCAGATATGGCCTTTATTATATTGAGTAAATAGCTTCTATACCTACTTTCTTGAGTGTTTTTATCATGAAAGGGTGTGAATTTTGTCAAATGCTGTTTCTTCATATATTAAGATGATTATGTCATTTTTTTATTCTCCATTCTGTTAGTGTGGTGCATCGTATTAATCAATTTACATGGGTTGAACCATTTTGTATCTCAAGGTTCAACTGCCTTTGGTCATGGTACACGATACCTTTAATGTGTTGTTGAATTCGGTTTGCTAATATTTTCTTGCTAAGAGTAGGTCATTAATATTTTCTAAAAGGATCATGGTACATGATGAATTAGATTTGCTAATATTTTCTAAATAAACATCTGTTAGGAAGTGTTACCTTGTCTTTAGTTTTTTGAAGAGTTCCAGAAGGATTGGCATATTCTTCCTTAAACGTTTGGTAGGGGCGCCCGGGGGGCTCAGCCAGTTAAGCGTCTGACTTCAGCTCAGGTCATGATCTCACCGTTCTCCAGTTCGAGCCCCGCGTCAGGCTCTGTGCTGACAGCTCAGGGCCTGGAGCCTGTTTCAGATTCTGTGTCTCCCTCTCTATCTGTGCCCCTCCCCTGCTCATGCTCTGTCTGTCTCTCTCTCTCAAAAATAAATAAACATTAAAAATAAAATGTTTAAATGTTTGGTACAATTCACGAGGGAAAGCATCTAGTCCTGGGCTTTTCTTTGTTGGGAGGATTTTGATTGCTAATTCAGTCTCCCTACTTGTTAATAGTCCGTGCAGATTTTCTATTTCTTCATGAGTCAGTCCTGGTAGGTTGTACATTTCTAGGAATTTATTCAATTCTTTTGGTTACTCAGTTTGTTGGTGTATCACTGTTCATAGTAGTCTCATATAATCTTTTCTATTTCTGTGACATCAGAATTTCTCTTGCAAAGTTTCTCATTAAAGATTCACCCTAAGAATGATTGAGCATCACCCATTTAATAAATGCACCACCTTAGGTCTCATGGTACAAGTTATCACAATGATGAGAGAAATACGTGAGGAGAAATTCACCCAATGTTTCTGGGGTCACCAGATGTGAGGCAAGCAGGAGTAGGCAGGCTGAGTTGAGCACACCTCCACCAATAATCCTCTCTCCTGTTTAGGGTTAGAACCACTTTGCATTGATCTTACTCAAAACCATTAACCAGAAAACTCTAGGAACTCAAAAAGTACCAAGTCCTAACAGTGAACCTGCGTCTCCCTGTCAACCTTACTCCTCCTTCAGTCAGTTTCTGTGTAGCAAGTTTCTTTTGCAGTTTCATTCTAGGGCAAAACCCGTATATAACTGTTAGCAGCTGTAGGGGCCCCCAAATAATTACTCAATCCAGTCTGTAGATTCCAGTCCTCCAGAAAGTATGACTGAGAAGTCTACATGAGACAAGTTTTAGAGCAGTACATCTCAGATTTTAGCACGCATAAGAATCATCTAGAGCTTTTGTTAAAGCAGAGATTCCTGGGTCCACCTTTAGATTCTGATTTAGTAGATCTGGTGGGAAAGGGGTATAAATTTGCATTTCAAATGGGCTCCCAGGTGATGGTGATGCGGGTGGTCCAGGGACTAGCCTTCAAGCAGAAAGACCTTTGAAAATAGGCTTTTCATCCTCAGTTTTTGCCACCTGTAGGGAGGAATGTCTTTGTAGGTAAACAGCAGGGTGCAGCAACATCAAACCATTTGCAGTCTGAACCACACGTGGTTTTATGTGACTTGAGACTCATGACTTTCATTAGGGTGTAAAGAAACTTAATTTGGTCCGCCTCCAGAATTCCTAGCAAAGAGCACTTTTGGGCTATCAATGCAAGAAGAGGAAGGGTATCAGAACATCCTAGAGAATTGTTCCTTCTTGGTTTTATGTCTTCAGTTACATCCAGAAGGAGATGATGGAGATATATCTCAAGACATCGTCCCATTAATAACACAGAATTGATGCCTGTTGTTGAACATGAGGAGACATGACGAGTGATGAGAAACATGCCAAGTCTGTGACCAGCCTCCTCCAGCAAGTCACTGCAAGGCCTTCTTACCGATCTTTCAACCCAACCATTGCTTCCGGGCAATGAGACCCAAAGGTGACATCTTAGATAAGATGACTGGTGACGGATTCTCTAATCTCAACTAAAGTAAACAGAGATCCCTTGTTCCAGGCCAGTGTCTGGCACAAAGCGCTGATTCTCTTAACAGAATTTTGACATGAAATAGGAGCCTTTATAAAAAGCCTTTTTTTTTTTTTTTTGAGAATGAAACCTCATCCATGGAGAAAATAATTTTTTCTCTTGAATGGCCCTGCAGAATCAATAAGGATTCATATCTAAGGCTTTTCAAATCCATGGAAAGGAGGCTGCTCTTGGCAGGTTATGCTGAGGAGCCTATTGTGTGTGCTATCATTCCTTAGCCCTTTCAGCCCTGGAATTAATTGCAGCCCAAGGACATACATCAAACCAAGCATGCGAGTCGTTCTCAGAAGCCAACAATAGGGCACCTATCTTCTGGAATTTATCAATTCACTCAGCAAAGATTTTTGGCAAAGACTCTGTGTGAGATGATATAACACAGGCCCTGCTTTGGGTGAGGTATAGATGTATACGCACAAATAATTGTTTATACCCCATTAGTAGCAGGCATTGAACCATCCCCCGGGTGCTGGGGCAGCATCAGGGTTGGAAGGATGGTATGGGGATGGTGGGTACAACCTTGAGGAAGGAGGATTTGCCAGGCAGAACCAGGATCTTCAAGGCCAAGGGACAGGAGTCTGCAAAAGCATGGACACATGAACGTATGGAAATGGGGACAGGGACCATGTGGCGACTCATGTAGTCTCATTGCCTACCCCCAGCTTCTGGGACCTTTCAGTCCCTCAGTAGTATTTGGAGACTGACTGCAATACATGTTCTTACAGAGTAGGACAGCCTTGATGAGAACGAGTGGTGTCTCTGCTTCCTCCTGGCTCCCTCCACATTCAGCTTATGAAAACACATGTAAAACTCCATATAGAAAGAATGGAATTTCTTCAGAAGAGACGTATGAGGGAGATCGCTTATCACTCGATTTTACACTGTTCATGGCACGTCAGAATCTGGGACTCTGGTATTACATAGCTGAGGGCTTCAAAATGCATGTTCCTTTCTCTGAACAGCATTCATCTATTCATTCATTCATTCAAAAAATATTTACTCAGCATCTTCTAAGTGGCAAGCCCTCTCTAGGCATCAGGATACAGCAGTGAACGAAACAGTCAAGGACCCTGCACTCACAGCGCTCATTACCTAGTAGCGGGAAACTCGTAGTAATAGGTAAACACTTAAATGATCAAGGGACTTCCAGGTGTGGTAGCGCTGTGAGGATCTTCTCTGTTCTTACTGAGTTTCCAGTCTTATGGCAGGAACAGAAGAAACAATCACTGAAGCGAATGCAGTCTAATTGGGACCGCTGGAAACAAAAGTGAAGACGAGGGGCGCCTGGGTGGCTCAGTCGGTTAAGCCTCTGAATTTGGCTCAGGTCATGATCTCACGGTTCGGGAGTTCGAGCCCTGCGTTGGGCTCTGTGCTGATGGCTCAGAGCCTGGAGCCTGCTTCGGATTCTGTGTCTCCCTCTCTCTCTGACCCGCCAGTGCTCATACTTGCTCTCTCTCTCTCTCTCTCTCTCTCTCTCTCAAAAATAAATAAACATTAAAAAATTTTAAAAACAATGAAGATGAGAAAATAGTAAACCATTAACAGATACTATCTAATAAATAAGTGACAGGTTACTGAAAGTGTTAATTAGCCCATGTCTCATGGCAGTAGCGTGGGAAGCTGTGTGGGCAGGAGCCGGCGGAGAGCGGAGATTGGGGCATGAAGGTAGAGGGGTGGTGTGGAGTCTCTAGTGGGAGGAAAACAGTGTAGACACAGGTATGAAGGCAAGAGCGAGTGTGTGTATGCAGAGACCAAAGCATCCAGGACACTGGGTTGTGGGTGTGCACCTGTGTGCACATTGAGTCACACACACTTAACTAATTTAGAATCACTATTTACAACTTTAGTTCACGATTATTTGGAAGGAGGCAGTCTACCATTTGGGAGCATGGAGATTTGTTTGCTTTTTGAACACCCTCTACAGGAGAATTGGAGAATTTCAGCTCAAGCAGGAAAAGGTGAGGTGTCCGCAGCTCAGAGAGGTTCAGGAGCTCTCCTAATCTAACACAGCTGGTCAGCGAAAGACCCAGAAGGTATCATGTTCAGGGCATCTCATCTCAGCTCGGAAAGAAGGGGAAGGTTCTCTACTTAAGGAGAGAAATTATTAAAACTCCCATAGACGTATCAGTTCTGTAAAAGCCTGCCGGTTGCAGCCCAGCACGGGTGAACGTGCGTCTTCTGTCGCTTTGAGCTCCTCACTCATCGGCCCGTGGATTGAATGGAAGCAGGACCTCCAGGAGGCAGGACATTTTTTTCTGTGAACCCAAAGTAAATTTTTTTTCTATTCAAATACACACATTATCATGTTCATGTTCGGGCAGTACTTTTAATATGTATGAGCAGGCTTTTGAGATGTATTTCTGGATCTGTATCTTTTTATCTTCGGTTGTCTTTTATCTTAAAAGTGTGAGGGAAATGGCATTGGCACAAACAGAGAAGGTCTGATGTTTGTGCTCGGGGGTTTTTACTCCCCTGAGAGTGTCCTGTCGTAACTAAGAGTAGGAGTCTCCTCACCAGGGGACTTGTCACCGCCTCAGATTTCTTATAGTTGTAACTCCGTATCTTCTGGTGCTTGTTGGACAAAGCCAAAATTTTGTGAATCTGCTTTAAAGAACACAGTTGGGGAGCCCGTGGGTGGCTTAGTCAGTTACGTGCCCGACTTCAGCTCAAGTCCTGATCTCACAGTTTGTGGTTCGAGCCCCACGTCGGGCTCTGTGCTGACAGCTCAGAGCCTGGCACCTGCTTTGGATTCTGTGTCTCCCTCTCTGTCTGCCTCTCCCAGCTTGCTCTCTTTCTGTCTCTCTCAAAAATAAATAAACCTTAAAAAATTTTAATAAAAATAAATATATAAAAGACTCTTTGTGGAAGTGTTCGTATCATAGAGCTTGATCGCGGGCAGTCGGCTGCCTGGGATCTAGCTGAAAGGCGATGCTCCTTCTGTCTCGGGATAAAACCCTGCCCAGCCTTACTTCTCTGGACCTTCCCTCGGGTCTAACCAGGTGACATAATACGCTCTTGCTCTGTCCAGATTTCTGCCACCAGAGATGTTTGGTGTAACTGTGGAAGTGTGAAAGGCACGTTTCCTTCTACCCAACTTTTTCAAAAATTTAAGTATCTCAGATAATAACTAAGCACGTCTGTCTAGCAGTCTGCAGCAGGAGAGCTGTGTTCCTGTTTAGCTCCATGGTTTGGGGGGACCCTGGGGAGCACCCCCAGATCCACAATCCTCTGTCTCTGAAATCAGCTTCCAGACCCCTGTCCTGGGTCCCCGCCAGGTCGGCACAGGCTCGAATCAGAAAATGTATGTCAAAGTGCTTGGTGGTCACAACTTTGGAAATCCTCGCCAACGTGAGGCATTAGTGTATTTCTATGCGTGAATGGATGGCAAAGCTCCTTTACATCTAAGCCCAAAAATAGGGTGTCTTTTTCCTAACCAAAAAGAACATGAAAATAGTCCTTTTAAAGAGAGAGTAAAATGTAACCTCCTCTCAGAAATATTAATCCAAAGAGGATTTTTAAAACTTCGTTCAGAGAGTGCGTTTTCAGCCGGAATTGTGACTAATCACACAACCGCTAACGACTCCCTTAGAAAGTTCTAAGTACCCACCGGCAATGTCAAGTGAAGCTTTATTTTCTCAACGTCCATCTCTCATCTTGGCATCTGGCAGGGGAGATTCGTAGCGTAAGGCACGTCTACACCTGTTCCTGAGAAGGAAAAAATGTTAAAGATTCCAAAATGGCCCATGTTTTCCTGGGAGATTAGACACTGCAGAATAGTATGGTGTTTGCATAGACTATTTCTCTTAGCGAAAATTTCTAATTCACACATGCTGCAGGTCAAAACAAGTTTTTTTCTTTTTTCTTTACTTAAGGTCGAAACCATTTTAATGCGCTTCTGAGTTCTTTAAGTATCAGACATATACCCAAAATAACATTCGCTGCGGAAGATTTCCAGTTTTGTTCTACCGTCAACGACCATCACAGAGTGAAATTTTGTTATCAGGTATTGCGTGTATTTAAATCAGTGGTGGGGCGCCTGGTGGCTGAGTTAGATAAGCGTTCAACTCTTGGTTTCAGCTCAGGTCGTGATGTCACGGTTCGTGGGGCTGAGCGCCACATCGGGCTCTGTGCTGAACGTGGAGCCTGCCTGGGATTCTCTCTCTCCTCCTCTCTTTGCCCCTCCCCCACTCGCACATGCACTGTCTCTCTTCTCGCAAAAATAAACGAGCATTGTAAAAGATAAAACTGATGGGTTCAACCCCCCCCCTACACACAGAGAACGTTTTATCATTTGTCTTTTTTTAAGCCCCGTTGTTTACACTATTTCCAGGCAGCACCTAAATTTTTCAAAATAAAATGAATACGAATTACCCTCCCCGCACACAACAAACTCACTGGAAAAGAGTTCCGTGGCTAAACTTTTCAGTATTTCACCACGACACACACGCCAGATACTTTCTCTAGCTATTGCATATTTCATCGGGATTCTTACCTAGCTGACAAAATAGAATCGACGACATTTAACATTATGAAGGGAATACTGAACTCAAATAAAAGACAGACTAGCCTCTCATCGACTCAAATTAGATCCGTCTTTGCCACAGCCTGGGGAGAGCCATGTTCCAGAAAACGTTCTATGGAAGCTACAATCGGAACATGTTACTCTTGGGGTGCCTGGGGGGCTCAGCTGGTTAAGCGTCGGACTTCGGCTCAGGTCATGATCTCAGGGCTTGTGGGTTTGAGCCTGGTGTCAGGCTCTGTGCTGACAGCTCAGAACCTGGAGCCTGCTTTGGATTCTGCCCCTCCCTCACTCGTGCTCTCTCTCTTTCTCTCAAAATAAATAAGCATGTTAAAGTTGGTATTAGTAATTTTAGACCTCCAGTCCATGGAGCAAACCATGCTGAAGACTTGGTATTATTTATTAAGTCCTCACACCATTTCTGTGCCGGTTCAGGAGCGGAGAATTGGAGAAAGAAGAGACTTGCCAAAGTGACACAGCTTGGATTTGTTGTCCCGTCTCCCAGTTCCCAAGCTGTACCTACGACAACTGTGGATTCCAAACAGAGGGCAGGATGTTGAGTCCCTACCTTTGTTTCCACCAGACTATCCCTCCCTTACTCGAAGGCTCTCTCTCCCTTTCTCAAATTCTTTGCATTTCTTTGTGCATCTGGGTAAGCGTCAATGGAACCAAGTTTCCTCTGAGCTGCACACGCAGGCCCATGATGATAAACCCGTGCCTCTGGCAGCTGAGCCAGGTCCAACGGCACAGCCCCCGGCTGCTCAGCCCAGGCGCCCGACAGGTGCGTGGCGCTGGTGGGCGATGGGACCCAAGAGCCGGCAGCCGAGGCTTTGCTGCTGTGTGAAAACTCGTTACCCAGGTGAGGGAAGCAAACTTCAGGCTCGTTTTGATTAGAGCAGGTTACAACGTAAAGACCTCTGCAGACTTTAAACCATCCCTTTCAAGTCCAGAAATACGAGAGAGGTTGTGACTCAAAACCATCAAGCCAGGGTGATGTGTGTGCCGAGGTTGAATAATCACGGGTCTGTGCCTATTCACAATGCTTCTTGATGTCTTGCTTCAGGGAGCATTTTTACTGACAGAGTGCGTGAATGCCTCAGCAGTTTGTGTTTTGACGTGCATCCTGGAACTGTGTATACTGCATTGGGATGATAAATCACCCAGAGGCGTAGGTTGCATACACTGGGATGAGGGGGGTCTTTGAGCATGCTTCTATACCAGGCAGGGACCCCCAGCATACGGTCTTAAATGCAACTCTCACCATTAAAGAAATTTTTAAAAAATTGATTATTCTCAAGGTCAGATTCTGGTGCATCTCTGTAGATCAGAGCATGCGTCTAAAAGCCACAGACTTTGTCAAACGCAGTGCATTTCTAAGCAGATTGTAGCCATTTAACCCAGAAAATGTGCTCAAATGCCTCCCTATGAGCAAAACAGAGATGCTACCTCCATAGGGCTGAGTTACATTTCCAGACTTGCACGGTGCATCGGAGGGCTGACAGAGTTGTGGTGTTGCATTTCTTAATAAATGCGGTAGGTTGACAATTTTTAAAATTAAAGATCTAAGGAAACACTGCCTGTTTTTCTAGCAACCATGTTGTGCCAGCATCTTGCCGGGACAGCCCTGTCTGCTTCGTGGTACTAGTTGGCTGCTGATCCGGGTCTTGGGCTGGGTGGGTTATACCTGTGCAAGCATTTGAAAGGTGTGACAATCTTAGTCCATTAGCTGGGCTCTGTCTGAGGCTAATAGCCACGGAAGGACCGACATAGTATGTGACTGTGAACTGGCATCAGAGCAGCAATAAGTGGCTTAACACGACCCACTTTCTAAGAACCGTAGGCTAGGAGTTACAGTCTTTTGGAAGAACTCCAATACTGCCTTGCTGGGGTGGTAATGAGACCAAGCAGGACACAAGTACAATCACTCTAAAAGACATGCTATCTCTGTGCTCTTGATGGTCGCAGGAGATAAGGCAGCCTGGGTTTTCCACCTGCCTTCTAACCTTCCCTCCCTCCCCTCGCTGGCCTGTGCTACAGAGCTGCAGACCTTGGCTGCCAAAGTCAATGATTCCATAGAGGTCGCCACTCTTGTTTGGCTTTGGGTATACGCTGTGTGTGTGTTTCCACCTTCGTTTGCTCTTTGGTCAGGTGTCTATTTACAGAAAAGTCTAGAAGAGATGGCAGTCCTGGAGATGATCATTTGTAGCAGCTTTTCTGAAAAGAAGTCATTGTAACTGCTACGAATTCTGTGACAAGGAAAAAAAATTAAAAGATACTCCAACACATGAAAAAACTAAAAGTAACTGAAATCATTCTTCCTTCCTTAAGTTCAGTATTTTGACTGATGCCGTCCTTCATGCCATCATGTCTGTGTTTGGGTATAATAGAATTCCCAGCATAACGGAGCTTTGGAACCTGGGACAGGGCAGTTCTGGGTGTAGTTTTCATTCAACAAATCATGTATAGTGTGTATGCAGTGAGGGCCTGAGATGGTTATAGGTTTCAAAACAAACAAGAGTCTCTGCCTCTCTAGAGGAGGTGAAATGGACAGCGCCAATAAAAATAATCAGTGAGTACAGTCTGTAGTATGGTGGGAGGTGCTAAGTACTCTAGAGAAAAGTAAGTGGTGCGGATTGATGAGGGTTCCAGGAGGAGATGGGATGTCAGGTACGAACCTCATTGAGCAGAGGACCTCTGATCAGAGACTTCAGGACCTGAGGGACAAGACAGAGTGGATATTGAGGAGGAGAAGAGCATTGCAGGCAGAGGGGAAAGTAAAGGAAGACCTGAGGTGAGAATATGCCTTGTGTGGCCAGGCAACAGCAGAGAGGCTAAAGTGGCTGAGGCAAGGAGAGGTAAGGGAAAGAGGGACAGACATAAGGCTCCAGCTGCAACAGTAGGACCACTTCTATAGGACTCTGTGGCCCTATGTGGAATATAGGACTTTGGGTTGACTCTGGGGAGAATGCAAGGCTACTGGAAGATTTTTAGCAGAGGGAAATTGTGATGTTTCTTTATAAAAGAATCACTCTGGCTGCCCTGCTATGTTGAGAATAGACTGTAGGGGGCAGCGGTGGACACAGGGAGACCATTACAAGGCTACTGCCCAAGTGACTCACTTAGGATGTGTTTCACACCAGGGTGGTGGCAAGGGAGATAAGCAGGTGTGATAGGAACCTGGATATATTTTGAGGGTCAGTAATATTCTCTGGCAGGTTGGTTGTGGACCAGTAGGGGCAAGAGAGGACTCCAGAGTGATGCCAGGATTTCTGCCCTGAGCAACTGGAAAGGAGGGAATTGCCATCAACTGAGATTGGGCAGATGGGGGTTAGAGCAGATCTGAAGGAAAGATCAGAAATTCACTTTTAGATATGCGGAGTCTGAAATGCCTGAGACCTATCCGAGTGGAGAGTTTGAACAGGCAGTTCAGTACATTTAGACTAGAGGTGTGGGCTGTAAATAGAACTGGCTTTGCCGGTTGTATTTTTATCTGTGACCCAGGATGAGCTCACTGAGGTAGTGAAGATAGACACAGAGGAGCATGAAGGACTGAGCCCTGGAACTCCCCAATATGGAGGCGCTGGGAGAAGAGGAAGAGTCAGAAAGGAGACTGAGAAGGAGCGAGTGGTGGGGGAGGCGGGAAATGAGATCCATACCTTGGAAAGTAAGTCAAGAAAAATCTTCCAGGGGGAAGGTGTGGCCGTTGATACCCGATGCTGCTGATGGGTCAGGTAGGTTGAGGACCAAGACTTGGCTGCTGTATTGGTGACCCTGATGAAAGCCTTCCAGTGAAGTGTTAGGGCACAACCCTGATTGAAGGTGAAGGTTTTAGAGAGCACTGTGGGGAAAGGATTTCAACGTGATCATGGAATGTGTGTTTGCGCTGCTTCCCTGCCAAGTTTCATTTTATTTTTTAATTTTTTTTTAATGCTTATTCAGTTTTGAGAGAGAGCATGAACGGGGGAAGGGCAAAGAGAGAGGGGTGGGGAGACAGAGAATCTGAAGCAGACTCCAGGCTCTGAGCTGTCACTGCACAGCCCGACACAGGGCTCAAACTCACAAACGGTGAGATCATGACGTGAGCCAAAGTCAGCCGCTTAACCAACTGAGCCCCTGTGTGTTTGTTTTAATGGGAGAAAGTACTGTATATTCATGTTCCAAAGACAGTGAGTCAGCAGAGAAAGGAGAAGGCTCGTACTATGGAGGAAAATAAGGGGAATCATTCAGATGGGTCTTTGTGTAGTGGACCCATAGAGGGTCTTTGCATAGAAGGGATGAGGTCTGGTGCCAATGCAGAAGGTCCGGTGTTAGAAGGATGGATGTAGTTGTCCAGGAAAGGGGAAGAAGACAGAATAACTTGGTGCAGATGCTTTATTTAGGGGGTGAGTCTATGGAAATTCTTCTCTGATTTTCTTAGGAAAGAAGGAAACCAGGTCCTCATCTGAGGTCTCATATGAGACTGGGGGAGGGGAAAAGTTGTGTAGGAAGGAGTCAGAAAGTAAATGGCCTGGAGACATAGAATATGACTGCCAGGCATTGTCAAAGGTCGGCATGGTCAGGAATTTGCAGGGACCAGTCAACGGGCTTGTGTGTCTTTCTGCCTCTGTGTTGAGCTGTACAGGTGCAGGCACAGAGTACATAGAGGATTGGCTACAACCAGAGTCATGACTTCGCCAGGTAAGTAAGACAAGGAGAAGAGCAGGGCTTATGGAAGGGGTGATTTTAATGAGTAGCTGTGGAATTTATGCTAAGTTAAGGGAGCAAGAGAGCGTATGGAGTTGGTTAAGGGCAGTGAAAAGATGGTGGATTGAAAAGACGGATTGGAGGCCCAATGGGTTGAAGGATTATTGGAGTCTGGGTACTAGAAGGAATGAGCTAGAAAGATTGAAGGTGGAGATGAAAAAGGAGGCTTGATGCCTGGTGTTTAGATTATGGAAGGGGTTACAGTTATTGGTGACAAGCAAGATCTCAGTTACAAGTGGGAGCATGAATGGATGATGAGGTTGGTGGAGGACTAAATCCTTGGATGATCCGAGAGGACCTTCATTCAAGACCCAAGAGTCCCATGCATGGACAGTGTCGTTTCCATGCATATTGAAATGACTAAGTATTAATGAGTTTGAAGAGTGTGACCATGAGTGAGGAGCTCAAATCATTGACAAATGAGGGAAAGTGATCTGGAGTCAAGCGTCAACAGCAACAGTGAGGGGCAATGGCGCTAGCTCGTGGTGGCAGGATCATCTATGTCATATGATCGACAGGCATTGGCATTGGCGCCACGGTGGACCTCACTTCAGATCTTTGCTCCACTACTACTGCCCAGCGAGTACTAACCCCTCTCATTCCTGGTTTCTTCGTCTGTTCAGTGGAGACAATAACAGTACATACCCCAAAGACTGGGCAATTCATGACGGTTAAATAAGACAATGTATATAAAATGTTAATAAGCACAGTATATAGTAATTACTTAAAATACCACTGTGATGTCCCTCCCCTTCTTTGAATCTTCATGTGAGACCCCGTGCCTCTGGTTTTGAGCATAGTAGCAGTTTGTCTTTCTATTTTTATGGAGCAGCAGCTGTTTGCAAAATATGGTTCCTTTGCCTTTGTTTCATAGCTTTTGCTCCATAATGGTGTGGAGGGGCAAATTCGAGAAGGATCTGCCAGGGAGAAAAGTAGTGCAGCTAGAATGCTATTCTGATAGCTGAGAGAAGCCATCTTCGTTAGCAGGAGAGGTGATGAAAACAAGGGGAGAGATTAGAAATATATTAAGAGCAAAAATAGACAGAATTTGAAACCTGTGTTAACAATGGGTGGAGAGTCATAGAGATGGTCTCCCAGGTTTCTGGCTCTGGTGACCACGCAGATGAGAAGAAAAGCTTGAAAGGGAGCTTCTAACACTTCCTGGCACACGGCTGCTTCATTGACTGAGTGAATTTCCATCAGATTTGGCAATAATCAGGACATGGATCCATTTTCGCAATCCTCAGCACATTGGGAATTACTGTCCCTCAGTGTATACAGCCACAGAAAAATTATAACACAAGGTAGTGTTTAAAAACATCACAATTAAAATGCTAACCAGTGTCTCTTTACTCAGTACATTTCCTTATGTTTGCCACAAACCCAGTCCAATTGATTTGTAAACATCATATACATTAGTATTCTTTGAGACGTATGGCCCAAATGGTTTCATGTTTCCAGAATTGAAGTTGTTTCTTTAGTCAATGAATTCAAAATAGACATTCATTTTATTGTGACTTCTAAAACTGTGTCTATCTATTATAAATGTACTCATTGTATGTGTGCTCACCTTCTAAATTATTTTAAAGGGTCTCCTGGGTGGCTTAGTCAGTTAAGCATCTGACTCTTGATTTCGGCTCAGGTCATGATCTCACAGTTTATGAGTTCAAGTCCCATATCTGACAGTGTGGAGCCTGCTTGGGATTCTCTGTCTCCTCCTCTCTCTGCCCTTCCCCCACTTGCATTCTTCTCATTCACTCTGTCTCTCTCATAATAAATACTTAAACATTAAAAAAATAAAATATTTTAAAGTTTTCGAAAGGCCAGAGGCCCAAAGACAAGAAGATCAGATCTTAAGCCTTGCCAAGGCTGTGTGTGATTAAGCCTCCTGCAGTGGCCTCCATTCAGATCCTCGTCTCTCGTGTTTCCCACAGAGCAATTGATTTGTGGTCAATTATAGACACATACCTCTTGGACTTGGCTGTAGGAAAATGTTACAGCCACATTGTGACTTGCTTCTACCAGGTACAGAGAACTTCATGGGTCTCTGTGCTCACCTCTCCCTCGCCCCGTCTTAGCTATATTCTGTTTCTTAATTTTGTTTTTCTTATATTATGTGTGCTTTCACTTTCTGAATTGCCAGCATCCTTCCCAGCTTCCTCTTTGGAACAGGGTTGGGCATAAAAAGTAGCTCCTTTTGATGGATTTGGGCATTTGGGCAGGTCCCTCTCTACTCCTAGCGGAGTGCCCGTCACAAAACATGTACTCAGTGAAGGTTTACTCGATACCATCTGTGTGATGGAGATATGATCTCAAACATTTGCCTACCACAAAGTTCCTTAGAAGGAGGAGGAGGAGGAGGAGGAGGAGGAGGAGAGAGGAGGAGGAGGAGAACAATGACTAGTATTTACAGAGCGTTTGCTCTGTGTCTAATTGTTTTTCAGAGTGTCTTCATCCTAACGATCCTTTGAGACCGCAGTTATTATGCCCATTTTGCAGATGTGAGTTCTGGAGTGGAAAGTACCTTATCCAAATTCAGGGAGCTAGAAGTAGAGGAGCGAGGATTGAGCCTCCAGCACCCGGAATCCTACAGCCACCCTGCAATACACCATCCGCACAATAAACTGGCCAAAGCATGTTTCCCTAGACAAACTTTGTAATGCTATAATTTATAATAGAAGACAGGAAATACATATTTGGCTTTTGTCCCCTGGCACAGAGCTCCCAAAACCATTGGAATTTTCTAAGTGACAAGAACAGCTACAAATGTCTTTGTTATGTTAATGTGGTAACTTTTGGAAAGCTGGGGGGAGGAGGAGCCAACCAGACATGAGAGCTTTGGAATTTGCAGTTCTACCCACCATATTTTCTGGGAAAGGAAGAGGGTCCAAGACTTTCAGTCACCAGTGGCCAATGATTTAATCATTCATGCCTATGTAATGACGCCTCCAAAAACCCCAAAAGGATGAGACTCAGATAGCTTCCAGGTTGGTGAACACAGGGAGGTTTGGGGAGAGTGGCGCGTAGAAACTCCACACCCTTTTCCATGTACTTTGCCCTCTCTTCCATCTAGCCTTTTCTGAGTTGTATCCTTTTATAATAAACCAGTGACCTAGTGAGGAAAACCAAACCAAGGGAGGGGGTCATGGGATACTCTGAATTTTGAGCCATTTGGTCAGAAGCACAGGTGACCATCTGGACTTGGCATTGGCATCTGAGGTTGGGGAGGAGACAGTGTTGTAGGACAGAGTCCTTGACCTGTGGTATATGACATTGTGGACAGTGTCAAAGTTAAGTTAAACTGTAGGACACCCAGCTGGTATCTGAGAGTTGTTTGGTGGTGTGGGAGAAGCATGTCATAGAGCTGGACACTCACCAGTCTGTGGAACCAGTTCTCTCAATGTGTTCTTTGGTCCACGTCACCAAAACCCATGTCAATTGGCCTGCTCAGACCTTGGAGCCAAGAGCAGTAGTCTGAGGTGCTCAGACTAGCAAATTCTAATCCCATCAGAGTTGTGGGATGGCAGAGTCAATCAGTGTTTTTTATTTTTATTTTTTTAAACAAAGAAATGATGAGGCACCTGGGTGGCTCAGTGAGTTAAGCCTCAGACTCCAGCTCAGGTCATGATCTCACGGTTCACGAATTCAAGCTCCGCATTGGGCTCTGCGCTGACAGCTCAGAGCCCGGAGCCTGCTTCAGATTCTGTGTTTCCATCTCTCTCTGCCCCTCCCCTGCTCACTCTCCAGTCTCTCTCTTTCAGAGTAAATAAACATTAAAAAAATTTTTTTTAAAGAAACAAAGAAATGAGAGAGCTGCACTTACCATGAAAAGACATGGTGGAAACTTAAATTCGTATTAGTAAGTGAAGGAAGTCAGTCTGAAAACGCCACATACTGTATGATTCCAACTCTATGACCTTCTGGAAAAGGCAAGACTGTGAAGACCGTGAAAGGAACAGTGGTTAGCAGGGGTTACTGGGGAGGGAGGGATGAATAGGTAGAGCCCAGAGAGGATGTTTAGGGCAGTGAAACTACCCTGTATGACGTCAACATGGTGGATATCCATGTCATCATACGTTTTTCCAAACCCACGGAATGTATGACACCAAGACTGACCCCACTCTAAACTGTGGACTCTGAAAGAGAATCATGCGTCCGTGCAGGCTCATCGAGTGTGACAAATGTCCCACTCTGCGGGGGGGAGATGTTGATGAGGAGGATGCTCTACATGTGTGGGGCAGCTAAGGGGTGTGTGGGAAATCTCAGTCCCTTCCTCTCAGTGTTGCTGTGAACCTAAACTACTCTAAGAAATAAAGTGTACTTAGAAGAAAGCTGTACTCTTGTACCCTTGACCTGCATCCTCCATTGCTATAAGGTTGATAGATGGCTGGCAGGTGCTCAGACAGCGAGGGAAAAAGAAGGATAAGCTGATTTTGATTGAAATTCCACTGTAGGTACCTTGAGGAATTTTCAAGAATCTCTGAGCCAGTGAATGCTGTGGGATCCTTTTGTTGAGATCTGGCACTGGCTAAAGGTGGTGCTGGCAGAGGGACCTAATGTGGAGGACAGCCAGATCTGCAGCAAGTCCCAAAATGTGCCATTTTTTATCTAGAGATTTCGATCATGGTGCCAGAAGCCAAAACTTCCGTGGAGCCTCTATGGCTTCAAGCAGTCCACAAGTTTCTTCCTTGAGGGAGAGAAGAGAGGCTATGCTCTCTTTCCTCCTCTCCTCCTTCCTCCTTACCTTACCATCCCCTCCCTTAAAGCCCCAGGCCCGCCCCCTGTGCCCTTTCTCCTGCCACTACCCTCCCCTCTGTGTCCCCATGGAGGGTACAAGAAGAGCACGTGATACAAGCGGCCTCGACCCAAGGGACCCGGGTCTGTAACCTTTGAGGAAAGAACTATTGTGTTACACTGGGTAGTCTTGTTCATTTAACTTCCAAAACTCAAAGACTATAATGACAGATGAACAATAAGAAAGCCAAGTGCATACACTTATGTATAAGTGCAGGTGTATGTAGCTGCTTGGATATATCCATACACTCTCATTTCATACTTTCTTTTCCTTTCCAGTCCTTTTTTTCCACCCCCCAAATTGCTTCTCTAGATGCATGACCCCATTGTCTACCTGGTTGCTCATGCTGGAAGCCGTCATGACATTTTATTTAGTTAAGACTCCTTTGCTTGCAAGTGAGAGGAACCTCAAGTAGAACTGAGCTCCAGAAGAGAGCCTCTTTAGCTCTGTTGATTCTCTTGTGTTCTTTCATTCTGTCTCCTGGCCGCTCTCACTACCTCCATTCTCCCAGTCTCTTGGTATGTCGGTTCATTCTCGCTGCCGTGCCGGAGCGTTGTCCCTGCAGTGGGAGGGCCATGGCTGCAGGTTTGACTCGTTCTGGCGTACCAACCCAAGAGAGGAGCGAGCACCCTAGAACAACTTCAGGATATGCAGCTTCCTGGAAGATGTGTTCTGGCTTAGTCTAAGTCACAGGACACTCACAAACCCTAAAGCTGTGTTTCGTAAATTGAGTTTGAACATTTAAAATGTTTATTAGCTCTTTCTAAGTCATCTATGTGATTCTTTGTATCTATTGCTCACTAATTACACGAGGTTACGATGTCGTCTTATTGGTGGAAAGGCTGCTAGACACACACCCCGCTCTCTCAAACCTTCTCCCCGCCTCCCATCCTTCCGTCCCCCCAACATCCAATTGAGCACTGAATTCTGACAATCCTCTTTCGCAGTGAGCTCTCAGACTCTTTTCTTCCCTCCCCTCCCTGTTGCTCCTTTAGACAACTTCCTTCATCTTTCTGATCTACTGGAATAGCCTTTCGATGGCTTCTGGCACGTCTTAGCCCTGGACATAACCTGAGACATGAGATCTCTGTGCTTTAGAGCACTATCTCTAACGCCAGTAGGATAAAATCCCAAGGCCTTCTCTCCATGATTTATTTGGCCACTCCACTAAGATCTATGATGATAGATAACATTTCTATCATCAGCCCTTCATATTGTGAATGTTTATTTATATAGTCCTGAGTATAGAGTACAGTTTATTGAAAATTATCAATAATTGTCAGTTATTACCACATCCTAGATTCTATAGCTTTCTCCTCACTTTTAGGGAATATGAGCTATGAGATCAGCACAAATAATTAAGAAATACTTGAAGAATGGGTGTTGTAGTACCTCAAATAAACTAAAATACTGCCCCTTGAGATTTATTGACCTCATGTGCCTGTTATGTAACACGAGACTGAGATACCACACCCAAACAAACTCTAGAAGGAGTAAATCATATAAAACAGCAAATCAAATCACAAAAATCTCTGGGAAGAATTATTTGTGAGATCTCCGAAAGAGGGAAGACCTTTCTTCCATGAAAGAAATAGAGAATATGTGGACAGACTGAATGACCTGATCAAATTGAAAGCACAAGTAGGAGATAAGGCATAAGGATAAAATTAAAAGTCAAATAGAAAACTGTGAAAAATATTTCAAACGTGGATAGACCCCAGGGTTAATATCCTTGCCATACTAAGAGTTCATACTAATTTCTACCACAAGATGCTTACCCTTGTGAAATGACTAAACAAAAAATATAGTCACATAGATAGATAAGACATGGGTAATAAACCTGTAAAATGTTCCAACTTGCTAGTAGTTAGAGATATGCAAATTATAGCAGCATGTGCGAGTATGTGTGTGACCTATAAAATGAAAAAAAATAATTAATTTTGACAAGGAGTCAGGCATTCTGTAGGAGACTGTTGGTAGGAATGAAAATGAGCACTTCCTTTCCTTCTAGTGTCTTGTCCAAGAACTATGGTTCTTTCTAGGAATGGAACCCAAAGGCATCATCCAAAATATAAACAAAGATATTTATACCAAGCTAGTCTCATTTTTATAACCAAAATATCCTCAAGGAGTGTATCGTTAAAATATTTTTTTTAATTTAAAATAGTTTATTTTCAAATTGGTTTACATAAAACACCCAGTGTTCATCCCAACATGTGCCCTTTTTTAATGCCCATCACCCCCTCTCCCCCCCACCCATCTCCCTCACCCTCAGTTTGTTCTTAGTCTTTGAGAGTCTCTTATGTTTTATCTCCCTCCCTCTCTGTGTCTTTTTTTTCTTTCCCCTCTTCCCCTCCCCCTGGTTTTTGCTTAGTCTCACCAAGTCCACCTATTCGTGGAAACATCTGGTATCTGTCTTTTTCTGACTGACTTATTTCACTTAACATAATACCCTCCAGTTCCATCCATGTTGCTACGCATGGCCAGATTTCATTTTTTCTCATTGCCACATAGTAGTCCATTGTATATATGTACCACATCTTCTTTATCCACTCGTCAGTTGATGGGCACTTAGTTTCTTTCCATGTTTTGGCTATTGTCGAAAGTGCTGCTATGAACATTGGGGTACATGTGCTCCTATGCATCAGCAATCCTGTGTCTCTTGGGTAGATTCCTAGCAGGGCTATTGCTGGATCATAGGGTAGCTCTATTTTCATTTTTTTGAGGAACCTCCACACCGTTTTCCAGAGTGGCTGCACCAGTTTGCATTCCCACCAACAATGTAGGAGGGTGCCTACTTCTCCACATCCTCGCCAGCATCTATAGTTTCCTGATTTGTTTATTTTAGCCACTCTGACTGGTGTGAGGTGGTATCGCAGTGTGGTTTTGATTTGTATTTCCCTGATGATGAGTGACATTGAACATCGTTTCAAGTGTCTATTTGCCATCTGAATGTCCTCTTTGGAGAAGTGTCTATTCATATCTTCCAACAAAACGAATAGGCAACCAACGGAATGGGAAAAGATCATCGCAAATGACATATCGGATAAAGGACTAATATCTAAAATCTATAAAGAACTTACCAAACTCCACACCCGAAAAACAAACAACCCAGTGAAGAAATGGGCGTTAAAATATTTTTAATCACACTTGGTATTGTGAAAACCTCAAAAATATTTTATGAAATATCTTTATTAATGTTAAGAAACATTTGTTATATAATATTACTTGAAAAGCTTAATACAGGGGCACCTGGGTGGCTCAGTCGGTTGAGCGTCCGACTTCGGCTCAGGTCATGATCTCGTGGTTCACGACTTCGAGCCCCACATCGGGCTCTATGCTGACAGCTCAGAGCCTGGAGCCTGCTTTGGGTTCTGTGTCTTCCTCTTTGTCTGTCCCTCCCCAGCTAATACTCTGTGTCTCTCTGTCTCAAAAATAAATAAAACATTAAAAATTAAAAAAAAGAAAATCTCAATACAAAATTATATATATGTGTGTGTGTGCGTGTGTGATTTGATCTCAGTATAACTTAGATAACAGATTGAGAGGTTAAAGTCGATGTGTTTATTGTGGCTGTCCCAGGAGGTAGTTTTGGGTGATATTTTAAAGTATTGTACATTTTGTGTGCGTGCCATGTTGTCTCTAATGAGCATGTATTATTTGCAACCAGAAAATTCGAAAGGCCTCTAACTGTATGATACTCTCTGACTTTGTGTTCATTTCACCTTAGCTACTAACCAACTGAGTTATTTACCCTTCTGTAACCCAGGGACTTCATCCTTAAACCAACACTGGTAATAGCTTGCCTTGTGAGAAGAAAGTGACATTTACATGTTTGCACAAATAAATGCTTTTTCCCAGCTTTTGAGATATAATGGACACATGATACTATATACATTTAAGGTGTACAATGTACGTTGATACATGAAAATGTAATGTGAAATGATTAGAATAAGGTTAGTTAACACATCCTTCACCTCACGTAATTATCATTCCTTTTTGTGTGTGGAGAAAACACTTAAGATCTACTCTCTTAGAAGCTTTCAAGTGTATAATACAATATTATTAACTGTAATCACCACATTGTACATTGAATCCCCAGAACTGACTCATCTTATCAATGGAAATTTGTACCCTTTGACCAACATTTGCCCATTTCCCTTACACCTCCACACCTGAAAACCATGATTCCACTCTCTTGCTTCTGTGAATCTGGCTTTTGTAGATTACATGTGTGAGAACATACAGTATTATCTTTCTCTGTCTCACTTCTTTCACCTAGCATAATGCCTTCAAGGATGATCTATGTTGTCACAAATGGAAGAATTTCCTTCTTTATGGTTCAATAATATCCCACTTTATGTATATATACCACATTTTCTTCATCCACTCACCCCTCCATGGACACGTAGGTTGTTTCTATGTCTTGGCTAGTTTGAATAATGTTGCAGTGAATCTGGGGGTGCCAATATCTCTTTGAGAAAGTGATTTCATTTCTTTCAGATAGATTTATCCAGAAGTGGGATTCCTGGATCATGAGGTATTTCTGTGTTTAATTTTTCGAGGCACCCTCCATACTATTTTCCATAGTGGCCGCACCAATTTAATTTCCAACAGCAGTTTTCTGGGGTCCCCTTCTCTAGCATCCTCACCAATACTTGTTATCTCTCATCTTTTTGATGACAGCCTTTCTAAAAGATGGGAGGTGATATCTCCTTAGTGTTTTGATTTCCATTTTCCTGATGATTAGTGATGTTGAACATCTTTTAACGTACCCGTTGGCCATTTGTATGGCCAACTTTGGAAAAGAAGGTTTATTCGGGTCCTCTGCCCATCTATTAATTGAATTATTTACAGTTTTTTGCTATTGAGTTGTATATATTCCTTATATATTTTGGATATCGACCCCTTCTCATATATATGATTTGCAGATATCTTCCCCCATTTGGTGGATTGCCTTTTCATTTATTATGCTGGGCAGAAGCTTTTTAGTTGGATGTCCCACTTGTTTATTTTTGTTTTTGTTGCCTGTGCTTTTGATGTTACATCCAAAAACTGATTGCTGAAATCAGTGTCTCATAGTTTTTCCCCTGAATTTTCTTCTAGAGTTTTGTAGCTTCAGGTCTTTCACTTAAGTCTTTAATCCATATTCACTTAAGTTTTGTGAGCAGTGTAAGGTAAAGGTCCAATTTCATTCTTTTGCATTGAATGTTCAGTTTTCCCAACACCATTTAATGAAGGGACTGTCATTTTCCCATTGAGTATTCCTGGTTCTCTTGTCAAACTTTAGTTGGCCATATATTCATAGGTTTATTTCCAGGCCCTCAATGCTGTTCTCTTGGTCTATGTATCTGTTTTTATGCTGGTACCATGCTGTTTGGATTACTGTAGCTTTGCAGTATGGTTCAACATCAGGAAGTGTGATGCCTCCAGCTTTGTTTTTCCTTTCCAGGATTACTTTAGTTATATGGGGTCTTTTGGAGTTTCATATGAGTTTTAAGATTGTTTTTTTTTCTTCTATTTCTAAGAAAATATCAGTTGGAATTTTGATGGGAATTGTCCTTAAAAATTTTGTTAATGTTTATTTATTTTTGAGAGACAGAGCATGAATGGGAGAGGGGCAGGGAAAGAGGGAGACACAGACTCTGAAGCAGGCTCCAGGCTCTGTACTGTCAGCACAGAGCCGAACTTGGGGCTCAAACCCACGAACTGCGAGATCATGACCTGAGCCAAAGTCAGATGCTTAACCCACTGAGCCACCCAGGCGCCCCTTGGTGGGAATTCTGTTGAATCCATTCAAGTACTTTAGGTGGTCTACATATTTTAATGACATTAATCTTCTGATTTATGAACATGAGATATCTTTTCATTTATTTGTGTCATCTTCAGTTCCTTTTATCAATTTCTTATAGTTTTAGTGTAGTGATCTTTTGCCTTCTAGGCTAAATATGTTCCTAAGTATTTTATTTCAGTTTTTAGATATCTTAAATGGGAATATTTTCTTAATTTCCTTTTGGATAGCTCATCGTTAGTGTATAGAAATATAATGGACTTTTGTATGCTGATTTTGTATTTGCAACTTTACTGCATTCTTTTATTAGTTGTAACAGTTTTTTGGTGAAGTCTTTAGGGATTTATCTACATAAGATCATATTATCCATATTATCATTACTTCTTCCTTACCTGTTTGAATGCCTTTTATTTCTTTTTCTTGCCTAATTTCTCTTGCTAGGACTCCCAGGACTAGGTTAAAGGCAGGCTTTGGGAGTGGGCACCTTTATCTTGATCCTCGTCTTAAAGGAAAGGCTTCTAAACTTTCATCATTGAGTATGTGATTTCTGTAGGCCTATCAAATATGGCTTTTATGATGTTCAGGGATATTTCTTCTATTCCCAGTTTACCAAAAGTTTTTCTCATGAAAAGATGCTAAAATTGTCAAATGATTTTTCCTCATCTATTGAGAAGATCATATGATTTTTATCTACCATTTCGTTAATGTAGTGTGTCACATTGATTGGTGTATGTTGAACCATCCTTGGATACCATGGATAAATTCTACTTGATCATGGTGCATGATCTTTTTAATGTGCTGTTGAATTCAGTTTGCTAGTATTTTGTTGAGAATTTTTGCATCCGAGTTCATCAAGCTGGCCTGTAGTTATCTTGTTGTGTCTTTTTCTGGCTTTGGTATCAGGGTAAGACTGACCACATAAACTGAGCTTGGTAGTAATGTTGTTTCCTCTTCAATTATTTTGGAAGAGTTTGAGAAGGCTTGGCATTAATCCTTCTTTAAATGTGTGAAAGAATTCACCAGGGAAACTATCTGCTCTGAGCTTCTCTTTGTTGAGATGTTTTTAACCACTAATTTAATCTCCATACTTGTTATTTGTCTGTTCATATTTTCTATTTCTTCTTGAATTGGTCTTGGCAGGTTATGTGTTTTAAGGAATTTATCTATTTTTTTTAGGTTATCCAATCAGTTGGTATATAATTATTCATAGTAGTCTCTTAGTATCCTTTTCATTTCTGTGGTAACAATTGTAATGTCTGCTCTTTTTATTTCTGATTTTATATGATATTTTTCCTTTATTATAGTTAGTGTAACTAAAGATTTATCAATGTCATTTATCTTTTCAAAAAACAGCTCAGGTTTCATTGAATTTTTCTGTTTTCCTGATCTCTATTTCAGTTATTTCTGCTATCATCTTTGTTTCTTTCCTTCTGTTAATTTTGTAGTTATTTTCTTGTGCCTTAAAGTGTAAAGTTAGCTTTTTAAAGATACTTATTTTTTATTTCTGTTTTTCTTTATTTTATTTTTTAAGTTTTATTTAAATTCCAGTTAATTGTCAAGTAGTGTAATATTAGTTTCAGTAGTAGAATTTTGTGATTCATCACTTATATACAACATCCAACTCATCACAACAGGTGCACTCCTTAATACACATCACCCATCCCCTGCCCACCTCCCTCCATCAACCCTCAAAACTCCATTTGTTCTCTATGGTTAAGAGTCTGTTTTATGGTTTGCCTGTCCCTTTGTTTCCCTATGTTCATCTGTTTTGTTTCTTAAATTCCACATACGAGTAAAATCATATGGTATCTGTCTTTCTCTGACTGACTTATTTCCCTTAGCATTATGCTCTCTAGGTCCATCCACATCGTTGCAAATGGCAAGATTTCATTCTGTTTTATGGCTGAGTAATACTCCATGGTATGTATGTATATACATACATACAACAACTTCTTTATCCATTCATCAGTTCATGGACATTTGAGCTCTTTCCATAATTTGGCTATTGTTGATAATTCTATGATAAATATTGGGGTGCATGTGCCCCTTCAAATCAGTATTTTTGTATCCTTTGGGTAAATACCTAGTAGTCCAATTGCAAGGTCATAGGGTAGTTCTATTTTTAACTTTCCTTAAAAAATTTTATTTGAGAGAAAGAGGGAGCGAGAGAGAGTCTGTGAATGGAGGAGGGGCAGAAAAAGCAGAGAGAGAATCCCAAGCTCAGCGTGGAGCCCAATGTGGGGCTCGATCTCATGACCGTGAGATCATGACCTGAGCCAAAATCAAGAGTTGATCACTTAACTAACTGAGCCACTCAGGTACCCCTATTTTTAACTTTATGAGGAAATTCCATACTGTTTTCCAGAATGGCTACACCAGTTTGCATTCTCGCCAACAGTGCAAGAGGATTCCCTTTTCTCCATATCCTTGCCAACATCTGTTCTTTCCTGTGTTGTTCTTTCTTTTTTCTTAATATAAGCATTTATCTCTGTATTTCTAAAACTTCCCTTTAGAACTATTTTTACTGTGTTCCATGACTTTTGGTATATTGTGTTTCCACTTTTCATTTGTTTCAAGTTTTGTTTGTTTGTTTGTTTTGGCTTTACTTTGATCCATTGGTTGCTCAGGAATGTTTTGTTTGATGTCCAGTAATTTGTGAATATTCCAGTTTTTCTTCTGTTTTTCTAATTTCACACCACTATAATTAGAAAAGATACTTGGTATGATGGTATGATTTCATTCTTCTTACATCTGCTCAGACTTGCTTTGTGACCTAATATATGATCTGTCCTGGAGAATATTTTATGTGCTCTTGAGAAAAATGTGTACTCTGGTGCTGGAATGTCTGTGTATGTCTGTTAAGTCCATTTTGTCTAAAGTATAGTTTAAGTCTAATGTTTCCTTATGGTTTTCTTTCTAGAAGAATCTGTTGAGTCTATCATTCTCTCTTGGCCTTTAATGGCTCTGATGAGAAACCCCCTGATAGCCATATGAGAGCTTGTGTCTATGAGGTGATTTTTTTTTTTTTTTGCTCTTGCTGCTTTAAAAATTCTTTGTCTTTGATTTTTGATAGTTTTATTATAACATGTCTTGGAGAATATCATTTTGGGTTGAAATTTTGGGAAGATATAAAAGCTTCATGAACGTAGATGTCCAAATATCTCTAGGTTTTGGAAGTTCTCCATCACTGTTTCTTCAAGTAAGCTTTCTGCCTCTCTTCTTTTTGCGGCTCTCTGATAATACTTACATATTATGTCTCTTAATGCTATTCAATAGTTCACAAAGACTTTCTTCACTGTTTTTTATTTTTTTCCCCTTTGTTGTCCTCTGACTGGATCATTTTGAATGGCCTGTCTTCTACTTCACAGATTCTTTCTTCCACTTGATCTAGTCTGATGTTGATACTTTCTATTGCATTTTTTAATTTCATTCACTGTATTTCTTGGCTCCAGAATTTGTTTCTTTTTTATGATGATTTCTAGCTGTTAGACTTCTCATTGTGTTTGCATATTGTCTTCCTAATTTTGCTGAGTTGTCCTTTTACATTTCCTTGTAGCTAACCGAGCTTCCTTAAAACAACTTTTTTGAATTCTTCATCAAGCAAATAATAGATCTTCATTTCTTTGGGGTCAGTTGCCAGAAAATTATTGTTTTCTTATGATGGTATCATGCTTCCTTGATTTTACATATCTCCTAAAGTCTTGCTTTGCTGTCTTCACATTTGAAGTGAAGTTATCTCGTCCAGTCTTTACTGACTGGCTCCAGAAAGAAAGAAGTTCCACTGGCCCTGCTAGGGATTCTGAGGCTTTCTCAGACCTTTTCTATGGATACTCTTGCTCCATATTTCTGTTCCTTCTTAGGAAGGAATTCTTAAGATTGTATGCCTTCTCTCAATTCTGCAACATCATGCCAGGTGCTGACAGCCTCCTATTTGTTGTTTTCCCATGGGCAGTGCTGGAAATGCTCAAGTTTAGGGTCTCTATCTCAGTTTCATAGAGTTGGCCCAGCTTTTCACACGTGTTCACTAGCCATACACAAAGACTTACTCTTGCCCCCATTCAGGATGTGCATAAGGAACTGGCCACAAGTTGGAGGGCTCAGGTATAGAGAGCATTAGGGGTGCCCCTTGGCCACGTGGCAGGATCTGAAGGAAAGCATCCCGAAAGGCTCATGGTGGGCTTCCTGATAGAGTCAGTGAAGCAATTAATAGGATCTCTGTCCCTTGGAGGGCATGGAAGAGTCCTGGCTACTTGTCTGCAAGCATCTTCTTGCCTTTCAGCCATCCAGCATACCACACTTTTCTAGTAGGGTGAGGAAGAAGTGGGTCTCTCTGACGGGGTTGTGCACATCTAGGGAAGCCTGATGCTTGCTCATATTTTCTCATTGCACCAGAGGGGAGAAATCGTGGACCAAAAGGTCTCCCTTGGCCCTGAGATGTGCCACCTTGGGAGAGGGATGACACTGGACAAGCTAAACTATTCCTCTTACCCTCTTCGATGGGTCCCATCTCAGACTTTTTTTTAAGCTCCAGTCATATGCTGGAACATCTTCTCTGGACTCTTAGACTTCTGCAAAGGCATTCTCACTGTGGATCACTATCAAAATATGTGTTCATTGGAAGAAAATAATAGAAAACTCATATTGCCATTTTTATCTCACAGATATTTTTAAAAAGTAAAAGGCTGACAACAGTTATGAGTTGAAACATGATACTGTTTGTGCCAAATGTTTCCTAACTTGTAAGAATATTATATAATAGCATAGTCAGAGAAGACAGATACTATATGATCTATCTTATATGTAGAATCGAAAATTAAAAATAAAAATAAAAATAAACCAACCTCATAGGTGTGGAGAATAGATTGGTGGTTTCCAGAGGCAGGGGCACGGGAGGTGGGAGGTGGAAAAAATGAGTGAAGGGAGTCAAAAGGTAAAAGTAAAGTAAGACGAATATGAACAATTTTAAAAATAGTTAGCCTGGTAAAGGGATAGTGCTGTTTGCTATTTCTTCCCATCATCCGGAGTTTCGTTTTCCTGATTTCTCACTGGGTACTCCTCTGCCTGCGCCCAAGAAATCCCCTGTTCTCCAGGGTTTGGGCAAGGTGTGCACAGAGCAGCCTGTGGGAGAAATTTATAGAGCAGCCTGTAGGAGAAGATTTTTATGTTATGAGTAAGTGATACATTCATGGAGGTAGCACATCAAGGGAGAAAGACAAGGTCAGAAGCGGGAGATGGATTCAAAAAGGCAGGACAGGGGCGCCTGGGTGGCTCAGTTGGTTGAGCGTCCGACTTCGGCTCAGGTCGTGATCTCGCGGTCTGTGAGTTCGAGCCCCGGGTCGGGCTCTGTGCTGACAGCTCAGAGCCTGGAGCCTGCTTCACATTCTGTGTCTCCCTCTCTCTGCCCCTCCCCCACTCATGCTCTGTCTCTCTCTGTCTCAAAAATAAATTTAAAAAAAAAAACATTAAAAAAAGGCAGGACAGATGGATAAACAGGCGGGCTTACAACTAGAGAAACTAAGAGACCAAAAAGGCAGAAATGGGTAAACCAAGGCAGTTCTGCAGCAATTTGTAAGAATTTGGAAGGCAGTGCCTCCTCTGGGGAGATCTATTTTCACATAGGACAACACACCCCATAGTGCTAGGTACTGAGCTGGACCTAGCATAACAAAATCAATAATTTAAAATCTCTTTCGTTGAGGACACTTCAGCATTCATGAAATGGGGCAATAGAAGTTAGTGATGGTAAGAGAGCCAGAGATTTCTAATAAGATTTGGGATTTTTTTTTTTTAAGCAAGGCAATTTCAGATAATTGGGTCCTGGGCTCCCTAAGGAAAGGGGATTTTCCAGATGATCCTTTTGATGTAACAGACAGAATATGTGGAATGTTCTCTGAGATGTTAGCGTATCGGTGACTTTAAATAATTTAATCACTGAAATCTTATTATCCTCCTGCCTGTGGGCTTTCTAGCAGAGAGTGCAATTATATTAAACGTAGGAAATAAACGGACTCTAAATTCAAGTGCGGGTACAGACTTACTTGGCATCTCATTGCCTTTCTGAGAGTCTCATTACTCTCAGATTCCTTGTTTGCCTTTCTTCATGCTTGGCAGAGACTGTACACAAGTCTTAAAACGATTGCAGACAGTCGGGGCAAGAGGAGACCTTCTGAGTTCAACAACCCATGTGCACAGATGGGCAAATGTATCTCAGTCCTTAAGGAGGAGCAAGGAAGGTGCTGGTAAAGATGAGCCAGGGTTCTGCTGTAGAACGCATCGAACAACAAATTTAGTATCAGCTACACAGTCTGTGAAACATCAGATCTGTTGTTCCTAGAGTTTGTGGTATTTTAGTTTGGGAAATTTCAAGTTTATTTTACTCCTTATTATGAAGATTTTTAAACGTTTGCATACATAGAAAGAATATATAATGAGCCTCAGTCTTAGATTGGGTTCCCTGGAAACAGACTCTGAAGCACCGGTTTGGGTGCAGGTGGTTTTCTGCAGAAAGCTGTCGTGATCCCCATCTGCAGGGAGTGAGGGAAGCAGGGCAGGGCAGAGGGAGATGCTGAGCTGCAAGGCGGCCTCGACAAAAGCCTCAGCCAACTCTGGGGGCTCTGGATGGGCATGGTTCTTAAAGGATCTCTCTTTCCTTGAAACAAGTGTCTGCTGTTTGCATGTGGTTTCTGCCCAGAGAGGGAGGCACAGCCTTGGACAAGCAGCACTCTTCTGCTAAGGGAAGTGCCTTTGTAGGGACCCAGCTAAGAGCCTTCTTCAGCCACCACTTCCTCATCTAGGGTGGCCTGAAGCGGAGCACGAAGTGTCACATGACAGTGTCTGCTCCAGTCACCCATCACTCAGCTTCTACTCAGCCTAGAGCCCATCTTGCTTTTTGTCTACCTCCACCCACTTCTGCTCCTTCCAGCCTCATGGTTTCTTTATATTTTGTTTTCTCGGGGAGCACCTGGGTGGCTCAGTCCGTTAAACATCTGACTTCAGCTCAGGTCATGATCTTGCAGTTTGTGAGTTCAAGCCCTGCATCGGGCTCTGTGCTGACAACTCAGAGCCTGGAGCCTGCTTCAGATTCTGTGTCTCCCTCTCTCTCTGCCCCTCCTCCACTCATGCTCTGTCTCTCTCTCTCTCTCTCTCTCTCTCTTTCTCTCTCTCTCTCCCCCAAATAAACATGAAAAATTATTTTTTGTTTTTTTTGACAGTTTATTGAGGTATAATTTATATACCATAAAATTCACTCACCTTAAGGGCACAACTCAGTGATTTTCAGTAAATTCACCGAGTTATGTAACCATACCCCCAATCCAGTTTTAGAATCTCCTTATCACTGTAACCACACACTCCCTTTTTAAAATTATTCCTGGTATAGTTTGAAGCAAATCATTTTAGTGAGGTTTTAATGCAGTTAGGTTCTTAACTGAAGGAAGCTATTGATAGGAAAAAGAAAAGACACATTTATATGAGTGAGGTCCCATTTAACAGTTATTTGAGGTCACAGCGTGTAAGATGTTGGGAGGTGTAATGAAGGCTCTTTCCAGAGAGAATGACTTTCACTCCCTTTAAGTGAGTTATTCCCAGAGGTCATCTGAGAATACCACATCTGACAGACGGCTCTGCACATTATAGTTCTAGTGCATTCCTGAAGAGAACTCGTGTCAGAGACAGGGAGCTATTCAAGCTAAATGTGTACAAGCCAGCAGGCAGTAAGAGAGGGCTTTCTAAAAAAGGAAATAGCAGTTCCAATGAGAGACCACCTTTGTATAGCATCAGAAAGAAGAGAAGGAATGGATACGGAGAAGATGGAAATGATAAACCAAGACAAAGGGGAGAAATTCCATTTATTGACTGGCCAGGGCAAAAGCCAAGGCATTTTCTAGGGTTCGTATAAAATCCTTCGCACATTTGTCATCCTGTTGATAAAATAAGTGGTCTAGAAAAACAAAAGAGAAGATTTTTAAAAAATAAAATATAACTCACTACCATAAAGTCACCTTTTGAAGGTATAAAATCCAGTGGGTTTTAGTATATTCACTAGATTGTGGAAACATCACCGCTATATAATTCCAGAAACTTTTCATCACTCCCCAGATAAACTCTCTACTCATCAGTGTTTACCCACCCTTCCATCTCTACCCCACCCCCAGCCTTTGGCAACCACAAATCTCTATAGATTTGCCTATTCTGCACATTTCGTATAAATGGAATCACACAGGATGTACCCTTATGTCTCATTTCTTTCCCTCAGATAATGTTTTCAGTATGTTTGCCGTGTTGTAGTATGTACCAGTACTGAATTCCTTTTTATGGCTGAATAATATTCCTTGTGTGAATTGTGTGCATATATCTCATATTGTTAATCCAGCCAATCAATTAGCGGCCATTTTAGGTGATTCCTACTTGTCGGCTGGTATGAATAATTTTGGTATGTACCTCAGGTACCAGTTTTTATAGACAGTTTTATGTTTACTGCATCTAGCAATGCAATTCCTGGGTCCTAGTGTAACCCTATGTTTAAGTTTTGAGGAACTGGCATCCTGTCGTCCCCAGAGGGGCTGCAGCATCTTACACACCCCCCCCCGCCCCCCGCCGGCAATGTGTGGATTCCAGTATGACCACATTCTCACCAACACTTCTCATTCTGTTTTTTTCCCCTTTGTTTTTAAATTATAGCCATCCTCTGTTTTTCTCTCTCTCTCTCTCTCAAAATAAATAAGCATTCAAAAAAAAAAAAAAAAAACTCAGCTAAGCGTCCGACTTCGGCTCAGGTTGTGATCTCATGGTTCGTGAGTTTGAGCCCCACGTCGGGCTCTGTGCTGACAGCTCAGAGCCTGGAGCCTGCTTCAGAGTCTGTGTCTCCCTCTCTCTCTGTACCCCCCACTTCGCACTCTGTCTCTTTCTCAAAAATAAATAAATATTAAAAATAATTTAAATTAGAACCATCCTAGCATGCATGAAGCGGAAAGGTACATTTCAAAAGACTCTGGCAGCAAAAAAAAAAAAAAAGGCGAATGCTAGAAACATAAGCCTCTATGCTTGGGGGTCTCAGTTCTGTGCCCACAAAGCTTCATTCTTTGTACTCAGCGAGTGGCTTTGGTGGCCGTTGGTGCTGAGAGCTTTGTCAGTTGCGGAACCATGAGGATGTCCCTTCCGGCCTCACTCGTTAGACAGAGGCTGCTTTGTTTTATAACACCCAGAGTGATCAAAGCTCATGGTTATTTTCAAATAAACGTCTGTGTCAACACCCGCGCCAAACTAAAACACTAGAAACAGAATGTGCTGAAGAGAATAGGAAAGGTAAGTAATTCCGGTCGTACTGAGAAAGTGACTCTCTGCCTAAGGTGATTTTGTGGGTTTTTGAAGTATCGCTATATACAGGCGATTTTTTTATTTGTGTTTTTGTTTTTCCAAATATAAAAGAGGACAGTGTAAGAACTTCTTCTAGAAAACTATGAATCAAGGACAGTGGCTTTGCTGAAAGTGTGTCCTGGGGCCCTTTTCGCACTTGGGACAGCATGTTAGACTATGGGATTCTCTCTCTCCCCCTTTCTCTGTCCCTCCCCACCTCTCTCTCTCTCTCTCTCTCTCTCTCTCTCACTCTCTGTCTCTCTCTGAATGAATGAATGAATGAATGAATGAATGAATGAATGAAATGAAGTTTTTAGGCTTGTCATAAAATCGAGGTCTTACCCAGTCGCCTTCAGATTCTGAATCTCTGAGCATGTATGAAAGTACACAGTTGCTCTCCATCAGCTTTGAACATAGTCCCTTATCCAAGATTGACAAAGATGTGCTTACAGCCCAGTGGCAACTGCCTACATGGGACTTACCAATTTATGGACTGTCTGTAACCAAGCTGTGTTCCTAGACCTATTCCAGAGCCATCACCTGCCTCTTCCAGATTTTACTGCTCAAGGAATGCAAAGCTATTTTAATACTAGAAAAATCATAACAGAAACATTGTTGCCAAGTAAAATCTTCCTAATCGGAGCTAATTCTGGAAAGCCAGTGTGTAGTAGTCAAACAGTTCATTGCAGAATTTTCCCAAAAAACTGTGTTTTAAACATTCAAGAACATCTGTGAATACCAAGCTCCTGCCATGTGCATTCTACCAGAAGGTCACTATGGGGGGCTATCGCGCGTCAGTTAGTGCTTGACTGACCTTGAACATCTCTGGAACTATGCTGTGCTAGGTTGGTAGCATTCTGACTGTCCCCTTGCATATCCTCTTTACATAAGGTTATAGGAAGGTAACTAATTAATGCAGGAGAAGCCACAATACTAAACTGTGAGATTATGTAATAAGGCTGAAATTTTCACAAGTTTCCATGCTAATCAAGGTCATGGGTATTCACCCAAATCCCCTGACGTGTCTGTGGGGAGCAGAGAATAGCAGGTGCTCTTCTGCCCAAGAGGATCAGGAGCCCCGTGCCCGATCTGTTCCTAGCAGCTGCCACATGTGGATGGCATTGGCAGTCACTGACTTGCACCTGCCCGAGACCCTCAGTGGGAGGGGAGAAGGCACTGACATTTACAAGACAGTGAAGCATGCCAAGAGTCTGCCTAGAGATTTCCTTGCATTGTCTCAATTCTTAAAGCAAGCATGATTACCCCTTTTATAGAGGAGAAAAGTGAGGCTCAGAGAGCTCAATCCTGGGTACCCTTCTCTTCTCTGTGTCCTCAGACATCTCCAGTCCCATGGTCTAGAGGCCGCCTCATATGCTGGTGACCCTTGGCTCTCTGTCTCCTGCGCTGGCCTTCATCTTGCCCAATACAATGAGTATTCCTCTGTCTTCATGGTGCTTGATCTCTCAGACCCTCCTCTTTGGTACCGCACTCTCCTACCTTTGGTTCCTATGTCTCTGTCTGGTCCTTTGCTGACTCTCCTTTATCTGGGGGTGGTACTCCCAGTGTTCAGACTCCTTCTCTTATCCAACTGCACTCTCTCAACGGCTGATCACATCTAGCCTCTTGACTTTGGGGACTATCTCCATACTGATGACTTGCTAATTTTAAACTCTAGCCTTGATCTTTTCCTATGTACTTCAGACTTGTGTCCACGGCTACCTGCTTGATATCTTCATCCAAAAGGCACCTCAGATTTCATATTGTACTCAAGGCTCTCGATCTGAGCTATCCGATGTGGGAGGGCCATGTGGCTGTTTACATTAATTAAAGTCAAATGTTAAAGGCAGTTCTTCAGGTGTGCTAGCAATATTTCAAATGCACAATAGCCTCTGTAACTAGTGGCTACCAATTGGACATTGTAGGTAAAGAGCATTTGATCGTTGTAGGACGTCTGATGGTCAGAGCTGCCCTAGTTGTTCTTACCCTTCCAAACCTGTTCTTTCACCAGGGTCCCCCATTTCAAATAATGGCAGTACCATCTAGCTGTTCCTCAAGTCAAAAAAGCTAGGAGGCATTAAAAAATTTTTTTTAACATTTATTTATTTTTGAAAGAGACAGAGTGTGAGCTGGGGAGGGGCAGAGAGAGAGGAGACACAGAATCTGAAGCAGCCTCCAGGCTCTCATCTGTCAGCATAGAGCCCAATGCGGGACATGAACTCCTGAACTAAGCCGAAGTTGACTGCTTAACCGACTGAGCCACCCAGACGCCCCTAGGAGGCATTCTTGATTCTTTTCCTTCCTGCATGCCCCATGTCAACCTCATCAGTGAGTCTTGTCTACTGTGTCTCCAAAACATACCCCACACGTGTCCACTTCTCTCCATTCCAGGGTTCCTCAGGCTGAGTCACCGTCCTCTCTCGTCTGGATGGTTATAGCAGCATCTCAGTGATCTGCCAGCTTCCACTCTTGCCTCTACAACCCATTGTCCACATAGCAGCAAGAGTGATCATTAAAAAGTATAGGTTCACCTGTGCCTCAACTGAAAACTTGCTAATGATTTCTTACCAAACCTAGAATAAACACACCCTATTTGAACATTAGTTTGAATGGTGCCTCAGTCCGTTTGGGCTGCCATTACAAAGTACCATAGACAGATGGCTTATAAATAAGAGAAACTATGTCTCACCATTTCTGAGCCTGGAAGACCCAGATCAGAGAGCCAGCACGGTTGGGTGCTAGTGAGAGCCCTACCGCAGGTTCTAGACTGCCAACTTCTTGTTGGATCTTCACAGGGCAAGCTAGCTCTTTGGGGTCTCTTGTCAGGGCACTAATCCCACCTGTGGTAGCTCCACCTTCCTGGTCTGATTACCTCCCACAGTCCGCACCCGAGATATCATCACACTGGGATTAGGTTTCAACATATGAATTGAGGAGAGGAGGGGCACAAACATTCAACCCATAACACATGGCCCCACATGATCTGGGCCTTCCTCTCGCTCAACCATTCTACCCTTCGCCCACCAGATTCTGGTCTCTGCTTCACTGCTGTCCTAGGATCTGAGGACTGGCTCAGAAGCTCTTTGCCCTTTGCCCAGAAGCTCTTTCCTTACGTGGTTACTTGGCCAACTCTTCCCTGCCATCCGCCCTGGAGCCGACTCAGAAGTGTCTGCACCCCTCATCTCAGGCTGCTTTCTCTTCTCTGCACACCATTGTGGACTCTGAATGGTTTACATTTATTTGTTTGATGATTTATTTATTTTCTTTCTCTTTTTCCTCCATTGGAATATAATAGTCCTAGATCCTGGGGATTCAAGTGGAATGAGACCCGCTTTGCCCTCCCAAAATACAAAAAACTAAAAATTATTTGTAATTATCTTTTATTTTATTTTTTTTTTTGAAACGTGAGCAGGTGCTTTGAGTTAAAACAGATGAATTATTTTCTCTCGAAAACTTGAACATGCTAATAATTTCTTAAATCCTTTGGTCCTTTTCTCATGAGTAATGCAAAAGTAGAATTTCTTTATCAGGGTCTCAGCAAGCAAGTTTCCCATACAAAATTAAAATGCCTCCAATTGTTTCTTATCCATGGTTTTGGCGATAACCACACTTTCCCTGGCTTGCCTTGAGGGGCAGCCGTCTGGGAACCAAAGGGGTGTAGCTGGAAACAGAGGAAGTGATTCCAAGGAATCCCTGAGGCGCCCTGAAAAGCAATGGAAGTTGTTGCCTGGGTGGGTGGCTGGGTGGGAAATCAGGGCACACTGCAGAGCCGGGCCAACATGGATTTGGAGGTATGGGTTTGCTCTTGTGAGCACAGCTATGGGTGGCAGGAAGCCTGCTGGACTGAGAATCTAAAAGGAGACGTTTGTTGGATGAGAGTATGCATGCCTTAGAAAGGGCCCTTGTCCCAAGACGGCCCTCACCCCACACCCACATCCACGGATGGGAACTCCCCAGTAGCATCCCTTTCAAAAGTGGGTTACCTTAGATCCCAGGCAGCTTATATTTTGCTGTCTTCTCATGCAGTCCTTCCGGGTCCACTGCTTGATTTGCAGAATCCTTTATGGTTTGACTTCATCCTTACCAGTTGCATTTTCCAGATAAGTGAGGCTTCTTTACAGACATGGTTCCTTCCTGCCTCCACCTTCTTCTCCCGCCTGCCAGGCCCTGACTCTTGACTTCCTGGTCTCTCCTGTCTGCCCTGCCTCCAGGAATCCTTTTTCTGCAGTGCAGAGAGCGTTGTGCTGGCCTCTGGAGGCAGAAGGGAAGTTAGGAATTACTGGTCTCTCCCCACTGCAATGTCCTGTGGTCGTCCAGCCTGGGTCACGGCTTGGCAAGTCCTTGCTCGTTGGTGGTCTGACTTGTCAACCTGGGCTTCTGTAGCTCCCCAGATACAGATTAACAGTGCATGCCAAGTGCTGGGCTTATAGAAGGTGCTCAGTCAATACTTCTTTTACCGACTGTTCCCCCGAAGATACTTAGTTCACCAAAGACTCCTTTCATGATAATTCAAATCGCTGGGTTCTGCCTTATCCCTGGGCTTTTCTCCACTGGTAAATACCACTCCTCCTTTAAGACAGCTCAGATTCTCCTTTTTCTGCCCTGTCCCTGGAGCCCTTCTACATGTCTCTGTGATTTTCCAAAGCGCCTTCGTTGCCCCCCACCCCACCACGTCGGAACCATCTACACTGTACTTTACTTGTCTGAGTACCTTAGTCCCCACCCCACATCGACCACACTGGCCTCTGTGCCCCTTGGAAACAGTGACAACATATCATCTGGTTTGATGTGAGATTATTTGATGATTTGGTGAATAAACAAAGCATAGAATGCTAATACAGTAGAAGAAACTGTCCCCAAACCCCGCCCATTAATCTTGAAAACAATTTGAAGGGTATGTAATTCAGAGATCCCCTGCATGATTATGGGATATCCTTTATATTCCCCAGTCTGTCAGTTTGCTAGGGATGCTGTAACAAAAACACCACAGACTAGGGGGCTTAAGCAGCAAAAGTTAATTTTCTCACAGTTCTGGAGGCTGGGAGTCTGAGATCAGGGTCTTGGTAAATTCGGTTTTTCCAGAGGCCTCTCTTCTTGGCTTATAGCCACGTTCTTACCATGTGTCCTCATAGTCTTGTCACTGAATCCTCATATTCTACTCTCTCTCGCTGTCTCTCTCTCTCATGAGGACACCAGTCATATTGGAACCATATGACCTTATTTAACTTTCCTTATTTCTTAAAAGACACCACCTCCAAATACAGTCACCTTCTGAGACATACTGGGGGTTAGGACTTGCGCCTCTGAAGTTAGGCAGTGGGATACAAGTCAGTCGATCACACCTGACCTTGAGAAGGCAAACTGGCCAGAATCAAAGTTTAATGGCACCGAAGGAGTTACACTGATCTGCTCCATGATGGTGGAGAGGCATGTGTTTGTGTTTTGGAATTTTCTGGACAGATTGAGCCAGGAAGATATTGGGAAACTGAATTCTATAATGAAAGATGTTTTTATTATTAAAGTGGGATTTGTCAAAGGAGGAAATATGGAGAGAGAGTTTGCATGAAATAAACCCTTAATCTTCCCAGAGTAGTTGCAGGATTCCCCCCAGGAGCAGAATGTGTGGGTACCAAAGCCAAGGGAAGCGGTGAGGATTAAGAGCACAGGCCCAGGAGCCGGACGGCTGCCCTGTGTGGGAGGAGGGAAATCCCAGGGACCGCCAAGCCGGGACTTAATTGAGCAAAGGGCCCGGAAAATAAGCCCTTTCTTTCTCCAGGCTGGGTGAAAAAATATACACATCTGCCGTCTGGACCTCAGGGTCTCATGGTTGAAAAACAGTTTGCTTCTAGCCACTCTCAATCACAGCCTGCTTATTTCAAGACTACCTTCTTCTTAGGACTAAATGTGAATGGGGGTGATGGTTCTGGGGAAACACACTTATAACCGGCCTTGCCCGGGGGCACACAAAGGCCGTCTTGCTTTGTAACCATGGCCCTGGCTGTTTTCCACGGTCACCGCCCTAGTTAGGTGACAGTCTTTGGGAATTTCAAGGCATATTTGCTGTAACACTGCTTTTTAATGATCCCAGCATTACTGCTAATATTTCTCAGACCTCTCTCTAAAATTAACAACACAGCCCTATACTATTTGGCTTTTGAGAGGGAGAAAAGGTTTTCCTTGAGCCTCGTAGGGTCTCTGGCTAGCTCTGAAGACATATTCGAGGGTGGAAAGCAGACACCTGTTAATGAAGTTTTGCAGGTACTGGAGGTCCTTCACCAGAGGAGGAAGACCTGGGGGAGTGACCAGAGCCTGAAGCTTTTATAACCTTTTACGTAAACAATATATTTGTGAAGGATTGACAGGAACAAAGGAGGTTGGGCCGGGGGCGATAAATGGTGAAGAGACTTGAGAGAAGTTGAATGAGGTTTGTTGGCCTATTCCTCTGTTGCAGTCTGTGGGCTGACAGTGTATGCCTCCAGTAAAAGGCAACTTATTTCTTGCCTGTAGACCAAAAAGGGGAATTTTTTTCCTACATCTACTGCTTAATTGCTCTCAGCTCAAAATAAATTTTATGGCAAGGAGGCATATTTTGGAGTGACATATTCTGGTTTCCTTCAGCCTTCTTCATATTTTATTATACCTAACTTCTAGAGGAATAGGTTTTAGGAGTCTTTTTCAGTATTAGCACACGTACTGTCTTCTAACAAACGGGTAGATATTGTTATAAGATAAACAAACATATGGTATCTGTCTTTTTCTGACTGACTTATTTCACTTAACATAATACCCTCCAGTTCCATCCATCTGGCTACACATGGCCAGATTTCATTTTTTCTCATTGCCACGTAGTAGGTTTCCACGAATAGGTGGACTTTGTGAGACTAAGCAAAAACCAGGGGGAGGGGAAGAGGGGAAAGGAAAAAAAGACACAGAGAGGGAGGGAGATAAAACATAAGAGACTCTCAAAGACTAAGAAAAAAACTGAGGGTAAGGGAGATGAGGGAGGGGGGAGAGGGGGTGATGGGTATTAAAAAGGGCACATGTTGGGATGAACACTGGGTGTTATATGTAAACCAATTTGAAAATAAACTATTATAAAATTAAAAAAAAAGATAAACAAAAACATTTTAAATTATAACTAGCAGTGAATTTTAAAACAACAGGACAACATCTGTGGAAACTACATGGAGAAGTTCAGGTGCATGTAAAGAACAGCACGGTCTACCTGGTACTAACAATAGAGCATGACCCGCTGAGTAGGTTACATCGCTGTATGCCACAGTGGAATCAGAGCTTGCAGTGTACTTGATCCAGCGACTTTGAAATTATGTTTCTTGACAATGATGTTTTAATTTGAAAAGATTCGCATTACTTAAAATTTTGCAAGGCAAGTGAATTTTGTGGAGATTGTGACATCAAAATATTTCAAAATATTTAAAATTCACATGCAGTGATAGCAGTACCATGTAATAGGCAAAGAAGATCAGAGACTGAGCAAACCCAAGTTCAATGCAAAGACAAGTTGCTGTAAATTAATGTCAAAGTTTATGGGGTGCCTGGGTGGCTCAGTCAGTTAAGTGTCAGTTTCTTGATTTCAGCTCAGGTCATGATCTCACAGTTCATGAAATCAAGAAACCAAGCCTCACATCAGGCTCTGTGCTGACAGCATGGGAGCCTACTTGGAATTCTCTGTTTCTCTCTGCCTCTCTGTCTCTCTCTAAATAAGTAAATAAATAAACCTTAAAAAACTAAAAATTAACTAATGTCAAAGTTTGAATTGAGAAGAGTAGAGAATTTTTGAATGATCTCTCCTCTTCCTTATTCGCTAATAGCCAGTTTCTTTCCGCATTGACATCCCCCGATGAGCCTCTCTCCTATAGCCACCACTAATTAATTTTACTTGTCAATCTGTCATGATGGTTCTACTCCCTTTCCCCAGTCTCCTGACCGCTCCCCTTCTAACTCCATTCTGATGCTTGCCCGGCTCTCATTGGGGGACTCCATTTCCAAGATGGAGCTTTAAGCCTTGCTCTTGGGAAACTTGCCGGAGAAGGATATTCATTGAAGAAAGCGACCTGTCAGTCAGCTCAGCAGCCCATGTACCAACCTCCTCATGATCCATGGGCTTGAAAATGAGACACACCCCTCGCCACTCTTCCAAACTTATTTCCCCATCAGTGATTCTGGGATTCCGATTGTTCACAAATGGCTTTCAAAATGAGTGGGTGTCTTAACCCAGGCTGCCATAACAAAATACCAGAAAACAGGGCAGCTTAAATGACAGACATGTATTTCTCACAGTTCTGGAGTCTGACATATCCAAGCTCAAGGTGCCATCTGATGTGGTTCCTTTTAAGGACTCTCTTCCTGACTTGCAGATGGCTTTCTCCTTGCTGTGTCGAGAGAGAGAGGGAGAAGAGGGGAGAGAACTGGACTGGGCCTTCTGATTTCTTTTCTCATAACGACACCAATCCCATCACGGGGGCCCCACTCTCACGACCTCCTAAACTAAATACCTGACAAAGGCCCCCATCTTCAAATACCATCACACTGGGGGGGGGTAGGGCTTTGACATATGAATATGGGGGGTGGGTGGGCATAAACATTCCATCCATAACAGCAGCCATTCGAAGTGCAAGCCTAAGGAAACTTTTGAAGAGTATAAAATGATATGCAAATTTTAAGGCATTTTTATGAGTATCATTATGTTTTGGCAAGTTTTTAGACTTCTCCCCTGTGCCTTGGTTTCTAAGGAAACCAAATACTGTCTGAACAGCATTCAGAATGATGAAGCCCTGGTGCTGTTTGAACTTTCAGAAGTGCAATGGCAAATGTGCAGAGCCTCGAGGCTGTGACAGCACCTGCTATAGCCAGACCTTCCCCTTCATCTCTGATTTTTCAGCTCTTACTGCATGGCTGCTCTATCGCGGGGGGCAAGTATTTGATTCAGTAGCATCGTTAATACCTTATTAATCACAGTGGAGAAAAAAAGGACTTTGAGAGAATGGGAAGCAGGAAAGATCAGTTTTGAAGGAGGGAGGGGATCTGGCAGGTAGAGGTGGGTAGTAGGGTACTAAGTGGGAGGCAGGGGTAGAGGAAGGGTGCGCATTCTTGCCTGAGGTCTTCCATGGCCTGCAGAGCACAGGGTGTGAGCAGCATGCAGACCGGTGGTAAGAAAGAACTGGAACGCTTGTAAGCGGTACCATTATTGGAAGGTTGGCCAATGGTGGAGAATGAGGAGGGAAATGTCAAAACAGACATTTCCTTCTTCACCGCTAATGCCGCCTTGTGTGGCACCTGCTGTGCACGGTAGGTGGCACACAGCGGGCACCCAGTAAATCTTGAATGACTGCAGCCGGACGTCTTCCACAGTTTATTCTCAAGGTCTCCAGAGTTCTTCCGCTGAAACTCATTGCAAGAAGGATCTAGAAACACGAAGACTGGGGAGAGCTTGATGTCTAGCTGCTGAGAGGGGATGTCTTGAGATTTTAGTTTCCTTAAAGATGGATCATTTGGACAACCCGGTCATCAAAAGATAGTTTCTCCCCTGATGTTTCCATTTCTTTTCACTCTGAATTGCTTCTTATTTCTCCAGAGCATCTTTGCTTTTCTTATCTTGATTGCTCAGTTTGCTTTGGAAACGAGACATTATCCAAGTACAACATCACTTAGAATGACTAAGTAGTGGGAGAGATTCGAACACCTAGGCATTTTATAGCCACGATTGGTTTTCTTTATTGGTTTTTTTAAGAGGAAAGTTTCGGTGGATCAGATATTGCCCATGAATTGTCACGACTTGCAGAAAATGAATCCTAGCTTTGTGTGTTTGCGTAGGTGTGCGTGTGTTACTGCTAGGGCAGGGCTTTTACTGTATCTATTAAAGCTGTAAAAGTTGTTTGTGAAACTGTTTTATGAGTTTAATATTTCAAATAAGTCTTCGTTTTGTTTTTGGAAATTCTGTTTCTTTTTATAAAAGAGAATAGTGTTAATATATCCCTTGAAGCTAGTATCCAAGATGACTTAATTATCTGAAAGCAGCACTGTTTTTCTTAGCGGAGTGTATGTGCTAAGAATTTGAAGGCTAAAGTGTTAAATTGTCCCTATTCAGAATTGTACAGTTCTGTTACTTTGCTGAACTCAGAGCGGCATTAACTATCAGAGCTGAAAGGGGCTATAAGGGCTACCCACCAGGGCATTTTGACCTTTGCCAACCTAGGCAATAAATAATAAACACAAAGAAAACATTAAGTACAATGTGAAATTCAAAGCAAATTAAAATTAAATGTTGTCACCAAAACACCAGTGTAGACAATGTAATGGGGTGTCATTCTTCTTTCTTTTTTTGTAAATCACAGTTGACTTTCAGGTCCTAAAAGCCAAATTTGGGTATGGTTGACTAGCTTAACCCCCTTACTTCACAGATAAAAAGACTGAGATCTCAAGATTCAAGGAATGCCCATGCCTTCAGCATTTTAGGAGCATAACTTGGTCAAGAACCCAAACATCCCATTGGCTGTTCATTGCTTTGCCCGCAACAATGCCCCCCATATCTCCTACTCCTCCAGACCTTTAAGGATATTCTTTTATGCAAAGGAGGCATCCTATCTGCCGTCTCCCTATGTCTGATGATATCAATATTCTGGAAAGTTATTCTGACTTTACATTGTCATAGCAGGATGGATGCAAAGGCCAGAAGACTTCTTAAGCCTGGCTAGTCCATGGGTCCTGATTTATTTTTATTCCCTTTATTTCATTCTGGATACTTATACCATTGTGACTTAGAAACACTTCCCTGGTATAGCTTCTGGGGCATAGATGGGGCCAAACCTAAATCTGAAAATGAACTTATTTTGGAAATCAATTTGGTTCTTCTGTCATATTGACTTCTCTTAATGATGGCTTTCCCTGAACAATTTAACAGGTCTTCTCAATCTTCTTATTCCTTTTTTTTTTTTTTTAACACAGTGTATCTGGCGGAGAGCTGTTTGATCGGATAGTGGAGAAAGGATTTTACACAGAGAAAGACGCCAGCACTCTCATCCGTCAGGTCTTGGATGCCGTCTACTATCTCCATAGAATGGGCATTGTCCACAGGGACCTCAAGGTAAGGCATTCGCCTAGCAACCTTCTCCTACCCACAATGCACCTGTCCAAGGGGATTGGCTCCAGAAGATGGCTGAGGTTGCCTTGATGGAGATATTGGTGCAAGGAACAGTAGGCTTTTGTGTTCGGTAAGTTGTCAGGGCCATTGGGAGCCAGAGGTAGCTTGAAAGATGCTGAAGATCAATGGGGCTGGCCATCATTTGGGGGATGTTATAACCGCTGTGCAGCCAAAGGGCCATGGGGAGGTAGGTTGTATATTGCTTCAAGCCTGCCTTTTAAAAAGGTAATTTCGTTCGGCACACATTGGCCATGATAACCCTTCTCCCAATGCACAGAATTCACAGTGTTCTCCCAGTTCCAGCCCCATTTCAGCACCACACACTGTGTGGAAGAAAGGTAGCAAGTAAGTAAGAGACCATGACATGAGAAGGGAAATGGAAAGTTATTGGGAAAGATGGGTTAAACGACCTATAATCACCACCATCCCCCAGCGTCCTATAGGTCACAGGCTTACCTGTTCTCTCTCTTTTTTTTTTTGTAAGATTATTTTAATGTTTATTTATTTTAGAAAGAGATGGAAAAGAGGAGGAGCAGAGGTTGTGGGGGGGCGGACAGAGGATCCGAAGTGGGCTCTGTACTGATAGCAGAGAGAGCCTGATGCGGGCCTCAGGCTCACAAACTGGGAGATCATGACCTGAGCTTCGTCGACTGAGCCACCCAGGCACCCCAGTCTTACCTGTTCTTGATGAGGTGTTGGCATACTGACCCTTCACCCAATAGCACTGAAGGACCTGTGCCTTATGGGCATCTTGGCATTACATCCCTCCCCGGGTCAGTATAGATACTGAAGGGCAGATATCCAACATATGCTATCAAGAGTAGATATTGAACACATCGATGTGAGGAACAGCAAAGAGCAACACTGTTCACCAAGGCTGTAATGTGGCTTCTTTCGACTGTGGACCCAGGTCCAGGCCCCAGGGCTCCCTGCGCTGGTCAAGATAGAAACTCCACCCCAGCCCACATACCTGCCACTCATATCATAAACACAGGGATTATACTGTAGTGAAGCCATGCTATGTATGACTGTGTGAAATAATAAATTTAAAGAACAAACCATACACGTTTGTTAAAACAGAATTTCAGTATCTGCCCATTATCTAGTACTGGGTGTGCGGGTATAACATGGTGTAGCTTTTCTCTTCATAAGGTCTCGCTGTAAAGTTTTCTCCTCTTCTCTGTATTATTTTCCAGCAACCAGAATAGTGGCTCCCAAATGTTAGCCTCCATCAGAATTGTCTGGAAGGCCATTGCTGGCCCCCACCCCAGAGGGATCTGCTGTAGGGCCATGAACATGCATTTCTAAGGGATTTACAAGGCGACCCTATTGTCGCCCTGGAATTCCTCTTGGAGAGCTGCCGGACAAGGTTACTTGTGAATGTTGATGGGGTCCTTACAGCCTGTGCCCTTTGCAGGCTCCTTGATGGCTGAAATGGGCCGTGAACACAATTAGCTAATCTTCAGGACCCGGAGGTCCTTTCCAGGGCTAAGTAAGGGCTCACTAAGCCCACTTGGCCCCTCTATGCCTGCTCTGCTCCCTTGTGCCCTCACCGAATGCCAATACTCTGCTTCCAGAGCACAGGAGGCCGCCCTCTGAACGAGTTAGTGTGGTGCGATGGGCTGGCTGTGTGTGTACTTGATAGAAATAATTCCCAAGCAGATAACATTCCTAGAGGGTCCATGCTATGCGTGACTGTGTTTGTTCCCCCTTCGAAAGGCAGATGGGCTGTGCAGGAGTTACTGCTGCCTACGCCCACATGGCGCTCTCAGGGAAGTGCTTGTAGCTCCCAGACTGCAGCTGTAAGACCGCCAGGCTTGTTCCTGCGGAGAGAACATTTCCATGTTAGGACCGTTAGTCATTGCTTTTCAGGGGCACAAGGGAGTTTGAGCTACGTGGCAGGAGTTGAGGTTGGATAGTAAATTTTCACAAACATCTTAGAAAATGAAAACAAACAGTATGATCCAGGTCAGAGCAATAAAAACATGATCAGGTCAATTTAAGATTAGATAACAGTCTGGGATACCGCCACATCCCCACCTGCCAGTACACCTCCTCCTCCTTCCAGAAGGGTATTCTTGTGTCTTCTTGCCCCAGGAAGCTACTAGAGACAAAGAGGGACTGAGACAGAAAGTGCCCAATACTGACCCTTCAGATTAGGACAGGACTTCTCGGCCCCTGCAGTATGTCCTTTGCTATGGGGAGCTGTTCTGTGCGTTGTTGGATGTTTAGCCATATCCTTGACCACTGCCCACTAGATGCCCATAAACTTCTGCAGTTGTGACAACCAAAGACATTGCCAAATGTTCTTTGGGGTGCCAAATTGTCCCCAGTTGAGAATCACGGGGTTAGGAGTGTGATTATGTATAATATTAACTTCATAGGAAGTGTTAATTCAGATCTTTTAAAAGATTGTTGGGACGCCTGGGTGGCTCAGTTGGTTAAGCGTCCAACTTCAGCTCAGGTCATGATCTCATGGTTCTTGAGATTGAGCCCCACGTTGGGCTCTGTGCTGACAGCTCAGAGCCTGGAACCTGGTTCAGATTCTGTCTCCCTCTCTCTCTGCTCCTCCCGCCCCCCATCTCTAAAAAATGAATAAACATTTTTTTAAAAAAATCAAAAAATCAATAAAATAAAAGCTTGTTATGTGAACTTTTTTTAAAGTTTCTTTATTTTGAGAGAGAGAGAATACAACAGGAAGGGGCAGAGAGAGAGAGAGGGAGGGAGAGAGAGAATTCCAAGCAGGCTCTACACTGTCAGCATGGAGTCTGATGCAGGGCTAGAACTCAAGAACCTTGAGATCGTGACCTGAGCTGAAACCAAGAGTCAGATGCTCAGCCGACTGAGCTGCCCAGGTGCCCCTCCTATTATGCGAACTATTAAAGGGTTGGTATTGACTTTCCAATTCTAGTATTGGCCACCAGTTGTCTTGCAAAGATGTCACAAAATAAAGAATAATATTTTTTCAGGTGATTCCTGGGCCTCTTGGGATCTCAGGCAGAATTGTGAGATCCCCTCTGTGCCTCCCACCTGACCAAGTCCTCCTACTGCCAACTGGGGGGCCTCCATCCGGATTGCCCCTGAGCATGTCTTTTCTCCCACTTTCCTGCTGTCTGAGTCCCTTCAAGAAAATCCCTGCTGTCTTTACTGAGTCTTGAGATAGTTGTAGACAAGTATCGATCCAAGTTGTGAATGACTGGTCAATTTAACCCTCCTTGGTAATTGACCCAAAAGATATTTGGCTCCCTGGCAATCTCTTGCCTAGATGCAATCTTGTTTAAGAGCATAAGATCATTGGGACAGGAAGATTCCAAGTCAGAAACTTAAGGGGCATCCGGGTGCCTCAGTCAGTTAAGCATCTGATTCTTGATTTTGGTTCAGGTCGTGATCTCATGGTTCATGAGATGGAGCCCGACGCTGACGTTGTGGAGGCTGCTTGGAATTCTCTCTCTCCCTTCCTCTCTCTCCCTCCCCTAACTCGCATGCACAGGCACACACACACGTGTGTGTGCTCTTCCTCCCTCAAAATCAATCAACTTAAAAAAATATCAGAAACTTAAGAAAAGTCCACTCTTACCCCATGATTGGATCCTTACTGTTCACTAAAGGACGATCTCAACGTTCAGAGAAATCATGAACCACACGCACCTTTTGATTAGATTATTTCGCCCTGCCTTTTAAGCATTATTCTTATTTCGATTATCGATTGGCCCATTTTATTCTCTTTTCAAACTCACTGAAAAGCACCCTCAAGCGTGCATTTGATTTTCTTCTAATCTCATGACTCATCACTGTGAATGTGAAGTGACATTGATTTTTGTGTTAGGATTTTAGGTGAAGGATAGTATTTTTTTCTTTTGGGTTCTGTTAAAGTTATTTTGACACTTGTTAAAATAAGAAGACTTTATTTAAGACCACTGCAAGAAGGGTATCATAATAGGCAAGAGAATTGGGTTCGACTCCAAAAATCATCAAGGACATGTGGGGATTTCTAACCATTGAGCAGAATGAGGGCTGTGGATAGAAAATTACTAAGCGGGGACATCAAGAACGAGGGGACTCTTCCAAGGCTGGCCAAGAACTTAGACATCGGCAGACTCTCTCCATTAACCAAACTTGAGTCGGGCCCCTCTGAGTCTTCTTTCTGACTACGTTCCATCCTTGGGCTCTGTCCTTAGTCCACTGGCTCTGCCCACATAGTCCAGGCTGAGCAAGAACCCCACTGAACCAGGGCACATGGATGGCTCAGTCGGTTGAGCGTCTGACTTCAACTCAGGTCATGATGTCTCCGTTAGCGAGTTCAAGCCCTGTATTAGACTAACAGCTGTCAGCCTGCCATTGCAGAGCCCACTTCAGATCTTCTGTCTCTGCTCTCTGCTCCTCCCCCGCTTGCATTCTCTCAAAAGTAAATCAATATTTAAAAAAAAAAAGAATTCCACTGAGCCACTTTGGTAAACATTCCCCACCCTTGATATCTGATCAAATTCTTTATCCTCCACCTTCCATATCTGCCCACCCCGGCCTGCCTTCAGCAAGGATCCTCTGAAATTGGTGTAGCCAGAATCTCCCTACCCTTGATGTCCCCTCTTAGTATTTTTCTTTTTTATTAATTTTTTTAATGTTTATTTTTATTTTTGAGAGAGAGAAAGCATGAGCGGGGGAGGGGCAGAGAGAGAGAGGGAGACACAGAATCCGAAGCAGGCTCCAGGCTCTGAGCTGTCAGCAAAGAACCCGACATGGGGCTGGAACTCACAGACTGGGGAGATCATGACCTGAGCCAAAGTTGGTGTATAACCAACTGAGCCATCCAGGTGCCCCACCACTTAGTTTGGGGTATAGTTTGACTATAGTTTGGTCAAGGGAGGATCTCGGGCACTTCTCAGAATGTCCTCACAGAAATGGTTGCACGTCAGAATTGCCCTGTGAATTCTAAAATCCAGAGGCCGAGGCCCACCTCAAATCTCCTGAAGACATGCAGGCTTTGGGTGCTGTCACAGGTGATGCTGCGGTGAAGACAGGCCAAGAACCACTTCTCTATAAACAGCCCTCTTCACCGGATGAGAGAATAGTTGGTAAAATTCAATACTCAGGAACCCAAGATGCAACACAGACCACTGACAAGAGACGTTCTTGCTTCATTCACTCTTAGGGATGGGCGGAGAGCCAGACAGGAAACTGTGGGGAAGTGGCTTGCCCAGTTCAGATTCCTCCTGTTGTGGTTTTTTGGGTTTCTTTTTTTTTTGGTTTTTGTTTTTTTTTAGTATTTATTCATTTATTTTGGAAGAGAGAGAATGTGAGTGGGGAAGGGGCAGAGAGAGATGGAGAGAGAGAATCCCAAGCAGGTTGCCTACTGTCAGCACAGAGCCTGACATGGGGCTCGATCCTACAGACTGCAAGATCATGACCTGAGCAGAAATCAAGAGATAGATGCTTGCCTGAGCCACCCAGGTGCCCCTATTGTGTTTCTTTTAAGGTTTAATATAAATCAGAGGAGTGATCCCCTCTTCACTGGGCAAATCTTCGGAATTTTCTGAGTTGGGGGAAAGGAGACATGTCAATCCTCAACATCGTGTCCCTCAGGGACAACATCATTAACTGAGGCAGCCCTTCTGTGGTCAGGCTCCGGCTGGGCAGGCAGCGCAGCCCTGAGGCTGGGACATTTTCCTTGGTCTCCACGAGCTCCGCCATTTTTTTTTTTTTTTTTTTTTTTTGCTAAGAATCATACCTCGACTTTTCATAAAACACTAATGTAAATAAAGCTTCATGTCTCCCCGCTCCACCCCTGACTGCCTCCCCTCACCCCTCCTGCGTAGCTGCCATGGAGGTGCCCCTGCTGGGCCGGACTGCGGTAGAGACAGGAGCTGTGGTCAGGCCTCAGCCATGTGTCCTGAGTTGCTACCATCTGAGCTCCATCATGTCCCATTCGGGGATGCGAAGGAGGAACCACCACAACCCATGTTTTCCAGAAGAGGCAATCAGAAGCTCAGGGTACTTAAGGACACGTGGCTGCAAAGTGCTGGATCTCTGGACCCGATTCATCATGATGACATCCCTCTGTTGCCCAGGGAGCCGAGTGAGTGGGGGTCAGCTGGCTCGGTACAGGGGAGAGCACAGCGCGTCTGCCAGAACTGCAGGGCACGGGAGGTTACCGAGGGCCAGGAAAGAGACCCTTGGCTTCGAGAAAGGTTGCTAACAGGGTCCAGAAAAGGGAATGAGTGGGGCGTGGGGGGCGCCTGGGTGGCTCAGTCGGTTAAGCATCCAACTTCAGCTCAGTTCAGGATCTCAGGGTTTGTGACTTTGAGCCCCGCATCGGGCTCTGCGCTGACGGCTAGGAGCCTGGAGCCTGCTTCGGATTCTGTGTTTCCCTTGCTTTCTGCCCTTCCCCCACTAGTTCTCTCTCTCTCTCTCTCTCTCTCTCTCTCTCTCAGAAATAAACATTAAAAAAAGAAAGAAAGAATGAACAAGGGAACAGAAGAGCACCTGCAGAAGTAACTTCATTTCTGGGAATCCCCTTTCCCCTAACCCAAGAAATAGATAAGTCTGAGAGCCTGTCTAGGCGGCCCTAATATATGGTTCACTTTTTGAAAGTAGACGCAGGGACTCACATTTCTTGAAAACCTCTAAGTGCCCCAAACTGTGCGGTGCCCCCTTCATGGCTCCCATTCAACACTGCTTCTCTTAATGCATTCGCTATGCCCGGGCTCAAGCATATCCTTCAACTGTGATTAAATTTGTGGCTTGGCGAGTCTCCCACAATTAACCCGGCTTTAAACACACTTTGTGAACTTTTTTTTTTCCTATTTTCTTTCTAGCCTGAAAACCTATTGTACTACAGTCAAGACGAGGAATCCAAGATAATGATCAGTGACTTTGGACTGTCAAAGATGGAGGGCAAAGGAGACGTGATGTCCACAGCCTGTGGGACCCCGGGCTATGTCGGTAAGAGCAGTGTGTGTCCGTGTCGTGTGTGTCCGGCTTCTTCGCTCTTACGTGCTTCAGCCCAAAGTCCAAAAGACATTAGAACTAGTTAGAAGAGAAGCGATTTCCCCTGAAACCTTTCAATAGTTGGGCAGAAATCCTGTCTAATTGGGGCGTGGGCCTGGGTGGAGGCCAGGAGTTGATTGGATGAATTCCCAGGTTCTGACCCAGAAATACTGCATACCTATCTGTGTTTTCAAATGATTTACAGTGAGACACTGAGAGAACAATGAGGTGCAGACACAAACAGAACATGTAAAATGTTGAGATGGAGGCGGCCAGAAAGAGAGTATTGATAGAAAGAATCTGGTTCACACCTTGTCGAAGTCACTCTTGAAGTAGCCAGTCCCCATCTGTATGGGAGAAGCCAAGAATTAAAGTCTTTCCTAAAATCAGAACCCCGGGTCCTTCGTACCAAACATACAGAGCGCAGAAAAGGCTCCGGAGAGCTGCACACTTGAATATTGAGAATCGTATCTCGTGTCTTCTGGGGACCTGGAGAAAGGCCATCAACGCCTTCGTTTGTGTTGTTGAGACTTTGATTTCCATGAATGTAGTCATTCATTCAGCAAATGTATACTAAAGTGCCTACTACGGACCACCTGCTGTTCTGGGCACTGGGATGAAGGCTGTGCATGAGTCAGACAGCAGGCCTGCCCTCCTGAAGCTTACATTTTAGTCGGGAGTCACAGACAATAGACAAAGAAACAGAGAACAGGGATATTTCAGGCAACGGTAGGTGCTAGGCAGAAAATAAAATAGGGACATGTAGCAGAGTGGCAAGGCAATGGGGGGGCAGGGAATTAGGACAGTCAAGGGCACAAGGATGAGATGAGGGTATTCGCTTGAATGTGGAGAAGCAGCTAGCCCTGGGAATGTTAGGGGACAGCGTGTTCCTGGCAGAAGCATCCACTTGTGCCAAAGCCCTAAAGTGGGAAAAGCCTGGGAAAACGGTATAAACTAGGAATGTTTGAGAGCAGGAAAAAAAAAGTGGGGTTGGAAAAGACTTCTGGAAACCAGAGACCGAGGCCGAATTCCGGTTGTACAAACCATGATGGCTTCTCCTGATGAGAACAGGAAGCTCGCCCTGGAAGAGGAGAGGGAATGTTCTGTGACTGGCCTCATTCCTATTCGGTATTAGACGCGACCGCATGATCCCCAGGCAGGCTGAGGAAAGCAGTCTGCCCCTGGGTCCCAGGGCATTGTGGGAAACTCCAAACGACCTTTGGGGCCCTTCCCGGCCCTCCGGGTGCTGGCATAACATGGGTGTGACGTCACAGCCGAGTCATTTGCAAAGGTGCTCGAAGGAGAGGAGAGAAGAGCAGGCCGAGGGGAACGGAGAGTAAGAGGAAGGGAAGCCACGGATTCAGGAGGAGATGGAGACGGTGTGACAGTCACAGGCGAGCGATCGTGTCACCAGTGGGTGTGTGCGCTGAGAGAGGGGAGGTCGTTCTGATTGCAGAGAAGCCAGCGCAGCCCAGGCCTTGATGAGATTGGGGGTACCCTGAGCATTCGCAGTTCTGGGACAGTGCGGTGATGCAGCGACTCCGTCTGGACCCGTCGGGGGGCTCGGAATCACGGCCGTGGTGTGAGATGCACGTGGGAGCACACGCGTGCCCAGGGGCGCGGGGGTGTGACGGGAGCAGGAGTGTGCCAGGCGTGTATGTGGACTCTCCCCAGGTCCGTCCAGGCCGCCAGGCGGGCGGCAAATAAAAATAAAGATGATTCTCTTCTTCTTGTTTCTCTTCGAAGATGGGAAGGAGAAGGCCCGTTCCAGCCATGGTGAATCGCAGACACCAGAAAATGCAAAGGCCTATGAGGTCATGGTTTCCAGGCTCCTTCCCAGGATGGCTTTGCTGCCTACTGCGCGGTCCGCTGCCCTGGCCGCTGCAGCGAGAAGCCGAGGGCGCTGTGACCGCCCCGCTTCCCCCCTGCAGCAGGCTGACTCTCGGGCTGCAATTCAAATGCTCCGGCGAAAATGTCCGTATTTACATACGCATCACTCTGGTCTCATATTTGGCTCTGACGTTGGAGAGCTCCAGCACTTTCTAAGTGGATTTTTGCTTCTTTGTGTCTTGGCAGAACCCAGGAACGGCACTTTCTCTGGGCTTCTACGTGGCTGTCATTCGAGTGGTCTGGTTCTGCTTAGATGTCAGATGCTGACGAGTCTGGGAAGTGGGAACCATGTTTAGATGTGGCTTTTGCTCTTTCTGCCCTAAATGGTGGCCAGCGGGGCCATCAAGTGACTCCGTTGTCAGATACGGAGTTTTCTCTGAGTGGGGAGGGGGTAGAGGAGCTCCGGGCGAATGTAGCAGTTCCGCTCATTCATATTTGTTGAGCCCTGAGCTTCCTGGGAGGCCTCCTAGACCCAGGAAGGGGCTACACTGGGGAGCTCATAACCTGTAGACGTACCTTGGGCTCTTTCCTCCCCTCCCCCCGCAGTCTGCATGGCAAACTCCTATTCAGCCATCAAAGCCCAGCTTACGTGTTGCCCCCTTTTGGTTGCTTTCCCAACACCCACTCTCTATTTTGTCATCCTACTTCTTTTCCTGACCCTTTTTTCATCATTGCGTCAGGGTCTGTACGTATTGGTGGCCCTTTCCCACTGCACCGCAGGTTTTTCTCGGGCAGGGACTCCCTTATTCATCATTGCACAGATGCTTATTAAATTGGTAAAAACCCAAGTTCATGGAAATGAGCATTTCTCTGTCTTGTTCTTCCATTCATTTAGCATGCGTTTATGAAGTTCCTGTGGTCAGTGGTTTGGTGTTAGGAGCATGAACAGGTAGGGGCAGAGTTTCTGACTTCAAAACGCTCACAGCATTGTGAGAGACAAAGAGCAAACAGCTAAACAGAATAATGTCTGGCAAGTGCTACATTATTCATCATTCGGGGATTATTTATTTAGTGCCTACCTGCTGTTCTAAGGACGGGGGATGCATCCGGAGAAATGCAAAGAAAAACACGGGGCGCCTGGGTGGCTCATTAGGTTGAGCATCTAACTTTGGCTCAGGTCATGATCTCTTGGTCCATGAGTTCAAGCCCCACATCGGGCTTGCTGCTGTCAGCACAAAGCCCACTTTGGGTCCTCTGTCTCCCTCTCTCTCTCTGCCACTCCCCTGCTCCTACTCTTTCTGTCTCAAAAATAAATAAGACATTTTTTTAAAAGAAAAGAAAAACAGATAAAAGTCCTTGCCCTCAATCAAGGTACTTATATTTGAGTGAGAGGGAGACAGACTGTATGCAAACAGCTAAGTCTGTTAATTAATATCTTAGGTTGATAAGTGCTATAAAGAAAAATACAGCAGGAAAGAGAATAGTGTGTGTGTGTGTGTGTGTGTGTGTGTGTGTGTGTGTGTGTAGGGAGTGCCAATTTTAAATGTAATAATCAAGGAAGCCCTCACTAAGAAGGTGACAGTGGGGTCAAGGTTTGATAGAAGTGAAGGAGCTGGCCGTGTTGTTATTTGGAGGAAGAGCATTCCAAGGATGGTGCAAAGGCCCTGAGGCAGGGGTGCATGGGGAGCAACAGGAGTGGGCTGAACAAAGAGGAGAGCAGTAGAAGGTGAAGTCAGAGAACTAACAGGCAGAGCATGTGCAGACCCGGACTGAGAAGTCATTGTCAAGACTATGGCTTTTACTCAGGGTGGCGGGGAGCCATTGGAGCGTTCTGAGGCAAGGCATGGCATGATCTGACCTGTACCGGCTCCCTCTACAACACAGGTGGGGATTAGGAGAGATGCCAGGGTGCAGGGCCAGGGTGAAAGGAAGGAGACTAGTTAGAAGGCTCTGGAATCATGACCTAGGTCAGAGGTTTAACCAGCTGAGCCACCCAAGCGCCCCAAGATTACTTCCATTGAAACGAGCTCTCTAACTATGGGGAAATAATTTAAAAAGGGCTGTTCATCCCATGTATCCTAGTGCACATGGTGCCTGAGAAGGCAAAGGGGTCTGAGCACCTTAAACTTCATCCTTTACCCTTAACAGCTGCCCTGATGTTACATGTCCTTGATAAAGAACCAGGGCCCTTGCAGAACATCGCATCACTGACGACAGGAGACTGTGGGCCTCGCTCCATCCCACTGTGTAACGGGGTTCCCACTGCAGGCAGCTCCTGGAGCCGCCCCAACACCGAGGGCCCCTCCAACGGCATATGGCCGGTGGGTGATACAGACCCATATTCGGTAGCATGTTTGCAGTATGAAGTCACTGACCTATTTCAGCAGCAACATTACAGATACAGGTGGGAGAGGGATTGGCAAGGGCTGGAACAACCGGGGAGAAACTCGTGGAGGAGGTGTGGTTGAAGGAAGGGTAGAATTCTGGGCCAAGTCGAGGAGAGTAACAGATGTGGGCGAGTGGGAGAACGAAGGCGCAGAGTCCCCAGCTGCTTCTTGTCAAGTGTGGAAGAAATGAACAGACTCCTTTGGCTTGGAGAGAGGGGCTTGCCTCAACAAGGACTCGGAGAGAATTTAGAAGAAATGGTGGAGCTCTCTGGTGGCAATCAGCTCCTCAGGGTAACATGGCGGCCATCCATATGGCATTGACCTTGATTTGGAATCCACTTAATTGAGCTGGGTATCACATTCCCCCCCTGGTGTCGCCAACAAGGGAAAAGTCAGAACTAAGAAAGTTAGTAAAATTATTTATATGACTTGCGCTGCTACATTAATGAAAATATCCAAAAGGGTTCCCTTGGATCATTGAATAGAAACAGTAAGTCACAGAAAACACACATTTCAGTCACGTAATTGATAACAAGATGACAAATCTACCTCTAGCGGTCGACGAAAACCTGCTGTTTTATTTCTCCATGTTGCTGTTTGCACACCCGGGATTTATTCAGTTCTGTCGGTCTAGTTCTGATTTCAGAAAGAAAAGTCAAGTTTCAAAGAACTTCAGACCACCGTCTGTAGATGAAGCGACAGAGTGCCTCGCCAGAGGAAGGCAAGCGTGCACTCTTGCTAGCAGGGTGACTCAGGAATCCCAAACTTCACTTTAGAAAGGGCAAGAAGGCAGGGTGGAGGAGACTTTAATTGCTTTGTGATGTTCTTGAGCTCACTGAACCTTTCTCGTTTCACCGAGCTGTAGTGAGTGAGGATCCACCACTGCACAGTACTTCAGGTGGAGTCCACACCGGCAACCACGCCGTTTCATTGTTAGATGGTACTCAAAAACAGGAAGGCATGCTTCCATCCGTGTGTCGTGTTGATAACCAGAACCACACAGTAGTTCCTTACGTGGTTGACCGTCACGTTACTGAAACTGCAGGAAAGCAATCACTCTGGTTTCCTGCCATAACTTCGCCGTAGTGCTGTCGGCACAGACATTGCATGCATCTTTGGTCTAGGTCTGGCTTAACCTGCCTAAAATAGTGGAAACGAGTCTCATCATGCTCCCCTCTAAACGGAAACGGAGAAAGATCGGTCCACGTTCCCGGCATATTCTTGACGCAGAGAAATGCCCTTAATTCATGAGATCACGGCATTCTTAGAACTTGATAAGGAACTTGCGGCTCAGGTGAGATCTTAGAAGGTATTGCTTGCAGCTGGGTGAGGAGCTCTGTTCTCCAAGGCGTGCAGTCTCTAGCTGGTGACAGTCACTGCTCTGGGACTTGAACACAACTGTCCTCATGTCTCTGCCATTGGTTAGATATGAGAGAGGCCTGAGCCCTTCACTTAAATGCTCGGATTCTCAGTTTCTTGGATACAAAATACGCGTGCTGGACTCACTGACCGCCATGGGTTTTTCTGGTTCTGCCACCACGTACTTCTATAGACGTGTGACTTAGCAGCCTTCAAGTGCATAAACGTCCATGCGTCGAGGATATTGACTTTTTCCCACCTTCATTCAGAACAGATAAGAAGAGACTAGAACAAGTTGCCACCACCCATTTTTGTCCTCCTCAGCAACCCGTCACAGTGGATCTTTCCATCTTTCCCTGTGGGCCCTCCGTTCCTAACCCTTCCTTACCCTTCCATGTGGCTGTTTCTCACACACAGCTTGAGTTTTATTTGCTCCCTTAAATATCACCTGTTAGCACATGGCTGCAAGCATCACCTCGCTCCCATCCTCTCAGAGGGCTCGTGTTGAGACAGGGTCTGTAGAACTGGTCAGTGGCCATGCAAGGCACAGAGGAGCAGGCCCAGGACCCAGCTAAGAATGTTCTCTTCCCTTCTCTTTCAGCAGCTAGTCAGTGACAACCAGCAGTGAGCTTTTCGTCACTCAGGATGCTGCAACAAGACCCCATTTGTTAGAACAGGGCCCCCTAGGTGGGGAGATATGGAGGGCCTGCTCCTTCTGTTGGCCTTGAGGCTGCAAACATGGACGGGCACAGAAGCTCCTTGTCAGCACGTGGGGAAAGTAATCCAGCCGTGCCTTAGAGCAGCCCCGCTCCACAGTTCCAGTCCCCCTAAGTCACCCCGAACACTGCGTGCAAAGCACTTTATATCCTTCTGCAATTTTTTTTTTGAGAGAGAAGGAGCAACTGGGAGACATGCAGAGTGCAGAGGAGAGGGAGAGAGAGAGAGAGAGAGAGAGAGAGAGAGAGAGAATCTTAAGCAGATGTGAGGCTTGATCCTACGACCCTGGGATCTTGACCTGAGCCAAAACCGAGAGTCAGATACTCAACCGATTGAGTCTCCCAGGCACCTCCACCCTTCTGCAATTTCCTAACGGCTTCTCTCTAAATACTGATACGAGGATAGAGTGTCATGGTTTCTAAACTGGTTCCACTTTGCCGTGGTGGCGAGGAGGGAGAGAAACCTTGCAGCATTTGGAACTCACTCTCTCTTTTTTTTTTCTTTTCATGACTAAAAGCCCAAACACTGGAATGCCTGTAAAGGTCCTCTTAATCTTGAAGTGAAGCTTGTCGGCTTTCAGGAGGAGCTAAGTGGCCATCCCAGTGTGGTCACATACCCGTGAGGGCAGAGGCTGGGTCTTGGGACGATCTCTGAGGACGATGTTGCAGGGTTATTCTTTGCCACGTTGCTCAGAATTGCCTTAACTCCGAACGTGTCCCTTCCTCCCTCCCACTGAATTCCAGGTCACTCCCACATTTTAAAACACCAGCTCCCTTCCCATTTTCCACTCCCTTCCCACTCCTTAGCCTCACCCCTCCACCCGCTGGCCACATTCTGGCTTCGGTAGCATGTGAATAGTACCCCAGCTCAGATCGGAATGGTAATTATAAACCAGGAAGGCGCTTCTGTGGGGAGTTTTCATGCCTGTGGTAAAATTCAAGAGGCTCCTAGGAAAATCAGAGCGAGCGCTGTTGGGGGATGCTTTTTGAGTAAATTGCCACTCCAAGGGAAGGATGAGAAAGCACAAGGGAACTCGTCCCGGCGGAGGACAGAGCCGGCCCAAGAGCACCCTACTCTAAACTTCTGTGACTTTGGGTTGAAGGCAAACCACAGGCAAAGAATGAGGCTGTGTTTCAGCTGGAGTTTTAATTGCTGGCAATCCAGGCTACAGTTCTCTAAACCTCGGTGAAGCAGCACGATTTATGGGGATGTTTGTAGGAAAGCCCCTCGTTATCTGGTTTTCCCTTGTTTAACCCCACCTGCTGCAAAGCCTACGAGTTGTGACTAAGCACGATCAACTGTACTCCCTGTTGGAATCAGCTCTTCCCAGGGCCAAACTCCGCCCTGAAACGGACGCCCAGATTTTCTTTCCCTCGATCTGTCGAAGTTTATACATCATCTCTGAACAGGCAGCTGCTGGGTGGAAATGTCGTGTTTCTCTCCCAGTGTTTAAAAGAAAGCCTTCTCGCCACTTCTCCAACATGCAACTTCTCCAACTCGTTGGAACTGGATTACAGTTCGATTTAAGGCCTTTTGTACTAATCCGCCAGAATGGATTAGTGCTGCATGGATTCCTTCTCCCCACCTGTGGAAATTCCCTAAAACGAAGAGTCACATACAGCTCTTCATTTGAGCTCACATTCTTTTCCATGAAGGCATAACTTCAGGACAAAATAGCAGGTGCCCTTCAAGACAAGAGACTGAGGCATAGAAAGATAACAAATTTGGAGCACCTGGGTGGTTCAGTTGGTTAAGCGTTTGACTCTTGATTTCACCTCAGGTCATGATGTCACAGTTCATGAGTTCAAACCCCGAATTGGGCTCTGTGCTGGCAGTGTGGAGCCTGCTTGGGAGTCTCTGTCTCCCTCTCTCTGCCCCTCCTTTCTCTCTCTCCCTCAGTCTCTCAAAATAACTAAATAAACTTTAAAAGAAAAAAGAAAGGTAACTAATTCTCCGAGCTACGTTGGCACAGTGCTCAGCCTGTAATTCTGGCCTATGATGCTCTGTTGGATCTGAGGTGGCAGAGATGATGGCACCACTCTGTGTGTGTACAGTCTAATCATTTTAAACCGCTCTGCTACAGGTTCACTGCTCTCACTACTTCTCTGTTAAGCTCCTCCCTGTAAAGACCCTATCACATTGCCTAACCTGGCCAGCAGAGCCGAACTTGAATCCAGGCCCTACAGTCCCCTTCCATGAGCCACTTGGGAGAAACCCATGATAGTAAAAGAGGTCTCCGCTACCTCCGGCCATGACTGACTCCCATCTCTTAGGGCCTTTTCGTCGACGAAGTTCCAGTCAAGGGTCTTTCTCCTTGACCTCCTCAGGGAGGTGAGGTCAGCCGGCAAGAGGCACAAAGGAACCTTGGACTAGGTCACGGGATGGCAAGCAGTCTGGCTGCCAGCCTCTTCTTGCTGATGTCACAAGCAGGTTGGACGTGTCCCACCCATTTTCAAAGACAGAAGCACATTCGAGGAAAGATAGAGTGCTGCTAATCTTAGTGTCCTGTCAGCCCCGTCTCTGCAGGTAGGGGGAATGGCAGGAGTTTCATACACTGCAAAGAATTAGGGAGAAAATTAGGATATGCCCATATCCGTGAGCCAGTGTTCTTCAGCTGTTGTGAGATCTTTAATGTTACAGAGGACTATTCCCACAAATTTTTCCAACTCCCCTTTAAAATAGATTTATACTTGGGATCAATGAAAGGAAGAATTGGTTAGAGCTGGGCAGTGTCCCCCTCGCTGCTAGGTAAAGGATTGAAGAGAACTCAGGGTGATGGAGAAGGTAATCTCTATACGCCTGGCCTGGAGGAATCAGGAGGGGGTGGGATGGGGTTGGGGAAGGCAGAGGGCCAGGGAGAGAGAATGTTGAAGGAGTACAGTCGCTCTCTTCTCTCAGTAAATGCAGAGCCATGAAGGCACCACGGCGGGCCAGTGTTCCTCAGCTATTGTGGGAATCTTTAATATTACGGAGGACTATTCCCATGCCCGTGGCACCTCCAGTAATGATGAACAGTCAGTTCCTGGGTTGTAGTGGCTAGAACGGTGCCTGGACCTAGAGGGGACTTATGAGTGTGTTGGTGAATAAGTGAATAAAAGGATCAACAACTCAATGAACAAAGAGATCAGTTGCACAGGAGGTTGGGATAGAGGGTTTTAAGGCTCCTTCCAACTCCGAGATGCAAGTACTCAGAAGTGCCCTTCCATCACTCGTGGGCCCAGTTCAATTCTGATTTCCAAAGGCTGTAACCAAAAGGGTGGAAATCTCCACTTATAAATCACTTCCATTTTGTAAAGCAAGAAGGAAGGGAAAGCACCAAATGATATCAAGGATCTGTCCATCCTGAATTCTGAAACATAATAAAATCTCCATTCTGGTTTTATCCTAAGGTTCTCCCAAGGCTTCATCCTTACATAGTAACTACTGGTAGCTCTACCTGTACCTTATTATATGTTTATTGTTTTCACTAAGTCTCATTACAGTCCTGAAGGGTGGGCTCTGTTAATGTTCCCATTTTACAAATGAACAAAATAGAGGTTTAAGGAGATTAAATGACTGGCCCGAGTCCACGGGTGTAGTAAGTGGGGGAATCCTAGATTTCTTTCACTGCGAAGCCAGTGTACATGGCTGTTTAAAACTTCTTAAATCCGGGGCACCTAGATGGCTCAGTCGGTTAAGCATCTGATTTCAGCTCAGGTCAGGTCATGATATCACGGTTCGTGAGTTCAAGCCCCACTTTGAGCTCTGTGCTGACAGCTTGGTGCCTGGAGCCTGCTTTGGACTGACTCTCTCTCTCTCTCTCTCTCTCTCTCTCTCTCTCTCTCTCTCAAAAATAAAATAAAATAACATTAAAAGAAAAAAACCCTGAAAAATAAATAAAACTTCTTAAATCCAGGGTCGCCTGGGTGGCTTAGTCACTTGAGTTTCTGACTCTTGATTTCAGCTCAGGTCATGATCATTAGGCTCTCACGATTCGTGGGATTGAGCCCTGCGTAGGGCTCTACACTGACGGCAAAGAGCCTCTCTTTGACAGCTTAGGATCCTCTCTCTCCCTCCCTCTCTGCCTCTCCTCCAAGCGCATGCACTCTCTCTCTCTCTCTCTCTCTCTCTCTCTCTCTCTCTCTCTCTGTCTCTGGCTCTCTCAAAATAAATACACTTAAAAAAATTCTTAACTCCAGACAACTAAAGTTGTCTCAAGTTACAACCATTTAAATCCGGGAAACCATTTCACATCTTTACCTCCCATTTAATGGTAAAACCGTCCTTCCTTTCCCACTCTTTCATCTTTAAACCTATTAATTTGTTCTTAGAGCACAACACAAGGGCATGTGCTCAAAACATACTAGCCACAGCCTTTCTTCCCCACCCCATGTCTTTCCCAATCTCTCTTCTTTTTATTTGAACCTTCTCCACTGTTTGAGTATTAGAGGTAATATATTCTTTCCTGGATACTTTGAGTTTTACTTAGAGTAGATTTGGTATTTTCAGAGTTTTATTCGGGGTTAAAAATCAACACCTGCGCCATCTTGCCACAAACTTGTCTGGCTTAGTCTGATCGTCTCCTTAGGAAGGCAGGCATAGCTAGCATTACTTCTGCAGCTCTGTCCACACTTGGCGCCCAGGAGAACAGGTGCGCCATGGGCACAGGGCCCAGGTCTGCTTCCTTCACACCATGAAGCCAGTACCTGAAATGGAACCCAAGTTGTGAAACAACTGAAGAACACAAGAAACACTCCTAGATCCCATGGTTCTGGCCCTGGGTTTCCATTTTCTGGCATTGAGGGCCGCTTCCCACCCCAGGCCACCCTTCCTGTGTGTCCCTCTGCCTCACCCACTGGAGGTAGTCAACTTTGAGGTATGAGTTCAGTGGTACTTAGACTTCGATAGAGGAGAACAAACGGCCTTGAACGTGAACCTGGTAACTGGGTGAGATGTTCTCAATCTCCTCCTCTCCCTCCGCAGAAATTGCTCTTCAGCACACCCTTGAGAGCTCAGGGAAAGGGAAAATTCCTTTTCTGTTTTATTTGAGCCTGGGGATTGAGTGTCGCCCCTACTTCAACAGACAGCCTCCCTTCCTGCTTCCAGTTAGACTTGGGTAACCCTTTTTCTTCCCTCTCTTTTAGGAAGGAAAATGGGCAATTGACTTGTTTTAAAAACAAGATGAAAAGTTTCTGATTTTTTTTTCCTTTTTGAAATCTCTGGAGTCCTTCCCTTTACCAGGAACCCTTGATCTCAACCAGTATAAAACAGCTTGGCTTGTAGGACGCTTCCCACCAAGTGGAATTTTCCACAGTGGGTTGGTCGTGAGTCTCACAGCAGTAAATTCAATTATTTTAAATTTTGAACCAACTGTTTCGCTGAACATCATGAGACAAGTGTGGGGCTCAAAAGGAGGGCCCTGTCTGTCCACACAGATCTCCAGTATCTCGGGGCTGCCCTGGTGAGGCTGTGTGGTTCACGTGATTGACTTCTATTTGCTGCAGTAAACCAAACTGGCCAATGGATGCTCTTTCTATCAGGGAAAGCTAAGAAAATGGAATTGTTAACCCCCAAGATCTGACCGGGAAGGAGGTTCCAAGAGATCACTTAACAGGTCTTTTCTGCCCTTTAGTTAAATTGTGAAATCCCTTTGAGAAAAGGTTTTAAAAGGAGAGTGGCATGAATGACAATCAGCCCCATGCAGAGGATTAGGGCTCATTCTGCCTGTTTCCCCGCCTCTGACTTCATGTCAGGAATAACCAAACAGAATGAATGGGCTAAGCCCTGAAAATACAGACCAGAGAGGTGTCCCCGCTGTCCAGCCGCATGAAGTGTGGTGTTCGACGGTGTGAGTCACACGGAAAGGAGGAGATCCGGAAGGGAGGGGAGGAGGTCCAGGAGGCTGGCATGTTACGGGAGTTTGGTGATCAAACCTGGGAACCCAACACGTGTCACCCAGGTAGGGCCGTTCCCACTCCACTACTACCTATCTCGTGTGTGTCCTTTTTGGCATCTCCAGGTGGGTCTGTTGCCCAGACAGCCCCCAGGACTGTACCTTGAGAGGCACTACAGGAACATCCGTGTCCTCTGGCCTGGAGTCTTGTCCTTCTGTCTCCACTGTGCCGGGAGACTGAGCCCTCTCCTGCTCTGCCTGGGGGCTGATGGCATCACGAGTGAGCCTCAGTGCCCTTTAAGGACAGCTCTCTTTGTCGAGTGTCAGTAGCACCAATTAAGTTATTTCCCTGCAAAGCCTCCCTCTGCTAGGAGGTGTGGGGGTGGTGAGAGTCATTGTCACCCTCCCACTACACGTGAATCGTGCTGGGTACAGTCAGGAGAGAAAATTGTTTCTCCTTCATTAGGAAGTTCTGCGGCATCTGGCTGGTGCTGGGGGAGAGATGGGTTTGTGGTGGGTGTGACGCAGAGAACCCTTCCCACTCTCTCTCCAAGGCCCCGTGGGGACTGTGCGCATTTATTGTCTGAGAGTTTGTACGTTGGATGCTGTGACTTTTTAGAATTACAGCCGAGGGGCGCCTGGGTGGCTCAGTCGGTTAAGCATCCAACTTTGGCTCAGGTCATGATCTCATGGTTCTTGAGTTCGAGCCCCACATCGGGCTCTGTACTGACAGCTTGGAGCCTGGAGCCTGCTTTGGATTCTGTGTCTCCCTCTCTCTCTCTGCCCCTCCCCCACTTGCGCACATCTGCACGTGCTCTTTCTGTCTCAAAAATAAATAAACATTTAAAAAAAAAAGAATTACAAACAAATTCTTGCCAATGGTATAAGATTAATAACATAATACAAGGGAGTGTGGCTCGTTCTCAAAGTGAAACCTGGTCTCTCACAAGATCAGAGCGAGAGTGGACTTGCAGAACTACAGGCTGCAGGCTACAGGCTGAAAAGATCAGGGAAAGGGGAGGAGGTGAGGAGAACTCAACGGGTTGGCCAAATAAGGGGAGCCCACTGCAGGACCCAGAGGAGAGCAGGAGAGAAAATATCCCAGCGGATCCCAGGGGTTCATCATGATCTGGGCAGCCGTATCAAATTGTCAGGAGGACTGTGAATATTCCCTGAGAATTGCTGTTTTCCAAGAATCACTACGAGATGAACAGTAGCTATTTATAGGGTTGTAGGCAGGCTTGTTCAAACAGTGTCCTGAGAACATTTGGTTCCACGAATCAAATCAAAAGTTGGAATCAACACACATTAGTACGTGTTGCCATTGCATAATTCTTTAATTATTTTAAGTTGGTGAGAATATCATTTCCAGATGAATCTACTTTCTCTTGTTTATTGTGACATTACATGTCCAAGGACTTTCACTCTCTCTGTGTGTTTCAAGGGTAGTTCAGAACCTCACCCCAAGGCAAGTGATTTACCTGCCAACAATTGGTTAAAAAATGTTTATCACGCTGTTGTTGATAGAACTTAGGTACAACACAGCCCCAGAAAGAACAAGAAATGTTTGGCACAAGTACACAGACCTCCACCGCCAGTATTACTACCTTGATATTTGCTTGTTAATCATTTAGAACTTTCCCTCCAACACCCATACTACTGACTCTGGCAACTGTCAGTGGCTCCCTTTTGTCAGTTGGGAGAATAGAAGCAACTGAGAAAAATCCAGACGCTGTTTCTTTTTTGTTTTTAAACCATATGTTTGATGTTATAAACTTTACCACTTAAACAAAATCTCTGATTTCGAAAATTGTATCTATGTCATCTGTGGCTTCAAGAATCTAAACGTCGGAAGTAACGTCCCAGTTCCAAGCTGCCTAAAAGTCAGCCGCTTGCTTTTCAAGTGCATGCAATGTCTCGCACGGTTCTCCACAAGATAGATCTGTTTGCCAGACTGAAGGTAGATCTGAATATGCAGGTGCTGTCGGATGTACAGATTTATGGAGGGACATCATGTTCTTTATTCTTTTGCTTTCTGAATAATGGATGGTGGCCACAATTTCCCTCTTTCTGACAGTCAGGGAAGGAGGGGGAGAAAGAGAGGAAAAAGGAGGAGGAGGAAAGAGGAGGAGGAGGGTCCTTTAAGGAGTCCTTCTTCCTACACCCACAGCGCTAGGGAAATTAGAATGGGGAGTGCAAAAGAACACAGTATCAGCTCTTCCTAGGAGTGAAGCCTGCTTTGCAGATGCTGTGACACTTACCTTCCACACCTTGTGGCTCAGGGGATCGGCTCGATCTTCGCTTATAAACTGTGGAATCAGCCGTCAGAGGTGCCTTCTCACCTTCTCAGGGCTCCTTCTGCATGTCTGTCGCCGTGTCACACCTGGTGCATCACCAGAGCTTGTGCCCCCAATCCTGCCCTGAGCTCTAGCTGCCCCCGCATCACCACTGTTTGACATCTGGTGCCATGGAGTGGCCGAGCCAGGCTGCCTTGCCATCCTCCTAAAGAGCCCTGCGGACCCCGTGACATGGAAGCCAGGGCTCCTGCCCACCAGCCTGGCTCTGGGCTCAGGATGTCTTGCCGTCTGTTCTGCTGGGAGGTGGCGCTGGGTCATGAGTCACCGGTGAGCCTTCTCTGTCTCCTTTGAACTTTCCATCAGCCCACGTGGATGGCCCTGGAGGCTTAGAAATAAGCTCCTTGCAGGTGCAGTCACCTCCCACCATCTGTCCCCTTGTAGCTACTCACACCAGAACATCAGCTGATAGAGAGCATGCCTCCTAAATCAGCAAGACGTTTACTGTGGTAAACGGCTCCCTTTGGCCAGTTGCCATAATAGAAGCATCTGAGAAATAAGCTCCTAGCAGTCGCGGGACAGGGAAGTATGGATGCGGCCAGCTCCCAATTATCCAGAGGCCGCCTCTCCAATTTGTGAGTTGCCTACCTTTATAGTTCTGTTTCTCCTTTTGCTACTGCACTGAGGCTGAACGTAGCCAATAAAGGACATACCAACCTCTTTATTTTGCTCTTGGTAGAAAGGAAAAAAATAAAGTCTAATCAGAAGTTTGGAGGGATGGGGGCCGAAACCTACAAACAGATTTGGGGATTATCTGTGGATCGTATTTCTTACCATCGTAACCAGAAACAGTCAACAATAGTTTGTATCCATCCCTAGTCCTGCTTAGGAAAGCTTATCTTAACGAATAGAAGAGAGGGTCTCCCTGTTAGTTTGTTTGCAAAGGGACTTTCCTTACAGACCAAAGAAGCACTCCCCTCGACAGTAAGTATATTCCAGTGGAAGGAAGTAGGACAAGGGTGAGATTGACCTGGTTCAGATCCCCGCGGGTCCGTATCTGCTGTGTGGTGTCAGTAAAAGAACTTCGCTGCGATTCATTTCCCTCCTATCTGGGGCAGAGAATGGTAATTGTGAGGGTTGCTGCAAGGGTTAGAGTAGAAAACGTTTATGAGTGCCTGGCCTGAGACACAGATCATGGCAAGCATTTAATTAAGGTTAGTCCCTCAGAGAGGAAGTTGGTGGAGAGCCCACTTTCTGGCCGAGCCCTTTGAACAGGTTACTGGACCTCTCTGCCCCCTGTAACTTGGGAGTCATCATGATAATGATAACGGAGCTCTCCCCCAGGCCAAGGCCAAGTGGGGTAAGTGAGCTAATGCATCCCAAACCCACAGAACACGCAATCCAACATATAGCCAGTGCCTGGGATGCCTCAGCTCTTTTGAGTTTGTCTGCTCTCTTAAGTTTTCTGGAAAGTCTACGCTAAAGACATGTTGATCAGATATATTTGGGTGAAAAGGGGATTTTGCTTGTGGAGATTCACTGTCTTTTCTTGTATATAGGTATTTATTCTTTGCACAATTATATATGGCAGCCACTGCTTGTTGCCAGACACTGAGTGGGTATCCAGCACTGGGCAGGAGGCCCAAGGTCAGGAACAGAAAGTGTGAGAACAGGAGCAGAATAAGCTGAGACCCTTGGGATGGAGGACTCTCGGGTCAGAAGCGAGGAATTGGGATTAAGGAGCGTTTTTGCTGTTTGACAGATGAGATAATGAAATGTCAGTGTTGACGGGTGACCTACCCGAAACTGTAGAGAATGAGCTGAGAGCAGGCTGAAGGCAGGCTCCCCAGGGACCAGATTTCAGGTCTTCCCTGCACTGGATTGGGAGCTCCAGGAGGGCATTAGGAAGAGGCTTCACGTTCATTCCCCACGGCACCAGGAAGGCCCCGTGCCGGGGCGGGAGATGCTTCTCTGAGTTCATTTTACACAGAGTCATACCCCAGGCTCCAAGTAGAGTATAACTTTCCCCGACTCAGTCTCCTCTGAGCTGCAGTACTTAGCACAGCACTGACATGAAAGAGCCACCTGTTCCTATTTGTTGATTGATTGATTGATTGATTGATTCCTTTTGATTGATGATCTCCAGTTACACACCCACACCCACACCCACACATACACACACACACCCACACCCACACCCACACCCACACCCACACACACACATACACACACACCCACACCCACACACACACAAATGCTCTCATTTTTTTTCAGGTTAAGAAAGCCAACACCTAAAATAGGTCCTTTATCTCTACTCAGTTTTTAGAATGACAGAAAGTCCAGCCCGAGGTGCAAACAGAAAAAGAAAAGAAAAATCTAAGAAATGTTTTATGTCTTAAGCTTTTGAATTGTCAGGCTTGTGTCTCTCCTTTGTCATTTCACAGCTCCTGAGGTCCTGGCCCAGAAACCGTACAGCAAAGCAGTTGACTGCTGGTCCATCGGGGTGATTGCCTATATCTTGTAAGTATTGCTTGCTACCTCGGCTTCTTTTTCCTTTCCTTCTTTTTTTTATTATGTGGAAAAATATACATAACACAGAATTTACCATTTTAACCCTTTTTAAATGTGCAGATCAGTGACGTCAAGTACATTCACACTGTGGTGCAGACAATCACCACCACCTATCTCCAGAACCTTTTCATCTTCCCAAACTGAAACTCCATCCCCATTAAACACTGCCTCCCTATTATCCCCTCCAGTAGTCCCAGACACACTCCATTCTACTTCCTGTCTCTGTGAAGTCGGCCATCTTAGGTTCCTCATGTAAGTGGAATCATATGGCATTTGTCCTTTCGTGACTGGCTTTCTCGCTTATTATGTCCTCAAGGTTCACCCGTGTGGGAGCAGGTGCCAGAATTGCATTCTCCTTAAGGCTGACGAACAGTCTGTTATATGCATATGATACATTTTGTTTATTCGTTCATCCCTCAGTGGACACCTGGCGGTTCCTACCTTCTGGATGTTGTGCATAATGTTGCTATGAACATGGGTGTTCGGATGTCTGCCTTTGGGTGCATACCCAGATGTGGGATGGCTGGATCATACGGTCATTCTACATTTAACATTTTGAGGAAGCTCCATGCTGTTTTCCAAAGCTGCACCCTCACTTTACATTCCCAACAGCAAGGCACGAGGGTTCCTGTCTCTCCACATCCTTCCAACACTGATTTTCCAGTTTTCGTAACAGCCATCCTAATCGGTATGAAGCGTGTTCCTCGTGGGTTCGATTTGCATTTCTCTTTCTTAAAACGTATTTCTAATGTTTTTGTTTGAGTACAGTTGACACACAATGTTACGTTAGATTCAGGCATACAACATAGTGATTTGATAACTCTATACATTAGGCTGTGCTCACCGCAAGTGTAGCTACTCTCTGTCACCATACGACGCCATTACAATGCCATTGGCTATATTCCTCAAGCGGTACCTTTTATTCCTGTGACATATTCATTCCTGCACTGGAAGCCTGTATCTCCCACCCCTCTTCACCCATTTTACCTCTCCCCTCTCCCTTCTGGCAAACCATCAGTTTCTTCTCTGTTATTCATAGGTCCTATTCTGCTTTTTGTTTGTTTGTTTATTCATTTGTTTTTTGGATGCGACATATGAGTTAGACCATATGGTATTTGTATTGATTTATTTCACTTTGGATAATACCCTCTAGGTCTATCCATGTTGTTGCAAATGACAATATCTCATTCTTTTTATTCTTTTTACTGAGTAATATTTCAGTGTGTGTGTCTCTGTGTGTGTGTGTGTATCACATCTTCTTTATCAATGGACACTTGGATTGCTTCCATATCTTGGCTGTTATAAATAATGCTTTAGTGCGTTTATCTTACGGCTAATGATGTCAAGCATCTTTTCATGTGCTACCCTGGCTTTCCTGGGGATAGAAATGACTATGAGAATATTAGGACATCTTCGAAAGAAATCAAAATGAGAAAAATATGATGAAAACCCAAATTTAGCCTTTAGATACCTCATTTCTTCTCAGGTGCTGCATCTCCACAACCCAGGAAAGACCATCATAGGCATAGGGTTGTTGCAGTTATTTCACGGTGATCCGTTTCGGTTATTATTATTATTTTTTGTTTTGCTTAAGTCCAGTGTAAATTTGTTTTTTAATGACAATGTCTTTTGGCAGTGATACTTTCAAACACTTACAATGGAGCACACTGCCAGGCTGGGTTTAGGCCAACTGGTGTCTGTAATTGATAGGAAACGAATTTCTTCCCAAGGAAAGGAAGGCTTTTTAGCTGACAGAGTCTGCTACACACAATGAAAGACCATGGGGGATTGTGATCAGAGAAAGGTCTGACAGTATGTGGCATCCTCAGGGGGCTGCTGGAAACATCCCCCTGATGTTGACTTTTTCTCATTATCTGGAAAGCAAGCGGTCTTTCTACAGCGTACATTCATCTGGGCAGCTTTTGTAGTTTAATGTGGATTTAGTTGACAGCTCCCGTAGATTCCTGCCATTATCACGGGATTCATCCATTATGATATCCTTGGCCCGTAGGGCTCCCACTTATGGAAAGAGGTAAAGGGCAGATTCATCTGAGCTATAAAACTAACATATTGCATTTACATAGTGCTTTCACTTTTAAAGCATCTTGACCATCTTCTATAGTAGTTTCATCCTTTTTAGTTACAGACCTTTTTGAGAATCTGGTGAAAGCTGTGGACCCTCTCCCCTGATAAATTCACACACACACACACACACCACCATACACTTTTGCATACCTCATTAGGGGGCTTCCTGCATAGGTAGATATCAGACACGGGCCATGTGTTATCTACTCTGGCTCCCTAAACCCTCAACTGAAATTCTTATCAGAGGTCCTGCCTCACCAAACTTGATAAGAAATATCAAAAAAAATGAATGATCAGCTACTGTTCTTCCTGCAAAGGACCAAAGCTGGAGTCATCTGGAAAAATCTGGGGATAGGCAAAAGCATCCTTTCATCTGGGCTCCTGCTTGTTTGTGCCTTCACGCCTCTTCTGAATCTTGAACCACCAGTCTGGTCTACACTAATGTCTATAGATTCCCTTTGTATGTATAATTGTTTCCCTCAAGTCTTGGCATTGGAGTAGGATATCTGCACAGCTAGCTGGAGGTACATCCAGCTTTAGTGGGATGGGCATTGGTGTCTCAGACAGCTCTGGTTGCTATAACAAAACACCATGGACTGGGTGATTTAATCGACAGACATTCATTTCTCATAGTTCGGAAGGCTGGGAAGTCAAATATCTAGGTGCCTGCTGATTCAGTTCCTGGCGAGGACCTTCTTTCCACCTTGTAGACTGCCACCTTCCTGTTGTGTCCTCACAAGGCAGAAGGAGAACGTTCAAGCTCTCTCGACTCTCATGTCTCTTTCTCATAAAGGCACTAATCCCATTATGGAGGTCCCATTTCCAAATACCATCACAGTAGAGGATAGAGCTTCGACATATAAATTTGAGGGGCATGATATTCAGTCCACAGTAAATGGTTTGGTTGTAAATAGACCATAATAAATGGTCATGCTTGATAAAATTATTACACCAGAATCTCCTTAAAACATGGACATTTCAGGATGGATATAACACCTACTTTATAATAACGATGACATCAAACATCTGTATAACAGTGCAAGGGTATGAATATTCTCACAGGTTTTATCTCCCTTCACCCTCCCTGCAACCTTACAAGATAGGTGTAGTTGTTATTAAACCCCCTGAGAGAAGATGAAACTTCAGTTCAAGGACACTAAATAATATAACTTGGGGTCAGAATTGACATTTAAACCCACACCCAGCTCTGACTTCCAGTCCAGTTATTTCCGCTATTCCACATGCCCTTCACATGCAGAGGTGGCTGTGTCAGTGAGAGAAGAGAAGATACTTCTTTCTTTCCCTGTGATGTCCAGCTTGTGTTTATTTCTTTCTTTCTGCAAATGTTTACTGAGTATGTAGCTTGCACCTGTCACAATGCTAGATACTGGGAATGAGCACTAAACAAAACATACACAGTCCCTGGGTTGGTGAAGCTGGCTCACAGTCTCATGGAAGAGCATTCAAAGAAACCTCATAAATGAACATGGATTTTAAAAATGTGCAAAGTGCTTTAAAGGAAGAGCATGAGGTGCTCTAGTAAAGTGGAACAGAGGTTACCTCGCTTCCACTGGGGAAAATGGCTGGGGAGGACGTCTTTGAGAAAGGGCCTTCACACAGAATCTAAATGATGGGCAGGTGTTGAGCAGAGAAAGAGTGAGAAGAAAGTGTTCCAGGCAGAGTTAATATCATGAACAGAGGAGGCTTTCAGCCACAAGCAACAGAAATACCTGACTTAAGCATTTACAATAAGTCATACTTCACATAATAACAAGTGCGTAGCTAGGAAAGCCCCAAGACTGCCTAGGTCAGAATGTCAATCTCAGATTGTATCCACCCCCGCTCTTCGACATCCTCAGTACATTAGTTTTTCCTTGCGCCCTCCCCAACCAAACAAGATGGCCACCGCAGCGTCAGGGATCATGGACAGACACAGCATCGACTGGTGGAAGAAGAGGTGATGTTTATCCCCACGTGCCTGTAAAAGCGAGAATATCTTCCCCGGAAGTCCCTCAGCCAGCTTTCCCTCATGTCTCGTTGGTCAGAAATGCCTCCCATGCTAATTTCTAAAGGAGTCCCTGACAGAGAAGATGGGATTATCACAGGTTGGCCAAGTGAAGCAGGTGACCACATGGAGATGGGGGAAATCACAGTTCTCCTGGTGAAGATGAAAGCAGGAAATGATTTGCAGTAAGTAGGTAAAGAATGTGTCTGCCATGGTGCATAGGTATAGGAAAACATCAGGAAGGACAGCAAGGGGGCCCCTGGGTGGCTCAGTTGGTTAAGTGTCCGACTTCGGCTCAGGTCATGATCTCACAGTTCATGGGATCAAGTCCTGTGTCAAATGCTGTGCTGACGGCCAAAGTCTGGAGCCCGCTTCAGATTCTGTGTCTCTCTCTCTTTCTCTGCCCCTCCCCTGCTCACGCTCTGTCTCTCTCTCTCTCAAAAGTAAATAAATGTTAAAAAATATATTTTTTAAAAAGGCCAGTATGGTTACAGTATGGTATCAAGACAGGATATCAGAAAATTATATTCAAGAGCCTGGGGAAGGAGAGAGTTGGCAGAAAGTTTAGGTTTGACAAACGTAGTGGGAAGCCAAAGAAGGATTTCAGCCAAAGATATGAACTGATCTGATTTTCACCCAAGTATTCTTCCAGCTGCTCTGTGAACGGGAGTTAGACAGGACAGGAGTGGAGGGTGGAGACTGGGGAGGCTCTGTCAGATGAGCAGTGAGAGTTACTCCCACCAGGGAGGCAGTGATGGGGATTGAGTAGCAGGTGTATTTTGGATGTGGAGGATAAAGGAGAGGGAATTTTTAGGTGTAAACCCAAGTGTTTGGCTTAAGCAATCATGTAGACGGCTAAGAAAACAGAAGAGGAGGTGGTGAAGGAGCAAGTTTAGGGGGATGAGTGAGATCAAGTATTTCATTTAGGACATGTTAAACTTGAGATAAACTTTGAGGTATCGATGCAGTAGTGTATGCACATGTGGAGGTCAGAAGGCTGGGGTAGAGATACTTGGCATCTATATCTGGGTATGGTTTGAATGTAGTATATCCTAATCCTTATAATTACAGTATACAATACAATACTTGGCTGGGTTAAAATATGGTATTAAGTAAAGCAATAAATACTGTATTTCCTTATTTCTCTTTTAAGTATAAATCTGGTTACCACTAGTTTTGCTCCAGGGGTTAGTCTTCAGTTGATTTAATGGCTGGTCAGATTTCAAAATGGCAGGCAGTGTTCCTGTTTTCCTTGGTGCCTTCCAGAGCACTGAGAGTCTCAAGCAGAGAGTGAATGGAGACTTTGGACCTCTCTGTTGTACCTTCCAAGATGTTCACATCCGTACAGGTGATAGGCCACATTCTAGATAAAATTTTTCTACATACTGTGGTTATGCTTGGAGAACCGCTAACTTCAAAGCTCATTGTCAGTGTCAACAACTAGCATTTCTTGAGTACCTTCTCTATTCCAGGCCCTGTGTTAGGTGCTAAAGATATTGAGATGACAAAGGCATGTTTCCTCCCATGAGAATATTAACAGTGTATAGGGTGGGACAAGAAGATTCCTAGTAGATTAAGTGACATGCGAGGGGGCTTGTGAGCAGCTGTAGGCATTCCTGGGCCAAAGCCACCATTGAGGACAGGGGTGCTCAGGAAGGAGGAGGCACCATAGCAGCTATGTCTAGGAGGCTGGATAAGACTAGCATTTCAGAGAGGGGGGAGGGATGCATGCAGGCACAGGATCGAGGTTGCCTGGGGCATGTTTGAGCACTGATGAAAATAGTCTGTAAAAGGCCTGTGGCCTTGGTTGAGGTTCCTGGTGCAAGGCTGGCTCTGGGTTGAACTAGGGTTAGAAGTTAAAACTCATGGATCTTAGTCTCAGACTCCTGCTACTTCCCACTGACCAGCTGGAGGGTTAGGGTCGTCTGCCGTGGGTGAAGGGCCCCTACCCATGTTACCACCTTTGACCTCCCCATTGCACCCAGACTCCCCCCTCCCATCCTCTATCTGGAGACCAATGAGCAAGGCTGCTGAGTGGGCCGTGACCTATAGGCAGTGCACAGGGGCAGCCAGCTCTCCTGCGGGGGTCCTCATTGAACCTCTGTTCTTCCTCTCACCTGTAATGGAAAAAAGGTTAGCCTCTGCAGTTGTTTGAAGTGCAGCATTATTATCATTTGCTAAACCTGCTTCACTGAGATATCAGATCACAGCAAAAATGGCTGTGACCGACCATGTACCAAATGTCCCCTCCACCTGCCAGGCAGACATTCTGTATTTTGTCAGTGCAGATGCTTGATGTATTCCTTCTCTTTTGATCTCTGTACTCATTTCTATGTCATCTGTCATGTTGGAAGGAGAAATATTTTTTCCTATGAGGGATACTCATTTTTAAAAACACATTTAATGGACCCTTATCCTATCGGGGTCCTCCTGGGGATCAGGACTTAACAAAAAACATCTTTGCCAGCATCGCTTAAGCTACTGAGAAGAATGAGGAGAATGTATTGGACACCTTGGTGGGCATGTCGGTGTCCAGCCTGGAGGTGTGGTCCAGCCAAGATCGTGCAAGTTCCAAGGAAATGTGCCCACTGAAAATGAGAATCGGAATTTCATTGACAAGACTGAATTTTGCCATCACGTGTATGCTGCCTTCCTTCTCAAAATTTCAAGATGACTTAATGATGGCTTGCCTAAATTATGCTCAGGGAAACAGTGTGCTCCGTTCTATGGAGAAACACAGTGGAAATTTGCCAGTGTAAGAACCGAGCAAGGCCTCCCGGGGTTTGGGCATTAGAGCCTTTGGGAAGGCTGGAGTGTTAGGGTGGGGCTGACGTGGGTGGGGAGGGTCCCTACCCTTGTTGTGACCTTTGACCTCTCTGCCTAGCAGAAACTCCAGGCAGAGTTCTTACAGTAATCCCCTTACTTTTTGAGTGGCCTCCTACATTGTTCAGTCTTTAAAACTGGGTCACATAACTATCGATCGGCCAACTGGTACCCAGTGTAATTGGCTTTGTAAAGAGTGGCGCTAAGAGTGTCTAATCTGTATGGTACGTCCATTTTTAGAGACAAAGAGTGTTCCTTGTCAAGGTAGTCATCATCATTTTAAACCATTGACAGCTGCTTCTTTGGGGATACACACATCCCAGGGAGAGAGTCGGAACCCAAGCTCCAGTAGGAGAGAATGTAGTGTAATTACTTACCCCCAGGGAGAGAACCAAGCATGAGGCATTATGATGGTGGTTACTACCATCGGTATGATGAGTGTTAGCACCAACAAGAATAATTAACCGGCACTGCCAGCAGGCAGCAATCACCTTGTTATATTCATAAACTTTGTGGGATGGGACACATTGCCTTGTTTAGGCTGCCTTGCGCCTATGGGCTGTGCTTTGGCTTTCAAAGTTCAGGAACTAAATTAATCTGTTTATCCATCTTGCTCAGACAGTCCCAGTGAATTGGTTCACACTAGCCAGACTCAAAAGAGATTTAAAAAAAAACAAAATCAAAAAAACCCTGGAGTGTCAGTTTACTAAATCATGAGATCGTGCCCCACAGGGTAATTGGATACCCATGTCATCAAACTAGCATGTTCTTCTCACAAGAGGAAATCCTCCCTGAGAAAGCAGATGAAAAGCAGAAGTGTCCTTTACAAACAAGGAACCAGAGCCTAAAGCTGGATGGCCTTACATGTTTCACAAAGACTAGAGTCGTCTCCAGGGTTCTTCTCTACCGAGGGTATTTCTGTCCCTCTGTGAAACGGCTGTCCCTGGTGTCTAGTCAGAGTGGCCACAGACTGACCAGGGCTTATGCCTCCCTCTCCTCCCTCCGGCCCTAAAGATCAGCCTCCGTTTTTATCATTCAGGCATTATCATTGGTATTTCAGCAGGCTTTAGTTGTCATAATTTTCAGGCTTACTGATTTTATTTCACTGGCTGCATTTCAGTGTGGTGCTCTCCAAGGATTTCCAGAAAGGCACTTCATCTCCCCTCCATAGTCTACACTGAGTGGATCCTGTGTGTGGCTGCCTGCCTTTTGGTTACCTTTCGTCTCAGACAGAAGTACTGCTTCACCATTTTCCTGCTTTGTTTGCGGGCCTGTGACCCTCTCCCTGCTGCTTCTGGGGAAAGACTTTATTGGTTGTCTGTTGATGGTTGGTTCACCTCTCACCCCTTAGGAAATAGTCAAACAAATATTGTCTGCTTTCAGAAAGTGGGTGGAGGGGTGTACACAGAGATGGAGGAGGTTTTACAAGTAGTGCAATCGAGGTAAAGAAATTCTGAACTTTAGTTGGGGGAGGGGGAGCAACTTCCTGCCAGTCCCTTCAGAGAAGGTGGAATCCACTAATGTCTTTGTCTCGCAAAGGCCCAGGGGTAGAGAGGACACCTGCAGGGAGAAGCAGGTAGGAAATGTCTCACCTATATCACCTTTACACTCAATGGCAGGGCTTCAGGCCAGATGGAAAAACATTTCACTTCCTCTGCTCTCTTCTGTTCATTCACGTCAGCATCCTCAACATCCTCTCCTGAAACTGTCATGTAATGCTTCGAGATATTTCTCCTGGAGAATAGAAGGCAGGGGATTGACATTCATTCACTTAACTAACATTTATTGAGCCGAATATGTGTCAGGCAGTATGATGGGCTTGCAGAGATAGATTCATTACCAACCCGGCCTTGGAGGTGCTCACCGTCTCCTGGTGGGGACAGACAGTAAACAGATTGGTTAAAATCCAGTCTTCGTGGCTGTTGCCGAAATGAGAGGAAAGAGCTCCCAAGGCAGAGCCGTGAACCCTGCACTGCCCACAAGGTGCTGGTGATCCAGCTTTGGACAGAGACTATCTGCAAATATTGGCAAGGCCGTCACTCAGGGAGATTAATGGTTTATCCTTCAAGACCAATTACCTGAAGATAGTGATGTGCTTCCTGTGTTTGAGCAAAAATGTACCGTTCAGTCGGAAACTTAACTATTCAGATAGAACTTGAAAGATGCGATCCAGCTTTGACCTTCTGATGTCTAAAACTTGATCCTGGGGAAAATATAATCTTTGAATTATCGAGATTGTTTTCAAGTTTATTTATTTTGAGAGAGAGAAAGAGCGTACAAGTAGGGGAGGGGCAGAGAGAGATGGGGAGGGAGAGAATCCCAAGCAGGCTCTGCACTGTCAGCCTGGAGCCCGATGTGGGGCCTGAACCCATGAATCATGAAATCATGACCTGAGCCGAAACCAAGAGTCGGACGCTTAGCCGGGTGAGCCACCCAGGCGTCCCTGAATCAGAATTTTTAACTCACCTATCACCATACTGAGCAAACGAAGACACAAAAGAAGCTCTAATTACGTTTTACCATGTTTACCATCTGGAATGTAGCACAGCAGCCCGGAGGCAGGAAGGAGGTGGCACATGGCTAGCTTAAAGCAGCAGAAAGTGCATGGGGGGTGTAGTAGCAAGTCATGAGTTTGGACCACTTAACTCTGAGCTGGGTTTGTGACCAGGAGGTGTGGATGATGGAGGCTAGAAGGGGAGAGTTCCTGGTTTCCAGGAGCAAGTGAGGAAACACTCGTGGAGGTGGTAAGAGGACCCACAGAAGGACACATCAAAGCCCGTGACTCGTGCTGAACAGCATGCTACGTGCTGGCAAGACAGCGCCTGGGGACCGTCTTCAGCCCTCTGCTCCCCTTGCTGTGCTCCGGGGGCTAGACATCCTCAGCAGTGCTTTGTATGCGAGTAAGCAGAGCCCAGAGGACGATAGGACAGCCCATGGCATGGCAGTACCGAGGCATTTCCCAGGTGCAGCTGCTGATGTGCAAAGAATTCTAACTGCGTACCGATCAGAACAGGAGAGAGACAGAGAGACAAGGCAGGAAACAAGCCAAGAGGGAGGGAGGAAGGAAGAGCCCTGCACCAAAAAAAAAAGTCAAGATGCAACAAAAGTCGAATTGGAAACCCGCCCAGGTTCAGAATCATCAGTTAGCGCTGGTGTTAATCACCTCCAGACGGGATGTCTGCACCCCTCAGAGCTTCGGGATGAAATCCATTACTCGTGAGAACTAATTTTAGCTGCTGGAACTTTCGCTGGGTTTTTCCTAACACAACACTCTTGGCTGTTTGAAGCTCTCCCTGCTCATCTTCTTCTCCGCCTGCCCTCCCTTCCATGGTTAGCTGGAGCGGAGTGCGAAGTGGCTTTGTCTGGGCTTCCTCTGGCTGTGTTGCCTTGCAGGAGGGGGCTCAGTGCCTCTGTGTCCCAGACGCCCTCAAGGTGCTGTCCATCTGGCTAACGCAAGAATCAAAGAGTGATACACTTGGAAGCGAGACTGTGGATCACAACCCAGCAGCTGTGGTTGCTGCATTGTCTGGTCCACCCCTTTACAAACTCTTTTACTCCAAATGGAGTTTGCTACTTGCTTCTCACGCTTGAAGAAGTGCTGAGCCTCCTTCTCCCCCACCCCCGCCCCCTTCCCGGCTTCCAATCTTCAGCCCCAGTTGTGTATAAACTGTCCAAGAAATGTGTTTCCTTTCTCCCCTAGATCTTTCCCTGATCTGCTTACACATTCTCAGCTTTCAAGGCCTTATCCAAATCTCCAGGGTGACATGGGACACTTGTCCATTACATTTTCATCAACAGTGCTTTGCTGAAGTCAGCCTGCACATGGTTTTAATACATGAGACCATTCCTGGTTTCTCCAGCCTGATCTCTTCCAAGTTTGTGAGGAGAAAGTTCTGGAGTGTGCATGATCAAACACATGGGTCGCTGAAATAATTGGATTACATCTTTGTAATGATTCAGGTCTCATTGGTCATTCTATTTTATAAACCCGCATAATATGCTGAAACCTGTTTTGTTCACTAAGTGGGCCTTGCGGCTAAGTACGAGAGGTTTATCAGCTTAAAAAGCTTTGCTTTATTTTATGAAAGTTCTATTACCCAGAGTAAGATGAATAAAACTCAGATTCCTTAGCACAGGACCCAGACAATCATAAATACCCACCAAGGGCCAAGACAAAAAGGCAAATGGGGGCTTAACAGAGTTTTTGCGTATCAGACGGACCGTGATATGTCTAGGGGAAGACATCCAGATTTGATTGGTTTTGTGAATGTTTTCCAGAGACTCTTTGGGCCTGGGTTGGCCTTATGTGGCTTACCTAGTTTGTAATAATATACATAGGGGTTTGTTGTTTGGGCCATTTCCATGGCACCTTGGCCTCACTCCATTAAAATCTTCTTTCTTCACAAATATGCCTTTGCGTAAATGTTCCCAGGAAATCTTGAGCTCTTCCTGGAATTGAGGGCTCCCGGGCTAAATGCTTGGAAATAGTGGGATACGAAGATCAGAGTGAAAACCTGATCTCTGGTACATTCAATCACCACACAGGGCACAAAGTTGTGACCAGAATTCGATCATGGCTCTTCCTCCTTTTCTGTAGCAAGCTTAGAAGTTGAGGTCGGATGGGCCTTCCTGAATGATTCTGAGACTTTGCACAAAGTTTAAAGGCATGTAATTTCATTTTCACGTTGAGGCCATTGGACTGAGTCCCTCGGGCCTCGTCTGTCCTCTGCCCTCCACCCTTGCCACCCCGTTGTTCTTCCTGGTGGTGAGCAGCAACCCACTTCAGTGCTTCAGCTGAAGGAGCCTGAACGGGATTAAGGAGCATTGGCGGGATGGAAAATACAAGAAGGGATAAAGGAGAGGGGGCCTACATTTAGTGATCACTGTGCAACAGCACTTTCCGGTGGTACACTGTTACCTCTATGTCTCTGCATCCATCTATCTATCCATCTATGCATGTATTTATATATAACGCATATTATTATATAGTATGTTATATCTCTCTATAAGATGGACATTATTATTTTCATTTCACAGAAGAAACTCAGCCTCAGAGAGGATATGTCATTTCCCCAAGGTCACTCAACTAGTACTTGTTAGAGCCGAGATTGAATTCTGTGTCTTTTTTTTTTTTTTAATTTATTTTTGAGAGAGAGAGAGAGAGAGTGCAAGAAGGGGAGAGATGAAGAGAGAGGGAGACACAGAATCTAAAGCAGGCTCCAGACTCTGAGCTGCCAGTGCAGATCCCAACGCAGGGCTGGAACCCAGCAACTGCAAGATCATGACCTGAGCCAACTTGAGACACTCAACCAACTGAGCCACCCAAGTGCCCCTGGAATCTGTGTCTTTGTTTCTCTAAATCCCAGGCTGAGGAAACTACACCATGAAACCTCTTTGAAAACAAAGCGAGTGACATTCAACCTTCAGAGGACAACACCAAACCTTTCCTTGAAAACTCACTTCTCTATTCTCCTTCAGAGCCCTTTTATCCAATTTAAACGGCAAATTCTAGGTTGCCATTTTCTGGTGACTATTCGATTGTCATTTTGGACTGTTGCACCCAACATCTGCATAAAATATTGAAATAAGTTTTCACACTTAAGCACATTTCAAGTGCTTAAAAAATTCACTTATGTATGTTACTTGATTTCCCAACTGCTCTGTGTCAGTGAGGGATGCCTGAACTCCTGCCCAGCCCGGCTGGGCTCCGTGATGTCTTGGCAGAAATATTTCCAAACTTTACTTCCTTTCTAGGCTCCACGTAGGAGCAAAGCGCTCAATGAGTCTACTGGACATGATCATTTTGGAATTTGGTTCAGTATAGACTCAGGTTCATTTTTCTCCAATCCCCGTCTCCCAGAGGCAGGCCATAATAGTCCCAGCCATTCCCCTCCCTCTGTCTTTCTAGAAAGCAGGCTGGGTAGAAGGTTCGGTATTGATTTTCTGAGTGCAAGGACTTGGAGCTGTTCTGTATTTCTTTGGCAGGTTGTATAGCCTTGTTTCTGGCTCTGTCTTATCATGTACAAAAACAAAGCACCCTGACTTCAGAGGCAGCTTTAGGAAGAGAATACTTGTGTGGTATTTCCTCATCTTTGCCATGACCTATCTGGCTGCAGGGTCATATTAAAGGTTAAGATGACTTGGCTCTAGAACTGGAAGAGTAGAGTTAAAATTCCATTCTGCCCCTTAGGTATGAGAAAGTTGCCTAATCTCACATGCATTTCCTCATCTGGAAGTGGAAGATGGACATGCTTATGTCCTAAGTACACATGTCTGATAAATGAGACGTCAGGTGTAAATTGCATAGCCTGGTGTCTGATACACAGTACATACTCAACACATGGTAGCTATTGATTTTACGTTTACAGGACACACACAACATAGGCCCTCCTCTATAGAAAAGTCAGCATCCTACTTGTCTCATTCACATACGGCCGGACTCTGAACTCCGAGGAACAAGACCAGGGCTGGTCTTCTTCATGACCATATGATCAGCATCTGGCGCAAACATTGGTGCCCCATGAATCTCTGTAGAATTGGAGTGAAGTGGCTTTTGTTTCTCTAAACCAGAGACCTGGGCAGATAGATGCTCAGGGCTGCCACTTGCTGTGGTCGAGGGCGCCTCTCCCTCTGGGGTCCACTTTCCCAGGCTCCTAAGTGAGGCTCTGGGCCAGGCGATGGCTGCTGGACCCCAAAATAAAATTCTGTGATTCTATGCCAATCCCCCTACTATGCAAAGTCCTTCTCCAGGCATACATTTCAGCTTCTGGTTTGAGGATTCAGGCTGGGAACAAACAGGGGGTGTAGTCTGTGGGTGGTGTCCTCTCATTGGGCATTTCCTGGTTGGAGGGCAAACAGACCTGGGAGACTTTACATAGAGGAAACTTTCAGGGCACAGGATAAATGTGAGCTACTTGGTTGCTGATGATTAGTTGTGCTTATTCCAGTCTGCTTTGAAGATGCTATTGGGCATTAGGAGGTTTCACTGCAAAAATGACTGGAAAGCTTGTAACGCATGAGAAAGTTTAGCTGAATTATTTTCTCCAGAGTAAACATCCATTTCAGGGTGATCAACACTTCTTCGTAAGCCAACTGGGGAGTTGCTACTGTGCACACAAACATGCACAAGCATTTTTTCGTGTAAATATTTCCCATTTATCAAAGAATAATCAATCAACAAATACTTATTGATTATTACTGAATGCTAATGAAAGATGCAAAGAAATACAATATATGACAGTCTCTCTTCTCCAAGAACTCACAATCAAGGTGGTAAGATACATGTAATAACCATGAAGAGATCCTTTTGAAATTCTTTGAGAGGACCCAAGAAAGAGATGAGATGGAAGTAGAGTAGGAAGAATGGCTACTGTTCAGAGGGGTTGAGTGCCATGGGGGTGGTAGTCCCTGAAACACCAGGAGGTGTTTATGGGCTCATTCACCCGGCAGATTTTTGCTGAGCACATACTGGGCTGGGTACTGAGATCACAAAAATAAATGAGCCACTGTCGCCTCCCTCAGGGAGCTCAGAGTCTAACAGAGGAGTTGGTGGGACACAGGTATCAACCCACATGTACGCCATGATGGCCGTGTCTTAGAGGCTGGGGAGCTCTGAGGAAGGGTGCTGCCTGGCCAGGGTGGGGGTCAGGAGAGGTGTCATGGAATAAGGTTGTGCACACGGAGCTCTGGGAGCAAGGAGGAGCCACAACAGTGCACACAGGAAGAAGAGCACGGGGAACAGAGTATGAAAAGGAGTACTCTCAAACTTTCCCATCACCTTTCCTGTCTGTTTTTATACGTCCTATTTCTTTTTCAATTTCCTGTTTACGTGGAAGCTTAGTGTTGAGTGTCTGTTCCCCCCATTCCCCAAATAGAAAGTAAAAGCCATGAGAGTAGGACTCCCCATCTCCTTCCACACTGTATCCCCAGTACTGGGACACGGCCAATGCCCAGTCAGCATCTGGAGACAGTCAAAGGACTACTTGATGGGTGGTTTTTCATCCGCTGTCTTCAGTGGGACCCGACGGGGTGACTCAGGGAAGGCAGCCCCACCTACTGGGCTGGGCCTTTCCTCCCAGCATCTCTACTTCTCTCCTCTCTCCACATCTACACCATCAGCCCCACTTTTGCTAGCCTCTTAGTCTTCAGTCCAAACCAAGGTGAGACCCAGGGAGATTGTTGGAGCTGATTGCATTGGTGTTGGGCTGCCTCTCGGGCCTGCTCCTCCCTCTATGCTCTTTGCTATGGTCACGGTCCACACAGCAGCTCCAAGCGTCCTGCTGCAGGGCTGGGCATCATTCTGGCCTTCATGGGCCATGCTCCCAGATTCCAGACCCCCCAATCCTCTCTCCCATCTCCTTTTGGAATCTGCCTATCTGCCGATCCAACTTCACTGCCTGCGCCCTCCTGTTTTTTCTTTGCCTAAATGCCAACTTGTCTTCCTGCCTCAAATCCACCCCACTCCAGCTGCAAAGCTACTTGCCCTAGTGGCTCCTGTGGCTGGGGCCTTTGGGGGGATTTCCCATAGCCTACCTGCCTTAGTGCGGAGCCCAGCAGCGTGGGGTCTGGCCACTGCACATTTTGCCAGCTTCATCTCCCACTACTCATTGGCTTTCTTTTCACACTGTAGCAGCAGCAAACTGTTCTGAGGCTTTGAAACACACTGCTCTTTTCTGTTCCCACGTCTTTATTCCTGGTTAGCCACACCCACCGGTAGCCCCTGTTTCTGCTGTATAACATCCTGAGATAAAGCATAGGCATCTGCTGCTTCTACTTTGCCAAAAGTATTTGGGGGTGACATCTGTGTTCTTATGTATCATCATATCTCCCATATCAAACCCAGGACCTGGTATGCAGTAGGCCCAAAATCAATATTTGATGAATGCATGAGTGCTAGGTATACATAAGGTGCTAAATGAGTATGTGTATGTCGGCTGATGAAAATTGACAGTGAAGTACCATAATATCCATGTGGAAATACCTTGTGGAAGTCGTTGCCTGATGATAGATAGGTACCCTGACAGGTGTGAGGCGACATCTCATTGTGGTTTCGATTTGCATTTGCCCGATGATTAGAAATGGTGAGTATTTTTTTTCATGTACTTGTTAGCCATGTGTGTGTCTTCTTTGGAGGAAAAACAAAAAAAAAAAACAAAAAACAAGAGAAAGTGTTGGTGGGAACGTGGAGAAAAGGGAACCCTCACGCACTGTTGGTGGAAATGCAAAATGGCGCAGCCACTGTGGAAAATAGAATGGAGGTTCCTCAAAAAATTAGAAATAGAACTTTCTGTATGATCCAGCAATCCCGCCTCTGGGTATGTATCCAAAAGAATTGAAATTAGGATCTCAGAGAGTTATTAGCTCTCCCGTGTTCACTGCAGCATTATTCACAGGAGCCAGGGACATGGCGACAATATAATGTCCATGGATAGATGACCAGATAAAGAAAACATAGGGGCGCCTGGGTGGCTCAGTTGGTGAAGTTTTCGATTCGGCACAGATCATGATCTCACAGTTCGTGAATTTGAGCCCCACGTCAGGCTCTGTGCTGACAGCTCACAGCCTAGAGCCTGCTTCAGATTCTTTGTCTCCCTCGTTCTCTGCCCCCTTCCCTACTTACACTCTGTCTGTTTCTCTGCCTGTCTGTCTGTCTCTCTCTCTCTCCCTCAAAAATAAACAAACATTAAAAAAATTTTTAAAGAAAATGTAGAATATACATACAATGGAATATTATTCACCCTTTTGAAAGATAGAAATTCTGCAATATACAACAACACGGATAAACCTTTAAGACATTACACGAAGTGAAATTAGGTCAGTCACAGGAAGACAAATACTCTGTGATTCTCCTCATATGAAGTGTCTAAAATAGTCAAGTTCATAGAATCAAAGAGTGGAATGGTGACTGACAGGGGCTGGAAGGAGGGAGAAGTGGGGAAGCAACGGACGTAACATTTCAGTTACATAAAATGAGTAAGCTCTAGAGATCTGTGAGACATTGTGCCTGTCGTCAATAGTACTTGACTCCTATGCTTAAAATTTGTTAAGAGGGTAGATCTCATGCTAAGTTTTCTTTTAAACTTCACAAAGTGACCTTTTCCAAAGTCACTGCCTAATGTTAAGCATGGCTGGTACTTTCTGTACATGACTGTTTTTTCAATAAAAATTGTATATATTTAAGGCGTATAACATGATAATTTAATATACATAGTGAAATGATTGCTAGTCAAGCTAGTTAACATATATTCCAACATGTTACTATGTTTTCTTGTGATGAGAGTACCCGAGATCTACTCTCTTAACTAATCTTCAGTATTTAGTACGGTATTAACTATCGTTTTTCACTCTGTACCTTAATCTCTAACTTATTTGCCCTACAGATCTGTGGACTTTGATCTTTGACCACCATCCCCCCATTTCCCTCACCACTCCCGCCTGACCCCTGGTAACCACCATTCTGTGCTTCTGTGTATTTGACTTTTTTAGATTCCATGTATAGGTGGTATCATGCATTTTTTTTTCTTTCTGTGCATGGCTTATTTCACTTAGCGTCATGTCCTCCAGTTCCATTCATGTTGTTGCAAATGACAGAATCACCTTCTCTTTAAGGCTAAAAATATACCATTTTATATATGTGCCACAATTTCTTTATCCATTATCTGTCAGTGGACACTGGGGCCATTTCCATGTCTTGACTCTTGTGAATAACACTGCAGTGAACATGGGAATGTATATCTCTCTTTAGTGTACTGATTTCATTTCCTTTGAGAATATATCCAGGAGAGATATTGCTAGATAATATGGTTGTCCTATTTTTAATTTTTCGAGGAACCTTCATACTATTTTCCCCCAATGTTTTGAGGTGAATTATAGAAATAAACTTACATAAAAGGAGAAAGGTAACAACTGATTGTTACGTGAGAATCCTTTTAAGCAGTCACCCATTTGCAGAGGGACACAGATACATGGCCAAGGGCAGGCAATCAAGAGGACCATATATGTAGCATGATTACCCCATTAAACCCACAGGGCCTCTCAGCAGGAGCTCTTAAGCTATTACAGGATTTCGTTTTCCAAGAAAAATTGTGCACTGCCGAATCAACCATGGTTGGCCATTGCCGATTTTCACATTAGTTTATGTTAAAAGCCTTCTCCTTCATGGAAAATCTTCTCCCTCATGAGCTATGTCCACGCCCAACCAGGGCATTTTAGGTCAACTAAACCACACTGCATTTTCTCTACAACGATGGTCCAGGTTGCTCCCAACACCGGGCCTTGCACATTGAGTTCTTCTGGAATGTCTATCAGTGATGCAGAGCATAGTGCCTCCCCACAGGGAAAGGCACAGGAGACAGGAGTCAGGGTGGGTGGGATCTTTGAGGGAGTAGGGAGCTGTCTTGTATCTTAGATCCTTATCTCCATTTCAGAGCCCAGTGAGGGGCTCAACAGCCAACGATGAAGCCTCCTCTTCGAGAGCATGTTTGTTCATCCCAGCACTTACTCAGCATCTGCTATGAGTAAACCTGGGGATGGCCACTGGGAATCCAAAGACAAGAGTGAGACCTAAGACACGGTCCTACCTTAAGGACAGGTCAAGGCAGCATGCGTAGGAAGTGTCACTGGGGTGTGTTGCCCACTGTCACCGGGACACAGAGCAGAGTACCCCTCTAGCTGGCAGAAAGCGTCTGGGTCTTCCTAGTAACAGCCCCACTGGTCTTCAAGGGTGTACCAGAGGCAACTGAAGGGGGAAGATAGCCCAGGTAAAGTCTATACCTTTACCTTGGTCCAGAAAGAAAAAGTGCCCAGTGGGGAACCAACTCTGAACATCTTAGCACACAAGACCCAGAGCATAGGAAGTGGGGTTGGAAAGGTAGGGTCCAATCAGCGGGTTCTCCTTGCTGATGAAGGGACAGGTAGGCAAACTAAGTGACCTACAGAGAGAATTCAAAGTCAAGACTGAAGCATAAGGTTCAATTCTCAAGCCTCCTTCACTTGAGTGAAAAAGCAAAATATTTAAGAACACAGAGCTAGAAACAGATGGATAGGTCTCGAGTCCTGACTTTGATGCATATTAGTTTCTTTGGCTTTAAAATGGGAATTGTACAAGGGAATGTGATCCTGGGCTTCTTAGTGACTGAGATGTAAACACCCCTAGACCCAAGGTGGTGAAAGGAGGTGGGGAACAGTTCCCAGAATCCAAGGAGGAGTGCCTGGTAGAGTTTGCTCCCCGACAGGGAGCAATGGCCCTCAGTCCACAGGTGTAGCCAGCCTGAATGCTGGATGAGAGTGGCCAGGCCAACACATATTCCATCCCTGAATCCCCCTCTCCTTCACCATCTCCACCAGAGGCCCCATTGGCCAACCCCTATCAGATATCAGAGTTCACCATTCAGGTATCCATACAGGTCAGCCTCCCAGGGCACAGAGCAGAGGGGAAAGTGGCTCTAAAGGGTGACCAGAGGTGTTGGAGACACGCACCTCCTGGGGGAGTTGAAATTTGAATGAGATCATACAACAAAGCTCTTAGAGGTATTTTTCTACCTAAAACAAGTGCTCGGTCAAGACTAAACTAGAATCTAGCAGTGCATTTGCATGAATGTGCCATAGGTAGGTAAGAAAGAAAGACTGAAGGTATAAGGGTTCCTCTCAGATGACTCTCCTGAGGTTAGGATGGAGACAACTGATGAGCCCAAGAAGGGTATGTTGTCTATAATTGGGCTTGACCATCAGTTGCTGGGTTGGTAATTTTAGATGTCATCCTTTTTTTTTTTTAGTTTAGTTTTTTATTTTGAGGGGTGGTGTGGGGCATGAGTGAGCAGGGAAGGGACAGAAAGAGAGGGAGGGAGAGTGAAAATCCCAAGCAGTCTCTGTGCTGTCAGTGCAGAGCCCAATGCGGGGCTTGACCCCATGAGCCATGAGATCGTGACCTGAGCTGAAACCAAGAGTTGGACTCTTAATAGACCGAGCCACCTAGGCACCCCTAGATGTTATTCTGAACCACACATTTTTAGGTCTAGAACACTGGGAATGGCTTTATCGTCTTTAAGTATGCATGGTGAGATAATTTTGCATTATTTAAATGGTATGATATAGAAAATAAAAACACAAAGATTCCACTTGCCAATAGGTCTAGACTGCAGAAGTCAGTGTTCATGTATGTGGAGATAAACCGTTCAGAGTTGTTTGTTCTCATATTTGAACCCTCCACGCAAACCTACTAATGAAATAGCCTGACCGGGGAGCTCTGTGAAATTTCTAGATCAGAGGCAGATTTGACAACTTCTGTTTGTTCTTCTCTTCTATTGCAATCCTTATTTTAAAATCCTCTTTCTTAATGTTAACTTCGTCTCCAAGCTAAATCCACATCCTTTTCCTTCCACCCTCAGTGTAGCCACATAAGTGGTATTCTATCCCCCGTCCAAAAGAGCTTAAAAACCAGAAGAAATTGGGCTATACATTAACAAAATTGGCCCAGGAAGAATAAATCTTTCCTGGAGTTTTCTTAAAGGTTTTTTTTTTCCTTGAAAAGAAAGCCAAACTGTAAAGGAAAACACACTCAGTTGTTAATAAACAAAAACCTCACGTATCTAAAATTCAGTTATTTTCCAAGACGAACTAACATTTTGCTCTGTCTGCTTTTCCTAATATGCACATTTCATTTAGGATTTGGGCTAACATTATGGGAAACATTTACATATCCATCTCACGGCTCCAGCGTTTCCTGGGCAGTGAAATATGTGCTCCGTGGTTTCAGAGTCCTGGTTCTTACTCATTTTGCCAAAAGCAGCAAATCTTTAAAAGTGAAATTTTCCAGGCATTTAGCCCCTAAATCAACCTTGTGGGGATAGATGAGTTTGAATCTTATCGGCCCACAAAACGTCTCTCAGCCTTTAAAAATATCATCAGCCTTCCCCCTGGGCAGCGTGACCGGTGGCACTGTGTGTCACAGCCCGAGCAGCTGAAGAATGAATGTACCAACGCTGTGTTTTGAACCTTTATTAAGTTTCTTATTTGCCGACAGCCTAATCCCTCACAGGCCTGCTGATTCCTTTCATTTGTTCTCATTAAATGGATCTTTATGCTGGAGCCGTGTTTTGAACAAAGTTCGGCTATGTGGGGAGGTTCAGGGCTCGTCTGGGGGCCGAACTCCCACTACGGCTGCTACCCTCCGGGCTGACGCGGGCCCAGAACCAGCCACACGGCTCTGCGTCCAGACTTGTAGACTCCAGCCCTTCCTCCTGTTCTGCCCATCCCTTGCAGCTCCAGCCTCAATCTTACCCTTCCTGGATGTCCAGTCTCGACCAGAGAGCCTGCCCCTGCCCTCTGTGGGCCTCAAGCATGGGCTAGATCCTTCCCTAGGTGTCCCAGCCATGCAAACGAATTGAACAAGAGGATCATAAAAGCCCAGCATCTTAAAGCCAGAAAGAATATTAAGGATCTCTAGTCTGGCCTCCTCATGTTCAAATGAGGAACTCTTGGTCCAGAAAATGCATCCGTTGCCTGCTAATGCGCATCAGAGCAGAAAGCAGGATTGGCAATAGTCCTATGGGATGAATTGTATTTGGAACATTTGATAAACATTTTCACTCTTATTATGTTGGTCAGCTGACTGTCGGTACCTCCAGAACTGTATGTGGCTTGCACCAGCATCCTAGTATAATCTTGTAAAAATCAATTTTGGAAGGGTTTTGTGGAAGAGGGGTGATAGCATTATGATTTGCACTGACGTCTGCTTTTATATTTATTGTGTATTAATGACCCAAACTGTGACCTTCCAAATACCCCGTTTGGACACGGTAGGTTGGTAATGTGCGTTTTAGGGCAACTTGTGACAAGTTGGTTACCAGCCCATCATCTGTTGGGGACAATATTACAGACAATAAGAGGAGTGGCACTTGCACACAGAAGGTTTGGCGGTTGGTTTGGGAGTATATGGGGCTCTGGTTAATAACATGGGAAGGTGGACTTACATATGCGTTTACTTTAGAGCATCACCTTCTTGCTTATTTATCCAATCACAATTTTAGCTCTGTGCCACCTCCACCCATAGAATGTGTGATATCTTTGCTCAGGTGGCACTTGTAATGCACACGGAACAGGTTTTCTCAGTTTGGGTGGCAGTGACTCTTCCTTCCATGCAGAATGTCCAGCCGCCACGGTGGATATGCAACCACGACAGATCTTTACACTGTCTTGTCTTCCAGGCTCTGTGGCTACCCTCCGTTCTACGATGAAAATGACTCCAAGCTCTTTGAGCAGATCCTCAAGGCAGAATATGAGTTTGACTCTCCCTACTGGGATGACATCTCTGACTCTGGTAGGTCTCCCCACGGGTGGCCCCTGGGACCCTTACATCCAGACCACCTGACCGTGATAGGCCTGGGGGGTTCAGAGTGGTCCTGAGGCTCCCAAGGAAGTTCTTCGTACTTGGACTTGACTTGAAAAGTGGAAAATAGACTTGGGACATCTGACCCGAGCCAGGCTGAGGGACGGGACTGACCTCTCCACCACTCTTAGCCGTGCCCTGACCTGGGTGCTCCAGGGCTGAAACAGTAATAGCCAACATTTATTGAGGGCTTACTGTGTGCTGAGCACTCTAAGCTCTGCGCATGTGCTAGCTTACTTGGTCCTCAGGACAACCTATTGGATAGATGTTACTGTTATCCCCACTTGGCAGGTGAGTTAACTGAGGCCCCAGAAGATGAAATGCCTTGACTGAAACCAGCTAGTAAGTGGCAGATCTGGGATTTCAACCCAAGCCCTCATGCCACAGCCCACATCTCAGCTCCTCTGCCACACTGAGCCGTCTATAATTTCCTCCTCAGGGGTAAAGATCAGAACCAAGGCTCGTGTAAACTGACGAGTCTCTCAAGCCTCAGTGTCCTCTTGAGGAGGTCAGAATGGTAATAACACTCCCCCCTACCAAAGTGGGTGGTGCAAGGATTAAGTGAAATAATAAATAGAGCAGAGCCCTGCACTCAGTGGTGAGCTGTGAGATAGCACATTTTATTATTTGAGTTATTTCTTATTTGAGTTATTTCCTCCTAACTGGAAACACCTGCTCTATTCCTTATCAAAATTACCTGCTCATTGTCATCGGCTAAGTGGGCTGTGGGGGTGGGGGGGAGGCTCCTTGCGTGTTGCGTATCCACAGTGCCCGCCCAGGACCTGGTGGCCTTGGTAGAGGCCACAGGGATTTTGTTGAATCAGCGATGTCTGAAACACAGCGAGGACGTCAACACAGCAGCTTCCTTGGCAGCGGTGGGCTCAGTGAGAGGCACATGATGACAAAGATGTTTGATCTCTGAACCAAAGGACGTCACTAGCTGCCAAAGAGAAGGGCTTCGAGTTGGAAAGGCAGAGAGTCCCACACCTGGCCTGGATGCCTCCTCATTCATTGTGTCACCTCTTAAGAGTGCCAAGTCTTGGCCTGCCTTTCCCCCAAATGCTGATTCCCGCCTACCTGTTGTGTCCAAGGTACACAAGAGGGTTAGTGGAGGGTGGGGTGTCTGTTTTTCATGTGCCACACGATACTCCCAAAGGCCTGGTGGCATCAGATTGTCCCATCGCAAGCCACAGACTAATTCCACCCCTTGTGCTTTTCTTTTTGAACAGCAAAAGATTTCATTCGGAATCTGATGGAGAAAGATCCAAATAAAAGATACACTTGTGAGCAAGCCGCTCGGCACCCATGGTAAGAAAAATCACCCAGTAGGAAAAGTCCCTTCCCAGGGTAAAGTCCCTCTTAGCCGTTCGTAATTGTGGAATGATTACGTCTCCTACTGACCAGTGGCTTTCACGCCGTCCCTGAGGCAACACTTGAACTACTCCGTTCCTTCAGGACACAGACTTCTGAATGCATGGATGACAAGCAGAGTGTGCAAAAGATAGCTGTAGGGTTTTCATTTTACATCACGTGTTTTAGGATCATTTTTATTGAAGGTAATTCTCCAAGGGGTCATCCAGATTGGAGTTTGATTCCTTGAGCTTACTGATATTATATGTTCTTCTCCTTTTAAGATGCTTTTCAACTTCATGTGCCTTCAACCCCAGAGGCATTTATTGATAGTCCGTGGTATTCTGTATGACTGCATTTCTCCACAGTGCCCTTGAAGCCACTTACTAGTGTGAACCCAGCTTCACAATCCGTTAGCTGTTACTTTGCATTTATACTTAACTTCTCTGAGCCTCCATTTTCTTATCCTTATAATGAGAACAGCAATACCCAGTTTACAGAGCCGACGTGAGAAAAAATTGAGGTTATGCCTGTAAAGGGTTTAACACAGTGTTTGTTATATAGTAAATGTTTCGTTTAGCTCTTTTCATTAAACTGCCAGGAGCATCCATCTGGAAACAAAGACCAGGAATGGTAAGAATATGAGGTCTGATGAAAACAAATGGACAGACTGACTTCAGGAGAAGTCCCCTAAAAGGCACTCGAGAAAACTGCCTTCTTGTCTCTTCTACTGTCACCTGTAGCATTTCCTCCAGAGTCTCACATGCTGGCTGGTCTTCCAAAGGGGACCTGCTCAGGGGAGCATCGTGACCTGGTTTCAGAGTACAGACAGCCCCCAACCCAATGATTTTTTGACTTTACGATGGTCTGAAAGAGACACACGTCCAGTAGAAACTGTACTTCCAGTTTTGAATTTTGATCTTTTCTTGGGCTAGCAGCATTAGATACGAACTTCTCTCGTGATGCTGGGCTCTGGCAGCTGCAGCCCCCCATCAGCCACGTGATCACAAGGGTCAACAACCCATTGCTGACAACCATTCTGTCCCCAGATGGTCATTCTGTCTCCAGACAACCAATACATTACATGAGCCACTCAATACTTTATCATAAGATAAGCTTTGTGTGAGATGATTTTGCCCAATTATAGGCTGAAGTGAGTGGTCGGAGCATGGTTAGGGTAGGCTGGGGCCGAGCTCTGATGTTTGGTAGGTGAGGTGTATTAAGTGCACGTTTGATGTATGGCATTTTCAATGTCTGATGGATTTATTAGGACCTAACCCCACTATAAGTCAAGGAAGATCTGTATTTTCATTTATAACAACAGGTGTCATTTATTAAGCACGGATTCTGGTTCAGGTACTGTTCTCATTGCGTTAAGATATCATCTCATGTTTTTCTTTTTTTATTTATTTTTTATTTTTTTAACGTTTATTCATTTTTGAGAGACAGAGTATGAGCAGGGGAAGGGGAGAGAGAGAGGCAGACACAGAATCTGAAGCAAGCTCCAGGCTCTGAGCCATCAGCACAGAGCCCAATGTGGGGCTTGAACTCACAGACCGTGAGATCATGACCCGAGCCGAAGTCAGCCGCCTAACCGACTGAGCCGCTCAGGTGTCCCCCCTCATGTTTTTCTTTATAATGACCCTGTGCGGTAGGTTTTATCTCCATTTCAGCGATAAGAGACTCGATTTAGAAAGATACAGTAACTTAGCCTTAGCCAAAACTGCACAACCACTACCTAATGGGGAAGCCAGAATGGTTTCCAGTCAGAACTGATTTCAAAATAAATGCTCTTCACCACCACCCTGTAAAGAGAAGTAAAAGGAAGGCAGGAATGGCTGCAGTGGAGGGAAAGATGTTTCTGAATAAGGAGGCAGATTTAATTGTATATATTTTAGTAAGCTTAAAATAAATGATATTTTTTAATAAATTACATTGGACAATAGGTCGAAGTATGTGACAATAAAGTTAGTAAAGCTTTTTCTTACTTTATCAACAACCGGAGGAAATGCTACAGATGGGAGTAGTAGGGGCAGGGCCATTTTCTCGTGCACTTTTTAGGTGAATTTCTCCTGAAGTCACACAGCCTTTAAAGCTGTATGAGACTTTGTTTTCTCCCAGTTTTATTGAGATAGAGTTGACAGACACAGTATAAATTTAAGGAAGGTATATATCATGTAGCGTAATGCTTTGGCATATGTGTGTATTTTAAAGCGGTTATCACAATAAGGTTAATTAACATCCATCCCCTCACTTAGGTACCCCCTCCCAGTTTTTTTCTCTGTGATGAAACCTTTTAGGAGTTATTCTCTTAGAACCATAACCATGTCATACGTGACACCCCAGCACGTACTTACTTTATACATACGAGACGTTGAAGATGATCTGATGGAAGAGGAAAGAGATCTCTAAAGAAGGGAAGCAATTTCCTCCCCAGGGTTTGTCCACTAATCCAGCCTCGCTGGGAGGCAGGAATTAGAAGGCAGGAAAGATCCCAGCTGAAACCTGGTCTCTCCTCACCAGATGTTTTTGACGAATGAAAGAAGGGAGAGGTCTGGCAGAGGACTTCCTGAGGGGCCGAGCCTCGCTGAGAGAAGACCTTCCCAGACTGTCCAGAGAGGGGAGGTGTTCCAGGCGGGGCGAGTGGCCCGGGCTGTGCTCAGGAGCCTACACCGTGCCTGTGTCCTAGAGCCACCACTCTTGGTGTTCCTGGAGGGAGCGTGGGCACGGAGCGAGGCAGGAGGGGACGAGAAGGAAGATGTGGCCGGCAGAGTTCTCCAGGGGTAGCCTGCTGGAGGGCAGGCCCCAGCTCTGCCCTGTGTTACTGCATGTGCGAGCTCCTGAGCTCTGTGGGCCCCCGTGTCAGACTGAGATCGTAAATGATGGCAGTACACATCCTATGGGACTTTTCAAGCGATTAGTGAGATACCATCTACAAATGATAAGAAGACGTCCTAGCACCTAACGAATCTCTGATCTATATGAGTCGCCCTTCATTTATGACCATATTTAAGCAATTTATATTTTCCCCTTGGGGCCCCTTGGGTGGGTGGCGATTTTAAGCCAGGTTATCAGATTTGCGTTTCAGAAAGTTCAACTGGTTGCAGGAGGGAGGCCGAATTGTTGGCCATGGGGCAAGGGAGGCTGGCAGGGAGGTGCAGACCGGAGGTGGAGTGGGGGATGGCCCAGAGCAGGGGGGAGGGGGCCTGCCCGAGCCACAGGGAGGAAGCAGGATGGAAGACAGCATGGGTGGGGAGTCGCAGCTGGGAGCAGAGTGCTGCTGGGGCAGAGGGGTCTACAGTCATTCCCAAAGTGCCAGTTGGAGGGCCTGGGCAGGTGAGATACCTCCACTGTGAGGGGCAGGAGGGAGGGCCCAGGAGCTGTCCAGGTGCTGGAGATGGGGGCCCCTTGCCAAGAGAGTCTGGAGCCCAGGAAAGAGACAGAGACTTCACAGTTATCTGCCTGGGTCACAGTAGGATGTATTTGCATGTGAGCTGCACAAATTATGCCTTTGTACTGTAGAGCTGGGTTTTTGCCAGCGCTTTGTAATTTTTACTGTGCGTTTCAGAAGTCCCAGGAAGTCAAATATTAGAAAATGGTCAAAATGAATGCACTTGACTCAGACATCATTGAAGTGCCCCTCTGCCTGCATTTGTGATATGCCCGCTTCTTTTATGTAAAATTGCTCGGGCTGAGAGCACCAGATTCAGTAGAGAGCTGGCAGAAAGTGGGGTAATTATTCCAGGGAGCACAGCTTTATCAACACCACCATTCTGGAAGCTGTGCGCTTGGCAGATCGATTGTATCCAGAGAACATGATCTCTTATTCTTACGGCTTAATCAAGGCTCCCAAGAGCCAGGAGGGGCTCTGGAAGTCCCAGACTCCTTTCCTCGGCCTCCACACAGACCATGCCAGACAGGACAGAGTTCCTTTCAAGCTGTCCATATGGAGGGTGGATGGCCCATCTTGCCAGGTCTTTCCTGTGCCCCCCTTTAAAAAAAATTTTTTTTAGATATTTATTTAGTTTTGAGAGACAGAGAGAAACATACTTTTGTGAGCACGGGGAGAGGCAGAGAGAGAGGGAGACACAGAATTCAAAGCAGGCTTCAGGCTCCAAGCTGTAAGCACAGAGCCTGACACGGGGCTCAAACTCGTGAGCCATGAGTTCATGACCTGAGCTGAAGATGGTCGCTTAACCAACCGAGCCACCCAGGCACCCCTCCCAAGCCCCTGTCACAAGAGGCTGTGTCTTTCTCATGGCGGCACGTGATAAGGAACCAACAGCCTGCTAGCTGCTGGCCAAAGGTAGGAACTGGCAAGTAGCAGGATGGGAACCCTTTCTTCCTTACAGGGAAGCATCTTGATGGGGTTTTTTCATCTGGTTCAGATAATTCTGAACCTATGTCTCTAGTTGCATTGACACCCCAGGTGATACATGGCAGTGTGCCCACCTGGGGGGACATCGTGTGTTGACCAGGCCAGGGTGGCATCTGCAGCCCTCTCCTCAGTGTTCACTGGGACCCGTCCCCTCTTCTGGGCTCCAGCCAGCCAAGCTATGGTTGACTGTAGGAATTGGAAAGCAGCCCAGGAGTCTGAGAAACTAGTCTCTGGGGAGTACACACAGCCATCACCAAGCCTGTCCTCAGAAAGTGACTAGAAAAATAGAAAAGCAGAGCCACTGAGGTACAGCAGACCACGTACAAAACATAGAAACACCGGAAGGCAAGGAGAGATGAATATGATGATTTGTGTGTGAAGAAAGAGAGCAAGACAGATCTCACGATGCACGATTTATATGAATGCCATCTACATTGTTAGCATGAGGTTAAAACTGGAAAGCAAGGTGGGGCACCTGGGTGGCTCAGTCGGTAGAGCGTGCAACTCTTGATCTTGGGTTTGTGAGTTCAGCCCATGCTGCATGTAGAGATTACTTAAAAATCAAATATTAAAGAAAGTAGAAAGCAAGGGAGACAGGAATGGAATGTGAGTGCCCATAGCTTTATGTGTACGTGTACACAGATTCATAAGGAAATTCCTCTGTGTCGGAGGCATCATTCAATTCTTGGGACCATTGAGATACTAGAATCCCTTCCAATTCTAAATTCTAGGATTCTGTGCCTCCGGTGTTGCTGATGAATAATGCAAAAGCTAGTAGCACCGAGCATTGTGTCATACGTTGTCATTGTAAACTCACTGGCTCATGAGCAGCTGCGACCATTTCCATGGCAGTGCCCATTTGAGGAAGATTGAGTGCAGTCATGGGCCAAGATGGCCTCACTTCCCCAAAGAGAGTGCCTCAACCGGGCCTCTGGGCAATGTCTGCCTGGTCTTACTCAGCTACAGCACACCCTAGGATGGTGGGAAGTGAACATGGAACATTCCTAAAATAATTGGAAGTTTGCATTTTCCTTACATCTCAGCCCATGCTAACCCACAGAGAAGGGAGTCTCCCTGACCCCCTTGTGGGTCTGTTTGGTTTGGAGCGTCGCTCTGTCCTGCGGTGGTGCTCAGCCCAAGGAACCCCATATTCCTCCTACCACTTCTGCCTGCTTGTTTCCAAGAAAGCTCTGGCCACCAACGAGTTGGAATTGGCCTTCTTTTCTGAGGATGTAGCTTTTAAAATCGGTGCAGGAGGAAACACTCACTTGAATTGTCTAGAAGGAAGAGCTTAATAAAAATGTCTGCAGTCCCTTAACCTTGTTCCTCTTGTCTTGGATGGATTTGCCCGCTGGTCTATTTCTATTTCATTGATGTGTGTCTGGGGAAAGGGGGTGATTGGCAGTTGTTGGAAATAGAAACCTGGTTCCCTTGAGTTAGTTTCTGAGTGTCCCCTTGCCTAAGTATTTTCAGCCCTGCTGGGAAAAAGACAGAGTCTATGGTTGGAGGGGCGGGAATATCAGACCACATTCCAAAGTTAGGCCCTGCCTGGCACAGACTAAACGTCACGTCCATCAACCGTGTTTTCGATTTTAAAAAAAAAAAATTTTAACGTTTATTTATTTTTGAGACATAGAGACAGAGCGTGAGCAGGAGAAGGGCAGAGAGAGAGGGAGACACAGAATCGGAAGCAGGCTCCAGGCTCTGAGCTGTCAGCATAGAGCCTGATGTGGGGCTCGAACTCACAGACTGCAAGATCATGACCTCAGCCGAAGTCGGCCGCTTAACCGACTGAGCCACCCAGGCGCCCCCGTGTTTTCAATTTTAAAGTGAAAGTCTGCGGTGGGTGGGGCCAGATTTTTCCTTAGGGGTGATTTTTCTGAATAAGTCCTAAGCTTATTCTTTTCATATCCCCAAAACAGTTGGACATAACAGTGTGGCATCTAGGTCGTTTGGGGTCCAGGGCCATCTGGGTCTGGGAGGTGACAGGTTTCCTCACTTCCTCACTAACGAGTCACTTTCCAACCAGAAAGGATGGTCAGTGTTCCTGGCATCTCTCTGCCCCTTAAATTTTCAGGTGCAAAAAATTATTTCATAGGTGTCAAATACCAGCTTAGAATTTAACAGTTTGGTGTTAAATGAAAGGGAAGATAGGAGCGCCTGGGTGACTCAGTCAGTTAAGCATCCGACTTCAGCTCAGGTCATGATCTCCAGACTCGTGTGTTCGAGCCCTATGTCGGGCACTATGCTGACAGCTCAGAGCCTGGAGCCTGCTTTGGATTCTGTGTCTCGCTCTCTCTCTGCCCCTTCCCTGCTCATGCTCTGTCTCTCTCTCCTCCAAAAATAAACATTGAGAAATTTTAAAAACATGAAAGGGAAGATATGGAATGTTCTAAGTGCAGCAAAGAATGAGAGCAAAACACAGCTTCCTCTGAAACTAGGGGAGAAGGCCAGGGGATTAAATGTAGAGCAGGGATGGTGCTGAGGTTGAGAGGGACATGTGGGAGGAGAATGAGCTGCGCCCGAGTGACCTCCAGGTGACCAATAAGCTGGAGATTCTAAGCCAAGAGAGGAGGAGGGGAGGGAAGGAGAGTTGATAAAGCAGAAGGAGGAAGTCTTAGGATGAGGGGGGTAATTCCTAAATAGTTTCGAAGGACAGAGATGAAGGGCAACCCGCCTTCCTCCCTGCTAGTAGAAGGTTATGGAACAAACAAGAACTGATGCCAAGTAGTATGAGGGACCCAGCTGAATGCAGACTGGATTTGGTCCTGGAAGTTCAGAGAATTCTTCTGGGAAATGCAAGGGAAGACGATTTGACAAGCAGGGCTGAGCTGAGGCAGGGAACCCTCTCACTGAGCAGGAGGAGGTGTAGGCAAGGAGAACATGGCAGAGCTTGATTCTGCTGGAATGGACCAGAATGATGCTCTGTGCCCAGGATGTGAGCAGGTCCATGATGCAGAGGGTCTGGAAAGGGGCAGAAAGAAAGTGCCTCTAGCAGGAGAAAGCTGGGAAGACGGCCCTGGGTAGGGATCTGGTGGTCAGACCAGGAAGGAAACACATGTGGGACCTCGGAGGGAAGTAACTCTAGGTAGAGAGCTGGTGGAGACGGGAACGGAGGGAAAGAGAGAACACTGGATTCAAGTTGCCTTGTGGCTTCTGATGTTGCAGGAATTGGGGCCAAAAGGGGAGAAGTGGGAACCAGGCAGAGAGGTCAACGAATCTCTAGGAGGGTGCAGAGTATAGAAGGGGACAGGACTTGGTGGTCGTGGCAGATCGTGCGTGTTCAGACAAGAGCCACACTGCCTGGAAGGGCAGCGGCAAGCCGCCCTCTCAGTGAACCTCAGGACAGGGACAGGATTGAGGCTTCCCTGGGAAAGCAGTGTGTGACCTAGTGTCAGAGTACCCTGTCCCCGTCAAGAAACCCTTTTGAGGAAGCATTCTTTGGCTCTGTTTCAGGATTGCTGGTGACACAGCCCTCAACAAAAACATCCATGAGTCTGTCAGTGCCCAGATCCGGAAGAACTTCGCAAAAAGCAAATGGAGAGTAAGTTTTGTGCTCATTAAATTTGCAATGAGGGGCACCTGGGTGGCTCAGACAGTTGAGCATCTGACTCTAGATTTCGGCTCAGGTCATGATCCCAGGGTCAAAGCATTGAGCCCTTCATTGGGCTCTGAGCTGATAGCACCAGAGACTGCCTAGGATTCTCTCTCTCTCTCTCTCTCTCTCCCCCATCCCTCTCCTCCTCTCTCTCTCAAAAAAAATCTTTTTGCAATGAACTGAACCACCCCCCCGAAACTTTCCCTACAGTTGGAGCATTTATTATTTCTTGAGGTTACTGTCACCTGAGTTTGATGAAAATCTCCAGAATCTTACCCAAATAATCTTGCTAATTTTAACTGATAACAATTAAGACTCAAAGGGGATGTCATGGTGTGGGAGGGATAAAGTATGGATTTAATATTTCCCCTCTCCGATTCAAAAATAGCAATAGTGTCAGCCCTTACGCATTTGCTGCTTCTTAAGAACATAATTCCTTTTGTCTTCCTTTCTGCTGCTGGAACTTCAAATAGCTGACTTTCATTAAAGTGATAGGAAAGGGGGGTGGGGAAAGACAGGGAATCTGAGCTGAACTCATCAATATGTTCTGCTAAAAATGTGATGGAGTTGTACCACTGAGCTTTCCTGATCGTTGACTGGTTGCCTAAACCCTGCGTTCTCATCATCGCGGGGAAACAAAATTAATTCCACTGACCTGCTTTATTCAGTGGAAATGCTATTAGTTAGGACACAGGCACCAATAATAGGAAAGTTAAAACTACCTTAAAGCATCACGTTTTAAGATACTGTCTTATTATAATATGCCTTTTATTCTAAAAGTCACTTCCCTCAAGCGATGGAGAGAATTGGTTTATATTTATTTTCTATGCTTCCTATGTCAGAAGAGAAGTATTTTGTTTAACTCTCCCAAATGTATTTCGCTGGGGGTGAGGGGTGCAAAACATTAGCGTCGTTTTGGAAGAAGGGGCAAGACAAGCTTCCTTTCTAAAGTATCGCAAGAACGTTTTAAGAAGTTGCAAATGGTTGGGGTAAGAGGAGAAACAACCAGACACAGTCTGAGTCTTTTCTAATTAGCTGGACTATTGTGTCTGCCTTTTTGCCCTTTCTTAAATTTCAGCAAGCATTTAATGCCACGGCCGTTGTGAGACATATGAGGAAACTCCATCTCGGCAGCAGCCTGGACAGTTCAAATGCAAGCGTTTCAAGCAGCCTCAGTTTGGCCAGCCAAAAAGATTGTGCGTATGTAGCAAAGACAGAACTTTGCAACTGGCGTGTCAGCCAAATCTGGGGCAGGGAGGGGGACAAGGTCCTTGGTGAGCTCCTGGTGTTTGTCAGGTACTTCTGATTTAATTCCTCTCATTGAATGTCCCCAATAACCCTGGGACATTATTTAATTTTAAACAATGTTTTCTAAACGTTTAATTATTTGATATACACACACAATCATAGGTATGATTTCCATTTTTAGTGGGGAAATCTGTGGCTCAAGTCCCACACGGCCATGTCTGTCTGGACAAAAGCCCAGATACTTTCGAATCCGTCTCCTCCCAAGGCTTGCTTGTCATTGGGTGTCATTCTTAGGGGTCAAGGGAGGGGTGGCAGAGACTCACGACAGCCTGATCTCATTGGCTTTTAATACCTATTTTTTGATGAGGATGACAGTGATTGAAGCTGAATTATATTATGTGCATTGGCTTTGCCGTCAGAGTAATAGTAAGAATATTTCATTGTCTTTCATCTTTGTGTTGGACTGTTACATCATTGAGGGCATACTTACACTCTATTTCTCTCCCCCACTCCCCACCGCTCCCTGGTCCATTTATCTTAGTCCCCTATTAGGCCATCTGAGAGGCTTCTGTCCACCTCAGGGCAGTTCCCTTGATGGTCCCTGTTGGCCCTCATCTCCCCGATCATTGAGATTCTTCAGCTGGTCCCACTCTGGGCATCACATTCCATCCCATTACCCTCAGAAAAGGGTTCCCTCCCTCTCTAAATAGTCTTCCCATCTCATTTGGGAATGTGAGCCCTTCAGTTTTGCCCAGAAATCTCCATGAGTGTCCCCTGACCCAACTGCACGCTACGGTAGAACCACAGGTAATGGATCTCACCATGTCAGAGCCTACAGAGGTCACGGGGAAGTACACTGCCAGAGCCGAGCTGCAGGGCACTCAGCCCACATCAGGATTTTCTGAGCCAACACGTGCTCTCAGGGAGTGTGGCAGTGCAGCGTGTGAGGAATTTTTCTAGGCTGGGGCTGCTGGAATAAGAGGAGTAGGTGAACGGCCCCATTTCGATGTGCCCTGTGTCACAGATGGTTCTTAGCCAGGAGTACAGACCACACACCAAACAGGGGTCAGCAGGGGGATCACATTCTGTCTTCACTCTTCAAACCTCTACTCATGGCGCTGTTGTAAGAACAGTTTCTTATAATAACAGTATGTCTTTGACACCTAGTACGTAGTTAGTGCTCAGTGAGTGGTACTACCCTGTTATGGGTGCTAAACCATGTCATGTTCAGACACAAAGCAGTCAGGATCGTTAGAGCTAGAACAGGAGGGAAGAGTTAGGTCTAGGAAGAAGCACTTCATGGACACGATGCAAGTGTTTTCCTACAGGTAGGTAAACACTAGAGACAAGTGTGTAAGAGTCCGCCGTCACCTCAAACCCTGGAGTGGGAAAGGGGAGCGAGCGCTTTCTTCTGAAGCTTTGACCCCCCCTTGTGTCCACTGTCCCCCTTGCAGGTCTGGCCCCCTCCACGCTCTGTAGTTTCATTTCTTCTTCATCGGGGGTCTCAGGAGTAGGGGCGGAGCGGAGACCGAGGCCCACCACTGTGACCACAGTGCACTCCGGGAGCAAGTGACTGGCTCTGGAGGTGGGGCCCAGGGGCAGGGCCAGGGAAGGGGGCCCCCACCGCCCCCAAGGGGCCACCAGCGCCACCAGCCACTCCAGAGTGATCCCACCTTGCATGGTGCGCCTTCCTGCACAGGACTGGAAGACAGAAGTTTTTTATGGCCATATTTTATACTGCAATTCTGAAGTGTTCATTTCTCACAAACTGTACTGACTCAAGGGAGCCGACGTAATAGGATCTGGTGCTGTACATATGAATCTTGCTAAGCTCTGATAGAACGGACCTCCCTCGTCCTCTCCCCCAGCCCTCGTCACTTCTGCTCTTCTCAGTATGGGGAACCGTCTATGTTGTATTTTTTCATTAATGACAAAAAAGGTTTCAACTGGATTATTTAAGTCTTGGTAAATATTGTGCATTAGGGTTTTATTTTTTACCTTTTAAGAAATACGTCCTTCTGGTCTTTACTTCTTAGTCACATGACCTGTATCTTTTGCTTATCAGTAGTTGAGTTTTATGTTAACCTTTAAGAGATGTGTGTTTTTTTCCCCTCCAAGGGGAATGTAAAGGTATTTTTAAAAATTCTAATAAGAGGATCGAGAATCTGTCTCCAAGGCGAAGAGTGCACTTTACTTCTGGTTTTCCTCCTTCTCTCCCCTTCCCTGGAGAGGCAGCTCTCTGAGAAAACAACTCAGCAGTCCAGTGAGGCTGCCTTGTCCAAGCCCAACTGGGAAGGGAATCTGCAGAAGACCTTTTCCAACACCCTCTCCAGCACACCCCTGGCCACCTGGAGACCTTAGGGGCCTTCGCCGTCAGTGGTCAGAAATAAAGAAACCTGCGCCCCCAAGACTAAGGCTAACCTTCAGAGGCCTCACTTGCTGTGAACGTGATGCCCACCCAACAAAGATATAAGAGCCTCCTTTCCAGAAGGAAGCAAACGCCATTTTGGTTAAAGGGAACGTCTCACACAGCTTACATTTCTCATGAGGGTAACACAGAAAACTCTGCTCTCAGCTATGCAGTTTTAAAATTAATCTCTCTCTCTTTCTCTCTCTCTCTCTCTCTCTCTCTGTTTTTAAAAAATGCATTTCTAATCTTACACTTAAAATGGCCTCCAACTCACACAAGTTGTTTCTGCAGATTTTTACCCTGTTCTTCTATGATTGTTACCCAGGCAAGAAGAGGGAAGTGGCCTTGGAAAAGAGTCCGTTTATCTGGGTGGTAAGGAGAGGTGACCCACCAGGCAAGCAGGACACTGGCCAGCGTGGTGATGGCCAGCCGGCACTTGCAGCCCTCCCTCTGACCAGGGAAGTCTGAAAACCAAAGACCTGTAGTGGCAGTATCACCAGAGGTGCCAGTTTGCCCAAGACTTAAGAATTTCTTGGGACCTAGGACTTTCGTTGCTAACTGGCAATGTCCCAGGCAGATCAGGTAGTGTCTTTCACCCATGTGATGCATAGGCGTGCAGGGTAGAACACGGCATGAAACCCAGGGCAAACCACTTCCCAAGGGGGCTTCGAGGATGTTCTCTTGCAGAGGCATGCTGGTGGCTCCAAACGCTACCTTTGCAAAAGCCCTCCCTTGGCCACCATGCCCAATGTAACACCGTGAGTCTGCATTTCACACCGTCAGTCTCAAGCCCACCATGAGTCCCTGTAGGTCTGCCTGATGGCCCAACAATTCATTGGCTGTGGTCCTCCTACCCTTCTCCTATAGGTAACAGACTCAGGAGGTCCTGTGGCTCAAGCCACCTTTGACATTTCCACACCTATGCCTGTGTCCGGGCCACATGTTTAGTGATAGCGCCCCAACACACACACACACACACACACACACACACACACACACACACACACACTATGTTATTAGGCTCAGCAGCTTCACTCTGCCTCCATTAGTATGGAAGTGAAGGTATATACAAAAGCAGCCAGGAAGACAGGCAGCTGGTCTCCCCTGTTCCCAACACGCATCATAGGCACCCAGCCGCTTGGCAGGAATCCCACTTGGCATCTGCCACACATGCATCCAGAGTGAAAATCAGGCTGTCACTCTTCACGATTAATAAAAAGCCTATAAAATGACCACAGACCCAGTTGAAAAGCAGGTGTTGTGTGAGTTGGATAAGTATCAACTCCGTGCCTGCAGAAGGAAAATGGCTTGAATATTACAGAGTATCAGAAAACTGAGGTCTCTCAGTTATTAGGGTGTTGCTTACTAACAGGTGTTAGTGGGGTGATAATGTGCCCAAATCTGGTACCTATGATGTGTGCCTAACACTGTGTGCTATGTGCAGTCAGTTGCATTTGGAAGGCAACTTCTGAAGCCAAATTCTCTTACAGGTGATTAGATTATTTCCTAGAGCTAATATCCAGGGTGCACATTCTATTCAATTAGTTTGAAAGTATACCTCACTGAGAAGTGCAGAACGGGTGAGAGATGAGGCCCTGTTGCAAGCGTCCTCTTTGTGATTCAGATGAGCCTGTGGCCATGCTTAGCCTGGAGAGCGTCAACAACACAGTGTGAGGCAATGGGGACTGATTTCAGCCCAAAAGCCAATTCTGTTGAACTTGACATCAGGCAAATCCATTCTGTCTTGGTGCCACTGGACTTAGGTTATTTCCTATCCTTTTAGGAAGAAGAGAAAATACATACTGTATGAAAGAACTTTTGCTCTTTGAGAGAGCCTTTGTGGCATCAGGACAGTTCTCTTTCAACTGCATTTGGTATTGTTTATGCTTTATTGCCACATGGCAAGAGAACCCGGAATGTGCCTTTTGTTAAGACCTGCTGAGTGGGGTGGCTAAGTCCCAGTACCTTTGATTCCACCAGTGGTCAGATTCCACCAGTCGTAGCTGAGCCTCTCATACGTGCCCCTGGCTTCCACTCGCTGTGGAAGCCAGCAAGTGGCCGAGGCTAACAGATGGCCACCAGCTCCATCACAGGCTTCTTTTCCACCCCAGCATCCCGCCCACCATTGGTCTTCTCAGCTTCTCAGAGTGGTCTTTCTCTCAACTGCCTATCTATCTATCTTTCCTCCTCTTCCCCATTTCTCATCTCATCAGTGAGGCAGTAGGCAAAGCCAGCACTAGTCTGAAATGAGCAGTGAGTGCTCGCCCACACGGGGCCCCCCGTTCGACCAGCTGCTTATCCCTCTTAGGCAGGGTACCCTGGGGTCTGGACTGCTCACTCCTCTCCCTCAGCGAGCACACCAGGGCTTGGGGTGTTGGGCTGGGATGGGGTAAAGGCAGCTAGAGCCGAGAGGTCAGGGAATGCCTATGGGGAGCACACAGGACCACGGAAAGCCCTTGAGAAAAGAAGAAGGTCTCCAGATAGATTAACAGCTAGTCCAGGGCAGCGTGTGGCTATTGAGGCAACAGGTTTTACCATCTCCTACTGCCTCTGACCCCATAAGAGAACAGCAAGGAAAATGTCCCCCTTCATGTCTCCTTTTTAAAGAAATGAGCCATGTAGAAAGCATACCAAAAAAACAAATGAACAAACAAACAAAAAGCAGGCATGGCTTAGTGTTGTTGATTATGGCAATGATTCTGGTCGCTTCTAAAATCCCACCTCGTAAGCAGAGAACAGCTTCACATCCCCACACAGGAGCTTGTCACCTTTGAGAGGTTCTCACTTTCCAACAAGCTGTTAGCATAATGTCCTAGGAACTCACCAGTCCAGCATGGGGCAAAGCAAGATGGCTTTGGCTCAACAGGCAAGGCTCTGACACTTAGAAAGCATGGGCCGTCTGATGGCAGGGACTTGACATATGACCCTCAGGCTCAGTTCATTTTCCTCATCCTGTTCATTTTCCTGCCTTGGTGTCCAGCAGATCTTGGATGGGTTGTGGGTGGGAGAGGGGCACTCCCCTTTAGAACAAAGGTCGAGAACACCAGGGACAAAGGGGAGGGAGCCCAAGTGACCCCTCCTGAAAGAGGGTTGACCCTATCTCTCTCTCTCTTTCTCTCTCTCTCTCTCTCTCTCTCTCTCTCTCTCTCTCTCTCTCGAGGAGTGACAGCTTTATCTGATAAACCTACTGGGGTTTGGCATTCTACAAGTAATTTTAAACAGAAAAGACCATACTGAGTGGAGATGACTCAGTGGCCACCAGGGCTCTGTGGCCCACCCGGATCTTCAGCTAGTGTTGCTTCCTCACCCTGGAGAAGCAGGCAGGAACCATGGCCCCAGGGCTGGAGACAGGAGAGCTAGGGTTACTGCCTCTGTGTTACAGCCAGCAACAACCCCTACTTCACGTGACTCCCAAGGTTTCCTTTGGATATGCGTAAGAAAGCAAGGGCCGGCAAAGGGCAGGTCCTCCTATTTCATAAGCAGAACTAAGATGTACTCTTTCCCAGGGTCACATGCTCACTTCTGGCAAATGAAATGAAGGCCCTCTGATTCAACCGATGCACGAAACCTTTGCATGTTCTTCTGAACCAGTACTACTTCCGTGTTCTGTCCACCCTCCCTCGGCAAAGTTTGCCTTTTCCTTAAACACATTCCAGACCAAACACTGTTCAGTTTGTTTAAAAAAAAAAAAAAAGTATACCATATGAAACCCACCATTCTTTTGGGAGGGGGCACTTGTTCCTATAGGTTGGGGCTGCAAGCATACATGATATTTGCACACAAGGGTTCCAGTACTTTGGTTTTCAGAGTTGAAAATGTTGAGCTAGAAAAGGTGAATTGGACAGAGTCCAAAAAGGGGGGACTTATTTCCCGAAGACCCCAAGAAAGCCAGCCTGCAGATGAGCTAGCTTGAAGAGCTCTACTGTGGACAGCCAGCAGGCAGAAGAGGGAGGAAGACAGAAGCCCACACCCCCTTCCACCCCTACCGTCCTTGTGGCCCCAAGTGCATCACAGTCTGCAGCCTGGGCCAGGGCGCAAGAGCCCGGCCCCACTGTGAAGTCGGCCTTGCATGCCGGCCAAGGCCTGGCCCGCCGCCTGCTCCGCGCTGACCCAGGCCCAAAGGAGCAACAGACCTTCCCAGCCCTCCCCACCACCTGCGGCTGGAGCTGGAACGGCTCGGCTTTTGGCTCTGGGCTGGGGGGGCGCTCCGCTTCTGCAAACCCAAAGGCTGTGCATTCGGCAGCCAACCCTGCAGCATGTGGCTGCCAGGCCTGGTTTCGTGGACAAAGTGTGGAATGGCTTCTCGGTGTCTGTATCTTTCTACACCAAAGGGACAAACTGTTCGTTCACCCTTTGTACTAATGCTGCTTCTGCATTTGCCATATCTATTTTTAACCTTTTGGTCCCCAGGGAACTTCTCATACAGTGATTATGTCTTCTGATTATTTACTGAATTATTTTACTTCGAGGTGATTTTATTTTCTTATGGACAGGAAAAAATAAAAGGAGTATGTGTGGCTTCGGTCATAGAGATGAGTCATCACCAGGGACCCCAAAGCCCCAAACACTAAATAAATTACTCCTCAAAGGGAAACCTTCATCTGGACAGACTGAGATTGTCAGGCCCTCTTGCCAGCCTTGCACTTGAGGGGCTGGGGCCAGGGCGGGCAGCCGGGCTTTCCAGAGAGAGAAGGAAGGAACTGGAGCCTCGCTCGCTTGGACATTGGTCATACACACAGAGGCCTGCCCCCCTCCTTCTGGGTTCCTGGTGTCAGAATCATGACATGCCATCCGATGACAGCAGAGAGACTACAGCATCTTTGTTTCGAAAGACGGGTGGCATGTTTCAGAGAACATTTAGCTGAGTGCCACATTCAGGTTGGACAGTATAAAAGGCATGTTCCGTCCAGAATAAAATTTGGAACATTTTCTAAATTGGCTTTAGTCACTACACATAATGTCACTGCCCTTCTCGGAGCCCTCCCACCAGCGAGCGAGGGAGCATGTTTTCCAAAAGCTTACAGCAGTGAATCCAGGAATGTCCCCGCGTCTATTATTACAAGGCTTGTGATTGGTTCAATTTTTCCGTAAAAAACATGTTTGTCCTAAAGAAGGGAAACTGCATTTATTCCATGCATGTAACACTCTGCAAGAAGTTTAACCTACCTAGGTTTGCGGCACTGCAAAATTGTTCATGGGCCTATGTAGCAAATGATTCTCTGCCTTGACAATCATGTACACATATCAAGATTTCTATCATAATGACAACGAGATTGATGACTTCTTGTTTTCCTCCAATAAAGACAATTAATCACCTTCAGATGTATGCAGTTCGTTTCCTTCATAAAGAGCAGGAGGGAGTGTTCCAACAGCTCTCTCCTCCTCTTTCCGAAGTTTGGATTGAAGGGAAGAGAGTTTCAGCCCCTGGAAACTCATATGGTTCCCTAAATATTTTATGTCACCTGCCCAATGAGCCTAAAGTGCCAGGGACAGGAAGGAGTGGGCAGATCTTGGCTTCGGGACCTGTGGAGGGTGCCCCACTTTACCACCCAGTTAGACGGAAGCTCTCCTTTTCATTGCTGCTGCAGAAAATGGCCGGCGTGTGCCCATTAACTCAAATTGCACTAGCTAAATATTCATGAGTTGCTTAGAGGAAAAGCCGATTTCCAGGAACCCCTCTCCGAGTAGGGGGTGAGCGGGCACACAACTATACCCATCTTTTTGCTCAGCGCAGCTTTGGAGTTCTCCGTGCCCCCCAAAAAAAGATACATTCTGAGCAGAAGGCTGCCTGCTTATCTTTCTTTCTTGGGGGAGGGGGGGCTGCATTTCATAGGTCATCAGATGTATGGTGGGGACTAGGTCCAATGACACCGAGACCATTCCTCCTATCCAAATAGTAAGTGGCTATTTGCAGGGGGAAATGAACCGGATGTGTGTTAGAGATATGTAGAATTCACGCTGTCCCAACAGCCATATCAGATGAAAGTGGCATAGGCCTCTGTGGAATTAAGTGATCCCTGAAGAAGTATGGTGCACACCATCGGACATCTAGTCTTTTCTGATTTGATTATGGCGTCTCTTAGCCCAGACCCTATTTATAAAGTATATCAAAGCAAAGGGACCATTCGGGGGTTTCATAGGTGACATTGTTGGTGCAAATTCTTGGAACAAAAGAACTTTGGTAACCTAACCAATTTTGAAAACTCTTTGTAAGGATTTATTAAAGAGAGGACGCGCCAAGTGTGACTGAAAATGTAGCCAAAGCAAATGCACTGAAGTTTAAAATGAATCCTGATAGAAAGATGATGTTTATAAATGCCTTAGGGTTGAAATGTTTAAGGTCAAACTTTTTTGTACTTGGCTCCAGGCACATTGACCAGGCAAACTTCTCTGTCCTTCCTAGATTTACCTAGCTTCCAAGCACTTAAATTCTCCCCAAATTTCCTATATTTTCCAGATAAAACTTGGTCTCACATGTCTTCTTGTGAATATCTATCATTGATCGTAATGCACTTAGAGGCCAACAGTACAAGAAAAAGGAAAGACTTCTTACATAGTTACAGGATTGTGCATCTAGAAAGAGCCTGATCACAGCAGACACAGAGCTTAATGGCCAAAGAGGGTACAAACTGTGTATACCTAAATCCTCCTGATCCTCCAAGCCCCCAAGGACGATGTCTGAAACAAAACGATTTCATAGAGGAAGGTTCTGAAAACAGAATGTCTTCAGTTCACACACGTGCTGAGCCATTTGACTGGGCTCGTGGTCTTGGGGTATGTATGTACTTGGCTATGCCAGCACTTTCTAGTTGAGAAAGACCAAGGAAGAGAAGTCGTAATTAGTTCTTTTTTTTTTTTTTTTACAATTTGGTTACAAAACCTACGCTGAACCCCCAGAGTGTAGTAGTATAATGTCCAAAACCACCCCGTTATATTAGCTGTTCATAAAAAAAAAAAAGAGCATCTGTGTGGACATGCACACATGCTCTTGGACCATACAGGGTCTACAGTTGAGGGAGTAAGTAGTGGGGGCCAACCGCTGGTCCACACCCTCCACACCAGGCCCTGTACCCTGGAGCTGAGGAAAGGGTGCTTGTTTATCCGTCCCATCTAAACAAGGGTGCCATCCAGGCGCCTGCTTGCCTGCATGTTCCCAACAGACCATGGAGCACCAGACTTAGTGGTGAGACAAGCAGAACTTTAATCGGGTTTCTGAGGCTGAGGAGAGGTGCCAGCCAAGAGCTCAAGACCTGGTGCAGGCTCCAGGGAGAGCTCATCCGGAAATATGAGAGGAGGAGAGGTGTATGAGCCTTTAAGAGGCTCTTGCATAGAGTCGGTACATATAAAAACAGACGTGAGTTGGCTTCAAAGCTGTAGGAAAATGTGTTCGCTTCCTTTGTCACATGTAAGGGGCTCAAGGAGAGTAAGTTTACCTCCTTGAGCGGAGATATTAGACTGCAGCACCTGCAGAACCCTCAAATCCTTCCTCGCCCATTTCCCACAAGGCCTTTCAGGTGACCCTGTGATAAACTTTCATTCATTCATTCATTCAACATGTTTTGAGCTCCTACTATATTCAAGGGTTTTCATGCATACTGAAAAAACCAAGGTAAGTCTGACACGAACCTTACCCTCAAAGGCCACGTGAAAAGGGAGTTCTGAAATGAACCTGGAAGGAAGGATAGTGCTGGATGGAAAGAAGTTAGTAGGAACAGTGTGAGCAAGAGCATGGAGGCTGGACACACAGTATGCAGATGGAATTGTACATATCTACCTGGGCACGAGCCTTGTGTGTGGGCGAGCCACAGGGAGAGAAAGGCAGGTGGGAGGAACCTTGTTGTTAGTATCACTGACGATAATGAATAGTAATGATGACATCATGTATCCATCATGTACTGAGCTCTAGATACTATGTGAAGTGAACTCCACTCAGCATCTCGTTGAACCATCAGCCTGACAAAGAAGGTCTCCTTAGTGCACAAGTGGGTACAGAAAGTTTCATTGATTTCCTCGAGGTAAACTGATTCGGCTCAACTGGGACTAAGACCAAAGGCTATTCTGTCACATGGCCTCTCATGATTTTGTCCAGGCCACTGAATTCCAAACCATGAAATCTGGAATTTATTTAGTAGGTAACTGGGGACCACTGACAGTTATTGAGTTAGGGATTGACACAATCAAATCAGTTAATATTTGAGAACATCACCTTGCTAGGGTCCATTTCCACATCTCCAAGAGAAATTCATCCTCTTTAGTAGCTCAGCTTGGCTTTACATGTCAGTGAACAAATGAGGAACCTCAGAGAGGACAGACGTGTCACTGCGTAAACACCCCGTATGTTTTCTGCTGTTCTATTGTTCCATATCTCAAGGAGAAATGTCACAGAAGCTGGATTTGATCTAGACTCAGAGATGCAAACAATAATCATAACACTGTTGGATTTTTTTTTAATTAGTCTATCCTCCTGCTCTGATTATTATCTCTGGAAAGTTCTGTTCACACACATAGAGTTTCATCCCTGACATGCAGACTTCCCTGTCATCTGCTATTCTCCTGCAGATCATCTTCAAAGGTCCTGATTTATTTTCAAGAAAGTGTCTCAGATCTTTTGTTTTCTTCCAGCCTCCCTTGAGAGGAACTGTGTTTAGCATGAGCTCATCCACCTAATATGTTTCCATCAGCAAGGGGACTCTTTCCAGAAAGACAGTGAGCCAGGAAAATGCAGCTTGTGGCCAATTTATTAACCTTTTCCTCTTGCCTACCTCTTTGTCCCTCTTTTCCCCTCCCTATAACATTCCCTTAGCTTCAACACTACATTTTCTTTCTTGAGTGCAAGATCTATTTATGTGGGCCTTACTGTTTATGTCAGCTCATGGAGAAATTCACTCGGGATACCGAGCTGCCAGCCCAGCCTGGCTGTGATCATATAGAAGAGCATACCTACTGACCCCTCCTAATGAGGGCCAGCTGTTCCCCAGCATGGACCTGGAAAACAGCTGACTTCTATACTCACCTAGCCCAAGGTGCTTGTCACATGACATCCTTGAGGGAAAAAAGAAGCTTACTCAGAGAGTAAGTCTTTAAAATTAATTGTCTTGTATCTGGACAGTAATCCCCACCAGGAAAGAATGTCTCAAGAGCACAGCAAGTGGGGAAAAACTTGGCATCACCTCTGGCTCAGGTGAGTTGGACTGTCCTGGAGGAGAGCCTTTCCTCCTTAGCTATGCTCCCGGCTAGAGACCTCCAGCCTGCCATTGCTCAAAAAGCCGAATCCCAACACTTCTCACTCATTTTCTTGAGGAATCTCACTAAGATGCAGACTCTGATCCAGCAGGTCTAGGTTGGGGCCTGAGAGTCTGCATTTCTAATAAGTTCCCAGGTGCTCCCACTGCTGCTGGGACTTGAAAGAGCCTCTTCAAGGTTCTCATGCCTGCCTGCATATTTGAATCACCTTGGGGACCATTTGAAAATACTAATGCCCGGGCCAATGGAACCAGGATCTCTGGGGGAAAGGTGTGCTTGGTGACTGTCAAGTGCAGAACAAGGGCAGCCTAGTCGTCATGCCCCCTTGAGCCGAGAAACTCCACAGCTTGCAGTGAAACACATCTGGACCATAAGTGATAACCCGCCTTCCTCTGAAGGCCCATGGTCAACTCTAGCCCCTGCCTTCCAGGCATAGCTTCAGTGAGCACGTGGTACCTTCTCTTGTCTGAGCCAACCTCTGTTCTTCCCATCACTCTGAGGCACTCCTACTGTGCTTTCCAGAAGTCACTGTCTTTCATCAGCAAAATCCCTTATATTCTACATGTAGGTGGAGAGGGACAAGGAACCATTTCTGTACATAGCAGAAAGGGACAAACAGACCTGGCCATTGGAGGAATCGCTGTAAACTAGACAGCCACCCATCTCTTGTGTCTACCGTCACATGATATAAGAGATCGATTAACTCATATGACAAACACTTATAGTACTGAGTGCCAGCCACTGTTTCAAACACTTGTCAAATATTAACTTGTTCCATCCTTATAACAACTATTTTATACAGGTACTATAATTATCTAAACTTTACAGATGAGGAAACTGAGGCGGCTTAGATGACTTCTCCCAGCCACACCTCTAGCAAGTGGCTATTATGGGTTGAATCATATCCTCCAAAATTCATAAATTGAAGTACTAACCCTCAGTACCTCAAAACATGACCTGATTTGAAAAGAGGATCTTTAGGGTGGGTCCTAATCCAATATGACTGGTGTCTTGATCTTTTTTAAAGGCAAATTTGAACAAAGACAGACAAACACACAGAGAGAATGCCATGTAAAGATGAAAATAGAGACTTATAAGGCAAAGATGCCAAGACTGCCAGAAAATCCCCAGAAGTTAGAGGAGAGGCATGAGCAGATTTTTTGACCTCACAACTGTCAGAAGGAACCAAACCTACCAACACCTTTGTCTCAGACTTCCTGCCTCTGGAACTGTGAGACAATAGATTTCTGTGGCTGAAGTCACCTAGTGCGTGGGACTTTGTTATGGCAGCCCAAGGAGACTCATACTGTGACAGGGCCAGGATTTAAATGCAGGCCGTCTGGTGCCGGAACCCAGGCTCTTACCACTCTGCATGGTGGAGGTTTGGGGGTGTTCTGTCCTACAGAGACATATCCACTCTTTTGTCTTTCTTCCTTCACTCCCTTATCTCTCCCTCTTCTCTTTACTTTCTCCAGCTCTACCATTTTTGCTTTTAATTCTTTCCATATGTATTATCTATTGACTATGCAACAAAATAGTGCAAATGAAGACTTCCAATAGCAAACACTGGCTATCTCACAGTTTTTGTGTTTCAGGAGCTGGGGTGTGGCCTAGTTGGGTGCTGTGGCTCCAGGTTGCTCACAAGATGCAGTCAAGTTGCTGTTGGCTGGAGCTGGAACATATCAGGTCCTGGCTGGGACTGAGGGATCCGCTTGTAAACTCACTCATGTGGTTGTGACAGGTTCAGTGCCTCCTAGACTGTTGGGTTGGGAGCCTTTCTCCTAGCACATACCATGTGGGGCTCTTCATTGGACTGCCCATAACATGAGTGATTCATGAGAGAGGACAACTACCCAGGATGGAAACCAGTCTTGTTATGACCTAATCTTGGACATGAGACCCTACTGCTTCTGCCATATTCTATTCATTAGAAGCAAGGATTACCCAAGGGTGTGAGTGCCAGGGTGTGGGTATCGCTGGGGCCCTCTATAAGGCTGCCTGCCATACCATCCTCCCTCTGGGGGCCCACTCACAACCTCTCAGTCACCCTTGGAGAGGGAGAGGGGGTGGGGCCTGGACTCAGATTTGGGGTAAGAGAAAGCCAGAATGGGGACAGACTCACTTGGTGTTGGAAAGCGTCACGGTGTTCTCAAAACTCTATACCTAAAATTAATGTCTTTAAAGTCTTTTATTGTAAAAAAATGTAGGACAACATACCAAAGTATTAGCAAACTACCCTGAGGAGAAGCTACAAGCTACAAGACACAGCATTTCCTACTTGTGCTAACAAGGAGCTGTTAATTCCTCAGAGGAAAAATAAGCTTTGGCCAAACACTCAAATCCACAGGCACACCCTATCTACCAAATGATGTCAACTAGTTCCTTTTTAAAGAACTCATGAGTTCTGATGCTCCATGTGGAGACGGGAAATGAAATCGTGCCCTGAGGCAGCTGGTCCTCTTAGCTAAGATTAAACCCATGCGCAGAGACTGGCTGGAAAGAGGTTTTCTCCCGGACCAGTTAAAAATGGATCCTTGTACCTTTAGAGGAGCAGGAACAAGCTCCCAGGCAAAAAGCCACCACTGGCCCAAGCAGATGTGGCCCCTTCCTCTAGTGCCTACACACATGTGCAGAGGGGTTTCCGGCGTCTGAAGATAATTTTTACTCACTCGTTACACAGCCATAAGGTGAGTGGAAATGGCGTACATCATTATTTCTGCTTCGTATATGAGGAAACTGAGTGTCAGAGAGAGGAAGTGACTTACTTGCACAAGGGCCAGAGGGAAGCCTGGGGGGCACAGACCTGCTCTCCACAGATCCCAGCCCAGTCTCTCTTTAAACTGAACAAATTAGGAAAGGCAGTAGCTAAGTAGAGGGTAATGGCTTTAAAAGAAAAATATGAGTAGTTTTCACTAAGGCCTTCTGGGCCAGCAGTTGATATAATGCAGCCCTGGGTGGGTCACGACCAGGCTGTTTCTTGTGTCCTTCTGGACCTACTCTCTTGGTTGGATTTCCATTCTCGCTTCTGTGGCCACCTACAAGCCCAGCACGGTAAGTACTGAAAACTTGGTTCTCGGCACTTGTCCCACCTTCTTGGGTGAGGCCTTTTTCACCCAACAAAAATTTCCTGAGCACCTCCTGTGTGCTAGGCGCCATTCTAGGCACTGAGGATATGGCAGTGAGCAACATACCACAGACCTCGGTCCTCCCTGAGGGTCATGCTCCCCTGCCCCTATTCATTGCTGGTCTTGTCAGCCCTTCAGTGTGTGCTGGAGCTGCAGGTTTGATCAGAGAGCTGGAGTGTGTGTCTGTCACCCAGTGTTGAAGAAGTGGCAACTAAGCTTCCTACTCTCCAGAGGCTATGCCAAGCAACCTTTCCCAGGCAGGTAGGCTCCATGATTCCCTTGTAATGGATCCCACATAGATGCACTGAGCCAGAGTGCGTGGGAGATTGCTATCAAATCCCCGACTGGGATCAGGGAGCACCAGATATTATCTGGCATCCTAAGCCAACAACTCCCCATGTTTCTCATGGTGTTCCTACCCCGCATCAACTGTGAGGGGACATCAGAGGGTTTGAGAGCTCAAGTGGAGCCCAAAGACTTAGTCATGGTCTCACACATGTCACTAATAAGCTGTATAACCTTGAGTGAATCGTTCCAACCTCTAGCCTTCTGTGTTCTCAATTATACAGTGGTGGATCCCAAAGGCACTTTCGAGCTCTGGAACTCTCTTACATTCAGGCACCTCTGAATCTTCATGTCATGATCGCACTGGATTCTGGTGCCTCTCTTTGGGTTTTGCTATTTGCCTGGAAAAGGGTGTTACCATGTCAAGTGTACCCCATTTGATTCCCGAGAAACATGGAGAAGGATCTCAGATGAACCTCTGAGTTTCAGGCTTTCCCAGACTTGGATGCCAGCCCAGAGGCAAGAGTGTGAGGTAGAATTGTTTCTAGGACTTATAAAACCCATATTTCCTGTCATTTCTTTCCTAGTCTGGTGTTAAATTAACAAGCTCAAATATGAATGTTAACAAGCATGACTCAGCCCTGGAGAATCTGGTAGCATGATACTGGCATTAAATAATGGCGGCAAAAGACTTTTCTGATCCATTTGTTGACAAAAGACAGCAAGGTATTAATCTAGTTCTGTGATCTCTAAACAGTTTCGATTGTGCACCCTTGAGATAAAATGTTTTGGAGCAGACAAGCACTCCAAACATAGGAATATTTATATATTTGGAAATTATAGACATGTAGTATTATGTATACCTATGAATCTATAAAACCTACACAAAGGGAAAAATCAAAAAGGCAAGATCAAAACAAAAGAAACACTTTCAACAGAAAAAGTTGTTATCTTTGTTAGATCAGTGTGATTTAGCAGATTACTATTTTTGCAATGCAGTATGAAAATTTGATTTTAATCCAGCTTATCCAAATTCTTAGTTTCTAAACGTTGTTGTAACGGAAAAGTTGCAATGCAAAAATACATAGATCTAAATGGGAGAGAATTATTGATGGGGTCGTTGTTATTGGGGACTTGGCCAATTCCAAATTGAAAACTTACATGACTGCAAGTAATGACAGTACAGCCAATCAGCCTTCTACCCTTCCTTCAACCCCTTTAAGTCATGTTACACAAACATCATTATAATCCAGGTGCAAAAATTTCCCCATAGACCTTATTTCTCTGTAAAATGATAGGTCAATGTTTATATTTTAACTTAAAAAAATTTTTTTTAATGTTCATTTATTTTCAAGAGGGACAGAGCATGAGTGGGAGAGGGGCAGAAAGAGAAGGAGACACAAAATCTGAAGCAGGCTCCAGGCTCTGAGCTGTCAGCACAGAGCCCGATGCGGGGCTCAAACCCACGAAATTTGAGATCATGATGTGAACCGAAGTCAGACGCTTAACTGAGCCACCTAGGCACCACTATATATTTTAACTTTTAATAAACACTTAAATCTTTTGAAAAGTCACACCTGAGTAAAAATATGTACTTATGCCTACCTCTTGATTTAAGGCACTCTAGAGAACTTGGGGATTCAGACTGTTTAAAGCAATGGTCCTCAAACTCTTGAAGAATGTGACTTCTTTTCATGAAACCAGCATACTAGCAAATAGAATTGGCTAAGAAAAGACACGATTCAAAAAGCTTACAAAAATGAATGTGTAGGGGCACCTGGGTGACTCAGTCGATTGAGCATCTGACTCTTGATTTGGGCTTAGGTCATGATCTCAGGGTTGTGAGATCGGGCCCCACATTGGGCTCCAAGCTGAGTGTGGAGCCTGCTTAAGATTTTCTCTCTCCCTCTTTCTTTTCCCCTCCCCCACTCGTGCATGTGCTCTCTCTCTCTCATTCAAATTAAAAATAAAATGAATGTGTAAAGAAAAGGTGATATATACATTTGATGAAATATTACCCAGTCATAAAGAAATCCCACCATTTGTGATGACATGGAGGACATTATGCTAAGTGAAATGAGCCAGTCACCACTGAAGGACAGATACCACAGGATTCTACTTATATGAAGTATCTGAAATAGACAAACTCACAGAAGCAGAGAATACAGTCTTGGTTGTCAGGGCTTGGGGGAATGGTGAGTTATTCAATGAGTATAAACTTTAACTCAAGCAAGATGAATATATTCTAGAGATCTGTTGTACATTGTGCTATTACCACTAAGATCTTGGGCACCTCAAAATGTGTTAAGAGAGATCTCCTACTAAGTCTTCTTACTAAAACAAAAACAAAATAACCAAAGAACCCCAAAGGGATCCAAGAAAACTCTGGAAGGTGTTGCATGTCTGTTCTTTGTGGTGATAATATTACAGGTATTTATGGAAGTCCAGCCTCACCACATTATACACACTCAATATGTGCCATCTTTTGTATATCAACTATACCCCAAAAAGCTGTAAAAAATGAGTTTGTATTTTATTACTCAGAGGCGCCCATATCTATTAAGCAATAGTAAATACATGGAGGAGATTTATTTCATCAATCTGGAGGCAAATCTTGGAGGATATAGGACTTAAGCAACCTTTGCAACCAGTCTGCTATCCTTGATCATAGCCAAGACCCCTTGATCACATTCCACTAGTGGGAGGGCAAATACTTAGCAATAAATATCCAGACTTCTGAGTGTCTTGAAAACTCAAACATATTGCCTTGTGACAAATGTTCTAACCAAAGGACCTTAGAGTAAAGCAGGCATTGTGCTGATTGATACTTGTGACCTCTTGGAGCCAAAAGGAAAATGAAGAGAGGAAAAGAGAGAGGGACATAGATAAAACACTTGCACAAAATAAGAACCATCTGTGCTGTAATTGAGATGCAAAGACGTTCCCTTGTGCAGTAGTTCTCAAACTGAACTGGTCGCATGAACACCCAGGCACCTTGCTGAGCTGCAGGCTATGATTCACCAGGACCGGGATGGGCTGATCTTCTGCATTGCTAACAAACTTCCAGGAGATACAGGTGATGCTGGTCAAGACTATACCGTGAATGACCAGGCCCTAGAATACGTGTGTCTTTGACAGTCTCTCTCGAGTCTGGTTCAATTTGCCAGGAGCAGCCAACAGGTGGGAATCCTGTAGAGGCTGGCCGGGGGCAGCTGCCTATGAAGCACAGAAGCTACAGGTAGTAACTCATTATCAGGAGTAACACAAGTAACAACTCCTCAGTATTGCCTCCAGCCAAATTAGATGGGCACCTTTGGGCTAAACATCTTTAAATTCCAATCTCATCCCCTCCAAAGAGAGAATGTAGCAGTAGAGGGAAGAAGGAGACCTTCTGCTTGGAAGGAATCCCAACGGGAGACCAGCCACACTTTAGGGAAGAGGCAGCGGCTCAGTAGCTGAAGTTGAAGGCTAAAGGCAGATGAAGCCCTTGGGTGTCAGCACACAACCTTTCCATTGCTGCTCTTCATAGAAAGTCCCGTGACCTGAGCCACCAATGTCACAGCCCCAAGAGGAATAAGCTGTCCCTGGAGTGCAAGGCAAGACTGATTCCAGCATCCCGAACTTTAAGACTCAGGGGTCACAAGGAGCAGCCATTTCTCTCTCTCTCTCAGGACCACTTGGCTCTTCCAAGCATCTCCTTTCCTAAGGGAAACTACCTTCTGTGATTCCACGGTGATACCCTGCCCCACACTATGGTGAAGTGACTGAAAACATCTATTGTCTTTAAAAAGAGAGAGGGTGAAAAATTAATCTGTGCTCCTGATGGGGAATGGGGTGGTGGGAGGGGTGGCAGGTTGGAGTCTCCCTCCTACAGTATTGTGAAAAGCTGTCAGGCCTGGTTAAAGGGAAACAAAGCACCCCAACCATCTCCCTGCCCAGGGAAATGTGTAATCCTCTTTTTCTCACAGGAAGTGAGATGGTTTTGAAAACTTTTAAAGTGACAGTGAATTAGCTTGCAGTGCTCTTAAAAACATCCACCCACAGATTCACACTTTGAACAGACTTGCTGGTGCATCATTTTAGGAAGCCACCAGGTTAATTTCTCTATTGAGAGTGAGCTTCGGGAGTCCCTTATTTCTCCTTACCTACCCCCTATTGTGTTACAAATGGCAAGAGCAGAGGGTGGATATGAATGAATGAGGGCAAGAACCTGTGACTCTTCTGCTCACCCTTTATCCCCGGCACACACCGGGCAGCACTATACAGCTGTTTGTCGGATGAGTTAACGAATTACCAAATTACCGGGCCAGTAAATGGAACACCACCTGTGTCCCTTAGCGGGTCAGCCTCTCTGCCAATTACATGTGCTGGATGAATGCCCGTGATCCCATAATGTTGCTCACCTGGGGACACTCCCTACAGCACACACGTTTGGGCATTGTCTGTCTTTGCTGTCCTGGTTCATTTTCCCTTTGTCCATTCTCCACTCTCCCTCTGGCCAGTCCATTAGCTGGCCAGATTTAGTTCCCTTTTAGAAACTGCCTGGACACTTGCTCTGATTTCCTGCTTACGGAAGTCAGGTAGGAGGAGCCGTGTCACAGATCTCTCACCAAGCACATGTCGCCAGCCCCATGTATGCGTGAACTTGTTCATAAGGGATGTGAAAGGTGGGGTTCCTGGAAGGGTTTTGCCACGTTTACCTTGAGGCCCAAGTGGGATAGAGTTTAAACCCCTCCTTCTACTGCCTTATCCTGAGAATCCCAGCCTGGCATACAAGGGCAGAAATGACTTCTGGGAAATGGCCAAAACCCACTTGGAGTCACTAGAGACATGAATCCACTAGCCTGCCCTGGACCTTGCCCAGTGTCAGCGAAGTGTCACCTTAGGGTCAGCATAATGTCACCCCACCACTAGGATGGATGTTGACACAGTATTCAGTTTTAACCATGCCTGGCCCACTGGTGATATTCAAAACAGCTAGAAGGGGCTATGTTCCAAGTCAATTTAATAAGAGACAGTTCCAGATGTTTCCTTTCAGTTGGTCAATTGTGTGTATCTGATGCATTCAGGATGGCTAGAAAGATGCCAGGAACTTTGAGGACCTAATTAAGAATAGACACGGCTAGGCAGTGATTGCCAGGGATTAGCTGGGAGGGAGGAATGAACAGGTGGAGCAGAGAGGATTTTTTTCAGAGCAGTGAAAATACTCTGTGTGACACTATAATGATGAATACATGTCATTATATATTTGTCCAAACCCACAGTGTACAATGCCAAGAGTGAACCCTAGTGTCCACTGTGGACTTTGGGTGATGATGATGTGTCCATGTGGGATTGTCTGTTGGATCAAATGTTCCCCTCTGGTGGGGGATGTTGGTAATGAAGGAGGCTGTGCATGTGTGGGGGCAAGGGATGTGTAGGAAGTCTCTGTACTTTTCTCTGTTTTTCTGCAAACCTAAAACTGCTCTAGAAAATAAAGTCTTAGAGAATAAACATGATTTTCTCCCTCAAGGGTGGAAGGGTATGATGGGACTGACTGTGTTGGCAGGCGGAAAATTGGGTGAGGTCGACCTGGGGGTAGTTGAGCCCTCTCCCCAGGTGACTTGTTGTGATTCTGAGGAAGTTCTCCTCTGAAAATGAGGTACAGGAATAGAAGACCATGAGCTAGAACCTGGAGCTGGCAGGGCTGCACTCGGGCAGACCTTTACCTGAAGGGTGGGTTGAGAGTAGAGAAGAGAGCAGGAAAGAAACGCTCTTCTTGGTTATCACAGAAACTCATCTCAGGCACCTTGACCCCACCCTGTCACGCCCATCCTTTCCCTCCCTTCCCTCAGCTTGAGAATGTGGTTTATCTTTGCTCTGGGCACATGCACTGAACTGTGTGTAAGCATGAAGCTCGTCTTCTCTGTCTGATGCTTTATTTGTTCTGGAGCAGACCATAGTCAAGGTTGGGACACCCTGTCTGTTTCCCTGTGGCCCAAACACCTGCCAGCCACATAGCCACGCATGGGCAAGCCTAAAATAAGGACCCAGCACTCTGCGGCCACCATAGTGTCCAAGCAGTCAGGCTGCATTTCAGCTAATTTCCATCTGGTGGTGATTCGCTCACTCTGGGTAGCTCTTCAGAGTGCAGGTGGACGGCTTGAAGATGACTTTTTTTACTTGTTCGAATTTTTGCAATTTGCCTGAATCTTCTTATGGTCCTCACTCAGTGGTTCTCAGCCTGGCTAGACATTGAAATTACTCCTGTGAGTCTTTGCTGGTTCTGATGTAATTGGTCCGGGCTGTGACCTGTGCCATGGGAATTTTCAAAGCTTTCTCAGATGATTCTAGTATAAGGGAAAGTGGGACTCACTGGCACAGATAAAGCATTCCTGGATCTGATGAAGATTAAATAGCCTGACTCTGAAACTCCTTACTGCTCTTGTCTGGTGTATATAATGCAGGGATGACTTCGAGAACAAAGTTTCAATTAGGATGCTTTTCTCTGTGGCTTCTATAGGAATGTTTCTTGTCTTCTATGTTCTTTAAGGGCAAATCCATAAGGTGATCGATCTCTTCCCTTTTGAGCAAAGGATTGAAAACCCTTTTGACACAAATTCTATATCCTAGATAATGGTGACAGACAAAAATATGGAACACTCAGTTAAATTTGAGTTTCAGGAAACAATGACATTTTTTTAGTATAAGAGTATCTTACGTAACATCCAGGCTACGCCTACACTAAGAAATTAATCAAATTCCCCTGGGCATCCTGTATTTTTCCTTGATAAATCTGGTGACTGTAATAGATACATTAATCAGAACTTTTTGTTATATATGACAATACCTAACTGAGTAATTCAAGCAAAAAAAAAAAAAAGCCAGTAATGGGTATATAAAACTAAGACGTATACGTATTCAAATGTATCCAGGGACCTCTCTCCATATTTCTTTGCTCTTCTTTTCTCCATCCAGCTCTTTCTAAAGAGAAGGAAAGAAGGTTCCCTAACAGTTTATGATCCCACTGGAAGAAAGTCTCTCTGAGAACTTCAGGGAGAAGGGAGGCAAATTATTCTTGTTTGAGCCACAGGTCTCTCACTGAATCATTGTAGCCAAAGAAGCTCTGGTGTTGATCTCATACCAACCCCTAGGACCAGGGTGGTGGTCACTCCTACCCAAATCACAGGGGCTGCTCAACTTTACCATAGACAGGGTATGGGTCATTTTCCAAGGGAAAGGATTTTGAACAAACATATGTGTACTCCATTCAAAGAGGAAATGTATTTCTTGCTCATCCCAAAAATGCGAGCATCGCTGCCTAAGGAAGCGAGAATCTAAGTTAGGATGGCTGCAAGGTCAGAGAGGAGGCAATTCCCTACTAATGGTCTCTAAAATGAACTGCAGAGTTGCTCAGTAGGTCTAAAGGGAAAGCACACAACACCTTGCCTCCTGCTCTGCCATCCAGCAAGGACTTCTACATGGAGAAGAGATGAAGATCCCTAGTATATCATTTAGGGGGGCTAAAGGGACAGTGCTGTGCTCAAAGGAAGCCTCCTTTGAGGCTCTGTGCACCTCTCCAGCTATGAAAGTCGAAGAAACCTCTAGATCTGCTGTGGTTAAAGATACCGGCTTCTGATGCCTGAATGACTCATCCATATGCTCTTGACCCACTGTGCCCACAGTAACTCACCAAGGTGACACCTGAAAATGCACTGGCTCCATGGGCAGGTGGGTGATTATGCTCCTGAGAGAGTGGGAGATCTACAGAAGTGACAACTTTCTGCTTTGTGCTGTGAAGTTTCTGTTCATGTGTCTCAAGTTTGAATTCTTGACTATTGCACCAGAGCATAAGCTTCTTACAGGTAGGGAATCTTGATTCTTTCATAGAGTCCACGATGAGGCTTTGTGGAATGTTTTAATTACTAGAAGGCTAGGCAAGAGGCTCCTTTATCCTTTTGTCCCCAGCTCTTGTAAATCAGCATTCCTATTTAACATACCTCTCCATCAAGAGGTGTATCTCAGAATCAACTTTTTAAAATGAAATTGCCTATGACATATTTCAAGAAATTGTGATTGAGAAGACTGAGATGTAGGGTTAGATTAGAATGTATATTTTGGTTTTCAAAGAGCTCCACCAGTAATTCTGATAAACTCTCTTCTTGCCACAAACCACCTTCAATTGAAAATAGTTTCAGCTTGATTCTCTTCAATTGCTTGGAATATCAGAACTAAGTCTAGAACAACAATGCCTGTGGTTTGATTTCAACACATCCTCACACTATGGTCTACCACAGTTGTGATGGAAATAATTTAAAAGAAATGTGAGCCAACCTAAAGTTGCATGCTGCTAACCAACTCTAGTTTTATATTTAGAACTACTTTCATGAGAACACAAAAAAGATTTCTAGAAAAAAATTTCCTTAATGAGGGGAGGTTGTTCCTCTTCTTAGGTTGGCTAAACTATAGTTCTGACAAATCTTGGTGGTGGAATTCACCTCTCTTTCACTCCTAACTCTTGGAAAACATATTATGACAGTAATCCCAATGATCATCTTCAGGTAGAACTACCATTGGCAACATGGATATTAAATATGGCGATAAATGAATGCATTCATTGTTTTATCTCACATTACAATAAAAAAGAATCTGATTCTGCTCAATAAAGCCAAAAGAAATGGGGAGCTGAGAAGCATAAAGTCAAATGATAGCAGTATGGGATTGTTAGGCTGGTAAAATAAGAAAGGTCGAGTGAGAGCTTGGAAAGAATCCCACAACCAGAGTCTCTGACAGTCATGTAGATGCCACCTGTTGAACTCTAGTGTCCCAATTACCAGCAACTATAGAAGCTTTCCTATACACAGGTCTCTTGCATGCCCATCCCACTAAACTCCAGGTAAATCCCTCTTCTCAAGAACCAGTGGAAAAATAACAGAACTCTATGGCTATATTGTCTAGATCCTTTGATGGCCCAGTCCTTTAGTCTTAAATGACAACAAGTCAAAACCATTCACAGGGACACCTGGGTGGCTCAGTTGGTTAAGCATCTGACTTTGTCTCAGGTCATGATCTCCTGGTTTGGTTTGTGAGTTTGAGCTCTGCATCGGGCTCTGTGCTGACAGCTCAGAGCCTGGAGCCTGGTTCAGATTGTGTGCCCCTCTCTCTCTGCCCCTCCCCTATTTGCACTGTTTCTCTCTCTCTCTCTCTCTCTCTCAAAAATAAACATTAAAGAAAATTAAAATTCACAAAGGGACCTCCCCTATCCCAAGTCTTCACAACCCCCACCCCCCGCAAATGAAAGCAATATTTTCCAAAGTTTCCACATTTCAGGTTTATATATGGGGATATTAATATCAAACAAATATGTCACTCTGGAAAACGGTGTGGAGGTTCCTCAAAAAAATGAAAATAGAGCTACCCTATGACCCAGCAATAGCCCTGCTAGGAATCTACCCAAGAGACACAGGAATGCTGATGCATAGGAGCACGTGTACCCCAATGTTCATAGCAGCACTTTCGACAATAGCCAAATCATGGAAAGAGACCAAGTGCCCATCAACTGACAAATGGATAAAGAAGTTATGGTACTTATATACAATGGACTACTACGTGGCAATGAGAAAAAATGAAATCTGGCCATGTGTAGCCAGATGGAAGGAACTGGAGGGGATTATGTTAAGTGAAATAAGTCAGTCAGAAAAAGACAGATACCATATGTTTCCACGAATAGGTGGACTTTGTGAGACTAAGCAAAAACCAGGGGGAGGGGAGGAGGGGAAAGGAAAAAAAGACACAGAGAGGGAGGGAGATAAAACATAAGAGACTCTCAAAGACTAAGAAAAAACTGAGGGTAAGGGGGATGAGGGAGGGGGGAGAGGGGGTGATGGGCATTAAAAAGGGCACATGTTGGGATGAACACTGGGTGTTATATGTAAACCAATTTGAAAATAAACTATTATAATAAAAAAATATATCAAACAAATACATATTCAGATTCATATTTCGAGTGAAATGATAATGCTTTATAATTTAAAAAATTCCCATTGAGTTCCTTCTCTAGCCCTGGAAACATTTCCACTGAAATATGGCTATATACTTCCCTATGGCCTTCGATGGGATCTCAACTCACTGTCTAAAGAGCCATTCACAGGCCTAAAACTTGTCTGAAAATGTAAGATACCGCCATTCTTCTTATTCTACATCATAATATATCTGGGATTTTTTAAATGTAAAATAAAATTTTAAACTATTTGTTGGGAAAACTGAAATAAGCATAAGTGATACCATATAGTCCTATGTTAGGGTTATAAAAATTTAAGAACATAGACTCAGACAAATATATAAATAGTTTTTTCAGTGACTTACAAGTTATGAAAAGTAATTACTAAGAAAGCTGCTCAGAATATTGCCAGAGTTGGTACGGTATAATGTTTGGGGGCATTTTTTGGTGTAAATTTCCTGAGACCATTAAGTTGAATGGTAGACTGAAAAAGTTTCTGATCTAATATATCTTAAACCATCCTGCAAAGTCTTGTTCAAGAACATTTTCTACGGACCTAAATGTGAGACAGGGAACCATTAGAATCCTAGGGAACACCAGGAGCAACCTCTTTGACCTCAACCAGAGCAACTTCTTACTAGACATGTAGCAAAGGGCAAGAGAAAAGAAAATATGGACTATTGGGACTTCATCAAGATAAAAAGCTTCTTCACAGTGAAGGAAACAATCAACAAAACTAAAAGGCAGCCTACGGAATGGGAGAAGATATTCGCAAATGACATATCTGATAAAGGGTTACTATCCAAAATCTATAAAGAGCTTTTCAAACTCAATACCCAAAAAACAAATAAGCCAGTTAAGAAATGGGATGAATAGACACTTTTCCATAGAAGACATCCAGATGGCAAACAGACACATGAAAAGATGCTCAACATTGCTCATCATTAGAATTACAAATCAAAAGTGCTATGAGATACCACCTCATACCTGTCAGAATAGCTAAAATTAACAATACAAGAAACAACAGGTGCTGGTGAAGATGTGGAGAAAGGGGTACCCTCTTGCCCTGTTTGCAGGAATGCAAACTGATGCAGTCATTTTAGAGACTAGTATGGAGGTTCCTCAAGAAACTAAAAATAGAACTCCCCTATAATTGGTCAATTGCACCATTAGATACATATCCAAAGAATACAAAAATACAGATTCAAAGGGGGTACAAACACCTCAATGTTTATGGCAGTATAATCAACAGTAGCCAAACTATGGAAAGAGTCCAAATAAGGGGTAGGTAGGTGTGTGTGTGTGTGTGTGTGTGTGTGTGTGTGTGTGTGTGTAATGGACTATTACTCAGCCATCAAAAATAGGGGCGCCTGGGTGGCTCAGTCAGTTAAGCATCCCACTTCGGCTCAGGTCATGATCTCACGGTTCGTGAGTTCGAGCCCCACATCGGGCTCTGTGCTGACAGCTCAGAGCCTAGAGCCTAAACATTAAAAAAAAATTAAAAAAAATAATGCTGTCTTGCCATTTGCAACAATGTAGATGGAATTAGAATGCATGGATGGAACTAAGCAAAATAAGCCAGTCAGAAAGACAAATACCATATGAGTTCACATATGTGGAATTTAAGAAACAAAACAGATGAATGTATGGGAAGGGGATGAGAGAAGAGAGGGAAAGAAACCACAAGAGACTCTTAATGATAGAGAACAAATTATGGGTTGATGGAGGGAGGATAGTGGGAGATGGGCTAGATGGGTAGTGGAGGACCCTTGTGATGAGTGCTGGGTGTTGTATGTAAGTGGTGAGCCACTGAATTCCACTCCTGAAACCAATATTGAACTGTATGTTAACTAACTAAAATTTAAATTAAAAAAAAACATTTTCTGCCATTTGGGGACTTGAGTCCCCTCATAAACTTCCCCAGATGTCCCCATTCCTTAGGCCCAGGCTAGTAAATAGTTCAGTCCCCCCAAAAATATTCTGAAAGGAAAGATGGTAGGTCCTTAGATAGGGTCATTAATTTTACCATCAATGTAATGATTTTTGTTACACATTAAGTAATTAAGAGTCCCAAACACTTTATAGTTCTTTCAACTCATTATCTTTTAACTCCCAAGCCTTTATTCATTGCAGGCATCTGGTCATGTTTAATTGTTCTTAAATGCAACTGTGCCTTGAAATCATTGACGGCACTCAGCCTTGAAAACATCTCTGTCTAAATAAGCCAATTTCTAAAATTTATAAAGAACTTACCAAACTCCAAACCCGAAAAACAAACAACCCAGTGAAGAAATGGGCGGAAGATATGAATAGACACTTCTCCAAAGGGGACATTCAGATGGCCAACAGACACATGAAACGATGCTCAATGTCACTCAGCATCAGGGAAATACAAATCAAAACTACACTGAGATACCACCTCACACCAGTCAGAGTGGCTAAAATGAACAAATCAGGAAACTATAGATGCTGGCGAGGATGTGGAGAAGTAGGCACCCTCCTACACTGTTGGTGGGAATGCAAACTGGTGCAGCCACTCTGGAAAACGGTGTGGAGGTTCCTCAAAAAAATGAAAATAGAGCTACCCTATGACCCAGCAATAGCCCTGCTAGGAATCTACCCAAGAGACACAGGAATGCTGATGCATAGGAGCACGTGTACCCCAATGTTCATAGCAGCACTTTCGACAATAGCCAAATCATGGAAAGAGACCAAGTGCCCATCAACTGACGAATGGATAAAGAAGTTATGGTACTTATATACAATGGACTACTACGTGGCAATGAGAAAAAATGAAATCTGGCCATGTGTAGCAAGATGGATGGAACTGGAGGGTATTATGTTAAGTGAAATAAGTCAGTCAGAAAAAGACAGATACCATATGTTTCCACGAATAGGTGGACTTTGTGAAACTAAGCAAAAACCAGGGGGAGGGGAAGAGGGGAAAGAAAAAAAAGACACAGAGAGGGAGGGAGATAAAACATAAGAGACTCTCAAAGACTAAGAAAAAACTGAGGGTAAGGGGGATGAGGGAGGGGGGAGAGGGGGTGATGGGCATTAAAAAGGGCACATGTTGGGATGAACACTGGGTGTTATATGTAAACCAATTTGAAAATAAACTATTATAACAAAAAAAAAAAAAAAAAAAAAAAAAATAAATAAATAAGCCAATTTTGAGATAATATTTTTAAAAATTTGTTGTCACTTTTAAGCAGTGGTATGCTGTTAAACCACTTCTTCAGGAAGAGAAAAAGCCCTGATTTGTTGTATTGGCTCCTTAGAGTGGTGAAAATGTTCCCTCCAAGCTGATTTCAAGCTACCAATATGCATCACCGAGTGTGGAGGTGGGGAGAGACCACACAGCAGGTTCTCACAAGTTGACTCCAGCATACCACTGATGTCAACCTATGCACATAAAGATGTATACACCTGTACACATAATTTAACAAATACCTGTAAGAAGAATACCCGCACAACCAAGGTCAGGAAATAGAACACGGCCAGCACTCTATGTGTCTACCACGTGATCTATCCCATCTATATTCCTCTTCTTCCCCATTAGAATTAACAGTATCCTTATTTCCATGGTGATCTCTGCCCTGCAATTCTTGATGCTTTTACCACTTATGCGTCTATCCCTAAGCATCCTAATTTAATTTGGCCTATTTTGAACTTTGTATAAATGGAATAGTATTTTTTTGTATTTTTTTGTGCGTGTGGTTTACTTTGCTCAACATTACGTTTGTGAGATTTATCCATGTTGGTGCATATAGACTGTTTTTTCCTTAATTTTTAAATGTTTATTTATTTATTTATTTTTGAGAGAGGGAAAGCGTGAGTGGGGGAGGGGTAGAGAGAGAGAGGGAGACAAAGAATCTGAAGCAGGTTCCAGTCTCTGAGCTGTCAGAACAGAGCCCGATGCAGGGCTCCAACCTATGAGCCGTGATATCATGACCTGAGCTGAAATCAGACACTCAACCAACTGAGCCACCCAGTGCCCCAAGTTTGATGATTTTTTATTACTGAGTAGTATTCCAAAGTATGAATCTGTTCAATGATGTACTAGAAGTGGCAGGTACATCTGATGGCTAAATGATAAGGAATTTTGCAAGCTAGCTGATACCAAGTTGGTAGCCTGAAACTGGCCATGGTAAGAATATTTACATCCTAGAAATTGCCAAGTGCTACAAATCAGAGCTTTCTCCTCCTGTTGTTCAACGCCTGCCAACATGCTACTGCATATACTATAATGTACTGATCCATTCTACAGTAAATGGGCATTTGGTGTGTTTCTAGTTTTTGCCTATGAACATTCTCTTACATATGTACTGGTAGATACATTTCTAAAGGATAGGATATCCTCCCACTCCCCAGAGGAAAATTAAGTCATAGGGTATACACATGTTCAATTTTAGTTAATAATGTTTTCCAAGTGTTTGTACCAATTTTCATAGAACCTCAGCAGTTTTGTTGAGCTTTTACTCAATATCCTTGCCATCCCCTTGTATTGCCAGACTTTTTTTTTTTTTTAGCGTTTTTATTTTATTTTTTGAGAGACATAGAGACAGAGTATGAGCAGGGGAAGGGCAGAGAGAGAGGGAGATACAGAGTCTGAAGCAGGCTCCAGGCTCTGAGCCATCAGCACAGAGCCCGATGCAGGGCTCGAACTCACAGACGGTGAGATCATGACCTGAGCTGAAGTCGGCCACTTAACCGACTGAGCCACCCAGGCGCCCCTATTGCCAGACTTTTAAACTTTTCCCAAAATAGTGGTTCTATACGTATACATCATAATGGTTTAATGTTGCATTTTCCTGATTTCTGATTAGGTTGAATACCTTTCCTTAAGTTATTTGGCTCATTTGAATGTTTTCTTTTGTAAAGTACTTGTTAAAATCTTGCCATTTTTTTAACTCTTCTGCTACTGACTTTCACACTTCTTTATATATTCTGAATATTCTAGTATAAGTACTTCTATAAATTTTCCTCTTTCTTCCTGAAGTTTGTTAGCATAGTTGCTATGAAATTAACAAAATTACCTTTTTTTATAGTTAATGTGGACAGGTTAATCCAGACTTTCTATTTATTACCATGTGTGCATGAATTTTGCCTGATAGACTTCAACCCTTAGGAATCACTTCATTTCTCTTGATCATGAGCTATAATTCAAAGACTGAGTAAAGAGATTCTGTTTCTCTGAGTCTCAAAGAGGAAGGGAGAGGGGAGAGAAAATTCTGCTTTACTTGTGCCTGGGATACTGTACTCTACTCTCCTGCCTCATATTTTTTTTTATTATAGTGGGTCCAGTCTGTCTAGTCAGTGGATTTTGTTCTCTTGGGTTCTAGAAATGTCTGTAACTCAGCATAGTACACTGGGAGATAGCCTTTCCCAAACACCCTTTCTACATTTGCCAACATTCCATTAATATCTAATAGAGAAGAGAAAAAAAGGAAGCAAAGATTACCATGTAATCAAAAGACAAATGGCTTAGCCTTCTCAGGCTGCTATAACAAAGTACCATAGACTAAGTGGCTTTAAAAAACCAAACATTTATTTCTTGCACTTTCGGAGGCTGGGAAGTCCAAGATCAAGGCACCAGCAGAGGGTGTTTAGTGAGAGTCCACTCCATAGACAACTGTCTTCTCACTGTGTTTTTATATTGTAGAAAGGGCAAGAGAGCTCTTGGGTGTTTACAAAGGCACTAATCCCATTCTTTGGCTCTACCATCCCACTCATGTTCTCTCTATCTGCATGATAAGGAAAAGCTCAATATATCTGCCTGCCCCACCCAAGGAGAAGGGAGAAGTGATGGGCAAGTGGCTCCCATTTCAGTGTCCAACCAGAATTACGTATATCACATCCACTCACTTCATTGGGCAGAGTTTTAGAGTCACACTGAGTTGCAAGGAAGGCTGGGAATTGTAGTCTTTAGCTGAGGAGTCAAAACTTAACGTGTTCTAGTAATAAAAAGGGGAGAAGGTCTGTGGAGGGGCAAGTGTTTTTTCCATAGGTCTTCAATCAGACTGCCTGGTGACAGCATCCTGAGATCCAGAGAAGTGACTTACTCCTGCCTCTATCTCTGGTCTCACTTTCCCCTATAAGTATTTTTCTCCTTTTCCTGTTTCTGTCCTTATTCCCTTCTTGGATTCTTCTGCCCTTTGAGATATCAGGCCTTAATAAGTAGTAAAGATAATTCTTTCAGAGCCTGCAAGACTCTATAAAGTAGGAAATATGGAAAACCTAAGGATTATCTGGAGGAAGATTGAACCCATAGTCCTTTGGTTGCTTGATAAGTGGTAAGAACTCTAATTTTCATTTTCCCAGTATTTGGTGTTTGGCCTAGGAAAATGAAGTTGTTTGGTGAAAAGGAAGAGAGACTAGAGAAGAGGGCTGGATTACTTACAACAGTAGGTGTTGATCACTGGTTCCTAAGGTTGTGGTCACTCAGGGAGCTTCAAGTTACCACTAAGGCTAAGAACCACCGACTTAAGTTTATATATAGAGAGAATACATCTCCATTTTGCAACAACTGCAAAGATGGTAGGGATGGCAAGCATCCCTGTAACACATCGGTGACTATGTCTCAACTCTGGAAGCTCAGAACAATATCCCCATGCCCTAGAAGACTTCTATAAATGTTTGTGAACCATAAAAGACCATTCAGGTTATAAGACAGAAACAAGGATCCTGTGATAAGCCAGTTACCTGGAAATGAAAAGCACAGCAGTGAATCTGATTCTTATTTCACTTGCTACATCTGTCAGCTTTCCCTCTGCTTCTCTTGTGAGCAGCTTCTCTTGACCTCAGGGCCATATCTGTTGCTCTGATATTGTTGCCAAAAGTAGGGGACAAGAGGGCAGCTGGAGAATTGGGAGCTGATTTATAGAGGGACTTGAATGCCCTGGAGTAGTTCCCATTTCTAAATCCTGTCTTCTGTATGCCTCCTTTTAGAAAGTGAATAATTACATGTGAGGGCAGTCATCGTTGGAGGGTGATGGGTGCACTGAGAAAAGGGGGACATCCACAGACCCTACCTCCACTGAACACGCATACTTCCAACACCTACCTTTTGTCTCCTTAACATTTGGATTTTTCCCTTTGTTCTTTCCATGCCAACTCCAAATCTCCTTTGACTGATGTAGCCACTAAAAATCATCTCAGTGTTTGGCTTCTGAGACTTTCTTCTTATTTATTCTTCTACCATTCTGAAAGCAATGTATCTGACTCCTTACAGTCACTTCATGACCAAGAGACTAGGGTTCAGCTCTCCTCTTACTACAATCTCTACAAAGAAGAGATTTCATTTCTCCTTTGCATAACAAGAGCCCTCAAATACTACATGCAGGACTCAAAGTGTGGTCTATATCAAGAGAAAAATACAGAAAGTAAGTGTAAGTATCTAGAAAAGTTTTAGTAAATTGATATTGCTGCAACATCCAAGTGGGTTATTTTGAGATTTGCATGCTATTTCTCATTACCGGCCCCCTTTCAGTTGCTAAAGTGGACTCTGGAGTTTCTAAAGCAGTATTTCGGGTGTGGAGTTTGGTAAGTTCTTTATAGATTTTAGATATTAGTCCTTTATCCGATATGTCATTTGCGATGATCTTTTCCCATTCCGTTGGTTGCCTATTCGTTTTGTTGGTTGTTTCTTTTGCTGTGCAGAAGCTTTTTATCTTGATGAAGTCCCAATAGTTCATCTTTACTTTTAATTCCCTTGCCTTTGGAGACGTGTCAAGTAAGAAATTGGTGCGTCTTAGGTCAAAGAGGCTTTTCCCTGCTTTTTCCTCTAGGATTTTGACGGTTTCCTGTCTCACATTCAGATCTTTTATCCATTTAGAGTTTATTTTTGTGAGTGGTGTAAGAAAGTGGTCTAGTTTCATTCTTTTGCAAGTTGCTGTCCAATTCTCCCAGCACCATTTATTAAAGAGGCTGTCTTTTTTCCATTGAATACATTTTCCCACTTTATCAAAGATTAGTTGGCCATATACTTGCGGGTCCATTTCTGAGTTTTCTATTCTATTCCATTGGTCTATGTGTCTGTTTTTGTGCCAATACCATACAGTCTTGATGACCACCGCTTTGTAGTAGAGGTTAAAGTCTGGGATTGTGATGCCTCCCGCCTTGGTTTTATTCTTCAGTATTATTTTGGCTATTCGAGGTCTTTTGTGGTTCCATACAAATTTTAGGATTGTTTGCTCTAGCTTTGAGAAGAATGCTGGTGCAATTTTGATTGGGATTGCATTGAATGTGTAGATAAATGGGCGGAAGATATGAATAGACACTTCTCCAAAGAGGACATTCAGATGGCAAGTAGACACTTGAAACGATGTTCAATGTCACTCATTATCAGGGAAATACAAATCAAAACCACACTGCGATACCACCTCACACCAGTCAGAGTGGCTAAAATAAACAAATCAGGAAACTATAGATGCTGGCGAGGATGTGGAGAAGTAGGCACCCTCCTACATTGTTGGTGGGAATGCAAACTGGTGCAGCCACTCTGGAAAACGGTGTGGAGGTTCCTCAAAAAAATGAAAATAGAGCTACCCTATGATCCAGCAATAGCCCTGCTAGGAATCTACCCAAGAGACACAGAATTGCTGATGCATAGGAGCACGTGTACCCCAATGTTCATAGCAGCACTTTCGACAATAGCCAAAACATGGAAAGAAACTAAGTGCCCATCAACTGATGAATGGATAAAGAAGATGTGGTACATATATACAATGGACTACTATGTGGCAATGAGAAAAAATGAAATCTGGCCATGCATAGCAACATGGATGGAACTGGAGGGTATTATGTTAAGTGAAATAAGTCAGTCAGAAAAAGACAGATACCATATGTTTCCACGAATAGGTGGACTTGGTGAGACTAAGCAAAAACCAGGGGGAGGGGAAGAGGGGAAAGAAAAAAAAGACACAGAGAGGGAGGGAGATAAAACATAAGAGACTCTCAAAGACTAAGAACAAACTGAGGGTGAGGGAGATGGGGGGGAAAGGGGGTGATGGGCATCAGAAAAGGGCACATGTTGGGATGAACACTGGGTGTTTTATGTAAACCAATTTGAAAATAAACTATTTTAAATTAAAAAAAAATAAAAAAATAAAATAAAATAAAGCAGTATACATAGAATGATCACCCACATGGCATGTAAGTCCTTACTGCATTATAGTTGCAACATCATAGGATGTAGGGTGACCTATATCTTGTTTTCTCTAGGAAAGTCCCAGTTTAAAACTCTCATGTCAGCATAAGTATGTTAGAGTTCTCCTTTCTCAGTAGCATTCTAGTTTGGACAATAAATCATCCTACTTTATCCCCATTCACAATGCATGACCACTCCTCACTCCATATCTCGCAATAAGCAGTCACAGTGATTTCAGGAGAGCCCAGAGAAACTTGTCATCCAATTCAAACACATTTTTACCTCAGGGATCTAATCCAGTGATTTTTTTCATAAGCTTCTTGTGTCTTGTGAGTTATTTGTGAATCATCATGGAGAAATTCTCTCTGAAGTGAGTTTAAAGAGCCCTTAATAAATAACTTGATGCCATGAGACTTCACAGGATGCAAGGAAATGGAAACGGGTGATGCTCTCTTTGCATTATAAGTTCTCTGTAAATGACAAATAGGTTTGTCCGACCTGTCATTACTGCCTATATGGTCTCATTGGGAAGGAACTGGAAGTCCAACTTGCCTAGAAACATATCTGCCCCTTAACCTGTTACTCTGCCTAAAATTCTTACCTTCAGGGCTGTTCTGTTACATTTGGGAGCAGATTTCTGTTAAAATGAAAATACCATAGCTTAGAGAGCTAAACCCCAAGAATACCTTACTGTCAGGCCTGAGAGCCCTAGGAGAACAGAATATGGATATTTTATGAAGGATGCAAGTCAAAGAACAGAGCAATAGAACACTTGTTGAGGAAGGCAGGATAAGGGTATCCAGTAACGTGGCAGAGGGTGTGGTAGGAGGCCATTGGGCACCAAGACAGAAAGTGAGGAGACATCATCTCTACTCCATAACTTGGCCCATCAATGGCCTGATGTCACTGTGTATAACAGAATGCCAAGTGCAACTATGCAACTTCTCTGAGAAATTCAACTGAGCCCCAGAGTTAAAAGATTCTAAATAAGTACCCCTACGTTCAACAGAGAGTTGACCAAGAAAAGCCTCCAATGCTCGAGGCTTTGATATAAAATACCACTCCATCCCCTCTACCTTCATCTTGTCACCATCAAAAGAGAAATGAAAGGAGGAAAACTGGAAGTTGTAGTTACCTTGGTGGGCAATGCCATGTTCACAGTGGTGAACTGTCTGTAGGGGTGAAGAGGTGTGCCTTCCCTTCACAGAGGCCAAGTGGCAGAGATTAGGGTTCAAGCAAAAAGAAACCAGTATTTCTGTTTCCAGTTGAGCTTCAGTTTTGGTACCTGCTGGTTGGCTCCCCTTCTCAGGGAAAGATGCATTTTAGTTAACCATGCCAAAGAATGGCTGATCCCAGTCCATGATGCCTGGCCATGGATGGATCTCTTTAGTGTGAGGGGTATCTAGCATAGCTTTTCGATTTTTCATCTCCCATATTTGGCCTTTAACTGAAATTCTAGGACAGGAAAAGTCTCCATCAGCACTTTAAGACACTGATTCTCGATCTTTTCCATCCTCCTCAATTGCCATTATTTCTAGGAATTGAATTGAGGAATGAAGCCTCTCTCTACTTGAGCAATATGTGGGAAGCAGGGTCTTTAATGAGCCATGAGGATGGCTGACGTACATGATACCCTGGCTCAAACCAGGGCAGGCAGGTGCAAGGTGGGCACAGGGCCTATGGCAGGGAAGATGGTGACCAACAAGCCCAGGAGCATGGCAGGGATGGCTGTGTGCCTGGTGTATTTGGGGAGTAGAGAGACTTTATGGCCAGTTTGGAGCCAAAAACATGGAGAAGAGCCCTTAATGTCTGCCAAACTTGGCCAGCACTCAGTACTGCTGGCAGGCCCAGCTAGAAATCTGTTTACCCAACTGAATGAAGCAACAGATAAGGTTTGTGGTGGAAAAGAGCCATGATTCTTCATCTAAATTTTGCAAGTAGAGGGAGACACAAAGCTCATTTAATGAAATGTGAAGCTGTGGTAAAACTCTGGTGAATCTGAGGCAGAAATTTGAGTCTGGGGTGAAACCCTGTTTAGTTTATGGAGAAATGATCCAAGGGGAAAGCGCTTTGTGGCCAGAGTATTAGAGAAATCAGGGTTAACCCATAATTAGGAATTTGGTATTCTTTGCCCTTTTTTCTCTCTGATTTTTTTCTTTTGGATTTTATTTAAATTATGTTTGGTAGAAAAAGATTTGTAAATGGCCAAATTCTTACTTTTCTTAGCAATAATGGTTCCATCAGGGTATGATGATGACTAAGAAGTGGGCATTGGAGTTTTTATGACTGTATTACTCAGAGTTCTTTAGAGAAACAGAACCAATAGATTGCATGGATGGATAGATACGTCTAAAAGGAGTTTTGCTGTAAGATAATGGTTATGTCTATATATCTATATCTCTATATATATATCTGTATATATCTATATCTATATCTATATTTAGTTATTATAAGGTATTGGCTCACGTTGTTAAGGAAGCAGAAAAAAACCCATGCTCTGTCACCTGTAAGTTGGAGACCCAGGAAAGCCAGTCATGTAGTTCCAAGGCTAGAATCCAAGGTAGATTCCAGCCCAAACCTGAAGGCCTGAGAACTAGGAATGCCGAAGGCAAGAGAAGATCAATGTCTGAGTTCATTCAGTTAGGCAGAGAGTGAATTCAACCTTCCTCTGCCTTTTTTTCTACTCAGGTCCTCAATGGATTGAGTGATGTCCACCCACATTGGTACGGGCCATCTACTTTACTCAGTCCACCAATCCAAATGCTAATCCCTTTCAGAAACACCTAGAAATAATGTTTAACCAGCTGTCCACTCACGTCCTAGTCAAATTGACACACAAAGTTAACCGTCACGATGACTAATGTATTGGGAGCCATCATGAGCTATAAACCAGCTCTCCATGGGAATAAATACCCCTAATTTGTATCATTTACTGATGTCTGTGGTGCAAACGTTCTGACCATGCTAGTTTCCAGCTACCAATATGAAGTCACTGAGCACTGAGGTGGGAAGAAATGCATACAGTTGGCTCTCACAACTGTCTGTGTGATCTGGCTTCAACACAGTTTGTGTTAGAAGCAAACATTTGAGACCAAACAGAGGTCTTTTAGACTAGCTACATTAACTACTCTATTAGAAAGGGGTAGAAAGGGCTAATTTGGGGCATCCATATTTTCGTGGTAGGTTTTTTGGAACGTTTTTGAAAACTAAGCCACCTTACCTGGTTCTAATGGTAGTATCTTCTCTGATTGTCTGTGGGATTTAAGGAATTTGATCCTATCTCTCACATGATCATATACATCAAATCAAACATTCCTCAAGCTGGAGAAAATTTTAGAGGTGTTCTATCCCAACCCATTCATTTCAAGATAAGAAAATTAAAGCTCAAGATGATAAAGTGACTTATCCATGATCCCAGGAAATGTTCTTGAAGAAGCTAAAGCCAGACTCTAGTTCTGCTGACTCTCTAACCAGGCACTGTGTGTGTAGGTGTATGTGTGTGTGTGTGAGTGTGTGTGTGTGTGTGTTTCCAACTACAGTTGGCTGTTCCTCAAAGATGGAGCTATTAGAGATGAAAACAGAGGTCTTCCCTCTGAGTGACACAGGATGAAAGAGCTTAGAATGGATTGTTCTGGATGGGTTAGGAGTAGACATCAGCTCACCAATGTAGAAAACATAATTATACCTCATTATTTTTGCTGTGGTAGAATGGCAAGAAGTAGCATTGTGGGAGGGAGAAAATTTAGGTTCCAACCACAAAACAGCATGTCTCAAAATCAGGTTGATTTTGATCAATCAATGCCAGATCTCTGAGTGTAAGTTCCATGGATCAAAGAAAAATCATCCTTGACACTAAGCTCTGTAAGAGGCAAAATTGCCCAATAGTTGATAAAACTGTAGGGTTTTCTTTAGTGTGTATTTGTTGGGAGGTGGAGGTGGTGGCAGAATCATCTGAAATAGTCGTGATGAAAAAGAGCAAGAAAGTGGAAAGAAGAGAGGAAGTTGCACATTTCCTCCTCAAATACAGAAGACACAGTAGCCATAAAGTCACCAGGGAGAGAGAACCCCCAGAAGGGGGCTGTCTCTGGTAGTTGGTTTTGAGCTAAATTATAAAAGAACTGAAGGATGAGAGATAAGTGGCTATTGTTTAAAATTGTGGCCATTCAAATAAAGCTTTTTCTCCTCTGCCTTGTTCTATAATGATAAGAAAGGTCTTGGTGGATTTTGAATGACTAGGGTCATCAAAGATGGAAACCAAGTTCTCATAACCAGGATAACCTCACTACTGTCCTCCCACTCACTCTTTTCCTTCCATTTTTTAAAACATCAACAGCATTCTTGCCCCTTAGGGATTTCCCCCTGAGAAGCAACTGTTTCCTGTCCCCAGTCACTGAACTCAGCACAGCTCTGACCATCTGCTAGAAAAGGACTTCATATGTGTATACCTCCCTGAGAACCGTGTTGGAAGAGGGCCTCCATGGGCCATGTGGGGCTCCTACATTAACCTATAATTTTCTATAGTGGAGAGATGCTGGCCTTCTCATATGGAAATGCCTTTGTTTGACATTCTCAAATGAAGAATAGAGGTAGGGTAAAACTAAATTTTTAGCTATGTGTCAAACTCAAGCATCAGCCTCCATCTCTTTCAAAGATACTTCCTCCTGGTACATATGGTGAAGGTGTAGGTGTTAGCTTTACAAAGAATTTCTGGCCATACTTCTGGAGTCTGAAAGCTCTCCTACCCCTTCAGGATCTCACTGTTCTGCAGCTCATACTAGGATCCCATTTCCTGCTCCTGGGTACCAGTGGAAGGAGGGATGTGGTACCTACCAAAGTTTCCCTCCCTGCTTCACACATTAGGGTCCATACCAGCACCATACAAAGCAAAGTCTGACCACAATACCTCTTTAAGTTTGACATGACAACATGGGAGAGAACCACCAAATAAGTCTTGCCTCATAGTTTACAGAAAAAGTGCCCCAGAATTTAATACTCTATGGATAATAAATTACTTGCTTTAAGAATGAGGTATTTCTTCATGTACTGATATGGAACAATCTCCAATCCATATTCAATACATATTTTTAAGTAAAACAGTATTATACATTGTGTGAGTGTGTGTGTGTGTGTGTGTGTGTGTGTGTGTGTGTGTGTGAAAGAATACACAAGAAACCAATAATTCTGACTGTTCTGAAGAGGAAACCCAGAACGGCTGGGAGATTCAGGTAGGACACCACTGTACATATCCTTCGGTACCTTTTGAATTTGGAAACATGTGAGTGTATTACCAAATTCAAAAATTAAAAGTGAATTCCCAGTTTTTACTTAACATAGTTTGAGGCATTTTCTATCCTTTGCAGCAGAGGAGTTCTGACTGAGATATCTTTACTGGTATATGTATATTTGATTTGATTCCAGCTATGTGGCAAGTGTCTGTTTCTCACATATGAAATTCTCAATGTTAACTTATTTCTTTTTGCTTCCTTAATGAGTTCTGTGTGGATTTCTCAGTGTTTCCACCTGCTCCCTTGTGCCCTTTACTAGAGTTTGGGTAGTTAAATGGAATTTCATCACGGCGGTAGAGAGACCTTATAGTTGTGTGCTAAATATGAATTTCCTCCACGTACAAAAACAAAGTAGTTAAAATTGAAGTCTTCCCAGAGGATCTCCTTAATAGCACATTCCAGTTCCTGCCCACTTCCCAAGTTACTTTATCTCCATAATCATCCACCTCGTGGGAATCTTCGCTTACCTAGAGTATGTATTGCAATCCCTTAATACCAAGCAAGGGCTCCGAACATAGAAGCTCTCACTAGTATTGCTTCTCTGCAATTAGTTTGGCTGAGAGAATCCTTGGGAATGAGATAGCTCAAAGTTCCCAAGCCTAGTTCCATCACCTACTAGGTCTGTGAGTGGGAGGAAGTTAGTCTTTCTTGGCTTTCTTTTTTTCATCTGTAAAATGCGCCTCCATTGTATATTTGCAAAATACTCGCTCCAGGATGGTTGCGTGGATTTAGTGAGATAACACGGTCCGAAAAGCGTTTAACCCAGAACCAGGTGCAGAGTCAATAACAGCCCAGCCCTCACATGGTGAGGCCTCTTCATGTGGACCACAAGCCATTAGCCATAGCTGCGTATTTAATGACAGTTGTCTGCCAACCAGAGTGAAGTTCTTCAATGGTGCCGAACATCTTTTTAATAACATCCTGCCCTTACTGTAGCCTTAGCTTTCTCCATCTTGTTATACTGGTTTAAGGAAAAAGCTACTTGGCAATATCAAACAAGACCACTTGCCCTAAATTAAGTTTTTAAGCATTTAATTTGGTTCTTACTTTGAAGAGGACTAAATGTCTCCCAAGAGATCCGAGAAGTGTATTTGGGAGATACACCATTTTGCTCTCTCAGTGCCCTGAGCTTGGCTCTTCAGGAAGCATTGCATTTTTGGATTCAATAATTAAAACTTAGGCTCTATCTCAATGGTAAAACATTCTCCTATACCTTTATCCCTCTCTCCCTTCCTTCCTCTCTCTCTCTCTCTCTCTCTCTCTCTCTCTCTCTGTCTTTACTGAGATATAATTGACATTATAAAATTGTTTTAGTGTTAGGTATAAAACATAATGATTTGATATATGTAGATACTGCAAAATATTGGCCACAATAAGTTTAGTTAACATCCAAGCCACACAAGTATAATTTTGCATACTATGTTAAGACTTTTAGGATCTACTCTATTAGTAACTTTCGAATGTACAATACAGTATTGTATGATAGTCATCATGATATATTCTCAAGGTTTATTTATCCTAGAACTGAAAGATTGTACCTTTTGACTATCTTTACCCATTTTTCTCACCCTTTATACCCAGCCTTTGGCTACCAACAGTCTGTTCTATGTATCTGTACATTTGAGATTTCTTAATAGAAATATAGTTGATATACAACGTTACATTTAGGGGTAAAGTATCGTGAGTCAACTGGTATACACATTATGCTTTACTCACCAGAAGTGTAGCTACCACCTATCACCGTCCAGTGCTATTACACTCATTGATTGACTATATTCCCTAAGCTGTACTTTTTATCCCTGTGACTTACTTATTCCATGACTGGAATCCTGTGTCCCCCATTCCAATCACCTATTTTGCCCTTCCCACCAACGCCCTCCCCTCTGGCAACCATTAGTTTGTTTTCTGTATTTATGCATCTGTATTTGCTTTTTGTTTGTTTATTCATTTATTTTTTGGATCCACATTTAAGTGAAATTATATGGTATTTGTCTTTCTCAATCTGACTTATTTCACTTAGCATTTATACTCTCTAGACCCATTCTTGTTGTTGCAAATGGCAAGATCTCATCCGTTTTTGGAGGTAGTATGCTGTGCACGTGCAACATCTTCTTTCGCCATTCATCTCCTGATAGACACTTAGGTTGTTCCCATAATTTGCCTCGTAAATAATGCTGCAATAAACATAGGAGTGCATATATTTTTTCAAATGAGTGTTTTTGTTCTCTTTGAGATAATACCCCATAGCAGAATCACTTGCCGATGTGGTATTTCTATTTTTAATTTTTTAAGGAACTTCCATACTGTTTTCCATAGTGGCTGTACTAATTTACATTCACGCTACAGTGCACAAGCCTTCCCTTTTCTCTACAACCTCACCAAAACTTGTTATTTTCTTTTTGATAACCGTATTCTAACTATATAATATCAGCAGGTGATATTTCCTTGTGGTTTCCATTTGAATTTCCCTGATCACTAGTGATGTTGAGCATCTTTACAAGTGTCTATGACCATCTATATGTCTTCTTTGGAGAAATCTTTATGTGTTTTGGATATTAACTGTAGGATATATCATTTGCCAATATCTTTTCCCATTCATTTGGTTGCCTTTTTATTTTGCTGAGGGTTTCTTCCCTGTGAAAAATCTCTTTATTTTGATGTAGGCCCAATAAGTTATTTTTGCTTTTGTTTCCCTTGCCTGAGGAATCATATCTAGAAAAATGTTGATATGGCGATATCAAAGAAATTACTGCCTATGTTTTTTTCTTTTAAGAGTTTTACAGTTTTAGGTCTCATATTTAGGTCTTTAATACATTTTGAGTTTATTTTTGTGTATGGTGTTAGAGGTTTCATTCTTTTGCATGTAGCTGTCCAGTTTTCCCAGCACCATTTATGGAAGAGACCATCTTTTCCCCATTGTATATTCTTGTCTCTTGTGTCATAAATGAATTGACCACATAAGTCTGGATTTATTTCTCTCAATTCTGTTTCACTGTTCTATTTTTGTGTCATTACCATACTGTGTGATTACTACAGCTTTGTAGTATACCTTGAAGTGCGGGATTATGATACCTCCAGCTTTGTTCTTCTTTGTTCAGATGCTTTGTCTATTCCCAGACTTGTGTGGTTCCATACAAATTTTAGGATTATTTGTTAAAGGTATGTGAAAAATGTTGTTGGTATTTTGATAGGGAAGGCAATGAATCTGTAATTTGCTTTGGATAGTACGAACATTTACAATATTAATTTTTCCAATTCATGAATATGGGATATATTTCCATTTCTTTTTGTCATCTTTAATTTCTTTCATAGTTTTCAAAGTATACATTTTTCACCTCCTTGGTTAGGTGTAGTCCAAAGTATTTTATTCTTCTTGGTGCTGTTGCAAATGGAATTGTTTACTCAATTTCTTACTCGGCTACTTTATTAGTAGTGTTTAGAAATGCAACCAATTTCTGTGAATTAATTTGTATTCTACAATTTTACTAAATGCATTTACTACTTCTAATGGCTTTTGGTGGAATCATTAGGATTTTCTATGTATAGTACCATGTCATCTGCAAATAGTGACCAGTTTGAATGCCTTTTGTTTCTTTTTTTGACTGATCGCAAGGCTAAGACTTCCTGTACTGTGGTAAATAAAATTGATGGGAGTGGACATCCTTGTTTTTTTCTTGATCTTAGAGGAAAAGCTCTCATGTTTTCACCATTGAGTAGGACGTTATTGTGGGGTTTTCATATATGGCCTTTAGTATGTTGACTTATGTTCCCTCTAAACCCCCTTTGCTGCAAGTTTTTTTTTAAATCATAAACAGATGTCAAATCTTGTCTAATTTTTTTCTGCCATCCACTGAGATAATCAAATGATTTTTATCCTTCATTTTGTTGATGTGTATCACAATGATTTGCAAATATTGAACCGTCCTTGTATCACTAGAAGAAATCCCACCGGACCATGATGAATGATCCTCTTAATGTATTATTTAATACAGTTTGATAGTATTTTGTTGAAAATCTTTGCATTTATGTTCATCCAGGATATTATCTTGTTATTTTTGTAGTGCCTTTATCTGGTTTTTGCATCAGAGTAATGTTGGCCTCATACAATGTATTTGGAAGCTTTCCTTCCTCTTCTATTTTTTGGAATAGTTTGAGGAGAATAGGCATTCTTTAAATGCTTGGTAGAATGCAACTGTGAATCCATCCAGTCATAGACTTTTGTATTTTGAGAGTTTTTTGACTAACTGTTCAATTTCATTACTTGTAATTGATCTTTTGAGATTTTCTTTTTATTCCTGATTTGGTTTGGAAGATTGTATGTTTCTAGGAATTCACTCATTTCTTTCAGGTTGTCCAATTTTTTAGCATATAATTTTTCATAGTAGTCTCTCGTAATCCTTTGTATTTCTGTTAATTGGTTGTTACTCCTCTTTCATTTCTGATATTTATTAGTTTTTTCTCTTTTTCTCAATAAGTCTTATGAAAAGTTTATTAATTTTATTTTTCTTTTAAAAGAACCAGATCGTGGTTTCATTGATCTTTTACTTTTCTTAGTCTCTATTTCATTTATTTCTACTCTTATCTTTATTTCCTTCTATGAATCTTGAGCTTAGTTTGTTCTTCTTTTTCTAGTTTGTTTAGATATGATTAGATTGAGATTTTTCTTGAGGTAGGCCTGTATCACTATAAATTTCCCACTTAGAACTGCTTTTGCTGTGTCCCAAAGATTTTGGACCATTGTGTTTTCATTTTCATCTGCTCCATGTATTTTTAAATTTCTTTTTTTTTTAATTTTATAACAGTTTATTTTCAAATTGGTTTACATATAACACCTAGTGTTCATCCCAACATGTACCCTTTTTAATGCCCGTCACCCCCTCTCCCCCCTCCCTCACCCCCCCCACCCTCAGTTTGTTCTTAGTCTTTGAGAGTCTCTTATGTTTTATCTCCCTCCCTCTCTGTGTTTTTTTTTCTTTCCCCTCTTCCCCTCCCCCTGGTGGTGGACTTTGTGAGACTAAGTAAATTTCTTTTCTGATCCTTGACCTATGGGTTATTTAGTAGCATGTTGCTTAGTGACCACATCTTTGTGTATTTTGTTTGTTTTCCTGGGATTTTTAGTTTCATACCATGTGGTCACAAAAGATAGGTGGTATGATTTCAATCTTAAATTTATTGGGACTTGTTTTGTGGCCTAACATGTGATCCATCCTAGAGAATGTTCCATGTGTACTTAAAAAGAATGTGCCTTCTGCCTTTGTATGGAATGTTCTGTGTATATCTGTTAAGACCATCTGGTCTAATGTGTTATTCAAAGACACTCCTTATTGATTTTCTGCCTGAATGATTTATCTAATAATTTTAGTTCCCTACTGTTAGGGCATTACTGTCAATTTCTCCCTTTATATATCTGTTACTATTGGCCTTACATGTTTAGGTGCACCAAAATTTAGTGCTTAGATATTTATAATTGTTATATCTTCTAGTTGGATTGACCCCTTTATCATTATGTAATGTCCTTTATCTCTTATTACAGTCTTTGTTTTAAAGTCAGTATTGTCTGATGTAAATATTGGTACCTCAGCTCTTTTTTTCACTTGCATTTATATAGAATATCTTTTTCCATCCTTTTACTTTCAGTTTATACATGTGTTTAGATCTGAGGTTAGTGTCTTGCAGGCAGCATATAGATGGGCTTTGTTGTGGTTTTATTGTGGTATTTTTTTATCTGTTTATCCATTCACCGCCCTATATGTTTGAGATTTATTTTTTTAAGATTCTATATATTAGTTGAATTTTCAAGTATTTGTCTTTATCTGACCTATTTCACTTAGCATAATGCCCTCAAGGTCCAACCATGTTGTCACAAATGGCAGGATTTCCTTTTTTATGGCTGAATAATATTCTATGTGTACACTTCTATTATTCATCCAATTACCAATGGACACATATCCATAATGCTGCTATAATTGTGGAAGTACAGATACCTCTTTGAGATTGTGATTTCACTTCCTTTGGATAAATAACTCAAAGTAAAATTGCTGACTCATACAGTAGCTTTATTTGGAGTTTTTGAGGAAACTCCATACTGGTTTGTCGTAGTGGCTGCACCAGTTAACATATTCATAGCTCACAATTTGTAAATATTTTCTCCCATTCAGTTTGTTGCTTTTTTTGTTCCATTATGATTGCCTTTGCTGTACAGAGGCTTTTCAGTTTAAAGTAATGATGTTTTTTCCTTTGCTGTGTTTGTTTTTGGTGTCAAATAAAAAAAAAGTCATTGCCAAGATTGATTTCAAGGTGTTTTTTCCCTTTATTTTCTTCTAGAAGTTTAATGATTTCAAGTCTTATCTTGAAGTCTTTAATTTTGAGTTAATATTTATCTATATAAAATAGTGATCCATCTAGCTATCTAGTTTTCCCAGAACCATTTATTGATAGGGCTATCTTTTACCCACTGTATTTTCTTGCCTCCTTTGTTGTAAATTCATTGACTGTGTGTGTGGTTATTTCTGAGCTCTTTATTCTATTCGATTGATCTGTTCCATTGATTTATTGGTCGGGACCAAACTTTTCTGATTACTATAGCTTTGTAATATGGTTTGAAATCAGTAACTTTGATGCCTCCAGCTTTGTTCTTCTTTCTTAAGATTGTTTTTATTGTTTGGGGTTTTGGGTAGATCCATACAAATTTTATGATTGTTTTTTTATTACTGTGAAAAATGCCATTGAAATTTTGATAAAGATTGCGTTGAATCTAGAGGTCACCATGAGTAGAGATAGAATGGACATTTTAACAGTATTAATTTTTCCAATCCATAAACACAGATTATTACTCCATTTATTTGAGTCTTCGAATTCTTTCATCAGTGTTCTATAGTTGTCAGTATAAGTCTTTTACATCCTTGATTAAATTTACCCCTAAATATATATTTTTTAATTTTAGAGAAAGTATAAGCAGAGGAGAGGGGCAGAGGGAGAAGGATAGAGAGAGAGAAAGAGAGAGAGAATCTTAAGCAGGCTCTATGCTCAGCCCAGAGCTGAATGACAAGCTCAATCCCCTGACCCTGGGATCTTGACCTGAGCCAGAATCAAGAGTCAGACACTCAAATCAACTCAGTCAGCCAGGTACCCCTATTCATAAATATTTGATATTGATGGTATTGTGAGATTGTTTTTTAAATTTCCCGTTTAGACTATTTGTTGTTTAGTGTATAGAAATGCAACTAATTTTTAATGTTACTTGTGTATCTTCCAACGTCATTGAATTTATTTAACAGTTTTTTGTGGAGTCTCTAGGATTTTATGTATAAGATCTTGTCATCTATAAATGGAGACTATTTTTCTTTATCTCTTCCTGTTTGAATTCCTTTTATCTTTTCCTGCCTAATTTTTCTGGTTAGGACTTCCAGTACCATTTTGAATAAAGGTGACAAGAGGGGTCATCCTTGTCTTGTTCCTGATTGCATAGGAAACACTTTAAGCTTTTTAATATTGACTTTTTACCATTGACTTGGTGCTAGCTGTGGGCTTGGCATACACAACTTTTGTTTTGTGAGATACGTTCTCTCTATACCCACTTTGTTGAGAGTTTCTATCATGACTGAATGTTGAATTTCGTCAAATGCTATTTCTGCATCTATCGAGATAATCATATGTTTTTTTTGTACTTTATTTTGTTAGTGTAGTATATGACACTGTTTGCAGATATTAAACCAGACTTATATCCCTGGATATTGAACATAGTATATGGTTCTTTAGCCGTATTATCAAATACATTTAAACCATGGGCAGAGCACCTACTTAAAGTCAGGCATATGGAACTTTGTTTACCTACATAATCTCATGAGTACTTGATTAAATTCTGTGGGAGACTGTCATTATCTACATTTCACAGATCCCATTCCAGAGCTGTCTGACCCAATAACCTTGCCCTTTCTACTACTGTAGTCTTTCTCCCCTCTGGAATTGAGATGAGACAACTGTCATAAAGAGCTACTAGAAAAGTCACCAATTCTATCCCACATATTCCCATTATCATTATTAATATCATTCCAAGGACTTTGGTAGAGAGAGAGGAAGACTAGAACAATGAAATGAGCATGTCTTCAAGGGCCCTGGGGGAAAGACTCAACTCTGATGTTTACTAGTTGGTAACTTTATAATAATAATAGTTACTGTGGACTGAATCATGACTCTGCTGAATTCATATGTTGAAGGCCTAATTCCTAATATGATGGTATCTAGAGATGGGACTTTTGGAAAGTAATTAGAGTCAAATGAAGTCACAAGGGCAAGACCCTAATCTCATGAGATTGGTGTGCTTAAGAGAGGAAACAAAGACACCAAAGAGCTTGCTCATTTGTTTTATTTCTGCACATGCACAGAGAAAGACCAAGTGAGAACATAGCAACAAGTTGGCCATCCACCACCCAGGAAGAGAACTCTTGTCAAGAGTCAGATATCATCTAGGAACTCTGCAGGTGCCTTGATCTGGGACTTCCAGATCTGTGATAAAATAAATTATTGTTTAAGCCCCCAGTCTGTTGTACTTTGTTATTATAGTCCAAGCAGACTGATATGGGTTTTGGTACTGAAAAGTGGGATGCTGCTGTAACATATCTAAAAATGTGGAAGTGGCTTTGGAATTGGGTAATGGGTAGAGGCTGAATTGCTCTGAAGAGACCATGGATAGAAAAATGAACATTAAGGAGATTCTGGTGAGCTCTCAGATGGAAATGAGGAGTATGGTTTTGGAAACTGGAGGAAAGATTATTCTTGTTATAAGGTAGCAAAGAATTTGACTAATTGTATTCTAGGGTTTAATGGAAGGTGGAACTTGTGAGGGATGAAATTGGATATTTGAGGAGATTTTTAAATTTCAGCTTTATTGAGGTATAATGGACACAGCCGAGGAAGTTTTTAAGCAAAGTGTTTAAAGAATGACTTAGCTCCTCCTTACCACTTACAGGAAAATGTGAGAGGACAGAGATAAACTGAAGGAATTATTAAATAAAAAGGAACCAGAGCTTGGAGATTTGGAAAATTCACAAGCCTATTCTTACTGGAAAAAGAGAGAGAGAGAGAGGGAGAGAGAGAGAGAGAGAGAGGGAAAAGTTTGCTTTGAAAAGAACATCCAGAATGTGGGTGGGAAATCATTTGATAAAGAGGTCATGAATGTGAACCATGGATTTAATCAGCCATCTCCATAGAAGCAGGGATAGAGATGGGATTATACCAGCAGACACTGCCAGTTTGGACCAAAGAGAACAATATGGTAGAGCTATTTGGTTATAACCATTTTTTATCCTTCACGGAAAGAGAAGTGACCCAAAAGATGATCCAGAGACCATCATGGATGCCACTCTGACCTCAGGGTGCAAAGTTTCCTCCTTTGTCTCAAAGACTTCAGAGGATTTGCTCTCTTCCTCAGTTTCAGCATGTCAGGCTGCCCCACCAAGGACCCAGAAAGCTGCAGGGGTGGAGACATCACAGAGAGCTGTAGGGGTAGGGCCACCACTGAGAGCTAGGGACAGGGCTGCTGCCTCAACTCATGGGGCTGTTGCTGCTACCCCAGGGGGCCCAGTATCCAGCAAAAGAAGATTATTCCCTATCCTTAAGATTCAGTGAAATTTGTCTTGCTAGATTTTGGACTATGGTTGGGGCCTATCTTCCCTTCCTTCTTTCCAATTCCTCCATTTTAGAAGAGGAATATCCCTATGCCTGTCCCACCATTGTATTTTGGAAGCACATAACTTGTCTGGTTTTAAAGATTCATAACTGGAGAGGAGTTTTGCTCCAGGATGAATCCTACCTCAAGTTTTCCCCATAATTGATTTAGATGATACTTAGGTGAAACTTTGGACTTAGAGTCCAGGCTGGAATGAGTCAACACTTTGGGGGCTGTTAGGATGGAATGAATATATTTTGCATGTGAGAAAAATATCATTTGGAGGGATCGGGGGACAGAATGTTATGAACTGAATTATGTTACCTTCCAAATTTATATTTTGAAGCCCCAGCTCCCAACATGATTATATTTATAGATGTGATCTTTGAGGGGTAATTAAGATCAAATGAGGCAATAAGGATAAGTCTTAATATAATGGAATTGGTGTCCTTAGAGGAGGAGAAGACACTAGAGAGTTCTTTTTTCTCCATGCATGCCCAGAGGAAAGGCCATGTGAGGACACAGTGAGAAGGTGGCCTTATACAAGGCACGAAGATAGCCATTACCAGAAAATGAAACTTTTGGTGCCTTAATTGGAGACTTCTAGCATCCAAAACTGTAAGAAAATAAATTTTTGTGGTATTTTGTTATGTCAGCCCGAGCAGACTAATACAGTGGCTAACACCATTATAAGTACATGATGTGCATTAACAATTTTGATGTTCAGGCTGACCCTTGAGTGATGTGGTAGTTAGGGGTGCCAACACAGTCAAAAATGCATGTATTTCCCCAGGAACTTAACTACCAATAACCTACCATTGACTAGAAGCTTTACCAATAACATAAACTCAATTAACACATATTTTCTGTGTTTTATGTATTATACAGCATATTTTTATAATAAAGTAAGCTAGAGAAGAGAAAATTTTATTAAGAAAATCATAAGAGAGGCACCTTTGTGGCTCAGTCAGTTAAGTGTGTGACTCTTGATTTCGGCCCAGGTCATGATGTCTCGGTTTGTGAGATTGAGCTCCATGTTGGAATTCTCTCTCCCTCTCTCTGCTTGCTCTGTCAAAATAAATAAACTTTTTTTAAAAGGAAAAAATCATAAGAGAAAATAAATTTACTGTTCTTTAGTTTTTGGGAAAAAGCTATGGAGGACTGAGCCAGTGGGATGGGTTGGCAACAGTGATAGGGGTCAGGCTCTGAGATGGTGATTTCCCACAGCCTTGTGGCCTCAGTTAGGCTGTGGCAGCCGCTGCATGAGCCTACAAACTGTGACAGCAGCCTAGAGGCACAGTACAGCTGCTCCACCTGCCTGAAGGTGTACTACTGGGCTGTGACCATTGGCAACTGTGGTTACAGAAGAGTGTGCTGACCTCTGGGAGTCCACAAAGCTGGGTGTCTGTGGTGGAGAAGGGTTCGCATCTGGCCTAGTAGTGTCATGAGACAGTCGGCTGGTCTTGTGCAGCCCCAGAGCTCAGTACCCAGAAATCTGGGTGCCAGGGAAAAAAATTTGCTGCGCAGCACTGTTCCTGACTTCTGGGCACATTCCTCTACTCCAAGTAGCCACCTGGCTGCCAGCCCCAGGCCCTCCACCCAATCACCTTGTCAGCACATGGGGCAAGTTGCAGCCCTGCCAGTCCCAGGATCCCAAGGGGCTTCTGACTGCCTTGCTGGCTTTCCTCAGGCACGCAGCAGGGAACAGGTGCATCCTCTGTGACAATCATCTTCAATTTGGTCCTTTGGATACTGGAGTTAGCAGTTGTAAATAAATGCCATGTAGCTTTTGCTTTCCACCCTTAAAAAAAAGTCTCCATGTAACTCAAACCTGAGTATTCAAGAATCAGCTGTATACCTATCATTATCATTATATGTATGTATCAGCTGATACATTATCATTATCTACATAGTGCATATGAGAAGCCTGAAGCTTAGAAAGGTCCTATACCTTAGTGCTATAAAGTAGTTCAGGCACACAAAACAAAACAAAACGACAACAACAACAACAACAACAAAAACACCCAGAAACGAAAACAAAAACCCAGTGAAGTACAGGCACCAATATAAAAATCAGTAGTTTCCTGATAACAGATCAGTGGGGATTGGCTGCAAAGGGGCACAGGGAAATTTGTGGTTTCATGGGTGTATGTATTTGTTAAAACTCCTCTAACTATATGCTTCAAATGGGTATATGTTATTATAGGTAATTCATGACTCAAAAGTGATTGAAATGTTTATTTTTTGTTTATTTTTTGTTTTTAAACATTTTAAAATGTTTATTTATTTTGAGGAAGAGAGTGAGCATGAGTTGGGGTGGAGCAGAGAGAGAGGGAGACAGAGAATCTCAAGCAAGTTCTGTACTGTCAGCATAGAGCTTGATGCAGGGCTCAAACCCACAAACCACAAATCATGACCTCACCTGAAATCAAGAGTCAGTGCTCAACCGACTGAGCCAGCCAGATGTTCCACAAAAATAATTAAAAATTTTTAAAGAAAAACAAGATAACCAGAATTAACCACCCAGATAACCACTTGGGTCTGAATCCCAGCATCATTACAAATTTTGTGATTTTGATCAAGTTATTTCATCTCTCAGGTAGAAAATCAAGAGTTCTGTTTTAGACCTACTAGCTTATAAAAGAAATGGAAAAACATTCCATGCTCATGGATTGGAAGAACAATTATTGTTAAAATGTCTATACTACCCAAAGCAATCTACACATTCAATGCAATCCCTATCAAAATAACACCAGCATTCCAGGGCGCTTGAGTGGCTCAGTTCATTGAGCATCGAACTTTGGCGCGGGTCATGATCTCACTGTTAGTGAGTTCAAGCCCCGCATCAGGCTCTGTGCTGACAGCTTGGAGCCTGGAGCCTCCTTCAGATTATGTGTCTCCCTGATTCTCTGTCCCTCCCCTGCTTGCACTCGGTCTCTCAAAAATGAATAAATATTAAAAAATAATAAAAAAAATAACACCAGCACTCTTCACAGAGCAGAACAAATAATCCTAAATTTTGTATGGAACAACAGAAGACCCCGAATAGCCAAAATAATGTCGAAAAGGAAAACAAAATCTGGAGGCATCACAACTGCAGATTTCAAGCTGTATTACAAAACTATAATCATCAAGACAGTATGGTACTGGCACAAAACAGACACCAAGATCTGTGAAGATCAATGAAATGGAACAGAGAACTCAGAAATAGACCCACAAACGTATGGCCAACTAATCTTTGACAAAGCAGGAAAGACTATTCAATGGAAAAAAGATCGTCTCTTCAGCAAATGGTGTTGGGAAAACTGGATAGTGATGTGCAGAAGAATTGGGCCATTTTCTTACACCATTCACAAAAATAAATTCACAATGGGTGAAAGACCTAAATGTGAGACAGGAAACCATCAAAATCCTAGAGGACAAAACAAGCACCAACCTCTTTGATCTCAGCCTGCAGCAACTTCTTACTAGACACATCTCCAGAGGCGAGGGAAACAAAAACAAACTAATACTGAACCACTGGGACCTCATTAAGATAAAAAGCTTCTGCACAGTGAAGGAAACAACCAACAAAACTAAAAGGCAACTGACAGAATGGGAGAATGGGAGAAGATACTTGCAAATGACATATAGGATAAAGAGTTAGTATCCAAAATCTATAAAGAACTTATCAAACTCGACACTAAAACAAACAAACAAAAAAAAAACAAAAAAAAAACCACACCTCAACAAATAATCCACTAAAGGAATGGACAGAAGACATGAATAGACACTTTTCCAAAGAAGACATCCAGATGGTTCACAGACACAGGGAAAGATGCTCAACATAACTCATCATCAGGGAAATACAAATCAAAACCATGATGAAATACCACCTCACGCCTTTCAGAATGGCTAAAATGAACAACTCAGGAAACAATAGATGTTGGCGAGGATGCAGAGAAAGAGAAACTTTTGCACTGTTGGTGGGAATGCGAACTGGTGCAGTCACTCTGGAAAACTGTAGGGAGGTTCCTCAAAAAATTAGAACTATCCTGTGATCCAGCAATTGCACTACTAGGTATTTATCCAAAAGGTACAAAACTGCTGATTCAAAAGGGCACATGCACCCCAATGTTTATAGCAGCACTATCGACAATAGCCAAAGTATGGAAAGAGCCCAAATGTTCATCAGCTAATGAATGGATAAAGATGTATATACATACAATGGAATATTACTCAGTGATCAAAAAAAAAAATGAAATCTTGCCATTTGCAGCAACATGGATGGAACTTGAGTGTATTATGCTAAGCGAAATAAGTCAGAGAAAGATAAACATCATATGATTTCACTCATATGTGAAATTTAAGAAACAAAATAGATAAACATAGGGGAAGGGATGGGAAAATAAAAACCGAGAGAGATGCGAGGCATAGGAGACTCTCAAATACAGAGGACAAACTGAAGGTTGTTGGAGTATAGGTGGGTGGAAGGATGGGCTAAATGGGTGATGGGCATTAAGGAGGGCACTTGTTGGGATGAGCACTGGGTGTTATATGTAGACGATGAATCATTGGGTTCTACTCCTGAAACCAATACTACACTATATGTTAACTAACCTGAATTTAAGTGAAAGAAAGTTGAAATGTGTATCAGACAACACTATGGAGGTGCTGAGCACACAAATAAATAGGAGAGTCTGGAGCTCAGGGGCAAGGTGGAGGCTAATATACAAAGACATGTCCATAGCAGTGTAAAGTATATTGTTTTCACTTCTTGGAATTACAGGGGCTACCATCTCTCTTGTCTCCCTAAGTCTCCCTAAGTCTCCCTGTACGCCTACAGGGAGCAGAAGTGTGGAGGCAGGAAGGGGAGGTAAACACAGGCGTGGTTTTCAATAGACAGTGATAACCAATGACCACAGTCCCATGAATATTTCCCTTTCCTGAGGGATCACATATATTGGCAGACTCTTAATTCCTTCAAGTCTTGTATTCAGTGTCACCTTCTCATAAAGACCTTTTCTAACCATCCTATGTAAAATATGTCTCCTTTCTTGGTTTCTACCCTCCACAGCAGCATTTCCACATTTAACATAAAATTTCATTCATATCGTTCATTTATCAGTTTACGGTTTTCTTTTTTCTCATCTCCATTGGAGAGAGAATTAAACCACGTGATAGAAGGGAACGTGCCAGTCTTGGTCACCATTGTCTGCCAAAACTAGCACAGTGCCTGGCACATAGTAGGTGCTCAGTAAATATCTGTTTATAAAGTGAATGAGTTTCTCCTGACTGAGCTATCATGAATGAATTCATAAGCCCTCAAAACATATTCTGGATAGTCTTATTTCAGATTACCAAGCCCTCAGGCCAAGACAGGGAATGGGTTCTGTTTTGTTTATTGTAGTAACATTTAACATGTGATTTACCCTCTTAAAGTAGTCCAATTCACAGAAGCCGATAGTACAGTGGTAGTTGCCAGGGGTAAGTGGGAAATGGGTAGATGGTATTCAATGGGTACAAACTTTGAGTTACGTAAGATGAATATAGTCTAAGACAGTGGTTTTTAATGTTAGCACAGGGAATAATAAGGAGTGAATGTAGAGGCAAACAACATGGCAGATTTCCAAGGCCCTTGGGTGCTGGGCACCATTTACATCAATTACTGAGTACCGTGGCATATGCATCGTTTTTAGCAGGATCACGGTCCAGAGATGGATGGATCTACTCCAACTCCCTGCTAAGCGTCTCAAACAAAAGATTTTTAAATGTACTTTGAGTTGTTCTCATGGGATGTCAGGGCCAGCACGCTGAAAAACCATGTGGCTATTTGCCAGCTGCCTGGTTTAAAACCTAGTCCTTTCTATGGAAAATGAAATTGAGAAAATATTTCAAGATTTCTAATCAGGATCTATCCCCTGCAGGGAAGGCTATTTTTATGTTCCAAGCCAACACACTGGAGAGTTCTGGGAATGCAGCATGGATCCAACTTCTTTGAGAGAGACTGAAAGAGGAAGCTACGTGTTAGTTCTCAAGCTTAAAATATTGCAGAGGTCTCTGTTTCTCAGCAAGGTCTGTTGTCCACATATAATAAGTAGAGATACAGTCCAATTAAGAAAGTAGACCATGAAGTGGCAGAAAAATTGTGAAGGGATGTTGAAATGGTGAAGAGTTTTGTTAATCTGAATGAAGGGCCTCATACCATTCTGAAGAGCATTGATTAATGCATGTCCATTAGCCAATAGGGAGGCACGAAGGCAAAGGGCAAACCTGGCAAAACTTCTATCATTCTAGAGGAGATCAGAGTTCACGGGTTGAGAGAAATCATGATGCATGCCGGAAGCTGTTAGCATTTGTTTTTCTTTTGAAATATTGTTTACGCCATTCTTTGATGAAAATCTGCCTGTTTCTCACTAAACAGTATGATAAAGTGCTGAAACATCTGTGTGTATCAATCCCAGTGTTTTGTAAGGGGAAAACAGAAAAGGGAGGGCTTAAATCTTTGCAGCCTGAATTTCCGGTAAGGAGCAATGGTCACTCTACTAGCCAAAACATTGCTGATATTGGATTATTTGAGAGCCATGGAATGGAAAGCACTTGATTTGTACAACTGTTGGCTTTTGGTACTTGGTGTCTGACACCAAAATGATGAAAACAAGTTGAAAGTAGAGGCTCTTCTTCAGAGATGTAAGAAGTTTTCCTTGTGAAATGCTGTTTACTCCTTTTTTGTGTACTCTGCTTTTAGTGTTCCCCTTTTTTTTTTTTTTTTACCACTACCACCCTCAAAAATATAAAGGACAATAATCCAGTGTTTGAAATGAAAGTCCCCGTGCAGAAGTGAAATGAAAAAATAACCAAAAGCATGGGTTGAAAATATGTATAATCATGACCAACATAAGATTTTTAAGCATAAATAGGTTGTGTGTGATAGGAGTTAAGACTGTGGGAGAATTTCCCCCATTCTGTTTTTTTGTTCCTGAGTAGCCCATCCCCAGTGACTCCCACCCCCATCAATAACCCCACTGCATGCCTCTGAGGTACCATTTGTCATGGTATGCAGATGAGGCAGGGCTCCTGGAAGCCCACCCTCAACCTGCTTGTTTGGGTAGAAGGCGGCTGGGATGAACATCCTGTAGAGATGGCAGGATGGATGCTCTACCGTCATCACTGATGCTCGTGATCAAAACAAGGAAGAAATTAGGGAAATGTTTAAAACATCATGTCTCTCAAACTGATATGTTTATCTGCTCTAAGCATACTCCATGGTGTGTAATTCTTGGCAATAAGGCAGACTGGGTGGTTGTGACAGGCTTATGCCTCTGGGATATTGACAGGGGTTACCTGGATAAGAGCCATGGAAGGGCTCAGTTAGCCTCTCTCTCTAGTTGATACTTAGAAAAACTTTCCATTTGGTCTTGGATTGGTAACCCAGAGATTGGCTACAGCCTTCACCTTCCAAACTAAGCATTTGAGTCTGAGTTATTAACTCCAAGTCAAAAACTGCTTTGGGAAACCCAAAGTAAAATCAAACCTAACAAAGAAAGCCAACTCTAAACACTGCCTGCAAACAACAAGGTGTAGGCAGAGTTACTCTTCAGAAGATAGCCGCATATTTGGACAAGTGTGAGAGCATACAATCCTCTTGAGCCACCTGTCTCAGTTGGTTGAGCATCCAACTCTTGGTTTTGGCTCAGGTCATGATCTCAGGGTGATGGGGTCAAGCCCAGTGTCGGGCACTGCACTGGATTTGGAGCCTGATTAACATTCTTTCTTTCTCCCTCTTCTCCTCTCCCCAGCCCATGTGCTCTCGCTCGCTCTCTCTCTTCTCTCTAAAATAATAAAAAAAATAATTCACACCTACCTCTTCATCTACTTTTAGGGGCTATCTTGGAAAGCAAATATATAAAGGTGATAGATAAATTGATGTTTTAAATTATTTATGGAAAACTAGTACAGAGTAATTAAATCACCTCCGCAATATCATAGAGAAAACATTTACAAGGAACAAGAATAAAAATCGGCATTGTGGGTTTACTTTCTCAAAGATGGCCTTTTGCTTAGGAAGCATTCTGTTTATCATAGGAAGTTTCCCCATTGACCCTGAACAGCCAGAAGAGAGAGAGAGTGCTATAGACTGAATGTTTGTGACCCCTCCCCTCAAACTCATATCACCAATGTGATGGCATTTGAAGATGGGGCCTTAGGAAAGTTTTTAGGTCATGAGGGTGGACCCTCATATGCAATTAGTGCCCTAACAAGAGATTACACAGATAGCTTGCTTTTTCTCTCTGCGTTCTCCCCCATGTGTGGATAGAAGACAGCCAGCTGAGAATGAGAAAAAGGGCCCTCACTGAACAACAAATCTGCAGGCAACTTTATCTCGGACTTCTTAACTTATAATACTGTTTAAAAAAAAAAAAAAAAAGGAAGAATGCTGTTTAAGCCACCCGATCGATGGTATTCTGCTTTAATAGCCCAAAGTAAGTTGGAGGGTTAAAGAAGAAATTTGAATATAAAGCTGGCTACCAAGTCTTTAGTTCCTTTTCACTCTGGACTTCTATGTGCTTTTAATTGAATCTCTCTCTCTCTCTCTCTCTCTCTCCCTCTCTCTCTCTCTCCCTCTCCCTCTCTCTCTCTCTCCCTCTCTCTCTCTCTCTCTCTCTCTCTCTCTCTCTCTCTTTCTCTCTGTCTGATGTTGGAGTACATCAAGGAGGTACTGGGGGCCTTATCAGTGCTTCTGTGATTTTCAGCTACCTTCAAGGTTGCCAGTGATCTTCATAAGAATATCTATCTGTGCAAATGACAGAGACAGTGATTAAAAAATCATGTTTATAGGAACTCTCAACTAACATTATACTCAATGATGAAGAGCTGAGAATATTTCCTTCAAGATCAGAAATAAGACAAGTATGCCCCCTCTCACTACTTCTATCCAACATTGTATTAGAAGTCCTAGCCGTAGCAATTAGGGAGGAAAAAGAAATAAAAGATACACAAATAGGAAAAGATGAAGATAATCTCTTTTGCACATAACATGATCTTATATGGAGACAACCCTAATGACTCCACCAAAACTACTGTTAGAACTAACAAGTGAATTCAGTAAAGTTGCTGAACACAAAATCAACATACAAAAATAAGTTGTTTTTATATACTAAAAAACCATCCAAAAAAGAAACTAAAATAAAACCCTTTACAATAACATCAAAAACAATAAAATTGTTAAGAACAAATTTAACCAGAGTTAAGATGGAGGAGTAGTAGGGGATGCTGGGCTTATCTTGTCCCTTGACCACAGCCAGATCAACATCAAATCATTTTGAACACCTGGGAAATCAGAGGATTAAGGGAACAATCAGCATAATCTGAGGGAGAGAACATGGCAGGAAGGCCATGCGGAGAGGGAAACTGAGTGAGAGAAAAAACCCTGGTCCTGCAGAGGGATGTGAGCCCATTTTACAGAGAGGAGAAAGAGAGAGGAGGAGACAGAGCAGGACACTGGGTTTGTGCAAGAAAAGCACTTCCCCAAAATCATTGATGGGGGCAGGGATCTTGAAGAACTGACTATTTCAAGTTTTTGCAAACAGTGGAGCTGAAATTCTGAATTTTTAGAAGTCTGCATGATTTGCTAGAGTATATCTAAGCAGGCAGCAGTGCTCCTGGGGAGAAGAGGGGGAGACCTGGGAATAGATAGCAGATAGCATGGTAGGGGATCCTCTGGGTCACAATGGGAGAGAACATTCCTTTTCCTGGAATGCATTTGGAAGAGGGGATTTTGCCTCTCCAAGGACAAAAGACCCTGCTGACACCTTTGAGTGGCCATTCAACAACAGGGATGGAGGTAGATGCAGAGGGCGGATAAAGTGGTCCCAGCTTTTCGCTGTGCATCACCATAAGTAAGTGCCAGGCACCTGCACAGCTGTGTGACTGCTTTCTTGGGACAGAATGGCATTAAGCATTAAGCCTTGCTCCATGCCTTGCTGGGTCCTTTAAGATTTGGAGTTTTGAATCCCTGTCATGCATCAAAGATAAAACACAGGAGAGCTGTGGGGCTGGGCATATCAAAGACCCAGGCTCAGAGGGGTTCAGGGCAGGGATCTGATGGAAGTATGGGACACAGGAGGGGAGACTGTTTGCTTGTTTGTGAAGTCCACCTGAACAAGAGCTAGTGCCAGGCCCCTCCCCCACCCAAGGATGAGAGCAGGATGATGCCATCTCCCCCTGCCCACCAGCACAGTCAGAATTCAGTGAGCAACACAGTATTCCCAGTCAAGGCTGAAGATGCTTACAACAAACCCTGCCCCCCTGCCACGTACAAGGACATCTTTACAAGGGCAGGTCTGATTGTGAGCCAGTGCAGCAGGCCTCTCCCCAAAAGGACCAACACAGCACCCGCCTACCCCCCACCCCAACCCGCAACATGCACAAGTCTACTACTGATCATACAGTACTCCAAAGCATCAGCTTCTGTTATGGTGGAAATAGGACCAGGGATTTTTGTTATCGTTTGTTTGTTTGTTTATTAATCAGGCTTTTATAACTTTTTTTGTTCATTTGCTTTTTCATTTCCTTTTCTCAGTTTTTTCGATCAGGTTTCATATTTTTTCTTCTTTTTTGCTTACTTTTTCTTTGGAATCAGGTTTATAAGTTTTTGCTCATGTTTTTTGTTTTCCTTTTCCCTTTTTTTGGATCAGGACTTTAAAAAAATCAAGCTTATTTTAACAAAAAAAAATGAAAGCACACCTAGTTAAAGGTCCAGACACTATACCCACTGCAAGCAAGGAGGAGCTATCCAGAGGACTGACCTGGGGGGAAAAGCAGCCAAACCGCAACAGCAAAGTATACACAGCATACATCAGAAACACTTCCTGAAGCACAAGGCCCTGGACATGTATAAACTCTCCTTAATATAGCATAACTCTCAGAGGCAGGAAGCGTAACAAGCTTTTATAATGCACAAAAGATAGAAATATATACAAAATGACAAGACAGAGGAATTCTCAAAAGAAATATCAAGAAATCACAATCAAGGATTTGCTCGAAACAGATATAAGTAATATATCTGAACAAGAATTTAGAATAACAGTCATAAGAACACTAGGTGGGCTTGAAAAAAGCATAGAAAACACCAGAGAAACTCTTGCTGCAGAAATAAAAGACAATACATAAAAACTAGTCAGACTGAAATAAAAATGTTATAACTGAGATGCAAGACCAACTGAAGGTAATCACAACAAGTAGGGAAGAAGTAAAAGATCCTATGGGTGATAAGGAAGATAAAATTATGGAAAATAATGAAGTTGGAAAGGGGAAGGAAAGAAGACTCTTACACCATGAATAGAGACTTAGGGAATTCAGCAAAGTATGTAAAGCACAATAATATTCTGATCATAAGAGTCCCAGAAGAAGAGGAGGAAAAAGGGACAGAAGGCTTATTTGAACAACTTACAGCTGAGAACTTCTGTAATCTGGAGAAGGAAACTGGCATTCAAGTCCAAGAGGCACAAAGAACTCCCCTTCAAAATCAACAAAAACAGGTTAACACCAAGATATATTATAGTGAAACTTGCAAAATACAAAGATAAAGAGAGAATTCTGAAAGCAGCTAGGGACAAAAGGTCCTTAATCTAAAAGGGTAGACACATAAGGTTAGCAGCAGACCTATCCACAGAAATTTGGCAGGCCAGAAGGGGGTGGCGTGATATACTCAATGTGCTAAAGAGTAAAAATATGCAACCAAGAACACTTTATCAGGCAAGGCTGTCTTTCAGAACAGAAGGAGAGATAAACAGTTTCCAAGACAAGGAAAAACTAAAGGAGTTCGTGAACACTAAACCAGCTTTGCAAGTGTTATTAAAGGGGACCCTCTGAGTAGGAAAGAGACCAAGAGCAACAAAGACTAGAGTGAAACAGATGATCTACAGGAACAGTGACTTTATGAGTAATACAATGACACTAAATTCATATCAATAACTACTTTGAATGTAAATGGACTAAATGCTCCAATCAAAAGATGTAGGGTATCGGAATGGGTAAAAACTAAGACCCATCAATATCCCGCTTACAAGAGACTCATCTTAGACCCAAAGACACCTCCAGATGGAAAGTGAGGACATGGAGACAAATTTATCATGCTAATGGACATCAAAAGAAAACTAGAGTAGTCATCCTTACATCAGACAAATGAGATCTAAACCAAAGACTGTAATAAGAGATGAAGAGGGTCTCTATATCATAATAAAAGGTCTATCCAACAAGAAGATCTAACAATTGTAAATATTTATGCACTCAACTTGGAAGAAACCAAATATGTAAATTAACAACAAACTTCAAGTCATCGATAATATAATAATAGGGAACTTTAACACTCCACTTACAGCAATGGATGAATCATTTAAGCAGAAGATCAACAAGGAAACAATGGCTTTGAAGGACACACTGGACTAGATTGTCTTAACAGATATATTCGGAGTATTTCACCATAAAGCAACAGAACAAATTCTTTTCAAGTGTACGTGGAATATTCTCCAGAATAGATTACATACTGGGTCAAAAATCAGGCCTCAACCAGTACAAAAAGATTGAGATGAATAAACACCATGCATATTTTCAGACCATAACGTTATCATACCTGAAGTCAATCACAAGAAACAATTTGGAAAGACCACAAATACATAGGGGTTAAAGAACATCATAGAAAAGAATGAACAGGTTAACCAGGAAATTAAAGAAGAAATAAAAAGTACGTGGAAGCCAATGAAAATGAAAACATGACAGTCCCAAACCTTTGGGATGCGGCAGAGGCAGTCATAAGAAGTATATAGCAATACAGTCTCCCTCAAGGAGGAAGAAAAGCCTCAAATACACAAACTAATGTTAAAACTAAAGAAACTAGAAAAGGAACAGCAAATAAAGCCCAAAACCAGCAGAAGAAGGGAAACAATAAAGATTAGAGCAGAAATAAATGATATAAAACCCAAATAAAAAACAAAAACCCTAGTAGAACAGATCAACAAAAGTAGGAGCTGGTTCTTTGAAAGAATTAACCAAAATGATAAATCCCTAGCTAGATTTGTCGAAAAGAAAAGAGAAAGGACCCAAATATATAAAATCACGAATGAAAAAGGGGAGATCATAATCAAGATTGCAGAAATACAAATAATTAGAATATTATGAAAAATTAATGCCAAAAATAGGGCAATTTGGATGAAATGGGTAAATTCCTAGAAACATATAAACTACCAAAATGGAAACAGGAAGAAATAGAAAATTTGAACAGATCTGTAACTGGTAAAGAAATTGAATCAGTAATCAAAAATCTCCCAACAAACAAGAGTCCGGGGCTGGATGGCTTCCCAAGCGGGGCGGGGTGGGGCGGGGAGGGTCTATCAAAAATTTAAAGAATTAATAACTTTTCTTTTGAAACTTTTCCAAAAAATAGAAATGGAAGGAAAATTTCAAACTCATTTTATGAGGCCAGCATTACTTGATTCCAAAACCAAAGACCCCACTTTAAGGAGAATTACAGAACAATATTCCTGAAGAACATGGATGCAAAAATTCTCAACAACATACTAGGAAATCAAATCCAACAGTACATTAAAATAATTATTCACCACAATCAAGTGGAATTTATTCCTGGACTGCAGAGAGTGGTTCAATATCCACAAATCAATCAATGTGATATACCACATTAATAAAAGAAAGATAAGAAAGCTATGATTCTCTCAATAAATGTAGAAAAAGCATTTGACAGAATACAGCATCCTTTCTTGATAAAAATCCTCACTAAAGTAGGGATAGAAGGAATATACCTCAACATCCTAAAGGCCATATATGAAAGACCCACAGCTAATGTTATCTTTAATGGGGAAAAACTGAGAGCTTTTCTTCTAAGGTCAGGAACACGACAGGGATGTCCACTCTCATCACTTTTTTTCAACATAGTACTGGAAGTCCTAGCCTCAGAAATAAGGCAACAAAAAGATGTAAAAATGCAACCAAATTGGCAAGGAAGAAGTCAACCTTTACCTCTTCATAGATGACATGGTACTCCACGTGGAAAATCTGAAAGACTCCACCAAAAAAAAAAAATTGCTAGAACTGATACATGAATTTAGCAAAGTCAGAGGATATAAAATCAATGTACAGAAATCTATTAATTTCTATACATCAGTAATGAAGCAGAAGAAAGAGAAATCAAGGAATCAATCCCATTTACATTTGCACCAGAAACCATAAGATATGTAGGAATAAACCTAACCAGAGAGGTAAATGATCTGTACTCTGAAAACTATAGAACACTTGTGAAATAAATTGAAGAGAACACAAAGAAATGGAAAAGAAGTCTATGCTCATGGATTAGAATAACAAATATTGTTAAAATGTCTATACTATCCAAAGCAATCTACATATTCAATGCAATCCCTGTCAAAGTAACACCAGCATTTTTCACAAACAATTCTGTAACAAACAATTCTAAAATGTTTATTAAACCAGAAAATACCCTGAATAGCCAAAGTAATGTTGAAAAAGAAAACCAAAATGGGAGGCATCACAATTCCAGACTTCAAGTGTTATTACAAAGACGTAATCATCAAGACAGCATGGTACTAGCACAAAAACAGACACATGTATCAATGGAATAGAATAGAAGACCCAGAGATGGACCCACAACTATGTGGTCAACTCATCTTTAACAAAGCAAGAAAGAATATCCAATGGAAAAAAGACAGTCTCTTCAACAAATGGTGTTGGAAAAACTGGATAGCAATATGCAGAAGAATGAACTTGGACTACTTTCTTACACCATACACAAAAATAAACTCAAAATGGATTACCTAAATGTGAGACAGGAAACCATCAAAGTCCTGGAGGAGAACACAGGCAGCAATTTCTTTGACCTCAGCCATAGCAATAAGTCTCCAGTGGCAGGGGAAACAAAAACAAACAGTCTGTCAGGACCTTATCAAGATAAAAATCTGCACAGTGAAAGAAACAATCAACAAAACTAAAAGGTAACTGATGGAATGGGAGAATATATTTGCAAATGACATATCGAATAAAGGGTTAGTATCCAAAATATATAAAGAACTTATCAAGCTCAACACCCCAAAAATAAATCATCTAGTTAAGAAATGGGCAGAAGATATAAACACATTTCTCCAAAGAAGATATACAAATGACTAGCAGACACATGAAAAAATGATCGATATCACTCATTATCAGGGAAATACAAATTGAAACCATGATGAGATACCACTTCACACCTATCAAAATGGCGAAAATGAACAACTCAGGAAACAACAGATGTTGACGAGGGTATGGAGAAGGGAACCCTTTTAAACGGTGGGAATGCAAACTGGTGCAGCCACTCTGGAAAACAGTGTCGAGTTTCCTCAGAAAGTTAGAGATAGAACTACCCTGTGATCCAGGAATTGCACTACTAGGTATTTATCCAAAGGATACAAAAATACTGATTTGAAAGGGCACATGCACCCCAGTGTGTATAGATAGCATTATCAACAATAGCCGAATTATGGGAAAAGCCCAAAGGTCCATCGACTGGTGAATACATAAAGAAGGTGTGGTGTACACACACACACACACTGGAATATTACTCAGCCATCAAGAAGAATGAAATTTTGCCATTTGCAACAATATGGATGGAACTAGAATATAGTAGGCTAAACAAAATGAGTCCTAGAAAGACAAGTACCATATGATTTCACAAATATGTGGAATTTAAGAAACAAAAGAGATGAACATAGGGCAAGGGAAGGAAAAACAAAATAAGATAAAAACTAGAGAGGGAGGCAAACCATGAGAGACTCAGAAACATTGAGAACAAACTGAGGGTTGCTAGAAAGAAGGTGGAGGGGTAGGCTAAACAGATGATGGACATTAAGGAAGGCACATGTTGAGATGAGCACTGGGTGTTATATGTAAGTGATCCATCATTAAATTCTCCAAAAACTAATACTACACTATATGTTAACTAACTTTAATTTATTATTTTTTCATTTTCTTTTTTTCTTTATTCTTTTCTTTTAGTTTAATTTATTTTTTAAATTTACATTCAAGTAGCTAGCATATTGTGCAACAATGATTTCAGGAGTAGATTCCTTAATGCCTCTTACCCATTTAGACCATACCCTTTCCCACAAGCCCTCCAGTAACTCTCTGTTTGTTCTTCATATTTAAGAATCTTTTATGTTTTGTTTCTCTCCCTGTTTTTATATTACTTTTGCTTCCCTTCCCTTATGTCCATCTGTTTTGTATCTTAAATTCCTCATACAAGTGAAGTCATATGATATTTGTCTTTCTCTGACTAATTTTGTTTAGCATAATGAACTCTAGTTCCACCTGCGTAGTTGCAAATGGCAAGATTTCATTTTTTTGATTGCCGAGTAATATTCCATTGTATATATACACACCACAAATTCTTTATCCATTCATCCATTGATGGACATATGAGTTCTTTCCATACTTTGGCTATTGTTGATAGTGCTGCTATAAACATTGGGAAGCATGTGCCCCTTCGAAACAGCACACATGTATCCCTTGGATAAATACCTAGAAGTGCAATTGTTGGGTCGTGGGTAGTTCTATTTTTAATTTTTTGAGGAACCTCCATACTGTTTTCCAGAGTGGCTACCCCAGTTTGCATTCCCACCAGCAGTGCAAAAGAGATCCCCTCTCTCTGCATCCTCACCAACATCTGCTGTTGCCTGAGTTGTTAATGTTAGCCATTCTGACAGGTGTGAGGTGGTATCTATTGTGGTTGTGATTTGTATCTCCTGATAATGACTGATGTTGAGCATTTTTTCATGTGTTGGCTGGCCATCTGGATGTCTTCTTTGGAGAAGTGTCTATTCACGATAATCTTCACTGGATTATTTGTATTTTGGATGTTGAGTTTGAAAGTTCTTTATAGATGTTGGATACTAATCCTTTATCTGATACGTCATTTGCAAATATCTTCTCCCATTCTGTCTGTTGTCTTTTAGTTTTGCTGATTGTTTCTTTCGCTGTGCAGAAGGTTTTTATTTTGATGAGATCCCAATAGTTGATTTTTGCTTTTGTTTCCCTTGCCTCCAGAGAGGTGTTGAAAAAGAAGTTGCTGTGGCCAAGGTCAAAGAGGATTTTGATGGTTTCCTGTCTTACATTTATGTCTTTCATCCATTTTGAGTTTGTTTTTGTATATAGTGTAAGAAAGTGGTCCAGGTTCATTTTCTTTTTTTTTTTTTATAATAGTTTATTTTCAAATTGATTTACATATAACACCCAGTGTTCATCCCAACATGTGCCCTTTTTAATGCCCATCACCCCCTCTCCCCCCTCTCTCATCCCCCTTACCCTCAGTTTTTTTCTTAGTCTTTGAGAGTCTCTTATGTTTTATCTCCCTCCCTCTCTGTGTCTTTTTTTCCTTTCCCCTCTTCCCCTCCCCCTGGTTTTTGCTTAGTCTCACCAAGTCCACCTATTCGTGGAAACATATGGTATCTGTCTTTTTCTGACTGACTTATTTCACTTAACATAATACCCTCCAGTTCCTTCCATCTGGCTACACATGGCCAGATTTCATTTTTTCTCATTGCCACGTAGTAGTCCATTGTATATAAGTACCATAACTTCTTTATCCATTTGTCAGTTGATGGGCACTTGGTCTCTTTCCATGATTTGGCTATTGTCGAAAGTGCTGCTATGAACATTGGGGTACACGTGCTCCTATGCATCAGCATTTCTGTGTCTCTTGGGTAGATTCCTAGCAGGGCATTTGCTGGATCATAGGGTAGCTCTATTTTCATTTTTTTTGAGGAACCTCCACACCGTTTTCCAGAGTGGCTGCACCAGTTTGCATTCCCACCAACAGTGTAGGAGGGTGCCTACTTCTCCACATCCTCGCCAGCATCTATAGTTCCCTGATTTGTTCATTTTAGCCACTCTGACTGGTGTGAGGTGGTATCTCAGTGTGGTTTTGATTTGTATTTCCCTGATGCTGAGTGACATTGAGCATTGTTTCATGTGTCTGTTGGCCATCTGAATGTCCTCTTTGGAGAAGTGTCTATTCATATCTTCCGCCCATTTCTTCACTGGGTTGTTTGTTTTTCGGGTTTGGAGTTTGGTAAGTTCTTTATAAATTTTAGATATTAGTCCTTTATCCGATATGTCATTTGCGATGATTTTTCCCATTCCGTTGGTTGCCTATTCATTTTGTTGGTTGTTTCTTTTGCTGTGCAGAAGCTTTTTATCTTGATGAGGTCCCAATAGTTCATCTTTGCTTTTAATTCTCTTGCCTTTGGAGACGTGTCGAGTAGGAAATTGGTGCGTCTTAGGTCAAAGAGGCTTTTTCCTGTTTTCTCCTCTAGGATTTTGACGGTTTCCTGTCTCACATTCAGATCTTTTATCCATTTAGAATTTATTTTTGTGAGTGGTGTAAGAAAGTGGTCTAGTTTCATTCTTTTGCATGTTGCTGTCCAATTCTCCCAGCACCATTTGTTAAAGAGGCTGTCTTTTTTCCATTGGATACATTTTCCCACTTTGTCAAAGATTAGTTGGCCATATACTTGCGGGTCCATTTCTGAGTTTTCTATTCTATTCCATTGGTCTGTGTGTCTGTTTTTGTGCCAATACCATACAGTCTTGATGACCACCGCTTTGTAGTAGAGGTTGAAGTCTGGGATTGTGATGCCTCCCGCCTTGGTTTTATTCTTCAGTATTATTTTGGCTATTCGAGGTCTTTTGTGGTTCCATACAAATTTTAGGATTGTTTGCTCTAGCTTTGAGAAGAATGCTGGTGCAATTTTGATTGGGATTGCATTGAATGTGTAGATTGCTTTGGGTAGTATTGCCATTTTGACGATATTTATTCTTCCAATCCATGAGCATGGGATGTTTTTCCATTTCCTTGTGTCTTCCTCAATTTCCTTCACAAGTTTTTTATAGTTTTCAGTGTAGAGGTCTTTCACATCTTTGGTTAGGTTTATTCCTAAGTATTTTATGGTTTTTGGTGCAATTGTGAAAGGGATTAGCTTCTTTATTTCTCTTTCTGCTGCTTCATTGTTGGTGTATAGAAATGCCACCAATTTCTGTACATTGATTTTGTATCCTGCAACTTTGCTGAAATCATGAATCAGTTCTAGTAGGCTTTTGGTGGATTCCATCGGGTTTTCCATGTAAAGTATCATGTCATCTGCAAAAAGTGAAAGTTTGACTTCCTCCTTGCCAATCTTGATGCCTTTTATTTTGTTTTGTTGTCTGATTGCTGATGCTAAGACTTCCAGCACTATGTTAAATAGCAATGGCGAGAGTGGACACCCCTGTCGTGTTCCTGATCTCAGGGGGAAGGCTTTCAATTTTTCCCCATTGAGGATGGTATTTGCTGTGGGCTTTTCATATATGGCTTTTATGATGTTTAAGTATGTTCCTACTATCCCAACTTTCTCGAGAGTTTTTATTAAGAAAGGATGCTGTATTTTGTCAAATGCTTTTTCTGCATCTATTGACAGGATCATATGGTTCTTATCTTTTCTTTTGTTGATGTGATGTATCACGTTGATTGATTTGCGAATATTGAACCAGCCCTGCAACCCAGGGATGAATCCTACTTGATCATGGTGGATAATTCTCTTTATATGCTGTTGGATTCGATTTGCTAGTATCTTGTTGAGAATTTTTGCATCCATATTCATCAGGGATATTGGCCTGTAATTTTCTTTCTTTGCTGGGTCTCTATCTGGTTTGGGAATCAAAGTGATGCTGGCTTCATAGAATGAGTCCGGGAGTTTTCCTTCCGTTTCAATTTTTTGGAACAGCTTGAGGAGGATAGGAATTAACTCTGTTTTAAATGTCTGGTAAAATTCCGCAGGAAAGCCATCTGGTCCAGGGCTTTTATTTGCTGGGAGGTTTTTAATAACGGATTCTATTTCTTCACTAGTTATGGGTCTGTTCAAATTTTCTATTTCTTCCCGTTTGAGTTTTGGTAGCGTGTGGCTATTTAGGAAGCTGTCCATTTCTTCCAGATTGCCAAGTTTGGTGGCATATAATTTTTCATAGTATTCTCTGATGATTGCTTGTATCTCTGAGGGATTGGTTGTAATTTCTCCCTTTTCATTCACGATTTTATCTATTTGAGTTCTCTCTCTTTTCTTTTTGAGAAGCCTGGCTAGAGGTTTGTCTATTTTGTTTATTTTTTCAAAGAACCAGCTTTTGGTTTCATTGATCTGTTCCACTACCTTTTCTGTCTCCATATGGTTAATTTGTGCTCTGATCTTTGTTATTTCTCTCTTTCTGCTGGGCTTGGGTTGTTTTAGTTGATCTGCTTCTAGTTCCTTTAGGCGTGCTGTTAGAATTTGTGTTATTGATTTTTCTTGTTTTTTGAGATGGGCCTGGATTGCAATATATTTCCCTCTCAGGGCTGCTTTTGCTGCGTCCCAGAGAGTTTGGATTGTTGTATTTTCATTTTCATTTGTTTCCATGTATTTTTTAATTTCTTCTCTGATGGCTTGGTTGACCCAGTCATCTTTTAGTAGGTTATTTCTTAGCCGCCATGTTCTTGGATATTTTCCAGGCTTTCTCCTGTGGTTGATTTCAAGTTTCAAAGCATTGTGGTCTGACAGTGTACACGGTATGATCTCAATTCTTTTATATTTATTCAGAGCTTCCCTGTGCCCCAGAATGTGATCTATCTTGGAAAATGTACCGTGTGCAGTTGAGAAGAACGTAAATTCCTTGGCTTCTGGATGAAGGACCCTAAAGATGTCTGTGAGGCCCATCTGTTCTAATGTGTCGTTCAGGGCTATTGTTTCTGTGGAGATTTTCTGATTTGTGGATCTATCCAATGCTGAGAGTGGAGTGTTGAGATCCCCTACTATTAGGACATTTTTATCGATGAGGTTGCTAATGTTTGTAATTAGTTGTTTTACAAATTTGGGTGCCCCCAAATTCGGTGTGTAGATATTTACAATTGTTAGCTCTTCCTGCTGGATGGTCCCTGAGACTATTATATAATGTCCTTCTTCATCTCTTATTACATCGTTCATTTTAAAGTCTAATTTGTCTGATATGAGTGTGGCTACTCCGGCTTTCTTCTGCCTTCCAGTAGCATGGTAGATAGTTTTCCATCCCCTCACTTTCAATCTGAAGGTGTCTTCAGGTTTAAGATGAGTTTCTTGAAGACAGCAAATAGATGGGTCTTGTTTTTTAATCCATTCTGTTATCCTGTGTCTTTTGATTGGCGCATTTAGTCCATTTACATTCAGTGTTAATATTGAAAAATATGGGCTTACAGTCACTGTATTATCTGTAGGTTTCATGATTGTAAGGCTGTCCCTGGCAGTTTGTGTTCTTTGCAGGTTTGCCATCATAGAATGCCCCTCAGGATCTCTTGCAGTGCTGGCTTATTTGTGATAAATTCTTTCAGTTTTTGTTTGTTGGGAAAAACCTTGATCTCTCCTTCTATTCTGAATGACAGGCTAGCCGGATACAGAATTCTTGGTTGCAGGTCCTTCTTGCTCATCACATTGAAGATATCCTGCCATTTCTTTCTGGCTTGCCAAGTTTCTGTAGATAAGTCTGCTACTATCCTTATAGGTCTCCCTTTGTATGTTAGGGTTCTTTTGTCCCTAGCTGCTTTCAGGATTCTCTCCCTATCTTTGTATTTTGCCAGCTTCACTATGATGTGCCGGGCAGAAGGTCTATTCAAGTTACATCTGAGGGGAGTTCTCTGTGCCTCTTGGATTTCCATGCCCGTTTCCTTCCTCATGTTGAGGAAGTTCTCAGCAATGATTTGTTCAAGAACCCCTTCGACTCCTTTCTCTCTCTCTTCTTCCTCTGGAACTCCTATGATACGGATATTGTTTCTTTTGAGTGCATCGCTCAGCTCTCGAATTCTCCTTTCCTGTTCCTGGATCAGCTTCTCTCTCTTTTTATCTGCTTCCTCTTTTTCAATGATTTTGTCTTCTAATGCGCTAACCCTTTCCTCTACCTCTTCAATCCGTGCTGTGGCTGCTTCCAGTTTCCCCTGTATTTCTTCCAATGTCTTCTTTAATTCTTCCTGACCGTTTTTAAGGTCCTTGAACTCTGCTGCACGGGACCCCTTGCATTCATCTAAGCTTTTTTCAAGGCCAGCAATTAGTTTTATGATTATCATTCTATATTCAAGTTCTGTTATGTTGCTTTTATCTGTTTTCATTAATTCTTGAGCTGTCACTGCTTCTTGTAGATTCTTTTGAGGAGAATTCTTCCGTCTCGTCATTTTGGCTGGATGTGTTATAGGTTGTTTCTTGAAGTTGCCCTGGAAAGGAAAACTGACAGACACACAGAACACAGAAATACTCAAACGTACCGACAAATGGTCCAGACAAGCAGTTCACAACAGAAAAAAATAACAAGTGACTCTCTGAGGGCAATGTCCTGAAGTAACAGCTACACGTTAAGGACAGGGTATGTAGTGTGCTGGGGGCAGAGCATATATAGACAGAATAATGACTGGTGCAGGGAGAAGAAGGAAATGGACTTTGCCCAGGTAGAGCGACTAAAGGGTTTAATCCAGACTGATAGAAATCAGAATAAGGACAGGTGTGAGGGAAAAGGAATAAAGATCGATGTCGTCTAGATGAACTTAAACGGCCTGGTTATTCCAGAAAAAGGGCTAGGGAAGTAAAGAAGAGGTTGTAGGACATGTCCTCAAAGAGTGGGTTAAAAAAACAAAAAAACAAAAAAAACAAAAAAACAAAAAAATGATTAAGCCAGTCAGTACCCTGGATGACCAGCTCAGGGATGGGGATTGGTAGGAATGAGAAAGGGAGGGATAAATTTAAAAGGAAGAAATGACTGGCGTTACTCCAGGCATCAATCTCCACTTGGATCAGTCGCTCCTGCTGATAGTTTGGGAGGGGCGTGGTTTAGTGTAGGCGCGTCCGGTCTCCACTGCTGCAGGGATGGCTTCTGGGGTGACTTCCTGGCTTGTGAGACAACAATGGCGTCTCTCCAGACCCGCGCCACCAGTCCTGGAGGCTTTATACGCCCCTTTATTTCTGTTCTCCCTCCACCGCTAGTGCCGGCCTAGTGTGGTTTACTGGAGCCGCTGCCTGGGGCTGCCTGGGTCCCTGCTGCCAGTCCGGGCGGCGGCCGCGGTGTACGTGCCCGGAGGCGCTGGGCGAGGGCCGTCTGCCACCCCCGATTTCGTTATACTTGTGCCGGGGTTAGAGGAGCTCGGCTGGTGGCGCCGCCCGCGTCCCCACTGCCAGTCCCCCCGGCGCGCGCGTCCCCTCGGCTCGGGACGGGGTTGGCGCAGTCCCGACAGCGCGCGGATAGTGCTGCTGTTTGCCACTGAACTTCTCTTCAAAGGCCCTGCATTTAGGGGCTGGATGGTAGCGGTCTCACCCACTCTGGCCCTCTCGTTCAGATGTTGTTCGAACGGCACTTTCCCAGTTATCTCCGAAGACGCTCACCCTCCCCTCAGCTCAACTTCCCGAGTTCGAGTTCGTTTTATCCGACCCAGATTAAACTCACGGTTTAGTTGGGCCGTGTCTGTTTTCACCTACGTTTCTTGTCCGCTGTAGCACCTTTTCCCCCCGATTTTTGGAGTTGAGAGAGACAATGGTTTCAGTCGTCCCCCTTTAAAGGGCAAGCGAAATACTGGAGCCCCCTACTCCTCTGCCATGTTGCCCCTCCTCTCCTCCAGGTTCATTTTCTTCACGTCGCTGTTCAGTTTTCCCAGCACCACTTGCTGAAGAGACTGTCTTTATTCCATTAGATATTCTTTCCTGCTTTGTCAAAGATTAGTTGGTCATACGTTTGTGGGTCCATTTCTGGGTTCTCTATTCTGTTGATCTGAGTGTCTTTCTTGTGCCAGTACAATACTGTCTTGATGACTACAGCTTGAAGTCCGGGATTGTGATGCCTCCATCTTCAGTTTTCTTTTTCAAGGCTGCTCTGGTTGGGGTCTTTTCTGGTTCCAGACAAATTTTAGGATTGTTTGTTCTAGCTCTATGAAGAATGCCGGTGTTATTTTGATAGGTATTGCATTGAATATGTAGATTGTTTTGGGTAGTATAGACATTTTAACAATATTTCTTCTTCATATCCAGCAGTATGGAATATTTTTTCATTGTTTTTGTGTCTTCTTCAATTTCTTTCATAAGCTTTCTATAGTTTTCAGTGTATAGATTTTTCACCTTTTTGGCTAGATTTATTCCTAGGTATTTTGTGGTTTTGGGTGCAATCGTAAATAGGATCAATTCCTTGATTTCTCTTTCTGTTGCTTTATTGTTGGTGTATGGGAATGCAACTGATTTCTGTGCATTGATTTTATATCCTGCGACTTTGCTGAACTCATGGATCAGTTCTATCAAGTTTTTTTGGTGGAATCTTTTGGGTTTTCTATATAGAGTATAATGTTATCTTCAAAGAGTGAAAGTTTTACTTCCTCCTGGCTGATTGGATGCCTTTTATTTCTTTGTGTTGTCTGCTTGCTGAGGCTAAGACTTTCAATACTATGTTGGATAACAATGGTGAGAGTGGACATCCCTGTCGTGTTTCTGACCTTAGGGGGAAAGCTCTCAGTTTTTCCCCACTGAGGATGACGTTAGCGTTGGGTCTTTCATACATGGCTTTTATGATTCGAGGTATGATCCTTCTATCCCTACTTTATTGAGGGTATTTATCAAGAAAGGATGCTGTATTTTGTCAAATGCTTTCTCTACATCTATTGTGAGGATCATACAGTTCTTGTCCTTTCTTTTATTGATGTGATGAATCACATTGATTGTTTTGCAGATATTGAACCAGCCCTGCATCCCAGGTATAAGTCCCACTTGGTCGTGGTGAATAATTTTTTTAATGTATTGTTGGATCTGGCTGGCTAGTATCTTGTTGAGGATTTTCGCATCCATGTTCATCAGGGAAATTGGTCCATAGGTTTCCTTTTTAGTGGAGTCTTTGACTGGTTTTGGAACCAAGGTAAAGCTGGCTTCATAGAAAGCATTTGATAGTTTTCCTTCCATTTCTATTTTTTGGAAAAACTTCAAGAGAACAGGTGTTAACTCTTCCTTAAATATTCGGTAAACTTCTCCTGGAAAGCCATCTGGCCCTGCACTCTTGTTTTTCGGGAGATTTTTTATTACTAATTCAATTTCTTTACTGGTTATGGGTCTGTTCAAATTTTCTATTTCTTCCTGTTTCAGTTTTGGTAGTTTATATGTTTCTAGGAATTTGTCCATTTCTTCCAGATTGCCATTTTATTGGTGTATAATTTCTCATAAACTAACTTTAATTTAAATAAAATCTTGGAAGATAAAAAATAAGTTTAACCAAGGAGGTAAAAGATTAGTATACTGAGAAGTATAAAACATTGAAGAAAAAAATTGAGGAATATATATGTAAATGGAAAGATACCTTATGTTCATGGATTAAAAGAAATAATATCGTTAAAATTTCCATACTACCCAAAGCTACTTACAGAATCTGCACAATCCCTATCAAAATACCAATGGCATTTTTCACAGAAATAGAAAAAAAATCTAAAAAATTTTTGGACCCACAAGGAATCCCAAATAGCCAAAGTAATCTTTTTTTTTAATGTTTATTTATTTTTGAGAGAGAGAGAGAGAGACAGAGTGCAAGTGGGGGAGCGGCAGAGAGAGAGGGAGGCACAGAATCCGAAGCAGGCTCCAGGCTCTGAGCTGTCAGCACAGAGCCTGATGTGGGGCTCAAACTCATGAACCATAAGATCCTGACCTGAGCTGAAGTTGGACGCTCAACCAACTGAGCCACCCAAGTGCCCCAGCCAAAGTAATCTTGAACAAGAACAAAGCTAGAAAGTTCACACTGCCTGATTTCAAAATAAAGTACCAAGCTACAGTAATCTAAACAGTATGGCTCTAGCATAAAAACAGACATTTAGACCAATGGAATAGACTTAAGAGCCTAAAAATACATCCACACATTTACAGTTAACTGATCTTTGACAAAGATGCCAAGAACACACAATGGGTAAAGGATAGTCTCTTTAATAAGTGGTGTTATATAAACTGGATTTACATGCGTAAGAATGATAATGGATCCTTATCTCATACCATATACAGAAATTAACTCAAAATAGATTAAAGACTTAAATGATAGACCTGAAACTGTAAAACTAGAAAACAAGGGAAAATCTTCTTGACATTGGTTTGGGCAATAATTTTTTTATTATACCCCAACACAACAAAAGCAAAATAGGCCATGGGGTTGCATCTAAATAAAAGGCTTCTGGACAGTAAAAGAAACAATTAATAGAGTGCATAAGCAACCTATGGAATGGGAAAAAAATAATTGAAAATCCTATGTCTAAAGGGGTTAATATAGAAATCAATAAGGAGCTCAAATAACTGAAAAAGCAAAAAATCAGCCCAATTTAAAAATAGGCAAAGGATCTGAATTAGACATTTCTCAAATGAAGACTGACAAATGACCGACAGATATATGAGAAGGCATTCAACATCACTAATCATCAGGAAATGCAAGTGAAAAACTTAATGCCATATCAGCTTACACCTGTTAGAATGGTTTTCATCAAAAAGAGAACAGGTGTTGGCAAGGATGTAGACAAAAAGGGAACCCTCAACAATGCTGGCAGGAATATAAATTCATACAACTATGAAAATGGTGGCATAGCACAATCCTGAACTCACCTCCTCCTATGGACACAACAAATCTATGACTGCGTATGTAATGATTGTCTCTGAAATGGACCTGAAAATTGGATAAACAGAACTTCCACAACAAAGAAAAAAACCACAGCATCAAGAAGGGAAAGAGGAGCAGATACTCAGCACCACCCACCAACGCATTGCAGCAGTAACAGTCACATCCCACAACTGGATCAAGGACCAGCCCCACCCAACAATGTGCCACAGTTGTGGCCCTGCCACAACAGGAAGGCTACATGACCCACAGAGACATATGCCTTGGGTCTCTGGCTCTAGTGACCAGGGGCGATTGTGCTTCTGGGCCCCATAGGCCACATCCTATGTAAGGCTACTCCCTCAAAACCAGAATGGGTAGCTGACCTACCAAATACATAGGGGGAAAAAAAAAACAAAATGAGACAGAGACAGAGGAATATATTCCAAACCAAAGAATGAGACAAAATCTCAAAAAAAAAAACAACAAAACAAAATGGAATGAGGATAAGAAATCAACATAATAAAAGTTCACAATAACGGTTACAAAGATGCTTACTGAACTGCAAAGAGTAATGGATGAACACCGTAAAAACAAAGTTATAGAAAATATAATACCAAAGACAAGTTATAACTAAACTGAAACATATATTTGAGGATTGAACATCAGAGTGGAAAAAGTAGAAGAACAGGTTAGTGAGCAAGAAGATGAAACACTGGAACTCATCCAGAGAGCAGCAAAATGAAAAAATTAAGTGAAGATAAGGGGCCTTTGGAACAACGTCAAGCAAAATAACATTTGAATTCTGGAGATTCCAGAAGAACAAGAGAGAAAGGGCCAGAAATTTCAAGAAATAATTTATGAAAACTTCCTAATCTGGGAAAGGAATCAAACATCCAGGCCCAAGAAGCCCAGAGAGACCCACACCAAGATATATTATAATTAAAATGGTAAAAGTTAAGGATAAAGAGAGAATCCTAGAAGCAGTAAGAGAAAAATAACTTGCTACATACAAGAAAAACCCCATAAGGCTATCAGATTTTTTCAGCAGAAACTTTACAGGGGCTAGAAGAGAATGGCTTGACATATTCAAAATGCTGGAAGGAAGAAACTTCCAACCAAGTTCTCTGCTCAACAAGGTTATTACTCAGAATTGAAGGAGAGATTGACAGTTTTCCAGATAAGCCAAAGGTAAAGGAGTTCATCATCTCTAAAACTGTTGTACCAGAAATGTTAAAAGGAGTTCTTTAAGCCAAAAAGAAATGGCACTTATAAAAAATATACAAAAGTAAAACTTTACTGGAAAACAAATATGTAACAAAGTTAATTGATGAATCACGTATAAACCAAGCATAAAGGCTAAAAAACAAAGTAGTAAAATTAACAAAAATTAAAATAATTAGATAAATGAACATAAAATAAAAACATGTAAAATGTGTTACCAAAAATATAAAATCATGTTGGGTGGGAGTAAAAAGGTAAAACTCTGAAATGTGTTTAAATTGTTATTCAACTTAAGACAAACTGCTCTTTAAGTAAGATTATTGTATATGACATGAACCTCATGGTAACCACAAGGAGCAAATTTATAGTGAAATCACAAAAGAAATGAGAAAGAAATGTAAACATAACAGTAAAGAAAGTCATCAGACCACAAGAGAAGAGAGAAAGAGGAGAAGAAAGGAACAGAGAGGAACTAGAAAAACAGCCAGAAAAAAATGAACAAGATGGCAGTAAGTATGTACTTATCCAAAATTACTTAAATGTAAATAGACTGAATTTATCAATGTAAAGACATCAAGTGGTCAGATGGACAAAAAACAAGAACCCATCTATATGCTGCCTACAGGAGAATCCCTTTAGAAGTAAGGACACACACAGACTGAAAGTGAAGGAATGGAAAAACATATTCCACACAAACAGAAATGAAAAGAAAGCTGGAGTTGCTACATTCCTATCAGATAAAATAGACTTTAAAACAATGTAATAAAAGACAAAGAAGGATATTACATAATGATAAAAGGATCGATCCAGCAAGAAGATACATTTATAAATATGTACGCCCCCAACATAGAAGCACCAAAATATATACAGCAAATATTAACAGACCAAAAGGGAGAATGTGACAGCAATACAATAATAGTAGAACACTTTTAATGGCCTCCTTCATCAATGGCTAGATCATCCAGACAAAAAAAAATCAGTAAGGAAACATTGGCTTTACATAACACATTAAAACAGATGGATTTAACAGACACATACACAACATTCCATCCAAAGACAGCAGAATACACATTCTTTTCAAGTGTACATGGAACATTTTCTGAGATAGATCACATGTTGAGCGACAAAATGAGTCTCAATAAATTTAAGAAGATTGTAGTCCTAACAAGCATCTTCTCTCACCACCATGTCTGAAACTAGAATTAGTTACAAGAAGAAAAATGGGAGAAACAGCAAAAATATGAAGATTAAATAGCATGCTGCTGAACAACTTATGGGTCATCAAAGAAATCAAAGAGGAAATAAATACCTAGAGAGAAATGAAAATGGAAATATGATCTACCAAAATGTATGGGATGTAGCAAAAGTGGGTTTAAGAGGGAAGTTCTTGGCCGTGCAGAACTATCTTGAGAAAAGGCCTACCCCAAGGAAACCATCATCAAAATGAAAAGGCAGCCTACTGAATGGGAGAAGATTGCAAATCATATATCCATAAGATATTAATATCCAAAATATATAAAGAACTCCTATAATGCAACAACAACAAAAGCAAACAATCTAACTTTAAAAATGTGCAGGGAATCTGAATACACATTTCTCCAAAGAAGACATATAAATATACAGCAAGCATGTGGAAAGATGCTAAACGTCACTGATTATTAGGGAAATGTAAGTCAACCACCATGAGATTACACCTAACACCTGTGATATTACGATGGCTATTAAAAAGACAAGAAATCAGAGTTTAAAAGGATACAGTGAAAAGGGAACATTCATACACTGTTAGTGGGTCACAAATTGGTGCAGCCTCTGTGGAAAGCAGCACACAGGTTCCTCAAGTACACAGCTATTCCATTTCTGGGTACTTCTCCGATGAATACAAAACACTAATTCAAAAAGATAAATGTACCTCTATGTTGATTGCAGCATTATTTAGAATAGTAAAGACATGGAAATAACCTAAACGTCCATCAACACATGAATGAATAAAGATGTGGTATATTTATACAATGCAATACTACTCGGCCATAAATAAATGAAATAACACCATTTGCAACAACATGAGTGCACCTTGAGGATATTATGGTAAGCAAAACAAGTCAGACCATGAAAGACAAATACCATATGATTTCACTCGTGTGAGAAATCTTTAAAAAAATTCATAGATACAGAGAGTGGAATAGTAGCTACCAGGGGGGAAGGGAGTTGGGGAGTTTGAGAAATAGGTGAATGGGTTCAAAAGTATCGTGATGGATGATAACTAGCCTCATGGTGGTTATCATTTTGTAGAGTGTGCAGATGTTAAATTATAAAGCTGTATGCCTGAAACTCACTTAATAAAAAAAATTAAAAACAGCACTACTGTATGATCCATCAGTCCCACTCCTGTGTGTATATACATCCAAAAGAAATGAAATCAGTGTCTGAAAAAGATTCCCACATTCGTTGCAGCATTTACAATAGCCAAGATATGGAAATGACAACAACCTAAATGTCCACTGATGGATGAATAAATAAAGAGGATGTGATATGGAAGTACACTCGACTATTATTCAGCCTTAAAGAAAAGGAAATCTTGTCATTCGTGACAGCATGGTTCAACCTGGAGGATATTATGCTAAGCAAAATGAGCCAGACGCTGAAAGTCAAATATGCATGATAACACTATACATAGAATCTAAAACAGTCAAACACTGAGAAGCAGAGAGTAGAATGGTGGTTTCCAGGGGCTTGAGGGTAGGGTAAATGGGGAAATAATGATACAACGTTTAATATATGCAGGATGAGGGGTCCTGGGTGGCTCAGTTTGTTGAGTGTCTCTTGATTTCAGCTCAGGTCATGATCCCAGAGTTTGTGTGATTGAGCCCCATGTTGGGCTCCGTGCTGAACATGGAGCCTCTTTAAGATTCTCTCTCTCTCCCCCTCTGCCCCTCAAAAGAAGAGAGAGAGAGAGAGAGAAAAGAAAGAAAGAAAGAAAGAAAGAAAGAAAGAAAGAAAGAAAGAAAGAAAGAAAGAAAGAAAGAAAGAAAGAAAGAAAGAAAGAAATATGTAGGATGATTAAGTTCTGAATATTTAACATAGAGGAGGTTGGCTATAGCTAACAATACTATATTGTGTAGTTGAGATTTGCCAAGACAATAGATATCAGTCATTCTTACTAAACAAAAAAGCAAAAAAAAAAAAAATGGTAACTATGTGAGGTGATGAATAGGTTAACTAGCTTGATTGTGCTAAACATTTCTCAGTGTATATAAACCTATCAAAATATCATGTTGTACACTTTAAATATATACATTTTTTGTCAAGTATACCTCAATAAAACTTGGCAAAAATATCCGTAGGGATATACCCTCCTCATGAAAGGACGTGTTTGTATCCCATTAAATTGAACTAACAAAGCCAGATTGTGGCAGGAACACTCTCACAGATCCCAAAATCCTGGTATTCACGTCCTTGTGTATTTTTCCTTGCTTTGGATGATAGGAAACCTGTGACTTGCTTCTAACCAATAGAATATACCAAGGTGATTGGATGTTACTCTTGATGAAGTTATGAAGGCTGTAACTTACATCTTGCTCACAGACTTTCTCTGTTGCCCTCTTGGCTTGTACACTTTGATGAAGCAAACAGCCTTGCTGGGGAAGCCCATGTGGGTCTGAGAGCAGCCTCCAGCCAACAAACTGCTAGGAACTAAGGGCATCACTTGAGCAACACAAGGAACCAATCCTGCCAGCAAACACGAGAGCTTGGAAGTCAAATCAAGCCTTCAGCTAAGACTCCAGCCATGGTTAATTCCTCAACTGCCGGCTGGTGACAAGCCCCAAAGCAGAGAACCTAGCTAAGCTTGGAAACTGTGAGATAAATATGGGTGGCTTTAGGCCAATAAAACATACATATTATTATCTCGTAGCTTCCCGAAACTATTACTAATGACACAGTCAATACTAACCTTGTGGTAATTTGTGATAATTGCTGTTACACAGCAATATACACCAGGCCAAAGTTATTTGCATTTGGATCAGCTTATCAATATTTAGAGGTGCTCCAACTACTTGAACTTTTATCTTCTTACCAAAGGACCTCCCCAAAATAATTTCTCCTAGAATGAAGGGTTTATTCTGAATATAATAACCTATTTTACCTTTGGAGTGACTGCATATTATCATCATATGAAAGGTATTTTGGTTTGCTTTTTTATTTGATTGGTTTTGTTTTTAAACGCCATGACGCTAGAGCCCCGTTCAGGTAGTACCAGGGGTGGATTGGCAGGCAGCCCTTTATTTCCATTTCCTCCATTGTTCTAAGTGCTGTCGGGGTTGAGAGCCACCAGTTTAGAGTCACATTGTGTAATTGTCTGGCACTTTTAGAATGGCAGTTTTATCTCTGTTTCTAGCACTCAAAGATTTAGAAATGTTGAGGCTCACTCTTAGAGTACCCAACTACACGATTAAGAAATGTTTTTAATAAAAGAAAAGGACACTTCAGTGCCTGGTTCGAATTTGCTCATTTTACTGGACAGGAAGAAATGAAATGCCAGGCCACCCAGTTCAGGCTCATCCATCTGGCAAATGGAGACTCCTCTCAAAGGAACAGAGTCATACAGCCAACTCATGATCTTGTAATGGGGTGCAGCATTAATTGGAAAAACCCAGATCACCCAAGATTCATTTTAGTTCCTTTGTTCAGCCTCTTCTGTGAGCCTTCAGCAAAAGTTGAAAAACAGCAGCAAACTTACAGTTTTACTCTTTCACTCTGTTCAGACTTTAGTAAAGACAATAAGCTCCGTAGACACGAAATGGGTGGCAGGCAGGGCTGAAGAGGGAAGAGAAAAAGCAAGGGGCTTTTTAATTCTCTCCCTGGAGAGATGGTGTCTAACTAACCAAAAAGTGATCTTGCCACATAATTATTTTCTTGTGTTGGTTGTATAAGGTAGCAAGCAGATGGAACTACTTAAGGCTGTTTCCTATGGTCCTATACTCCATGTGAATTGGAAACTAGAAGGAGGATAAATATTTGTACACAAAACAGCTTTGGATAATGACTCTTCAGCTGCTTTTAGGACATTAGCCTTGAAAGAAACTGTCCTGGAGGTAGGACTTTCCTTGAGGACAGCAGCTGACAAGACTCTGGAACCCATGGAGTAATCCCCATGGCTCTTGTGGTTGACCAAGGCCGAGGCAAGACATCAGATCAAGACAGAGGAAGAGGAGAAAGTCTAGGTCGATAAAGTCATTTTGCTTCTCTCCCTTCAAATCTTCAGCTGTCACACTTCTGGGAAGCTCAGTATATGATGGAAAGTATTCTTTCTCCATTTATTTTTGGCTTGATGAGCATTCAGTTAGCGTTGCTCGGCTATGCTCACCACTGAGAATTCAGAGCAGAATTAGCTGCAAGCCCTGCCCTGAGGGAGCCCGCAAATTAGTAAAGGAGACAGAAACAAAACTAACCAGAAAGAAATGTAGTTAACGCTAAAATGGAAGTGTGCCCAAAATGCTATGGGATCACAGAGGAGGGAGTAATTGATTCCAGTTAGGGGGTTAGGGAAGGCTTCACAAATCAGGGTTTAAATGAGTCTTAGTGGTTGTGCAGGGTAATATAGCTAACGATTCTGAACTGTATGCTTAAAAATGGCTAAGATGGGAAATTTTAGGTGGTTTTTTTTTTGTCGAATTAAAAAAAATGATCCTCCGTGAAACTTGACAGTTTAGACAATCGCCCAAGGCTTCCCAGTAGTTACCCACTTGTAAACTACAAAATGTTAAAGAATTACAAGTGTTGCTATGGGGGATGAGAGTCATGGTAGACTTGGAGCAGATTTTGAAACTTAAATAAGCTTTCCTGAGATGGAGGGGACAAAGAACAAGACAAAACAAAAACATTGGGGACTGAGCAAATTTCATTCAGAGTGACTTAGGATGAGAGGACATAATAAAGGAGGGAAGGCAGGAGGAACTGAAACGATGATTTCTTTTTATTGAGATAAGGTTTGTATAACAAAAAATTATGAGGTGCATAATTAATTCACGATGTTGACACATCATCGTAATCAAATTCCAAATCATTTTTATCACTCTAGAATAATCCCTGTATCTACTCCACACTCACCCTAGTGCCTACCAAACACTAATCTATTTTCTTCCCCTTTCCCCCCTATTTTTGCTGGGATTCCCATTATTCTGTGTTGGCAAGCTTGGTGCTATCGCACAGGCCCCTTGGTCTCTGTTAATTTTTCTCCATTCCTTTTTATTTCTGTTTATCAGATCAGATCATCTCAATTAAGCTATGTGTAAATTCACTGATTATTTATTCTGTCCAAATCTGCTGTTGAGCCCCTCTCGTGAACTTTTTATTTCAGTTATTGTGCCTTTCCAACTCCAGAATTTCTATTTTGGTCCTTTTTATAATTTTTCGTATTGATATTCCCTATTTGGTAAGATAGGGTTCTCACGATTCCCTTTTGGTTTTATTTATATACGTGAGCATTACTTAAGAGGAGGCGCATCAGTGTTTCCCCTTGACCTTCCCTCTCATAATAGCTTTAATGCCATGGTTCAGGGATACGATATGGGCATCCACCATATGCTAGAAATGTCTATTCCAATCACATATTCAGAAGCTGGGGCAAATAACCACAATGTAGGTTCCCAAACCCATGAAACTTACCATATGATGGACTTGAACCCAAACACCATTTACTAACCCTTAAGCATCCCCTCTGACTATTGGCTCAGGCATAGCTCAGCACCATTATCCAATCCTGTACAGGTTTTAGGATTTCCCTTTCTCTGGTGCACATTTGTGCTGGTGAGCACCTGCGGGTTCTTGGTAGACAAGTAGGAAGATTCATAGCATCCGGTAATGTTACCACAGGGTCTTTCTTCAAGGGTTTCTGATCTTCTATTTTATCAAAAGGCTCTATGAACTATCTCAGGTCTTGGAATTAGTTGAAAAACTGTGAGTAACCTATAGGTAGAGACCCAAGGCAGCTAAATATATGTATTTAGTAGGAGGTTCATCAATTTTTGAATTCTGGGAACTCCATGATCAATCATTTGGATGGCCTCCTTGGTCATGCTTTCTGTTAATTAAACACCTACTCTGTCTCTGGAAGGTGAGCACTGCTACATGGTTTCTGTATGCTAGGATCCCTTTCCACATTGAAATTAGGGACCCCTTTCCATGGCAGCATCTCCCACACTCATCTCTGACCTTCAGAAGATAGCTGCCTCCACTTTCAAGGGTAGTAACTCTCAATGCTTTCATTTTTCATCTTTTTCAGTTTTATTGAGATATAACTGATAAATAAAATTAAGTTGAAGGTATTGCAATGTGTTGACTTGATACATTTATATATTGCAAAAATTATTACTACCATTATTACCAATGATTACCATCACCTCACATACATACCATTGTTTTTTTTGTGGTAAAAACATTTAAGATCTACTCTCTGAGGATATGATGCTGAGTAACATAAGCCAGATAGAAAATGACAAATAGCATATGATTTCACTTAGAGTGCAGTCTGGCAATCTAAAAAACAAAAATTAGATTCAGACTTATACAAACTGATGGTTGCCAGAGAAAAGGGGGATAAAGGGATGGGCTAAAATGGGTTGAAGGGGAGTGGGAAATACAGGTCTCCGGTGAATGAATAAGTAACAAGGATGAAAGGTACAGCACAGGTAATATAGTCAGTGGTATTGTAATAGTGCCGTATGGTGACAGATGGTAGCTACACTTGTGGAGAGCATAGCATAATGCATAGAGTTGTCAAATCACTATGCTGTACACCTGAAACGAATGTGACATTGTGTGTCAACTATACTTTAGTTAAAAAAGGAAAATGTGGTAAATGTTAAATCGATAAATCTAGATAAAGGGTATATGGTAGTTCTTTGTGAAAAAATGTACTCTTAACAGCTCTGATGTATATAAAAATAGTATTATTTATAACCACCATGCTGAACATCAGAGCCCCAAGTTATTCATTTTATAACTAAGTTTGTAATCTTTGGTCAACATTCCACCATTTCTTCTCCTTCGTTTCATGAATAACAGTCCATTGTATACATACATACGCACATCACATCTTCTTTATCCATTTATTCATTGATTGACACTTAGGTTGTTTTCATATCTTGACTGTTGTGAATATTGCTACAGTAAACATGGGAGTGCAGATGTCTCTCTGAGTCCTATTTTCATTTCCTTTGAATATATACCCAGAATTGAGATTGCTGGATCATACGGTATTTCTATTTTTAATTTTTTGAGGAAATTTCACACTGTTTTCCACAGTGCCTGCACAAATTTTAATTTAAATTTTAGTGATTTGATTTGTATTTCCTGATTATTAGTGATGTTCAGCATCTTTTCATAGGCATGTTGACCATTCGTATGTCTTTTTTTGGAGTAATGTCTATTCAGATCCTTTGCCCATTTTTAAATCAGATTTTTAAACTATTGAATTCTGTGAGTTATTTATACGTTTTGGATATTAGCTCCATATCATAGGTATCATTTGCAAATATTTTCTCCCATCTGGTAGATTGTCTCCTCACTCTGTTTATTTATTAAAAATAAATAGTTTATTTTTAATATTTAAAAATTTTTTATATAATTTTTATTGTTGAGGTAGCTAACATAAAACGTATACGGTGTGCTCTTGTCTTTGGGAGTAGATTCCGTGATTCATCACTTACATAAAATACCCACTGCGCATCCCATTTATAGCAGCCCTATCAACAGTAGCCAATTATGGAAAGAGCCTAAAAGTCCATGAACTGATGAATGGATAAAGAAGATGCAATATACTTTAAAATCAGGCAATGTGATGCCTCTAGCTTTGTGTTCTTGCTCTAGATTGCTTTGGCTGTTTGCATCTTTTGTGATTCCATACAAATTTTAGGATTATTCTATTTTCGTGGGGAAAAAAAAAGGCTGTTGGAATTTTGATGGAAATAGGCTTGAATCTGTAGATAGCTTTGGGTATTGTGGACATTTAAATAATATTCTTTCAGTCTAAGAGCATGGAATATCTTTCCATTTATTTGTTTCTTCGCACTTATTTCATTAATGTCTTAAAGTTTTCAGTGTACAGATCTTTTACCTCTTTTGTTAAACTCATTCCAGGTATTTTATTGTTTTTGATGCAAACGTCAATGTGATTGTTTTCTTAATCTCTATTTCTGAGAATTCATTGTTAGTGCATAGAGAGGCAACTGATTTTTTGGCGATATATTGGACATATAGCATTGCAGTACGTTTAGGTTACACCATAATAATTTGGTATGTGTATATATAATGCAAATCATTACCACAATGAGTTTAGTTAACATCCAACAGCAAAACAAAAAAAACACCAACAAACAAAAACAAAAAAAAATACTTAACAGTTTTGTGTGTATGATAAGGACTTTTAAGAACTACTCTCTTAGCAACTTTCAAAAATACAGTGCAGTATTGTTAAATACAGTCACTTTAGTCACTGTAATGTAGTGTTTTATATTACATCCCCAGGATTTATTTATCTTATTAACTGGAAGTTTGAATCTTATTACCACCTACACCCACTACACCAACCCCCTGCCTCTAGTAGCCCCCACCCTCTTCTCTGTATGAGTTTGTTTGTTGTTAGATTCCACATAAAATATAATGCGTAATTCCACAAGTGACATCATATGGTATTTGTTTTCCTCTGACTTATTTCACCTAGCATTATGCCTACAAGGTACATCTATGTTGTCCCAGATAGCAAGATTTACTCTTTTATGGCTGAATAATATTTCTGTGTGTGTGTGTATGTGTGTGTGCACACGTGTGGACTCTATCTCTCTGTGGACTCTGGTCCTTTCTGTGTCTTTGCTATTGTCAGTAATGCTAAAACAAACATGGAGACATAGATATCCTTTTGAGATGGTGATTATGTTTCCCTTGGATAAATAGTCAGAAGTGAAATGGCTGAATCATATGGTAGTTCTAGTTTTCATTTTTTCAGGAACCTCCATACTATTTTCTACAGGGGCTGCACTAATTTACATTCCCACCAACAGTGTATAAGAGTCCCTTTTTCTCCACATCCTTGCAACAGTTATTTCTTGTCCTTTTGATTCTAGTCATTCTGACATGTCTAAAGTGATATCTCATCGTGGTTTTGATTTGCATTTCCCTGGTGATTAGTGACGTGAACATCTTTTCATGTGTCTATTGGCCATCTCTGTGTCTTCTTTGGGAAAAATGTATATGTAGGTTCTCTGTATATTTTTTAATTAGATTGTTAAGGAGTTTGGGGGACTTTTTAGTGTTGAGTCATATAAGTTCTTTATATATTTTAGATTAAATATATCTAAGTATATAGATATAAATATATCTAAACATGTAAATATATTCGTTGGATATATCATTCGCCAATATCTTCTCCCATCCATTATGTTGCCTTTCCTTTTTTTATTGTTTCCTTTGCTATGCAAAAGCTTTTTATTTTGGTGTCATCCTGTTTATTTTAAAAAAATGAAAAATGTCTCTACAGCCAGTGTCACATAAATTGCTGCCTATGTTTTCTTTTAGGAGTTTTATGATTTCAAGTCTCACATTTAAGTCTTTAATCCATTTTGAGTTTGTGTGTGTGTGTGTGTGAGAGAGAAAGTGGTACAGTTTCATTCTTTTCCATTAGCTGTCTAGTTTTCTCAGCACCATTTATTGAAGAGACCATCTTTTCCCCATTGTATATTCTTGCCTCTTATGTGATAGATAGACTGACCATACAAGTGTGGGTTTATTTATGGGCTACTTGTTCCACTGATATGTGTCAATTTTTGTTCCAGAACCATACTGTTAGATTACTAGAGCTTTGTAGTATATCTTGGAATCTGGAATTGCGAAATCTCCAGCTTCGTTCTTCCTTCTCAAGATTCCTTTGGCTATTCAGGGTCTTTTGTGGTTCCATACAAATTTTAGAATTTTTTGTTATAGTTCTGAGAAAAATACTAGAGGTATTTTGATAGCAATTGCATTGAATCTGTAGTTTCTTTTGGGTAGTATGATACTTTAATATTGATTCTCCAAATTCATGAGCATGGAATATCTTTCCATTTGTTTGCGTTGCCTTCAATTTCTTTCATCAACGTTTTAAACTTTCAGAGTACAGGTATTTTATCGCCTTGGTTAGTTTATTCCTAGATATTCTATTCTTTCGGTGTATCTGTAAAGGAGATTGTTTCTTAATTTCTCTTTCTGCTTCATTATTAGTGAATAGAAATGCAACTGATTTCTGTGTATTAATTTCGTATCCTCCAACTTACTGAATTCATTTATTAATTCTAATAGTTTTGGGTGGGCTCTTTAGGGTTTTCTCTGTATAGTATCATCAGCAAATAGTGACAGTTTAACTTCTTCATTACCAGTATGGATGACTTTTATTTCTTTTTATTGTCTGATTTCTATGGCTAGGACTTCTAGTACTGTGTTACATGAAAGTAGTGAGAGTAGACATCCTTGTCTTGCTCCTGATCTTGGAGGACAAGCTCTCCATTTTACACCCTTGAGGCTTATGTTAGTTGTGGGTTGTCATATACAGCCTTTATTATGTTGAGGTATGTTCCCTCTAAACCCTCTTTGTTTTTTTTTTCCTTTCCCCTCTTCCCCTCCCCCTGGTTTTTGCTTAGTTTCACAAAGACACAGAGAGGGAGGGAGATAAAACATAAGAGACTCTCAAAGACTAAGAAAAAACTGAGGGTAAGGCGGATGAGGGAGGGGGGAGAGGGGGTGATGGGCATTAAAAAGGGCACATGTTGGGATGAACACTGGGTGTTATATGTAAACCAATTTGAAAATAAACTATTATAATAAAAAAAAATAAACCCTCTTTGTTCGGAGTTTTTATCATGAACGGATGTTGACTTTTTGAAGTGCTCTTTCTGCATCTATTGAGATAATATGATTTTTATCCTTTGTTTTGTGAATGTGGTGTATCAAGTTGATTTTGTGGGTATTGAACCACCCTTGCATTTCTGGAATAATCCCTGCTTTATAGATCCTTTTAATGTATTGTTGAGTGTGGCTTGTGAATATTTTGTTGAGAATTTTTGCATCTATATTCATTAGAGATATTGGCCTGTAGTTTAGTTTTTGTGGTGTCTTTGGTTTTCATATAGGGTAAAATCGGCCTCATAGAATGTTTTTGGAAGTCTTCCTCTTCTAATTTTTGGAATAGTGTGAGGAGCATACATGTAAACTCTTCTTTAAATGTTTGCTAGAATTCATCTGAGAATCCATCTAATTTTGGATTTTGTTCCCAGTTTTGATCATCTATTCAGTTTGTTACCAGTAATTGGTCTGTTTATATTTTGTTTTTTTTGTTGGGTTTGGAGCCAAGAGACACAGGAATGCTGATGCATAGGAGCACGTGTACCCCAATGTTCATAGCAGCACTTTCGACAATAGCCAAATCATGTCTCATTTTTTCTTGATGAGTCTTGCTAAAGATTTATCGATTTTGTTTATCTTTTCAAAGAACCATCTCTTGTTTTTATTGATCCTTTCTATTTTCTTCTTAGTCTCTGTCATTTATTTTTGCTCTGGTCTTTATTATTTACTTCCTTCTACTTGCTTTGGGCTTTGTTCTCTTTTTCTAGTCCCTTTAGGTGTAATGTTAGATTGTTTATTTGAGTTTTCCTTGTGTCTTGAGGCACACCTCTATCACTATAAATTTCCTCTTAGAACTTCTTTTGCTGTGTTCCAAAGATTTGTTGTGTTTTCATTTTCATTTGTCTCCATGTATTTTTTTTAATTTATATTCTTTGATTTCTTCATTGACCATAAGTTGTTTAGTGGCATATTGTTTAGCTACCACATATTTGGGTACTTTTTGTTGTTTTCTTGTGATTGATTTGTGGTTTCATACCACAGTGGTCACAAAAGATGTGTGTGTGTGTTTGTGTGTGTGTGTGTGTATTGCAGGTTTTTTTCTCTAACAATTGATTTGCAATTTAATACTGTTGTCATTGGAAAAAGATGCATAATATGATTTCAATCTTCTGAAAATGTATTGAGTCTTATTTTGTGGCCTAACATGTGATCTATCTGGAGGATGGTCCATGTTCCCTTGAAAAAATAAGCATTTTGGGGAGCCTGGGTGGCTCAGTTGGTTGAGCATGTGACTTCGGCTCAGGTTATGATCTCCAGTTTGTGGGTTTCAGTCCAGTGTTGGACTCTGTGCTGACAGCTCAGAGCTGGGAACCTGTTCGGATTCTGTGTCTCCCTCTCTCTCTGCCCCTTCCGCAAGCGCTTGTACCATCGCTCTCTCACTTTCAAATATAAAATAAAACATAAAAAAATTAAAAAAAGAAAAAATATGCATTCTGCTGTTTGGGGTTGGAATGTTCTGTATATATTTGTTAAATCCACACTGTTTTCATATTTTCTACTTGGATAATCTATCTAATAATGTAATTGGGGTATTAAAGTTCTCTACTATTATTGTATTACTGTCAATTTCTCCCTGTATGTCTGTTGATAGTTGCTTTATGTATTTAGGTGCTCCAGTTTTGGGTGCAGATTTACAATTTTTATATCCTTTGTTGAAGTTATCCCTTTATCATTACGTTATGACATTCTCTGTCTCTTGCCACACTCTGTTTTATAGTCTATTTTGTCAAGATACAAGTATTGCTATCCCAGTCTTTTTATTCATTTCTATTTGCATAGAATGTCTTTTTCCATCCCTTCACTTTCAATCTGTTCATGTCTTTAGGCCTCAAGTGAGTCTCTTTTTGGCAGTATATAGATGGATTTTGTTTTTGTTTTTTGTTTTTTATTTTTTTTAGTATAGTTGACACATAATGCTACATTAGCCTTAGGTGTACAACTTAATGATTTGACAAGTTTATACACTGTGCTGTGTTTAACCCAAGTATAGCTTCCATTTGTCACATTACATCACTATTACAATATCATTGACTATATTCCTTATTCTCTGCTTTTTATTCCCATGAATTACTCATTCCACAACTGGAGGCCTGTATCTCCATCTCCCCTTCATCCGTTTTGTCCAACATTGCACACCCTAACCTCTGGCAACTATCAGTTCTCTGTATTTATAGTTCTGATTCTGCTTTTTGTTTATTCATTTTTTAAGATTCCATTGACGAACAGAATCATAGGGTATCTGTGTTTCTCATTCTGGCTTATTTTACTTAGTATGGACCTTCTAAGTCCTTCCATGTTGTCTCAAATAGCACAATATCATCCTTTTATATGACTATGTAATATTCCATATTGTGTGAGAGAGTGTGTGTGTGTGTGTGTGTATTGATGGAATCTCAGGTTGCTTCCTTGCCTTCACTACTGTAAATAATAAACATAGGAATGCATATATCTTTTCAAATTAGTGTTTTCACTTCCCTGGGTAAATACCCAATAGTAGAATTATTGGATCATATCGTATCTATATTTTAATTTTTTAAAAATAATTTTTTAACATTTATTTTAGAGAGAGAGACAGAGCGTGAGTGGGGGAGGGGGAGAGAGGGAGACAGAAACCAAAGCAGGCTCCAGGCTCTGAGCTGTCAATGCAGGGCTCGAACTCACGAACAGTGAGATCATGACCTGAGCTGAAGTCAGACACTTAACCGATTGATCCACCCAGGTGTCCCTGTTTTAATTTTTCGAGGAACTCCATACTGTTTTCTATGGTGGCTGTACAATTTATATTACCACCAACAGTGCATAAGCGTTCCTTTTCCTCCAAATCCTCACCAACATTTGTTCGTCTTCTTGATTTTAGTCATTCTAATAGGTATGAGATATCTTGTTGCAGGTTTTGATTTGCATTTCCCTGATGATTAGTGATTTCGAGCATATTTTTTTTGCGTCTGATGGCCACCTGAATGTCTTCTTTGGGAGAACGTATATTCAGATTCTCTGCACATTTTAAAATTAGATTGTGGTTTTTTGGTATAAGTTGTTTATATAGTTCGGATATTAGCTCCTTATCAACTATATCACTTGCCAATATCTTCTCCATTTAGGAGGTTGTTGTTTTGTTTTCCTTCACTGTGCAAAAGCTTTTTATTTTAGTGTTGTCTCAATAGTTTATTTTTGCTTTTGTTTCTCTTGCCTTAAGAGACAACTAGAAACATGTTGTTATGGCTGATGTCAGAGATATTACTGCTTATGTAATAAGCAAAATAATCTTCTAGGATTATTATTGTTTCAGATCTCACGTTTAGTGCCTTAATCCATTTTGGGTTTAAATTTGTGTATAGTTGTAGAAAGCAATCCAGTTTCATTCCTTTGAATATAGCTAGTTTTTGAATGGAGCTAGTTTTCCCAGCTCCATTTATTATCTTCCCCCATCGTATGTTCTCGCCTTCTTTTCGTAGGTTAACTGACCATATAAACATGGGCTTTTTTTTCTGGGCTTTCGAATCTGTTCTATTGATCTATGTGTCTATTTTCATGCCAGAACCATACTATTTAGATTACTACAGCTTTGAAGTGTATCTTGAAATCTGGAATAGCAATAACTCCAGCTTTGTTCTTCTTTCTCAAGGTTGCTTGGCTATTCAGGGTCTTCTGTGGTTACATACAAATTTTAGTATTGCTCTAGATTTGCAGAAAAATGCTGTTGACATTTTAGTAGGGATTGCATTGAGTCTGTAGATTGATTTGTGTAATATGGACATTTTGACAATGTTAATTCTTTCAATTCATGAGCATAAAATGCCTTATGCCTTTCCCCTTATTTGTGTAATTTGCAAATTCTTTCATCAGTGTTGTATAGTTTTTAGAGTACAGGTCTTTCACCTCCTTGGTTAAGTTTATTCCTAGGTATTTTATTCTTTTTGGTGCTGCTGTAAATGTATTTTCTTTTAATTTCTCTTTCTGCAAGTTTGTTGTTAGTGCTTAGAACTACCAATTTCTGATATTAATTTTGTATCTAATGAAGTTACTAAATTCATTTATTACTTCTGATAGTTTTTTGGTGGAGTCTTCAAAATTTTCTGTGTATGGTATCATGTCGTTTGCAAATAATGATGATTGAACTTCTTCACCAATATGGATGCCTCGTTTCTTTTTCTTGTCTGATTTCTGTGGCTAGGACTTCCAGTACTATGTTGAATAAAAGTAGCAAGAGTAGACATCATTGTTTTATTACTGACCTCAGAAGGAAAGATCTCCATTTCTCACCTTTGAGTGTGAGGTTGTCTGCAGGTATGTCGTATAGGGCCTTTATTATGTTCCCTCTAGCCCCATATTCTTGAGAGTTTTTCATTACAAATGCATGATATACCTTGTCAAATGCTTTTTCTGCATCTATTGAAATCATTTGAGTTTCTATCCTTCATTTTGTTGATGTGGTATATGAAGTTGATTGATTTGTAATTATTGACCATTCTTACATTTCAGGAATAAATAAATATATAGCCATATAATTTTTCATAGTATTCTCTTGTAATCCTTTGTATTTCTGTGGTGTAAGTTGCTACTTCTCTCTTGTTTCAGATTTTACTTACTTGGATCGTTTCTTCTTTTTTTTTCTTGATGAGTCTGGCTAAGGGTTTCTCAATTTTGTTTATCTTTTCAAAGAACTGATTTTTTTCCCTGTTCTTTCTTTAGTTTTTCTGTCATTTATTTCTGCTCTGGTCTTTATTATTTCTTTTCTTCTACTCATCTTGGGCTTTTTTGTTCTTTTTCTAGTTCCTTTCAGTATAAAGTTACATTGTTTGAGCCTTTTCTTGTTTCTTGAAGTAAGCCTGCATTGCAATATATTTCACTGTGTCCCAGACATTTTGGACCATCGTGTTTTCATTTTAATTTGTCTGTATGTACTTGGGTCACAAATTACACCTCAACAGATACAAAAATGATGAGGTCATACCGTGCATATTTCCAGATCACAATGCTATGAAACTTTAAACCAACCACAAGAAAAATTTAGGAAGCCCTCAAATATGTGGAGGTTAAGAAATCCTACTCAATAATGAAGGGGTTAACTCAGAAATTAAAGAAGAATTTAAAAAACTACGTGGAAGCAAATGAAAATGAGAACATGCAAGTCCAAATGCTTTGGGATGCAGCAAAGACAGTCCTAAGAGGAAAATACATTACAATTCAGGTTTATCTCAAGAAGCAAAAAGGGTCCCAAATATACAACCTTACATCTAAAGGAGCTAGAAAAGGAGCAGCAAATAAAGTCCAAAGTCAGCAGAGGAAGGGAAATAGTAATATTAGAGTAGAAATAAATGATATAGGATCAAAAAACACAAAACAACAACAACAACAAAACAGAACAGATCAATGAAACTAAGAGCTGGTTTTTTAAAAGAATAAACAAAATTGATAAACCCCTAACCAGACTTCTCAAAAGAGAGAATCCAAATGGATATAATCACAAATGGAAAAGGACAGATCATAACCAACACCATAGAAATAAAACAATTATAAGAGAATACTATGAAAAATTATATGCCTAGTCTCACAAAGTCCACCTATTCGTGGAAACATATGGTGCCAGGGGGAGGGGAAGAGGGGAAAGGAAAAAAAGACACAGAGAGGGAGGGAGATAAAACATAAGAGACTCTCAAAGACTAAGAAAAAACTGAGGGTGAGGAGGATGAGGGAGGGGGGAGAGGGGGTGATGGGCATTAAAAAGGGCACATGTTGGGATGAACACTGGGTATTATATGTAAACCAATTTGAAAAACTATTATAAAATTAAAAAAAAATTATATGCCGACAATCTGGAAGAAATGGACAAATTCCTAGACACTCCCACACTACCAAAACTCAAACAGGAAGAAATAGAAAATTTGAACAGGCCCATAACTAGCAAAGAAATTAAATCAGTTGTCAAAAATCTCCCAAGAGATTAGAGTCCTGGGCCAGACGGCTTCCCTGGGGGAATTCTACCAGACATTTAAAGAAGAGTTCATGCTTATTCCTTAAACTGTTCCAAAAATAGAAATGGAAGGAAAGCTACTTTGATTCCAAAAGCAGACAAAGACCCCACTAACAAGGAGAATTACAGGCCAATATCCCTGATGAACCTGGATGTAAAAATTCTCAACAAAATACTAGGAAATCAAATTCAACAGTACGTTAAAAGTATTATTCACCAGATCAAGTAGGACTTATTCCTGGATGCAGGGATAGTTCATTATTCACAAATCAATCATTACGTGATATGCAACATTAATAAAAGAAAGGATAAGGATCATACGGTCCTTTCAATAGTTGCAGAAAAAGCATTTGACAGAATACAGCAATCTTACTTGATTAAAAAAAAAAAAAAAACTTCTGGAAAGTATGATATCCCAAAGTCCCTTAAGCTAGCGTCAGTCATTTCTCTTTTGCTCCGCTGAGTGGATGAATTCTACTTCTGTGTCTCAAGTTCACTGATTTTTTTTTCTTATGATTGATCTGGTCTGCTGTTCAATGCCTCTATTGAATTTTTAGTTCAGTAATTGTATTCTTGAAACTTGTTATCTATTAGGTAGTTTATTATATTTCCTTTCTCTGTGTTTAATTTCTCACTGTTTATGATTGCTCACAGACATTATCTTTATGTCTGTGAATTGAACTATCAGGTAACTCACTTACCTGTTTCAGTAAGATCCATTTCTAGGGATTCATCTTGTTCTTTACTGGGGAATATTGTTTTGTATTTCTTCATTTTCCTTGATTCTCTGTGTTTGTTTCCGTGCATTAGATAAAATAACCACCTAAACCAGTCTTAACAGTGGTCTCATTGTAGGAGACAAAACTCATCTATTATCTTAACCCATGCTCCTGATTGTCTTTCTTTTTTTTTTTTTTTTTATTATAATAGTTTATTTTCAAATTGGTTTACATATAACACCCAGTGTTCATCCCAACATGTGCCCTTTTTAATGCCCATCACCCCCTCTCCCCCCTCCCTCATCCCCCTCACCCTCAGTTTTTTCTTAGTCTTTGAGAGTCTCTTATGTTTTATCTCCCTCCCTCTCTGTGTCTTTTTTTTCTTTCCCCTCTTCCCCTCCCCCTGGTTTTTGCTTAGTCTCACAAAGTCCACCTATTCGTGGAAACATATGGTATCTGTCTTTTTCTGACTGACTTATTTCACTTAACATAATACCCTCCAGTTCCATCCATCTGGCTACACATGGCCAGATTTCATTTTTTCTCATTGCCACGTAGTAGTCCATTGTATATAAGTACCATAACTTCTTTATCCATTCGTCAGTTGATGGGCACTTGGTCTCTTTCCATGATTTGGCTATTGTCGAAAGTGCTGCTATGAACATTGGGGTACACGTGCTCCTATGCATCAGCATTCCTGTGTCTCTTGGGTAGATTCCTAGCAGTGCTATTGCTGGGTCATAGGGTAGCTCTATTTTCATTTTTTTGAGGAACCTCCACACCGTTTTCCAGAGTGGCTGCACCAGTTTGCATTCCCACCAACAGTGTAGGAGGGTGCCTACTTCTCCACATCCTCGCCAGCATCTATAGTTTCCTGATTTGTTCATTTTAGCCACTCTGACTGGTGTGAGGTGGTATCTCAGTGTAGTTTTGATTTGTATTTCCCTGATGATGAGTGACATTGAGCATCGTTTCATGTGTCTGTTGGCCATCTGAATGTCCCCTTTGGAGAAGTGTCTATTCATATCTTCCGCCCATTTCTTCACTGGGTTGTTTGTTTTTCGGGTTTGGAGTTTGGTAAGTTCTTTATAAATTTTAGATATTAGTCCTTTATCCGATATGTCATTTGCGATGATCTTTTCCCATTCCGTTGGTTGCCTATTCGTTTTGTTGGTTGTTTCTTTTGCCGTGCAGAAGCTTTTTATCTTGATGAGGTCCCAATAGTTCATCTTTGCTTTTAATTCTCTTGCCTTTGGAGACGTGTCGAGTAAGAAATTTGTGCATCTTAGGTCAAAGAGGCTTTTTCCTGTTTTCTCCTCTAGGATTTTGACGGTTTCCTGTCTCACATTCAGATCTTTTATCCATTTAGAATTTATTTTTGTGAGTGGTGTAAGAAAGTGGTCTAGTTTCATTCTTTTGCATGTTGCTGTCCAATTCTCCCAGCACCATTTGTTAAAAAGGCTGTCTTTTTTCCATTGGATACATTTTCCCGCTTTGTCAAAGATTAGTTGGCCATATACTTGCGGGTCCATTTCTGAGTTTTCTATTCTATTCCATTGGTCTATGTGTCTGTTTTTGTGCCAATACCATACAGTCTTCTCAAAGCTAGAGCAAACAATCCTAAAATTTGTATGGAACCACAAAAGACCTCGAATAGCCAAAGTAATACTGAAGAATAAAACCAAGGTGGGAGGCATCACAATCCCAGACTTTAACCTCTACTACAAAGCGGTGGTCCTGATTGTCTTTCTAACCTTTTTTATTGTCCAAGCCATCATCTCTGTTCCTACTGGCTCCCAGTAGTTAAGGGTTGATGAGACTTGTCAGCGTCCCAAAGGGAGGATTGCAGTCAGCACCTATATGCAAGCAAGTTGGAAATGAGATCCTTAGGCAGCACCTGGGAAAGGTGCTTAAGGCACCATTTATGAAGAAATGGAAGGTGGGTGTTTTTGCCTGCTTCCTCTGCATTGGTCCCAGGAGTATAGCTGTGTATGTAGGGGTTCTCTTGAGTGTGTTAAGAATTGCTTTGTATACCACAATTCTGTAGGACTCATAAATGCAAGCCTCATTCTCTATGAGACCCTGGCATTTGAGAGGCCAGTCCCTTAGGTGCCAACCACATAAGCGAGATCACAAGCATGTACAAGCTCATTCCAGAGAGGCCTTATTGCAGGCTAGAGGGAGAAGGAAGGATACCAGATGTCTGCTGACGTCCTGGTCTTCAAGATGGCTCTAGTCCGCTTCTAGGTGCATGATAAATTAAAAGGCTGGCCCTCAGGCAGCAGCTTTTGAAGAATGTAAATAGACCCATTTCAGGGAAAGACTGGGAGATGGGCGTTTATGTCTGTATCCTCTATGGTGAGTTTGGGGGAAAGTGGTTAAAAACTGCCTCTTTGTTTTCTACAGTCCTGTGGGATTTCTGAATGGAAGCCCCATTGGCTGTCAGAATCAGGCAACTTAGGGACATGTCCCCTGGCAGCAGCCACAGAAGCTGAGGCACAGACGTGTATAGAAATTCCTTCCACGGAGATACTGGCAACTTGAGAGGGATAGTGAAAGAAGGCAGAGTTTGTGTTCACTGCCTTCCTTAGTGTTTGAGAGGATTATAGTCAGCTCCTAGAGGTGTGTAAAATTAAAAGCCTGATTCTCGGGCAATAGCTTTTTTCCAATTGAAGAATAATGGACGTAGAGTATTGTATTAGTTTCAGGTATACAACTTAATGATTTGATATTTATATACTTTAGTAATGGTCACCATAATATATCTAGTTACCATCTGTCACCATACAAACTTGTTACAATATTATCAACTATATTTCCTGTGCCGTACATTACATCACTGTGTCTTCTTTATTTTATAATTGGAATATTATACCTCTTTACCCCCTTTACCTATTTCATCCATCCTTTCTTACTTCTCCCTTTTGGCAAGCATAAGTTTTTTCTCTCTATGAGTCTGTTTTTATTTTCTTTTGTTTGTTCACACGTTTCGTTTTATAGATTCCACATATAAGTGAAATTACATAGCATTCGAATTTCTCTGTCTTATTTCCCTTAGTACGATACCTTCTAGGTCCATCCATGTTGTTGCAAGTGGGAAGATTTCATTCTTTTTTATGACTGAGTAATATTCCAATATATATATATATATATCACATCTTCTTTATTCATTTATCTATTAATGGACATTAATTTCCTTCCATATCTTGGTTATTATAAATAATGATGCAATGAACAAAGCAGTGCATATACTTTTTTGAATTGGTGTTATTGTTTTCTTCAGATGAATGCCCAGACGTAGAATTGGTGGATTGTACAGTATTTCTATTTTTAAATTTTCGAGTAAACTCCATACTGTTTTCAATTGCAGCTATCCCAATTTACATTCCCACTAACAATGTGGGAGACTTTCCTTCAATAGGTGTATACTTTTAAGATTAGGCCTTTTTTTTTTTTGGTTAAATTTATTTCTAAGTAATTTATTCTTTTAGATGAAGTTGTAAGTGGGATAGTTTTCTTAATTTCTCTTTCTGATAGTTTGTTATTAGTGTGTATAAATGCCACAGAATTTACTATATTGATTTTCTATCGGCACATTTATTTAATTCATTTATTAATTATAATAGTTTTTGGTGGAGGATTTAAGGTTTTTCTATATATTGTGTCATGTCATCAGCAAATAGGGAAAGTTTTATGTTTTCCTTTTCAATTTGGGTGACTTTTCTTAAAAAAAATTGAAATGTAGTCGACATACAACATTGTGTTATTTTCATGTGTATGTCATAGCAGTTGATACTTTTATGTATTACAACATAATCCCCACAATAAGTCTAATTACCATCTGTCACCATGGTAAGTGTATTACAGTATTATTGACTATGTACTGTAGGTTGTATATTACATTCCCATGACTTACTCATTTTATAACTGGACATGTGTATGTATTCATCCATTTCACTTCTTTCATCCAACCCTCTCCTTTTGATAATTTGTTTTCTGGATCTTTGGGTCCATTTCTGTTTTGTTTGTTCATGTGTTTTGTTTTTTAGATTGTACAGAAAAGTGAAACCGTATACTATTTGTCTTTTCTGTCTGCCTTATTTCTTAGCATAATACACTCATCTTCAATTTCTTTCCCCAACGTCTTACAGTGTCAGCATACAGATCTTTTACCTCTTTGGTTAAATATATTTCTAGGTATTTATTCTTTTTCATGCAAATATAAAAGGCATTGTTTTCTTAATTTTTATTTCTCATAGTTCCATATTAGTATATAAAAATAAAACAGATTTTTTTTAATGTTTATTTAGTTTTGAGACAGAGAGAGACAGAGCATGAGTGGGGGAGGGGCAGAGAGAGAGAGGAAGACACAGAATCTGAAGCAGGCTCCAGGCTCTGAGCTGACAGCACAGAGCCCGACGCGGGGCTCGAACTCACAGACCGCGAGATCATGACCTGAGCCGAAGTCGGACGCTCAACCGACTGAGCCACCCAGGCGCCCCAAAACAGATTTTTGTATATTGATTCTATATCCTGCTATTTGATTTGTTTATTAGTTCTAACATTTTTTGGTGGTTTTTAGGGTTTTCTATATAAAAGAGGATGTCATCTGCAAATAGTGACAGTTTTACACCTTCCAATCTGATTTGGATGCCTTTCTTTTCATTTTCTTGTCTAATGGCTGCAGCTAGGTCATCTAGTACTACACCAAAAGAAAGTGATGAGAGTGAATGTCCCTGTCTTGTTCCTGATCTTAGAGGAAAACTCTCCATTTTAACCACTGAGTTTGCTGTTAGATTTGGGTTTTTTATATATGACCTTCATTGTGTTGAGATACGCTCCTTCCAGAACCACTTCATTGTAGTTTTTATCATAAATGGGTGTTTTATTCTGTCAGATGTTTTTCAGCATCTATTGAGATCATCGAATAGTTTTTATGTTTCCTCTTGTTAATGCGACGTGTTAGATTGATTGACTTTCAAATATTAAATCATCCTTGCATCCCTGGAATGAATCCCACTTGATTGTGGTGAACGATCCTTTTAATGTATTGTTGAATTTTATTTGCTAATATTTTGTCAAGAATTTTTGCATCTAGGTTATTCAGAGATACTGGCCTATAGTTTTCTTTTTTTGTGGTGTCTTTTTTGTCTGATTTTGCTATCAGGGTAATGCTGGACTCATAGAATGAATTTGAAAGCCTTCCTTTCTCTTCTAGTTTTGGAATAATTTGAGGAGAATAGATCTTAACTCTTGTCTAAATATTTGGTAGAAATCACCTGTGAATCCATCTGGTCCTGGACTTTTTCTGTTGCAAGTTTTTTTATTACCGATTCAATTTTGTTACTAGTAGTTTGGTGTTTAAATATTCTGTCTTCCTAATTCAGCATTGGCAGATTGTATGTTTCTAGTTTATTCATTTCTTCTAGGTTGTCCAACTTGTTGGCATATAATTTTTTGTAGTAGTCTCATAATCTTTTGTATTTTTGTGGTGTTGGGTTTTAATTCTCCTCTTTCATTTCTGATTTTATGTATTTGGGTCCTTTTTTTCTTGATGACTCTGGCTAAAGGTTTGTTAATTTTGTTTATATTTTCAAAGAACCAGCTCTTGGTTTCATTGATCTTCTCTATTCTTAGTCTTTATGCCATTTATTTTTGTTCCAAACTTTATTATTTTCTTTCTTCTACTAATTTTGGGATTTGTTTATTGTTAACTGTCTGACTTCTTTAGATCTAAGATTAGATTGTTTATTTGAGATTTTTCTGGTTTCTTGATGTAAGCCTATATCACCAAATTTCCCTCGTAGGACCACTTTCACTGAGTCCCAAAGGTTTTGGATTGTTGTGTTTTCATTTTCATTAATCTCCATGTACTTTTATATTTCCTCTTTGATTTCTTTTTTTTTAATTTATTGTCAAATTGGTTTCCATCTAACACCCAATGCTCATCCCAACAAGTGCCCTCCTCTGTGCCCATCACCCACTCTCCCCCCTCCCCCCTCCCACACCATTCTCACCTCTCAGTTTGTTCTTGGTCTTTAAGAGTCTCTTACGTTTTGTCTCCCTCCCTCTCTGTGTCTTTTTTTCTTTCCCCTCTTCCCTTCCCCCGTGGTTTTCTGCTAAGTCTCTCAAAATCCATCTATGCGTGAATGTTATGTAGCTTCCATGTGTTTGTGCTTTTTCCAGTTTTTTTTTCCTTATAGTTGATTTCTAGTTTCCTACCATTGTGGTTGGAAACCACAATCTGATTTCAATCTTCTGTATAAATTTATATACAGATTTGTTTTGTGGCCTGCGTGATCTCTCCTGGAGAATGGTCCATTATACTTGGAAAAATGTGTATTTTGCTGTTTTTGGATGTATGTTCTGTATATATCTGTTAGGTCCATCCGATCTAAAATGTCATTCAATGTCATTGATGCCTTATTTATTTTCTGTCTGGATGACAGAAAATAAGTTATAAGTTGGTGCTAAAGTCCCTTACTAGTATTGTAGAACTTCATTACATCCCTTTATGTCTGTTAATAATTGCTTTATGTATTTAGGTGCTCCTATAGCGGGTACAAAAATATTTACAATCATTACATGCTCTTGTTGGATTGATTCCTATATCATTATGTAATGCCCTTCTTTGTCTCTTGGTACACTCTTTGTGTTAATGTCTATTTTATCTGATACAAATATTATTACCTCGGCATTTTTTTTGACATCTGTTTGCATGGAATATCTTTTTTAATCCCTTCACTTTCAGTCTGTATGTGTCTTAAGGACTGAAATAAATATTTTGGAGGCAGTAGATAGACGAGTTTTTTAATCTATTCAGTTACCATTTTTTTATTGGAGAAGTTAAGGCATTTACATTTAAAGTAATTATTAATAGCTATGCACTTATTTCCATTTTTTAAATTGTTTTCTGGTTGTTTTTGTAGTTATTCTCTGTTCCTTCTTCAGTTCTCTTCCCATGTGGTTTGATTGCTTTCTTCAGTGTTATGATTGGATTTTTTCCATTTATTTTTTATCTATCATAGGATTTTGATTTGAGATTATCATTGGGTTCACATATAACATCTTATGTGTTGGCCATCTATATTAAGTTGATGGTCGCTTAAGTTCAAATACATTCTAAAAGCACATAATTTTTACTCTCCTCACCACTTTTATGTACATGATGTCATATTTTACATTGTTTTATTTTGTGTTTACCTTGACTAATTTCTGTAAATATAATTGATTTTACTATTTTTGTGTTGAATAAAAGTGACAAGTTTGGGTATTCTTGTCCTGTTCCTGATCTTAGAGGAAAAGCTTTCAACTTTTAATGTTGAGTATGATGTTAGCTGTGGGTTTGTCTTATATGGTCTTTATTCCATTGAGGTACATTCCCTCTATACTCATTCTGTTGAGAGTTTTATCATAAATAGATGTTGAAATTGGTCAAATGCTTTTACTGCATTTGTTGAAATGATCATAAGATTTTTATCCTTCATTGTATTAATATAATGTATCACATTGACTTGTGAACACTGAATCATCCTTGCAACCCTGAAATAAATCCCAGTTGATTGTGGTGTATGATCCTTTTAAAGTATTGTTGAATTAAGTTTGGTAATATTTTGTAGAGGATTTTGCATCCAGGGATTTCATCAGGGATATTATCCTGTTGTTTTCTTTTTTGTCATGTTTTTGTCAGGTTTTGGTATCAGGGTAATGCTGGCCGCAAAGAATGAGGTGGAAGCATTCCTTCCTCTTCCATTTTTTGTTATAAAAAATGTAGGATAGTTATTAAGTCTTCTTTAAATGTTTAGTGGAATTCACCTGTGAAGCCATCTGGTCTGGAATTTGTTGAGGGTTTATTATTATTATTATTATTATTATTATTATTATTACCAATTCAATTTCATTACTAGTAATCAGTCTGTTCAGATTCTGATTTCTTCCCTATTCAGTCTTGGAAGAATTTATGTTTCTAGGAATTTATCCATTTCTTCTAGGTTTTCCAATATGTTTGCATATAATTGTTCATAGTAATCTCTTAAGATCATTTGTATTTCTGTGGTATCAGTTTTAACTTCTCTCTCATTTCTAATTTTTTTAATTTTTTATTTTTGGGAGAGAGCAGGGGAGGGCCAGAGAGAGAGGGAGACAGGATCTGAAGCAGGCTCTGCAGCGACAGCAGAGAGCCTGAACCATGAGGTAGATCATTACCTGAGCTAAAGTCGGATGTTTAACCAACAGAGCCACACAGGTGCTCCTCTGGTTTTACGTTTTTAAGCACTCTCCCCTTTTTTCCTTGATGAGTCTGCCCAAAGATTCATCAGTTTTGTTTATCTTTCCCAAAGAACTCCCTCTTAGTTTTATTGATCTTTTCTGTGTTTTTTTATTTCTATTTTATTTATTTCCACTCTTCTAGTTATTTCATTTCTTCTATTAACTTTGGGCTTTGTTTGTTCTTCTTTTTCTAACTTCTTTAGGTGTGGGTTAGGAATTTTTTGAGGGTGTTTTTTGTTCCCCAAGGTGGGTCTGCATCACTAAAAATGACTCTTTGAACAGCTTTTGCCATGCCCCATAGATTTGGAACATTGCATTTTCATCTTCATTTTTCTTATGGTATTTTTTAAATTTCCTCTTTGATTTTTTAATTGTCCCATTGGTTGTTTGGTAGCATGTTGTTTAGTTAGCCTCCACACATTTGAGTGTTTGCTAGGTTTATTCTTATAATTGACTTCTACTTTCATATCATTGAGGTTGGAAAAGATGTTTAATATGATCTCAACCATCGTAATTTTGTTGAGAACTGTTTTGTAGCCTAACATGGGAGAATGTCCCATACACACTTGAGAAGAATGTGTATTCTGTTCATTTGGATGGAGTGTTCTTTATATGTCTATCAAGGCCCTGTGATCACATGTATCACTTAAGATCACTGCTTCTTTAATAATTTTCCATCTAAATGTATCTAAGTGGGTGTTAAATTCCCCTATTATTGTATTTCTGTCAATTTCTCTTTTTGCAGGTGATAATATTTGTGTTGTGTATTTACATGTTTCTATTAGGCGCATAAGTATTTACAAATGTTTTATCTTGTTGGATTGATCTCATTTTCATTACATAATGTCCTCTTTGTCCCTTGTTCCAGCCTTTGTTTAAAGTCAATTTTGTCTGATATAAGTATTGCTCCTCTGGCTTTCTTTTAGTTTCCATTTGTATGAAGTATCTTTTCAATCCTTCATGTGTGTGTCTTCTATCTGTTCTTCAGACCTGAAGTGAGTCCTGTAGGCGCCATATAGATGACTCTTTTTTAATCCATTCAGCCATGCTCTTTTCTTTTGATTGGGGCACTTAGTCCATTTACATTTAAAGTAATTGGTATGTATTCGTTGCCATTAAAATTTTTTTTTGTCTGATTGTTTTTGTAATTCTTCTGTTTCTTTGTCATTTTCTCTTTTCTCTTGTGCCTTGTAGACTTTCTTTAGTGTTATGTTTGGATTATGATCTTTATTTTTTGTGTATCCCTTATAGGCTGTAAGTGTGTGGTTATCAGGAGTTTGATATATAATACCCTATGTATATAGAAGTCTATTTTAAGTTGGTGGGCAGTTAAGTTCTAACACTTTCTAACACATTCAATTTTATGTATTTGTCATATATTACATCTTTTTATTTTGTGTATCTCTTAATGACTTATTGTAGATACAGTTGATTTTACTGCTCTTGTCTTTCAGCTTTGGTACTAACGTTTTAAGTGTCGATCCACTGTCTTTAGTATATGTTTGCCTTTACCAGTGAGATGTTTTTTCTTTTCTGCTTAGAAAGTCCCTTTAATACTGCTTGCAAAACCAATTTAGTGGTAATGAACTCCTTTAGCTTGTGCTTGTCTGGGAAACCTGCTCCCCTTTAATTCCGATAACTTTGCCAGGTGGAGTATTCTTAGTTGTAAGTTTTTCCTTGCAGCACCTTGAATATGTCTTGCCACTCTTTGCTAGCCTATAAAATTTCTGATGAAAAAAATCAGCTTAAAGTTATGTGAGAGTTCCCTTATCCATAACTAATTGCTTTCTTCTTGCTGCTTTTAAGATGATCCATTTATTTATTTATTTATTTATTTATTTATTTATTTATTTATTTATTTTTATTTAAATAATTTATTTTCAAATTGGTTTCCATATAACACCCAGTGTTCATCCCAACAGGTGCCCTCTTCAATGCCTGTCACCCACTCTCCCCCCTCCCATACCCCCCTCACCCTCAGTTTGTTCTCAGTCTTTGAGAGTCTCTTATGTTTTGTCTCCCTCCCTCTCTGTCTTTTTTTCTTTTCCCCTCTTCCCCTCCCACATGGTTTTTGCTAAGTCTCTGAAAATCTCTTTAATTTTTGACCTTAGTTATAATGTGTCTGTGTGGCTCTCTTTGGGTTTATTTTGTCGGGTCTCTCTGTGCTTCCCGAATCTGGATATCTCTTTCCTTACCAAGGTTAGGGAAATTTTCAGCTATTATTTTTGTAAATACATTTTCTGCTTCTCTTTCTCAGACCCATATAAGGCTAACATTATATGCTTGATGTTGTCTCAGAGATCCCTTAAATTATCTTCATTTTAAAATTTTCTTTCTCATTTTGCTATTCGCTTTGAGTTATTTCTATGACTCTGTCTTCCAGATCAATGATCTATTTTTCTTTATCATCTAGTCTACTGTTTATTCCCTCTAGTATTTTCCATTTCTTTAATGTATTCTTCAGTGCTGATTGGTTTATTTTCTTTGAAAAATTTTATTTAAATTCCAGTTAGTTAACATACAGTGTAATATTAGTTTCCAGTGTAGAATTCAGTGATTCAACAGTTCCATACATCACCCTGTGCTTATCACAACAAGTGCCCTCCTCAGTTCCCATCTCCAATTTAACCCATCCCCCCCCCAACTGGCCCATTTCCTCTCTGGTAACCATCAATTTGTTCTCCACAATCAAGAGTCTGTCTCTTGGTTTTCCTTTCCCTCAAACCCCTGCATGTTCGTTTGTTTTGCTTCTTAAATTCCTCATATGAGTGAAAGCATATGGTATTTGTCTTTCTCTGACTGACTTATCTCACTTAGTATAATATTCTCTAGCTCAATCCACAACATTGCAAGTGTCAATATTTCATTTTTTATGGTTTGGTAATATTCCATTGTGTGTGTATACACATATACCATATATATATATACCTATATCTACCATATACATATATATATACACATACCACACGCACACACTCCCTACATCTTCTCCATCTATTAGTTGATGGACATTTGTGGTATTTCCATAATTTAGCCACTGTAGATAATGTTGCTCTAAACATTGGGGTGCATGTATCCCTTCAAATTAGTATTTTTGTATCATTTGAATAAATACCTCGTAGTGCAATTGCTAGATAATAGAGTAGTTCTGTTTTTAACTTTATGAGGAAAAGCCATACTGTTTTCCAGAGTGGCTGCACCAGTTTGCATTCCCATGATTGGTGCTCTTTTTTTTATACTTTCTCTTTGTTCAAGTTTTTACTGTGTTCATCCATTCTTCTAAATCCAGGAAGCATATTTATGACCATTATGACCATCTGAAGTCTTTATCAGGTAGATTGCTTATCTCTGTCTCATTTAGTTCTTTTCTGAGGTTCTATCTTGTTCTTTTATTTGGGATATTTTCCTGTTTCTTCATTTTGCCTGAACCTCTCTATTTATTCTTTTTATTAGGTAGCTCAGCTATGTCTCCCTCCTGAAGGAGTCACATAGTGTAGATGTCCCGTGGGACCCAGAAATGCAATTTCCCCCTGGCTATGAGAGCCAAGCAATGTTAGGGGTGTTTCCGGTGTGTGCTGCATATACTCTCCTGTTGTGGGGCTGCAACTCCTTCATGATCATTGGTGGGTGGGGTGGCCTCAGGCCTAGCTGGCTGCCATGTCTGATTGCATCCGTTGTGGCACATTTGTGGGTGGAGATGGTCCCCAACAATAGCTGCTTTTGGAACTTTGGTGGGTGGAGGTGTCAACCTGTTGATTCTGAGGCCCAGCTGGGGTGCATCGGTGTGTGGGGCTCTCAGGAGGGCATACTTCCTGGCATTAACAGTCTAGAGAAAGGACTCCCAAATGGTGACCACCAGCATAGGAATCAGCATAGCAGAATTAGATAGCAAAAATGATCGCTGTCAATATCTCAATCCCTGGTGTTAGGTCCTGCTTCCTGTTGTGTCTCTGGCAGGAATTTGAAGGTTAATGACTCTCCTCTACCTACGGTCTACACACTCCTTGATTTGGTGTTTCTGCCCTGGTTTCTGGGTTGACTGAGTGTGTGCACAGGCCCTTTAAGAGTGGCTTTTCCTAGGGTGCCTGGGTGGCTCAGTCGGTTAAGCGTCCGACTTCAGCTCAGGTCATGATCTCATGGTCTGTGAGTTCGAGCCCCGCGTCGGGCTCTGTGCTGACAGCTCAGAGCCTGGAGCCTGCTTCGGATTCTGTGTCTCCCTCTCTCTCTGCCCCTCCCCTGCTCACGCTCTGTCTCTATGTCTCTCAAAAATAAATAAATGTTAAAAAAATTTTTGGAAAAAAAAAGTGGCTTTTCCTTTCCCTACAGTTCTGTAGTTTTCCTGGACATATTCCCCATTCATTTTCAAAGCCATGTGTTTTGGAAGTCTCATTCCTCCTGTGCAGGACCTAAGGGCTAAGGTGCATAATGTGGAGCTTGAATTTTTTGCTCCACAGGGAAAAGTTGTGTACCTTTGAGAGTCTCCCCGACCATGGACCTCCAAGCCTAGGGTGTTTCTCAGCTTCCCTTCACCTTGGTGAGACCATCTTTCTGCCTCTTCTACCTCAGTGCTGTCCCTTACAGTGGGGGTTCTGTTCATCCAGTTTATCAGATCCCTTCAGAGGAAATTATTCCATATGTAGTTGTGGACGTACTGTGTCAATGGAAGGACGTGAGAACGTTATCTTTCTATACTACCATCTTGAACCTCCTGCTCTCAGCAGCAAGTTTTAAATAGATCCCATTCAGGAGAAGACTAGTAGGTGTCCTTTTCCTGCCCCCTCTGTGCTGATCCTGGTGTGACAACTTCAGTGAGTGTACCTGTGCTCATTAATAATTGCCTTTGTTTGCTATATCCTTATAGGACTTGTGGACACAAATCCCACTGGCTTTCAGAGCTAGGTGTTTTGAGGGCTAGTTCCTCAGATGGGAGTCTTAAAAGTTGGGGTTGTAAATGTGGCATCCAAAGTCTTCTTTCCAAGAAAAGCTTGTATTTGGAGATTACCTCCCGATCGTATGGGAGGGAATCTCTGTGCAATGGGTAGGCACCACTTGTGGTGAGAGTGTGCCTAAATCCTTCCTACTCAATTCGATGTGGGGGCTTTTAGTTACTCCAGTGCATAAGACTTGCTCCACTCATTTCAGGGTTTCTTTCAGAGGGAATTGTTCCATGTGTCACTGTTCAGTATGTCTGTGGGAGGAGGGGAGTTAAGGAGCCTTCCATGTTGCCAACTTTAAAGCTGCTTTGATGCTTTCTAAATTGTGTTTCTGAGGGTTTTTATTCCCTTAGGATGGGGAGAATTGAGGAATGGCTGGATTATATGGGCAGGAGTCCTCAGTGAGGAAAATATTTACAATAAAAAGAAAACTTTGGGGGGGGGCTAAGTTTTGAGAGGAGAAATATGAATTCAAGATAACAGAAATGGGCTTGACTCTGGATGTGGTCGGTAGGGATGTGCCTTTGGGGTGGGAGGGGAGAAGGATGGCAGAACTACACAGTGAGTGCTATTCAAGGCAATTGAGGAAACACATTTCTGATGTGATGTGTTTTCTTGGCAAATGTGGAGGTACTACTGATTGTGAGAAAAAGGGAGGTGGCTCAGAAAGGAACATGAAAAAGAACTGAAGATGCTGTATGATGACTGGGAAGGTGGGTAGAATTTAATATGGAATCCCACCCAATATGCTTTTTATTTCTGACATGCGTTGGGCCTTTGTGGTGAATATTAGAAACTATTATTATTCTTGTGATATCTATTAAGTGCAGTGTGTGAGGAACCAAGCTAAGCATTTAAATGAAAATTTTTATTCAATCTTCTGAACAGTCTTTGAAGTAGTAGTGTTTATACTTGCTAACCTATAAAATGAGGATAATAAATAGTGAAATCAAGATGGAGTTGAAATCAAGGTTGCCTTGATTTGCCACCTATAATACTGGTGGTGGTCACTGGGCAATTAAGACTCTGGAGTTTCAAGAGATTAAGAATGAGCAGCAAGATTATTTTATAAAATTATTAGAGATAGTAAATGGGATAATATGGGTAAAAGAGCCAAATACTTTGAGTGCTTGATTTTTTTTTACACCATTTTAGAATATGGACTGTTGAATGAAAAATTTGATTCAAAGTCATTGAGATCTGAGTTTGTGTTCTCTCTCCCCTCAGGGAGATGGGACCTTGCACCACAGATGTGAGAATCTCTGTTACTTCTGTTACCTGGAAAAGGGTGACATAGCTTGGTATTTTAAAAAAATCAGTAAAAACAGTGGTCTGGAGTCCAACAAGGGCATTCGCTTTCAAACACACGGTGGAGACCTAAGGAACTACTCCCACACAAGCTGCGGTTCACATGCTGCAGCTGTGACTCCTAGGTCTGTATTGAAATATTCGAGATTCTGCCTGCCTCTCATTTATTTTGTGACTTTGGGGTTTGAGGAGGCCAATGGACTTTTCCAAAGTAGAACTAAACAGTGGTCTGCATCTCAGAGAGAATGCTACACCAGGTTGGCTAAGCGTATCAATGATGGAGCAATTCTTGGAATCTTTTTTGCATAAAAAATTCCTACTAGTACAATAAACAGTTGCAAGGGCCACAGTAAAATGACAATTCAGCAGGTAACAGGGACCTGGGGAGTTACCTTTGGCATGAGATTCAAATGTATTTTTGCGAACTTTGATGAATGAAGCTACTTGTCCCCTAGGAGAAGCAGACCGGATACCACTGCTCTTCTGCAGGTGTGTTGAGAGGTCATATCCCCAGGAGAAAATCAAAGGAGATTTGAGCACAGTCTCCTATGTGCCCCAGGTGTTACTCATAGATGCTTCCCCAAAAGGATCTGGGGAAGGCGAAAGCTGGAAATCCTAAAAACTCCCTGACCCAAAAGAAACACACATCACCTTACCATTGTGGCTGAAATACTGCTCATATTTATTAAAAAAGTAGAACATAATGCATCTGTAGGGATCCAGTTCCACAGTTCTCAAAACACTAGCTGTAAATCACCCTTAGGTTAGTCATTCCCTTGGGTGGAAGCAAAAGTGCTTTAATGAAATGGCCCCAGAAAGAATAAAACATTGTACCATATTATGAAGAATACAGCTAAAAAAGGAGCAGAAGCTCGGAAATGAAGCAAGAGCTGCCATTCCGTCCAGTCCAGAGTGTAGACTTCTCCCTTTGAGCATCAGCTTGCTCCTCAGGTGACACAAGTCCATCCTCCCAACCAGCTGCCAGAACAAGAAGAATATGGTTTCCCCCAAAGGCAGTGGAAGGGAAATCTGACAGTTTAATTGCCATTTCCAATGGAAAGGACAACATGAAGCACTAAAGTGTGTGGGGTGGTCTATGGGGAGATTTCTTGATGAGGAGCCTGCAGGTTCCATCTGGAACAGCTCAGAAAGAAGACTTGTAGATTTGGAGGTCCATCAGAAAACAAAAGATGGTCACTCAGCTACCTTCTGAATAACACAACTGAGACTAGATCAAATGCTACTAAAGGGCTCAGACGTTAGATCTAGTGGAAACTCTTTTTGCTTGTACTGTCTTTTTAAAGCCTCCTTTCCAAAGAGGGTGAAGAGCTCTGGTCATGTACAAAACAGGATGCATTGACATGTGGACTCATGTGCAAACATTCCTCCCCAGGCTGGAGAGTCCTGGGAGGTGGAAAGTGCTTGGAATGCCTAGGACCAAGTCCAGTATTTTCACCATAGGCATCTCTGCCACAAGCATTTTCACTGCGTAACTCATTGGCCAGAGGCAATTTGGCCATAAAACATTTAAAAAAAAAAGGGACCTTAAAAAGGACACAATGAACAAATAATAATTTTTCATAGTACATTGAGAGGTATCAATTTTCCCAATACTGAGATCCATATTTGTAACTGAGCTTTGTAGTACATGATGGAAGCCTTCTAGATAATTGTAATGCTTTTCTGAGTTATTTTAACTGATGAATTACCATTTCTGCATTTTAATATGGTATAGGATCTGACCTTACAGTCTCATTTCACACTTTTAATTAGTTTTGTTACCGTATTTTTCTATCAAGTAGATATATGTAGTTAACCACCATGTGTACTGGTCATTGTATCGACCATCAGGAGGGCTAAAATTCATGTAATATAAAATTGGGAAGTCCGTCAATGGAGAAATGAAACCAAATTATTAACTGGTTATTTTATCTCTGACAGCAATATTATTTTACAGCTAATGAGTTACGTGGCAAAAATATTGCAGTGAAAATACCTACGGCAAGATTCTGCAGAACTTCCTGGAACAAGTTCTTTGGATTCCTGGATGGGAAACTTGATTCCAATAGGTAAGGGGGTGCCTTTGCAGAACATACGTTAATATTGTTCTGGGTCAACCCAGCTCAAAATCAGAGCAGCTGGAAGGAGTTAATGAACAAGCAGTGTTAGCATTCAGCAGTGGCTGAGATAGTGGTCAGACTTCTAACTCAGGACCATGGTTTGATAAAACATGGCCAGTCCATGAAGGCAATTCCCCTTTAAAGTGACCTATAGGTATCCTCTTTAGGTCTGGGTAAGTGATGTTAGAAATCAGGTATAATGCGTCTTGTTCAATTATCTGCTCCTTACCCCCACCCCCTACCCCAACCTGTTATGACTTCATATTAAGGCTTGTGATGTCTCAGCTGGGAGGAAATGCTGGCTGGAGTAGGGGCACTATGCACACGTTTATTTGGAGGCATCCTTGGGTGCTTTGCAAGGCTGCCATCCCCCTTCCAAAAATGTAGCAAATAAGACATCAGAAGTTTCCACAACTTGCTGCAGATCCCTCCTCAAAACTAATGGTTGTCCCAGAGCTCCGAGCTGACATCATATTGCTTCTCTTCTGAAATGAGGCTGAATCCCTTGATTCTTGTACACCTAGAGATTCTAAAATGTTCTTTCCACAGTAAGTACACTTTCCGGGGTGTTTCTGAAAGCTGAGGACAGGCCCCAGGCAAGCACATGACACTCCAGGATCCTGCTGGCTCTGGACTTGCAAGTACCAGGCCTGTAGCAAGGCAGGGAGGGGAAGGAGCGCAGCAACCAAAGAAATAGCAAGACTTGCCCCCTAAAGCAACTAGGCTCTACCAAATTCATACTTAAAATATCATCTACAAGACTTTTTGACCTATGTGCACAGACAAACCTGCCCTCACTTTACATTCCCCGGTAAGAGGCAACACGCTCCAGCAGGGCAAGGCCACTACTCAGTCTCTGCTACCCCCGCAGGTAGGTGGCACCTGGTGGCTCCTGCCCCAGGGCATTAATGTGTGGGATGGCACCTGCTGCAGCTGCTAACTTCTCGCTGAGCTTCTGGTTCACCAGCTCCAGGTGGCGACCATTCTTCCGGGCCTGCCTCAACGACCTCTTGACCTTCTTCACCCGATCCCTAAGCTGCTTGTTCCGCTTCTCAAGGGTGGCCACCTTCTGCTGCAGTTTCTTGACATGGTCCTCCTCCTCAAACAGGGCCTTCTGCACTGATGAACACATGAGCTGGGAAAGGAAACGCCATGGAAGAGGCAGGTAAGTTTCATATAACCTCCCTAGGACAATTTTCCTTGCTGTCAAGTACCCAGCAACACCAAGCCTGATGTGGCCAACAGCCCCAACCCCAGGATGAGGACAACCTTCAAAGCCCCTTCTTGGTCTCACCCTGGGAACACTGACCCTAACAGTAAATATAAAGCCCCTCTTTTGCTTTCTGTATTTGGGTACCTTCAACAGTTTTTAAAAGCACTGGTGTGGGTTGTCTTTTTAAATGCTTACCAACTTGTATACTATTGATTCCCTGAGGGGACTTGTGACTTTGCACATTGTGCTCTGATTCAGCATTGTTGCCTGTTCAATTCTAACCTGGATTTAAAACATTTTCCAATAATGTCAACTTTTGAAGACCATCCAGAGAGGGCTTTCAGGGCATTTCTGTTAAGAGGGCATTGCCTGCACTAACCATCAGATACCCCCAACTCTGGAAATTGTTCTGGTCATGGCAGGATGGGCTAGAAGTAGGGCACACTTTAAAAAAATTTATTTTTGAGACAGAGCGCATGAGCCAGGGAGAGGCAGAAAGAGGGGAAGACATAGACTCCAAAGCAGCTCTGAACTGTCAGCACAGAGCCTGGCCCAGGGCTTGAACTCACAAAGAGCCAAAGTTGGAAGCTTACAAAGTGCTGAAACAAGGTGGTTCAGTCAGTTAAAACTGAGTTTTTGTTTCTTACCCAAGTTCTTTTTTTTTTTTTTAACAGAAAAGATACTCTAAATTTTGTTACTCTAATCAAAAAGAAAGAGCTCTAATAAATCAATAAAATATCAAAACCCTAAACAGAAAAATACAAAAAGTGGGGCACCTGATTGGCTCAATTGGTAGAGCATGTGACTCTTGCTCTCAGGGTTGTGGGTTCAAGCCCCATGTAAATGTAGAGATTATTTAATCTTTAAAATACACAAAGAATATGGGTAGTTCACTGGAAAGGAAATATAAATGAGATACATGCAAATTAGAACTATAATGAATTGCTATTTTTCAGATTGGTAAAATCAAAGTATTTGGAGAAATAGGCACTCGTGTACTGTGAGTATAAAACTATAAAAAGTGATTTGGAAAGATCTATCAAAATGAAAACTGTATATACCCTGTGACCTAGTTGTTTTGGAACTTCATCTCATAGAAAAGCTCCCCCCTGTGTAAACACATATATACGAGAATTAATACTGTCTTAAGACATCCCTCATTTTTGTCCCCTCATCCAACAACAAAAATTGAGCATCTATCCCTAAACATTAGTGCCTTGAGAGAGCTATGGGATCCAGCATACTATGCCAAGCGGCCAAGGAGAAGTATTGGCCACCCATGTATCAGGTAACAGGCAGAAAGACCTCATTCCTACCTAGGGACCCTGCCATGATCCATGAGACAGTTCCAGCCTTTTTCACTCAGAGGACCTCAATATATTTCTCTCAAGAAGACGTAAATAGGGCCAATAGGCACATGAAAAGGTGCTAGACAGCATGAAACATTGGAAAAATGAAAATCCAAACCACAATCAGATATCATCTCCTACCTATGAAAATGGCTATTATCAAAAAGACAAGAGATAGGGCACCAGTTCAAGATGGTGACAAAAGAAGATCCTGAACTCCTCTCATCCATGGACACACCAAATATACAGCCACCTAAAGAACACTTTCTTCTGAAAGAAATCCAAAAACGAGTTGAGTGACTCCTACGTATTATACAAACAAGCAAAAAATCCACATTGAAATATGTAGGAGAGGCTGATACGCTTGTCATCAACCCTAACCCCAGTGCCACACCCACAATTGGGAGGGAACTCACAACTCTGAGCTTCTCCTTGAGAAACAAAGTGTTTGAACCCCCTATCTGGCACTCCAACTTTTAAGATGTACCTGAGAGATGAGCCCCTACAATAGATAGCTTTGAAAGCCACCAGGGCTTGTGTCCATGACTCACAGCCTATACAAAACTAAAATCATTCTTAAGGGTCTCATGGCTACCACCCTCCCCAGGGCGTACTGCAGAAGCTACAGACCAAAAAGCACCCAATCCTTCTTTGAAAGAGACCTATTTTCTTATCTTAAAGTTTTGGCCTAATAAGCAGTCTTCTAATTTAACACACAACTAAAGGCCTAGTGATAAGACTCTCCAAAGAAAGTGGAGGCCAGTGGGAGTCATCTTCATACTCTACCTCTGTCCCAGGTGGCCAGGGTCTCCAAGAAAAGAGCTGGCATACTCATCTGGCACCCTGGCTTTTGTGTCGACACACAGGCCCTATCCCTTGAGAGCAGTTATATTCTTTGGTTCATCATGACTGCAACAACCAAAGAACACTTTTTAACTGCCTATCACCACACAGCTCAGCACAGAGCGAGCAGACAAAAATGCCCATCTCCTCCCTGAAAGAGATCTATCTGCAAACTTTAAAAGTTGATACCTGAAGGTCTGGTTTCCAACTGATATGAATCCAGATGTTGACTGACATCCTCGCCTTTGAGATGCTGAAAGGTCTTGGCGTAGCCTCTACTACTAAGAATAAAGTAGGCTGCTTGGACAGTCACAAACGCTGAGAGCCAACCAAGAGCTAATCCAGAAGGGAATAATATGGTTTATCTCCTACATGAGGCCATTCCTTCAAGACTGGGAGACTTGGCTATTTTATCTAACGCATAGAAACTAGTACAGAGAATAGATCAATATGAAGAAAAAGAGGAATATGTGCCAAACAAAAGAACAAGATAAACCCCCAGAAAAAGACCTTAGTGAAATGGAGGTAAGTGATTTACCTGAAAATGTGTTCAAAATAACAGTGATAAAGATGTCCACTGAGTTCAGGAGAATAACACATGAACCAAATAAGAATTTCAACAAAAAAGGAAATATTAGAAAGTACCTAATAGAAATGACAGAGCTGAAGAATATAACTGAACAGAAAAATACTACAGAGGAGTTAAACAGCATACTTAAAGAAACAGGAAAAGGATCCATGAACTCAAAGGGCAGTGGAACTTATCTGATGAGAACAGCAGAAAGATTGAAAAAGAGGAAAGATAGCTTAAGGAACTTATAGGACAACATCAAGCAGACCAACATTCACATTATGGGGTCCCAACAGAGGAAGAGAGAAAGAGGAAAAGAACATACTTAAAAAATAATGGCTGAAAACTTCCCTAACCTGGGGAACGAAACAGGTGTGCAGATCCAGAAAACACAGAATATTAAATAAGATGAGCCCAAAAAGATTAGCACTGAGATAAAGCATCAAATTTAAAGACAAGGAGAAAATCTTAAAAACAGCAAAAACAAAAACAAAACGTTATTATGTATAATGGACTCCCCCGAAACACTGGACTATCAGCAGGTTTTTCAGCAGAAATTTTGCAAGCCCATAGAGACTTGCATGATATATACAGACATCCCTTGTTTTGCTGTGCGTTACAAATACTGCATTTTCTACCAGTTGAAGATTTGTGGCAATTTGCTATACAAGCCTCTTGGTGCCATTTTTCCAACATTTGTTCACTTTGTGTCTCTGTGTCACATTTTGGTAATTCTTGAAATATTTTAAACATTTTCATTATTGTATGTCATGGCAATCAGTGGTTTCTAAAATTACTCTTGTTCTGGGGTGCCATCAACCCATAAGAAAGTGAACTTAAAAGTATGTGTTCTGACTGGGAATGGCCAGTTGGTGGAGCATTCTCTTTCCCTCACCTTGGGCCTCCCTACTCCCTGAGACACGTCAATAGTGCAATTAGGCCAATTATAACCCTTTAATGGCCTGTAACTGTTCAAGAGATATGTGAACATATCTCTCAGTTTATATCAAAAGCTAGAAATAAGCAAAATCTGAGACAAGCTTCAAGCAAATCTCTTACACCAGTTAACTGAGTTTTGAATGCAAAGTAGAAGTTCATGAAAGAAATTAAAGGTGCTACTCCAGTGAACACACAAATGATAAAGTAAAACAGCCTTATGGCCGATGTGGAGAAAGTTTTACTGGTCTAGAGAGAAGATCAAACCAGCCATAGGATTAAGCCAAAGCCTCACCCAGAAAAAGGTCCTAACTCTCTTTAATTCTTTGAAGGCTGAGAGAGATGAGGAAGCTACAGAAGCAAAGTGTGAAACTAGCAAAAGTTGGTTCGTGAGGTTTAAGGAAGACGCCATCTTCATCACATCAAAGCACAAGGTGAAGGTGAAGCAGCAAGTTCAGATGTAGAAGCTGTAGCAAGTTATCCAGAAGATCCACCTAAGATAACTAATGAAGGTGGCAATACTAAACGCATTTTCAATGTAGATGAAACAGCACTCTATTGGAAGAAGATGCCATCTAGGACTTTAATACCTAAAGAGGAGAAGTTAATACCTAGCTTCAAAACTTCAAAGTACTGGCTGATTCTTTTGTTAAAGGCTAATGCGGCTAGTGACCTTAAGTTGAAGACAATGCCCATTTACCATTCTGAAAATCTTAGGGCCCTTAGTCATTATGCTAAATCTACTGTGTTCTACAAATAGAACTAAAAAGCAGGATGAACACACATTTATTTACAACATGATTTACTGAATATTTTAAGCCCACTGTAGAGACCTGCTCAGAAGAAAATGATTTCTTTCAAAATATTATTGCTTGCTGACAATACAACTGGTCATCCCAGAGCTCTGATGGAGATGTACGATAAGATTAATGTTTTCTGCCTGCTAACACAACCTGCATTCTGCAGTCCAGGGATCAAGGAGTCATTTTTTTAAAGTTTACTTGTTTGAGAGAGAGGGACAGAATCCCAAGCAGGGATTCTGCTGTTGACAGCAAAGAGCCCAATGATGAGCTAAATCTCACAAACCTTGAGATCATGACTTGAGCTGAAATCAAGAGTCAGACACTTAACCAACTGAGCCACACAGGTGCCCCTCAAGAAGTCATTTTATATTTCAAGCTAACGTCTAAAAAATACACTTTATAAAGCTTTTGCTGCCACAGATAGTGATTTTTCCAATGAATCTGGGCAAAATAAATGGAAAACCTTCAGGAAAGGATTCACAATTCTAGATGCCATCAAGAACATTCATGATTCATGGGAAGAGGTCAAAACGTCAACATAAACAGGAGTTTGGAAAAAGCTTATTCCAACCCTCGTGGGCGACTTTTAAGGGTTCAAAACTTCAGTGGAAGAAGCAACTGAAGATAAGGTGGAAGTAGAACCAGAATTAGAAGTGGAGCCTGAATATGGGTCTAAATTGCTGCAATCTCATGATAAAACTTGAAGAGATGAGGAGTTGCTTCTTGTGGATGAGCAAGCAAAGTGGTTTCTTGAGATGGAATCTAATCCTGGTAAAGATGCTGTGAAGACTGCTGAAATGACAACAAAGGATTTAGAATGTGACATGAACTTAGTTGATAAAGCAGCAGAGCAGGATTTGAGAGATTGACTCAACTTGGAAAAAGAAGTTCTACCATGGGTGGAATACTATCAAACAACATCACATGCTACAGAACAATCTTTCATGAAAGAAAGAGTCAATCACTCTGGCAAACTTCATTGTTGTCTTAAAGTAATTTCCCCAGTCACCTCTACCTTTGCAACCATTACCCTGTCAGTCAGCTGCCATCAACGGTTACCACTCAGTGAAAGCTAAGATGATGCTTAGCAATTTTTAGGTAAGTATTATAAAATTAATATATGCACACTGTTTTTAAGATATAAGACTATGTGTCCATCAACAGATGAATAGATAAAGAAGTTGTGGTATATATATACAATGGAATACTACACAGCAATGAGAAAGAATGAAATCTGGCCATGTGTGGCAACATGGATGGAACTGGAGGATATTATGCTGAGTGAAATAAGTCAGGCAGAGAAAGACAGATGCCATATGTTCCACGCATGGGTAGGCTTTGGAAGACCTAACAGAAAGCCAGGGGGGAGGGGAAGAGGGAAGGAAGGGGGAAAAAAGCCACAGAGAGGAAGGAAGACATGACATAAGAGACTCTGAAACACTAAGAACAAACTGAGGGGGGAGAGTGGGTGATGGGCACAGAAGAGGGCACTTGTTGGCTTGAACACTGAGTGTTGTTTGGAAACCAATTTGACAATAAATTATTAAAAAAAATAAGATATAATACTATTGTGCACTTAACAGACCACAGTATAATGTAAACACAACTTTTATATGCACTAGGAAACCAAAAAATTCATTTTACCTGCTTTACTGCAATATTCATTTTATTGTGGTGGTTTGGAACTGAACCCACAATATCTCAGAGGTAGGGTGGCAGATACAAAGAGCAGAAAGAAAAAAGCCTGCCAACCAAGAATACCCTACCCCAGCAAAATTGTCCTTAAGAATTGAAAGTTTTCCAGACAAGTAAAAGCAAGAAGAGTTAATCACCACTAGACCCACCTTTCAAGCAATATGAAAGGTTGTTTTTCAAGCTGAAAAAGAAGAGTAACAATATATGAAAGTATACATCTCCATGATAAAGGTAAATATTTATGCGAGTTCAAAATGATGTCATACAGGCAGTGGGTTAATCACTTATAAAGCCAGTATAAAGGTTAAAAAACAAAAGCAGTAAAAATAACTATATGTGTATTTGCTAATGTATAATATGTAATAATATGTAAATTGTGATATCAAAAACAAAATGGAGGTGGAAAGATAAAGTGTAGAGCTTCTGAATATTTTAAAAAATAAGTTATGATTTTAAAACAGACTGTTATAAGTTGTCTTATATAAACTTAATGGTAACTACAAAGCAAAAACCTATAGTATATACATAAGATAAAGGTCTCTAAGCACATCATTACAGAAAATTATCAAATAACAAGAGAGCAAGAGAAAAAGAAACGAATAGAGGAATTGTAAAACCACTAGCAAACAATGAACAAAATGGCAATTAGTACATAAAATGGTCCACATGTTCTAATCAAAACACAAAGAGTGGTTTAATGGATAAAATACATCACCCATCTATATGCTGCCTACGAAAGACTCACTTCGGCTTTAAGAACATACAGACTGAGGGTGAAAAGATGGAAAGATATCTATGCTAGTGAATTTCCTTTAGTTAAAGGAAATCTGGGGTAACTACACTGTTATCAGAAAAAAGAGAGTTTCGGGTAAAAGCTATAATAACCATAGATCATGATATAAAGATAAAGGAATCAATTAGCCAAAAGGATAAAACATTTGCAAATATTTAGGTACCCTATACAGGAGCACCTAAATTTATATAGGAAATATTAACAGAACTAAAGGCAGAAATAGACAGTAATACAATAATAGGGGACTTTACTATCCCCTCATCAAAAATGAAGATATTATGCAGACAGAAAACAAGGAAATTGGTACTTAAACTACTTGTGAAACCCGATGGACCTAACAGATATACAGAGACAATTTCATACAGAAACAGAATACACATTCTTCTGAAATGTACATGGAACATCATTCTCCCTCATCAATCCTATATTAGGCATCACATCATACATCTTGATAAAAGACTGAAATCCAACCAAAGTGGCATTAATTACAAGAAGAAAATTGGAAAATTCACAAATATGTTAAACATGCTCCTGACCAATAGGTCAAACAAGTAATCCAAACAAAAAACCACAAACAAGCAAAACGCCAAAACTTACAGAAATGCAGCAAAATCTGAGACACAAGAAACCTCCAATCAACAACCTAACTTTACACCTCCAGGAACTAGGAAAGGAGATACAGTGAAAGGAAGGAATAATAAAGATCAGACCAGAAATAGAGAATAAAAAGGCTACAGAAAATATGAGTGAAACTAAGAAGTGATTTTCTGAAAAGATAAATATGCCAGAAATCAAAGAGATCTTACAACTGTTACCATAGAAGTGCAAAGGTTTTAAGAGACTACTATGATCAATTATATACCAAAATTGGGCAATGACAAGAAATGGATAAATTCCTAAAAACATAAAACCTACCAAGAATGAATTATGAAGGAATAAGGAAAAAAAAAGATTACTAGCAAGGAGATTAAATCAATGATCCATAATCAAAAAACCTGCCAAATAATGCCCAGAACCAGATGACTTCACTGGTGAATTCTACCAACATTTAAAGAAATATTAATACCACTCCTTGTGCAAAACTTCCAAACTCATTTTATAAGGCAATTATCCTGATACCAAAATCTGACAAAGACACTACAGAAAACAAATTATTACCAAAAGAAATTCAATAATACATTCATAAGATCATACACCACAATTAAATAGGATTTATTTCAAGGATGCAAGTATGGTTCAACATTTGTAATTCCATTAATGTGATATATCATGTTAGTAAAATGAAGGGTAAAAATCATACGATCATCTCTATCAATGCAGAACAATCAGTTGACAAAATTTAACATCACTTCATGATAAAAACTCTCAGGGGCACCCGGGTGGCTCAGTTGGTTAAGCGGCCGACTTCAGCTCAGGTCCTGATCTCACGGTCTGTGAGTTCAAACCCCGCGTCGGGCTCTGTGCTGAAGGCTCAGAGCCTGGAGCCTGCTTCGGATTGTGTCTCTCTCCCTCTCTCTCTTCCCTTCCCTTGTTCACACTCTGTCTCTATGTCTCTCAAATATAAATTTAAAAAATAACCATTAAAAAAAAAAACTCTCAGAGTGTTGTAGAGGGAATGTACCTCAACGTAATAAAGGCCATATATGAAATACCCACAGCTAACATCATACTCAGTGGTGAAACGCTAAAAGTTTTTCCCCTAAAAACAAGAACAAAATAGGAATTCCAAGTCTCACCAGTTTTAAGTTGTAGCTACAGCAATTAGGCAAGAAAAAAAAAAGGCATTCAAACTGGAAGAGAAGTAAAACTGTCTTTAGTTGCAGATGACAGGATATTACATATAGAAAACCCTAAAATTCCACAAAAAACCTATTAAAATACACAAATTCAGCAAAATTGAAGACAAAAATATATAAAAATCACTATATAAAATACACTAATAATAGTGTATACACTAATAATTTCAGAAATTTAAAAACCCATGTACGACTGCATCAAAGGGTATATAAAACCTAGGAATAAATTTAGCCAAAGAGGTTTAAGACCTATACACTGAAAACTTTAAGATTCAATCCAATCCCTATCTAAATTCCAATGGAATTTTTCACAGAAAAAGAAAAACCATAAAGTTTTTACGTAACCACAAAAGACCCTGAATAACCAAAGCAATTTTGAGCAACGAAGATGAGACAACACACTTCTACTTTCAAACTATATCACAAAGCTCTAGTAATCAAATAGTATGATACTAGCATAAAAACAGATATATAGATCAACAGAATAGAGTCTAGAAACAAACCCATGCACATACAATCAATTAGTTTATAACAAGGGAGGCAAAAATATATGAGGGAGAAAAGATAGTTTCTTCAACAAACGATGCTGGAAAACTAGACCCCTATCTTATGCTATACAGAAAAAATTAATTCAAAATGAATTAAATGCAAGACCTGAAAATATAAAACTCCTAAAAGAACACATAAAAGATAAGCTCCTAGACACTGGTCTTGGAAATGAATTTTTGGATTTAACACCAAAACAAAAAAGCAACAAAACCAAAGCTAAACAAGTGGGACTCTGTCAAACTAAAAAGCATCTGTACAGCAAAGGAACCATGAACAAAATGAAAAACACAACGCAGGGTAAACTGGGAAGATGGTGGAGTTGGAGGATCCTGAACTCCATCTGTCCCAGAGACACAATGAGACAACTACATGTACTGCAACTCTCCTTGAAAACAACCCAAAGACTAGAGGAGCAGGTCCTTCCACAGCTAAGGGTAGAGATAAGACCACACTGAAAGGGGTAAGAAGGGGTAGAAGTGCAATCAGGAGCCAAACCTCTGGTGCAACCAACCACAAAAGTGAGGGATATCACAAACATATCCCAAAGAGAGAGGATCATAACCCCACACAGGGCACCACTCTCTGCCCTAGGGACTCATACTAGGAAAACAAATCCCCATAATTCCTGGCACTGAAAATCAGTATTTCTTAATTCCAGAAGACACTAAGAGTGATAGGAAACGGAGTTCCCACCCTAAAAGAGCCAGCATTCCAAATAACTGTCCAAACACGGTTTGAAACGCACCTAGGATACATGTGAAAGAGATCTGTTGACTAATTTTAGGACAAGTGCCAGAAAGGCAGCAATCTGCAAGAGACTTCGCTAAGAACAAAAGTGCTGACAGGTAACATTTTTCTTGCCCTCCCTCAGGCTAGATAATACTTGGAGAGTATTAGCAGTGGCTGTCACATCTACCTTGCTAGCACTGCATACCTCACCCTGGCAGGCAGTCCTCCCAAGTGACTCCCACCCTACCACACCCAGCAAGCAGCCCAGGAAGGGAATGACACCTCTCCGAAATGACTCCTGACCTAGGGTAGGGGGTAGCTAACCCCGCACACCAGTTCACCCATAGATCCTGCAGGCAAGCCTTTCATTGGCTGTCCAGGGAACAAGCGCTACTCATCAGCGCACCCACAGTTGTCCTAGTGGTAAGTGCAGACACCCAGGCTGAGTGCCAACCTTGCCTACTTGCCAGCCCAGCCTCTATACTGGTCACATAGGGAGCAAGATCTACACATCAGTAGCATGTGCAGTGGGTCATTGGAGCCGAGCTGAGGGCCACCTCCACTTACCAGCATGCTCACATCAATCATGGCTCAGCCATAAGAAGGCATACAAAGCCCACACACAGGACACTCCTGGAGCACCTAGTTCTAGTGACCAGAGGGGATTAAACTACAGGACACTACACGATCCCATCTACATAAAGCCACTACTTTCAAAACTTGGAGATGTAGTTGGTCTACCTAATAGATAGAAACAAGCACAGAGAATTAGACAAAATGAGGAGACAGAGGTATGTATCTCGAATGAAAAAAAAAAGCAATATGGTTGGTAAAGAGTTCAAAGTAATGGTCATAAAGCACTGGACTTGAAGGAAAAATAGATAAAGTCTGTGAGAACTTTAACTGAAATCAAAAATACACTAGAGGGAATAAACAGATTACAGAATGCAGAAGAATGAATCAACTAGCTGCAAGACAGAGTAATGGAAAGTAACCAAACTGAACAGCCAAAAGATAAAAGTATGTTAAAGAAGAGGTGAAAATGGCAGCAGAGTGAGAGGACCCTAAGGTCACCTTGTCCCACAAATAGAACTGGATAACTATCACAACTTAAACAGTTATCAACCTGAAGATGGTCAGAACAAACTCCACCAGTAATGGTAGAAGAGACCACATTGAAGAAGGTAGATGTGTGGAGACGTGGTTTGGGAGAAAAACATCATAGTCAGTGAGGTCATGGAGAAGAGTGAAAGACAGATGAGTACACAGGGGAGTGCATAGGGGGAAACAAATGCTTGTAGCAACTGGCTTAGAAAGTGAGAGAGGCCAAACTTCATGACTTATGGCAATCAGTGGGCTTGGCTTGGAGAGAGCCCAGAGGGCATTGGTACTGCTCTTGGAAAGAAGGCCGGGCAGACGGCCCTTGACATACAGCATGGAAATAGTGATCTGAAGAGTGCCTGGGGCACACAGTGGGGAAGTTATTTGTTCATGTCAGAGCATGTCCCAGAGAGACAGTGTTCATGGGAGACCCCCTTCAGGCACAGAGGAACTGGCAGGTGCAATTTTCCCCTCCCGCCCTTCTAAACAACCACAGGATCACCTGCAGGAACCAGTGCAGAACAGATACTGGCCGCTTATCTCGCTTACACCAACTCTCCGCTCCTCCTTGCTCTAGTGGAAGTACCCTTCCCAGTCATGATCGCTTTAGTCCCAGCGTGGCAATCCCCATCCCCCAGACGACCAGCCCAAACACTTACCCACACTGTCTCACCTGACCCAGGAGTTTTGCAGGGTCTCAGTTCTGACATGAGTGATGATAGGTCTCATTTCACAAGCAGACCAGAACACACCTAGTTCACATTCCGGCCAGGGACCAACCCCTCCCTACAATAGGCAAAGAGACCCTCTGCAAATGACTGGCCTGAAAGATAAAAGGGCCAGAGCTAAACAGCAGAGTGCATGCAGCACACATTGGAGACACTACCTGAAGTTCCAGGCCCTGGGGGACAGGGGATATGGTAGGGCACTATAGGATTTCTTCCTCATGAAGCTATTACCCTCAGGGACAGGAAACATAGTTGACTTTCCTAACAAAGAAGCAGGCACAGCGACATAGACAAAATGAGAAGACAGAGGAAAGTGTCCCAAATGAAAGAAGAGGACAAGCCCATGGCAAGAGACCTAAGTGAAACAGATATGTTACATGCCTGATTGAGAATTTAAACTAATGATCATAAAGATACTGCCTGGGCTTAAGAAAAGAGTGGAAGGCATCACTGGGACCCTTCACATAGAGATAAGGATTAACATAGCAGAGAAAGAGAGCTTAATAAACAAAATGAGGAACATGCTTGATGGAATGAATGGCAGGCTGGAAGAAGCAGAGAAATAAATTAATGACCTCTAAGAATAATGGAAAGTAATCAAGCTGAATAAAAGAGAGAAAAAAAGAATTATGCAAAATGAGAATACTTAAGGAAATCAATGACTGACTCCATCAAATGTATTATCATTTGTATTATAGGAGTCCCTGAAGAAGAAGAAGAGAGAGAAAAGGAGACAGAGAGTTTATTTGAAGAAATAACAGCTAAACACTTACCTAATCTGGGAAAGGAAACAGATATTTAAATCCAGGATACAAACAGAATCCCTAACAAAATCAACAAAAGGAGATCCACACCAAAACATACTGTAATTAAAATGCCAAAAAAGAGTGGTAAAAAATATTAAAAGCACGAAAAGACAGTAATATACAAGGGAAAGCCTATAAGGCTAGCAAGGGATTTTGCAGTAGAAACTTTCAAAGCAAAAGGAAGTGGCACAATATATTCAGAGTGCTGAATGGGCAAAATCTATAGCCAAGAACGCTCTTTCCAGCAAGACTATCACTCAGAATAGAAGGAGAGATAGAGTTTCTAAAACAAAACTAAAGGAGTTCATGACCATTAAATCAGTCTTGCAAGAAATACTAAAGGGGACTCTGAGTGGAAAGGAAAAACAAAAACAGAAAAAATGAGTATTTTTGTAAAAAATCAATCAAGGAACTCACAAAATAAAAGTATGACACCATATACCAAAAATGTGGAAAGGAGAGGGATAGGTTCAAACTTAAACAATCTGAATATAGACTGGTATATACAAAATATGTTGTATAAAATCTAATGGCTGTGGCGCTGGGTGACTCAGTCAGTTAAGCATCTGACTTTGGCTCAGGCCATGATCTCACAGTTTGCGGTTTGAGCCCCATGTTAAGCTCTGTGCAAACAGCTCAGAGCCTGAAGCCTGCTTCAGATTCTGTGTCTTCCACTCTCTCTGTTCCTCCCCTGCTCACACTCTATTTCTCTCTCTCTCTCTCTCTCTCAAAGGTGAAAAAAATTTATATAAAAATATAAAGAACTAACGGCAAATACAAATCAAAAACTACTAATAAATATGCAAAGAATAAAGAAAAATGCAAATATATCACTAAAGATAACAAGCAAACCAGGAAAGGGAGAAAGAAAGGATCAGAGGAAATCCTCAGAAACAATCACAAAACAAGTAATAAAATGGCCATAAATACATATCTATCAATAATTACTTCGAATGTAAAAGGACTAAATGCTCCAATCAAAAGACATAGGTTGACAGAATAGATAAAAAATAAAAGACCATCTTGGGTTGCCTGTGTGGTTCAGTTGTTAAGTGTTCAACACTTTATTTCTCCTCAGGTCATGATCTCACAGTCATGAGATCAAGCCCCATATGGGGCTCCACACTGAGATGGAGCTTGCTTAAGATTTTCTCTCCTCCTGGCACAAAAACAGACAGTCAGATCAATGGAACAGAATAGAGAACCCAGAAATGGACCCACAAACGTATGACCAACTAATCTTTGACAAGGCAGGAAAGAATATCCAACGGAATAAAGACAGTCTCTTCAGCAAGTGGTGCCGGGAAAACTGGACAGCGACATGCAGAAAAATGAACCTGGACCACTTTCTTACACCATACACAAAAATAAATTCAAAATGGATGAAAGACCTAAACATAAGCCATCAAAATCCTCAAGAAGAAAGCAGGCAAAAACCTTTTTGACCCTGGCTGGAGCAACTTCTTACTCAACACGTCTCCAGAGTAAAGGAAAACAAAAGCAAAAGTGAACTATTGGGACCTCATCAAAATAAAAACTTCTGCACAGTGAAAGAAACAATCAGCAAAAGTAAAAGGCAACTGACAGAATGGGAGAAGATATTTACAAACGACATATCAGATAAAGGGTTAGCATCCAAAATCTATAAAGAACTTCTCAAACTCAACATCCAAAATACAAATAACCCAGTGAAGAGACACTTCTCCAAAGAAGACATCCAGATGGCCAACCGACATAAAAAAATGCTCAACATCACTCAACATCAGGAAATACAAATCAAAACCACAAGGAGATACCACCACATGCCTGTCAGAATGGCTAACATTAACAACTCAGGCAACAACAGATGTTGGCGAGGATATGGAAAGAGGATCTCTTTTGCACTGCTGGTGGGAATGCAAAGAGTGTTTTCCAGAGTGGTGCAGCCAGTCTGGAAAACAGTATGGAGGTTCCTCAAAAAATTAAAAATAGAACTACCCTATGACCCAGCAGTTGCACTACTAGGTATCTATCCAAGGGGTACAGGTGTGCTGTTTCAAAGGGGCACGTGCACCCCAATGTTTATAGCAGCACTATCAATAATAGCCAAAGTATGGAAAGAGCCCCTATGTCCATCGATGAATGAATGATAAAGAATATGTGGTATATATATACAATGGAGTATTACTTGGAAATCAAAAAGAATAAAATCTTGCCATTTGCAACTATGTGGATGGAACTGGAGGGTATTATGCTAAGCGAAATTAGAGAAAGACAAATATATGGCTTCACTCATATGAGGACTTTAAGACACAGGACAGATTAACGTAAGTGAAGGGAAGCAAAAATAAAAACAGGGAGGGGGACAAAACAAAACAGGGAGGGGGACTCTTAAATATGGAGAACAGAGTTACTGGAGGGGTTGTGGGAGGGGGGATGGGCTAATGCATAAGGGGCATTAAGGAATCTACTCCTGAAATCGTTGCACTATATGCTAACTAACTTGGGTAAATTAAAACAATAAAAAAGTATAATGTTCAGTTAAAAACATGACTCTCATACTGATATAGAAAAAACACATCAAATATTTTACTGAACCCATTAACTAATGAAAGAATTAGTAGATGGTTAAAGAGAAAACATTTTGAAGAACTCGCTCATTGTACTTATTTTGAAAAAAAAAAGTAACTGTTAGAACAATAGTTAGATATAAAACTTGTACTACAGAGAATTTTAAAAAATAAATGAAAAAACAACTTTTGTGGTATCTTTTCTTCTAAATAGAAATTTACAAGTTATCCTGTAAATTCAGTTTATTTAAATGTTAAAACACCAATCAATTACACTTAAAATTTCAAAAAAGAAAAAAAAAGATTTTCTCTCTTCCTCTCCCTCTGCTCTTCTCCCAGTCATGCTTGCTCTCTTGCTCTAAATAAATATTAAAAACTAAATTTAAAATTTAAAAATAAATAAAAGATCCATCTATATGCTGACTATAAGCACTATAAGCAACTCATTTCAGACCTAAAGACACCTGCAGATCGAAAGTGAGGGAATGGAGAAAATATTAAAAAAAAAAAAAGAACCACACAAAAAAGTTAGGGAATGGAGAAAATCTATTATGCAAATGGATGTCAAAGCCAGAGGAGCAATACTGCATCAGACAAAATAGACTTTAAAACAAAGACTATAACAAGAAACAAAGAAGGATACTATATAATAATAAAGGGGACAATCCAATAAGAAGATACAATTGTAAACAGTCATACACCCAACACAGAAGCACCCAAATACATAAAACAGTTAATAACAAGCATAAAGGAACTAATTAGTAAGATACAATAATATTAGAGGGCCTTAACAGCCCACCTATATGAATAGATCATCTAAACAGAAAATCAGTCAGGACACAATGGCTTTGAATGACACACTGGACCAGACGGGCTTAACAGATATATTTAGAACATTCCATCCTAAAACAGAATATATATTTTATTCAAGTGCACATGGAATATTCTCCAGTGTGTAATATAATCACATATTAGCCCACAAAACAACCCTCAACAAATTCAAGAAGATTGAAATCATACCATGCATCTTTTTTTAACACAATGTTATGAAACAAGCCAACCACAAGAAAAACTCTGGAAAGGCCACAAATAAATGCTATATTCATTAAACAATGAATAAATCAGCCAGTAAATAATAGAAGAAATAAAAAATACATGGAAACAAATGAAAACCAAAACAAAATGGTTCAAACCTTTGAGATGCAGGAAAAGTAGTGCAAAGAGGGAAGTTTATAGCAATACAAGCCTACCTCAAGAAACAAGAAAAATCTCAAACAACCTAAACTTAAACCTAAAGGAGCCAGAGAAAGAACAACAAAGCCTAAAGCAAACAGAAGGACGGAAATCATAAAGATTAGAGCAAAAATAAATGAGATAGAAACTTAAAACAACAACAACAGAAAAGATCAATAAAACCAGGAGAGAGTTCTTTGAAAAATCAATAAAACTGATAAACCTTTAGCCAGACTTAGCAGGAAAAAAAGATAAAGGACTCAAATAAATACAATTACAAAAGAGAGAGGGGAAATAACAATAACACCACAGAAATACAAATGGTTATAAGAGAATATTATGAAAAAACATACGCCAACATATTGGACAACCTAGAACAAATGGATAAATTCCTAGAAACATAATTTATCCAAAACTGAAACAGAAAGAAATATAAAGTTTGAACAGACTGATAACCAGCAAAGAAATTCAATCAGTAATCAAAAAACTTCCAACAAAAGTCTAGAGCCAGATGGCTTCACAGGCAAATTCCACCAAATATTTCAAGAAAAGTTAGTATCTATTATACTTCTCAAACTATTCCAAATAGAAATGGAAGTAAAACTTCCAAATTCCTTCTTTGAGGCCAGCATTACCCAGATACAAAAACCAGATAAAGACTCCATTAAAAAAGATAACTACAGGCCAGTATCTCTGATGAACACAGATCCAAAAATCCTCAACTAGCAAACTGAATACAATGCATTAATAAAAACAGCAAAACTAAAAGGCAACCTACAGAATAGGAGAAGATATTTGCAAATGACATATCCGATAAAGGATTAGTATCCAAAAAATATAAAGAACTGATACAATTTAACACCTCAAAATGAGTAATTCAATTAAAAATGTGCAAGAGACATGAACAGACATTTCTCCAAAGAAGGCATCCAGATGGCCAGCAGACACGTGAAAAAATGCTCATCATCACTTATTAGGGAAATGCAAATCAAAACGACAATGAGATATCACCTCACACCTGTCAGAATGGCTAAAATTAACAACACAGGAAACAACAGGTGTTGGTGAGAATGTGGAAAAAGGAACCCTCTTGCACCATTGGTGAGAATGTAAACTGGTGTGGCCACTGTAAAAAACAGTACGGAAGCTCCTCAAAATGTTGAAAATAGAACTACCTTATGATCCAGTAATCAGGCTACTGGGTATTTACCCAAAGAATACAAGAACGCTGGGGCACCTGGGTGGCTCAGTCTGTTGAGCATCCAACTTCAGTTCAGGTCATGATCTCACAGTTTATAAGTTCGAGTCCTGCATCGGGCTCACTGCTGTCATTGCGAGCCTGCTTCGGATCTTCTGTCCACCTTTTTCTCTACCCCTCCTCCACTTGCACTTTCTCTCTCTCAAAAATAAACATTAACAAAAAGAATATAAGAACACTAATTCAAAGGAGTATGTGGACCCCTGTATTTATAGCAGTATTGTTTGCAGAAGCCAAGATTTGGAAGCAGCTCATGTGTCCATCGATTGATTAATGAATAAAGTAGATGTGTGATATATACGTGTACAATTGAATATTATTCATCCATAAAAAGGAACGAAATCTTGCCATTTGTAACAACATGGATGGAGCTAGAGAGTATTATGCTAAGTGAAATAAGTCAGTTAGAGAAAGACATATACCATATGATTTTACTCATGTAGAATTTAAGAAAAGAAACAAGCAAAAGGAAGAAAAAGAGTCAAACAAAGAAACAGACTCTTAACTATTGAGAACAAACTTATGATTACCAGAGGGAAGGTGGGCGGGGGAGGAATGTGTTAAACAGGTGATGTGGAACAAGGAGTGTACTTCTAATGATAAGCACCAGAAGTTGAATCACTATATTGTAAACAAGAAACTAACATTACACTGTATGCTAACTTGAATTAAAATAAAAGCTTAAAAGAATATTAAAAATGAGGATAGGTTAAAGAGACCTCTTGTGACATTGGCAAGCATAATAACATTCCCATTCTAAGGGTCCCACGAGGAGAACAGATAGAAAAAGGAGCAGAAAACTTATTTGAAGAAATAATAGCTACAAAATTTCCTAATCTGGGGTAGGAAACAGACATCCAGGTCTAGGAAACACAGACTGCTCCTAATAAGATGAACTCAGTGAGGTCCGCACCAAGACACATAATAATTAAAATGACAAAGATTAAATATAAAGAGAGAAACTTAAAAGCAAGAAGAAAAAAAAAGTAACATACAAGACAAACTCCTTGAAGCTATCATGTGATTTATCAGCAAAAACTTTGCAGACCAGAAGGGAATGGCACAATATATTCAATGAAAGCCAAAAACCTACAGCAAAGAATATTCTACCTGACAAGTTTATTTAAGTGTGGGGTGGGGTGGGGTGGAGAACACCATAACTAGGAAAAAGTTATGAAATGAAAATATTTCACAGGTAAAAGCAAACATATAGTGAAAATAATAGATTAATCACTTATAAAGGCAGTATGAAGGTTAACACGCAAACCTATTAATGAAATGAAATCTACAAAAATTAGTCAAGGGCTACAGAAAGTAAAAAGATGTGAAGTGTGAAATATACATAAAATATGGAGAGGGCAGTAAAAATTGAGTGCTTTTAGAATGGGTTCAAACTTTAGTGACCTGCAACTTAAGTTTGCTATACGCAAAGATGTTATATATGAACTCCATGGTAACCATAAACAAAAACCTGTGATACACACACACACACACATACACACACACAAATAAATAAATAAAGGGAAAGGAATCCAAGCATAACTCTAAAGAAAACCATCAACCCACAAAGCAAAAGAGCAAAAGAAAAAGAAACAGAAGTATTAAAAAAAAAAAAAAACAGAAAACAATAACAAAATGACAATAAGTATATACCTATCAACAATTACTTTAAATGTTGGGGGACCTGGGTGGCTCAGTCTGTTAAGCATCCAACTTCGGCTTCGGTCATGATCTCAGGGTTTGTGAATTTGAGCCCCATGTCAGGCTCTGTGCTGTCAGCTTCGGATTCTGTGTCTCCCTTTCTCTATGCCCCTCACTTGCTCACACTCTCTCTCTCAAAAATAAACATTAAAAAATAATAATTACTTTAAATGTAAATGAACTAAATGCTCCAATCGAGACATATGTGACCAAATGGATTTTTAAAAAAACAATAAAAACAAAACATTTATATGCTGCCTACATGAAACTAACTTCACCTAACGACACATACAGATTCAAAGTAAAAGGATGAAAAAAATACTTCATGTAAATAGAAGCATAAAAAGAGAGGGATAGCAATATTTATATTGGAAAAAAAAGATTTTAAAACAAAAACCAAAGACAGAAAAGGTCATTACATAATGATAAAGAAATCAGTCCAACAAGAGGATATAACCATTGTAAATATCTAAGGGCCCAATGTTGGAGCACCTAAATATATAAAGCAAATAATAACACACATGAAGGGAGAAACTGATAGTAATACAATAATAGAATACTTTAACACCCCACTTATATCAATGGATAGATCGTCCAGGCAGAATATCGGTAAGAAATCAGTGATTTTGAATGACACATTCAACCAGATGGACTTAACACATCTATTGAGAATTTTCTATCCCCAAACGACTGAAACACATTATTTCAAATGCACATGGAAGATTCTTCAGAATAGATCACAGAGTAGGGTCACAAAACAAGTCTCAATAAATTTAAGACGACTGAAATCATATCAAACATTTTTTCTGACCATGATATGATGAAATTAGAAATCAATTATGTAAGAAAAAACTGGAGAAAACCATGAACACATTGAGGCTAAACAGCATGTTACTAAACCATCAGTGGGTCATTAAGAAAAATTATAGATGAAATCAAGAAACAGCTAGAGACAAAATGAAAACCAATGGCCCCAAATCTTTGGGATATAGCAAAAACAGTTCTAGGAATAAAGTTTATAAGGATACAAGCCTTTTCTTGCAAAAGACAAGAAAAATCTCAAAAAATCTAACCCTACACCTAAATGAGCCAGAAAAAGAAAATAGAACAGAGCCAAAGTTAGTGGAAGGGAGAAAATAGTAAAGATTAGACTAGAAAAAAATGCAAGAGACTAAAAATAAAATAGAAAATATCAGTGAGACTAAGAGCTGGTTCTGTGCAAAGACAAACTTGATAAACCCTTAGCCAGACTAATCAAGGAAAAAAAAAAGAGTGGACTCAAAATCAGAAATGAAAAAGCAGTTATGAATTAATATCATAGAAATACAAAGGATTCTAAGAGATTAGTATAAAAAGTATATGCCAACAAACTAGACAACTTAGAAAAAATGGATAAATTCCAAGCATAGAAATAGAAAATCTGAACTAATTACTAGAAACAAAATTCAATGGGTAATCGAAAAATTTCCAACGAATTCCAGGCCAGATGGCGTCATACGTGAATTCTAGCAACACTTAAAGGATAGTTAATACGTATCCTTTGCAAACTGTTTCAGAAAGTAGAAGAGACAAAAAAACTTCCAAATACATTCCATGAAGCCAGTGTTACCCTGATACCCAAACAAGGTACTTGACACTACAAAAAAAAGTTACAGACCAATATGCCTGATGTATGTTGATGCAAAAATTCCTCAACAAAATATTAGCAAACCACATTCAACAGTACCTTAAAAGGATCATTCACTATAATCAAGTGAGATTTATTTCAAGGATGTAAAGATGGTTCAATAAATCCAAATCAACCAATATGACAGATCACATTAACAAAATGCAGGATTAAAACCATATGATCATTTCAATACATGCAGAAAAAGTGTTTGACAAAACTCAACAGCTCTTTTAAAAAAAAAAAAACTCTCAAGAAAATAGGTATAGAAAAAACATACCTCAACACAGTATGGGCTATATGTGACACACGTGTAACTAACATCAAACTTAATGGTGAAAGCTGAAAGTTTCCCCCCTAAGATCGAGATCAAAGATATCCACTCACGACACAGTACTGGAACTTTAATTCAACATAATACTGGAAGTCCTAACCATAGCAGTCAGACAAGAAAAACAAAAGGTAGCCAAATTGGTAAAGAAGTAAAGTATCACTATTTACAAATGACATGATTCTATAGAGAGAGAACCTTAAAATTCCCCTAAAACCTATTAGATCTTATAAGTCAGTAAAGTTGCAGGATACAAAATCAATACACAGAAATTTGTAGTGTTCTGGTACACTAATAATGAAATAGCATAAAGGGAAATAAATCCCATTTACAAATGCATCAAAGAAAATAAAATACTTGAAATTAATTTAACCAATTAGGAGAAGGACCTTCATTCTGAAAACTATGACCGTGATAAAAAAGCTACACCAGTCAACCCTACTTTGGGACTGAGGGACCAATTCCCCTGCTTCCTGGAGGGCTGCTGGTTGACAACCTTCTACTGAGTCTCTCCAGAAACTGCCCCTGCCTTAAAAGAGCCACCGCACCTGAGGTCACACCTCCGTCCTGGGCATCCACATCCAATGACTGGTTGACACAAGGGTATGAAGGCCAAGACCCACAGCCCAATTTGGAACATGTCTGCGGGAACTCTGCCTCAGAGCAGCCTGGGCACTGCAGTGTGGTGTCGTCTGCCCGATCTTCCTCTTCCCTCTCCTTCCTGCCCCTTCCCCAGAAGCAACCTAAAAAAATCTTCTCTAAAAACCTTCCTACATACTCCTCTCAGCTCCGAATCTGCTTGCCAGGGAGCCCAGCCTGCAATATTTAGTGTCATCTTGTGTGCAGTGGGATGGTCGCAGTACCCGACCCATAGGGTTGTTTTAAGGATTTAGTGAAGAACCATACCCCATGCTATGGTTTAAATGTTTGTATCCTCTCCAAAATTCATATATTGAAATCCTAATGCCCGATGTGGTAGGTAGTACTGACAGGTGGGGCCTTTGGGGGTGATTAGGTCTTGGGGGCAGGACCCCATGAATGGGATTGAGGTCCTTAAAAAAGTGGCCTGAGAACTCCTTCGCCCCTTCTGCCTCATGAAGATATGACGAGCGTATGACTCAGAAGAGGCTCCTCACCTGACCATGCTGGCATCTGGAACTCCGATTTCAGCCTCTAGAACTGAGAGAGATACACTGCTGTTGTTTACAAGCCCCCAGTCTGTGGGATTTTGTTACAGCATTCTCAACAGACTAAGACCCCCTCATTCACGAGATGTTAGCCATTATTAAGAGAGAGTTCGATCTCTTAAAATCCTTAACCTCTGTGACTGGACCCAGGCTACATCTCCAATCTTTTTCATCCTTCTGTTCGGACACTTTATGCCCAAAGCAACCTGGCTCCTGGCTGTCTTGTGTGCTGTTTTCTCATCTCTGAGCCTCTGCCTTGTTCTTCTTTCCTCCTGGAGGGCTGGTCTTGATCCTATGATGTTCTGCAGGTCCGCCTCCATAATACTTTCCACAAGGCCTCCAATCATACGTAACGTCTGCATAGCACTCTGGGGGTAGTCACACAGCACACACCAAATACCACATGGCACGGGCAGCACACTCACTGCCCTTGTCATATCACAGACTCCTGAAGGTCTACTTCACATTCGCTTTTGTAGCCTTCTTGCGCTGGTCATTTTAGGCATATACTGAAAAATCTGAATCACATTAAGTGTTCTAAAAATACCTGTCATTTACTCAAGAGCTTTGGACCCCTGGGGCTGCCACTTCAATGGGGGCGGGGGAGAGGGGAGAAAGAACCACACATGCAACAGTGCCCTCTTCTGGCCAAAATGAGCCCCTCAAAGAGAAAAGAAGGTAGGCATAGGTGATGTTTGAGAACTCATTATTTATATTGCATACGACAAGATATTAACTGTATAACCTACTGAGGGCTTCCTATGAGTTTCCTTATGCTAGACCAAGCACTTTCTAGGTATAGTGAATTCTACAATTCCTAGAATAGGATCAAAGAGTCCAAGCAAATTCTATTAAAATGAAAGTACTGGGTTTTAACATGTTTGTTCAAATTTTGGAAGGACAGAATCCAATATTGTGTTGGAATATAACATCAAAGAGAAAGTTAAGTTCTATTTTATGACATTCTTCAAAAGCTGCATTTTAAAATAAATAAAAGCAAACATAGTAGGATGCAACAAGATCTGTACTCTTAGTTACCACTTCTAAGACATCAACATTCTCCAAGGAGCCAAGAGAGTTCCCTACTCTAGGAAGGCAGACCAAGAAGAAGATGACTTTGACGATGGCCTGAAGAAACCAGGTGTTCCAGGGGGAACAGTCATCTGGAAGTGTATCTGTGTTGGCAGAGTGAGGGACAGGGGTAGTTAAGATGGGATGGACAGGGTGACTGGAGTTCCTTAGTGAATATGTCAGTCTTGATCCCCAAAACCTCTCCCCGATCTGGATAGGATCTGAGTTAGAGAAAGACACAGAAGGACTCTTAGTAACTTGTCCAATGTCACCAATCCAAGTTGTGACCCAGGACCCCTTCCCAGGAAGAAAGTCTTTCTCTGTATAAAGTGGGCTATACCTGCAAGTAGAGAGACTCTCAACCCTAAGAACAGAGACTAATCCTATAAAATAAGAAGGCCCTTGTCAACACTATCTCAAGGAAGTTACATGAATCCTGCCCATCACCTATTAAGGAAGCAAGAACTTCTACACAAGGTCTATGCTTTCAAATATATGTGTTCTTTTAAGAAACCATCCTTTCTCTGGAATGCTTTCCAAATGAAATTAATCTCTCTAGAAACCTCTTTTAAAATATATATATATATATATATATATATATATACACACACATACATGTGTACATATATATACATACATGTGTGTGTATATATATATACACACACATAAAGATGACACATCATTTGTTCATTTAGTTTTCTGGTAGTTTTCAGTAAGCGAAGGAGGGGGAAGGAACAAGTCAAGCTGAAATAGGTATTCCCACATTTTCTTTGAAGAAGAACCAAAGATAAACAAGTGATCCTATAACATTACCCCAAAACAACAGACTCCTAATCACTGGTACTGATTGGCTGGAGAGGAGAAAGCCCTTGCCCAGCAGATGTATGAATACCCCCAGCATTAGCCTGTGTCCATGGCTGTTGTTCTCTGGAAAGTTCTAGATGATCAATGGGGTGCCTGCTTTAAGGTGGGTGGGCAGATTGTTGTTGGGGAGCCTCCTCTTTTATTCTAAGCAAGACAAAAAATAGGCTAGGTTATCTCTTCTTTAACACCTTTTGAAATATAAAAACAACACTTGTTTATTACAGAAAAACTTTTTTAAATTATGAGACCAAAAAAAAAAAGACAATTAAAATCATCGTTCTATTGTAAAGAAATAGCCACTGTTGAAATTTTAATATAGTTCTAACTAGGATCATTTTTATAAGTATAGATAAATATTTAAACATAGTTGGGACCATGCCATCTTAGACTTAGATCAAGCCATTGGGATCATGCCATCAGTTCTAATTATTTTTTTTCCCTTTAGCATTTATCTTAACTATTTTCTGGGCATGCATGTGTACATTCCCATTAAGGATTTCAATGGGAGTTTGGGGAGGGTGAGTCAGGTGGTTGTGCCTAGCTATCATGAACTGTAAGACTGATCACTAGTTGTTAATCCTCCTATATCCTCAGGACCACAGGCCAACAGGGAAGAAGGCCAAGATGGGCCCCTTTGTATCCGTGAGGTTGAGTGATCATAGTGTGTGGTCTTTTGGGTGGCCACCTGTCTCCAATGACAGGAAAAGCCAGGAGAGTTTCTCACCTATGCCTAAGACCTTCCTATGTGTTCTCTGCTTTCCCTAGGAATCTCAGGTGCTTTGGGGAAGTTTCACAAGAATATGGAAGATTAAGGAACTAGATCCGTGTTAGCATACAGACTGACCACACAGAATCACCAGAGAGGATCCATATACCATCAACTCACTCCTAAATGACTTCTAAAATTATTCCTAAACAGTTTCAGCTTCTGTATAGGCCCTCATTCCAGCAAGAAGCATTTATTATACCATGCCTGGCATTATATGGTAAAAAGTTTTCCTCAATTATTCTGCAATATACCAATAAACTCTGTATCTGGCTAATACAAGAGTATATTAAAAATTACTATTTCATGGCAGTAGGCATACCAAATACTGAGAGGATTCTTGCCTTCCACAGCTGCTTTCAATTTAAATAACCACCTATAAAGACAAGACAAAGTGTACTTTCTGAAATGTTAAAAATGAGGAAAGGCAAGTCCAAAAGAAACAACACAGAGACCGACAGCTTTCCTTTTTAACACTTTGTTCCTCTTCTTGTGATTCAAAAAAAGAGAGAAGAAGAAAAAAAGGAGAGGATTAAAATCTAGAACAGGGGGTCAACAAAATATGGCTGGTGGACCAAATTAGGCCCACTGCCTACTTTCGTGAATAAAGTTTTATTGGAAGAGAGCCACATTCATTTGTTTACGTATTGTCTGTGGGTACTTCTGTGCCACAGTGGCAGAGCTGAGTGGTTGCAGCACGGACTGTAGGGTCCAAAAAACCTAAAATATTTACTATCTGGCCCTTTGCAGGAAAAATTCCCAAGGCTTACTCTTCAGAGTGTCCCGAGGCAAATGGAGATGCAAAAGCAACAACTGACAACTGGATGGGTTGCTGGCTGGGGACAACCAAAGAATGAAAGGAGAGCAAAAGGACGGGGAAACACCCGGTATCCAAGTCCCCCAAGATCCTCACTGCTTGTACCTCACCCTTGTCACCCGACTTTCAAAGCACTGATTTGTGATCACTACTCTGAGCTATCAGGTCATAGCCCAGGCTCTCAACTATCCCTGTCAAGGATCCTTTTCACTCCATCTACTGGACTGCTGCCAATTTCAAACCTCCAAGTGGAAATTAACAAAACAGCTCTTTCGGAAAAGACTAGCCAACCGTTTCCAAAATGCTTCCCTGGCAACAATGCAAAGAGAAGCTCTCTAGAACCTACAAATGTTCACTGCCCAGGTACGTTCACTCTCAGTATGGTCATCAGGGGATCAGTCAGTCATGCTATATGTCCATCAGTTCCAGAAGTTTACGTTGCACCATGTTTTCTGACCCAGTCAAGGGCAGAAGTAGGGATTCCTTCATTCTCTGTGTGAGTCAGGAATTCTTTGGGGGGTCAATGGTAAGCCTTCTGGGTATCCAAGGTCTCCTTGCCCCTTGTCTTTGTTCCCTCATTGTTTTAAACCCACGAGGACAGAGATGTGTGAGCGAGTGGGCAGCGGTGCCAAGCGCATGCAGAATGGTTTCCTGAATGATTCAGCACTAACAGGCTGGATGATCCCCAGAGCTACCGAAAAACTCCCAAGCCACGGAAATGACAACAGGGCAGTTCTTCTGAGGACTCTCTGGAGAAAAACCTGAGATTCCTATGACTGTATTTGACTTGGCATCTGGTTCTTTGCTCCACCCTAAGTCAAAAGAGGAGTCTCCCTGTGCCAGGAACCCAACAGATGGGAAAGCAAATGCCCCAGACCGGCTATGGCTAGAAGTCAAGGGGATAAGGATAGGCAAGTAGAGCCTGGGGAAAAGCAGAGTCAGGGGAGAGAGCTGGGGCAGGAGTGATCCTTTCCCCCACCTCCCCCAGGGCAGCAGATCTGGAGCCCACCCCTTCACCTGCCTCTCCACTCCCCTCCCTTCCCCTCCCACTAAGCAGGAGGTGGCTAGTAGCCTGGGCAGGAATGTGGGGATATTAATGCCGCCACCACAGACTTGCTTTGAAGATGAAATCAGGTTAATACATGTAACACATGCAACATAGCACCTAGCATAAAGTAAACAATAAATGGAACTTTACTATTATTATTCACCTGAGTTTAAGCCTTTCCTGATCAAAGTACTGCTCCCTAGCCACACTGGGCTCTCTTCCATAACCGTGCCGTTGCACATGTAGTTCCTTCTGCTTAGAAAATCTCCACTAACCCACTCCTCACACTGTATAATTCTTCTGCTTCTCCAAGTCTCAGTTCAAGAGTGACCTCCTCAGTGAAGCCTTCCCTGATTCCTCCAGGCAGAGCCACGTCACCATTCCCTGATTCCGTGGTCAAGTTTTTCACATTGTGCTTGTTGGCAAGTCCAAATTTTTCCTAAGACTGCGAGCCCCTTAAGGACAATAGTTCTACCTTTTCATCTTTGCAATGAGTACCCCACCAAACAGCAAGCACTTAATAGAGGGAGGGAGGGATGCAGACTGAAACACAAGCAAGTCCAATGACTTAGAAGTGAGTAACTGACAGAGAAGCAGAAGCTGCCTTTTGAAAGTGGGTGCTGAGTTCACCGTGATCCTTATGAAGTCCTGATTCTTAAAAGAAGAAGGTTGGTTTTGACTACCTGTTCTGGGAAGACCAGAAACTGGCTTTGAGGATCGCTGAAATTTGTGCATTTTCCTTTTCTGATACTCTCCCCGTCCACCCAGCCGGCTGGGTTGTTTTGTATATCCCCACACCAAATCTCACAAAAGTTGCAGAACAGAGAGGAGAGGAGAAAAGACAGTGAAATTTAAGGGGAGATGGTGGGTTACAGGACACGCAGGTAAATGCAGGAGATTTGAGAGGCTGTCTCAAGAGAGCAGTGATGGCTGGGTGGGGACAGGAGGAGAAGAAGGTCTTAGACAGCCAGGGCTTAAATCCTTAACTGATTAAAACCAGGAAAGTCTGTCCTGCCTTCGGTTAGTGACGGCCATCATGAAAAGGGAAGTGTACTGGTTAAGTTCAGTTACAGAGAAGCAAAGTTCTATCTTGGGATGAATCAATTCACTACAAAGTGTTGCCCAGAGTGAGGTTTACAAAGAGCTGCTCATCTCATGAGACGCTTGTAAGGGGACAAAGGGATTTTTGTTGGCCACATAAAGTTCAGAAATGCTGCATGTTATGGCTCTCTCTTTGATGTAATACTCATTAACGTATCTGCCCTGCACACTGGTTCTGCACTAAATAAACATCTATAACTGTTTTACTGCAAATCTCAGTTGACTATGGCAAGAGCCCACCAACAGGCAGCAAGAAATGTTGCCTGTTCTACAAGTGTGTGGACACGTTCATCCTCTTGGCTGGGGAGGCGTCCAGAGCTACTGGCCAGTCCACTGCAGCCTGGGCGTTTTCCCCAGAGAACTTCTGTTCAATGTCCCCTGTGAAAACCCTTTGGTATGGTTGAAAATGGCATAGGAGTTTAGTTACTTTTAAAATCATACATAAAATGAATGAATTTCCTCATTAAATCCCTACTGTTCTCTCTCTATAAATATTACTAAAGGGGTTCCTGGGTGGCTCAGTTTGTTAAGCACCCAACTTTGGCTCCGGTCATGATCTCACAGTTTGCAGGTTTGAGCCCTGGGTTGGGCTCTGTGTTGTGCTGACAGCCTAGAGCCTGCAACCTGCTTCAGATTCTGTGTCTTCCTCTCTCTCTCTCTGTCCCTCTCCCCTCCTCTCTTGCTCTCTCTCCAAAAAAAAAAAAACAACACATATATATATGTATACACATACATATATGTGTATATGTATGTATATACATACACATACATATACATATATGTTAATGTGTATATACATACACATACATATACACGTATCCCATTCTGTGATGTGTCAGTCTAGGTTCTAAGCTTGTGGGTGAATCTGCCTCTCCCTACAGAGTTTTGCAAATATCATTCTCCACTGTCTGTGATATAAAGACTGGAAAGCACTATACCATGGAATACGGATTCCTACCCCCAATGCTCTTCTAGAGCATGGGGAGATGAAAGTGAAAGCACAGATCCCTGAGTAGGAAGGCTGCTACCAGTTCTCAGCAAATGCCACGCACTTTCCAAGGTGCAGTAGAGAAAAGACTCTCCGGTGAAGCAGGTCCACTACAGACTTAGTGATGCTGGAATTTCCCTGGGAGGGATGGGTGCTTTTGATGGTCACTGGAATCTCAGGTTTTTGTAAAGATCTGACCACTTGCCTTCTGATGTGTATGTGCTCAGTCTCTGTGGCACCTTGGCCTCTGGGAGAGGAAAAAGGAAACAGCTGGATAATGGAACCTCCTCCCCCAAACTTAACAGATGACAGATGTGCTACCATGGCAGGTGGGAGGCCATGGTCATTCCTGTATCAGCCCTGAGTGTGCTGGCCCCTACTGAGTGAGGTGCACTGAGCCACTTAATCTCCATGCCTTAGGTCACTGCTGTTGCCCAAGGAAACAGTAGGTCATTAACCAAGTTCAAGCTTCCACCTTGCTCTATAGGCCTCTGAACTTGATCCAGGGTGATCTAAAGACAGTCCCCTCTGGGGGCACCTGGGTGCCCCAGTTGGTTGAACGTCTGGCTCTTGATCTCAGCTCAGGTCATGATCTCACACTCTGTGAGATCAAGGCCCATGTTGGGCTCTGCACTGATGGTGATGAGCCTGCTTAGGGTTCTGTCTCTCTTCTCTCTGCCCCTCCCCCACTTGTTCTCTTCCTCTCCATCTCCCTCCCTCCCTCTCTCTCTCATCTCTCTCAAAATAAATAAATTAAATTAAATAAATAAAATAAATAAAGACAGTCCCCTCTGGTCTCAGCTGGTGCCCGTGACAATGCTCAGAGTGAGAAGGCTGGGCCATGGCTCCAGCAGCATACTGAGGAGGGAACGCCCAGAGCCACCCTGCTGTGCCCCTGCTGCCTCCCCAGAGGCACCCTCAGCCTGACTCCCCTCTGATCTGATGTTCATTTCACTGGGGTCTTTTAAGGTCTTGGGTTCTGAGTACTTGGAATTCAGTCTCCAAGCTCTTCCCCTCTGAGAAGGGCAGCTAAGGACCAGGCTCTACTTCTCCTCCCAATGGCTAGTTTGTTTTCCTGGCATCATCCCTGGCTGAAAACCCCAAAGAGCTCCTTCCACATGCCCTACTGGGAAATATGACGGAGATTTACGAGCTGTGAGTTTGCTCCTGTTTACTTCTCAGTGACAAAAGACATGTCCACGTAGCCACCTCCAGGGCCTGACTCAGGCTAAAGTCTTTTCATCTGAGAGAGTCAAACTGAGAAACAGACTTTTCTGCTACTTAATCAAGACAGGTGGCACTCGCACTGTGTCTTCTTGGAGATAAAGAGCTGGGGTGGGATTTGCTGGGAACTTCCTTCAAACCTGGCTCTGCAAGTTGCTTGCTATGTGGACATTTTCCTTCTTTTGTCTAGTAGAGGTACTGAAAATACTGGTGAGACTATACACAGATGTATTTAGCAAGCCTTAAAGCCAGTCAATGTTGACTGTTATTCCTACATTTTGCCAGGCTCAGTCAATCAACTCATGTCCCAGAATCAATTCGCAGTTAATATTAGGTAAAAATATTATTGGAAAACCTTTAAAGAACAGATGACAAACAGATACTAAAGCAAACTGATGTGTTTCTGCCAACTTTAAAGGGCTGTCCTTTCTGGCATGGTGTCTGGCACAAGTCCTTGCGAGCCTGAAAGTTTCAATAACATGGTTCAGGCTGCATTTCCATGTGTAAGTCATGAGATCATAGAATTCTACCCACTGCACTTACAGCCAGACTCTGTGACAAATGAAAATTAGATATTAGCTGTGAGGAGAAATTATAAATATGCCTTTATTATGGCTCCATTATATAAACAACCCAAGATATTCCTAGCCACCTCTTTAACAATTTGCTGTTCCATTTTTCTGGAATGCTGTCCCATGACTCTGCATGGCAAGCTCATCTGCAACTTTCTGGTTCCTGTGTCACCTCCTCAGATGTCTTTCCTTACCACCCTGGGTGTGACCTCCCTTAATGCCTATCTCAGCACCCTGCCTATGCCCCGAACAGTATTACTGAGTCTCCTTATTAATAGCTAATTGTTTCTTTTTCCCACGACACCATATCACAGGGACTTGGTCTCTCATTTTTACTGCTATAGCCTGAGCGCCTAAAACAGTGCCTGGCACACAGTAAGTGCCCTAAAGAGTAACTGTTGACTGAAATAATGAATGATAAAACTATTATATGCTAATTAGTTTAAAAATTGGAAACTACTGAAAAACAGAAAAAATTAGTCACCCTCAGAGACAATTTTCTTTTTCATCAGCATGATTGTTTTTAACCTGATTATTACCTTGCTATATTTTCAATTTTGAATTTTGGTTTTTAAAACGTACATTTCACGAAAACATTGCAACCTAAGAACAGTATTAGACTAGCTATTAATCTAATAACTATTAACTCTTTTTAATAAGGTTATTTTTATTATAATTTTTTAAGTTCTATTTATTTATTTTGAGAAAGAAAGAGAGAGAGAGAGCACGCGTGCATGAGCAGGGGAAGGGCAGGGAGAGGGAGAGAGAGAATCCCAAGCAGGCTCCACACTGTCAGGGTGGAGAGTGACCCAGGGCTTGAACTCACAAACCGTGAGATCATGACCTGTGCTGCAACAAGACTCAGACGCCTAACCGACTGAACTACCCAGGCGCCCCTTAATAAGGTTATTTTTAAATTTATTCATCCATCTCCTTTTATTAGGTATACACACCGTGTCTAAATGCTGTACTATTTTAAATAATGTTAAAGAGAAAAAGACACCACATTTTTCTTTATCAGGATTGTTTCTTTAGAGTTAATGCTTGGAAGTGAAATGATTAGATTATCAGATTAGAAGCAAATAAATATTTCTAAGAATTTTGTTTTAGCTTGTCAAATTGTTTTCTTAAATGTGCTTGTTTAAGGTTTAATATTTCATATGTCTCTCTTGAATTTACTAGAACTTATTTGGGTATATGTGATGTGACTCTATATTTGTTTTGGCCAAATTTTTTAGATCTAGAAGGATTCTAGAAAAATCTTAAAATGGACCTATGTAGAATAGATCAAAAAACTACAGACTAATATTTGATGATTACATAATTTTAAAAATTAGTTCCTGGTATAGGCTTTTCTGACCCATTTCCCTGCTCACTATTTTCCCTTAAATACACTCTTGATTCTATCTCTGTCTTGTTCCTATTCAAGGAATAAAGCCAGGAAACTTTCTCTTTCATACTGGATTTAACCTACAAAAGTTGCATTATCCTCTCTCCTCATTCCCTAGGAAAATACGCACAGATGTGCCTAACAGCAGAAACACGGAGGGTCACTGCAGAATTCTTTCTAAGCCTGAAAAATTGGGAACTTCCATGCCCATCGGTAAGGGAACAGTTAAATAAACTACAGCCCATCCATCCTATGAAATACTACAGGAAATTCAAACGTGAAAGAGGATAGAGCTCCAATATTTATTATTGAGTGAAAAAAAATAAAACCCATCAACTTTTAGAACCATTCATGTTGTAGGATACCATTTATGGGGTGGGAGCCCACAAAATTGTTTTATTTTTAAGGTCCACATATCTGCAAGTTAAGCCCTGCTCAGACGTCTGGAAGGATCTTTACCATTAGCATGGCTGATGCTGGGAGGGGCATGGGTCTGAGCACACATGTAAAGGAAGCTGTGCTTTTATTTGTAACACATTTTTACACAGATAATGTATGCACCGTGTTTCACAGGGGTAATGAGAAATGATTAGGTGTTTACAGGTCATACTCTTTGAAGGGATTATCTGCTCTTGGATTGAATTTCTGCCATGTATGCCTTGCTGCCATAGCACCATGCGGTTCCTTCTGTGGGTGCTCAGTACAGACTGAGCCCCACCGAGCACCCAGGTCACGAACACGCTGCAGTGGAGGTGGGCATTCGGCCCCCTAGGGAGATGTGTTATGACAAAGTCCTCACCCTGCAGGAATCACTCTGCCAAGGCCATTTAAGGTAAGAAAACCTGTGCTCATTCAGCAAAGAGGAGGACTGGCCCAGGGACTGCCCTTGACTCAGAGCCCACCATACATAACATCTAGGCTTCCCAACTACGAGTCACGAAGGAATGGTTGCTAAGCATGGGAACGGTCTCAGTCCTTCGTTGACCAGTCAGAGCTGGTTAATAATGGCCCTGGGACTGAGTCACTAGGGATAGGGGTAGTTATTTACCCAAGGCACTAAGATCCCCAAATTCAGGACGTCATCTTCACTATACTCTGGTGCTAGAGAAAGAATAACAGTAACTGCCCTTAATTGAGCAGTGACTATGTGCCAGGCACTGTAGTGGGTGTCTTGATTCATTCCCTTATTAAATTCTGACATTCAATCCATACAGCAGGTTGCACTATTTCCATTTTAGCAGGTATAAAAATGATGTCCAGAGAGCTGAAGTAACTTGCCTAGGGTCCCATGGTAGGTGATGGAGCTTGAACTTGAAATCAGACCATCTATCCAGGTATTTATAGCAGTGCTACCAACAGCCAAATTATAGAAAGAGCTCAAATATCCATCGACTGATAAATGGAGTGAGAAGATGTGGTTTATATATATATACAACAGAATATTAGCCATAAAAAATAAATCTTGCCATTTGCAACGATGTGGATGGAACTAGAGTGTAATATGCTAAGTGAAATAAGTCAGAGAAAGATACCATATGATTTCACTCATATGTGGAACTTAAGAAACACAAAAGATGACATAGGGGAAGGGAAAGAAAAAAACAAAGAGGAAGGCAAACCATGAGAGACTCTTAAATCCAGAGAACAGACGGAGGGTTGCTGGAGGGGAGGTGGGTGGGGGGATGGGCTAGATGGGGGATGGGCATTAGAAGGGCACTTGTTGGGATGAGCAATGGGTGTCATATGTAAGTGACGAATCACTGGGTCCTACTCCTGAAACCAATACTACAGTGTCTGTTAACCGACTTGAATTTAAATAAGTTTGTTTTTAAATCTAGGATGACATTTAAAAAACAACAACCAGACCATCTATCTTAAAAAGCAAGCTCCAAAGCTCTACTGATAGACTAGTGAGGTTTTCAAAGGAGGTGATTTAATTTGCAAACCTGAAGCCCAAATGGACTTTGCAGGGACTTGGCTTTCCTCTCTGGGGCTTTCCCAGACCCTTGACTCTGAGCAGCACACACAAGGGCACTCCCCTTGCAGAACCACCATGTTCCAGCTGCTTCCATGAAAACACAGACACAGTACGTACGAGATTTATCCGGGATATGGTGAATCTAATTACCAAAAAATAAAACTCGAAACCACCATTCCAGAGGACTGCCTTCCCCCTCTCTTCCATAATCCCACTTGCGGGCAGTCTGGATATTCAATTTAAAATGAATTAGGAAGGCAACTTAAGCGAGGAAGGACGTCAGCCCCGGCTTTAAAAAAACTCCATTGATGGACGCTGAATTCCACCCCAGTCCCTGAGAAGGTGACCTTTTGACTCACAAACTTTATGCGTCCTCTGTGGCCAGAGCCGCCTCTGTGCCATGATCCTGTCCCTAAGGCTGTTTCTGCACGTCTGCTGTGAGGTCAGCCCGAGCTCCCAGAGCAGGCAGCAGCCCCCCATTCACCCCAACAGCGGCCCTCTCATGGAGCTGGAAGCCAGGAAGCCCTACCCACTGACAGACTTCACAGTCCAGTGGAAAAGCCAGGCCTTTTGTTTCTTTTATGATTTTTTGTATTATGGTAAAACACAGAGAACATAAAATGCACCATTTTAAACATGTTTAAGCAGGCAGTTCAGTGGCATTGAGTACCTTCACTCTGTTGTGCAACCATCACCGCTGTCCAGCCCCAGGCCTTAACTCTGGATTCCCTAAGTATTTCCACCCTGCCCTAGTTTTTACCATTGGGTCTGCCTCTGGCCTTATAGATGAACAGCCTTCGATTTTTACAGAGGCACTGTGTCTGGGAATAAAGCCAGCATCGTGAACAGTCTATACTGCACAGGCTCCTGAGGGGCCCCGGCTAGACCTCCCTACCCCGAGAGCTCAGGGTCTGCTGCCTATGCCTCCTCCCGGCCTGGCCCCGAACCCCTCTCTGCCTCCCACCCCCAGCTTTTCTGCATGAGGGCCCTGGGTTACCCTCTAGCACCTCCTAGCAGCTGCATGGCTCTGGACAGCTGACCCAACCTCCTGGAGCCTAGTCGCCCCTCCACAAAACGAGGTATCTAGCCAGTGGGGTGGCTGTCAAGGTCAGACACTTGGGCAGCTGTGTCAGACACTGATGTCGTGCCCTGTCTGTCCAGGGGCTGTGATCTGCCCCCCCTACTCCCATCCATCACTTTCCTCCCCATTCTCCTCTTCCTCCTCCTCAGCTCTTCTTCCCACAACTGCCTTGCTCGCTCCCCCTTCTGGGGGAGCCCAGGAGGTGGTAGAAAGTGAAAGTCTCTCTGTGATCTGAACCATAATGAGCTTGCCTTTCCAACCTCTTCCCTTCCGGCGGAGTCTGGCCAAAAATGCCCACTTAGATGTCACAGCTCATCCAGCAGAATATGCAAAAAGAGGCAATTCCCCAAAAGTCAATTTACAGCCTCGAAGGGGAGCTTCGAGTCCCTGGAAGAAACACTCGAGTGTTTCTGATACTTACTAAATCTTCACTATTTAGACTTAGGACATCCCTTCTTTGCCTCCTGTCTTTGTGAGACAAGAAAGACAATCCCTTGACAGGTTTGAAGAATAAATCATTTCTTTTTAAAAGTCAGTCGGGGGAAGGAGACTATCTGGAGGCTTTGAAAGCCTCAGAACACAGGAAAGAAAACGAGCAGACAAAACCAGATTGGAAAGGCCTTCTATAGACGTCCCATGGGCCCACTGTCTGTAACTTTAATCTTCTAGAAGGGAAAAGTAATCTCTGGGTGATGTTCCCCTGCTTGGGGAACACATGCTGATCATTTGCATTATGTCATTTTTCTGCTCGGAAACCTTCAAAGGCAATGAGAGCTGCCAAGAGATGGTCCACGCTTAGCGTCCCGATTTAAAATTCCTCTCTCACAAGCACTAAGTTACAGGCGCACTGAACTATCCTTATTGTTCCTTAAACATGCGCGAAAGATTGCTTCTGAGTCTATCCCTGATGCTTCCTGCCCCTGGAATGTCTCTCCACCCCCATCTGCTTATCCACACCCTTCCCAAGGCCAGTGTCTAATACTACCTTCACAAAACCTTTCCTGGATCTCTCCACTGCGTGTAATCCACCCACTTTGAACTCCTGGGTGCTTGGAACCTCTCTTTTTGCATTTACCTTGCAGAGGCAGCAATTAGAACTGGTTATATTTTGCTATCACACAGATCAGTCTAGCTTTGGGATACACATCACAGTCACGCACACCTTGTCTTCACCTCTATACTCAACCAATAAACGGCTCTTTAAATGCAACATAGATGTCTACCTCCCCATCTCCAACACGCAACCACCTCACTCTGAGCCTGGAACTTATTAGATGCCCAAAAAACGTAAGTTTATTGAGCTTTGCAAGTTATAGCCCTACTTTGAGCATACAGCCTGCAGACACGACCTTCTCTGCCGCATGTATCATGGCTAACAATGATAAGGACACGTGAAGTCAGCAATGCACACATCCCCAAGGAATGGCTGCACTTTGCAGTGAAACCAAGAGTAGTTAGAATTTCCTCCCTTTGATGAACTGATCAAACACCAGTTCTGGTGTGAGATTCATTTGCAAACTCCATTTTGTGCCTTGGAGGAGACTGCTTTCAGATGCTATAGAACTGTCACGGCCTCAATTTCTGCTTTAAGTATCTGGCATCATTAGCTTAGGCTATACAACCTTCTAGAGGAAGCTCTGAGGTTTTTGAAGCCTTCTCAATCTCCCAGAAAGCTGCAAAGAAGTCAAAGAGCTAGACATTCCTTATTTTCAATTCTGTCTTTAAACCACTTTGCCATACATACACAACCCATTGCACCAAGAGCCTGCAAAGATTTCTGAACAGAAACAAGCGTGTTATATTCTTCTGTTATGTTTTAGGTAATCCTATGCCTGTGGGTTGAGGGAGAAATCCTAGAATGCCTTCTGAAGTGGAAATCCGTTGCCAAAACAAAATTCATAACTCAGTTGCCATGGCAGCCAATCTGTCACATTTCACTCAGCCTAAGAATATCTAAACCCCGATGATACTGAGAATAGGCTAAGTGGCACGGACAGGTGTGAGCAGCATAAAGGGCCCAGGTTAATATCCATTTTCCTGCTATTAACCCATTTCCTAACTTCTTACTCTGAATGTCATTGCTAGGACAGAGGCTTTCAAACTGGAGTATCCAGGCTCCAACTCCTACTTTTCTGTCACATTCTCTGTGTGTATGCGTGTGTGTGTGACTCTCCAAAATATGCAGGCAACTCGGGTCTCAAGAGCATGGGGGACCATGGACAGACTGGAAGAGAATAAAGGGAGAGTGGCTACAGATTTTCAAGGAAGACTCGCAGTTCTTGTAGGAAAGTGAAAACTGGCTATGACAGTGGTAACACCATCCCAGGTGTAGAGGGTGGAGTTAGTCTAAGGTTCTAGAAGCTTCTGTGTGAAGGGCAGGGAGCCACCCACACTCTTCAGGGGTAAAGGCAGGTTTGGGAGGCAGAGATGGTCTGAATAAGACACGTGATCCCAGGAGAGCCCAATCAGGGAGCAAGAACCCTTGGTCAGACCATTGGGTTTCCATCAGGTAGGTAGGGAAGGGGTATTTGATATAAGAAGCAAATCCTGCAGAGATAGTACAAGGTGCCAAGATCTGCAGCCAACAGGAGGACTGTTAATGTCCCCAAACTGGGGTGTACTCTTTGACTCTCTGGCTTATATTCACAGGTAAGTGATCCTTGTCAAAAGATCATCAAGATTTCCTTTTCCTGGTTGAAAATCCTTTGTGACCCACTGTTAAGAATAATTTCAACATGCAGACCACTGAATCCCATGTTTCAAGGTCTCATAGGCAACCTCTTACCCAATGAAGGTAAATCCTTAGCATGTCCTCCAACAAATGGTCTGTCAGCCCCCTGTGCCAACACAATCCAGCCATGCTTGGTATCCAAGCCACTTTTTTTTCTAGCACAACAACCTAACCCAAAGGCAAATACACCCATGTACCTTATGACAAAATGTACCATAAGTGGTTTTAGCTCTTGTTTCTGGAGGCATACAGGAAAAAAAAAAAGCCATTTCCTTTTGCTAAAGTAGCATGCCAAAGGTTTGAACGCATATCCTACCTTCTCCCAGTCCTATCTTTGTCATAGCAAATACTTGGCACCTAGGAAGAGGCAAGCAACAAGCACTCGGGGAATCAGAAAAGACTTTATTTCACACCAGTGCCAGCCCAGTCGAATCACCTCCAAAGGCTGAGCATCCAGCTCGGGTTTTACTGATCTTTTATATGTATGTGCTTCCAGGTTGGACGGGACTAGTATAATGAAGCTTCTGGGTCCTGGCTGCTAGCTGATGCCAGAGGCAACCAAGATTGCAGAAGCCAAAAGCATGCAAGGGGAGTACCCAACCTCAAACATCTGGCTGGCCCTTTTTATCTGCATTTACCAGCATTCCTTCTCATCCTGGGGTAAACATCCCTAGCTACCTGGACCACTTCTCACAGTGCATTGTTCCAGACGCCCTCATGGTCTGATTCTACAACTCAAGAAATTCTCCATTCCATCCTAATATGGTCCCTGGGGTTGAACGCCGTGCTTAAGGATAGTCTGATCAAGGCTGTCAAAGCCCAAACCATATTTATGGGGCAAGAAAGAGCAGAGAGGGAAAATCTGGGAACTCCCAGAAGGCACAGGACTAAATCCTACTTAAAAGGCCGAGATGATAAAATTGGACACAAAAGCAAAACCCGACTGTATGCTGTGTACAAGAAATGAAGTTTAAATACACAGACACAAATAGGTTCAAAGTAAAAAGATGGAAAATGTATACATACATACATATCATGGAAACACTCTGTGTAAGAAAGCTGGTGTAGCTATACTGTTATCAGGAAAGTTGACTCCAGCATATGGAATTACTACCCAAAAAATAGGTGCCATTTCTTTAAGGGTCAACTCAATGTGCAGATACTATAATCATAAATGTTTATACTCCTAAAAATAAAAAAAAAAAAGAGTACATGAAATAAAGTCAGGAAACACTGACTTAGCACTGAGAGCATTAGAGAGATTAGGAAAACACAGTCACTTCCCCAGAGCAACTGACATCTTATTTTAAAAAAAAAAAAAAGTGCTTAAAGGTTTTTAGAGTAGATATTAGCATCAAAAAAAAAAAAAAGACACCCTAATATCTCAGTCTTCTTCCTATCAGCTGATGTGATTTTTGCCACTCCTGTTTTCCACCTCCACCCAGAAAAGCAATCTTTTTTAAAAAAATCTTTTTTGTTATGGAAATTTCCACACATAAAAGTCAAGGGATTGGTGTAGTGAACTTCCATGTACCTATCACCACCCACCTTCAACACTTCCTAGCATTTGCCTCTTCTATTTCATCGACCTACTGGCCCTTCGCCTACTATTTTCTGAAAATGTATTTTAAAGGAAATCTCAGATATCCCATTATCTAACCTGTCAATGCTTTTGTAAGCTTCTCTAGCTCATAAAGGTATTTTTTAAAAAGCATAGCCACCATAATTTAACAGAATTTATAACAATCCCTTAATCTTAGCGAATACCCAATACAAACGCCTCACAGATGTCCTTTTTTTTTTTTTCTTTTGGTTTGTTCAAATTACAATCCAAATAAAGGTCCTATATTGCATTTGGTTGGTCCTGAGTCTCTTTTATGCTATAAGAATCCTCTTTCCTTATTTTAAAGCCATTGATTTAAGAGAAACTAGGTCATTTATGCAAAAAAAAAAAAAAAGGCAAAAAGAGCTCTTTTTGAATTAAAGATCTCATCTAGAGATGATTATTACCACCACATAAATAAAGAGCAATAATAGGAAAATTTTAACAGTAAATTCTTTAATTCACACTCTTTGTTCCAAAACACTCCAAAGAGATTGCTTCTCATTGTCCAGGGAATTTAGTTAAATGACTTAACTCAATTTGAACCACATTAGAATCCCTTAGACCCCACTAGAATCATCAGGGGCAAAAGCACTTTTTCAATTCGGTTTCAAGTGAAATTCCATCTGCATTTCAAAAGCACTAATTAGATGTGTTAGGTTCTACACATCACAAACTACAAGCAAATTCCAGAAAATTAGCTAAAATGGAGAAAGGTCTTCAGACAGCCCCCTTGGTCTAAAGAAGATGAACATTGCCAAGTCATAAGTAAGTTTCTTCTAACCTCAAAGCCTGCTGGGGCATATGGGAGCCATCAAGGAATGCAGGTGTGCACACCCAGAGCCTCAGCGTGTTCAAACAGAGCCCAGCAAATGGCATCTCAATGGTGTTCAAATACAGCTTAATAAAGACAAACTCAAAGCTTGGAGGAGGTCCCTATGAAAACTAGGGCCCAAGGCATAGGATGTCAGCCAGTCAGTACCATAGGAACTATTTCCAACACTTGCCCACAGCAAACCCAAACTTTGTTCTCTCTCAGATAGCTTGGAAAGTCAAAGCTTCCTCAGAAAATGTTCAAAAGACCCTGGCCCCAGAAGAGAAGAATGTAAGAAAGAAAACAAAAGGAAACAAAGACAAAGCATGAAATGACTCCCTTTTCTCAGCTGTTTCCTGCTAAGTCTCTCTCCGTTTTTTTCGGGAATTGTAATGCTTAATATCCTCAGCAGGACACATCAGTGAATTAAAGAAGGGAACTAAGAACAGCAAAGCATCAGGGACCCATCTTCCTGACGCTTGGCAGGACTACAGCCAGGACTGCACCAAACAAAGTTGTCTCTTAAACAAGGGAGGTTGCAGAACTTCAGTAAGCGCTCCCTGGAACTCCTTTTAGAGATGCATAATTTATACCAACAGCTAAATCTTTTTTTTTTTAACGTTTATTTATTTTTGAGAGAGAGACAGAGCGTGAGTGGGGGAGGGGCAAAGAGAGAGGAAGAGACAGAATCTGAAGCAGGTTCCAGGCTCTGAGCTGTCAGCACAAAGCCCAATGTGGGGCTTGAAGAACCCCGAGATCATGATCTGAGCCGAAGTCGGATGCTTAACTGACTGATCCACCCAGATGCCCCTCAACAGTCAAATCTTAACTTTGATCCATGTCACCTGATCTGTCAGTTTGCCTGCACTGTCTCCCTACAGGAAGTGATTCTGCACACAGGAGCCCCTACTGGAGTTGAGTGTGAGATATGTTAGTAGTCTGTTCTCTGACCCTCATTCCATTCCCAACTGTGAAGTGTCAGCCCTCCCTGCAGAGTTGGTTCTGATGTGGCAAGGGGCTCTTGCTCCACTGAGGACATTCCCAGTCCTCCAGCATCCAAGAGAGGGGACAGGCAGGTCTCTATCCCTGGATTATCATTGTTAAAGGAACCGCTTTGATGCATACTCCAGAGGGAGCGAGATCTTTACAGGTACCAGGGTGACCTCAACTGGAAGTATGGGTAACTTTTTTATTATTTATCTTAGAACGCATGAGAGAGAGAGAATATTACAAGCCGACCTCCGCTCGGGCCTCAATCTCAGGAATCATGCAACAAGATAGGTAATTTTATGTGTCAACTTGGTTGTGCTGAGGGACCCTAGGAAACTTAGTGAAACATTTGTGGGTGTGACTCTCAGGGAGTTTCTGGAAAAGATGAGCATTTAAATTGGTAGACTGAGGAAAGATCACCCTCCCTGATGTGGGCGGGCATCATCCAATCTTTTGAGGCCTAACCAGAACAAAAGGGCAGAGAAAAGGCAAATTCTTGCTTTCTGCTTGAGTGGGGATGTCTATCTTCTCCAGCCCTGTGACATCAGCACTGCTCACTCCTGGGCGTGACTGGGGCTCGCTCCACGGCTCCCCAGGTTCTCGGGTCTTCGGGTTTGGACTGGAACTCTACCACTGGCTCTCCTGGGCCTCCGGCTTGCACAAAGCGGATACTGTGAACCAATCCCTTCCAAGAGGTTTGTCCAGATTTCTATCTTTATCCTCTTGGTTTGGTTTCTCTGAAGAACCTCGATTAAACATGGAGGATCCAGGAAAACTGGGATCATCAGACTAAAGGAGAACTCTGAAATTCTACAGGGGGAATATTGCTGAAAAAGGATCCTTGTCCAACTCTGAGTTTTATTTCTGCACCATGTCCTGTTAGACAACCTTTTCAAGCTGCCTCTGCCTTTTCTTAAGGTCACGAACATTGAGGTACTAAGGCTACAAGGGGCTCTGAGGAGGCTCTTTTACAAAGCACAGCTTGGAAGCACTGAGTGAGACAGTTGCTCTGCTTCAGTGGCTCTATGGTTTCCCTGTGATGATACCCACATCCACAGATACTGGTAGAGTCCATGGGGCACAGAGCCCATTCTGCCCCTTGCTGCCAAAGCTTCTCTCCACCACTGTCAGCCACATGCCACTGACCCCCACAGTGATTCTCTTAGCCTTCATGGAACCCCAGTACTGGTTCACCCCTTCTCCACTGGTAAGTAAGACCACCATGTTGCTGACTTCATTTAGACAATCCAACACCATGATCCTGAGCTGGGAAGCTCTACCTCTTGAGGCAGTTGCTTTATACTTGAAGGCAGAGAAATGGAAGTAATGATGCCAGTCTGATAGAATTTGGGGGGAGTATCCAACATGGAAATATATACGGAAGGTCTCTGAAAACCATACAATGCTACACAACAGCAGGCTAAGAAATCAAAGAGGGAGAGATAAGGTAATCTGCAGAATCTCCTATTCTGTAGAGCACAATAGAAGAAATGTTAGAATGAAGAACAAAGTTCTGTTCTGTACCTGGCCCCTGAAATGTCTTTTTGTAATGAGGACATGGAAAGGTGAATTGAAGACTGTTAGAAAAGTGGTTTGCAAACATAAAATGAGAAATGATGGTTAACAGATCCATTTTCAAATAAAATCACTGTTTGTACATATATGTATTTATGTATATAAGTATATATACATACACACACACACACACACATATATATGTATGTATATAACGATGAGAGATGTTAACCTGGGAACAGGTTATGATGATGATTTTTTTAGTGTTCCAGAACTGCACAGTTGGAAGAACAGAATTCCAGATGTCATCAAGCTCCTTCCTGCTCCTGGCAAAATCCCAGCCAAATCCTTTTCATCAAGTAGGTCTCTGATCTTTTTTAGAAAGCTGTCCAGGAAAGGAGATTGTAAAGTTTTCTATGAAATGGTTCAACATTTTTCAGTTTCTTTTCTACTTGGCGACGACAGGTCATAGACTTGCCATGTGCCCTCACGAAACACATGTCACAAAAGCAATCTGCAAACATTTAACAGAGTGAAAAGTATAATCATCCATTATTCTGAGGGAAAGCATTAATTTCTGGTGATGAGCAATGGGAACAGTGGGAAATGTTCTCATGATCGCAATGGCAAGTCCCCCTCAAATTGTGAATGTGCTCCTCTGTTATTAAGAAGTTAACGTGACATAAAGGGGATGGGATGTCATTCTGATATGTGCAGAACTGTCTTCCTGTGCAGTTGACAACCGCCATTGCAGATAGGGGCTGCAACTATCAGGGTTTACAGCTGAAACCATATTCTAGAGCAATTTCTCAATCAGGGAAGAGTTCAACCCCTAAGGGGCACTGGGTAGCATTTGCAGACAATTTGGGGTGTCATGACTTGAGGGATAATGCTACTGCCATTGGTGGTCAGGGATACTGCCAAACAACCTCAGTGCACAGTACAGCCCCCACAACAAATCATCCATCCCCCAATGTCACCAGTGCTAAGGTTGAAAACCCACATACTAGAAGGAGAGCTGCAGCACAGAGCACAGGAGGTGCTTATAGGGACGGAGCTTCAGGGAGACCTCCAATGACATGGATCTGTCCCAGGCTCTGGTCCTGCTATGAATTAACGCAGTGAGGGGCACAAATCACTCTAAAGCTCAGATAATTACACTGTATTCACAAAACCTTATGAATGAGGTCCATCCAGAAGTGCAAAAATTACCAACTATATTAGTTTCTAAGTAGTTATCACAACGTACGGCAGATATAATGGAATGGGAAAATCCAGAAATCTTCCAATGACTGCATTTCAAGAATATGGGTCCTACATGTGTGCCTTCCACTATACTGGGTTCTGAACCTGGGGTTCCCACTGCCCAAAGGAGTTGTGAGTAGAATTCAGAGGCTATGTGGATTTGGGTAGGAAAATATTACATATTTTTTTCACTAATCTCTAACTGAAATGCAGCACTTCCCTCTAATATGCATGTGATCAACAGGCCACAGTAGTATTAGCAATACCTGACATTTTGTGAGCAATAAAAATCACATGAATCTTCACCCCAATGTCGTATCTCAATACATTATTTTTGCTCATTACTTTGAAATTATAATAGTTATTAGACCTGTCGCTAGTTCTTATTTTATAGTGTGTTAATAACAGAGCATGTATATTTCTGTAGCACAAATTTGTTTTTCATAATCTGATAACCTATGTACATTTAATTGGTTACCTTTATAATCCTGGGCATCTTATTTAATGCATTTAAAAACATTGTTATGAATATGGGCCCATTAGTGCCACCAGACTGTCAAAGAGCTCAATGGCATATGAATGGTTAAAAACCTATTGGCTAGGGTAAGAGTAGGACTCAGAATAAGCCCATTCACCACTTGTTGCTGTGGCTAAGGGAATAACTGACAGTTTTGTGGAAAGTGTGCTCATTGGCCTGGCGCAGATGGATGCTCTACCTTGTCCCCTGGATGATAGCCACTATGGGAATCTTGGCCTGAACTGAGGCCCATGCAACTTTATACAGGGCCCTACATGGAACCTTAAAGGCAAACAATCTGCCAGATCTCAGTTATTACCCTGAATGTGAGCCCCTTAATCTCCCACCCTTTGCCCTACTTTCATTCCCACTTTTTTGTATTATTATGCCCTTGAACCAGGCTCCCTAAACTCTCCTCCCTCCCCAATCCCTGGAACACTGCAGTTTAGAAAATAAATCCCCAAGCATCTTCACCTCACACCAAGGACACTCCTTCCATCTGCCTGCTTAGCTGAAGCCTGGCTCCTTCCCAAGAACACAGCTTCCCAATCCCTCAGGCTCAGGGTTGGGAGGAGGGTTACCTCCTTCCTCCCCCAACAAGGGCATTTCCAAACTGCTCCTCCTCCACCCACACGTACTAACCCTTGAACTTCTGGACACAAAAGTTTCTGTAGCACAATCATCGCCTCTTCATTTTGTCATCTATTGGCTTTCTAATCACCTGCCACATTTGTGACTGCTTTTAGCCTCAAGCCCCTAGCCCTGTTAGTATTCTAGGGGACGACAGCAGTCCCATGGAGAAGGCACCCAGCCTTCTTGCCTCTAATGACCCTTGCCCATAATTGGCTTTAGTTGCTCTCTCCTACTGCGTGATCTCCTGGAACCTTCCACCTTTTACACCCTGTATCCCATTCTGCCCATAAGCTCCTAGAGGCAGTAGAGCACAATGTGGAAAGCTGGAGTCTTGATGCCGAACTGCCTGGGTTCAAATCCCAGCTCTGCCACAGGCACTAAATGAAAGACCGTGGACAGATTACTTATCTTTCCATTTGAGTAGTGTAGTTCTAACTCATAAGGTTACTGAGAGATTGAAATGAGCTAATGTACGCAAAGCATCCATAATAGTGCCTGGCACATATATAGAACTACTGAAACACTGGCTTCCATTATCATCCTTCCAGATTTCTCATGCCCTTACTTCCTTGGTTGTTCCTTGACCTCCTGAGGCTTCTAGTCTCCTGACCCTCCATTTCTTCAATAGTACCCATTTACTCCTGTCTTTACCTCCTTCCCTAGCCAGCCACGCTGTCTCCAATGGCTGCTTAATAAATATTTAATGAATGAATGAATCGATGAAATAGGACCTCAACAACATTTTTTTTTCATTTAGAGAGAGGGCGCATGCCAGCAAGGGAGAGGAGACATAGAGAGGGAAAAAGAGAATCCCAAGTAGGCTCCACACTGTCAGCACAGAGCCTGATGTGGTGCTCGAACCCACAAACCATGAGATGATGATCTGACTCGTGTCTTAACTACATTCTTATCCTTATCTTCAATTTCCTTTTGTCCTTTCTAATAAACACTCCAGACAATACACCAGCCCTAGATCTAACAAAAAAACTATCTTCTCTCCTTCTACCCCTGTGACTGAATCCACCACAACTTCAGCTCTACTCAGTCATTCCGCTGTGTGTATCTAGCCAACTATCTTTCTTGGTCCTAACAACAATGGTATCTAGCCTTTAACACATTTCTCAAATCCCTCTTCCCTACAGACTCTTTCTTCACTCCTGGCAGAGGACTTTGTTTCCTACTTTATAGAGAAATAAAGGCTTACACACACACACACGCCCCTCAACTTTCTTCCCCAGTCTTTACATGTATCTGCACCCTCTAATCTTCCCATTCTAGTAGAAAAGAGGTCCTCTTTTTGAGTAAAGTCAGTTCCTACTCCAGTGCTCAACCTCTGTCCAGCCTATTGGACCTGTAGCCTTTTTTTTTTTTTTGTACTGTTTTTTTAATTCCCATATAGTTAACCTACAGTGTTAGGTTAGTTTCAGGTGTACTGAAATATAGTGATTCAATAATTCTACATATTACTCAGTGCTCATAATGGTAAGTGTACACTCTTAATCCCTGTCACCTATTTCACCCATCCCTCCACCCACCTCCCCTCTGGTAACCATCAGTTTGTTCTCTGTGGTTAAGGGTCTATTTCTTGGTTTGTTTGTATCTTTTTTTTCCTTTGCTCTTTTGTTTTGTCTCTTAAATGCCACATGAGTGACATCATATGGTATTTGTCTTTCTCGGGCTTATTTCACTTAGCATTATACTTTCTAGCTCCATCCATGGTGCAATTGGCAGGATTTCCTTCTTTTTTGTGACTAATATTTCATTGTATGAAATATGTATGTATGTATGTAAAGATATGTATGTATCTTCTTTATCCATTCATCTATCAATGGATACATGGGCTACTTCCATAATTTGGCTATTATAAATAATGCTGCAATAAATGTAAAGATGCATGTATCCCTTTGAGTTAACATTTTTGTATTTTGGGGGTAAATACTCAGTAATTTACTAAATCATAGGGTAGTTCCATTTTTAACTTTTTGAAGAACCTCCACACTGTTTTTGACAGTGGCTCCACCAGTTTGCTTTCCCACCAATAGTAGAGGAGAGTTCCTTTTTGTCCACATCCTCACCAACACCTGTCATTTCTTATGTTGTTAATGTTAGCCATTCTGACAGGTATAAGATGATATATCATTTTACGTTTGATTTGTATTTCTCTGATAAGTGATGATGAGCATCTTTTAATGTGTCTGTTGGCCATCTGGATGTCTTCTTTGGAGGAAAGTATGTTCTTGTCTTCTGTCCATTTTTAACAGGATTATTTTGTTTTAGGGTGTTGAGTTTTATAAGTTCTGTATATATTTTGGATAGTAACCTTTTATCAGAGATGCCATTTGCAATTATCTTCTCCAACTCAGTAGGTTGTCTTTTAGTTTTATTAACTGTTCCCTTTGCTGTGCAGAAGCTTTTTATTTTGACGTAGTCCCAACAATTTATTTTTGCTTTTGTTTCCATTTGGACCTGTAGCTTTTAAGCTGCATAAGAAGTTTTATATTTTATAATGAAGATTATTAGTAAGTAATAAGTGGTAAGAGTGGATCAACTCTGTCTGAATATCAGTTGACAGTTAAAAATAGGGGCGCCTGGGTGGTTCAGTCGGTTGGGTAGCCGACTTCGGCTCAGGTCGTGATCTCGCAGTCTGTGAGTTCAAGCCCCGCGTCGGGCTCTGTGCTGACAGCTCAGAGCCTGGAGCCTGCTTCAGATTCTGTGTCTCCCTCTCTCTGCCCTTCTCCTGCTCACGCTCTGTCTCTATGTCTCAAAAATAAATAAACGTGGGGCACCTGGGTGGCTCCGTTGGTTAAGTGGCCAACTTCGGCTCAGGTCATGATCTCACGGTCTGTGAGTTCGAGCCCCACGCAAGGCTCTGTGCTGATGGCTTATCAAAGGCTAGAGCCTGCTTTCAGATTCTGTATCTCCCTCTCTCTCTGCCCTTCTCCTGCTCATGCACTGTCTCTATATTTAAAAAAAATAATAATAAATAAATAAATAAATAAACGTTAAAAAAATTAAAAATAAATTAGACACTCTGAAGGTCTCTCTCATGTGGAGGTCATGCAAAAAAGTACTGCATGACTTAAAAGAGATTCTGGCCAGATGATAATAATTACTTAAAAGGGTAACGAAAATCAAGGGCTTAGTCAATTGCATGAAGACTGACCAAAAAATAACTCTTACAAAGAATGATTTAATAAAAACATTCACTAATTGGCTAATCCTAAGAATTTCCAGAACATAAAGATTGTTCAGTACCAGCATAGTTCATCAAAGAAGACTGGGGGCCCTTAAAAGTAGGATAGACCTGGTCAGGGTGGATTAAATGCCTGTCCTAGGGCCTTCTCCATCTCTTGGTTTTTCTTCTTCTTGAACACATCAGACCTAAATGTCTGAAAACACACTGAGTTTTCTGAGAAGCACAGGCCTCTGCTGGCAGATGTTTTACACAGAAAAGAAAACAGCTCAAAATACATCAGACTATTTCAGTTACAGAAGCAACAACACAAAGAGAAAACTTAAGGCATCTGGAAAAAGAGTCATTGGAATAGTTTTTTCCCCTAAGCCACAACCCCGTTCACGGTTTCTCCCGGGAGCAAGACAGTAGCACCAGGAGACAGGATGTGGATAGAGCTGCTGCCATTCAGATGAATGGCCGGCACATGGGAGACTGCAATGACAGGGTCTGCAGGGCCTTCACACCAAGTCACCCTTGGAGGGCTTCCCGTCTGCAGAAATCACCTGAGGGTCAGGATGAAAGTTCTCTAGCCCAAGGGAGAAGGCAGAGCAGAAACAGACCAAGTCTGCAGTCAGATACATCCGAGTTTGAATCCTACCCAACCACTAACTAGTTGCCCAACTTCTACTCACTTAACCTCTCAGATCCTTATCCAAACATATAAGCACATTTCCTTCCTACATTGGTGGTGAGGATTAAGCTAATAATCTAAGTCAAGTGTACACAAAAGGAAGACAATTGACCCCTCCCCTTTGTCTCCTGCCCCTAAATTTAATCAGGGCAGAATTGGACATGAAAGCCTGCAGTCTAATCCTTGGTGTTCCTAGTTCTGAAGAAAGAACCGATCAAGGACAGGGAGCAGCGTGGTAGGGAGAGGGGAGGAAGTCTGGAAGTCACTGCAGCCCGTCTCCCACACAGATAAGGGAGTTCAGAAGCCACAAGAAATCGAATTGATAGAAAACCAAACAAAAGGGGCGCCCGAGTGGCTCAGTCAGTTAAGCGTCCGACTTCGGCTCAGGTCATGATCTCACAGTCTGTGGGTTCGAGTCCCGCGTCGGGCTCTGTGCTGACGGCTCAGACCCTGGAGCCTGCTTCGGATTCTGTGTCTCCCTCTCTCTCTGCCCCTCCCCTCCTCATGTTTGGTCTCTCCTGCTCTCAAAAATAAATAAAACATTAAAAAGAATTTAAAAAGACAGATACCATATGTTTCCACGAATAGGTGGACTTTGTGAGACTAAGCAAAAACCAGGGGGAGGGGAAGAGGGGAAAGGAAAAAAAGACAGAGAGGGAGGGAGATAAAACATAAGAGACTCTCAAAGACTAAGAAAGAAACTGAGGGTAAGGGGGATGAGGGAGGGGGGAGAGGGGGTGATGGGCATTAAAAAGGGCACATGTTGGGATGAACACTGGGTGTTATATGTAAACCAATTTGAAAATAAACTATTATAAAATTAAAAAATAAAAATAAAAAATAAAAAGAACTTAAAAAAAAAAAAAAAAGAAAACCAAACAAAAAAGAAACCAGGGGCCAGGCGTCTTATTCCTGACTTTTCCTCCTGTTTCTATCACCAGATAGAAAATATTTAAATAGAAATATCTACTATTTCTGTCAAAAACTGCTCCCTTCCTCCAATTCTGAGTTTCCAAAAGGAAAGCCCAGCTCTGCCTCCTGCCCAGATTCTGGTGTGCCTGATGTAGCCGGAAAGCAACGGCCATCTTCCTGCTCTGAGGTCACCTCAGAAAGATACATCAGGTGGCAAAGGGGCTCCTGACTAGGGGTTTAGCTTGTCAAGGGCTTTGCATATCAAGCACTTGGTAAGTATGATCTGGATTTGAGTTTCTGGTAAGCCAGAGGATAGGACACTCTTCTTCAAGTCTATGCAGAGTTGGCCAAAGATTCCATATTCATTATCCTCTGCTTAGTTCTCTACAGCAAACATTTCTTGAGCATCTAAGCCTATGCCTGGGTGCTGGGTGCCAAAATACCTTATGGAACCCCTGCTGAGCCTCCACAGCATGGCACACTACCATCTCAGCTACAAGCTCCCACATCACCTCTGGTGTCATGTTTTCAAATAGACTATAATCTCCCTGTGGGCAAGAACCCAGATCTTCTAATTATTCTGTGTGCATGTGCGTGTGTGTGTGTGTGTGTGTATACAACGGGAGGAGGTAAACAGAAGGTGCTCAGTACTTGACTGAGTAGAATGCATTATAACGAGTTCATAAAGAAAGTGTCTCTTGCATAAAGACCTGAGTGGCTTGTAGATTTCCTTCAGTACAATAATGGCTGAGATTTGTGGAGGCTTTACAAAGGGCTAGAGGCTGTGTTAAATTCAGCTTCCTGACAATCCTGGGGGATGCTTTTGATGACTGACATTATACCCAGTTTATAGGTGAGGAGGTTGAGGCCTACAGGACTGACCTGAGATATCCCAGCCAACAGCAAGAGAGCCAGGTTTTGAACCCATGCAATCCAACTGCAAAGCCCAGCTCTTAGCTACCACATTGTCCTGACCATCAGGGAATGGAAAGAGCATGGCCTCACAGGCATAGATGTCACAGATAAGAATCTGGTGTGGCTGAAGAAAAGAAGTCAATATGTGTGCATGGGACAGGAAAAGGTCTACCCTCACCTGGGACCCCTCTTTTTTTCTTCTTCCTCTCTACTTGCAAGACTTCTCCTATGATAGCTGATCTCTTTCTCCAACACTAATGTGAAGGTCACTGTCATACAGGATTTGGCCTTCTTGGACCCAGGGTCCAATACCTTTGATCTCTAGCCACACTGAATAAAGATCTGGGGACCACCTGAAGACCAACCAATCTGGTCACAATTCAAGACTGCTCATAAACCAGTTCGCTTTTATCTTGTGACATTATGAGGCTCCCCAGACTGTGAGTGAATTGCAACATCACAGAAGATTTTTAGGTTCCTGGGAGGGAAGACTTCTGATTCACTGAATGGCAATAGAGCCAGACACCATTTCCAGTGGTCTCTCAATATTGGTTTTCCCTTTCCCTTAGTATCAGAGAGCTCCTACAAGGACTGTATAACCGGGCACATAGTCACCCAGAATAAAGTCCATGTATCTTCGTTTGTGTTGAGGCAGATGCGATCAAATGAGTAAGTTCTGGCATGCGATGTTAGAGGGGTCAACTCCTGGGAAGTCTTCATAAAGGAAAAAAGCATGTCCTTCTTGTACCCTTTTCTCCTTCGCTCTGGCTGGAATGCAGACATGATGACTGGAGTTGGAATGGACACCTTGAACCACGAGGATATGCACAGTGCAGCAACTAGATGGACGGCCTTGACCCTACAGAGTTCCACTCCAGCATGGACTGTGTAATGACTACTGCATGGGAGAGGAACAAACTTTTACCTCAGCCTCCAGGGTTTTCTGGTCCTTGAGCTGAACCTACTCCTACAGAATATATACCAATGTACCTAACACAACATGACCGGCTTGCTCACTGAAAGAGACGTTACAACAGGCTCATTATTCTAAACCAATGGAAGTAATTGCCTGGCCTGTCCCTTCGAGGTCATATTAGATTCTATTCTGTTAATACCACTCTGTCTGGGTTTTCTGACCAGACAAGAATAACTATGGACTCCTCTGAAACCTGATCACAATGAGTGCAGGCTGGCAAGAAATGAGATGTTCATATCAGGTTGAGGTTATGTATTTTTGGTGATTGTATAGGCCCAGAGACATATGCATCAAAATGCTGGAAAGAATGGACTGGAGATCGCACTGTACCTGTCTCTCCGAGCATGCTTCAGGTGCACACACCTGACTTCTCTCCTACACTTCCTGTGTCCCTCAGCTGTCCTTTTGGCTTTCCCTCTCTGCATCTGCTCTTCTCTTCAAGACACATATCCATCCCCATCACCTCCTGGAAGTGGATCCTTTTCTCACCCATCCTTCCAGAAGCTCTCCCTGTGCACTGAACCCAAGGGCTACCTCTGACAGGCTGAAGATCAATAAATACTTAGCAAATGAATAAATCAACTAAATATTATCAACAGGGATTCAGATACGATCAATTCAAGCTAACAGAAAACTCTCTCCAAAGCGCCCCCCAGAAGCCTGAAAGCATGTATTTATTTGAGAGAGAGACTCAAGCCAAAGAGTCACTAGGCTGCTCTGCCCAAGGGATTGTTTCAACTGAAAAATAAATAAAGGACACTGCTCTGCAGGAATGCTAAGCAAGAACCTAATTGAAGGACTTCATCTATCATCCCATCAGATTCTAGCAATTGCCACTGAGATTAGTTCAGGAACAAACAGCAGAACGAGATGAAATGTTCTCTGTTAAAACAACATGACACTCATGTTGGAGTTGGTGAACCCCAGAAAAATGTAGATGATTGTCATTTTCCCCTTGATCCTGATTTTTCTGGTTAGATCTACTGTACGTCATTAGAATAGAGAAGACACACATTCCTAAATTTCCTGCCTCCTTGCCCACATTAGATACCCTTAGAAGAACCCATGTACTCCAACCAGAGCCAAATACACAAGCTCAGACCCACAATCTTCTCCAGGTAAAGGTGTCACGCCAGCATCATTTATTTAGAGCTGACAGAGAGGCCCTCTGTAAAAAAGGGGTGTGGGGAGGCATCTACTCTCCCACCACATCTGACTCTGTTTAACGTCCAAATGGAGTAATTACCACAGGGCAGCCTGGGTTACCCCACCAGGGGCAGAGTATGTGGGGGGGGGGTGTCATGGAGGACTGGGTTTCTCAGGTAATGTAAAGACTGATCTATGGGTCAGTTTGTACTTAACTGCTTGGATTATAAAAGGCCAAGCAGAAGCTGAAACAATCAACATCTACTCAGTGAGAACTGAGAAAAGTTTGAAACCCCAGGTCAGCCAACAAGGAATGTTCTGTTTCATGCAGTGTTTTAGTCCGGAAGCAGTGACCCAGTCACGGTGGGTTGTGAAATCAACTTGGCAGATCCCTGCCAGCGTTTGTAAATAAAGGATAAAAATAGGAAGTATCAGGGCATCATTTTCATGATTTCATGAAACTTTATTTTATCCTAAAATGTTGTTCTTCAAGCCATAGTCAAAAACCCTTGGGAAGCCACGGATGGAATAAATGATGGCTAAGTTCATTTCTCCTTGGAACTCCTCTTTTCATGTCTCATGTGCATTCACCTTCTGTGGAATTTAGCCCCCACCTTAACGAAGTCTGATACTGTCCTTCTGGCGTTTGCACCAAAATGGCCATGATGATAGCCTTTTGACCAAAAAAGGAGAAAAGTACCAAACAGCTGTGGTCACACCAAGAACAAAGCCAAAATGGTTGGGCCAAATCAGTTAAGATTAAAGTTAAAAAATAGGTCTGTGTGTGGTTCTCTCCAAACCTTCTATGTAGCCAAACAACGAAGGGCCACAAATAGCTAGTGGGCACCAGTTAGAACATGAGCTCCATGAGGGAAAAGTCTGTTCAGCTCACTGCTTGCCCTCAGTTCCTAGATCAGTCCCTGGCACAAAGTAGGTCATAAATTATTCATTCAACTAATATTTACTTAACAAATGAGTCAGGACAATCCCCAAACCCCCACAATAAGTATTTACTGATGTGAACATTTACCTGAACCTATAAAGAAATCATGTTTCACTGAGGTCTAACAAATATGTTCAGTAGAGAGAATTAGAGAACTAGTTAGACAACAGGATTATTGGTCTCCAGCTTGAAACGTTCAGTTAGCATCCTCCAAACTCAACACAAACTGGCCTGTGATACCTCTTCCTTGTCCTATGCAAGTTCCCTCCTCCCTTCCTAACACCTTCCTCTTCCCTCTCCATCTTGAAACTTCTTGAGCCATAACAAATTTGAATTCTCCAAACACATGAGGTTGTTTCAGGACTTGGTGCCATGGCGCATTTGGTGTCCTCTGCCTGAAATACCAGCCTCCTTTGAGAACCCAAACAGATCCATCCTCTCTGAAGTTCCAGGTCAGGCATGACCTCTTCAAAGCCATTCCTGACCATATGCCCTTAAGCCCAACCTCCGAAGAAGCCAGGTTCTCAGCCATACTACCGCTGCAATGTGTGAACAACCAGTTCTGTATTTCGTTATAACATCCTGTTGCAATTTATCTGGTTATGTGTTTTCTTTACCCCATGGGATTTTGAGCTTCCTGATGGTAACAGTAAATCTTATTCACTAAGCATTTACAGCAGATAAAAATGAATAATCCAGTCAGGGCTCCTGGATCCTTCTGCCTACCCTTAACCCATCTCAGCATAACCCCATATATTATTTATGTAGGGGAATATGGAGAGAATTAAAGAAAATGACTAAAATATACACACCCAAATAGAATACCAATATGGCCTGAAGCAAAAGGGAAAGAGGAAGTAAAGGATTAATCATGTTTTCATAGGGATACCATGGAGATGTTATTCATCTGCTACTCAGGCACCAACTATTTAAACGTGGGCAGGGAAAGTTCTTCCTGAGTCCCCTTCTTCATTTGCTGAGGGACAGTGAGCCAAGAGGAGGGCTCACTTGGGTTTCAACCCTATGTAATTGTGATTGACGAAGAGGCCCACGGAGCTCATGGGCATTCAGCACAAGGGAACACTCAGACACTTGAACTCAAGACAAAGGACCTTCTATGTGGGAAGAACAGAATTAACAGAAGTCATTGAAAGGCTCTAGTGCAGAGGTAAGCACACTGTTTTGGTATAGGCCAGATAATATTTTCAGCTTTGTAGGCCACGTGGCCTGACAATTACTGATCTAGGCCATTATAACATAGAAGCAGCCATAGAGACTGTGTAAACCATCAACCAACACAATGAAACAATAAAACTTTATTTAAACACATTGAATTTTGAATTTTATACAATTTTCATGTGTCACTTTTTTTTTTTTTACATTAAAAAATATAAAGGGGCACCCAGGGTGACTCAGTCAGTTAAACATCTAATACTTGAGTTTTGCTCCGGTCATATCTCATGGTTCGGGAGGTAGAGTCCCATGTCAGGCTCCGCACTGAGCTTGGAGACTGCTTGAGATTCTCTCTCCTCTCTCTCTCTGTCTCTATCTCTCTCAAATAAATAAATAAACATTGTTTAATGTAAACACTATACTTAGCTGAGGGCCATACACAGATAGGCAGTGAGCTGGATGTAACCAACTGACCAGGTATGGCCTATATGCTAAAGTCCGCCCACCTCTGGTCTCATGTGGAGAAGTCATGCTATGTAATAACATCTGAAAATCCTCAGTCTGAAAACAAATACTGTAGTAGTTTACCCAGAATGCCCATTATCTTACCTATTCTAAATTTTCAGTATTTCCAGAATTTAGGTACTTTAAATCCCAACAAACATGACGTTCATGAAAGGTTTCATACAACCCAAATGTTTTTTAATTTTATTTCAAGTGGTCTTACATCTCCTTCAAGGTTATAGATTACTGAATGGGATATATATTTGCCCAATAATAATCCAATACTCCAAAATGACTGTTATCCATGAAAATTTAAGGGACCCAAACAGTCATGACGCATTTGTCACCTTGAGACTGCCATGATAGCCCTGCCAACATCCATTACCATCTGCTTCTCCATTTTTAGCCTGTGGACTAGCCCACCTAGACATCACCAGTTGTCTGTCACTCACAGCCCAGTACTTCACACGATCACTACACACCACCCACGACAGCAGACTGTTTTTCATTTTTGGGGGATGAATTATCACTTATTTCTTAAATGTTTAGAGAAATGCTATTATCGTTCAGATACGTCTGGCCTTTGGACTTTTTGATTTGCTAAACAGAGTTATGAGTCACTAAAATTTTTTACTTCTATTTCCATAGAGTCACTATAAAATTTAAATACTAAGCTCTCCTAATTCAAATAAAATCTAATTAACTTTTTGAGGATGTACTTGTTTGGCACCCCATAGTCTTTTGCTTAAGAAAATGCTCTTTCTACAAGTAGAATTCCGCTTCTCATCTACTTCATCACTTCAGATTCTGATTACTGTCTTAAAGTACCATCTTTCTGAGGCAAAACTCAGTTATTTCTAGGCCCATGCACAGTTATTAGAGGTCAGGGTGCTGGGAGAGAAGGGTGCTGGGAGAGAAGGGTGGGGAGAGAAGGTCAAAGTGAAGCCTGTGGATCATCTGATTTGTAACCAAGACCCAGATTCAGTAACTTCATCCTTGTCTCATTGACTTGTGGCCACTATGTTGCTCTTTTGCCAAACCACCATCCCCATGGTCAAAAAGAGGAAAACATTCTAAACCCATCATTCTATGCCTTTCAATATCTATTGGGCTGTCCCCGAGAGCACAAAACAAATTAAACTTCAAACCAATTTTCCTCCCTCTAGAATTTCTATGGAGCAGGAAGATGGTTAAGATGGACTGTAATGGACCCTCTGCTCATTACAGCTGGGGAGTCGGCATAGAGACCCACTGGGAGACCCAAAAGCCACCCCCATCCCCCTCTTCCTGCCCATGGAACCCTGACTTAATTCACTGGCTTAGAGAACAGGGCCTTTCCAGCTCCAAGAGATTAATCCTTGTGCCCATTCCATTCCACTTGCTCCATATCTAGGGGTTTTTTTTCCTCCCTCAGGATCCAACAAGCCATCACTTACTCAGCAGGTACCCTGGTGTTGGCTGCAAACACCCACTCTGGTTCTGTTCTCAGTGAGAGCTATTGGTGTCTGCTATACCAAAGGAAAGATGACCTTTAGCCAGTGCCTGAGTGCTTTTGCATGGCCTTCTGCGGTGTGGAAGGTAAAAGGGAGCTAGCTTGCCTCACTGACCTGGATGATGGAGTTGCCTTCATTCTGAGCAGTTTGCACAGGGGCAGTATGGACCAGGAGGTTGTCAGCAGAAGAAGAGCCCTTTTCAGGAATAGAGAGTGAAGTCCTTGTTCCAGACTCCTGAGCAAGACCGAGCAGAACCCAATAGCTACAGCTCAACCATTGCTGCCTCCATCAACTGATGGCTAAAGTAGAAAGGACAGTCAAAATCAGAAATCTCTGGCTTCTAAAGAAAGAATGCAGGCTTCTTGCTGACAAGGCTTCCAGGTGTAGTCCTTCAGGGGGCTCCCTTTGCCTAAGCCCAGAGGTATTTTTTATTCAGGATACCACCAGGTTTACAGTAGCCTGTGCTGGGAACTTGATTACCAACATTCTCCAAATCTCATGTGTCATGAAGAACTCTGGAAGTCTATGACTCCGTTTCCACCATGTGGCCTGTCTTTATGGAAACCTGATTTGGCATGGAATCTCTTCAGAGATTTAGACTTTATGCTAATAACAGAAATTACCTTTCTTTTGCCACAAGATAAACCTAGAGCTTCTAGTGGCTTAGTCTATCACGGACTGATAATTTAATTCTGGCCAAGGAAATGACAAATACCTCTCCCTTGACCAAGCTTTTGGGCATACATCTTGGAGCCCCCCCTCTCTCAGACCTCCTTCCTGTGCTGAAAGAATGAACAGGGGCTTTCAATACAAAGGCCTTTTTCCACCTCACTGCTTTGGGAGATTCAAGCAAACTCTAACATGGCTTCTAGCTGCCTACGGTCATGTCCCTGGCTTGGCCCAGTCCCCCTTGAGTTCCTGTCTGAAAAAACTCAAGGCTGTTGGAAGAATTTACCATTTGTTCCAGCCAACAACCTCAAAGGCCCCTGACCTCCCTTTTCAAAATGCATTTATTTCAAAACTTAGGATTGGTTAATCCTTCCCCTGTCCCTTTGAGATACATATATGTCTCCTAAAACCCTGGAGTATCTTTCTCAAGGATCTGAAAGTCATTTCTTTGAAATGTTACCACCAGGAAGGATAGGGCGCTGTCTCCCAGTCTCTGTGGGAGGGTAGGAGCCTAACTTCAATAAGTACCAGTTAGCAAACCCAGATAGATTAATCACACTAACCAACCTACCTGCTGTTTATAATTTTCTACTTGTCCTTCTATGCTCAAGCCCCCACTTTAAAACATCCTACCACCTCCATACAGATCAGATGTGCACTTAGGTCTCTTTCCTCTCCTGCAAAGGCACTGAATGAAATAGGTCTTTACCACCTTTAACTAGTGTTGGGCTTTTTCTTTAACGGAAACATAAAAGTAAGTCTGCTAACACGCTGCTAGAATTTCTTCTCTCTGATGTCAACAAAAATGGAACCAAAAAAGCAAACGAACCCAATAAAACCAACAACCCAAGATTAGGAATGAACCTGGGTAGAAACTTCCACATAAAATCAAGCAGCTATGCAGGGAGGCAATTTCTAGAGCTACAGCATTGCACCATGAAGGAACAACCTTAAAGGCCAAGTCAGCAGCTGCAGATACCAAGACCCTAAAAAAAAACCCTAAGCATCTGATGACGCTAATACTGATCTGAGACCCAGGGTGCCTGAGACTTCTTGTTATAGGAAACCGATAAAAACCCTACCCATTTAAACTGCTGTGAGTACAGTCTTGAAGTCAAATATATCCCAACAGATTCAACCCATTGGGCAAAAAGCTGCCCAGAGGATGGGACAGAAAGGCAATAGTGCCTAAAGAGTAGTACTCATTGAGACTCAACTGTAGGTGACAGAAATTCAATCCAAAAATTGATCGGCGAAAAAGGAATATATTGGTCTATATAACTGACAAGTCCAGGCCTTGCTTTAGATTCTGGTAGAGCTTGACTCAAATGTGTAGACAATGGCTTCAGAAGTTCCCTCTTCTCCTCTGCTCTAGTTTCTCCAGCGTCGACCTCACCATCAGTAGGTCCATTTCATATAGTGAAGATGGCCACCAATATCAGGTGTGTGTTCCTCCTGCCTGGCAACCCCATTGAGAACAGAGAGCCTCTGTCCCTATGGTTCCAACAAATCTCATTGACATGGCTTAAGTTTCTGCCCATTTATAACCACTGACCATGGGAATATGGCTTCTATATGGCAGACCTACATCACAGAGATTCTACGAAGTCAATGGCAAATAAGATGTGATGAACCCAAGGGCAAGGGACAGTCAATGAAAGTTAGGGTGTCACTGCCCAAAAGAAGGCAGGCAGAAACAGCTGATGTCTACAAGGTGGGAAGGGGAGGGGGCTGGGATGAAGAATTCAATCTTAGATTCTAACCTATGGACTACTACAACTGCCCTAATTCACCCTAAACTAGAGCAGGCCACCACTCCCTCTTCACCCACCTTCATTATTTTATGAAGCTATAAAGACTTGGAGTATGCTTTATTATTCCTCAGCAAATACTAATTACCCAAGTGTTCTACATATATAGAGGTGAGGGTGAGCCAAGGATCAGCCCAGGGAGAATCATTTTGATGGACACAATTTCTCCTCCACTCAAACAACAAAATGTCGGAGCTGAAAGACACCTCATGAATCATGTAGTGCAAGCCCCTTGGTTTATAGTAAACAAACAAACATGCAAACACCAGAGCCCCAGAGAAGATAAGTGCTGTGGCCACGATCTCAACGCTGGTCAGGGAAAAAGCCAGGGTTTGGTCCTCTTCCAGAACACCTGTGTCACAAGTCACCCAGAACACTTACATGGGAAACCTAAGGAAAGTTACAATTTTCTCTCATTTCTTGAGAGTTTTCTCAGCATAGCTGTATGGTCCTTGAAGGGAAAAGTAAGAATAAAAACAGACATAAGACTCTTGAACTGTTGTGTTTTTATCCTTCAGTTCTACAGATCTTTGGTATCATTGTATGGTTTCTTGAGGTTTCCATTGTGCATGTTTGGGAGGAGGTGGGAAGAAAAGCCAGAAGGGAGTAAGGCTGGGTAAGACCGATCATGGGGAACCAGAACCACATGTCTGGGTCCTGGTGCCTCAGAGGATGGAAATTCCCCATCCCTCAGTTCAAGCCTTATCTGTTTATTGACCTAGGGAAGGCAGCTGCCAGGCATGGGAGATTTATAATAGGTCATTCCAACCATGACCTATGTAGAACAAACAAACGGAAGCCCGCAACACTCCATGTGCATCCAGTGCTTTTGTTCGAGGCTTGAGAACTTTCCCACCACAATGACAAGCTATACAGAATCAAAATATGACGTGCGGTGGGGAACCCAACACTGGGGAGAAGAACCATGGGAAATGACCAAGAGACCTCAGAAGGAGTCAAGACTGCACAACCCTGTCCTAGAGCCAAGGGTCTGGAAAAGTTAACACTGATCCCACAGAACTCTGCTACCCAAATTCCACTCGGCATATCACAAGCTTGGAATTTCTGCCCTGACCCCCAGAATGAGCGAGCCCTACTGACCAAACCAATAAGGATGGTAAATGGAAAAGCATTCAGTAGGATAAAAAGTGCTCTGCACAAACCAAAAGGTTTTTGGTAACAATTAGACTTTCTCATCCTTTACAGTTTAGGTTGGTATTCATAGTATGTGAATGGGAGAAAAGTAGGTAGAAGGGGGAACAGAAGTGCCTAACAGCAGGGGAGGAAATATACCCTCCACTTAGCAATATAGGGATCCTTTAAGGTGTTGGCATAAAGCACCACCATCTAGAAACCACTCTATGTGGTGCTGTGAATGAGCATGGGCTTAGAATCTCTCTGACCCAAACCCCAACCCAGATTCTGCCCTTACTAGTTCAGTGGCTTAACCCCACCACACCTCTATTTCTACATCTATGACATGAGGGTAATAGCAGGATACACATCCCAGGGCTGCTGTGAAAACCTAGCATTACCAGAACCTGACAAGCAACTGCTAGCCACAAAATGTGCCATTCCTAAGGACATGTCAGGAAAGAAAACAGCAGGAGAGTCAATTCCTTGCTTAAGACCTTTGCATATTTCCTTTAAAACCAAGTAACAAGAATAAAGCCAAGTAGCATCAAAGTTAAGGGGAAAAGCTTTCATCTGTCTTAAATTATCCTAGCTACAGTCTATGTAGCAAAACTATTAATAGAAATGGTCACTGTGAACTTTGCAAAGATGTTGGCATGCATAATTTTGGTTGTTTTTCCTGTTGCTTCTTCCCCAAGGCTCTGGGACCATGGTATACATGCACCCCAGCTCTTTAACCATGTTTGCTCTTAAGCCTACAGCAACTCAGTACAGCTGGTCATGTCCATTAGGTTGATTTCCTCAGGAGGGCTTTGCATTAGGAAGTTAGTGGTATTTAAGCTCCAAGCACAACAGATGTATAAAGCCTCACCCACCCCAAGTACTCAGCTGAAATCAGTACATGTCCCTTTTCAATCCTCTCCTGGTGATCCAGGTTTGTTCTAACTAACCTCTTACAAGGCTTCCAAATAGCGAGCTGCAGTCTCAACTTCAAAGAAAACATTCCAGAAATGTAGAGCAACATCCTTGACCCATATTTGAGGGGTGTAAGTGGGAGGAAATGTAATTCTCTGATAAAGGATGATTATTTGGATGCGTAGATGCTAAGTGCCAAGCCAGATAGACCGGCAAACATCAGATTTCCCACAGTTGATTATAAATAATGGGACTTTACTCTCTGAGAAGATTTAAAGTAAAATTTGATAGAAGTCCAAAAAGCATGAAAATAGAAACTGCTGATTTCACACCAGAGTAAGAGCTCCAAAATTTCTCCCTGCCTTCTTTGGTTATCCTGCAGTAGAAGGATTTGATAGGACAACTTCTACTGTCAGATGGACCCCTTTCCTTTAAAGTCATTTGCTTTGCATTTAAGAAAAACACCTAAGGGTCAAAAACCCCTGAAATCTCTTCAAGGCAATCAGAATAAAACTTGGTGCATTAACACGCGAAATGAGCTTTTACATTTACAATTGCTTCCTTTCTTTTTAATGTTTATTTTTGGAAAGAGAGAGACAGAGTGTGAGTGAGGAAGGGGCAAAGAGAGAGGGAGACATAGAATCCAGAGCAGGCTCCAGGCTCTGAGCTGTCAGCACAAAGCCCAAAACGGGGCTCAAACCCACAAACTGTGAGATCATGATCTGAGCCAAAGTCCGGTGCTGAACCGACTGAGCTACCCTGACAACCCCCTTTCTTCTTTTAAAGAAATGAAAAGTAGTTTTATACTTGTCACCTGTTACATTTTAAATGCCATATCAGGTAGCCAGCACAAAAGCCTAAGTCCCAAACAGCATCAAAGGTCAGCAGATAGAACAGGGACCCTCTTTAAGTCACACAGCGTGAAAATGAACTCTAAAATCAGGATACACAGAGATTTCTTGAGTAATGTATCAAACATGGAAGATTATTTTTAGTTATGGCTAAAAGCTTCAAGAGGCAATTTTTTATTTTCTTTTCCTTTCTCTTGGCTAGGACTGCTGTCGATTTTATGTAGTTTCTTACAAGTGTATGTGTACATCTCATAAAAAGATATTTACATTTATGTACACAGACTCACAGCACACAGGTTTCTAGCTCCATTCCTCCCTCATGAAAAGCAATAAAGTCTAAAGTTTTTATTTGGTTAAGAAGCCTCTGGCTGGTTTAAAATACTTCTGCTGTTAAATACCACTTTCAACCAGTGAAAGAAAATAGCTGTGAGAAAGAAGAGACTCCTGGGGCTGGAATTCATTAACACTTTGGGCAATAGCATTTTTCCTCTATTTAGAAGATTGTACTAGCTCCTCCCAATGGAAAGAGGATGACCAAATATAGGCCAGCTACTCACTTGGCCTCCTCTTTGCCTCCAAGTATCAACTGGATTTCCTCCCCTGTTTCCCTGTAGCATCACCCTCTTTTTGTCTCTAATAAAACGCCACCGCTCACAATGCTATTTTTATTGGTGAGGCACTCAGGCTCATCCAACACATAAATTTGTTACAATAAGCAAATGCATACAGAGCACTTCCCACATCCCAGTGTGTGTGTTCGTTCATTAAGCCATAGGTTATGCCACATAGTCATCACAATAATCCTGTAAGATTTATGATGCTGGTTGGTTCAATCTTTTTCCCCATCCTAATTAACCCTATTGTTAAAGTTCCACTTTTTTTTTTGATAGCCATTACTTCTAGAGGGGCTGGGGAAGTGGGTCCTTACTGTTGTAAGCTAATTAAGGAGACCGCACTAGGCACAGGTATGTGATACAATGGAGGCCAATGACACAAGAGGAAGCTTGCTGGTTGTGAGGAAGGGCGGCCATTCAGGAGAATGATTTTGTTTTCAATAAAAGCCACACAGGAAGAGAGGCCTCCCTCTTTTGATTCTTGTTAGATCTGGAGTTGATGCTTGGAATGACTGCAGCCTTTTTGCAATGATGAGGGAAGCTAGGCTGAGGACAAAGATACCACAGAGAGAACTCCAGCCAAGACAGTCACCCAGGGGAACACAGAGTCCTGATTATACAGGGTCTGCAGCTGCCATAGCTTTTGCTCTCTGGTCTCTGTGATAATACATTAGTTTTACTGTTTTACATTAGTTGAGCCCAGACTTCCCTTTTACAGGCAACAAAAGGCATCCTTAATGATATGTTAACTCTACAGAAATAGAATGAAAAGCTAAGAGGGCAAATGACTTATCAAATATTACACTGCTAGTAAATGTGCTAAGAACACACCAGGCCTTTGGGACTAAAGTTTATCTGTGAAAGTATTCTAAAAGGTGTTAAAAGGAGGACTTCCAAATACCAACATTTTGCTAACTGTATGTATGCTTACTTTCACAATCACACACACTTGACATGTAGACTAATCTTGAAATTATGGGCTCATTAGGGCTCAATACATTTTTCTGATTCCTACTTCTAAAGATTGTTGTATTTTCAGTGTGTGTGTGTGATTATAGATGTAAGCCACTGAAGGTCTCATAAGGCACACAGAGAGGTTAATACATTGTCAAAACCATTAGAGTTTAATAAAAAATGACTCTAACAGTTCATCTTAACTAGTGATTAGCCAAGATAGTCCAAGTATATACACAAGGCAGTCATCTTCTGTTAATCGTTAATGCTTCTTTTCTCCTGCGATCGTGAATCATTAACTTCTGGATGCTCATCTTTTAACAGAAGGGCTCCATTACTATCTATGAACTATATTTTATGTTATCTATAAAATAACATGTGGAAAAAGGAGATCCCACTCAAATGGGCAGCTCAAATCCCAATATTGTCCAGAAATGGAGAGGCTTCACCATACCATGCTTTGTACAGTGCTTGATGGCAGTCAAAGCAATTTCCTGTATATTATCTCTTTGTACTATCTTGACAAACCTGGGAGGAAGGTTGGTTTTATTTTCCCACTTGGATCCCACTGTGGAAATGGAGACCCAGAAATTTTAAGTGATCTGTCCAGGGTATGCAGTTCCACAAAAGGTTCCATCCACATCTTGACCTCCTGTGCTTTTGCTTTTTATCCTGGAATATCTTTCCCTCCCAGCTTCCTATAGCAGCCGAAGAGTCTAAAAGACCTGAGCGACTTACCCAAGATGGGGCAGGACGTGGACACAGGCCTCTCTTCACCTCTCTTCAAAACAGCAGTTCTGCCTTTTAAAGAAGCCCCAAGTTTAATTTTTCTAAGCTTTGGAGTCTTCTCCCAGGCCAAAAATGTAATTAAATTAATTCTTTTGTCATTTTAGATAACCTATTTTTCATTCTTAAACAGTGTATCGCTACACAAATTAGAGAATCTTAAAAAGTTCTTTAAGAGTCACTCCAAAAATTGACTAATAAACTAAGCAATTACAAAGCACTTTGAAAAGTCAGGCACATCATTAAATTCTTTGACTCCTCAATTTCTCAATGTCCATAATTTAAATTGGGAATCTATCTGTTTATAGGTGTGGCGTCAAGGCTAATTTCTCTAATAGAGAAATTGACAAAGCTAGAGTATTTTCAAAGGATGAAGAGTCTTTGACTGCCATGACATGGCATCAGACCTCAAGCCATCTCCTGCTCTCAGATGCCTACCTCCCTGCCATCCCTGGAGGAGGCCTTGTAGACTATGTATACCATGGAATAACACTACTGTGCCGAAATAAGTGGGAAAGGGACCACTGTGATCAGCTGCACCAAGGCCAAGGTGGAAAACACAATGGCTAGTATCCTTTCTAAAATGAACTAGAATATTTTCTAATTTAAACAGGTCCTTGCACAGTGAACACAACTTACTCTTTGAGGACCTCAGACCACTCCCTCAGAGTACAACTTCTCATCATAGACCACTGGATGTGAAGCTTTGGAAAAGTAGGAAATTGTTCCCTGGGGTCCTCAGGGACTTCCTTCTTGCCAGATCCATTGTCCTTTCCATACCCTGAATTTCAGCTCTTGGCCACTTCCCTCTTCCTCCTGGCTGTCTCCATGTTTGTGTCCTGCCAACTATCTGCTAGCTGAGTCTTATCCCTGTTGCCAGCCCCAACTGCAGCTAAGTCTCCAAGGCTGAACTCCTCAACCTTGGTTCTCTCTTGTGTCTTCCAGGATGGATGCACTCTTCCTCATGGCCTCAGCCATCCCCTCCCAGACTCCTCAACTCTCACCCCCACTACCTGCAGGACAGCAACACTCAGTGTCAAACCATCATCTCGCACCATCCATAACCCAGACCAAGTTCACTGTTCCCACCCCAAAGCCTCCAAAGCAGCCCCTCTCCCCAAATTCACTTGTGATATTCTGGTTTTGTCATTTTACTCACAACCACACAGGCTTGAACTCCAAGAAAGCACAGCATACTCAGGCTTAATTTGCACCTTTCCCCCAATTTCCAAAGTCCAAACTTCAAATGCCCCCCAATCTCTGCCATAAGTCCAAAGTCACTTAGTTTGGCTTCTGCCTTACTCTCCAGAGTGGCATTCTGGATGCCCTGCTGGACCTGATTCCTCCCAAAGAATGCCACACCCCATTTTTTGCTAGAGCCCTGTCTTAGTACTTGCCAAGCCCCCTCCCACCAGGAGAGGTGGAGAAACCTTTTCCAGAGTCACTTAGAGACCCCAAATGCCTCTAAAAATGAGGAATCCCAGAAATCAGCTTAGTTTAGGGTGAAAAGCACAGCAGGGGGAAGTAGAGTGGTACAGAAGAACCCCAACTTTGGATCTGGAATGACCTGGGTCTGAATCCCACCACTGCAACTCACTGTGTGACTAGGCAGGCTTCTCCTACAACCCTGGTTATTCATCTGTGAAATGGATCAACTTTGCTTTCAGAATGGTTGTGAGGAATAAAGAAAACCATAAGAACAATGATACCAAGTACCATTTATAGAACCCTTATTATGTGCTCTGCTAGTGACCTAGAGAAGACAAAGAAAGCAAAGCCTATAGATTGTTTTATTTCTTGAAGACCTGAGGTCTCTTGTACTAATAAATAGTTTGCTGGGTCATGGTTGGGGAAACAGGAGATTAGCTGAGTCCTGCCCTTAGAGATATAAGAAACAAATTATCAGGAGTATGGTGCAAGCCCTTACCCCAGCAGGAGTACTGGTATGGGGCACCCTATAGCAGCTCAAACCAAAGGCTAATTTACAAGGCTGAACAAGGAGAGTCAACAGACGGTCCAACCAAGGCATGAGCCCTGAGGAATGGAAAAAGGCAGGACAGGAAACAATACATCCTGGCCTCATCCCCAACTCCGAAGGAGATCCTTTGGGGAAGTAGTCATGCCTGTCTGGACCAACACAGTCTATTCAGGGAAAGGTGGGGGGAGACCAGCATACTCTTGCAATATGAAAGTCTCCTCCAAAAGGTCAAAGGAAGTGATTATCTGGTGGGTTCCCAGGGCCACTTGAAGGCTGTTGCTGTCTCCAGGTCAGTGAGAAGGTATCCTCTCACTCATGGCCCAGGTTTCCCAACTTGTACCAAACTTTGGACTTCCAGATTAACCTGACCCAGATCTGATATTCCCAAGGTCTCTTGTAAATGACACTCCAGCTCTTCTCCAAGTAGCATGATGTATTACAAAATAAAAAGTTGCTGCCAAATAAAACATTAAAAGACATGAATATTTTTTCCTGTTACCAACATGTAGGACCTTGAGTAGGTCACTTACCTCCCAGGTTCTCACCTATAATGCCATCTGTGGTTATGAAGGTCAAATGAGAAGTGAAAACACCCAAGAACTAGGCAGACATCCAGAGTGGTCCAAGATAGTAAAATGAAATGGCCAGCAGCCCCTCAAAGAGTAAGGGATAAGGAACAATGGCCAGAGCATCCCAAACCTGAAATAACCTAGGCCACTACAATGAAATTTTTTGGATAGGCAAGACTTGATGGGTATAGTGAAAAAAAAAAATCGCATCCCATGCAGAAATCAGGACCAAGTTCTCAAACTTCCTGTCTGGAGTTTCCATTTATTAGACGGGCTGCTTTCTGAACCTGGCCAAGCCAGCCGGTATGTTCCATGAAAGGCGTCATCAACAGAACATAACAGGGCAGTTCAGCACAGGCCAGAGGTTTCCACTGCCACTCAAATGACGATCCTGCTGGCAAGGGACTAGCCACATTCCTTTCCTCCTGTTTTTCTGTGAAATTGTTTTTACAGTTGTTATCTCTACCGGCAGAGGGAATGGAGCTGACTGATAATGGATGGATATATTCAAACGATAACGATATATAGAATACGGGAAAACATACATGTGGCCATTGTATCCACTAAAAGTTGGCCTCATAATATCCTTAATATATCCATATATTACATATATTATATAATGGATATCCATAATATCCTTCAGAATCAGAAGGGCGTGGGGGTAGGGAGAGAAGAAAAGAACAATGATCCAGCCAGAATGGGAGATAGTGGCAAGTGGAGGGCATGGGGCAAAAATGGAATAAGCTTTGGCTGGGAGTCAACAGTAGGGGCTCAGAGCTGAGCTCATAGTCAGGAAACCCCAAAGTGAGCTATACCCCCAGGCCAACAGGATACCCCCCAGATTTTGAGGAGAAAAGGTGGGCCACAAGGTCAACAAAAGGACTAGTTTTCCGTAGTGATAGGATCTCTCCTTTGAATCCCAAAAAAGCAACTGCACATTGTTTTATGAGAGTTCTTCCCACAGCCCAGAGAAGTCCTGTGTATATCCAAACCAATGGTCTGCTCATTTCCTCCTTGGCCTGGAGGCCCATACCTCAAGGTCTGATAAGGACCTTGCCAGCCCCTGCAATGATAGAGCCAACCTTATGGAGAACAAGATCTGATTTCTTTCAAGCACACAGGAAGAAAACTGAGCTAACTCAATACATCAGAACAGAGACAGGTGGGTCAGAGATGGGGATAGAGTAAATATAGCTTCTACAACATAGCCGGTCCCAACAATCCTCACCCCTTCCTAGAAACTTCTTGAAACCTAAATTCAAAGTAGAGCATGGAAGGAAAAGATGGAGGTAGAGGGGAGAAGACAGAAGATGATCACAGAAATAAAAACAGAGCTATTATTTATTGAGCCCTTACTCTAAGTGCATCAAGTATATAAGTGAGTTAATACATTTAACCCTAACAACACCCTATGAAGTAGATTGTTGTATTATCCCATCTTTTACAAGAGTAGACTAATCCCCAAGCTCGTACTGTCATTCACAATCATGGTTCATATTCGCAGGTCTTTAAAAAAATGTCCCCAAGGCCTCCAAGATAGGATTTAACTGTCATTTTGAGTAACCAAACAGAAAAGGGCAGCATGTCTGGGAAATGCCATTCTGTGTGGCAAAACTGGATCACGTATGCTGTTGTTGAAAGCTTCTGTAAGACTGAAGGCAAGACGAGTAGATGCATTCCTGAGTGGCCCTGGGGCATGCTTTGGTACTGACCCATCAGCAGAGAAATCCACCTCTCCGAGCATCTGGGTCCTTGCTGCCCATTACATGGGCAGGATTCCATCACCTTAGATCACTGCCTAACTGGGAGGCTTGCTGTGGCCCTTTGGTGTCTCAATATCTTGGACTCCTCGATGAGTCTTAGTACAGCACGAACCACAGCCATATTCTTGAATCCAATCCAGGGATGAAGGCTGATGACCAGATTTGAATCCTCTTAGGATTTCATTGGAGCTATATCACAGTCTCCTCAGTAACAGGAGGACTGCTAACAGTCCTCCCCCAGCTTAACAGTTGATAGGAGGTGTTTGAAAAATGATAACTATGTATCAGAGCCTTGGATTGTGTATGCACTGCCTCATGAAATCATAACCCTGTCAAGTCAGGTATTGTTATGCCTCCTTTATCCCCTGTGACAAATGAAGAATCTGAGGTTCCTGTGGTTAAGAGATTCCAAAAGCTAGCAAGGCCAGGAGTCAAGTCCATGCTGTATTACTCACTATGTGGGCTTCTCTAGTGAGTCTCCTCTTAGGTTTAAATTGTTCTAGCACTCTGGGCTTCAACTCCACTGTTCACATCTTCCTTCCAAGCCCTTGACTCAGCCGAGAGCAGGGGCCACCTCCCTGCATAAATGTCCTCCACTCCGGGTCTTCTTTTCCCTGGCCCATCTCAGATGGCTGAGTGAGGAGGGTGCTCATTGGCCCTCCCACCCACTTCCCCTACACATACATGCAATACATCAGGCCTCTGGAAACCCTCCAATAGAAACTCCACGGTTTGTCGTGGGCATACCCACCAGCCCAAGTTCCGAACTTGGTTTCTCATGTTCTTTTCAGCTCCTACTCTACCTGCTGAGTGGACATTAGTTCAGCCTTATAAAGGAATAAGGACACAATAGGTTTTGGCAGCCTTTGAAGAAAAAGACCTAAAGAGAAAGAAAATTCACCAACTCAATCCACCCCTGGTTGATTTTCAATTAGAGGAAGGATGGGCCTATCAATACTGAACCATCCCACCTGTGATCTTGGGACTCAAAAGTCTTCCTTTGTATAGATGACCAAACCTGCATCAGGAGGCTCTGATCAGGCAGGCGCCCACCACCAGGCATCAGATGGGCAAGCCCTGCTAACAGTAGTTCTTCTGTTGCTAGCACCCTCTGCCAGTCAAAGGGGTGCCCTTAGCTATTGACAGAAAAAAACGAACACATGGTACATTTCAACCAGAAACTTTCATAGAACCATCTCAAGGCATTTCACTCCTATCATTCTTTAACCATGTTAATAAGGGTGACAGAGTTAACACAGTTCTAGTTCATATATGCAAGATTAAACTTGCCCAGGTTTCAATGAGGTAGGCTAGAAATTCAGGACATGGTACAATCATGCAACCCTGGTCCCTAAGACATACCCTTCCACACTGCCTCCTACTGCCTTAAAGACAAATTAGAATCTGTGCAGGGCTAACATTGCTATGATTTGCATCTAAACCCTCAAGTCTCCCCAAATGGGGTCCAGACACTGGAGCAATGCCATCTTAACCAACTCATACCCTTGCTCTCTCTGCTCAAAGCCTCTGCCTTGGCTTGGTGAGAAGAAACCTGTGCGTGGCTCTGCTAACCCAGGTCTCTGGCCTGTTTTTTTTCAAATAGCTGGGTAGAAAAGTGGGCAAGGGCAACAGCATACATGAGGGGAGGGCAGCCTATGGTCAGCAGAAGATTATGGAAAGTCTTGAATGAAAGCAAGTGACAATTTAGAAGCCGGTAAGTGAGCATTCACACACTCACTCACTGAGCATTTGCTGATCAATTGCTTTAAGTTCCAGGAGACAAAGATGAGGAAGACATGGTCCTTCCCCTCAGACTACCTAGTATAATGGAGAAGCGAAAGGTGAGCAATAGCAAAGACATTTGGAGTAGGAAGCAAGAGTGACCATGAATTCTAAGAATTCAATCACATGAAATAGAATTGTCAAGGCAAGAATCCACAGTTACAAGGAAACAGGTTATAGAATTTGTTTTCTTCATCTGGTCTCTGAGACTACTTTTACTCACAGTCTTATGATACAAATAGATAAAAGATACATAGAGCTCTAAATATGCCCTATCCAATATGCAAAATAATTTATTTTTTTCTGAAAATCCAGTAAGACTAAAAGTTGGGGGGGGGGAGAATAAACTGACAGAGCATAGGGGAAAGTTAGGACAGTCAAACTACTCTGATGCTATAATGGTGAATGCATGTCATTATACATTTGTCCAAACCTGTTGAATGTACAACACCAAAACTGAACCCTAATGTAACCTATAGACTTTAGGTGATGATGATGAGTCAATATAGATTCATCAATTTCAACAAATATATGACTGTGATGGGGACTATTGATATTGAGGATATTACTAGGGATACTGGGTATTTCCACATTGCTTATTTGGAGATAGAAGTTATATGGGAAATTTCTGTTCCTTCCAGTTGATTTTGCACTGAATCTGAAACTGTTCTAAAAAATAAAGTTTTTGAGGACACCTAGGTGACTCAGTCAGTTAAGTATCCAACTCTTGGTTTTGGCTCAGGTCATGATCTCATGGGTCATGAGTTTGAGCCCCATGTTGGGCTCCATGCTAGCAGTACAGAGCCTGCTTGGGATTCTCTCTTTTTCCAACTCTCTTTGCCTCTCCCCCACTCTTTCTCTCAAAAATAAATAAAACTTTTTTTAAAAAAGTATTTTAAATAGCCCACTGGATCATGATATCGACAGGTACCTTAGCCTACTTTAAAAATTACTAAGCAGGGTACATCTATCAATAATTTCTTTGAATGTAAATAGACTCAACACTCTAATCACAAGACACCGGGTAACAGAATGGATTAAACAAACAAAAAAAGACCCATCCATATGGTTCCTACAGGAGATTCAATTTAGACCTAAAGACATCCACAGATTGAAATTGAGAGGATGGAGAAACATCTATCATGCAAATGGATGTCAAGAGAAATCTGGAGTAGCAATATTTATTTTTTTAATGTTTATTTTATTTTTGAGAGACATAGAGACAGAGCATGAGCAGGGGAAGGGCAGAGAGAGAGGGAGACACAGAATCTGAAAGAGGCTTCAGGCTCTGAGCCTCCAGCACAGAGCCCGACGCAGGGCTCGAACTCACAGACCGTGAGATCATGACCTGAGCTGAAGTCGGCGGCTCAACCAACTAAGCCACCCAGGCACCCCTGGAGTAGCAATACTTATAACAAACAAAATAGATATTAAAACAAAGACTATAACAAGAGACAAAGAAAAACACTACACAATAATAAAGGGGACAAACCAACAAGAAGATAGAACAATTTTAACTATTTATGCATCCAACATAAGTGCACCCAAACACACAAAAAAACAGTTATTAACATAAAAGAACTAATAAATAATACAATAGTAGTAGGGGACTTTAACACTCCACTTACATCAAGGGACAGAACATCTAAACTGAATACAAACAATGGCTTTGAATGACACACTGGAATAGATGGATTTAACAGATTGATTCAGAACATTTCATCCTAAAACAGAATCCACATTCCTTTCAAGTGAACACAGAATATTCTCCAGAATAGATCATATAATAGCCCACAAAAGCAGCCTGAACACATTCAAGAAGATTGAAGTCATACCATGCATCTTTTCTGACCACAATGTTACTAAACTACAAATCAACCACATGAAACAATCTGGAAAGACCACAAATACATAGAGGTTAACCATATCACTAAACAATGAAGGGGTCAACCAGGAAATAAAAGAAGAAATTAAAAGATACATGGAAACAAATGAAAATGAAAACACAAAGGTCCAAAACCTCTGGGAAGCAGCAAAAGCAGCTCTAAGAGGCTAGTTTATAGCAATACAGGCCTTACTCAAGCAGGAGCAATCACAAATAAACATCCTAACCCTACGCCTAAAGGAGCTAGGAAAACAACAAAGCCTAAAGCAAGCAAAGAAAGGAAATAATGAAGATTAGAGCAGAAACATAGATAAAGAACTAAGAAAAAAATTTTCAATAATGAAACAAGGAGCTGATTATTTGAAAAAAATAGAAAGGATAAACCTCTACTCAGAGTTATCAAGAAAAAAAAGAGAGAGGAACCAAATAAAAATCACAAAACAAAGATATAAAAGCAAAACCATAGAAATAGAGTAATAAGATAGTGTTATGAAAAACCTTACGCCAACAAATTCAATAACCCAGAAGAAATGGATAAATTTCTAGAAGCAGAAATAACCAAAACTGAAACAAAAAACTGCCAAAAAACCAAAGTCCAGAACCAGATGGCTTCTCAGGAGAATTCTAGCAAACATTTAAAGAAGGGCTAATGCTCTCGCCACTACTATTTAACATAGTGTTGGAAGTCATAGCATCAGCAATCAGACAACAAAACAAAATAAAAGGCATCAAGATTGGCAAGGAGGAAGTCAAACTTTCACTTTTTGCAGATGACATGATACTTTACATGGAAAACCCGACGGAATCCACCAAAAGCCTACTAGAACTGATCCATGAATTTAGCAAAGTTGCAGGATACAAAATCAATGTACAAAAATTGGTGGCATTTCTATATACCAACAATGAAGTAGCAGAAAGAGAAATAAAGAAGCTAATCCCATTCGCAACTGCACCCAAAACCATAAAATACCTAGGAATAAACCTAACCAAAGATGTAAATGATCTCTTCGCTGAAAACTATAAAAAACTTATGAAGGACATTGAGGAAGACACAAGGAAATGGAAAAACATCCCATGCTCACGGGTTGGAAGAATAAATATCATCAAAATAGCAATACTACCCAAAGCAATCTACACATTCAATGCAATCCCAATCAAAATTGTATCAGCATTCTTCTCAAAGCTAGAGAAAACAATCCTAAAATTTGTATGGAACCACTAAAAACCCCGAATAGCCAAAGTAATACTGAAGAATAAAACCAAGACAGGAGGCATCACAATCCCAGACTTTAACCTGTACTACAAAGCAGCAGTCATCAAGACTGTATGGTATTGGCACAAAAACAGACACATAGACCAATGGAATAGAATAGAAAACTCAGAAATGGACCCGCAAGTATACGGCCAACTAATCTTTGACAAAGCGGGAAAATGTATCCAATGGAAAAAAGACAGCCTCTTTAATAAATGGTGCTGGGAGAACTGGACAGCAACATGCAAAAGAATGAAACTAGACCACTTTCTTACACCAGTCACAAAAATTAACTCTAAATAGGTGAAAGATCTGAATGGGAGACAGGAAACCATCAAAATCCTAGAGGAGAAATCAGGAAAAAACCTCTCTGACCTAAGACACACCAATTTATTACTCGACATGTCTCCAAAGGCAAGGGAATTAAAAGCAAAAATGAACTACTGGGACCTCAACTAGATAAAAAGCTTCTGCACGGCAAAAGAAACAACCAACAAAACGGATAGGCAAACAACGGAATGGGAAAAGATAATCACAAATGACATATCGGATAAAGAACTAGTATCTAAAATCTATAAAGAACTCACCAAACTCCACACCCGAAAAATGAATAATCCAGTGAAGAAATGGGTGGAAGATATGAATAGACACTTCTCCAAAGAAGACATCCAAATGGTAAGCAGACACATGAAACGATGTTCAAAGTCACTCATCATCAGGGAAATACAAATCAAAACCACACTAAGATAACACCTCACACCAGTCAGAGTGGCTAAAATGAACAAATCAGGAAACTATAGATGCTGGCAAGGATGTGGAGAAACAGGCACCCTCTTGCACTGTTGGTGGGAATGCAAACTGGTGCAGCCACTCTGGAGAACTATGTGGAAGTTCCTCAAAAAAACGAAAATAGAACTGCCCTATGACCCAGCAATAGCACTGCTAGGGATCTACCCCAGAGATACAGGAGTGCTGATGCATAGGGGCACGTGTACCCCAATGTTCACAGAAGCACTTTCGACAATAGCCAAATCATGGAAAGAGACTAAGTGTCCATCAACTGATGAATGGATAAAGAAGATGTGGTATATATATACAATGGAATACTACACAGCAATGAGAAAGAGTGAAATCTGGCCATGTGTGGCAACATGGATGGAACTGGAGGGTATTATGCTGAGTGAAATAAGTCAGGCAGAGAAAGACAAATGCCATATGTTTCCACGCATAGGTAGGCTTTGCAAGACTTAACAGAAAACCATGGGGGAGGGGAAGAGGGGAAGGAAAAAAGCCACAGAGAGGGAGAGAGACAAAACATAAGAGACTCTCAAAGACTAAGAACAAACTGAGGGGAGGGGGGGTGTGGGAGGGGGGAGAGTTGGTGATGGGCACAGAGGAGGGCACTTGTTGGGATGAGCACTGGGTGTTGTATGGAAACCAATTTGACAATAAATTATTAAAAAGAAATAAAGAAGGGCTAATACCTATTCTTCTCAAACTATTCCAAAAAATACAAAAGGAAGGCAAAACTTCCACACTCCTTTTATGAGGTCAGTATCACCCTGATACCAGAACCAGATAAAGATAGCCCTGTAAAGGGGAACTACAGGCCAATACCCCAGATGAACAGATTGAAAATTCTCAACAAAATATTAGGAAACCAAATACAATACTGCATTAAAATATCATTCACCTTAAGTGGGATTTATTCCTGGGTTGCAAGGGTGGCTCAATATTCACGAATCGATCAACATGATACATCACAATAAATAAACGATCAAAATCATATGATCATTTCAACAGGTGCAGAAAAAAGCATTTGACAAAGTCCAACATCCGTTCATGATAAAAACCTTCAACAAAGTGGGTTTAGAGAGAATGTACCTCAACAGACTAAAGCCCTTATATGAAAAACCTAAAGCTAACATCATCCTTAATGGAAATAAAGTGAGAGCTTTTCCCCTAACATCAGGAACAAGACAGGGATGTCCACTCTCACCACTTTTATTCAACATAGTACTGGGAGACCTAGCCATAGCAATCAGACAACAAAATGAAATAAAAGGTATCCAAACCAATAAGGAAAAAAGTAAAACTTTCACTATTTGCAGAAGAGAGGATACTGTATATAAAATATATACATAGAAAATTTAAAAAGACTTGACTAAGAAACCACTAGAACTGATAAATGAATTTAGTGAAGTTGCAGAATACAAAATTAACATACATAAATCTCTTGCATTTTTATACACCAATAATGAGGCAGCAGAAAGAGAAATTTAGGAAACAATCCCATTTACAATTGCACCAAAAATAAGGTATCTGGGAATTAAACTAACCAAAGAGGTTAAAGACCTGTACCCTAACAACTCTAAAACACTCTAAGAAAGAAATTAAAGATGATACAAAGAAATGGAAAGACATTCCATGCTCATGTACTCAAAGAACAAATCTTGTCAAAATGTGCATCCTACCCAAAGCAACTTATATATTTAATGCAATCCCTACCAAAATCCAATTTCACAGAACTAGAACAATCCTAAAATGTGTATGGAACCACTAAAGACCCAGGATAGCCAAAGCAGTCTTGGAAAAGAAAAGAAAAAGCTGGAGACATCACAATTCCAGACTTCAAGTTACATTACAAAGCTATAGTAATCAAAGCCATATGGTACCAGCACAAAAATAGACACACAGATTAATGAACAGAATAGAAAACCCAGATACAGGGATGGCGGGGTGGCTCAGCCACTTAAGCATTTGACTCTTGACTTCAGCTCAGGTCATGATCTCACAGTTCGGGAGACTGAACCCCGCATCACATGTCAAGGCAGAGAGTGCTTGGGATTCTCTCTCTACCTCTCTCCCATTCTCTCTGTCAAAATAAACATTTTTTTAAAAAATTAAAGAAAAAAAAGAAAACCCAGAAATAAACCCACAACTATATGGTCAATTCATCTTTGACAAAGTAGAAAAGAATATCCAATGGAAAAAAAACAGTCTCTTCAACAAATGGTATTGAGAAAATTGGAAAACAATATGCAAAATAATGAAACTGGACCACTATTTTTCACCATACTCAAAAATAAATTCAAAATGGATGAAAGACGTCAATGTAAGACCTGAAACCATAAAAATCCTAGAAGGGAACACAGGTAGCAATTTTTTTTTATTTTTTTAATGTTTATTTATTTATTTGCAGAAATAAAGAGACAGAGTGTGAGTGAGAGAGGGCAGAGAGAGAGACACACAGAATCTGAAACAAGCTCCAGCCTCTGAGCCATCAGCACAGAGCCCGACACGGGGCTTGAACTCATGACCTGGGAGATCATGACCTGAGCTGAAGTCAGATGCTTAACTGACTGAGCCATCCAGGTGCCCCAGGCAGGAGCTTCTTTGACATCAACCATAGTCAACTTCTTTCTTACCTTGTCTCCTCAGGCAAGTGAACTAAAAGCAAAAATAAACTATTGGGACTTCATCAAAATAAAAACTTCTGTATAGCAAAAGAAAAAAAAAATCAACAAAACTAAAGGCAACCTACAAAATGAAAGGAGCCACTTGTAAATGACCTATCTGATAAAGGGTTAATATTCAAAATACAGCTAAAAATTTTTTAATAACCCAATACCCAAAAAAGCCAAATAATTCAATTTAAAAATAGGCAGTAGACATGAACATTCTCTTTCTCCAAAGAAGATATACACATGGCCAAGAGACACATGAAAAGATGATCATCACTCATCATTAGGGAAATACAAATCAAAAATACAATGAGATACCACTTCACATCTGTCAGAAGAGCTAAAATCAACACAAGAATTAACAAGTGTTGTCGAGGATGTAGAGAAAAAGGAGACTTCTTGCACCATTGGTGGGAATATAAACTCTAACAGCCACTCTGGAAAACAGTATAGTTTCCTCCAAAAGTTAAAAATAGAACTACCCTATGATCCAGCAATTGCACTACTAGGTATTTACCTAAAGAATACAGAAACAGTATTTCAAAGGGATACATGCACCCCTACGTTGACAGCAGCAGTATTTACAATAGCCGAGATAGGGAAGCAGTCCAAGTGTCCATCAGCAGATAAATGGATAAAGAAGAAAATGAAATATTATTCAGCAATAAAAAAAGAATGAAGTCTTGCCAGTTGCAACATGGATGGAGCTAGAGCACACTACTAAACGAAGTAAGCCAGAGAAAGATAAACATCATATGATTTCACTCATGAGTTGAATTTAAGAAACAAAATGAAAGAGCAAATTTAAAAGAAAGAGACATATCAAGAAATAGACTCTTAACTGTAGAGAACTGCTTGTTACCAGAGGGGAGGGAGAGGGGGATGGGTTAAATAGGTGATGGGGGGCACCTGGGTGGCTCGGTTGATTAAGCGGCCAACTTCGGCTCAGGTCATGATCTCACGGTATGTGAGTTTGAGCCCTGCGTCCGGCTCTGTGCTGACGGCTCAGAGCCTGGAGCATGCTTCAGATTCTGTATCTCCCTCTCTCTGCCCTTCCCCTGCTCATACTCTGTCTCTATGTCTCTCAAAAATAAATAAACATTAAAAAAAATTAAATAGGTGATGGGGATTAAGGAGTGCACTTGTGTTGAGCTCCAGGTGATATATGGAATTGTTCAATCACTATATTATACACCTGAAACTAATATAACACTATGTTAAGTAACTGGAGTTAAAAACTTAAAAGTTACTAAACAGGGTGGCTTATAAACAATAGAAATGTACTTCTTACAGTTGTAGAGGCTAAGAATTTGAAGTTTAAGGTACCAGCAGATTTGCTGTCTGCATAGGACCACTTACTGGTTCAGGGATGGCCCTCTTCTCAGGGCAGAAGGGACAAGGGAGCTTATAAAAGTCTCTCTTACAAGGGTACTAATCCCACTATGTGGGCTCCACAATCACCTCCCAATCATCACCTTAGAGATTAGGATTTCAACATATGAATTTGGGGAGACACATTTGGTCTATGACAATAGGAATCCTGAGCATCCAGCCAGCCTACTTGCCCTGAGTACTCTCTCTGTACAGAATCCTCTCCATAACAGGCATCGAACACCTGCTCTCCCCAGAAGACACTTCACAGCACACCAGGCTTTTTGAGTCTCCTTGTGTACCCTCTGGAGTCTAAGGTTTAGAGGGAAGAGATGTCCACTTGGAAGCCCCAATTTCTTGATTTGCAAGCTCGACACACATACATATACAACATTCGAAGATGGCGATTAAATGGGCCAAAATGCAAGCCATTTGGGGATTTACCAAATTAGAGAGCTCCCATTCACCAGCTAGAGACTTCTTACTCTGTGCCATGCTTGTTGAATAGCTCCTTTAAAGCTCAAAATAATCCTGTGAAAAGAGATCGTGATCCCAGTTTTGCAGATAAAGCAGCTGAGGCTCAGAGAAGCTGAGTGACCTGAGTGAGCTGCACTAGGCTTCCACCACTGGGTCTGCCCCAGTCCAACCCTCAAGATGGTCTCCATCACTTTTAGTGCATACAAAAAAAGCCTAAGCAGCACCTTCTAGATTGTTCCTTGACATCCCTACGTGCCCCGGGATATCAACACTGACAAAGTTTCTCAAACAAAGTAAATTCACTGCCCCATGGAGTAGCTGATCACACTACTGCCAATAACATCTAAACTACTTTCCTGAGGTCTCTCCAGAAAGCATAAAATTCTAGCTGTGAGGGGAGCTTGGGTGCCTAAGTCGGTTGAGTGTCTGACTTCGGCTCAGGTCATGATCTCACAGTTCATAAGTTTGAGCCCCACATCCACCTCTGTGCTGACAGCTCAGAGCCTAGAGCCTGCTTCTGATTCTCTGTCTCCCTCTCTCTCGGCCCCTCCTCTGCTCACGGTCTCTCTTAAAAAAAAAAAAAAAAACATTAAAAAAATTCTAGCCATGACAGAAACCTATTTCCAACATGAATTGGCTTGAGGGAAACAAATGACCTTCACAACAGGATTTCAATTAATTAGTGTCTCCTATAACACAAAATCCAATCCGTTAAAGGGCCTTTCCAACAAGGCCTTATAAGCAGTTTGCACACACTAGGAAAGATTTAGGGCTGACTCCTTCAATCATATTAATATTTCATCACTAGTAGATACATATGGAGTTCCTACTATCCACAAAAATGATTAGATTTAAAGGATAGGGTTCCTGTTCATTAGTAGTTTATGACCTAATTATATACAGATTAACACTTATAAAAGATATGCCTAGAATAAATGTGAACTTAATCTTCCTTAGGGACCACAGGACAGAGGAACAAACTCAGACCTGGGCTGTGTATGGCGGGAGTATGGACGGATCAGCCATGTGACTTGAGTGACCCACTATAGAATCAAGAAAAGCTATTTCCCCCTCTTGCTCAAAAGTCCTGCTCCACTTCCTTTTTTAGAATTAAGATATCAAAAACTTTCAAATATACAACTTTACAGAAACAAATAAATAATGTCACTACTACCATTTATCACTTTAACTTGATTTATTCTACAGGATCGGCTTCAACTGCCTAGAAAAGCCATGGGGTTATAGGACATGTATCAGCCAAGCACTGGTGTGGCCTGGACAATGGGACACTAAGAAAGAGACAAGGCAGGAAGCCGTGGGCATCAGGCGGGCAGCCGACCTGGGTCAGCAGGGAGAACCCAGAGACGAAAACCAGACAGAAAGACAGCACAGAGAGACCAGTCCTTGTCACCACACACAACTACAACCATTGCCTAGAAAACTGAGAAATCAAATCTCCTCTCCAGCCAGAGAACAAGAAGTGGAAAAGGATCCTCTTCTCAAAGGAAATAAAGAGAAATAAGTCAGAGAGCACCTACAGAGTTATCATCTGATACTGTCCAACAGTTTCCTTCCTTTACTTTTTGTGTGCATGTGTGTGGCTGTGTGATTTCACGTGGTTCACTCCCCTCCTCTTTTGCTAGGACTGTTTTTGCTTTACTCCAAAGCTGTGACAAAGGCTTACATACTTTTAGAACCCTATGCTAGCTTCTAATTCGTTAGTAGTTCTATCATTCAAATTATGGTTATTCTATCTATATAAAGTCAAAACAGCATCACTAGGCCACATGCCAAGAGTTGTAGCCATGGGTGGGTCTTTGTTTTCCTAGGAAATTCTTTTGTGATGTTGTATCAAGGGATTGGACTAGATGGCTTCTTAGCTCCTTCTAGCCCCAGATGTTCTTCATCCTGTGTCTGTGCAGAAATAATGGACTGACCCTGAGTGCACTCCACGGACAATGACCCCCAGAGCATGCTGGCAGCATCTGAGTTTACCTTGACCCTGTGGGGGGCTCAAGCGGGAAAGTAAGGCTCTGCCAGGTATCATGGCCCATTTAACTAAAAGAGGAGAACCAGCCAGGGGAACTGAAGCTTCACAGTGTCTCCGAAGGTCTGTCCCATGACAGCCAGAGCAGTATGGGAGAGTCAGGGGACACCTCCTATGGCCCAGGATTCATGGGCAGCATTCTTTCTAACCATGGAGATCAACCCTCAGCAATGTCCCCTCCTATCTGTAAAACCACAGTGTGTGCAGAGACAGGCAAGGTCCCAAGCTGTTGATCAGTTGCGAGACAGGAGAATGCAAAAGCAAAGGGCCTACAGGGAGGAGGAGGAGTGTGGGGATTAAGGCAAAGATATGTTTTGCCTTTGCAACAATAGCCTGCATGAGCTAAGATGTCCACAGGGAGAGCTCAGATGGTGGCAGATTTTCCACTTCCAAGACAGAAGGAGGAAAAATTATCACCAGTTCTTACTTAAAACCACATCCCGATGGCCAGAGATCTTACAAAACCGTTGTGCCTCTTTGCAAAAGCCCCTGCAAGGACAGTCAACACATTCAGCCTCCTTGTCCACATGGGGACAAGGAAACATTAAAAAAGAATTTAACAGGGGCTCCTGGGTGGCTCAGTTGGTTAAGTAGCCGCCTTTGGCTCAGGTCATGATCTCAAGGTCTGTGAGTTCGGGCCCCACATCGGGCTCTGTGCTGACGGCTCAGAGCCTGGACCTGCTTCGGATATTGTGTCTCCCTTTCTCTCTGCCCCTCCTCTGCTCAAGCTCTCTCTCTCTCTCTCTCTCTCAAAAATAAACAAACATTAAAAGAAGTTTATTTAACTCATGATGTACCTGAACTACAGTGAAAATATATATACGCAGTTGCTCAGATCATGACCTTATAGTCCATGTGAGGGTTGAAGCCCCTTATCAGGCTCTCTGCTCTCAGCATAGAGTCTGCTTCAGATCTTCTGTCTCCTTTTCTCTCTACCCCTCCTCTGCTTGCGCTTGCTCTCTCAAAAATAAACATTAAAAAAATAAATTTAAGAATATCAGTAAGATACACCTAAAGAGACCCATATGAAGACATATTATTATCCGACTGTCAATAGGATAGACAAACGCCAAGTAAGAATACTAACTTTCAAAAATGAAAGTGAGATAAAGTCTTCCTGAGACAAACAAAAGCTTAGAGAGTTCACCACCTGCCTTACAAAAAAAATGCTAATGAGAATTCTTCAAGTTGAAATAAAAGATACTTAACGGAAACCGAGTACAAAATATAAAACTCATGAAGGTAAATATATGGACAAAAACAGAATACTGCAGTAACATAGCAGTAGAAAGCAAATTACACCGACTTCTATAAAAGCCAAAAAAAACCAGAAGTATTAGAAACAACGAAAACTAAACTATATTAATGACTATATTTGTCAAAGTAAACGGTGATGTCCAGAACACAATGTGGGATTAGAATCAAGATGGCAGAATAGGTAGCACCTGTGTAGCTCAGTTGGTTAAGCATCCAACTTTGACTCAGGTCATGATCTCACGGTTTGTGGTTTTAAGCCCTACATCGGGCTCCACACTGACAGTGAGGAGCCTGCTTGGGGTTCTCTCTCCCCGCAAGAGCTCTCTCTCTCTCTCTCTGCCCCTCCCCCTCACTCTCTCTCAAAATAAATAAATAAACTTAAAATAAAGATGGCAGAATAGGAGGATCCTGAGCTCACCCTGTTCCACAAACATACCAAGTCTACATCTACATATAGAACAAGTCTAAGAATAACCTGAAGACTAGCAGAACAGCTCTTCGACAGCCAGAGATATAAAGCAAAGGCCACATCAAGAAGCGTAGAAGTGGCAGACGCAGTCTAATCAGGACCCACACCCCTACCATGGCAACTCACAAGCAGGAGGGCTATTACAGGGATTGAAGTCCTACATGAGAAGTCAAGGGTTCAAGCCCCACTTGGGCACCCTTCACCCTGTGGACTGGCACCAAGATGAGCCACCATAGTGTGTGGCTTTAGAAAGTCATAGTGTCTGACTCCAGGAGAAGAGAAAGGCTATAGAAAACCAAGACTCCACTCTTAAAGGGCCCATGCACCAACTCACTTGCTTCAAGACCCAGCAGAGAGGCAACAGTTTGAAAAGCACCTGGACCATATATAAAGGGCAGGAAGTAACCAATTTTAGGGCGTTTGCCAAAGAGGCAGGGATCTGTAGGAATTTTATCCAGGAATGTGAAGTGCTTGCAGGTGCTATTTTTCTTGCCCTCCTTCGTCCCAGCAAGCCTGACACGGGCGGACACCAGTTCTGACACTTTCCATCTACCTCGATAGCACTGTTTGTGCCACCCCTGCACTGCACCACAAACATGCTCACCCAACCCACCCACCCCAGCAGGGACCCCCCTAATGTGGCTCCTCCCCAGATGTGGCTAATGGCCTCAGAACCAGTGCTCCACCAAAGCGGCCCCTGCCTAGGGGTAAGGGATGAAGCCCTACACAACAGTGCACAGAGCAACCACAGGTGGAACTCTCAGCCCCGCACACCAGCATGCCCCCACATCTCAGCCCAGCCACAACAGGAGGGTACATGTACCCACAAAGGGGACACTTCAGGACACCTGGTTCTGATGACCGATGGGAACTGCCCTTCTGGGCTCCACAGGACTCCTTCTACATAAGGCTACCCCTTCAAGACCAGGAGATGTAGCTGACTACACAAAAACACAGAGAGAGACAGGCAAAATGAGGAGATAGAGGAGAATGTTCCAAATTCAAGAAGACAACAAATAACAAAGAAAAAATAACCAAATGAAATGAAGATAAACCATGTACCTGATAGGGCATTCAACGTCATCATCATAAAGATGCTCACCAAACTTGGGAGAAGAATGGATGAACACAGTGAGAACTTCCGCAAAGAGAAAATATAAAACATAGGGGCAGTGGGTGGCTCAGTCAGTTAAGTGGCCAACTTTGGCTCAGGTCATGATCTCGCCAGTCTGTGAGTTTGAGCCCCGCGTCAGGCTCTGAGCCTGAAGCCTGCTTCGGATTCTGTGTCTCCCTCTCTCTCTGCCCTCCTCCTGCTCACACTCTCTCTATGTCTCAAAAACAAATAAAAGTTAAAAAAAAAATTTAAAAAAACCAACATAATCAGGACTGGGGGCGCCTGGGTGACTCAGTCGGTTAAGCGTCCAACTTCAGCCCAGGTCACGATCTCACAGTTCCTGGGTTCAAGCCCCGTGTCAGGCTCTGTGCTGACAGCTCAGAGCCTGGAGCCTGCTTCAGATCCTGTGTCTCCTTCTCTCTCTGCCCCTCCCCCACTCATGTTTATCTCTCAAAAATAAATAAATATTAAAAAAATAAAAAAAAACAATCCGGACTGAATAATAACTGAAATGAAAAATCCACTAGAAGGATTAAATAGCATATTAAAGGATGCAGAAGAACTGAGCGATGATCTGGAAGACAGGATAGTGGAAATCATCCAAGAGGAACAGCATAAAGAAAAACAAATTTTAAAAAATGAAGATATTTTAAGGGACCTCTGAGATAACATCAAGCAGATTAACATTCCCATTGTACAGTTCCCAGAAAGAGTAGAGAAAGGGGCAGAAAACTTATTTGAAGAAATAACAGCGGACAGCATCTCTAACCTCATGAAGGAAACAAACATCCAGGGCCAAGAATTACAGAGAGCTGCAAACAAGATGAATCCAAGTATGTTCACACCAAGACACACAATAATTATAATGTCAAGCGTGAAAGATAAAAATAGAACCTTAAAGGCAGCAAGAAAAACCAACTGGGTAGGTACAAGAGAACACTCCTAAGACCATGAGCGGATTTTTCAGCAGAAACTTTATAGGCGAGAGGGGAGTAGAGCAAGGTATAATCTACGTGCTGAAAGAAGCAAATACTATAACCATGAATACTCTACTTGGCAAGGGTATCATTCAGAATTGGAGACACAAAGAATTTCCCAGACAGGCCAAAGATAAAGGAGTTCATCACCATTAAAGTGGTCTTACAGAAATGTTACAGGTATTATAAGCATAAAAGGCCATCAACAAACAAAAGGAAACTGTGAAAGAAAAAAAAATCTCATTGATAAATGGGAACAAGAGTAAAGACAGGGGCACCTCGGTGGCTCAATCGGTTAAGAATCCGACCTGAGCTCAGGTCATGATCTCACAATTTCTGAGTGTAAGCCCTGCATCGGGCTCTGTGCTGATAGCTCAGAGCCTGGAGCCTGCTTCAGATTCTGTGTCTCCCTCTGTCTCTCTGCCCCTCTGCCACTCATGCACTGTCTCTCTCTAAAATAAATAAAAACATTAAAAAAAAGATGATGCTATGCGGTATATATATATAGAAAGAAGTATTAGTCATAAAAAGGAGATATTGCCATTTCCAGCAACATGGATGGATCTAGAGAATATAATGCTAAATGAAATAAATCAGTCCAAGAAAACCACATACCATGTGATTTCACGCATATATGGAATTTAAGAAACAAAACAAGCAAACAAAAGAGAAAAACAAAGAAAGTTTCTTAAATACAGAGACCAAACCAGTTGTTGCCAAAGAAAAGGAGGGTGAGGTATTAGGTGTATTAAAGAGAATTAAGGGTACACTTATCATGATGAGCACTGAGGAATGTACAGAATTGCTGAATCATATTGTGCACCTGAAATAAATATAACACTCTAGGTTGATTATACTTGAAAAAAAAATTCTACATAAAAAAACCAGCAAACTCATCAACAAAATGGAAGTACATAGCTATCAAGAATTACTTTAAATGTAAATCATCTAAATACTCCAAGCAAAAGACATAAAGTGACAGAAAGGATCAAAAAAGTAAGACTCATCTATATGCTACCTGTAAGAGACTCACTTCATACCTAAAGACATCTACAGACTGAAAGTGGAGGGATGGAAAAATATATTCTACGCAAATGGAAATGAAAAAAAAAAAAGCCAAGGTAGCAATACTTATTAGACAAAAACAGACTTCGAAACAAAGACTGTCATAGGAGGCAAAGAAAGGCATTACATAATGATAAAGAAATCACTTCAACAGAAAGACATAACAATTATAAATACCTATCCACCTAACATAGGAGCAAATACATCAAGCAAATATTAATAGACATAAAAGAAATTGACAGTAATACACTGAGAGTCTTCAATATCCCATTCACAATATTGATACATCAATCAAACAGAAAACCAATAGGGAAACAGTGGCTTTAAATGACACATTAGACCAGATTGACTCAACAGACATATATAGAACATTTCATCCAACAACAGCGTATACATTCTCCTCAAGTGCACATGGAACATTCTCCAGTATAGATCACAAGTTAGGCCGCAAAATAAGTCTCAATAAATTTAAGAGGACTAAATTCCTATCAAGCATCTTTTCTGACATCAAAAGTATGAAATTAGAAATTACAAGAAAAAATTGGAATAAAACCAAATACATGAAGACAAAACAATATACTACTAACCCTCCAACAGGTCAGGGAAGAAACAAAAAAGAAAATCCAAAAACACCTAGAGACTGAGGAAATTAGAAACACAAAGTTCCAAAATCTAAGAGACATAGTAAAACCACTTCCAAGGGGGATATTTATAGCAATACAGGTCTATTTCAAGAGAAAACAAAATAAAAAGCTCAAACAATCTAACTTTATACCTAAAGCAACTAGAAAAAGAAGAAATCCGAAGTTAGTAGATGCAAGGAAATAAAGATCAGAGGAGCAATAAATGATATAGAGACTAAAATTACAATAGAAAAGATCAAACTAAGAACTGGTTCTTTGAAAAGAAACGAAACCAATAAATTCATTTCAGAAATATAAAGGATAAGAGAATACTACCAACAATTCTATACCGACAAATTGGAAAACCTAAAAGAAACAGATAAATACCTAAAAACATATAAACTTCCAAGACTGAATCAGGAATATAAAATCTGAACAGACTCAGTTATGAAATTGACTCAGTAATAAAAAATTCCCAAACAAAAGTCCAGGAGCAGACATTCTCACAGGTGAATTTTACCAAACAATTTAAGCAGAGTTAATACCCATCCTTCTCAAACTATTCATAAAAATTAAAGGAAGTTTTCCAAATCCATTCTACAAGGCCACCATTACTCTGATACCAAACCAAAGACACAACAAAAAAAAATTATAAGCCAATATCCCTGATGAACATAGATGCAAAAATACTCAACAAAATATTAACAAACCTAGTTCAAAAATTAATTAGAAGGCTCATTTACCACAATCAAGTGGGATTTATTCCAGGGAAGATCCAACATCCACAAAACTCAATATGATACACCACATTAACAAAAAGAATAAAAACCAGATTATCTCAATACATGCAGAAAAAGCATTTGACAAAATTGAACATCCATTTATGATTAAGAATTTCAACAAACTGAGTACTGAAGGAACACACCTCAACATAATAAAGACCATGTATGAAAAACCACAGCTAACATCATATTCGACAAATGCTTTTCCCCTATAATCAGGAACAAGACAAGGATGTCCACTCTTGTCACTTTTATTCAACATAGTACTGGAAGTCCTAGCCAGAGAAATTAGACAAGAAATAAAAGGCATCCAAATTGGAATGGAGGAAGTACAACTTTCTCTATTTGCAAATGATAGGACCTTAAATATAAGAAACCCTAATATGCAAAATTAATACACAGGTATCTGCTGCATTTCCATATGTTAATAATGAACATTAAGAAAAATTAAGAAAACAATACCACTTACAGTCACACCAAAATTAATAAAATGCCTAGGAATAAATTTAACCAAGAAGGTGAAATATCTGTACTGTGAAAATGATAAGGCAAGACACTGATGAAGTAAGATGAACACAACCAAATGCAAAGACATACCATACTCATGGATTGGAAAAGTTAGTATTGTTAAAATGTCCATTCTACCCAAAGCAATTTACACATTTCATGCAATTCCTATCAAAACACCAATGGCACTTTTTCACAGAAACAGAACAATCCTACAACTTATATGGAACCACGAAAGACCATGAATAATCAAAGCCATCTTGGCAAAGAATAACAGAGCTGGAGATATCATCTTCTCAGATCTCAAACTATACTAATCTATAGTAATCAAAACACTATGGTACAGGCACAATAATAGACGCACAGATCAAAAGAACAGAATAGACAGCCCAGAAATAAACACATATGTGGTTAATTAATCTACAAAGGAGAAGGCAATAATACACTCCAGGGAAAAGATGGTTGCATCAATAAATACTGCTAGAAAAACTGAACAGCAACATCAGGAAGAGAGAGAAAATGAAACAGGACCACTTTCTTATACCATATACAAAACTAAACTCTAGGTATTTACCCAAAACATACTGAAATTTATGTGCATACAAAAACTTGTAAATGGATCTTTATGGAACTTAAAGATTCTAAAACTGTGAACTTAAATCTCTTCTCGACTGAGGATTAGATAATTAAAACTGGTACATCCTTACAATGGAATACTCAGCAATAAAGAAAAAAAAAAACTGAACTTACTAATAAATACAATACAAATTTCGAGTTCGTTATGCTAAGTAAAAGCAGCCAAACTTAAAACAAATGCAATATACTATGTGATTCTATTCATACGACATTCTGGAAAATGCACAACTAGTGTTGCAGAATAAATCAGTGGTTCCCACAAGTTCAGGTTAGGGAAGGGTCTGACCAATAAGGGGCAGAAGGGAGTGTCTCTGAGGGATCCACAGGCAAACTTCAAAGAGTTGTTCCCCCTCACTCATACCCCATAACCCTACTCCCTCTTTGAGGGAAGTTTAGGTCCTCATTTAGACCACCAAAGAAAGGTTACTCTCCAGTCATCATCTTACTTGACTTCTCAACAGTTTTTGGTTCTGGTGATCACTCATACTTCTAGATATACTCTGTACCCTTGACTCTCTTAGTTTTCCCTTTCCCTCTCTCACTGCTCCTTCTCAACCAGGTTTAGCATTCCACAAGGCTTAGTCCTATCCTACAGCCCATGTTCTGCTCTTCCTATGTACTCTCCCTTGGCAATCTAATTCACATTCAGTCTCAACGGACAACTAATTTGGGACCTCTTAAGTCCCAAAGGTCTATCTTCCACTCAGAGCTCCAAACTTAGAGTTCCAACCACCTATTCCAGATCTCACTTGGCTCAAAATGACTCAGATGGTTCAAAAACACCTCAGCTCAGAATGTCCAAGATCTGACATATGAATCCCCCCCACCAAACCTTTCCTATCCACATTTCTCCGTGTTGGTCCTGGCATGCAGTTTACATGCCAGAAACGCAGGATTATCTTTGACCCTGCCCCACCTCCTTTCCCACAAACCATCAGCAATACCTACTAATTTCATTTCCTAAATCACTCTCATATTTGCCTCCTTTACTCCATCCCTACTGCCTCCATCTTAGTCCAGCAACTATCCGGTAGCTTTGTAACCACTATCTGTTCTCACCACACCATTTGGAGTTCCTCCAATCGAGTTGGTTTTTCAAAATGTAAATTTGATCCCATAATCCCTTCCTTTTAAAACAGAAAAGGCTTCCCATTCACAGTTAGAACAAAGCCCAAATCTTCACTAGGTTTGGCCCTGCCTTAAGCTCTTGCCTCATCCTTCTCACTCCCTTTGCTCCAGACACAGGAGCTTTCTTTCACACCCTCAAATGCACTATGTACTCTGCTACCACAGGGCCTTTCCACAGACTGTCCTTTGGATTGTACTCATCTCTCCCTGACCCCAACATTAACTAGGAGGTCACTTCATCCACCACATCTTAGCTCCTGTATCTATTCAGCAGAGAAGGCTTTCTTTACCCTTAAGGCGAGATCAGAGTCCCTATTTATTTTTGGAGCATTTGCTTCCATTTAAAATTATGAAGTCACTAATGGGGTCTTTTGATTGTGTCAATCACCCACACTAGGATTACAAGCTTCAGGGGATCAGAGACTTTGAATTTTGCTCCACATTGAAAGTCTAGCATCTAACACAGTACCTGCTTTATAGTAGGTACACAGTATTTGCTAAAGATTGGACTCAGCGATCTCACAAAACAAGATATGTATAATATCATATGTGTCTGCACTCTCTAATAGCCATGTCCTGGAAACATACCCAACCACCTATTAACAGCTTGATTAAAGATATTGTGACACATGCATACAATGGAATACACTACGCAGCTCTTTAAGGCAACTTTATCTGCACTGACGTGAAAGATCCTCAACATCATATGTGAATAAAGGCAAGGTATAGCAAAGTGTACGGAGTGGGCTGCCATTTGTGTAGAAGAACACAGTAAATATACAAGTCAGAATTCTTTGTTGGATGTGAATACTCATTGAACATTTAGAAAAAACTAGTAACAGTAGTTACTTGTTTGAAGGGTAGATGGGAACCAAGCGGGTGGGTATCAGAGGTGGGAGAGAAACTACTGACTACCATTTTATACTTCTAGATTTGGGGACCCACGTAAGCCACTCAACATATGCAAATTAGGTTATTAACTCATAAAAAATAGGAGTCCTTGTCCCGTGGGATACCTAAAACCCTACATCAGAATGCTCCCAGCAGTCCGTCACACTGCCTTAAAAGCATCTCGGATGGGAAACTAGGAGTGGCCACCTCCTCTACTGAGCCAGCCCCACAATCATTCCAGCTTGACTATGGCAATGCTATTGGGGAAAGAGACAGTCTTCAAAATCTACCAACTCTGGCATCTGTCCCAGATGGACAGATCCCTTTTATATTTTCACACCACAAATTATGTTTTTATTTTGAGAGAGAGAGACAGAGAGAGAGGGAGAGAGAGAGAGCGCGCACACATGGGCATACTCACACGGGGCTGGAGAGGGGCAGAGACAAAAGGAGAGAGAGAATCCCAAGCACACTGTGTGCCATCTTTGCAGAGCCCAACGCAAGGCTCAATCTCACAAACTGTGAGATCATGACCTGAGCCAAAATCAAGAGTTGGACACTTACCCAACTGAGGCACCCACGTGCCCCTTTACCCAAAACTATCTTAACCCTTACATTCTACAGCCATTTTGGCCACTCTGTATCTCTACATCTTAACAACTTGAGTTAACCATCAAGAATTGTTAGCTTACAACAATTGTTTCCTTGAGGACATTTTCTTCTCCCTTAAAAGATTGCCTACAGCCTTATGCTATCAGTAACAACAATGACAGAATAGTCACAACGGCTTTCATGTATTGAATATATACTCTGTCAGGCACTATGCTAAGGGCTTTACAGATTTTCATTTTTACATTTTTTTTACATAGCTAAATCATATTGCATCGGCCCTATGATGTAGATTGTTTCTATTTTACAGGAGAGGAAACTGAGGCAGTGTGCCCACTTCACTCCATCTCATTCTCTTACTTTATGAGGTACCCCATTCCAAATTGGAAAACCTCAGGAACCTACAGTTAATGAACAGTGTTTTTGCTTCTTTTTTTTTTTTTTTTAAACTGCTGGAGGATTAGAAGGGTTAATACTCTTTGGTCTGGGCTTCTGGAAGGGTATTCTTGATTCATTTGGTTACAAAATTCAGACACGATGTAGCTCTTCTATTACTTTGCTGTGACACAGGGCACAGCCAACTCTTACCCTATTGTCTTCCTGGATCTCCCAGTCGCTGGAAAAAGTTGCCAGTTGCTGCCCTTGAGAACAATTTGAAAACTGGAAAAGGCTGGAAAACATCCTTCTGTTCTCTTGAGTGTCTGGAAAGATGGCATCTTGGAAATTGACTCCGTGAGGCAAGAGGTTATAATTTTCGTCCATCCTAATGGGAAGAAAAAAAGAAAAAAAAAAGCGCAGCTGTAGACTGAACCACCATAGGGTACACCTGCTTTAATCAACAGTTGTAAAGACTGTGACTGTCTTGCCAACACACAACCATGTCTCGTACGGCTCTCATCAGAGGACTTATTATTTCTAATGGTTTCTCTAGCTCACTCTACATGAGTCTAGCCTTAAGGTTTCCAAAAGAGGAGTTTGGGTGAAGGGTTGGGGCTGGGGGGATGCATATGTGTTTGTCTATTTGTGGATCACCCAAGTGGCCTTTCTCACAGGATATCCCTTGTTTCTTGATGAAAGGAAAGCCAGTTCTAAGGACCTAGGTTCAAATCCTGCCATTGCTACTTGGTCTTCTCTTGGACATGAGATATGAATTTCCCAAATTCTCTAGCTTCACTGCGCCAGTCTGTACAAAGAGGAGCAGAATAGCACCTTCTTCATGGTGGTGGAAGAAGTGCATTAGAAAAAGTAAACTATAGGGGCGCCTGGGTGGCTCGGTCGGTTGAGCATCTGACTTCAGCTCAGGTCATGATCTTGCAGTTTGTGGGTTCAAGTTCCACATCAGGCTCTGTGCTCACAGCTCAGAGCCTGGGGCCTGCTTCAGATTCTAAGTCTCCCTCTCTCTCTGCCCCTCCCCTGCTTGCTTGCTCTCTCTTTCTCTCCCAAATATGAATAAACATTTTAAAAAGTTAAAAAAAAAAAAAAAGAAAAAGTCAAGTATCTGGCATGGAGTGCAGTACAGATGTTAACATTTTTACAGAGCAAAGTACAAATTGCCTGTTGCAAAGATAAAGAGAGACAGGAGAGGCAGAAGTTAACCTCCAGCGCAAAAAGGGGGTGGAGGGCTAACCAGTGAGCCCCACTGCCGCTTTTCCCAGTGACGCTGCCCAGAATCTGTTCTCGCCTCACTGGGTCCCGGAATAACAGGGGAGGAATGATTTGTATGCAGTTGTTAAGACACTGCGGGGCAACACAGCCCTATGAAATAGAAATCTGTCAGACTACCAGTTGACTCTGTATTTCTGCCCTAACTTTTTGTAAATATGTCAAAGGGAAAGAAGAAAGAGCTGGCTGACCACCGCAGAGCCACTGGATAAAACTCTTTCATGATAAAATCAGAAAATAAATAATGTCTGCTCAAGTTTTCCAGCTCTTATTTCTTCGGAAAATAAAGTTTCAGTGATTAATAGCTTTATAGCTGGGTTCTCAGTGTCCTTCCTAAAGAAGAACAAGAAAAATCTGAGTTTCTTTGTATCAAGAAGAATACGGTCTCACTCCTTGCTGACTTTATTTAGAAACTATACTTCCCCAGCAATTAAAAAAAGAAAAACAATCTAATCTAGCTAAACCACGGCAGCCAACACAAAGCACGCCATGTATTCTAAACTTAGAGATTCTGGTTTCAATACAGAAAACATGTGTTGCCATGAGCTTATGAACGCCCCTCGGTGGATCTTAAGGTTTTCTTTGCCAGACTGATGGGAAGTCTCAAGGGCGAAAAGTGATCTGTAGACTGAGGTCATAGTCATTCCAAATGTTCTGACTGCTGCTTTATGGACTGGGAAGACTGGAACCATCACCAGTGTCAACTGTGGATTAATTCACTTGCTAGCTTGATATGTAGGTTAGATTCCAGTTCCATGTTCCTCTCAGCTGCTTTATGTCACTCTCATTCAATTGGAGACAGCTCATGCGTTTAGGGTTGCACCTGCCTGCCGTTCTCTATTTCAAACTTCAAGCCCATTGACTGAATTCTTACACACATGAATTCCATCTTGACTGCAGGTCAGTTTTCAAGGAACTTCACAAGATTCCGGGAGTCTCCTGTCAAAGAGGGACCTCCAGCCTGGTTCACTTCTTCTCTTCAAAGCACTAGGAGCCAGTCCCCTCCCCTCTCCTCTCCCCGCCCCCCCCCCCCCCCTGCCCAGCACAAACCTCTGCTATTCTGAAAAGCCCAGCACTGAGGTCTGCTGGTGGTGGACATGGAGAGAAACAAAGGGACAGCTGGGCTGCATTCCACACCATTCGTGTCTTGGCATTTAAGCAGGGCGGGTGGGATGGAAGAGGGACTATTTGTTCCGCCTCTAACCTGTACCAGGTGTTCTGCATAATTACTGCGTCTTAGTCTCCACCAACTTTGTTTCTCAAAACATTATGAAAGGGAAGGTATGGAGGTTCTTCAGAAGGCAACTTGCAGAGCCAGAATTCCAACAGTCTGATTTCAAAGTTTGTTTTTTTTACCCCCTCAGCATCTCAACCTCCTCCCGGTGAATCCAATTAAAAAAATAAAGATTAAAAAAAAGAAGAGTCGAATGGATTGTTGGAAACCACCCCGAGTTTTGCTTGAAACACTCCTCTGTGCATTAAGCACTGAAACTACCCCTGTTTTTTCAACAGCCTTAGCCAAAGGCCCCCGGGCCCCCATGTCGAGACGTCGAGCCGTCGAGACATCGACAGGGCAGGAGAGAATAAAGAGCAAGGAAAGGAGCCCAAGGCATCTTCTGATAGAGCCTGGACACGTTTCCCTGCAGTTCCTGACCTGGCTCCAGATAACGGCGCCCTGAGGAGGTCACTCCGACGCGCGGAGGAGGTGGTGTGGGCGGGAGGCGCCGCGCTCACCTGAGGAAGAAGAAATAGGAGTAGTCCTGGACCACGGTGTGGGAGTGACACGAGAAGTAGCCCAGGCCGGTGAGGTTGAGCCTGGAGCCCGCGGGCACCTCCAGCATGCTGCCCCACGCCTGGTCGCACAGCATCTCGATCTCCGCGGAGTAGAAGAGCCCCGCGTCGCTGGGCTCGTACTGCCACGGCAGGTAGTTGTACAGGCCGTGCACCTCCTGGTGCAGCGCCAGCACCTTGGCGTACACGATGATCTCGGCCAGCTCGGCGCGGCAGCCCTCGCTCAGGGGTCGCCACTCCGAGGGCAGCTGGCAGCCGCGGGCGGCCCCGAGCCGGCCGGCCACGCAGAGCGCGGCGAGCAGCAGCGGGCGCAGCATGCCGGCGGCAGGGAGCGGGCGGCAGGCGCGGCCCGGGTCGGCGCTGCGCCCCGGGCGCACTAGCCGGGGCGCATGGCGGGGACTCCCGGGCCCCGCAGGGCAGAGTGAGGGCGCGCCGCCGCCTGGCGCAGGAGGCGTCGGGGAGCCGCGAGCGCCCGCTCCGGCCGACAGCGCCGCCCCGCCGGCCCGCGAAGGGCAGCCCCGCGCGCTGGGCTCGGCGCGCCTCTGCTCTCCGCCGCCGGGCTCGCGGGACCCGGCCCTGGTCCGCGGCGCTTTAAAGGGGCTCGGGGCGGGCCGGCCGCCCGCCTCCTGCCCTGCCCCCCGCGACGGGGCGTGGGCTGCGGCGGGAGAGGGCGGGGAGGCGGCCGGGGCGGAGTGGGCGGCGGGCCAGCGGCGCTCGGGAGCCGCGGCGCGCTGTGTCCGTCCCCCTCGAGGCCCCGCGCGGCGCTAGGGGCCCGCGGGAGAGGGTCGCTCAGCGCTGGGAGCCGCGGCCCCGGCCCCACACGGCTGCGCCGGGTCGGAGCTCTCCAGGCGGAAAGCCTGTTGCAAACCAATAATCGCGGTTCTCTTGCGTGGATACTTTGTATCCGTGTTGACATTTTCGGTGTAGTTCTTTCAGAGTCAAGACGCGTCGAGATCAAGGCTGGCTTGTGCTTCGCGGAGGTGAACTAGGAAACCCAGCGTGGGCTAATCAACTTTTTCGGGTCTCTCTCGCTCGCTCTCGTGTTGCGTATTACTTGATGATAATCTTAGGAAAGCCTTCATAAAAGATTTGAAAAGCCATTTTGTCCTCATTTTCCTAAAGCTGCATGATTTACGTGATTCCTACTTGCAGATTCTGAACACCCTACACCTGAGAAATGAACGAAGAAGTAAATTCCACCCAGCTTTTCACACTCAGTGCGTCAGTGCGCGAGTCTGAGGGAGATCCAGGCTCAACAGTCTCTTTCTAAACTCAGCACCTCCTTTTTGCACTGATTACCATTAAGTGTTCCCAATGCAGTAAGAAGAAAAAAGAGGATGGGTACTTATAAATGTATTTATAATATTTTATATATGTATTACATCATACATATAACCGTGTATGTACTATGCATCCCGTGGTACATATATCATACATATTATATGTATGCTATAATTATAATAAATGTAGAAGCAGAACTGCCTTAAAATGGAAGACTGTTCTATAAGCATCTTATTTCTGCAAGTCTGAGCCTTGGAACCCAGCTAAATTCTTTTATGCACTGAAGGCAAAATTGTAGGGAATTCTGGAAGGAAAGGAGAACAGAGGTTAAAGCAGCAGGAGAGGTTTCAGGTCTGGGCCCCACCTCCCCATGGCTCCCAAATCTTCTTCCTGGGACCCCTAAATCGTCAGCTAGGGCAATTTAATTCATGATTGCTTGCCACCCACCGACCACTCTTTGAAGGGAACTCTCTGGTGCCGGTCCCTCCCCTGCAGGACAGGGACTCAGGAGAAAGAGGCCATGAGAAAGGCAGTCTCATGAAAGAAAGGCAAGATGGGGAGGGCTCCCTTCCAAGGGAGGGCCTTGAGCATCCCCGGAAGTGGAATGACCAGGACTCCAGGCAGCCCTGGCCAGCTGGTGAGACAATGGGAGACTACAGCTAACATTTCTGTCACACTAGCCCACTCAATCTACGACTCAATCAACCAAATTCTTATTCTTACAAAATCCTCTGTGATGGGCCTAAAAACAGACAGATATAAGAGTGAGGCTCAGGGGTGCCCCGGGGGCTCAGTCAGCTAAGCGTCCAACTTCGACCCCTGCATCAGGTTCTGTACTGACAGCTCAGAGCCTGGAGCCTGCTTCGGAGTCTCTCTCTCTGCCCCTCCCCCATTTGTGTGCATGCTCTCTCTCTCTCTCTCAATAAATAAACATTAAAAAAATCTTTTAAAAAAATAAAAGAGTGAAGCTCATAGATAATAATACCTTTATATCTAGTAGTCAGCCTGGGGCCTCAATGAATTTCATAGAAAAAAAAAAAGAGAGTTATTAGTTCTCATGGTATATGATCCCCTCCTCCGCCCCCAGTAGATACCAGACTTCCACACAATGGATAAATGGTGTTCAAGGGTGACCTCAAACACTGTATGTCAGCACTGCTCACTTGTCACTCGCTGAATATGTAAATTAGGAAATTTCATGTCTGCTAGGGCTGCCATAGCAAAATACACCAACTGGTGGCTTAAACAACAGACAGTTCTAGAGGCCCAAAGTCCAAGGTCAAGATGTCATCAGCGCTGGTTTCTGGTGTGGTCTCTCTTCCACGCTTGTAGATGGCTGCCTCCCCTCTGTTTCTTCACATGGCCTCTCCTTTTGTGCATGTAGAGAGAGAGAAAGAGAGAGCTCTGATGTCTCTTCCTCCTCATATAAGGACACCAATCCTATCCGAATAGGGCCTCACTCTGTGACCTCATTAATCCTAATTACTTCTCTCAAGTCTTTGCCTCCAAATACGGTCTTCCTGTGGATTAGGGTTTCAACATGTGAATTTGGAAAGAGAAGGAAGGAGACACATAACAGCTAGTTAGCAGGTGTTCTGCAGGTTTGCTAGAGAAAGAGAGAGGATATACAATGGCTTATTTCCTGACAAGCCAACTTAGAGCAAGTGTTGCCAAATGACAATACTAATAATCGCTATCATATTCATTGCTGACTGTGGACCAAGCGCTCTTGTAAGGACTTTGAATGTGTTATCTAATTAATTCTCCAAACCACATTCCTAAGTAGATACTACTATCATCCTCATTTTGTAGATAAAGAAACTTAGGCACAGAGAGGTTAACTGACTTACCCAAGATCACAGAGCTAGGCAGTGACCGAGCCAGGATTCAAACCCTAGCATCAGACTCCAGAATATATGTGTTTAACTACAATATGAGAATATGGACAAAATAGGCAATGTTTTTTTAATTAATTTTTTAATGTTTTTATTTTACTTTTGAGAGACATAGAGACAGAGCATGAGCAAGGGAAGGGCAGAAAGAGAGGAAGATACAGAATCTGAAGCAGGCTCCAGGCTCTGAGCCATCAGCACAGAGCCTGACGCGGGGCTCAAACTCACAGACCGTGAGATCATGACCTGAGCTGAAGTTGGCCGCATAACTGACTGAGCCACCCGGGCGCCCCCAAAATAGGCAATGTTTTAAACGTACAACTGGGCCCTTCATCTAGAAGTGAATATATACATAGTAATAACCTTAGCATAATCACCAGTGATGACTAAATCAGTATGTAATTGGACAAACATGAAATTTGTATTAATCGGCAACCCTACTCTGTGTTAGTCTTATGCTGCAATTTAAATAGATAAGAAGTTAGGAAAGTTTTTCAGGGGCGCCTGGGTGGCTCAGTCGGTTGAGCGTCCGACTTCGGCCCAGGTCATGATCTCATGGTCTGTGAGTTCGAGCCCCGCGTCGGGCTCTGTGCTGACAGCTCAGAGCCTGGAGCCTGCTTCAGATTCTGTGTCTCCCTCTCTCTCTACCCCTCCCCCACTCATGCTCTGTCTCTCTCTGTCTCAAAAATAAACATTAAAAAAAATTAAAAAAAAAAAAAAAGAAAGTTTTTCAGCATCTCCGAGGCCTGGAAAAGATTTGTCCCTTTCAACAGACCTTAAAACCCTGACTTTTCTTTCCATTTAGAACAACAAATAAAAAAAAAAATCAGTATGCATGGCTGATTTCTCTCTTCTTCTATAAACCTGACAGAATCAAATCTCTTCCAATTCAACCCAGAATGTATTTTCCAAAAACGAGCACCTTTGAGAGATTGTCTTTCTCCTGGACTTTTCACAGGAACATCAGTCATGCTTCTCTTCTTTGTCACGTCTGGCAGAGTGCCTCACTGGGGGGGGGGGGGGGTTTGTTACCTGGGGCCATGGGTGTGTCCTCTGGTAAGCAGCTTCTCTTTGGGGACTAAGAGTTCTGCACAAGCAGAGCTTGAGGTAGCCAGGAGGGGAAGCAAAACTTCTATCAGTCAACGATCAGGCTTAAAAGTGAATAAGGCATTTCCACTTATACCATTAGGTCCTCCGGTGGGTTAAGCATCTGACTCAGGCCCTTGGACTCAGACAGAATCACACCACTGGCTTTCCTGGGTGTCCAGCTTGAAGACAGCAGATCACAGGGACTACTCGGCGTCCACAATCACGTGAACCAATTCATCTTCTTTCATGTATGTGCATATAGATAGATACACCCATACCTATATCCTAAGTATGTAGCAGATAGAGTATCCTATATATAGTAAATTATATGTCCTTATACATATATTTTTAAATGTTTATTTATTTTTGAGAGAGAGAGAGAAAGAGATGGAGTATGAGCAGGGGAGGTGCAGAGAGAGAGGAAGACACAGAATCCGAAGCAGGCTCCAGGCTCTGAGCTGTCAAAACAGAGCCAGACATGAGGCTTGAACTCACAAACCATGAGATCATGACCTGAGCCACAGTCGGATGCCCAACAGACTGAGCCACCCAGGCGCCCCTATCCTTATACATTATATGTATATATGTATATATATATATGTGTGTGTGTGTGTGTGTGTGTGTGTACACATATACATATACATATACGGCTTACATTATATATTATATATTACATATTATATGTAACATTTATATATATATATTCACATATAAGAACCCTATTGCTTCTGTTTCTCCAGTGAACCCTGACTAATAATATACTATGTAACCAACTCACTACAACCATCCAGGAGTTAGTGTCTGTGTGTTCTACTTGCCGTCTCTCAGTCTAGATACTGTGTACAACTAAACCTACTGCTTGAAGCTCTATCCATCGGGAGTATTTTCCTTCCCCGGTGTCCTTGATGTTTGGTCCTGAGCAGCACTGAGTGATACGCATACAAAATACAGAACAATCTGTAAACCAGGCTTAAGCGACTTCTTCCTGAGTCAGCTGATCATCAGGACACGCCCAAGAGGCCATAGACAAGGGAAGGGAAGGGGCAATGTGCCTTCAGAGTCAAAAGAATCGAAGGGGCGCCTGGGTGGCTCAGTGGGTTAAGCATCTGACTCTTGATTTTGGCTCAGGTCATAATCTCACAGTGAGTGGGTTTGAACCCTGCATCAGCCTCCACACTGACAGCATGGGGCCTGCTTAGGATTCTCTCTCTCCCTCTCTGTCTGCTGCTCTTCTACAAGCTCTTTCCCTCTCTCTCTCTCTCTCTCTCTCTCTCTCTCTCTCTCTCTCTCAAAATTAATAAATAAGGGGCACCTAGGTGGGTCAGTTGGTTAAATGTCCAACTTCAGCTCAGGTCATGATCTCAGGGTTCTTGAGTTCGAGCCCCTCATCGGGTTCTGTGCTGATAACCTAGAGCCTGGAGCCTACTTTGAATTCTGTGCTTCCCTTTCTCTCTGCCCCTCCCCCCCTCATGCGCACGCGTTCTCTCTCTCTCTCTCTCAAAAATAAACATTAAACTTTTTTTAAATAAATAAATTTTTTAAAAAAGAAAAGGAATCTAAGCTACTTGTTTTGCAACTTACTTGTATCTTCGGTACCCTCCCTGTGCAGTGTTTTACAAACCATTCCCGTTTGACCATAGATGACTGCTGCACACACACAATTTATGTCTGGTGGGTCAGACAATACCCAGTTCATGACGGGAAGCACATGGTCACCCAATACACCACCGTTAGACTTTCTCTACCAAGGCCTGATAGCAAGGTAGAAGCTATTTTTCAAAGGAAAATAGTCATATCCAGCATAAGGCATCAATTTGCTCCAAAATCCTAAAGCTCAGTGCCGTGAGTACGCTATTAGGGTTCACCTACAGGCCCCTTATAGCATGCCTGCTTGCCGCAGACACTTTAACTATCATATAACCTGATGGGTAAAAAGGTCCAAGTGATACGGTGGCTTATAACACAGCCTGAACATGCTACAGGGCATCCTTTTGCTCACCTCTACTTAAAACTGGCAGCCTTATAGTTGATTCTGTAGATGATCCAAGTAGCACATTCAAATGTTGTCTATATTGCTCCCCAAATACAAAAAGGCTCACCAAGCATTTTTCCTCTTTTTTCATTGTAGGTGGTCCAAAGAAGAGCAACTTTACTTTCACTTTGGAAAAGTGACATTTAAACCTCCAGAAACTTTGGGGCACCTGGGTGGCTCAGTTGGTTGAGCGCCTGACTTTGGCTCAGGTCACAAGCTCAGGGTTTGTGGGTTGGAGCCCTGTGTCAGGCTCTGTGCTGAGAGCTCAGAGCCTGGAGCCTGCTTCCGATTCTGTGTCTCCCTCTCTCTCTACCTTCTCTCAACCTTCTCTCACTCACACTCTGTCTCTCTCTGTCTCTCTCAAAAATAAATAACATTAAAAAAATTACACCTCCAGAAACTTCAATGAGGTCACAGGCTCCTGAATTTTTGTGGGATTCCCCCACCTCCTAGTTCACATTAGGAAGCCCCTGAAGTATTTGCCACTTTATGAACATCAAACCCAATCATCGTAATGTCATCAGCAAGTAGAGTATGATGTTTTGGGGGATCTCTAGACAATCAAGATCTTGCAGAATAAACATAACAACAGACTTGGCTCAGCCTGAGGCAAGACTGTGAAAGTGTACTGTCAGCCCTGACAAGTAAAAGCAAACTATTTCTGGCGGTCTTTCCAAATTGGTATGGAGAAAATGACACATGCCAGGCCAGCAGCTGTGAAGCGAATGCCCAGGAACATGTCAGTTTCCCCCAGGAAAGATACCACATCTAGAACAGAATCTGAAATTTTAGTTATCACCTCATTAGTTGATAGTAAACTTCTTCTTCAAGATCCATGTGACTTTTGCAAAGGTGAAACTGATGAATTCAGTGGAGATGCGTAGAATCATGTTTTGTCTCAGTCCCAGCCTATGGATAACCAATGCTGTGACTGGACCAGCCCTTGTGGTTTTTATTATGATTGCAAGACACTATCAGCAATAACCATCAAGAAACTTTGACAAACAAGTTCCTTTCTTACAAGTCCTGCAAATTAGACACCACACCTGAGGCCACAGAGCAAGGTGATGGGTAGAAAGAGAGAGCAGGAGCCTGGAGTTCTGCTTTTATTGGGGTTGAGGGTGGGATGCCTAGGATTTAGCAGACTCATTCTGACGAGTTTGACCAGAAATTTAAGGCATTGGAAGAGAAAAACAGCAGCCCAAATGCTCAGTTATCAAAATCGACCAAGATCTCTAAAAGAAAGGAGCCTAGGGGCAGCTGACTCTTCTAGTCCTGTGGCTGGCACTGTGTTTATTCAAGAAAGCTGTCTTTGAAGTGCATGCTTCTTTGAAGTGCATGCCTCAGCAATCAAAGCTTAAATCATGCATTTGCATCACAAAAAAGGAAAAAACTAATCAACTGTCAGGGCTTACACTACATACCACTATCTGCACTTCTTTCAAGCCTTTAACCTTTGCAATCCCCCCTGGAATACAGTGTTACTTCTAATTTACTGTTTGGTATGAATGAAAGTCCTAGGGGCTTTGACTTACCCTTTCCTACCATGGTGGCCATCACCCATGGGTCAGAGAGCAAATGTGGGGATTCTGCCAGTTGTCAACCATATCTCTTCTAATTATACCTTCAGAAACTGGGAAAATAACCACTAGCTGAGTCTCTGGACCAAACTAGCCCAATATGGGTCTGACTTGAGCTAAACTTCATCTACAATCTGAACACTGTAAAATTTCACTTTGGTTTTGGGACCCTCTGGGACTTCAGAGCCGTTTCAGAGCCAGTGTCTAGTAATCCCCAAAAGGTCTTGGTATTTCCTTTTTCTAATGCACATTCTAGTAAATTGCCTCTGGTCCTATTAAAGAAATCTTAGAAGAATATTTACAATGTATACTTGTGGCAATGGTGTCGAGTCCTTCCTTAAGGGTACCTGGTCTACCCTTCAATCAAAGGGCTCTATCTCTGCGAATTTACTTATGTCTGGAAACTGGGTAAGAAGCCTCAGCTCTCCTCTGTGGAAACTTAAGTCTGGTGTTCTGCTAAGATGCCTACAGTTTTTCCTGTTATATAGACCAAGCAATACTCTAGTAGACTCCATATATTTAGTTCTGAGGTACACCATGATCAACTAGCCACGGTCAAAGATCTCTGCCATTCAAAACATTCTGATTACTAGTATGTCCCTCCTGTCCTTCACTGTAGATGTGCTCACCTTGTCTTAGGCAGTTAAATGCTACCATTTTCCCCCTGCTACTTCAAAATCCCATCAGGCCCTTTAAAATCAGGGAACCCAACTAAACAATGGCATCCTCTACAATCATACCTTGCCTAGAAAGGTGAGCAACCACAGAGATTTTTAAGAATGCGGGTGCCCCCCTCACTAACATATATCTCATTGCCTTTCTGAAGTGAGTCTTTTTGAGCCATCTTGTGGAATGTAGTTAGGAGCTTGCTGTGCAGGTCATGCATAAAACACTTAGTTCAATATTCCTAACCTCTTAAACCTCTGGATTCCCTCCTCCACATTATGCCTTGGAAGCTCTGACATTTCAACCTCATTAAATATATGCTACCATTGAATCCAAATTTTAACCAACCAATCAAGTAACCTATTAGAGCCACCTCTGGCAGTACTTAAATCTACACTTTCTAGTAAATGCATTAATATCAACAAACTTGGCCAGAACTAGTGTTATACCCTACCCACTTCAGTACCCTGAAGCATAGTGAGCTTTGACCTTAATCACAGTGCTAACTGACCTTAACTGTGCCTACGGTTGCCTTATGAGAGACTCTTTTGCAGGATCATCTAAAGATGGAGAGACCCAGTATTGTCAATATGTCGTTTCCTTCTAAAGTAAGTTTAACAAAATCTCAATCAAAAACACAATGGAATTTTTTTTAGTTTGATTTTAAAAAATTATTCTAAGTTAATCACAAAAAGTAAATGAGTGAGTTCTTCCTCTCAGTCCTAAACCCTTTGATTGGGACCACGCATATTACGTCTCCAAGCTGGGGTGGAAGGAGGGATATAGGAGACCAAACAAAGGAAGTAATTTCTGAATACAACTGCTCACACAGGAATGAGCCATGAAGGGTAAAGAGGGATCCATGCAAAGGAGTGGCGCAGTGTAGGATGTCGGAGCTCCAGCAGGGCTAGGGGGAGTCTCTGCATATAAACAGCATGTCATGGGGCTTTGGAGCCCAAGAAGGTGAGGAATACAACCATGGGGAAGAGCAACTTTTTCAGCGATTCATGCCTAAGTAGGGTCAAGATGGGGCCTCACGGTAGTACAGCCCAACATGAGCTTCAAAAGCCAACGGGGTGAGGAGGACCTTCACATAGTTGTATGGTACAGGATGTCTGTGCCTAAGCCAGGGAAGGGGCTTCCACGTGGAAGGTGGTAACAAGTAGAGTGTCAGAGGATGGTCAGAGTAAGGTGGTGTCCATGCAGAAGAGCAGCTCAGGGCACAGAGTCAGAGGCTTAGCAAGGTAAAAAGAACATCCATATCAGGGAAGGCACTAGCAGTGAGTGTCAGAGGCCAAGTACATCTGCAGGAGATACGGGATGGTGGCAGTGATGGGAGATGGATACACACAGGAAGTTGACCAAATAAATAAATGTATTCTGGATATTGGGAGCCAATTTTCTACTGTCAGAGAAAGAAGTTACAAATATGGAAAGGAAGAAAAACAGAATTAAACCCTGTGGTTCATTGTTTTCAATATAATATAAATTATTTTTAAATAACATAAAAATAAATGTAACTGTGTGTGACTGTGTGTATATGAATATACATCTTTGTCCCAAAAGTACTAGTGCAATTTCAAACTTGTACGAACTCAGAAATATACATATTATATAATTACAAAAAAAAAGAAAGAACAAAAGAGAATTCTTAGTTAAAAACTCTCAGCAAACTAGCAATAGAAGAGAATTTCCTCTACCTGACACAGAGCATCTGTGAAAAAATCTACTGCTAATATTAATTTGAAAGACTGAATATTTCCACCTAAGACCACTCTTACCACTTCTAGTCAACATATTACTGAAGGTTCTAGTCAGGGCTAGGCAATAAAAAGAAATAAAAAGCATTGAAAAGGGAATGTGTAAATTCTACTTCTTTACAGCTGACATGATCATCTATCTAGAAAATATAAGTGAATCTATAGCAAAACTACTAGGACTAATAAACAAGTTTAACAAGGTGGAGAATGCATGATCAATATACAAAAACCAGTTATATTCTATGTACTAACAATAAACAATTGGAAATTGAAATATTAAAAAATACCTATTTATAGTAGCATCAAAATACATGAAATACCTGAGAATACATCTGATAAAAAATGTGAAAGAATGTACACTGAAAACTACAAAATACTTAGAGAAATTGAAGAACTTTGAAAAATCATAATATATGCTTTGCCAATAGGTCAGGAAACTCAATATTGTTAAGATGTCAATTTTAACCAAACTGATCTGCAATTCAGTGCAATCCCAATCAAAATCCCAGTGGACTGACAAGCAGATTCCAAAGTTTATACAGAATGCCAAGAACTTAGAACAGCCAAAATAACTTGAAAAATAAAGAGCAAAGTTAGAAGGCTAACATTACCTCATTTTAAGACTTACTACAAACTGAAGATAATCAATAAAGTGTGCTTTGGTGTGACTACAAACACGTAGGTCAGTGGAACAGAATAAAGAGTGCAGAAATGAGCTTACATATGTATATGATTTTTCTACAACTGATTTTCTGCAAAGATTCAGAGGCAATCCATTGAAGAAAGGAAATGTTTTGAATAAATGGTGCTAGAACAATTGGATATCTCTATGCCAAAAAAAAACAAATAAAAACAAAGCAGGTGGGGGGGAGCCTTCGATTCATACCTTGCATTATATGCAAAAGGTTACCTCTAAAGCTTTTAAGAGAAAGCCTCTCCTAATTTGGTCAACGCAAAAATTGGGCGTTATCAAAATTTAAAATGTCCGCTTTTCAAAAGACACTGTTAAGAGAATGAAACATCAAGCTCTAGACTTAAAGAAAATATCTGCAAAGCTTATTATAAAAGATGCATATCCAGATACAAAAGAATTCTCAAAACCCAATAAAAGAACAGACAAATGACCCATTATAAAAACAGGCAAAATACTTGAACAGACACTTCTCTTGCAGCTAGGGTGGCAACTAATTGCATGGAAAAATGCTTAACATTGTCAATCATTAGAGAAATGCAAATTAAAACCATTGCAAGATATCCCTACAAACCTACCAGAAGGGCAAAAATTAAAGAGACCGACCATACCACGTACTGCTGAGAATGTGAAGGAATTGGAACTCTCATGCATTGCTGGTGGGAATATAAACAATACGACCACTTTGGAAAAACAATTTGACAGGTTCTTTAAAAGCTAAAAATATGATCAGGCCATTCCACTCCAGGTGTTTACCCAAGACAATTAAAGCATATTCCATACAAGGACTTGTATATCAATGTCCATAGCCATTTTATTTGAAGCAGCTAAAAACTAGAAACCCAAATGTCCATCCACAGCTAAATGGATAAACTAACTCATAGACAATGAAATATTACTCAGCAGTAAAAAGGAATGAACTATTAACACATACAAAACATGGAAGCATCTCAAAATAATTATGCTGAGTGAAAGAAGCCAGACTCTTAAAAAAGGAGTGCATCATATGGTTTCTTTTATACAAAATTCCAAGAAATGCAAACTGATATATAGTATCAGAAATAAGATTAGGGGGTGCCTAGGGCCCCGGGAGAGATTATGAGGAGATAGAATTACAGAGAGATATAAAGAAACCTTTGGGGATAATAAATATGCTAGTTATTTTTACTGTGGTCATGTTCTTTTCCATGTATTCATTGTCAAAACTTACCTACCAAAATGTACATTTTAACATATGCAGTTTAGTGTCAATGCTGTAGAGAGAAAACTATGATTTAGGGACACCTCGGTGGCTCAGTCAGTTGAGCATTCGACTCTTGATTTTGGCTTAGGTCATGATCCCAGAGTCATGGGATCAAGCCCCACATCTGGCTCCACGCTCAGCCTGGATCCTGCTTTAAGATTCTCTTTCTCTCTGCCCCTTTTCCCTGCTTGTGCATTCTCTCTTGCTCTCTCATAAAATATTTTAAAAAAAGAAAACTTTTAAATTTATTTAATTACTCTATTGTGCCATACATGATTCTAGTCAATTTTTAAACTTTGTAAAACTTTCATCAGTTACTCCCCAGTGACATAAAAGATTTCCTTTAAAATTCTAGCTTTCAGATCATATAAAAACTGAAAGTTTTCCTTTGAGACTCTCATCTGTTTTGCTTTTTATACTGAGACATAACTGACATTCCACAGAATTCACTCTGTAAAGTGTACAATTTGGTGGCTTTTAGTATGCTCCAAGGTTGCATAACCATCACTGCTATGTAATTCCAGAATATTTTCATCACCCCAAAATGAGACCCCAGACCCATAAACAGTCATGCCAATTTCCTCTCCCCTCAACCTTTTTTTTTTTAAACGTTCATTTATTTTTGAGAGACATAGAGACAGAGCTTGAGCAGGGGAAGGGCAGAGAGAGTGGGAGACACAGAATCCAAAGCAGCCTCCAGGCTCTGAGCCATCAGCACAGAGCCTGATGCGGGGCTCGAACTCACAGACTACAAGATCATGACCTGAGCTGAAGTCAGTCGCTTAACCGACTGAACCACCCAGGCACTCCCTTTTTTTAAACTAATTTCATTTAACATGATATGGGCTGTGAGTTTTTCACAGGTGACCTTTATCACATTGAGGATGTTCCCTCCTATTTCCAATTTCTAATTTGTTGAATGCTTTTTGATTAGGGTATTGGGTTTTGTCAAATGTTTTTCCTTTGTCTATTGTACGATCATGTGATTTTTGTCTTTTACTTTTATTAATACGGTGTATTAATTTTCACGTGTTGAACCAACCTTGCATTCCTGGGACAAAGTCCACTTGGTTATGGTGTATAATCCATTTAATACGTTGCTGTATTCAGTTTGCTAGTTTTGCTTTTTTTTTTTTTTTTTTTGAGGATCTTTGCACCTATATTCATAAGAGATACTGGTCTATATTTTTCAATTCTTGTGATGATGAGGGATTTTTTGTTTGTTTTGTTTTGGTATCAAGGTAAGACTCATCTCATAGAATGACTGAGAGAGTGTCTGCTCATCTTTTTTTTCTTTTTTGAATATCTTGTGATGTATTGGTATTAGTTCTTTAAATATTTGGTAGAATATACCAGTGAAACTGTGTGTTCCCGAGATTTTCTTTGTGGAAAATGTTTTGATTACCAACTCAATATCTTTACCTTTTATAAATCCATTCAGCTTTTTATTTCTGAGTCAATTTTGGCAATTTGTGCCTTCCTAAGAATTTGTCCATTTCACCTAGGTTATCTCATTTGTTGGAAGAAAGTTGATTTTATGCTTACATGACAGTTTTGATGTGATCTCACAAGAAAAAATCTAATACAGATACATCCAGTGACAGATCTGACCAAGCCAGGAAACCTCCCCTCCTGGAAACCAATCCACTGGTCTCAGAAATTGAACTGTTCAAAAAAAAACCTTTAAATAAAAACTTGTTACTCAAAATTTAAAAAGCCGAGTGTAAACAAGTATAAATAACTAAACTTCCCAATGATTTTTTTTGTTAATTTATAGCACTTGTACTTTTGAAGTTATTAAACCCTAAGACTGCACTAAAACTGTGGGGACATCCTGATGCGTGCACGTGCAGACACACACACACACACACACACACACATACACACACACACACACACACACATTCCCCAGCTTTACCCACTGAGAGAGCCTAGAAGGAATAACACACAGAAGAAAATAGAGTACCTAGTGCCCAGATCTAGGTTTATAAATATCATTCTCCTATAAAGGAACCAGGGCTCTTTGGAGAAATAGCTGAGTCCATAGAGTGGTTAGGGGAAAATTGCTATACTGAAAAGTCAGAAAGGAAGGGGACTACTCACAGGAATGTGTCAACACACAGACACAACCTAGTCTGAAGGAGCTACCAGTGATGAATTAAAATTAATAATGACAATAATGGGTTATAACCTATAGTTTACTATTTATGACCATTGTAGTTATAAATACAGTAAAACCTTAGTTTATAAGCATAATTCGTTCCAGAAACATGCTTGTAATCCAAAGCACTTGTATATCAAAGTGAATTTTAAGAACCATTGTCTCAGTTGTGATCATGTGACATTTGGCATCATATTGCAAGACATTGCTCATTTATCAAGTTAAACTTTATTGGAAATGTTTGCTCATCCTGCGGAACACTGGCAGAACAAGTTACTCACAATGCAAGGTTTTACTGTATTTACTATTTATAATAGTAGATCCATGAATAAATAGATAGAACATTTTAGGGATATTTACCTAGTTACAAGTGGCTCCCAACATCATATTTATTTACTACAAAGGATAAAAAGAGTAACTTTATAGTCGGAGCAGTCTGGCAGATACCACCTTCATGAAAACAAACATCCTGAGTAATGGGACATATTGAAATCACGTGACACTTGATAAAATGCAATGAGAACAACATCACTTCTATGAAGTTCTTGCTGAAGGTGTGTAACATAAATATCACAGTGAAGAAATACCAGACGGAAAAAATTGAGGAATATTCTACAGAATAATTAGCCTATGGTCTTTGAAAGCGTCAAGTTCACAAAAATTAATGAAAGACTCGGCAGCTGTTCCAGATTGGAGGCGATGGAAAAGACATGCAAAAGAGTAAGTGCAAGGCATGATTCTGAACTGGGTTCTTTTGCTATAAAGGACAATATTGGGACAAATGGCAAATCTTAAATAGGGCCTGACATTTCAATGATGGTAATATATCAATGCTAATTTTGTATTTCTATGCCCTTGATTGTAGGAAATGCACACTAATGAATTTGCAGACAATGGGAGGTCATGGACCAATTTAGTCTTAAATGGTTCAGGAAAAAAAATGTGTTGGTATTGAATCTGCAACTTTTCTGTTAATTTGAGGACACTTTAAACTAAAAAAAAAAAAAGAAGGAAAATTAATAAGTGGAATAGCTAAGATGTGTTTAAAAGAGGATTAGCAGGAATAATTTGCCCTTTCAGTCTATTGTACAGCTACAATGTTTGAAATGGTAGTAACTATGCAAGGAGCAACTGGCATATCAGGAGAACAAAACAGGGGCTCCCGGGTAGCTCAGTTGGTTAAGTATCAGACTCTTGATTTCAGCTCAGGTCATCATCCCAGGGTAATGAGATCAAGCTCTGCATCAGGCTCTGTACTAAGTGTGGAGTCTGCTTAAGATTCTCTCTCTCCCTCCACCTGTCTTTTCCACTCATACACTCTCTCTCTCTCTAAAATAAAAACAAAAAAATTTTTTAAAAAGAAAACAAAACAGATCTGTGTTTATAAGAACTTAATATAGTATGTGGGAACTACTCAAATTGCCAACAATCAGAGACTGCTTCATAAATTGTCGCACATTTATGTATTCGAGTAGGTTATCACAATTAAACATAAATTTACAGATTCCAAAGGACGTGCACATGATATCATGATAAATGAGAGAAGAGGAGAAATGATGCGTGTGCATGTGATGGGTTCTTGGGGTACTGCAGTGTTCAATGTCTTGACCTCGGTGGTAGCCATACAGTCATTGACTGTTTCATAAATCTGCCCCGTGTATTTTCTTGATGTATGTTATAACAAAACATCTTTAAAAGAACATCAGACCCTTTATTATACTGGACTATATTGTAGATATTGAGCTGCTAAGCAGATCAAATTTTAGCACCCTCTTACACAGATGAGGAACCAAGTTTCAAAAAAGTTGAACCATCGCTCTCTGGGAGCTGATAGGTATCAAGGCCAGGATGTGGACACCTCCGTGCTTTGGCCACAGAACTACCCTGTGTCCCCAACATTAGTGGTGAGAGAGGCCACAGTTATTGTGTTATATGACAATAGTTACTGTGATTATGTGTCCCAACAGTGTGTCAGACAGTGAGCTGGGCAGTTGACACATATCAGTCATCTAACCCTCACAGTAGCCTGCAAAGAGGGTATTATTACTCCCAATTTACAATTCAGGAAGAAGGGCACAATACTGGCAAAGAATGAAGCTGCACTTCAGATCCTAGTGCACTCACTAGACAAACACTAACTAATTAGCACTATGTCAGGCTCTGGAAAGATATTGGAGACATAGAGACGTAAGACACAATTCCTACCCTCCGGAAGCTTACCATCTTGATAAACTCCAAACTTAAGCCATTCCATCTATGCCTACTGCTGTTCTCCAATAGGCGCACCTACTGAATTGCCTAAGTACAGTCCAGAGTCAAATGCTTCTCTCAATAGCAATCATGTTACCTTACCCCGAAGTTAACAAACAAAGAAAAAACCCAGCAGTTATCATGCAGAGTTATCCTACCTGAATTAGGTTCAGAACTTTCTTTTACATTTGCCTATTCTTTGGTTACTGTACATAGGAAATAGACCCAGAGAGATTGACCAGAGACCAACTTAAAAATACAAGACATTCTTCCTATTGTATCATATTTCCTACTTATGCATTGCCTGTCTTGGAATCTCCCAATGCAGCTATGTAAATGTTCTTCTGGTATCCTTGGGAGGCAGGAAGCCAATGTTATTTCACAGATAAAGAAGCTAGAGTCCCAAGAGGTGAAATGCCTTCCCCGGGGTCACATAACTACAGGCAGTTGGGGGTGCTGGGAATGGGGCATGGGGTTAAGAATCCCTGCCTAGGGTCCCCTGGCTCCCAAATGGGGCCTCCTTCTTATAAGATAACTTGGTGTGTTATAACAGTTGGAATCTTGCTCTATAACAGGAATGTTATGGGACTGCTGAGAAAAAAACATTAATGCATGGTACATTTTCAGGAGGTAGGTTTAGAACATGTAGCCATTGTCTATGGTAGTTGAAAATACATCCAATTTGGGGACTAACATTTAGCCTAAATGACCCTTCCAGTGACCATGAGTCTATGACAATTTTGTCTTGTCAGGAGAGGACAGAAACAGGGGCCCTAACTCTTGATAGACATCTTAATCCAGGCCATTTTAGGCATATGCATTTCAGGAAGAAAACGAGCTAAGTTTGGGGTAAAGAAGCACCCCATAACAATGTGCTATGCTTCCTTCCTCGCTCTACTGCTTGATGAAGTCACGGCCAACAGCCCTTTTCACGGTTGGCAAAACAGAAACAGGGAGACTAGCTGATTTTTTGGGTAATCAAGAATTCTTGTTGTAATTTTAAGTCTATCAAATCAAGTTCCCAGCATCCTCTTGTGTAAATTTTTAGATGCTAAATTGGAAATACAAGGCATGGGTTGAGCATTTTATACTCTATACTCTATCATCATCACTCTATATTTGTTTCAACAAATAACTATCAACGTTTACCTTTCAACTACTATACCTCAGGCACTATACAGGTCCCTGAGAGTATAGAAATGAGGGGCGTCTGGGTGGCTGAGTCGGTTAAGCCTCCGACTTCGGCTCAGGTCATTGATCTTGCCCTGCCCCACTCATGCTCTGTCTCTGTCTCTCTCTCTCTCTCAAAAATAAATAAACAGGGGCATCTGGGTGGCTCAGTCGGTTAAGCCTCCGACTTCGGCTCAGGTCATTGATCTTGTGGTCCGTGAGTTCGAGGCCCGCGTCAGGCCCTGTGCTGACAGCTCAGAGCCTGGAGCCTGCTTCAGATTCTGTGTGTCTCTCTCTCTCTCTCTGCCCTTCCCCTTCCCCTGCTCATGCTCTCTCTCTCTCTCTCTCTCTCTCTCAAAATAAATAAATGCCAAAAAAAATTTTTTTGAAATCAACAAACATTTAAAAAACTTAAAAAAAAAAAGAAATGAATAAAGCAGAGACTATGTGCCCTTGGACTATACATCCACCAAAAGTCAAATTGGTACCATTGATAAGTTGGGGAGAGAAAAAATTGCCTTTGAAGACATAACCTTTATCTGAGAAAGAACAACATGAAAATCTTCTAGTTCAACATCCTCTGAAACGTCTTCATTTAAATCCTTGTAACTGACTAGGTTACGGTTAAGCACGCCAGGTGTCAGGTGAGTCTCTAAGAAAAAACCCTTCCCTTTTTATGTTAGAGTACAGCTAACCCTCATACTGAAAGCAAGGTAGTTTTCATTGACCTTCCTTTCACATCAGTGTCCTTGGAATGAAATGGAAAAAAAAAAATTAAGCCAACATTAAGGAGGGGTGGAAAGAGGGTATATGTGTGATTATCACAAAGCTGCCATGAGTTTCCCTGAGACAATGTCAACAGTGGCTCTTTCCCATAGGAAGTGAAGTCTCCTGGGGAGGTGAAGGAAGCCACGGAGGCTGGAGTGGAACAAAGTTCTTAAAAGGGAAGAGCCCTCCTGCTGCATGGGAGCCCCACAGCTGGGCCCACTCAGTAGACTGCAAATGCAAAACTGTGTACACTGGTTTTCACCTCTGAGCACTTGAATGATCTCTCAGCTCGTCAGTATCCGCTCAGGGAATGTGCAAAGCTGATGGAATGGCTTGCATGGGAAAGTTTACAAAGACTCCAAATATACATACCACTGTGTGCTTTCAGTCTGCTGGTTCAGTGTTTTTGCCAGTTGACGGAAGAGTTAAAATCCTGTTGAAAAGCTTGCTGGAGAAATAGTCTCTTATTCTAAAGGAAGGATCTCACAGGAGTTTTGGCTTGGTAGGACATTGTGAGGACTATTTAGAAATGAATAGAAAGTGTGGAAGAAGTTTGGGTATTCTTATGTTTACTATGAAAGCATCGCATTAAAGGGGTTAACAAATACTGCCCTGAAACATAAATGAAAGTCGACAGTACGGATTACAGCCCTTTTTTTTGGTATCCAGCTGATGCTTTAATAACAAAACCCTAAAGACATCATAATTAGTGTTTTTTTCCCGAAGCGATTAGTCACTTGCACTCTGCATTTATTAACCTTTCTATCTGCTCTCATTGCCAAGGCATAATGTGGTCCGTATTCTAGCAACTTCTATACCTAAGGTAAAGTATTTTGTGCAAGAATATCTGCTTTTTCCAAACTTCCCATTAATGACTTTGTGCCAGTGACCCCACTTTATACATTACAGCTTTTAAAAATAAGTTTTCCAGGGGCACTTGGGTGGCTCAGTTGGTTAAGTGTCCAACTCTTGATTTTTGGCTCAGGTCATGATCTCACGGTTCATGGGTTTAAGGCCTGCATCAGGCTCCTTGAGGGATTCTCTCTCCCTCTCTCTCTGCCCCTCTGTGCTCCCTTTCTTCTACACATGCACTCTCTCTCTCTCTCTCTCTCTCAAAACAAATAAACTTTAAAAAATAAGTTTTCTAAATCTGCTTTAATAATATGAACACTAGACACAGTGAAGGGCACTCATCAGGTGCTCCATATTTGTTGAACGAATTAATGAATACACACGTTCTGTAGCTATCAATGTACAACTTCAGCTTTGTGAAGTTGAACAAACACTAAAACTGTTTTATTTCATTTAAATGTTCTCTTGTGTATTGAATTTGTGTGTTTAGACTTAAAATGGTAGGCTTGGAGGGATAGATTATAGCTATGCTATAAAATAACTATAAATATTCTGCCAATTATTTATAAAAATGAGTTGTGTGGACATAACTAAGCTTAACATTTACCAATAAAAAGTAGATCTACCTCTTCTGCAACAACTTTTTAAAGTAAACCAACTCAAAGTACACTCTTTCCTTCCCAACTTTGTGCTCCTCCATCCCAACTTGATCTTCTCCCCGTCTCCAGATCTCTTAAGACTGCTCCCTCCACTTCGAGCATCCTTGGAGTCAATACCCTCCTGCTCGAGTGCCCAGACTTGAGGAAAACTTGGCTTTAAAAAATTATGCAACTTTTTTCAACAATAAGTTATGAGAACTTCAACTCAGACAAGCTTATGTCCTGTGACCACCTTCTCTTAATCTGTTGCTAAAGTGGTTCTGGCCAGAGGTGCAATTATTTTGCTCAGTTTTCTCTCCTCTTTTTCATGGGGGAGAATGAAGAAAAAATTGCAGAGTGATCTGCCCTCAGAGTGGAAGACCTCCCCCATTCCTCAACGTGTGACTTGCTCACATCTCATCACTTAATGGGTAGATTCTCCTCCAATAAGATGGATATTGCAGAGGGAGGAGATTCTTCCATCCTCTTTCTACTCTTCTTTTCCTCTATCCCCTCCTTTCTCCATCCTCTCACAAGAGATGAAGATTTACTAATTTTATTGACAAGAGCCCAGGACATTCACTAGGTCCCATCTACCAGTGAGCACATTCTTGGGGTCTTTAAGGACCACATAGGTTAGCAGACTTCTTTCTCTTCAGCCTCCTCCTGTGCAGACTGTGCAAAAGATCAGTTCTCAGAGCATTCATCTCTTTTTTTCCCCCACCTCTTTCACACCTTTAATGGCATGCTAAGGCAGGCTTGGGGATCCAGACTTCTCTCTAGCTCTCTCCTTCCCCAAAGTGCGACCTGAGTGGGTTGTGCCAAGACTTAGATTCAGGGTGAAAAGTAGGGAATTCCTCTTAGACCAGGAGCCAAACACATACACTTCAACTCAGCTTTCACCTGAAAGCACAGCATTGTCTGGTACCAGGGCCTGCTCAGCTATAATTATAGTAGTACAGGGGAGCTCTTATTATAAGGCATACATTATCTGACTTGTTTAAAAGAAGCAAAGTCATCATAAAGCAAACCTATGTATTAAGAAACTGACTTCTTATGAAATTAATCTCTAACCAAAGTCCCTATATCTACCTCACCATTATAGCAGATAATAAAGTCAAATACAGTAGGAGTCTACTGTGAAAAGAAATTATAAATACTGGAAAAGATGCAGAATTTCACAAGGTTGATTAAAGAAATATTACATAACTATTTGAAATATATGCTAAGCCAGCAATAAATGATACAGCATAATTTGCCAGTTAACAGAGAGAAAATAAACAAGAATGGTAACATAAAAGATATTTTCAAAATAAAGATATTCAGGGGCGCCTGGGTGGCTCAGTCTGTTAAGCATCCAACTCTTGGTATCAGCTCAGGTCATGATCTCACAGTCATGGGATCAAGCCGCACACTGGGATCCACGCTGAGCATGGAGCCTGCTTGGGAATCTCTCTCTTTCTCTCTCTCTCTGTCTCTCTCTCTCTCTCTCCATCCCTCCCTGACCCAGTCTTTCTCTCCCCCTCTCTCTCTCAAAGTAAATAAATAAACATTTAAAAAAAATAAATAAGGATAGCCAACTATCAAAGGATTAACAAAGCATTTGGGAAAAATTAAATACAACTTTTGAATATTTTTACAAAAATAGCCCCGTTTGTGATACTATGACAAAAGTCGATGTGAAATAAATGATATTCTATCCTGCTATTGCAAAATTTTATCTAAAAATTATTAGCCTCCTGGGGTGCCTGAGTGATTCAGTCAGTTGAGCGTCCAACTCTTGATGCTCAGGTCATGATTTCATGGTTCGTAGACTCGAAGCCTGCTTCAGGCTCTGCACTGACAATGCAGAGCCTGCTTGGGATTTTCTCTCTCCCCCTCTCTCTGCTCCTTTCCTACTCTCACTCTTTGTCTCTCTCAAAATAAATAAACAAACATTTAATAAATTAATTAAATTAAATAAAATCATTAGCTTCATAATTGGTTTATCTATTGCTGCATAACAAACCAGCCATGTGATTAATAATTTAAAAGAATGATGATGTAACATTTCTCACAATTTTGTTATTTAATCTGGTAGTTCCTCCACTTCACATGATATTGCTGGGATGCCGGATTGACAAGAAAATCCAACATGACATCATTCACAGGACTGGAAGTTGTTGCTGGCCATTGGCTGGGAGTTTAGCTTGAAGTGTTTTCTGGGACCTCAGCGCTCCTCCATACAGTTTCTTGGGCTTTTTTATAGCTTAGTGTCTAGGTTTCAAGAAGTATTGTCCCAAGAGAGTAACTCCCAACGTACAAGTGCTTATCAAGTCCCCAGTTGCCTCAAATTTGCCAAATTCCCATTTTTTCAAAGCGTGTCATATGGCCAAACCCAGAGTCAATAAGGGAGGGAATACTAGGAGATAAGGTTCACTAAGGGCCACCAAAGTGCAGTCCACAATGCACCCTCTGGCCTCTAATGTGTCCTGCCCTTCCCACATTCAAAATACACATACCCTCTCCAGAGCTCTTGAGGTCTTATCTCATCAAGTACAGGATCTCATCATCTAAGTCAGGTCTAGATGCAACCAAGGTCTCCTGAGTGGAGTTCTTTTTGATCCGAAGAAGTGTCAACTAAAGACACAAGCTTTCTGATTCTCACACAGTCAACACACAATGAAGAGACAAGGCAAGGAAAATCTCAACAGGTACTTCTACTCGAAAAGGTTAAAAATGGGAAGCACACAGCAGTTACTGGTCCACAGCAATTATGAAATCCAGCCAAGCACAGGGAGCCAGTTTTGTTTTTGTTTTTGTTTTTATCACGACCCAGTTCTGTTTCCTCAGAGTGATTTTCTGTGGCTCCTACCTCCACCCTCTGTGCTCTAGACGTTGTTCTGAGCTATCCTTATTTTTCCAAGAGAAATGACCCAGGTTTGCAGCTAAGTTTTTTTCTGTAGCTTGCTTCGTCCTCCCCAGAGGAGTTTGAGGATCTTGAGGCACCTTCTCATTTTTAATTTGTCTCTTTCCTTTTGATCTAGGCCAGTATAGTTCCATCATATACTTTGCATTTTTATGTATCAAATTATAACTCACCTAATAAACAAAATCACACTCACAAATCTCTTCAAGACAATCCTCTCTCTATTTAGGGCACGCAAATCAGAATCCTATGGGGAAATACTCTTCAGCTTTTTAGAAGTATTCTTCTCTGAGAGGGTCTTTGAGACACTCCTTACGTCTCTCAGATCTCATAACATAGACCTTAACCCTGAAGCCATATTTCACTACCAACACCTTGGATTTCATCTTCAAACTAAGGCCATTTCTTACTTCGAGAATTTTTTTTGTAGAGCCTGGGGGTGAAAAACAATTTTATTATCAAACCCACATGTGCACCTCTTTAGTTCTAAATTCTGCTTGAAATCCGAACAGTTCATTCTTTGGTTCAGCTTGTTCCTCCTGTACTTTAGCATAGGAGCTAAAAGAAGCCTGTGGCACTTTCCACATTCTTCCCAGAAATCTCCTTAGTCAGATCCATGAATTCAGTAGGTACCCTCTGTATTCCCCCCAAGACCACAAGCAAATAGTTTTGATCATTGTTCTACAAACGCATAACTCAGGTTCTCTGTTCTTCAGCTTCCAAGGGGAATTTCCTCACTCTCCTTACGACTCCACTAACAGTCTCTTTATAATTCTTCCAAATTTCTCCCTTCTTTCTACCAGACTCAAAATCAATGCCAGGTGTTATGGCAAGACCCCACTTCCAGGTAATAGTTTCTGTTTTAGTTATCTGTTGCTGCATAACAAACCCCCAAATTTAACCACTTATCACAATTTATTACTTCCTTTCTTTAATGTTTATTTATTTTTGAAAGAGAGAGAGAGAGGGTGAACAGGGGAGAGAGAGAGAGGAACAGAGAGAGAGGGAGACAGAGAATCTGAAGCAGGCTCCAGGCTCTGAGCTGTCAGCACAGAGCCCGATGGGGAGCTTGAACCCACAAACTACGAGATCATCACCTGAGCTGAAGTCAGACGCTTAACTGACTGAGCTGATCAGGCACCCCACAATTTATTACTTCTTACATCTCTATGGGTTGACCTAGAGGTTATTATGCTTCATATGTTGTAGGCTTGAATTCAGGATGCCTAGAAGATCGAAAACAGACTCACATACATGGCTGGAAATTGGTACTGGCTGCTGGCTAGGAGCTCAATTGGGGTTGGCTAGAGGGCCTCAGTTCTCCTCCATGCAGGCTTCTTTCATGGTTGCTCGTGCTTTCTTATAGCATGGTGAATGGGTTCCTAGAAGCATCCCAAGATAATAAGGCCCAATGTGCAAGAATTTACCAGCCCTTCACTTGCATAACCCTTGCTAATATTCCACTGGCCAAAACTAGTAACATGGCCAAGCCCAAAATCAATATGTAAGGGATAATAAGAGTACAAACACAAAGAAGCTTGGTTCATTGAGTGCCACCAAAGTTAACAGTGTATCACAGCCCTCAAATCAACACTTGATTTATTTTTTGTTGAGAAAATGATTAGTGCATAATTATCATTATGAAATCATTTTGTTAATTATAAGACAAAAAAAAATTGTTTTTATAAATCTTGATTTTAGTTTTCCAAAATCATACCTACCAAACCTGTTTTACATTGTCTACTTTGACATTTTGGTCCTCACTTTAAATGGATTCCAGTTGAGTGGTCTTTTCCTGGTTATTTTGTTTCTCATTCAGTTTTTGTGCCTTAGCATCACTGTCAGGTCAAGAACCCTTTGCAGAGGAGGAGTGAGTCACAAAACAGAATTTGGGCATCACTGGTTCTTGGAAATAATACCATCATAATAGCACCCACACATCAGCCCTCATGATGAGATAGGTTTTTTTTTTTAACTTTACTCATAAAGAAGAATTAAATGGTCATTCTCCCAGCAGCTTACTAGGCACCAATAAGCAGCTGTGGCTTGAAATTATATACAATCGTACCTTCCTTGTCAAGTCTTAATAACCTACAGCTTTTACAAACTGCTTCTGTATGAGAGTTCTACAGAAATTGGATCTGAAAGGCCTGTAGACTTTACAAAGAACATGTGAGCAAAGGTGTACTTTTTAAATAGAGGTTTAATTTTGGTCTCTGCTACATGTTTAAGTTTTAAGTGAAATCTTGAAGAATAAGAGTACTTCGTGTTTTAGAATACTGTGAAGTCTACACTTAGCAATGGAGAGCTGGGATATGTCTTCTTTACAAAATGATAGAAAAAAATCTGAAGTACTTGAATTCACTGAGACTTAGGAAACACTCTTTTTCATTCTTATTTAATCCTTGATGAAATTACAGGTGATTTGTTTAAAAGAAAAAAAGAAGAAAGAGGGGATTGAAAGTCCAACCAAAAAGTATATATGCTGACCATTTTGTTTTCCTCCCATGAGATTTATAGTTTAACCATATGATAGTCGATGTAACATGAGCTTTCTTTTTTTTTTTTTTAACGCCAACATAAATCTGACAGGTAGTGTAACTGAAACTAATCAAAATCCTTCCACAGAGCCGATGATTTCAACAGTGCTGTTTTGGGCCTCCCAAGGGTGTTGTTACCTATTTTTTCATTTCCTTTTCTTGAACAGATCTATCATTTTACCAGGCCCGAACTTTCCATTCGTTTCACATGTCTTCATAAGCAATTAACAAAGGATGCCCCCCCCTTGGCGCTTTGTCATCTTGACTTCAGTTTCCATGGCAATCTCAAGTCATATTTAAAGGACCTGTAAGTGTTACTTCAATAAGAGCTCTGTTTCTGGCAACCTGAAAACAAAACTGCCAAAGGCAAACCAGCTGGCCTGTCACCAAGCAGGAATGAGTTCGTGAGAAGCATCAGCGCCTGGGTGCATAGGTGAATCTCAATAGCAATTCCTCTTGCTAAAAGACATTTTCCAGAACCCAAAATGCACCTCAGGAGGTAATATGCTCTACAGCAAACTCTTTCAACAAATGGATACTGTCTTATTTTAAATAACAAGAAAGAGATTGAATGGCTTCCTTCAGAAACAGTTTCCATTAGTCATGATTTATCAGGAATTTCTTCATATCCCTTAATATTATGAAGTCTTCCCCTTTGTCTCCTTTCTCCCTGAATTCTCCCTACAGTAAAACACTGACCATTCATTCATTCACAGTCACCATTCATTAGCAGCCACCATGTGCCTGTATTATATATCAACACTCTGCTGGGTACTTTATCATTCATCGCTATGACCTTACAAAGTAAATATTATTAGCCTCAATTCATTGATAATGAATTAAGCGATAGTTCAGAAAGGCTATATTAACTCGCCCAAGTTCTTCTGGTCATACAACTAGTAAGTGCTGGAGCCAGCATTTAAACCTCATGCTCTATCTTCTCAATTAGTGATGGAAGCCAAAGTCAACACTCCTCTTAGGGAGATACCATTATTCTGCAGTAGAATGTTTACCACATGTTTGACTAGGACCCCTTGGCCAGGTTGATGCAATACACAGTGTCACAATGCCAATAAGTCGGTGGACTAGCTCAAAACAGAATTTAGAACACATGTGACCCAGACCACCCAGGCACTTGAAGAACCTTATTGGGATTTCAAGTTTATTTTTTTCTAATGCGAATACTCAATTCTCAGTTAAAACAGCACTCACAGATGATAAAGAAGAACCAAACCTCTAGGGATTTAAATGGTTTGTCCTATTTCACACACACATGTACACACACACACACACACACATAAACACACGCAAAGGGTATATTGAAGTGAATTTGAAGATTACTGCTAGTCCCTTGGCTCCATTCACTAAATAACTGATTTGGTTTGAAGTCTTAGGAAGATGAATTGATGAATACAAATACACACATACCAAAAATAGAAGGTTAGTAAAATCCAAAGGACACTGTCTCTCCAATAGTCAAATCTACCAAAACCAAGATGCTGCCTCTTTACAAATAAGGCCTTCTTCCAGATATCACTGGACTATAAATGACTTGAGGACAGAAAGTAGTGTCTCAGTCCCCAGCACATCATAGGACCCTGACAAATGGCAGCCATACTGTCAACTCCCAATGGATATTGATTGGATAATTGTGTAACAATGTATGGAATTTCCCTCTGATTTAGCACGACCTGTTCTACAACTAAACCAGGTGTGCAGGGATGTGATCAAGGATGAAAGTGGAGGCAGATGAGTTTCCGGCCCCTCCCCTGTACTGCTGTGGTGTACTCTGATACCACTGCCTCTACCAAGGACCCCACCTCCAGCTTTCAAACTTCTGGAAATTTCCATGGCACGAAAAAAGCTGTTTTGACACTGCCTCAAAAATCAGTTTCATTTTGTTCATTTGGATTCAAAATAAGAAGGACTAAAAGAAATACTATAAACCCCAGTTCTAGCATCATTTGAGGATGCCCAAGCAGAGAGCACTATTGCTCTTTCCATTTCTGGGTGGCAACCTTAGAGATGGAGCTTTTACTAGATGGAAGTGGCCTCTGCATGGCCTCAGTGTATTTTGCTCCTGTTTTTGCTCTAGCTTGTCCTACATTGTTTTTTTTTTTCCTGCTAACTTCCTGAAAGCTAGACAAAGGAAACTTGCTTTTTGGCATGACTGCTATCATGGTCTAGTAACTTGGTTCTGAATGAAAGACCACATGTTGCAAAAACACTTTGGTAGCCTCCTACATTAAATGACCCTTTCAAAAAGTTTACATTTTTTCTGTGGTTCCACACTGTCATTTTGGTTAGACCTGTGAGCTTCTCAAGGATGAAAGATATCATGTTTATATATGTTCCACTGAACCAAGATTATTCTGCTTGTTTGAATCATATTAAGAATGGGCCAGGGGTGCCTAGATGACTCAGTCAGTTGAACATCTGACTCTTGATTTTGGCTCAGGTTGTGATCTCACAGTTCCTGGGATCGAGTGCCACATCGGGCTCTGTGCTGATAGCATGGAGTCTGCTTGGGATTCACTCTGTCGTTCTCTCTGTGCCTTTCCCCAGCTCACACTCTCTCTACTGCTCTTCTCTCAAAAAAAAAAAAAAAAAAAACAAACATTAAGGGCTATACTGGGGCACCTGGGTGGCTCAGTCAGTTGAGCTTCCATCTCTTGATTTCAGCTCAGATAATGATCCCAGGGTTGTGGGATCAAGTCCTGCATCAGGCTCCATGCTTAAGATTCTCTCTTTCTCTCTAAAAAATAATTTTTTTAAATTTAAAAATGAAAGGGCTTGGGTCACCTAGGTGACTCAGTCAGGTAAGAGTCTGACTTCAGCTCAGGTCATGATCTCATGGTTCATGAGTTCGAGCCCCACATTGGGATCTGTGCTGACAGCTCAGAGCCTGGAGCCTGCTTCAGATTCTGTGCCTTCCTCTCTCTCTTCCTTTCCCCACTCTGTCTCTCAAAAAGATAATCTTTAAAAAAAAAAGAAGGTGACTGCTATAAAACTTCATTTAAAAAGGGGGGACATATTATCCAAAGGCATTTTTTTAAATATCAAGAATACTAAGGAGTTCCTAAATATATGAAGGAAATATCAACAGACCTAAAGGGAAAATCAGACAGAAATAAAATAGTAGAGGACCTCAATACCTCACTCTCATCAATAGATAGATCATCCAGACAAAATCTGGTCTAATAGGAAACATTAGACTTCAATGACACATTAAACCAGATGGACTAACAGACATTTATAGAACCTTTCATCCAACAGCTGCAGAATACACATTCTTCTCAAGCACACATGAAACATGCTCCAGGATAAATCATATGTTAAATCACAAAAAAGTCTTAATGAATTTGAGATTTAAATTATATCAAACATCTTTTCCAACCACAATGGTATGAAACTACAAATTAATTAAATGAAGAAAACTAGAAATTTAACAAATATATGGAGATTAAATAACATGCTATTGAAAAACCAATGGGTCAAATAAGAAATAAAAAGATAAACCAAAAGATACCTTGAAACAAAATGAATCACAACATGTCAAAACTTATGGGATGCAACACCTACATTAAGAAGAAAAAAAATTCTCAAACAAATAACCTAATAAGGAACTAGAATAAATTTTTAGAAACCAAGCCCAAAGTTAGGAGAAGAAACGAAATAAAGATCAGAGTGGAAATAAATGAAATAGAAACAAGAAAGACAATAAAAAAAATAATAAAACTGAAAGCAGGGTTTTTTTCTTAAATGTGAACAATATAGACAAGTCTTTAGCTAGACTAACCAAGAAAAAGAGAGAACTCAAGTAAATAAAATTATAAATGAAGGGGAGACATTATAAGTAATACCATACAAAAAAAAGGATTGTATGAGACTACTATAACCAACTACGGTAAAACTTTGGATTGTGAGTAACTTGTTCTGCGATTATTCCAAAAGATGAGCAAATATTTCTAATAAATTTTAACTTGATAAATGAGTGATATCTTGCAATGTGAGTAGTACCTGACACCAAATGTCAAATGATCAGTACTGAGCCATGGTTCTTGAAATTCACTTTTATATATCAGTGTTTTAGATTACAAACATATTTCCAAAATGAATTATACTCACAAACCAAGGTTTTACTACATATACTATCTATGCCAACAAATTCAACAACCTAGAAGAAATTATTAAATTCCTATAAATATACAACCAACCAAGACTGAATCATAAAGAAATAGAAAATCTGAATAGACCAATTCCTAGTAAAAAGATTGAATCAGCAATCAAAAACCTCCAATGAAGAAAAGTCCAAAATCATATGACTTTATGGAAGAATTCTACCAAACGTTTAAATAAAAATTAATACCAATCTTTCTCAAATTCTTCTAAAAATGGAAGGGAATACTTCCAGACTCATTTTAGGAGGCCAGCAATACCTTGATACCAAAAGCTACAAGGAAATTATAGGCCAATATCCTTAATGAACATAGATGCAAAAAATACTCAACAAAATATCAGCAAACCAAATTCAGCAATACATTTACAGGATTATACACTATAATCAAGTGGTATTTATTTCGGGGATGCCAGGATGGTTCAACATCCACAAATTAATCAATATGATACAACACTTTAACAAAATGAAGGTTAAAAATTATATGGTCATCTCAATAGATGCAGAAAATGTGTTTGATAAAATTCAACATCTATTCATGATTAAAAACTTTCAATGAAGTGAGTATAGAGGGACTAATTCAACATAATATAGGCCATGTATTATATTCTCATACTTGTTCTCATAGCTTGTTCTCATACTCAAAATCATATTCAATGGTGGAAAATGGAAAGCCTTTTTTCTAAGATCAGGAACAAGACAAGGACATCCATTCTCACTATTTTTATTCAACATAGTGCTGGAACTCCTAGCCATAGCAATCAGACAAGAAAAAGGATTGAAAGGCATCCAAATTGGAAAAGAAGTAGTAAAATTGTCTCTATTGAAGAAGACAAATATAAGTGGAAAGATATTTGGTGTTCATGGATTGAAAAATTAATATTGCTATAATGTCCAACTACCCAAATCAATCCACAGATCAGTGCCAGCCCTACAATGGCATTTTTCAGAGATAGAATAAACAATCCTAACATTTGTATGGAAGAGAATTGTGTGGAATAGAATAGCCAAAGCAATCACGAGCAAGAAGAACAAAGCTAAAGGCATCACACTTTCTGATGTCAAACTATATTACAAAACTTTAGTAATCAAAACTGTATAAAAACAGGCACATAGATGAATGGAACAGAATAGAAAGTCAGGAAAAAAACCACCTATATATGGTCGATTAATTTATGACAAAGGAGCTAAGAATATGCAACAGGAAAAGGACCATTTCCTCAATAAATGGTGTTAGGAAAACTGGACAGCCACATGTAAAAGAATAAAATTGGACCACTTTCTTATACAGTACACAAAAATAAACTCAAAATGGTCTAAATATTTGTATATAAGGCCTAAAACCATAAAACTCCTAAAAGAAAGTATAGGAGGTAATCTCCTTGACATCAGTCTTGGCAATGATATTGTTGATTTGACACCAAAAGAAAAGCAACAAAAGCAAAAACAAACAAGTGGGATGACATCAAACTAAAAGCTTCTGCTCAGCAAAAGAAGCCACCAATAAAATGAAAAGGCAACCTACCAAATGGCAGAGAATATTTGCAAATCATATAAAGGTTAAAGGTTAATATCCAAAATAAATAAAGAATTCATACAACTCAACAGAAAAAAAAGCAATCAAATTAAAAAAATGGGCAGAGAATACGAACAGATGTTTTTCCAAAAAACATACAAATGGCCAATAGATACATGAAAAGATGTTCAACATCACTAATCATCAAGGAAATGTAGTTCAAAAACACAATGAAATATCACCTCTGATCTGTTAGAATGGCAATTATCAAAAAGATGAGAAATAAGGGTTAGTGAAGATACAGAGAACAGGAAAGTACGCTGCTAGCAGAAATGTAAATTGGGGCAAACACTAAGGAAAAACTATGGAGTTTCCTCAAAAAAAATTAAAAATAGTACTACCATATGATCTAGCAATTCCATCTCTGGGTATTTATTCAAAGGAAACAAAATTTCTGTCTCAAAAACACATATGCACCCCTATGTCCACCGCAGCACCAGTTTCAATAGCCTAAACACAGAAATCACCTAAAGATCCATTGATGAATGCATAAAGAAAATGTGATATATAAATATTATAATTTTTATATATGGAATAATGGGATATTAGCCATAAAAAAGAAGGACATCTTGCCATTTGGGACATGCATGGACCTCAAGGACATTATGCTAAGTGAAATAAATAGGACAGAGAAAGAAAATATTGTTATGACCTCACCTATACATGGAATCAAAAAACAAAAACCAAACTCATAGATCAGACTGTTGTTGCCAATGGCAGGGGGTAAAGGGGTTGGTGACACGGTAAAGATCATCAAAAGATACAAACTGCCACTTATAAGACAAATAAGTCCTAAGGGTGTAACGTACAGCATGGTGACTACAGTTCACAATACCGTAGCATATATTTGAAAGTTGCTGAGAGTGTAGATCTTAAAAATTCTTATCACACACACAAAAAAATGCTTTTAACTATGTATGGCAAAAGGTGTTAACCAAACTTATTGTGGTGACTACTTAGCAATACATACATACAGTCAAATCATGACAATGTAATGAACACAATGTTATATGCCACTTATATCTCAATAAAATATATATTTTTTTTTAAAAAGAGCAACATCTATGGTCACCATTCACATACAATTCATGGTTCCTCAGCTTCAGGTGTCCTGGAATTGGAACCACTTGGGAAGACATTTCAGAAAATGGACTTGGATGGAAATACAGAAGCAAACAAAACCTTTTCCCCTAGGGAGAAGAGAAAAAGGAGCTAAAGTGTCTAATACTACCAGGAAGTGCCTGTCCACCAGCGAGAAGTAACAAGAAAAAGGAGAGCATGGGGAAACAGATTGCCCTGGGGAATAGAGGTATTATCATGAATCTTACTTTATCTCTTTTGAACTGTGGACATCCATGAAGTTAGCAGTATTTCCAAAACATTTTAAAACTCCATAAAATAAATAGATTTTAAATTTCAGGTAAACTGTACCAAACTTGGCAAACAAAAACCTCCTTGCCAAAGGGTTTAAATGGGACAGTTTCTAGAAAACCATACTCTCTCTAAGCTAGACAGAAAGTAAAGGCCTTGCATATGTTGAGAACCTTTATCACACAAGGAATGCCATATTTTTATATGACATTAAATTCTTTCTTCGTTAAATTACTTTCATAAAAAATTTCAAATGTACCCAAAAAAATCCCCAGCTCCCAGTTATCCAGCTTCAATAATCAACGACATTTTGCCATACTTGTTTAACAATAGTAACTTAAAATTTTTTTTAATGTTTATTTTTGAGAGAGAGAGAGAACGAGAATGAGTCAGGGAAGGGTTGAGAGAGAGGGAGACACAGAATCTCAATTAGGCTCCAGGCGCTGAGCTGTCAGCATAGAGCCCAACACGGGGCTTGAACCCATGAACAGTGAGATCATGACCTGAGCCAAAGTCAGATACTTAACTGAGTGAGCCACTCAGGTGTCCCAAAGTAACTTTTTTTAAAGCTAGAATAGACTAAAACAAGTCCAAGTGTTCAAGTCCTTTTGCACTAAATACTTGAATAGGCATGTACAAAGAAAAGAATATTCTGGCACGTAACCATAATGCCATTAGCACACCCAACAAATTAATCATCTGATACCCAGCTTCATAAAAGTTCCTCAAATATCTAAAGCAATCTTTTTTGCCAGAAGTGGAGTTGAAACAGGTCTTATATTTCTTTCACACTAAAATGTTCCCCTCCCTCTTGCCTGTTCATCCTGTGCCATTGGGTAGTTGAAGAAACGAGATCTATAGTCTTGAAGAAATTGCCACACTCTGAATTTCTTAAGCTTCAAAGCCAGTTCTTAAGCTTTGAACACTCTGGCCAGCTGAGATCCCACAGGAGTGTACCTTGGTCTTGTGGGCACTGTGTTTTCACTCGTTTAGGGAAACTGGCAAGTATAAAACCTGAGTGTCCACATGACTCTGTTCCCCTCGATCCAAGTGGAGGGATGAAACTGATGACTTAGAACCAAGAGACAGAGCTTTTCCAGGAGAAGTCTCTCTCTAATAGATTTCACAGGCGAGCCGGAGGACCAGAGGAGTGTCCCCACAACTCAGTTATGAGAAAGAGCAGCCTAGGGCTGGGTAAGAGCTCTGATAGGAGAGAACAAAAGTTGATTCTTGATGGGAGGGGGGAATACTATTTATTTCCAGAAGAGGAAGCTCCCATCACAGACAAATATATAGGACTTGCTGCGGCTTAGAAGTAGGGGCTTAACGTCTCTTATTGGAAAGGCAAGCAGCAAGAAGCAGCCCGGGGTGCTCAGATGACTTGTTTCTATCTACCCAGCCCCATTCCTTTCTTTGTATCTACAGACACAGACAGAGCCCAGGATCTGCAGATTAGAAACAATAGTCAGGATGATGTTTGTACAGCATCTTGCTCCTGGCGGCTCAGAGCATTTGGCAGGCAGTGTCTTGCTCAAGACACTAGAACTCCCAGGTGGGAGGGGTTTACGGGCTGGCAAGGGGGCCTGCTCTACGCACCTCCCCCAATAGCCCAGTAGCCCCTATGACCTCTTTTGGCCACCTCTTGCACACCTGCTTTCACGCTGACTCCTTTAGTTTCAAACTGGGCTACTTGTGAGGGTCCAGTTTCCTCACCACAATCTAAGCAAGACAGAACCAGAGCCCCCTTGGAGTAATTAGAAATGAAACTCCAAGATACACCATTTGATAAAGTGTCTGGGAGAACAGCTCCAACGCAAATATGCCTGTGCCCCAGGTCCAGTGAACAAACACTGGCTCACTGTCAGCTTCATGCCAGGCTTAGAGCTTAGCACGGTGGTGCACAGAGCATATTCCAGAGCTGGCCTCTGGCAGCTGTTAGTCTGGGCACAGCTGTGTTCTATCTATCTCTGATCTGTTTCTAAAAAGTACTTCCCTAATGGATTACAATGTAAATTTTTATTCTGTAAGTTATGCTCTTGTTCATAGTGCCTTGTGCTATAAATAGATACTAAATAACTTGGGATAGTCATTTGGTATCTTTTGCTTAGGACTTTAAAGCATTTCACCAACACTGCCCATGAATAGTAAATTAATTAGTACATTAATTCCTTGTTTACAAAAAGATAATAGCAGCAGGATGATTAAGTCAACTGATGGACGTCAGAGTAAAAACCTGACTTCACTACTGATTTGCATTATGACCTCAGGCAAGCCACTCCCCATCCCTGAATCCTGGTGCCCTGCTTGTATACAGCATTGTCAGCTAAAAGTCCTATGACCCTCTCATCGTCTCTTCCAGTGTTTGGAAATGTCGTCACAGAAACTGTGGCAGATGCATTATTGATATGTAAGGACCAGGGCAGGATGCTGTTTCTCTCGCACAGAAATGATTCACAGAAAAAGATTTTCCTGCCCCAAACACCTATATACCCAAATGGCCCTAGGTAGTCATTTACACCCAGGTAAATAACCTCTAACCTCCTTCCCAGTCTATCAGTCTATGTACATCTGTCTCTGAAAGTTTAGCCACAAAGGGATTAAGTTCTACGTTCAGGTAAGTCTGTCCTGTGCTCAATGACATTCCCAGGGGCACATCAGAACCAGAGATGAGCAGAGAGAATCAGCAAGGGGACAACGATTCGCAAGTTCTCCGAGTCACCCAGATTCTGTTTGGCAAAGGCCCTACTCACTGTTTCACCCAGATGTGCTTTTAAGTTCCATGCACGAATTTAGTATTTGTAACCGGGTCAACTTGTGTTAACACGTTCACCAGCCCTAGATCAACTCTGACAAAAGCAAGCAGGTCCCAGCTATCAACAGAGCCTGAGTAACCATCAAGTTGAGCTGTACTCAGAAGTAAACAGCTGGAACCAACCAATGAGAACAGGTTTAATAAGTTCCAGGTGGCTCACCTCCTAGCCATCTGCACACTTGAACTTCCAGGTGGTCGTTGAGGCTGATCCCAGGCTGTTTACAATACTGCAGTCCTTTCCTTAGTAAATTAGTTCTGTGTGTGCTACGGGCCCTAAAATTCTTTACTATGTATCTTACCTACATATTTACCCCTCTACGACCTAGAGAATCCATCACTTTTAGAAATCCCAATTAACTTTATATTGTTCTCGAGGGCTCAGCCTCAATGAAATACCTCACACACAGGAGTCAAAAATCAAGTCCCCAAAATGGAGTATTTTATTTTTCTAATATATAGGTCTAGCAGCCTGAATGCACCTAAAAAAAAAGTCCCCCATGAAAGTTTTCAAAAATAACACATGAAACATAGTGAAAGTCAACTTATTCAAGCCAGAAATACCTATTAATTTAGGCTTCTTGAGTTAAGTTGAAACAGATTTAGCACTTCTTCTCTTGGTTTCTAACAGTCTTTGTCTTTAATTAAAAATAAAAACTGAAGCTAGATGGTTGGTATTTTGACTTCTAACCAAGTGTTATTTCTGGTACAATTATACAGACTAACACACCACTCGTCGCAAATCTTGTGCATTTTTATGTGAATGTTTGTTTATAGTCATCTCATCTTGGCTCCGCAGCATCATATCTTGCTCCGCATCAAGTATGCGTATGTGCTGATCCCTCTCTCGCTGTCTATAAGTCTATTCCAAGTTTCTGGCAGAGAATCTTGATGGAGAACCCAGGGAGGGGGCAGCAGACAAGGACACTGTGCTAACAGCCACCACCATCTCCAGGGGGTGAGCTCACTAAGGGCACTCCGGACTCAGGAGATGCCAATTGGTTTGCCTTGATCTTGAGGTAAAAAAGACTCTCCAGAGGCACTGAGACATCGTGGTTATAAAGTATAGAGTTTGAAGACAGATGACTCAGAGCCAAATATGAACTCCACCGTTTCTTACAAATCAATTAAATCCTCTGAGCACCAGTTTCTTCCTCTAATGCAGCAGTGTGGTAACACGTAAGTGAAGGAGTATAAAGAAAATGGCAAACCTACAAATTATTGCTCATTGTTGAGATGGTGACAGGTGGACTGGGGTTCAGGGACCAGGACCAGCTGTGGGCTTCCTACCATCTGAGGGCTTCCAACACTGGGGCAAGAATGAGATGGGGCGTGTGAGGCAGCAGAACAGGAGGTATCTTGAGGCCAAATTAACATGGCTGGTTATCAAGTCTAAAGGGAATGAGTATTGGGGCTGTGTGGTGGGGAGAGGAGAAGGGGGAGGAGGAAGAGGGAGAAAAGAGGGGGAAGAGGAGGAGAAGGTGGAGAAGGAGGAGGTTAAGGTAAGGGGGGACATTAGGTTGGGAGGTGAAGGACCTAGAGCTGGATAAATAGATGTTGGTGCCAGATAGAGACAGGACTCCACAGATGGAGGGTGTGTGACATGGGCACGGGGCAGGAGGGACAACCCAAAGCTGATTCAGGCCAAACATTGCCATCTCTGGATCCCTACCTCTCCCTTCTCCTTATGGGCTGTTGGACACAGAGACTTCAACTTCCTGCTTTGTTGCCCCTGAAAATAACTTTTAAAAACTACACATCTTCTCACACCCTTTGAAATTAACATCTAAAATATTTCTTCATTGTTTAAATAGTTACAAAGGATATAACTTCTGCTGAATGGACATAGTGGACACTAAAAAATAAAACTTACATGACCTTCAAAAATGTTTCCAGTGCAATCTAATACCATAGCAATTGATATCCACCATAATTTATTCTTTTATATTTACTTATTTTGAGAGAGAGAGAGAGAGAGAGAGAGAGGGAGAATCCCAAGCAGGCTCCATGCTGTCAGCATGGAGCCCAACCTGGGGCCCATTTTCACCAACTTTGAGATCATGACCTGAGCCGAAACCAAGAGTCAGTCGCCTAATCAGTAGAGCCACCAGGCGCCCCCATAATTCATTTTACATATACAGCAACAAGCAAAACATTATTTAATTTACTCCTGAGGTTGTATCTCCATTCCACTTCCCCTACATGAATGTATGATAATGTGATAGTTTATGTCTGAAACCCTTTTATTGATCAAGCATAATTATCTGAAGCAAAAATATCTATATAACTTGAAATTAATCTTGCACATTTTAATTAATTTGAAATTAGTGTCTAAAATTTCCTGTGACTATATAGCTCTAGGTATCAAAGAAATACTCTAGGTATCAAAGAAATATTCCTGAAATGAATTGTCATTGTAGATTTTATTTATGAAAATAATAGAAATATAATTTTTATAAATAATTATTCACTGTAAGAGGTAAAATTTTATTGGAAAAACTATTGTTCATCAGACTTCTTACTAAAATAGATGAGGTTTCTCATCAACATTATTCCCATCTTGCAATGATTGTTGTTACAGTTATTGTAAGCACTAGAGACTATTTTTATAGAAGCAAAATTAGAATGGAAGGAATTTTATCATAGCTACGACAAGTACCGAGTCCCTTCTGATATGGTGATCTATCAGCAAAATTATTATTACTGATCTAATTCTCTTACAACTCAATTAGGTCTTCCCTCAATGTGCATGAAAGCAAAGAATTAGAAATCATCTGAGTTGTAAAAAGATTACTCAGTCAATAGACTCATCCACTGTCTTTTAAAAATAGCATTTACCTACCTTGGGGCGATGCAGCATCACAAGTAGAGGGGAGGAAGAGGGCCCTCCTGTTTTACTAAACAACCTCTGTGCAAGAACAGAAAGGGGGCGCCACATCCTACAGGAACGGCTCACAGGAATGGCAGAGCAGTGAGAGGAAAGTGTGCCCACGGAAGTGGTGAACTCGAATTTGGACTCTTCATTAGCAAGTCTTTGTGCACCCCCAAGGATGTGGGTACCCAATTCACTGGGCTAGGGCCTGAGTCTCAGGGGAGCTAGTGACCCTGGACAGCTGGGGCTTCCCTGACTTCTTCAAATGGCATTCTCCAAACCAGCTTGTGTGGGATTTCCGTGCCCTTTGAAATGGTAGAGATTCCCAGTGAAGAGGAACTTCTAGGTCAAAAAAGTTTGGGAAAAGCTTCCTAGCATTTTCCCCTCTTAAGAGTTTCACAATAAAATTTGAGTACTAAAGGCTGATGAAACCTGTTTAACTTTATTTAATGCAGAATTTCCCAAATGAACTTGATCCAGTCCCATCTTCTCCTTCAAAAAGCACCTGGTTATATACAAAGAGACATTAGTAATCTGCTCTGTCCTAAGAGCTCCAAGCTGAGTCTCCTATGTCTTGTCTACATGGCCTGACTTATTCATGACAACCATGGATCTCTCGAAAAACTCCAGAGGGACCAAGACCTAAGACTGGTTTGTTCCATTAACTGCTACCTACTAAGGAAGTATTACCTTTTGCTGTAGATTTCCTACTGAGTTGATCCATTTATAGATGGAGGTTCTGATAAAACAGGAAGGTTTCTGTGCTTTTGACTTTGGGTAGCAGTCACTGGGGCCATGAACTCGAAAGTACTTCCCAAAGAACAACACGTAGTGGTCATCTAGCTGCTGTCCCAGCTGTCTTTCTGGGCCCCCTGGTTATTGACAGTATGGAACAAGCCAAAAGAGGATTATAATCAGATGCAAAGTAAAAACCCAAATGTAGATGAGTGGTATGTGTGTATGTGTGTAAGAGAGACACTGTGTCTCAGTACATCTAGAGCCATGTGGATTTTAACCATATCATTTGAATTTTCCACCTTTTCACTGAAAACCATGAAGAGTCAGCTATATGATAATAATGATTATCAGTAGACAAAGTTCATGTGTCACAGCTGGAAAGAGAAGCATGGGAAGGGGGCCAGGTCACCTAACGTGACTCATGGTTTGGGACATCTTAGGCATCTGACCCCTCTAAAGATCACCACTAAAGATACACAAAAATGCACCCAGTTACCCTTTCCCTTTATTCACTAAAAAGACTACAAGATGACAAGTTAGAAATTAGCCAGTATTCTATATACAAACTCTGAACATTTTGGTTAGCAGAATTAGATCCAATTAGACTCTCCATTCTTGACTAGAGCTCAAAGTACAAATTGGTCAGTACCTGCTGGAAAAGAAGGTTGGAGAGTGAGCCTGTAGAGAGTATCTTTCTTCTTGGAATACAGGAACCATGACCCATTTTCTGTGTGTACATTCACTCTACACACTTCCTCAGAGCAAGCAAGTTGGGTAGAGTCAAAGGCCAACAAAGCTGATTACTGACTCAGCCTCAGCCAGAATCCACTTTGCTCTTTGGAAACCCCTGCTCTCACCTGTGAAGCTGGAAACTAATGCATTTTTATAAGCCTCCACAAACCAAAGAGAACAAAACTCAAAATAGCTGCAAGAAAAGAGATGAAGAATCAAAACTAGTTTTTGATTAAAACCACTTGAGATTTCTTGAAGAATTATGCCCCCAAGTCCCTTTTATGGGAGGACAAAGGCAGCAAAAATCAAATGGTTGGCCTGCAGTTTAAGAGGGAGTGAGCAATGGAAGTGTGATCGAAATAAGAGCCCTCAACTCTCCAGGTCTCGGGTTCTAGCAGCTAACATTCAGAGACAGCTGCTCCTGAAGTGCTTGGCAATAGGCAACACACAGCAGGACCATCAGCTGGATCCTCGTTTGAGGGAAAGTACTTTCCAAAACGCTCAATCACCAATCTGTCCCCATCCTGCAGGAGGCAAATATACCCCCAGGTAGGGGCTGTTCCGTTTCCCTTCGCAAGGAAGGGGCTCCAGCCCTGTTTTTGGAAAGCAGATGCATTATGTTTGGATTAAATCTATCCCAGGTGTGGGGCACAGCTATAGCAGGTTTTCTGCATGCCTCTGCCTATTTCCCAAGAAACACGGTTTTCCTCTCCATCGGCTCTTCCAGGTAGTAGCTAAGGGTGGGGGAAAGAAACATAGAATAAATGTGTCGCCCAAGAAGACTTCCTGGTCCAAACCCACAGCTTTTTGCATAAATCTGTTGTTTTGATTCTGCTGGAGAGGCAACCACAAACCTGAAAGGTGGAAAAGTGAAATTGGGAAACCGGCCCACGTGTGAACCTGGGTGTGAGGCAGAGTGGAGAGAAACATTCTGTCATGGCCCCGTGAAGCAGGGAGGGGGGGATAGGGTCTGTTTTCAGCCTGTGGATGTGGCTGTGCCTGCGAGTCCTATGATGGAAGGAAGTGCACCGGCAGGCCTGGCCGGGTGGGGGGCTAGGCTGCTGCACTCACGGGGGCTGTCTATAGGAGGGAGGAACCCATGGGTAATTTCTGGGCCCTGGGTACTACCCAAAGCTCTAGGCATTAGAATTCCTTTGGATTATTATTCCGACTCTGCCCCAGATGTACCTCAAGTAACTCCAACCAACAGATTTTATTTATCTATCTGTTTTGATCACAGCCTGCAAATTAGATTGTTTGCTTGGAGAAGAAGTGGATACTTCTCACCCAGCAAGTCCATTTCGGCACTGACCTGACATTAATAGAACTATCCCCACCCTCCACCACCACCACCACCACTGTGCAGGGTACTAGCGAGAAAAGCCCTAGGGTGTGGCAGAAAGATCCAGGCTTTGGTAGCAGACGGGTCATTTGTCTACAAATCCCAGCTCAGATATCTGAGCTTACAGTCTCAGCCTCCATTGTGTCCTCCCCAAAGTGAGAATGACAGCCCACTCCTGCCCCTTACAAAGTCATCAGCTTTGGAGATTATCATGTAAAGCACAGAGCACTAGCAGGCATACAAATGGCAGTTGTCACTACTGTTATTATTGTATTATCACTATTCCTTCAAAATCAGAGAAACATTCACTAGGAGGAACACTAGTCCATTAGGGTACTGCCGAGGCAGAGCTGGCGCAGAGGCAGGAAGCTGGCTGCTGGGGATCATGGGCAGAAGGTTAGGAGGTAGTGTGCCTGAGACAGGTAAGGCTCAGTGGCTCCGTCCAGGGAGAAGGGAGGGCTGGGGACCATAGAGGAAAGGTTACAGTGGAGTCACTAGACAAGAGGAAAAGTACTTGACCGGGCAAGAGCAGACTTCAGGACCAAAAATTCTGCCAGGACAAGACAAAGCAGAAATGGACCAGAGCCAAGGAATGTGCTGCAGGGGAGGAGACAGGAGGGGCTCACTTCCCTGGGTTCCTCCCGCAGAAGGTATTCAACTGCTCACCTGGGGGTAAGGATAGGAGGGCCCCTCCTGCAGGACTCTAGGAGGAACCTGGAACATGCAGACTACTAGCATGAAATTCTTCAAACTTTGTTGATTGCTTACAACAATTTTATCAGGTACTTTCCATATATATGTTTTTATTTACACATCATTCATCTGCAATGATTATATATTAAGTATGACTAGATTTAAAAAGAAAAAAACAGAGATCTGTATAATATTGTGCCCATAGGTCACAATACCTAGGCATTGTGACCTTCAAAATTGGTCAGTAGGGGAGATCTCATGCTAAATGTTCTTACATAATTTTTTTTAAAAAACATAGAAGTTCCAGTGGGTTTTTTTCCTGCCCCTCAATGGATCTTCTTGCACACCCAGTTTTGGATACTCCCCACCCCCAAAACAGGAGGTGGAGTCAGGGGGAAGGGTGTTCACTTGCACTCTGAGAAAGATATAACTCATTTTTCTTTCTCTAATACCAGTGGTCTGAAAGTGGAGTTACTTCTTTTTGTTTTTGTCTCTGTTTCTGTAGGTCGGAGAGTTAAAGTCAGAGAGAGAAAAACACTGGATGGTTGACTTATGTAATAAAAGCACATGGAGCCCACCTTAATGCTTCTTAGAAAAACAGGGATGATAGAAACAGAAGGATTACCACGTGTACAAGTGAAGGATGTGGACTCATCATTCTTATGCCACTTAACAACCCCAAACCTGATGCTTCATTTCTACACCACTCAGATCAAAATAGGAGTTGCCTCATTTGCTTCTCGTAGGTGTGTGGGCAGGCTCCAAAGTCACAACCGTCATGGTGTCATCTGGCACAGCGTAGCACCGACCACAACCAGGTAGCGGTGTTAAGAACACGGGACTCAGCCAACGTGAGCCTCACCTGGTTTGCCTGCTCACAACTCAGCTATTGCCGAGTCCTCAAGTTCCTCCTATTTACGCTTCTGATTCCTCACTCCTGTCTTTGTGCACAGTCTCCCCTGCCTGGAATGCTTTGGCTCCTCCCTTGCAATCCCCTCCAGCTACTGATTAAATCTCCTCAGCTTAGAAACTCAGCTTAAGCTTTGAAAAATGGATTGCTTCCACTGTTTGTTCCCCACTCAATATCAGTTGCAGTAACTACTTGACCATTTGTGTTTCAGTCTCCCTCTGCTTTGCCATAAGCTCCCTGAGGGCAGGGAGTGGGTCCCCCTGCCTAACAGACTCAAGCATAGAGGACTTCAGTAATTCATACTCATGTAGCACCCCAGTGTGGGTCCAAATCAGGGTGGGTACTCAGCTCAGTCAGTTATAAAGGGACCCAGCCTGGTACCAACTCTGCTACCTTCATCCTACGGTTTCCAGGGTCATTCTGGGAATTGACACCCAGCTAGAAGAGGAGAAAAGCACAGGAGACTTTCACAGGCCAGACCTGCAAATGGGAAGATCACTTTCTCCCACAATGCACTAGCCACAGCTCAGTCACTACAACAGAAACCAAGAAATATAGTCCAGTTGTGCGCCCAGGAGGCGAGGAAGCGAGTTCAGTCATGAACCAGCTTCTGCCACAACATCCCAAACTAGCTCACACTCGCTGTGAGCACTCAAAGCCGGAAAGAGGAGGCCGAGCCTGCCTATGCAACTAAGGGAGGGTTTTGCTGGAAGCTTGAGTGCATTTTCCCCCAACATCTTTCCAGACTTGGGCACAGTGCCATCTGCTGCTCAGAATAAAAAGCAGGAAGGTTTGGGGACCCCAGAAACCATATTCGAAGAGCCAGAATTTAGTACTCTGGAATATTCACTGGCTTGGTTACCAGGGATTAGAGGAAATTCATAGGGCAGCCATGTTCATCCAATAGACACCAATCAATAACTGTGAGGACAGGGGAGATGAGTTGCTTAGTGGGTTCTGGCTGACTTTATTTTTCTGTGACATTAAACTAGGAGGTAAACACAGGAATGAAAATCAAGAGGAACATGTAAATGTTCTTATGTAGAAAGACTACTAACGTTTTGAGGAAATACCAAACTCCATACTCCATACCCAGTGGCTGCACCAGTTTGCATTCCCACCACCAGTGCAAGAGGTTTCCCTTTCTCCATAGCCTCAACCAACACCTGTTGTTTCTTGTATTGTCAATTTTAGCCATTCTAACAGGTGTGAAGTGATAGCTCATTGCAGTTCTGATTTGTATTTTCCCGATGATAACATATTGAGCATCTTTTCATGTGTCTATTGGCCATCTGGATATCTTCTTTGGAAAAATATCTATTGATGTCTTCTATCCATTTTTTACTTGGATTATTTGTTTTTTGGGTGTTGAGTTATATAAGTTCTTTATATATTTTGGATACTAACCCTTATCAGATACATCATTTGCAAATATCTTCTCACATTTGGTGCCTTTTACTTTTGTTGTTTCCTTTACTGAGCAAAAGCTTTTTATTTTGATGAAGTCTCAATAGTTTATTTTTGCATTTGCTTCCCTTGCTTCAGGAGACAGGATAAGAAAGAAGTTGCTAAAGAGGCCCCTGAGTGGCTCAATCGTTGATTTCAGCTCAGATCATGATTTCACGGCTCGTAGGTTCAAGCCCCACATCAGAACCTGGGCTCCATGTGGAGCCTGCTTTGGATTCTCTCCCTCTCCCCTCTCTCTCTCTCTGCCCCTCCTCTCCTCCCTCTCTCAAAATGGATAAATAAACTTAAAAAGAATTTAAAAAGTTCTTCAAATTAAAAAGAAAAAGAAAGAAAGAAAGAAAGAAAGAAAGAAAGAAAGAAAGAAAGAAAGAAAGAAAGAAAGAAAGAAAGAAACCCTAGGGCTTTCTTTAAAGAAAGAAAGAAAGGAAGGAAGAAAGAAAGGAAGAAAGAAATGAAAAAGAAAGAAAAGAAAGAAAGTTGCTATGGCTAATGTCAAAGAGATTATCACTTGTGTTCTCTTCTAGGATTTTTATGGTTTTCTGTCTCATATTTTCTTTAATCCATTTTGAATTTATTTTCGTGTATGGTGTAAAAAAGTAGTCCAGTTTTCCCACACCATTTGTTTAAGAGACAGTGTTTTTTTCATTGGATATTCTTTCCTGCTTTGTTGAAGATTAATGGACCATATAACTGTGGATTCTTTCCTGGGTTTTCTATTCTGTTCATTGATCTGTGTGTCTATCTTTGTGTCAATACTATACCGTTTTGATAACTACAGCTTTGTAATAAAACTTGAAGTCCAGAATTGTGATGCCTCCAGCTTTGCTTTAAGTTTTCAAGATTGCTTTGGTGATCCAAGGTCTTTTGTGTGGTTCCATACACATTTAAGGTTTGTTCTAGCTCTGTGAAAGATGCTGGTGGTATTTTAATAGGGATTGTATTGAATATGGAGATTGCTTTGGACATTTTAACAATATTTGTTCTTCCAATCTATGAGTATGGAATATCTTTCCATTTATTTGTGTCCTCTTCAATTTCTTTCATCAGTGTTTTATGTTTTATAGTTTTCAGAGTGTATACAGATCTTTCACCTTTTTATTCCTAGGTATCTCACTATTTTGGCACCATCATAAATGGGGTTGATACCTTAATTGCTCTTTCTGCTATTTCAATATTGATGTGTAGAAATGCAACAGATTTATGTACATTGATTTTGTATCCTGCGACTTTACTGAATTCATTTATCAGTTCTAGCACTTTTTTGGTGGAGTCTTCTGGGTTTTCTATATATAGCATCACGTCATCTGCAAATAGGGAAACTTTTACTTCTTCCTTGCTGACTGGATGTTTTATTTATTTTTGTTGTCTGATTGTTGCAGCTAGGACTTCCAGTACTATGTTGAATAAAAGAGGTGAGAGTGGACATCCCTGTCTTGTTCCAGATCATAGAGGAAAAGCTCTCAGTTTTTCCCCATTTAGAATGATATTAGCTGTGGGTTTCTAAGATAAGGCCCTTATTATGTTGAGATACATTTCCTCTAACCCTACTTTGTTGAGGGTTTTTATCATGAATGGATGTTGTACTTTGTCACAGGCTTTTTCTGCATCTACTGAAATGATCATATCCTTCTTATCCTTTCTTTTGTTAATTTTATGTGCCACATTGATTTGCGAATATTGAACCACCCTCACAACCCAAGAATGAATCCCACTTGATCATGGTGAATGATTTTATTAAAGTATTGTTGGATTTGGTTTGCTAGTATTTTGTTGAGAATTTTTGCATCTATGTTCATCAGAAATAATGGCCTGTAGTTCTCTTTTTTAGTGATGTCTTTATTTGGTTTTGGTATCAGGGTAATGCTGGCCTCATAGAAGGAATTTGAAAATGTTCCTTCTATTTCTATTTTTTTGAATAGTTTAAGAAGAAGAATATGTATTAAATCTTCTTAAAATGTTTCGTAGAATTCACCTTTGAAGCCATCTGGTCCTAGACTTTTGTTTATTGGGAGTTTTTTGATTACTAATTTGATTTCTATGCTGGTTATAGGTCTGTTCAATTTTTTTATCTCTTCCTACTTCAGTTTTGGCAGTTGATATGTTTCTAGGAATTTATCCATTTCTTCTAGGTTGTCCAATTTGTTGGCATATGGTTTTTCATAATATTCTCTTTTAACTGTATTTCTGTGGTGTTGGTTGTTATTTCTCCTCTTCATTTGTGATTTTATTTATTTGAAATCCTTTCTTTTTTCTTTTTCTAAGTCTGGCTTATCAATTTTATTAATTTTTTCAAAGAACCGGCTCATTGTTTCATTGATCTCTTCTATTGGATTTTAGTTTCTCTGTCATTTATTTCTGCTCTAGTCTTTATTATTTCCTTCCTTCTGCTGGTTTTAGGTTTTGTTTGTTGTTCTTTTTCTAGCTCCTTTAGGTGTAAAGTTAGCTTCTTTATTTGTGATTTTTCTTGCTTCTTGAGGTAGCCCTGTATTGCCATATAGTACTCTCTGAAGACTACTTTTGCTGCATCCCAAAGGTTTTGGACCATTGTGTTTTCATTTTCTTTTGTTTCTATGTATTTTTCATTTCTTCTTCTATTTCCTGGTTGACCCATTCATTGTATAGTAGCATGTTACATAACCTCCAGGTATTTGTGCTCTTCCCAGATTTTTTTTTTTTTTTGTAGTCAACTTCTAGTTCCTTAGCATTGTGGTCATAAAAGGTGCATGGTCATAAAAGGTGCATGCTCATAAAAACTGAGTGTGAAATAAAGATGAGAAATACTGGATGTGTTGAGTTTGAAATCTTGTGGGACAACGACATGAAAATATTCAGTGGACAGGCAGTGGAAACACATGGAGTCTTGAATTTGGTGAGGATTGTTTTGTGGCCTAATACGTGATCTATTCTGGAGAATGTACCATGTGCACTTGAAAAAAATGTGTATTCTTCTGTTTTAGTATGGAACGTTCTGAACATATCTTTTAAGTCCATCTGGCATATAGGACCCCTTTTAAAGATGGAAGTCGAGGCCATATAAATACATTGGATCCCCCAGAGAGAGTGGCTTTTGTTTCCTGTTTTAAAAATATCCAAATCCATATGTTTCTATTTTCTTATCAGAAACATCTGTTTCTTGAATTTAGAGACACATAAATATGTAGGATTCACCAAGTGATTGGCAGTTCTGATGTGGGAAGAGAGTTTCTATTTTGGTGTAATGGGGCAACTGATGAAATTTTGCAACTAATTAATAACAATAATAGTCAACCTACTTGCGAACATCAACTGGAAGTCAGACACATTCTAATTGCTTTACACAGGTTTTCTCACTTTTCACAAAAACCCTTTGAAGAGCATAATTGTTGGTCCTTTTTACAAAAGCAAAAATTGAGGCTCAGAAAATATTGGTTGAAGAACAAATTAGGAATGGGGAAGAAGGAGAATGATAGATGGGGACCTCTCCAACAAAATGCAGTACTATGCTCCCTCCCGTGGTGCAGACTTGAGATGTGAACTCTTCCCCTTGTGTCTAGGTGGCCCAGTGGAGTGGGAACAGAAGTGGTGTGTTGTTAATTGTGCCCTTGCCATGCTCTCTTCTGCCCCCTCTTCTGACTGCATGCTGACACCAAGGCAATCTTGGAAGCTACTTAGAAAATGACAGAACCTTCTTGAGTCTAGATTCCTGAATGACCTTGTAGAGTGGATCTCCTATGCCCCATTTCACCGTCCACCTCCTGACCTACCTTGGAATGTTACACAGATAAGAAATAAATTTTTATTAATTAAGCCACTAAAATTTGGGAGTATCTTTATAATAGCATTACTATAGAGCAGGTACCTTGCTATATCTAAGTAAAACTGAGTGTGAAATAAAGATGAGAAATACTGGATGTGTTGAGTTTGAAATCTTGTGGGACAACGACATGAAAATATTCAGTGGACAGGCAGTGGAGACACATGGAGTCATTGTTAATGCACACAAATTCACCTGTGTGCACTTGGTCTTAAATAAATAATAGGGGCACCTTGGTGGCTCAGTTGGTTAAGCATTTGACTCCATTTTGGCTCAGGTCACGATCTCACGTGGGATTGAGCCCCGTGTTGGGCTCTGCACTGACAGTGCATTGACTGGGATTCTCTCTCTCTCACTCTCTCTCTCTCTCTCTTCCCCTCCTCCATTCTCTCTCTCAAAATAAATAAACTTTAATAAATAAAGGAAGGAAGGAAGGGAGAACTATTTAATTTCCTCTTTCTGCCACTTTCCCCCTTAGCTGTAGGCTCTAAACAGGTTTTGAAATGGGAGATATGAGCCTCTCCTCCTCCCTTGTATGTCCTCACCACATGAATACCTCACCACTCCAAGTGTCATTCCTGTCTGTAAGGAAATGTCTTTTTCTACATAATGGCTCCAAATTCGAGCCAGATGTTTTGTCTCTTATTCAACTGAAAAAAAAATGAACAAGTCTCATGTTGAAGAAACGTTATTTTTCCACAGATCCTGATCTTAGAACTCAGCCTCACACAGGATGTGACTTTACTCTGTAAGTTAGGGAATTGCTGTTTTCAGGATGGCGGATGATTTTTCAGAGAGGATTGGCTCTCTCTGAGAGTGTGAAGAGAGGGCCGAAGGTGGCACCCTGGGGACCCTAACGTGGGAGGCAGGTGGAGGAGCTGCTCATAAGGGCTAACGAACAGAAGCAGTAGGGGAGTAGGAGAAGGTCCAGGAGTATCCAGTTCTCCCCAAACCAAAGGAGCACTAAATGCCACAGAGTGAATAACTGATTGTTTCAAATTAAAAAAAAAAAAAGCAAACTAAGAAAAAAGTCACTGGATTTGATAACAAAAATACCATCTGTGACTTTTGCCAGAGCAATTTCAATGGAGTTACAGGCATAAAAACCAATAAAAAGATGCCTGTGTGGTAAGTGAGAGGGAGCAGGGCTCTGAGAGGTCTGGTCTTGGGTCGGGGCTGAAGGTCCAGATGAGCTCAGGGAGCCAGCACCTCAACCCTCTCCCACCATTTTCTCGCTGTCCAACCACCCTTGGACTCAGTTTATCCATGAAAAGGGTTTAATGACCCCTGTCTCAGAGGCTGAGGATTAAATGAGAAAACAGTTGCAAATGGCTTTTAAGAAACAAAATATGGGGCGCCTGGGTGGCTCAGCCGGTTTAGCATCCGACTTCAGCTCAGGTCATGATCTTGCAGTCTGTGGGTTCAAGTTCCACATCAGGCTCTGTGCTGACATCTTGGAGTCTGGAGCCTGCTTCGGATTCTGTGTCTCCCTCTCTCTGCCTGTCCCCTGCTCATGTTCTGTCTCTCTCTCTCGAAATAATAAAAAATTTTTTAGAAAGAAAGAAAGGAAGGAAGGAAGGAAGGAAGGAAGGAAGGGAGGGAGGGAGGGAGGGAGGGAGGGAGGGAGGGAGGGAGGGAGGGAGGAAGGAAGGAAGGAAGAAAGAAAGAAAGAAAATAAACCGAATAACTCGGAATGAAAAGTTATGGGCGTTGCAGGTATCGTAAAATCTTCCTCTCTGTGTGGAAGACAGACAGGCAGCCAAGCACCTGAGCCCCACAGTCCCTCTCCCCCTAGAACTACTTTACCAAAATGCCCTTGGGTTGCTGACTTGAGGAATGTTATCGGAGCAGCCCTGAGAAACCCTGTAGTTGCTTTGCCAAAAAGCTGCTGAAGACGTTGTGCATTGCACTACGCGGCCTCATCCTAAGCTGACCTGGCCAGTGTCCTCTCAGGTCACAACAGCGTAAGTAATTGTGTCAGTAACTGTGTTTCTCCTGAATAATTGGCCTGTTTTTATCTTGCGGGTGATCACGCTCCCCTTTTTTGCAGTGATTCCCAGAAAGCTTGGAGACAAACGTGGGGTCCACCCATTGCACGTACCTAAATTGCACATGAACACCTTTTTTTGTACAAGACTCTTCTCCAGTACTTTTATACCCCTATTATGCTTGCTAGTCTCATACTTTAAACGTGTTATATGATTTTATATTATGCATTCTTATAAACAGCCTAAATGTTTTCTGTTATAAAAGAAGATATAATTTTCTTGGGTGGGGGTTGAATAATTTTTAGCCTCATATTATAGCCGATTTTCAAATATATATTAATACCTCTCCAGTCTATATATTCCGCTAAATGTGCCCCTGTGTACCTTCCTTCACACCAGAGCCATGACTATAGCTATTACTGACTGAGCCTTGCTATGGGCTCTTCTAAGTGCTTTTATATGTATGGATTCATTAATCATCATAAGAATCCTATTTATGTCTGCTTTACAGACAAGGAAACTGAGGCCGCTAAAGGTTAAGTAAATTTGCCAAACCTACACAGATGGGAAGTGATGGATCTAAGATTAAAGACAGCCGTAGGCTCCAGAATCTGTGTCTTTTCCCATCAAGTATGGCGGGTAGCAATGCCACTTCTCTACACGCTCAGTGACAAATACTTTAAATATTTGTTTTCTGATGCTTTGTAGGATACAGGTAAGAAGAGCTGGAGAAGGAGAACAAAGTAGCTGGATTAAAACTCTTTTCACCCAATGAAATAGGCAAAATATAGCTACAAAAAATACCATGTCTAAACAGAAGTGTTAGGAATACAGATCTCTTTGTTAAATACATGATTTTTTATTTAACTCATCTTCCTTCTGTGGCTTCAAACAGTCCTAATCTTCTTTTAGGGCGCTAATTGCCTATACTCGTCATGTGTCTTATCATAATTTTAACTTTTTGAAGGCAGCTAGATGAACTAGATATGAATCTATGAGAAAAACAGGTTGCACATAATAAACATTTCATGTCAAGCATTTCTACTATTTATCAACTTAGCAAAGTAGAGAATGATTCCATTGGCAACAGAATATTGAAAACAACTAGGAGATGATGTTGCTGAGTCAGAAGCTTTTGCTTTCCCCTCCTTTATTTCTCCTCTGAAGGTAGTTAACGAGATTATAGTTTAATCCCTGGCCGTGCTTTGCCACTCCGCTATCTTAAGTATAGGTTTATGGATGATAATAATATTCTTGATTAATAAATATGGTCTGGACTGAATGCTATTCCTACTTCTCCAATATTCTGCTCACTTGTCATCATTCAGGCCCCAGGCAATGTCCCACTCCCTCTGCACAGCCGTTCCTGCTGTCCTGAGCATGCCAGCTCACGTGGACATGACTTCCTTCTCAATCCCTACAACATTCTTGGACTTCCACATCATTTCTACAAATGTGATACTTACCACCTGACATTGACATTCATATGTAAATGCATGTCTGTATCAGGCATTAGATATAAGCTCCTCTAAGGAAGGAGCTGAGTCTCCGTATACTTACTATGTCCAACAGCACCAAGTACAAAGGTAGAGCACCAGAAGTTCTCGGTGAGTTATGTGTTCAGAAGAAAGGGAGGGAGTGAACGAATGAATGGAAGTGAGTTTGGAGGTCTCTCTGATTGACTTAATTCTGGCTTTGCTTGGGGCAATACTTCTCTGAGGAAGGTCTTTCCATCTCCTGTGTCTGAGTTACTCAAAATGATGAAATCATCTCTAAAATGCAAATTCCTAAGCTCTACCCCCAATCTCTACAAACAGAATGTCTGGAGTTGGGGTAGGAATTTGCGTCTTAACAACCTACCCCAGGGAATCCGTTAGCATACAATGTCGAGAGCTACTGGCCTATCAGAGTATGCTTACAAGATATTATTTGAATGATGAGTTTGAATAATCTGGATTAAATACTGTTCCTCTCTGGAGATTTCATAATTAAGCTCAAATTTGTACCAACCTAGGTATTATACTCCTTCTGTAAGAAATCAGCTCTCCTGGAAGAAAGAGTTATTTATTTATTCATTGATTTATTGCAAGCAATGTTGTAAATCCGTTGGAAATGAGGTAAATTGTAAAGCCCGTAATCACATACTATTATGCTTCATTGACACTTCTGCCTGGAGCATCGTTTCACTTAAGAATTTTATAACTTGCACAATTCCTGAGAGAGGCCACATCCTCCTGGTCAAGGCTGGTCAAGACTCCAAGGGTCTTAGTCTGGTCTCCAGGGGTCGTCTGTGTACAATCATTGGAATATCTCACGAACGCTCTCCTTTCATCTCTCTTTTGAAATGTCTCCAGTTAGGGGACACAGGACATGGAGAACTATTTTCAAACTAAGTCCATGGTTCTGCTCTGGAAGTAGCTTCTAACCTGAGCAATAGACGCCCCAACTGCAGCAGGAAAAAAAAAAAAATAAATCCTTCTTCTTATCCTTTATCTTACCAGATGCAGACTTTTTATTTCAATGGGAGGTTTTTATTTTTTTTAATTTTTTAAAAATTTTTATTTATTTTTGAGAGAGAGAGAGAGAATGAGAGTGGGGGAGGAACAGAGAGAGAAGGAGACACAGAATCCGAAGCAGGCTCCAGGCTCTGAACTGTCAGCACAGAGCCCAACGTGGGGCTTGAACTCACGAACCGCAAGATCATGAGCTGAGCCGAAGTCAGATTCTTAACCGACTGAGCCACCCAGGCGCCCCTCAATGGGAGATTTTTAAAGCTTACAGAGAAAGTGAACCCAACAGGTCTACCATGACAATTCAACTCTGCTTTTTGCTTTTCTCTTTCCTGCAGTAGAGAACAGCCTCTTTCAGAACCAGAAGCTCTGACTTCCGCTTCCCTAGCAACTACTGTGTGTGGTACGGGTCCTTCCTGGTCTTTGCGAGAGCAGGAAGACTCCCTTGAAAATGAATTTCATTGAATTGGTTCTAGATAACCTAATGTCATTTTTCCTAATCCTCTACTTACATGATATTATTGAAATTCAAGGAATAGGACCCTTTCTTCTGGACTTTCCATATTAATAGTCTCAAAAGCAAGCTCCCTAGTCTTGTGCTTACTTGAGCACACTCTCATTTTCTCCAAGTTTTTTAATCCCTTTATAGGTTTTTCTACAATATTTTCTCTTTACCTTTTTTTGAAGTATTTTTCATCACAAGCACACACACACACACACACGCACCAAATTCCCCATGTAAACTCCATATCTGGGTGCTGCTTTACTATGCTATCTGTGTTTCCCCTACATTTCCATTATTCCACAATATTATCACATTCCAGGACTGGCAACCATTTTCTCAGCCACTTCTCATTAAATCCACAGGTCACTCTAAAACAGAGCAAAAGAAAGGGTCTCAGGGGGCACCTGGCTGTCTCTGCCAATAGAGCATAAGACTTTTGTTCTTGGGGTGGTAAGTCTGAGATTCACGTTGAGAGATTACTTAAAAATAAAATCTTTAAACCAAAAGAAAGGGCCTCAGACAAACAATATAAGTGCTTTGTTTAAGATGCTAGCTTTATAGGGGCTTCTGGGTGGCGCAGTCAGTTGGGTGTCCAACCCTTGATTTGGCTCAGGGCATGATTTCACAGTTCTTGGGTTCAATCAAGCCCCACATTGGGCTCCATGCTGACAATGCAGAGCCTGCTTGGGATTCTCTCTCTTGCTCTCTCTGTTTCTCCTCCGCTCTCTCTCTCTCTCTCTCTCTCAAAATAAATAAATATACTTTTTAAAAAAAAAAAAGATGTTGGCTTTATAGAAATACATCTCATGTTTTGCAGAGAAGCCCGTGTATCTTACCTATAACCAGTCGTTTGGCGCCATCTGCTGGACACAAGCAGTCACAAGTTGGGGAAAACCCGATCGTGCTTTAATAAGCATCAGGTGCCCCACTGATGCTCACCCCTGGGGCTGTTGTGAAGAACGGTTTCCCGCTGGATTGATGCTCTAGATCCCTTTATGACGAATCTCTCCAACTTTTAATAGATATCTCAAAAGCTAAGGGTCTTCCCTACTACATCCTATTCCCTCTGCACTTTAATAATGCGCCATTGTTCCATTCAGTCAAGCAAGTCATGAGCACTAAGGCCCCCCATGACAACCATCAACAATTAGAGGACAGAAGCCACATTTCCTTTGTCACTGTATCCTCAGAACTGGCACGCGATGACAGCTCTGGAACTGATTTTGTTTTGTTTTGCTTTTGTGGCTTTTTGAATGAAACAGTAAGCAAGTATCATTTGAGGTGGGTAAATATGACATACAGAAGTCTTTACTTCTTTGAAGAGTCAGTTTTCTAGACTACTCTGCCTGGGTGGGTCCTAAAAAGCTTCTAACCAGGAACCCTCTCCCCACCTCTTATGTGTTGAACCTTTATTAAAGGAAGAAACACCAAAATTAAAAACCAGTAACAAACTCCTGGGTGGGAGGCAGGAGAGAATAGGATTTTGCATTATAGTGACTCCATGCAACCTAACCTACAATTGGAGAAAGAGCAAGTGCTTAACTTATTTTTAAAAACTGATAATTAAAACATTCGCTCAATGCGATAGTTAATTTTATGCATCAACTTGGGTAGGACTTGAGGCTCCACTGTTTGGTCAAACACCAGTCTAGATGTTTCTGTGAAGGTATATCTTAGCTATATCTAATATTTAAATCAGTCAACTTGAGTAAACCCGGTTATCACCCCCACTGGGTGGGCTTCGTCCAATCAGTTGAGGACCTGAAGATCAAAGACTGAAGTTACCCAAAGCGGGAAGGAATGTGGTCGAGACTACAGTGCAGAAACCCTGCCTGAGTTTCCAGCCTCCTGGACTCCGGAATTTGGACTCAATGCTGCAACATCGACTCTACCCGAATTTCCAGCCTGCTGGCACATCCTGTGGATCCCAGCCCTCTTTCAGTCTCGCTCTTTCTCTCCATATATATGAAATAATTTTTTTGCATCTGGAGAACCCTAATACGCCCAATACTATCTACTTCAATGTATATTCTATATCATTGGCTCTCAAACTAATAGGCATCAGGATAAACACCATTTGGAACACTGTCTCTGGGAGTACCGCCCAGGCACCTGCGTATGTAATAAGTCCTACAGTTGGTACACTAAGCTTAGCAATGCGCATTATACCAGATTTGATTAAGACCCTTTGGATGCACACTATGTGCTTCTTCTTTCTAGCCCACACACATTTCTATGTGCTTAATGAATATATTCTTTATAACTTGTAGCATTTATTCTTTTATTCTTTACAGGAAGGGGAACCTGCTATGTGCCAGGTCCTGGAGTAAGCTCCTCTCAGTGCATCATCTCATATCTCACCCGATACTCTTAATGTTAGAGAATAGACCTAATTATCTCAAGGTTAGTAACCTGCCCAGGACACACATTCATTTGTTCATCAGATATTTGCGGAGCAGCTGCTGCGGGTCAGGCCCTTCGCATGGTCCTGGGGCTAGAAAGGTGAACAAGAGACACGGTCCCCTCATGGAGATAATATTCTAAAAAGGATAACCAGTAAGGTCAAGTGAACAAGGATGAATACAGCCTCAGGGCATGTGAAACGTGCTGCACAGGAAATGAGTGGAGGAGACAGAGGAACTGAAACGGATCCGCCCTGAGTTAAGCGGTCGCAGATGGTGAACCGCAAGCTCACTTCATGTGGAGGAGGGCACACGAAGAACACAGGTGGGTGGACTGGGGTGGGTGGCGTCCCAGGCACTGCTGGACACGGTGCAATCAGGACTGCTTTGGTCCAGCACCAGAGCGGAGGCATCTCAAGAAGGCAGGACTCAAAGAAAAGGTCTGATGGGGGCGGACATAAATTTGGGAGTCACCACCGAGAGACAGGATGTAAGGACATGGCAATGATGAGATCCCCCAGAGAGAGCATGCACACAGAGGGTAGATTCCGGCTCCCGCTCCCGCTGGCATCTGACTGCACCTGTGGAAGAAACCCGGGTGAGGGCTACCTAGCAGACCCCATTAAACCCCAGATTCATGAGCAAAATCATTGCTGTTTTAAGCCACAATCAGGGGAGGAGTAGTTGTTACACAGCATTAGGTAAATAGACAATTGTTAAACCCCACCACATCCCCAACACACACACATACACACATAGACACACACACACACACACAAACTTTGATAATCATGTTAGTCATTAAGAAGTGTTTATTGATCAATTTCTTTTTTTAAGTTTTATTTATTTATTCTGAGAGGTGGGGGGCAGAACGAGCTGGGGAGGGGCAGAGGGAAGGGGGACAGAGGATCTATGCCGACAGCAGAAAGCCCAAGGCAGGGCCCATATTCACGAACCCAAGATCATGACCTGAGCTGAAGTCCGACACTAAACCGACTGAGCCACCCAGGTGCCCCTACTGATCAATTTCAATGAGAAAGCCACTGCTCCATACATACAAAGGTAGGAGGTAAAAAACCAAAACGACAACAACGACAACAACAAAACAAAACAAAAAACAAAAAAAAAACCCAAACACATGATTTCTCCCTGAAGAAGTATGCAGACTCATAAGAAAAAAAAAAAAGACCAAAAATCAGGGCAAAACCCCGTAAATACAAGGTTATAAGTGCAGTAACCAAAGCCAGCTCAGGTGGGGCACCTGACTCAATTGGAAAAATGGAGAGAAGGTTTCAGCTGAGCTGAGCCTCGAAGGAAAAACAGATAGGAGCCAAGATGATCCTAGAGAGGTAGGCAGGGTTGTGTCTCTGAGAGCTCAGTAAGCTGGTAAGGGGTGTGGATTGAATCATCCAGGAGGCCATCGGTGGCATTTCTGTGGGAGAGCGGCGTGGTCAGAACTGAGCTGAGCAGCTGGCTACAGAATGGCTGGAAGGGAGAGACGTTGGAAGAGAGAGGGGCTGAGAAGCACCAAGGAGGGTTGGGGCCATTGTGAACTAGAGCTGGATTCTACCATCTTGCAAAAGCCAGTGAAGTTTTTAGGAATTTGGGGGAGAGACTATTAAGCTCACTTGAGATCAGCCATGGTAAAAGTACAGATGCCACAGACACCGACAAATGTGACAAATCAAGGCTTCCCCCTAGAGCTGTTTGTTAATCAATTACTGGCCCACTACTGATGGAAGCAGAGATGCAGATCGATTCCGGAAAACCTTAAGAAGTTGTTGTTGTTTTTAAGGGTCAGGTCTAATGACTAACTCAATGTCAGGGGAAGAGTCAGAGATGCCTCTAAATTTCTAACTCACACAACTGGGTGAATGTCTGTGACAGGAGTCGAGATGGAGAATAGGGAGGAAAGACCAATTTGGCCAAGATGATGAATTCAGGGGTTGTAATATGCTGATTTTGAGATGTCTAAAGGGTTGCAGCCAGTGACTGGGTATGGAAGGTCTGAAGACTGGAGGACAGCAAGAGCTGGACCAGGAGAGGAGAGAGACTTTCCAAGGCGAGGCAGGAGAGTGTCGAGCATTAAGCATTGAGGAGTGCTGAGGAGGAATATCAGGAACACAAATGTCAGCTGGGAGGGAGGCCAAAAGGAGCACTCGGGGCAGCATGAAAAGAACACAGAAGCCAAGTGCATGATCACAGGTGTCAAATGCAGCAGAGGCGTCAACGAAATAACACAGAGGGCAGTATCTATAAGCCATGCATCCCGTTGCACCAACTTTGTTTTAATCTTTATGTTTTATTCATGTTAATGTTTTTTAATATTTTATTTATTTTGCAAGAGACAACACGTGCAGGGGAGGGGCAGAGAGAGAGGGACAGAGGATCTGAGCAGGCTTTTTGCTGACAGCAGTGAGCTCAGTGTGGGGCTTGAACTCATGATCTGTGAGATCACCACCTGAGCCAAAGTCGGATGCTCACCTGACTGAGCCACCCAGGCACCCCCCGCCATTGCACAACTTGAGGAACAAAAAGTGGCATTTCTTTAGTATTCAAACCACAGTCACAGGACACTCCCAGCCTTCCAAATACCAACAGCCCATTCTGACATTCTTAGGATTCCTACCTCTTGTAGAGTCTAAGAACCCCAGACATGCCCGTACCATGAAAGATATCCATCATTAGAAGACTTATTCAACAGAGAAGGGGCAGGAGAGGTGGCTGGTCTCCCAACGTGTCTCTGTTAACAGCCACCAGTTCTCTGCCGGAAGTCCCTGAAACCAAGGATTTCTGAGGCTGCTGCCAAAAATGTGGGATACGGGGGACAGAGCTGCATCCATCTATTCCCAAGGTTACTACATGGCAACGTAGACCATAGCTCCAAGGAACTGCTCTGTGTACACACACACACACACACACACACACACACACACACACACACCACAGCCATTTTCCCCAAGGACCCTTATGATTCTGGTGTGCCTAGGACAGAAGCAGTGACAGCATCAATGACCTGCTGTGCATGGATGCACGTCCACTCCAGTTAGGTATCCCAGGCTACCTTCCCACCAGCTGACCTTGGACTAGCTCTGCCTGTCTTATTAGTCATGCTAATCCATTTCAAGGGGACACGGCTTCCCTATTCTGGGTGTTTCCTCTTGGAAGGGAGCCAGGAAGGTGCTTACTGCAAGTCACCTCCTGGGTCTTTCTGTCCATTATTTACTTCAACTCAGGGGCAGTGGGGTGGCTCATCTGAGTGGTAAATTTGGGAAGAATCAACCACACACATTTATTTCCTCCCTTCTCTTTTTCCTCTTCAGAGGGAGTTGCTTGCCTGAAAGAGCATGAACTCTGCTTTGGTCCTCCAGGGCCCCAAAAGTGTGGTAGCCAGGGCTGCCTGGGTGGACATGTCTGTAAAAATTTAGCAAGTCAAGTTCCCTAGTAGATCAGCCATATCCTGCAGCCAAAACTTTATCAGTCATAAAGGAAAATGTTAATTTTCCCTGCCCTTCTCTCTTGTCTTATTTATCAATTTGTTCAGAAGCCAGGGAGGGAGAAAGATGTTAGACACGGTGGACAGTTCTCAGTCAAACATTCAGGAGGGGTGACTGGCAGGCTCAATCGGTTAAGCGTCTGACCTTGGCTCAGGTCATGATCTCACGGTTCATGAAACTGAGCCTTACATCGGGCTCTGTGCTATCACAGCAGAACTCGCTACGCATCCTCTGTCCCCCTCTCTCTCTGCCCCTCCGCCATTCATTCTTTCTCTCTCCCTCTCTCTCTCTCTCTCAAAAATAAATAAACATTTTAAAAAAGTATTCATACTATTATATAATAAAAAAAAAAAGTATTCAAAATCAAAACCACACTGAGATACCACCTTGCACCAGTCAGAGTGGCTAAAATGAACAAATCAGGAAACTATAGATGCTGGCAAGGATGTGGAGAAACAGGCACCCTCTTGCACTGTTGGTGGGAATGCAAACTGGTGCAACCACTCTGGAGAACTGTGTGAAAGATCCTCAAAAAAATGAAAATAGAACTACCCTATGACCCAGCAATAGCACTGTTAGGAATCTACCCAAGAGATGCAGGAGTGCTGATGCATATGGGCACGTGTACCCTGATGTTCATAGCAGCACTTTTGACAATAGCCAAAGCATGGAAAGAGACTAAGTGTCCATCAACTGACGAATGGATAAAGAAGATGTGGTACATATATACAATGGAATACTACGCAGCAATGAGAAAGAATGGAATCTGGCCATGTGTGGCAACATGGATGGAACTGGAGGGTATTATGCTGAGTGAAATAAGTCAGGCAGAGAAAGACAGATGCCATATGTTCCCACGCATAGTTAGGCTTTGTGAGACCTAACAGAAAACTAGAGGGGAGGGGAAGAGGGGAAGGAAAAAAAAAAGCCACAGAGAGGGAGGAAGACATAACATAAAAGACTCTCAAAGACTAAGAACAAACTAAGGGGAGAGGGGGGAATGGGAGGGGGGAGAGTGGGTGATGGGCACAAAGGAGGGCACTTGTTGGGATGAGCACTGGGTGTTGTATGGAAACCAATTTGACAATAAATTATTTTTAAAAAAGTATTCAGGAAATACTGAATCTGTGTGAATAAAGTATGTCAGCATGTTCTAGTTTTGGAACCCCCTCAAAGACACTGGGTGCCTGGGTGGCTCAGTCAGTTGAGCATCCACTTCTTGATTTTAGCTCAGGTCATGATCCCAGGATCATGGGATTGAGCCCTGCGTCAGGCTCTGTGCTGAGCCTGAAGCCTGCTTAAGATTCTCTCTCTCTCCCTCTGCCCCTCTCCCCTACTCAAGTGCTCTCTCTCCCTCCCTCCTTCCCTCTCTCTCTCTCTTTCTTGTTAGAGAAATATGCCAACATATTTGGAAATATCTGAAAATATCTCTCTTTTTTATTAGAGAGAGAGAGAGATTGAAGTCTCTAGTATCAATATCCTTTCTCCCTGACACTGCTCCACCAACCTTTAGCTATGGGTCAAGGTGTGGGATCTACCTCAAGTCAGGGCCCCCTGCCCTTACCCAAGGAAAAATTAATAAGTAAGTGTACTAATGCACGCTCTCCACAGAAATGCTGTAGCTCAGGAACTAAAGGGGGGAACTCTTGTGGTTCTTCCCAGAACAAAGAAGGTCTGCTCCAAGATCACTCGGGTGTCCCCAAGCCGGAAATAGGAAGGGCTAAAAATTTGAAACGTCGGCTTCTGCTAAAAACAATCCTAAATCCTGTTACAGATCCATTGAATTTAGCAATAGGAGGTCCTCAGTGATCTTGGATAAAACAAAAGGGTTCTCAGTCAGAAGCATTTAGGAAATACTGAATTCCGTGTGAATAATGTATATCAGACAAGTAAAGACCACGGATAGAACAGTGTCTTAAATTTTGCTTACCAGAGACTTTGTAACCCATAATCACCCCTTTGAGGCCGAAAACCCTTGAACATCCCCCCAAAAATTGGATATTCAGAGAGTTCAATATCACATAAGAAATCTGGGTATGGAAAATTAATTCGAAAAGGCGATTGATGGTTGTAAAGAGAAAAGCAGAACAAAGAGAGGTCTTGCTTACTTAGTAATGGAGTTATTTTTAGAATGGTGGGGACTGCCTTATGTTTCTAGGCCAAGGGAGGAAGGCCTAAGAAAGGGAAAGATGGCCAATAGGATAAACAGAATAATCTTAGTCCCTCAAGGAGTTTATAATCAGGCAGCTTTTACTTGGTAAATCCATCCTCTATCAATGACAAATGAAAGGAAGCCCCAAACTTTCAAGGTGTTAATACAAAATACATGAGTAATCATTCTTTCCAGATATTTCTGAAGATGTTGGCATAACAATTTCAAGCCAGTATTATCGATACTTAAATGTAAGGCAGTTGTTCTTATCTTTTTAAGTTTATTTATTTATTTTGAGAGAGAGACAGAGAGAGTAAGCAAGGGAAAGGCAGAGAGAGGGAGAGAGAGAATCCCTAGCAGACTCTGTGCTGTCAGCGTAGAGCCCAACTCAGGGCTTGATCCCATAAACCGTGAGATCATGATCTCAGCTGAAACCAAAAATCAGACGCTTAACCCAATGAGCTACTCAGGTGCCCCAGGGTAGTTGTTTTTAATATTTGGGGAGTTATGAATAAGACTCTAATTCCCTACAAAGGCACCTACAAGGGTATCAGGAGTTCACCCCTAATTTTCAGGTTTGTCCCCAGAGCTGTGGTCCAGATGTCAGGGAGTTGCAGCTCCGACACAGAGGTCAGCAAAATGCAGAAAAGGACTGGCAGTGGTCACAGATGTCCACAACCCGGGGACTGAGAGCCATCAAAGGAATATGAAAGGAAATCCACGTGTTGAAGCCCACATGCTTCGTGCAGCCACAATTCTCCCAGTCTAGCACAAGCATACCTTCAAAGCCCTGTCCTAGGCCTGACGGCAAAAGAATCTCAGATATACAAGTTCCTAGGGGCACCTGGGTGGCTCACTCAGTCAAGAATCTGACTCTTGATAGGCCAAGATGGCGAAACAGCATGGAAGGGTTTTTTTGCATCTCTCGTCCCTGAAATGCAGCCAGATCAACACTAAACCATCCTGCGCACCTAGAAAACTGATCTGAGGATCAACACAACAATCTGCACAACCCAAACCACAGAACTTGGCAGGTATGTGGCACAGAGAGGTGAACTGGGGGAGAGAGAAGCTGCAGAGGGCAGGGAGCTGTTTTGCTTGTGGAGAGAGGATGAGACAGAGGGGAGAGTACGAGAAAAGCACCCCAAAAGCAGCTGTAGAGAAAGTGGAAAAGTGGAAACAGCTGCAGGAACTGAACAAAAAAGGAAGAAAGGAGAAAGGAAAAGGTTTAAATTCCATTAAGACTCTATAAACAGGAGGAGCACATAGTCGACAACTCTGCAGCTCAATAGCTGGCAGTACTTTGGTGTGAAGGCCAAGTCCCCAGGAGCAGAGAGTGAGGTCTGAGGGGTCTGAGGGTCACACAGGGAGTGGCAGTTTCCCTGCTGGGAGGACATTAGGTAGAGGTTGTGTGGCCTCCCCACAGGCAAAGGTCCCAGCAGGACCCTGGAGGACAACCACATTCTTTGGTGCTGGAAGATGGTTGTTAAGGGGGAAGCCTGGTGCCAGATGTGTGTTGTGACTTACCGTAATCCCTGAAACGCTGCTGTTACATGACCACGTGAACTTTTTCTGGGGCGGGCTGGCACTCGGCTGCAGTCTCTGGGCACTAGCAGCACCGAGGTCTCCGAACATTCCTGAGGGTGGGCCAGCACCTGGCCATTGGTCAGCAAGACCCTCCCCCAGAAGGTCTGAGCAAGTCAAAGCCACAGTCCCTCAGAAGAGAGGGGTTGGGAAACACAGCCCCATTTGAGATAAAACTCAGGAGAGAGGCACCACTTGGCAGCCTGATGGCTTGGTCACAGACAATGTAGAAGTGGGGAGTGTATGGAAGTCGGGGACAAAGGACAGGTGTTTGATTGCCAGTTGTGGAGAACACAGAGTTCCAATACTAGAGAGTGGGTAGTGGGGTGAGACCATTTTCACCTCTCCCGCACATGCACATACACACCTACAAGCGCCACAGCAATCCACCCCAGTAAGTTGAGCAATGCCATCTAGTGGAGAAAGAAACGTTACACTAAACCCCACCCAAGTGGACCTACAGAGCTCTTGACAAACACAAGTCTCTCCACCTGCTTAGTTTACAGACTATAAAGTGCTTTATAATTTGGCTTCTAGGGGAAACTGATGAAATTTGAATTGTACCTCATTCTGTTCAGTGGTCTTTTTATTCATTTTTTTGTCTTTCCTTTTATTTTCTTATTCTCGAATAGAGAAAGAGAAAATAATTATTTTTATTTTCCATTTTTATTAAAAAGATGTTTCCTTAATTGTTTCTACCATATATTTTACTTTTTTGTAAATTTTTAAAATTCTATTTCCTTTCATCATTTCATTTTATTCTATTTTACTGCATTCATTTTTTCAAACTTGCAACCATTTTCTTTTTTTTTCTTTGTTTTCTTTTCCAATCTTTCCCTTTTTTCTCTAACCTATCAAGCTTCTTTCAACAACCAGACCAAAACACACCTAGGATATAGCATCCTTTATTTGATCTTTTTTGTGTTGTTTTTAATTTTTTAATTTTAATTTTCATTTACTTTATTAATTCCTTTTCTTCCTTCACCAAATGAAGGAATTCACCCCAAAAGAAAGAACAGGAAGAAATGACAGCTAGGGACTTAATCAACACAGATACAAGCAAGATGTTTGAACCAGAATTTAGAATCACGATAATAAGAATACTAGCTGGGGTTGAAAATAGATTAGAATCCCTATCTTCTAAGGTAAACGAAGTAAAAGCCAGCCAGGATGAAATTAAAAATGCTATAACTGAACTGCAACCTCGAATAAAGGCCACAGCAGCAAGGATGGATGAGGAAGAGCAGCAAATCAGCAAAATAGAAGACAAACTTATGGAGAATAATGAAGCAGAAAAAAATAGGGAGACTAAGGCAAAAGAGCATGAAATAAAAATTAGAGAATTCAGTGACTCATTAAAAAGGAATAACATCAGAATAATAGGAGTCCCAGAATATGAAGAGAGAGAAAAGGGGTAGAAAACTTATGGAAGCAAATTGTAGCAAAAAACTTTCCTAACCTGGAGAAAGACACAGACAACAAAATCCAAGAAGCATAGAGAATTCCAATTAGATTCAACAAAAACCGACCATCAATAAGGCATATCACAGTCAAATTCACAAAATACTCAGGCAAGGAAAGAATCGTGAAAGCAGCAAGGGAAAAAAAGTCCTTAACCTACAAGGGAAGACAGATCAGGCTTGCAGCAGACCTATCTACAGAAACTTGGCAGGCCAGAAAGGAGTGATAGGATATATTCAATGTGCTGAATCGGGGAAATATGCAGCCAAAAATTCTTTATCCAGCAAGGCTGTCATTCAGAATAGAAGGAGGGAGAAAAAGTTTCCCAGACAAACAAAAATTAAAGTAGTTCATGACCACTAAACCAGCCCAGCAAGAAATTTTAAATGGGACTCTCTGAGGGGAGAAAACATGAAACAAACAAACAAACAACAACAACATCAATAAAACAAAAAGACCAAAAGCAACAAAGAGTAGAAAGGGCCAGAACACTACCAGAAACTCCAACTCTACAGGCAACATAATGGCAATAAATTCATATCTTTCAGTATTCATTCTAAATGTCAATGGTCTAAATGCTCCAATCAAAAGACACAGGGTAACAGACTGGATAAGAAAACAAGTTCTATCTATATTCTATTTACAAGAGACCCATTTTAGACCTTCAGATTTAAAATAAGGGGATGGAAAACCATCTATCATGCTAATGGTCAACAAAAGAAAGCCAAGGTAGCCATACTTATATCAGACAATCTAGACTTCAAAATAAAGACTGTAACAAGAGATGAAGAAGGGCATTATATCATAATTAAAGGGTCTATCCACAAAGAAGACCTAACAATTATAAACATTTATGCTCCAAATGTGAAAGCACCCAAATATATAAATCAATTAATCACAAACATAAAGAAACTCATTGATAATAATACCATAATAGTAGGGGACTTCAACACCCCACTTACAGCCATGGACAAATCATCTAAACCAAAAATCAACAACGAAACAATGGCTTTGAATGACACAATGGACCTGACGGACTAAACAGACATATTTAGAACATTTCATCCTAAAGTAGCAGAATACACATTTTTCTCCAGTACACATGGAATGCTCTCCAGAATAGATCACATACTGGGACACAAATCAGCCCTCAACAAGTACAAAAAGATCAAGATCATACCGTGCATATTTTCAGACCACAATGCTATGAAACTCGAAATCAACCACAAGAAAAAAATCTGGAAAGATAACAAATACTTGGAGACTAAAGAATACCCTACTAAAGAATGAATGGGCTAACCAAGAAGTTAAAGAGGAGATTTAAAAGTACATGGAAGCAAATGAAAATGATAACACCATAGCCCAAAACCTCTGGGACGCAGCAAAGGTCGTCATAAGAGGGAAGTATATAGCAATCCAGGCCTTCCTAAAGAAGGAAGAAAGGTCTCAGGTACACAACCTAACCTTACCCCTCAAAAAGCAGGAAAAAGAACAGCAAATAAAACCCAAAACAAGCAGAAGATGGGAAATAATAAAGATCAGAGCAGAAATCAATGCTATTGAAACCCAAAAAACAAAAAACAGAAACAAAAACAAAAACAAAAAAAACAAAGCAGTAGAACAGATCAATGAAATCAGGAGCTGGTTTTTTGAAAGAATTAAGAAAATTTATTAACTCCTCGCCAGTTTGACCAAAAAGGAAAAGGAAAGGACCCAAGTAAACAAAATCAAGAATGAAAGAGGAGAAATCACAACCAACACTGTAGAAATACAAAAAATAATAAGAGAATATTATCAGCAATTATATGCCAATAAAATGGAAAATCTGGAAGAAATGGACAAATTCCTAGAAACATATAAACTACCCAAATTTGAACAGACCCCTAACTAGTAAAAAAATCAAATTCGTAATCAAAAATCTCCCAGAAAACAAGAGTCCAGGGCCGGTGGCTTTACAGGGGAATTCTACCAAATGTTTAAAGAAGAGTTAACATCTATTCTCTTGAAGCTGTTCCAAAAAATAGAAATGGAAGGAAAACTTCCAAACTTTTTTGTGAAGCCAGCATTATCTTGATTCCAAAACCAGACAAACACCCCACTAAAAAGGAGAACAAATTTCCCTGATGAACATGGATGCGAAAATCCTCAACAAGATACTAGCCAACCAGATCCAACAATACATTAAAAGAATTATTCACCACGACTAAGTGAGATTTATACCTGGGATACAGGGCTGGTTCAATATCCACAAAATGATCAATGTGATATATCACATCAATAAAATAAAGGACAAGAACCATATGATCCTCTCAATAGATGCAGAGAAAGCATTTGAAAAAATACAGCATCCTTTCTTGATAAAAACTTTCAAGAAAGTAGAGATAGAAGGATCATACCTCGAATCATAAAAGCCATATATGAAAGACCCAGCGCTAACATCATCCTCAGTGGGGAAAAACTGAGGGCTTTCCCCCTATGGTCAGGAACACGACAGGGATGTCCACTCTCACTATTGCTATTCAACATAGTATCGGAAGTCTTAGCCTCGGCAATCAGCCAACACAAAGAAATAAAAGGCATCCAAATCGGCCAGGAGGAAGTCAAACTTTCACTCTTCGCAGATGACATGATACTCTATATGGAAAGCCCAAAAGATTCCACCAAAAAACTGTTAGAACTGATCCATGAATTCAGCAGTCACAGGCTATAAATCAATGTACAGAAATCAGTTGCATTCCTATATACCAATAATGAAGCAACAGAAAGAGAAATCAAGGACTCAATCCCATTTACGATTGCACCCAAAACCATAAAATACCTAGGAGGTGAAAAATCTATGCACTGAAAACTATAGAAAGCTTATGAAAGAAATTGAAGAAGACACAAAAAAGGAAAAATGTCATGTTCCTGGATTGGAAAATCAAACATTGTTAAAATCTCCTTACTACCCAAAGCAATCTACACATTCAATGCAATACCTATCAAAATAACACCAGCATTCTTCCCAGAGCTAGAACAATCCTAAAATTTGTATGGAGCCAGAAAAGACCCCGAATAGCCAAAGCAATCTCGAAAAAGAAAACCAAAACTGGAGACATCACAATCCCGGACTTCAAGCTGTATTACAAAGCTGTAATCATCAAGACAGTATGGAACTGGCACAAAAACAGACACTCAGATCAATTCGTCAGAATAGAGAACCCAGAAATGGACCCACAAACGTATGGCCAACTAATCTTTGACAAAGCAGGAAAGAATATGCAATGGAATAAAGACAGTCTCTTCAGCAAATGGTGCTGGGAAAACTGGACAGCAACATGCAGAAAAATGAACCTGGACCGCTTTCTTACTCATACACAAAAATAAACTCAAAATGGATAAAAGACCTGAACATAAGACAGGAAGCCATCAAAATCCTAGAGGAGAAAGTAGGCAAAAATCTCTTTGACCTTTGTCTCAGGAACTTCTTACTCAACACATCTCTGGAGGCAAGGGAAGCAAAAACAAAAATGAACAATTGGGACCTCATCAAAATAAAAGCTTCTGCACAGCGAAGAAACAAAACTAAAAGGCAACCGACAGAAAGGGAGAAGATATTTGCAAATGACATATGAGATAAAGGATTAGAATCCAAAAATCTATAAAGAACTTCTCAGTCAACACCCAAAATACAAATAATCCAGTGAATAAATGGACAAAACACATGAATTAGACACTTCTCCAAAGAAGACATCCATATAGCCAACCAACACATGAAAAAATGCTCAACATCTCTTGTCATCAGGAAAATACAAATCAAAACCATAATGAGATACCACCTTACACCTGTCAGAATGGCTAACATTAACAACTCAGGCTACAACAGATGTTGGCGAGGATACAGAGAAAGAGGATCTCTTTTGCACTGCTGGTGGGAATGCAAACTGGTGTAGTCCACTCTGGAAAACAGTATGGAGGTTCCTCAAAAGATTAAAAATAGACCTATATATAGACCTACCCTATGACCCAGGAATTGCACTACTAGGTATTTATCCAAGGGATACACGTATGCTGTTTCAAAGGGGCACATGCACCCCAATGTTTCTAGCAGCACTATCGACAATAGCCAAAGTATGGAAAGAACCAAATGTACATTGACGGAAGAATGGATAAAGAAGAAGTGGTATGTATATATACCAAGAAGTATTACTCAGCAATCAAAAAGAATGAAATCTTGCCATTTGCAACTATGTGGATGGAACTGGAGGGTATTATGCTAAGCGAAATTAGTCAGAGAAAGACAAATACTATATGACTTCACTCATAGGAGGAATTTAAGATACAAAACAGATGAACATAAGGGGAGAAAGCAAAAATAATATAAAAATAGGGAGAGGAACAAAACATAAAAGACTCTTAAAGAATAAACAGGGTTACTGGAGGGATTGTGGGAGGGGGGAGTGGTCTAAATGAATAAAGGGCATTAAGGAATCTACTCCTGAAATCATTGTTGCACCATATGCTAACTAACTTGGATGTAAATTAAATAATAAATTTAAAAAAAAAGAATCCAACTCTTGGTTTTGGCTCAGGTCATAATCTGATAGTTCATGGGATCGAGCCCCACATCAACTCTGTGTTGACAGCACAGAACCTGCTTGGGATTCTCTCTCCCCCTCTCTCTCTGCCCCTCCCCTGCTCATATGCTCTCTGTCTCTCAAAATAAATAAACTTAAAAAAAGAAATAGAGTTCCTAGATTCCTAGCCTCTCCAATACAGGGGAGAGCATAAAAGGCAATATGGGATACTGCTGCCGATGTCCCCTGTCTGTGCTCAGCTCTGCTCCTCTCCCAGTGAGGAATCAACAACAGGGCACTCAGTGACGATACCAGATGGCAGCTGGGGTGTGAGTGAGAGACAAGCCCAGAAGGGTTTGTGTGATGGGAGGGGGAAATAGGAGGTCTGAAGTGGAAAGGGCTTTCCACCTGACCATTCGATGGCCATGTTGGAGCAAGTATGGTCTGACACCAGTGGAGAAGAGGAGCAGGGAGCCAGTCGCAGAGCGGAGCGCCTGTGGCTTCATACCCCTTGTGGACTCTGTAGGGGCTGGAACGTATAGCTGGAAGCAGGAGGTCAAGTCAGGCTTATATGCCCTTCCAGACTTTCTGGGGGTGCTCACATGAAGACAAAGTCTGTTCTGCTCCCTCCCTTCCGTGATAGTATCGTAGGCTGAGGAGTCCTGATCAAATTCAGGACTCCATTGATCAATGCAGGGTCTTTGTACAAATTAGAAAAAGGAGGGGTGCCTGGATGGCTCAGTCAGTTAAGTGTCTGACTCTTGATTTCAGCTAAGGTCATGATCTTGTGGTCCCTGAGATCAAGCCCACATCCGGCTCTGCGCTGACAGCGTGGAGCTTGTTTGGGAGTTTCCCTTTCCCTTTCTCTCTACCTCTCCCCTGCTCACTGTGTGTGTGTGTGTGTCTCTCTCTCAATAAATAAATGTTAGTGGGTGAGGGGCAGAGAGAGAGTGAGACAGAATCTGAAGCAGGCTGTCAGCACAAAACCCGATGTGGGGCCCAAACCCATGAACCGTGAGTGAGATCATGACTTGAGCCGAAGTCAGATGCTTAACTGACTCAGCCACCCAGGTGCCTCAATAAACAAATATTTTTTAAAAATAGAAAAAGGAATTGCTTCCCTGAGGAGATGCAGCCACACACCAAGGTGCGTGGTTTGGTAGGGACAGTGCTTGGTGCCTGCAGCCTACATTCGTCCCCATGGCCAAACACCACGGTGCCACGAGTAGCTGGCACAACTGTGCATGGCAGTCTCACTCACAGCCTAGCAAGATTAACCGCAGCAAATTTATATCCAGAAAGTCTGGCCAGTCTTACTCATGATTTAGTCATTTTTATTGGCTTTTTAAAAACTGGTTCTTAATTATCATAAAAAGATTCAACAGTTTAGAAACAGTGTTGAGAAGGATAGAAAGGATTTACATGCCGTTCCAAAGATAGAAAGATTCCAGTTCCACAGCGGAGATATAAACTTGGAATAAACGAAGGGGAAATATTAAATGAGCAAGCCTGTGTTTACAAACACAAGAGAGGAACATGATAAGATGACATCCTCTAAAATGCAGTGGAGGCAGGCTCAACTGTAATTAGCACGAGCCACTAGGTAGGATGAATCACATCAAGAAATGAGTTCTTGATCTTGAAAGGTAACGTGACCACCAAGGGTGGAAACTGAGCTGCAGATCTCTCAGAGAGATGACATTCGAGAAATAACCAAAGCCACCAAGCGAATAAAATGAGACAGACTGTCTCTCACCTGCCTGCTCTTGTCTCCGAAAAATTAGGCAAAAGAAGATGAGGCATCCCGCAGCAATAAGGAGAAAGGAATGCGAAGGAGGAAAATATTTCTTCATCAACCAAATACTGAGATATGTGTAGAATGAGATTTAGAACGGATGCTCTCCTCAAATTCTCCAGGGTCTGATTAAGGTCCAGGAAATACATAGCTGACCATATAAACTATATCATGCAGCTTACATATAATGGCCAAATCTGTAGAGAGTCATTTTTACAGAATGAGTTTACGATTTGGCTTTTAATTTGATATTTAATCAAATCAAGAACACATCCCAACAATTTAGTATGATTGCTTTACTCTTTTGAAGTCGATGGAAATTGATTGGCTCATGTCTCCAAATTTCATACTTACTTCTTACATCCTTTTGATGGCTCTGCGGCTTTTGACTCTAATCTCTCTCTGAGGTGCATTTTCCCAAATGTTCACTCACTGAACCACGAGTTCTTCACTCACCTGTCCCACAGGTACTCACACACCTACCTATAGGCGCATGACTCACCTGTCCCATACATTCCTCAAATCCCTCAGATGGACCAGCCATCTTCCCACCAACTCTGCCCGTCTGTGTTTCCCATCTCAGCTAATGATTCCACCATCTATCCAATCACCCAGGGCAGAAATTCTGTTTTAAGCATTATTTATTTCAAGAGGGAGAGCGAGGAAGGGGTGGAGAAAGAGGGAGAGAGAATCTCAAGCAGGCTGTGCCATCAGCGCAGAGCCCAACACGGGGCTCTATCTCACAAACTATGAGATCATGACTTGAGATGAAACCAAGAGTTGGACGCTTAACTGACTGAGCCACCCAGGAACACCCTCCCCCAACCCAAGGCAGAAATTCTTAATCATTTTCAACTACTCTCTTCTTCTTCCCTGTCACATCTCACCATCCTGAAATTCCATCCACTTCACTTGTATAAAAGCTCCCAAATGTATCCCTCATTTTATGAGAGTCACACATATGACTTTTTTGCAGCTGAGACTGAGGTCCCTTATATGTCCGATTTCAGGCTTACTGGGAAGGTCCCAACCCTAGAAAAAGTCCTCCCTGCTGGTGGAATTCCTCTAACAGACAAAGTTTTTATTAGCACGTTAGAAATGATCTTAAATGCAAAAGGCTTTGGAAAGGTAACGACCTACATTGAAAGCACACCAAGGTGTCACTGCTGTCCCATAGACTTCCAGTGGGACAGGCTGGTGGCACAGAGAGTGAAGTGGGAAATCAGAGGGTGAGAGATAAGAGCAGGAAGCAGAGGGTGCCGGAGGCAGAGAGAAGTCGCTGGGCGACATTTCATGAACACACAGACAAACAAGGTATGCTTGGGCCAACCAAACCAGAATCAACTAAAACATACTTTTGCACTGAAGGTGAATAAAAAAATTCATGAGGACGTGAGCCAAGGTAGGCAGGAAATTGTTTTATAAAAAGATTCACAGAGACCCTTTCCCTTTTTTCTACAATAAATAGAATGAAACAGTTTCCCAGAATTTCAATAAGATCCAATGACTGGGAAAACTCTAAATTTATGTGAGGTCTCTGAAATCTGCAGTGGGAAATAATGCCTCGGCGCTTCCAAGTTCACAAATAGACCTTCCTAGTAGAGTTTTCGCAGTCGGTGTTCAAAACTTGGCCACCGCTGCCATAATATTGCATGAATACCCAATTGTCTCGGCAAGAAGTGTATTTTGGCTGGGACTTTTTCCCACCTTCCTGGGGTCGGGTCATATTAACTTGGTAGGAACTGCTTTATGCGAATTGCTTTATGTGACTTCCCCAGGGGAATGACTCCCTGTATCATCGAAGTGATTTTTCCCCTGTGAGTTTCCAATGGAACCAGTATGAGGAATCGATGAGGTCAGAAATATCAATGGAATAAATGGTTGTGAAATTTCAAGGTCTGTTAGCTGGAAAATTGACCCAGGGACCGTAGGAAGTACAGAACTGGGCTCCCGGCATCCAGGTGTGAAGATCGGAGCAGACCAACCTCTGAGAAAGCTGATTTCCTGCTCAGCAGGATATCACGTCTATAAACTCAGTAACTGTCTACTGGCCTGTGACAAGGGGAATAGGAACTCCATGCACAAAACCAGAAAAGGGTTAATGTAGTCTCGTCGGGCAACGCTGAGGTTTTATGGGTACGAAAGGTCATGAGCAATCCCGCTAAGATTCTGTAACCAGGTTTATCATTATCTGTTTGAAAGCCATGCACGAACATACTTTCTCATGAAAACAGGTGACTTGTGACTTTTCAAACTGCAAAATCATTTATGATCATTTAACCAGCCAAGCATTAAACCAGCCTCTACAGAAATAAGATAGTTAATTTTATGTGTCAACCTTATTGGACCATGGGGTACCCAGATATTTGGAAAAAACACTATGTTGTGTATCTCCATAAAGGAATTTGGTGATGAGTTCAACATTTGCATTGAGAGGTGCCTGGGTGGTTCAGTTGGTTAAGTGTCCGACTTCGACTCAGGTCATGATTTCCTGGGTTCGAGCCCCGCATCGGGCTCTGTGCTGAATGCTTGCTCAGAGCCTGGAGCCTGCTTCAGATTCTGTGTCTCTGTCTCTCTCTGCCCCTCCTCCATTCACACTCTGTCTCACTCTGTCTCTCAAAAATAAATAAATGTTAAGCAAAATTTTAACATTTGAATTGATAAGACAGAATAAAGCAGATTCCCCTCCCTAGTGTGGGTGGGTCTCATCCAATCAGTTGAAGGCCTGAATAGACCTGAAGGCTGACTTCCCCCAAATAAGAAAGAATTCTTCCTTCTTGATTGCCTGGAACTGAGACATCAGTTTTTTCCCGCCCTTAGGCTCAAACTGAAACAACAACTTCATGGGGCTGAAGCCTGCCAGCTTTTGACTGGAACTATATCATCAGCTCTCCTGGCTCTCAGCTTGCCAACCGCAGATCTAGAAACTTCTCAATGAGCCAATTTTCCTTATAATGAATATATTATTATGTCTATTATTATATTACTATATCTATACCTATAATACATTATTATATCTATAATCCACATTGTAAAATCAAAATAAAATTGTATAAACACATACACACATATATCCAATTGGTTCTGTTTCTCTAGAGAACTGTGATTAATGTAAGAAAGCAGTGTAAACTGAAATTAAGTTAATTTGGCATCTACTAAGCTAGAATGCCAAATATAATGAACCAGAAAGAATGCCACATTTCAGAGGTGGAGGGAAGCTAAGAGGTCACCTATCCCAGCCTCTCTACCTCACTTCATATGTCCTCAGGTCAGGCCCAGGTGGCCTGTTGCCCAGGGCTGTGTCCCCCACTCCACCATGCACATCTGAGAAGTGAGAAATTTCATTCTGGAAAACAATAAGAGAAGGAAAAAAGACAAATCATATGGGCTTCGACAGTGACAGATGAATTATTCATCAGAAGCAAGAAACTACACAGAAAATGAGACCCCCAGGCCATTTCTCCCTCCTCACACACACACAACAAAGACAATGCAGTGCTCTTCAGACTGCGACAAAGGGCTGTGGTGTCTTATTGTGATTATTTTCCCGAATCACCGGCTCTAATGAGTACTCTGATAGAAAATTTTGTTCCGGGAATTCTTAACAGTTCTATAGCAAAACAAGGAAATAATAACTTAATGTTTAATCTGTGCTCTGCTTTGACTTGATAGAAAAGGTGACAGAGTCTAAGACGGCTTCTGCGTAGACATAGGGGATTGGAACCGGAAGTAATTAATAAGTAGTAGTGTTCCTATGGTATTCTAATTAAATATTAACAGAGGACCAATGATCACCTAAAACGTAAACACTGACTCCTTCCCAAAGAGTTTGCGGTTTCAAGATTTAGAGACACGGGACAAAGGAGAGGAATTAAAAACAGCTCACACGTGCTGTGCTCTGGCTTTTCGTAAAGCAGAGCCACGGCTCCTGGCACACGAGACACTTGGCTCGCAACCTGGTGGCAGGTTAGACTCTGATTCCAGAGCCTCATTCTGATGGAAGCCTGACTATGCACCTCACTCCGACAGGCAGGTGCTGTAGTGCCAGATATCCGTAAAAGGAAATACATGTCCTTTGCTTGAGTCCCTGTTTTCAATCCTTTGGGGTGTATTTCTAGCTGTAGAATTGCTGGGTCGTATGGTAATGCTGTTGAGCTTTTCTGAGGAAGCCATCCTCGGAATATTTGGGGCCAATGGTGAATCGCATCTAATTGGAGTTTAAAGGAAGCCCAGACCTGGCTCAGCTGCAGAGTAGGTGACTGCCATGGTCACTACACCACTGGCCCAACAGAGGAAGGGGCGTACCCTTTTATCAGACACCATGGTTACTTACTTCAGACTCCAGGGTGCTTTTTGGTGGTGCTTTTGCAGCTCTATTGAGGTATAATTCACATGCTATAAAATTCACCCATTGTAAGTTCAATGATTTTAAGTACGCTGGGTTCTTGGGTGGCTCAGTCGGTTAAGTGTCCAACTTCAGCTCAGGTTATGATCTCTGGGTTCAAGAGTTCGAGCCGCTGTCAGACTCTCTGCTGTCACCACAGAGCCTGCTTTAGATCCTCTATCCCTTTCTCTCTTTGTCCCTCCCCACCCACTCTCTCAAAATAAAGAAATAAACCTTTAAAAATAAATAAACTTAAAAAAAATTGACTTTAGGGGTGCCTGGGTGGCTCAGTCGGTTAAGCCTCTGACTTCAGCTGAGGTCACAATCCCACACAGTTTGTGGGGTCGAGCCCTGCGTTGGGCTCTGTGCTGACAGCTCAGACCCTGGAGCCTGCTTTGGATTCTGTGTCTCCCTCCCTTTCTGCCCACCCCCTGCTTGCGTTCTGTCTTTCTCTGTCTCTCAAAAATAAGTAAATACTAAAAAACTATTTAAAAAATGATTTTAATCATGTTGATAGAGTTGTGTGATAATCATTACAATCCAGTTTTAGAATATTTTCATCACCTCCCAAAATCCCCTTGAACTTACTGGCAGTCAAAGCCATTCCCAACCCCAGGCAACCACAGGCATGGTTTCTGTATTCTGGACGTTTCGTATAGATGGGATCATAGTACAAGCAGATCTGTAGTATAGTTGGGGTTTTTTTTCATGTTTTTTTCTTTTTTGTTAAGCTGCAACATACATGGTGTAAGGGCAAATCAGGACTGACTCCATTTTGTTTAAGGGCAAACTGAGACTGACTCCATTTTGAGTCCCCAGTGCCTGCACAGAAACTTAAAACCTGCAACTTCCCGGTTCCAAAAGAACCACGCCCAGTGACATATGTAACAGGACTCTGACCCTTCCTCAGCCAATCGGCTAGGGTCACAACCATCACCCCTCCCACTACCCTAGACCCCTTTAAAACTCTTGGGCTTTTGGAACTCTCTCTCTCTCTCTCTTTCTCTCTTTCAACCCACTGCTGCATCGGTACAGGTATGAGATTGAGCTCGAGCTAGCTTGAATAAAGGCTCTTTGTTCTTGCATCGGGCTCGGCTCCCTGGTAGTTTTTGGGGTTCCCGAATTCTAGGCATAACAATGGTTTAATACAAAAACATTTAATCCAGTGAACAATAGAGAAGGAGCCAAGATGGCGGAACAGCATGGAAGTCTTTTTTTCTGTCTCGCGTTCTGTCTCGCATACACGAAATACAGCCAGACCAACACTAAACCATCCTGCACACCTAGAAATCAAGTGAACAATCATAAACTGAACAACAAACAAATAAACACTCAAAATATTTTCCACTGGAAATATGTTCAGATGGTACAGGGTTTTGTTTACCGTCTTACTGTATTTTCTTCTAAGTTACTAGCCTACCTACCCCATGTTTTCCATAATTATGCAGGTGCGAATGGAAGTTCTTATGATCAAATAAATGAAAATTTTGTTTACTGCAGAGAATCATTTCACAAGGCAGCCAAACTGGGTGCAGAGAACAAAATTAATCAAGAAATTCTTCACTTTAGAATCCGTGAACCTTAGGCTGTTTCCCTGTGACAGTGCCAACCTCCAAGAGAAACTGACAAATGTTTTTTCTTTGCTCACCTTAGAGTAGAATAACATCTCTGTATTAGGGATGTTTAATCACAGTATCATCAACAGGTAAAGGGTCTGAGCCTTGAGACTATGCTTATGAGACCATCATCCTCGACACTTCTTCCACTTTGGGGGAGTCATGCTTCCGTCCAACTGCTACGAAAGCCCCCCCACACTTCACAAAGAAAATGTCAACTTTTAATGCTGTGGGCTCTGCTCCTGAGCTCTCAGGAAAGCTATATTTTTCTATTAATTTATTTATATTCAAGTTAGTTAACATATAATGTAATAATGGTTTCAGGAGTAGAATTTAGTGATTCATCATCACTTACATATAACCCAGCACTTACCCCAACGAATGCCCTCCTTAATGCCTAACATCCATTTAGCCCATCCCTCCACCCCACTCCCCTCCAGCAACTCTCAGTTTGTTCTCTGTATTTAAGAGTCTCTTATGGTTTGCCTCCCTATTTTTAACTTTTACCAAGGTCAGAATGATTTAACCAAACTTTACAACAGGGGCACTATTTCTGCTGCGAACACCCCTGCTTCATTAGTAAATAACCTAAAAGAAACACTTCTAGAGATAAGAATAAGAATCGCCTCTAAGTTCCCATACCTCTGATGCCTGCAACCTTGTACATACTAAAATGTAAGATAAAGTTTGTAGTTTTCTGAAATGTCTCATGTCATGGGGAATTGTAACTCTTGATGTAAAAACAACATATATAACCCTGCATCAAACCTTCCCACTCTTTCTCGGAAGCACTCTTTGTGAGGACTATATATCCAGAGCATCTGTCCTCACTTGGGCTCAAATAAAACTCTTTTCCTTTTTTTTAAACTATTTTTTCTGTATTTATTTTGAGGGGGGAGGGGCAGAGAGAGAGAATCTCAAGCAGGCTCCATGCTGTCAGTACAGAGCCCAAGGTGGGGCTCGACCTCACAACCGTGAGATCATGACCTGGCTCAGTCAGATGTTTAACCAACTGAGCCACCCAGGCACCCCTCTTCTTTCTTTTTTTTTTTTTTTTAATTAAAAGTTTTGTTCATTTGGCTTCAACACACACCACATGGCCTCTCTCTCCTTCCCTCCGGGACACCTGAGGTAGATCGTGTATTTACTGAGACTGAGCTTTCTCAAAAGACAAGAAGAAAGGCTGTTTGTCCAAGAATCCTACAAATGCTCTTGAGGTAGGAACCGCAAAGAGATGAGCTGCCTTCTCCCACCAGCGGGGGTGTGGGTGTGGGAGGAACAGAAAGCATGAAACAAATGAATATCTCACTAAATATCCTGCCACAGTGCTTTGCACTCACCTACCACAAGACCACATCAGTGAACAGTTAAAAGCAAGTCATAATTTTAGTCTTATTATCTACACTTAGATTCCATCTACTCAAGGAAGTGTGAGAGGAAGGAGGCACCACCCTGGACTCAGGCTAAGAAACAGAGAGGGCTCTCACACCAGAAACAATAACAGCGGCTGGCACTGCGTACCGGTGTTAGTTTCACACGTTTTGGCCTTGAATCCTCACAAGGGCTTAGGCAGTAGGTGCTGTAGGTCCAGATCCCTTATTTAAAAGCCTTTGGAGCAAGCTCCAGTTTCAGAATTTAGATGTTTTTGGGTTTTAGAAAGATGATATGGTAATGTACAAAGTACGTAATTTAGACAACGTAACTCCCGAAGAAGGGTGCCTGCGTGGCTCAGTTGGTTAAACGTCTAACCCTTCATTTCAGCTCAGGTCGTGATCTCACAGTTTGTGAGTTCTAGCCCAGCATCTGGCTCTGCATTGGCAGCGTGGAGCCTGCTTGGGATTTTCTCTCTTTCTCTCTCTGTCCCTCCTCCCCCTGTGTTCTCTCTCTCTCTCTCTCTCAAAAATAAATAAATAAACATTAAAAAAAAAAGTGTGAAGCAGATCTCCCAGACACCAAAAGGCTTTTGGTCTCAGAACTTGTTGGATTTCATGGATAAAGAGAACAAGGCATAGCGAGATCAGGTAACTTGTCCAAGGTCATGCAGCTAAGAACTGGTAGGGGTGTGCAATGCTTCACCACTGAGAAAACCACCTTGACCACTTTCTCTACCAGAAACTCAACTCTAACCTTCCTACTGGCCAGCCGAGTACAGCCTGTGTACGACCTTCCTTCCGCACCTCCCCGCCCCCAAATTCTCTAATACTCATTTTATCTCACGTTAATATGGTTTAAAAGAGTAGAAAGAAACCCAGTAGGAGTGTGACTCCCCCCAGGTACCCCTAACAGACGCAGGAGGGACATTCAGGAATTGCGTGTGGGGCCAGGTACTGACTTGCTATCACACTGCTCAGTTCTAGAAATTAACTCAAGGGTGATGGCAGGGGTAGCCTGACCGGAGCCTGCGGTCTAGAAAACGGAACTGAATTCTTCCGGAATGCCAGGAGAGGGCGCGTCTGCCACTTTGCGTTTGGATTAGAATTTCCCGCTCCCCTCCCCCCACCCCCCACCGCCCCGCGCCCACTCTTCCCCCCACCCCGTTTACTTCCAACCTATAGGCAGTTTGGACTCACGACCACGTGCTGCCGTATTCCTGTTGAGCAGCGTCAGCCTTTTCATTCCTCCCTCAAGTTCTTCCCCCTTATGCAGTCCTTTTTTTCTTAGTTAGGGGTTAGGGTTAGGGCTAATGCCAGGTTATTTTTCAGTTTAGAGAGGCTCCAGATAATAAAACCCCAGACTTCTGGGGTCAGGAGTTACAGGAGGGTATATGTCTGGTATTTTAAGTTCTTTTTGATCTTTGTCACAAACCTGCTCTCAGACCCTCTCGTTTCTAGTCTCCTCTCTTCCCCCTCTCCCTCTCCCTCTCCCATTTCTGTTTTCTTGTCTCGCATAGGGTTCTGTTGCGGGGGCACCGGCTGCACCGCCTTGGCCTATCAGCTGCCTTCGGTGTCGGCGTCCTTGCTCAAGCCTTCTCTCAGTGTTTAGGATGCAAATGATTGTGGTTCTTCCTCCTTCCTCGTCTTGTTTCCTCCCTTTTAATTCTATCTAATCCGGAGGCACCTTCCCTCCTCCGGTACAGCGGATCAATACTTCTACTTCCCCAAACAGTCCAGGTCAATCCAGTAATCCCGCCTGCCTGAGACAGCTGAATCATCCAGGCGTCAACAGATGGCCTCTTCCCTGGGAACAAAGGGTCCAAGGAGCATCCTGCAGGTTTTGTGTCTTTAATTAAAGGTCTATTTTAAGGGAAAGTCGGTTGGAAAGTCAAGCATGCTCAGTTAACTATATCTGGATGTAAAGCTTTTAAATAGAGATCGAGGCTTAGATCCACGGATGCCTGGGACCGTCCTCCTTTTTCGGTCGAGCCCCTGCGGCTCCAGCGCAGAAGACTGCCTCCGCACACTTCCTTTAATTAATGATTTGTTTGTTACATGGGCGCTGCGGGTCACGCAGTCCACCGACGAGGGTAACCCTCGTCTCCCCGGGTGGGCGCCTTGAGCGGCGCGAGCCGCTGGGCTCGGACTCCGAGGGAGGCGGGGCGCGGCTGCGGAGGGGCGGGGCCTCGGGGGCGGGGCCCGGGAAATTCCCGGCGGAGTCGCGGAGGCCCGCGCGGCGGTCAGCTGAGCGGCGCTGGGCGGGGTCGCGAGGCCGCAAGTCCGCCCGAGGCTCCTCGAGCGCCCTCCGCCGCCCCCGGCCGGTCCCCTGGTCGGCGTCTGCATCCGGGTCCGGAGCCCTCCCCCAGCGGGCACGATGCCGAGGAAGGAGTGACCCCGAGAGAGGCCGGAGCGCGGGCGCTGGGTGAGCGGGGGCAGGGGGCGGGCAGGGGCTCGGCGAGGCGGCGGCCCCCTTTCCGCACTGGAAGCTGTTTCCGCGGCCCCCTTCCCTGCGACCCCGAGCTTGTGGGGGTGTGGGTGGCGAGGGGTGGGGCGTCCCCTCCCTTGGGAGCGTTTCCAGGCCTGGGCGGAACCTGACCTGCTGAGAAGGGGCAGCGGGGCGGCTATCCCCAAGCGCCCTCCCCCCTTTTTTACCGGCCCGGCTGGCCGCAGGTGACTTTCTCTGTAGGTCACGGAGGTGGTTTAAGGATGACATCCTCTCGCAGGTTGGGAATGATGAGCCAGTTCCTCATAGTATGGGAGGTGGTTAAAGGTACAGCTTTGAGAAACAGAAACTACTCTAGCTCTAGGAGATAGCCCAGGAACACTAAGGAGCGCAAGTGACCTCTCTCTAAGGCAGTGGGACTCCTGAACAGCCGTTGTGTCCAGGAGAGCATGTGTGTATGTTACGCGTTTGTGTGTATAAACACCCATCGCTATGAAAACTAGTTGAGATGAGAACCCCCAAAGGAATAGTTCTTACTGTCGGAAAAGTGTAAGACGGAGGCAGAGTAAACATCGCGAAGAGGAAATGAAACCGAGATTCCGGGTTTCCCAGATTCTCTTCACCTGGAAAACTGCCGTATGGAAATGTATGCCACAGAACTGTTGAAGGGTGAAATGGAAAACAGAGGCGTAGTAGATTAGGAAGGTGGTGTTCGGACCTCCAAAGCCTCAGATCTGGTTAAGCAAGGCAGCGCTATTAACGTAAGAAACACCCTTCTCCCCCTGCTGTTTGGGGAGGGAGAGAAGAACTAGGGAACCCTGGCTACCGCCCAGGATATGTCCAGTTTGTACTGGGCGAGAGAGGTCCTGGAGCAGAAGCAAAGGCCAGAAACTGCCCTGAAATGAACAAGGTAAGTGAACTTTAAATGTGGCCTGGAGAGACAGGACAGTGAGTGGAATCTTTCGAGTGACTGTTCTCTGTGTTTCTACTGGGACAGTTTTAGTGGTTCTTTGTGTATTATGCACATTATAAAAATAGCCTTTTTCTCAGTAAATGATCGCAGGCTGTGTATTATGCTATGGAATCCAGTTAAACCCTCCAAAACGCAAAAAATTTATTCTTGAAGGGAAGGGAAACAAAAATAATATAAAAACAGGGAGGGAGACAAACCATAAGAGACTCTTAAATACAGAGAACAAACCGAGGTTTGCCGGAAGGGAGATGGGTGGGGGGATGGGCTAAATGGGTGATGGGCTTCAAGGAGGGCACTGGTTGGGATGAGCACCGGGTGTTGGATGTAGGGGATGAATCATTGGAGTCTATTCCTGAAATCATTATTGCACTATATGTTGACTAATTTGGATGTAAATTTAAAAATAATAATAAAACGTTAAAAAGAATTAAAATAAATTTAAAAAATTAAAAAAAAATTAAAAAAGACCTCTGAGAACAGAATAATGTTTGAGAGGACCAAAAAATAATAATAATAAATAAATACTAAAAAGAAAAAAAGAAAACAAAAACCAACTTTATTCTTGAAAGGAATTGGCTGTTGGATTACCTTCCTACAGAACCCTCTCCCTTAAGTAGGGGTGAGTGGGTATTTTCTTCTCCAAGCCCTGCTTTTTCTGAATTTTATAGAGACTCGAACTATTTAAGATGTTCTTTGGCATCTCTGGGATTAGCGAATCCAAAGGCAAAGGAAGGAACTAAACTCTGTTTTAAAAAGTGACATCTCAGAGGAAAATGTTATTTTAAAGGTTTTCATTTTGACACGTATGTGAGGATTGAACAACAGAATGTGTGGTACCAAATGACAGGCAGATACCTTTGGGGATGATATAAGAAACAGTACTAATTTTCAAAGCAAGTTTTAAAAGTTGAGTCCAAGAATCTGGACATGAGTGTCAAAAAACTGGTAATGCTCAGAGGCTGGGTTTGTCACCTACATAGCGGAAAGTGTTTTAAGAGCGTTAGTCCTTAAAAGACCTCGTTACGCTGTGTTTTCATTTCGTTTCAACACACATTTGCCCAGAGCCTGCTGTGTGCTGCTCCCAAGGAAGAATAAAATAGTGAGCTTCGCGGAAGTTTGACCAAAACAGACCGGCATGGGACGATGATAGGACTTCGCAGACAGGGCCCAGTGCTACTGAGTACTTAGAGGAAAGAACAGTTTGTTTTTTACAGGGCATCTGTTTCAGCTGGACCTCCAACTGTCTGGTGGGTATTTGCCAGGGCAGAAGTGGGACCAGACCTTTTGTGCAGAGGGGAGAACAGAGATAAGGGCAGAGAAGCAGAAGAAGGCAGGGAACTGCGAGCTGTCTAATGAGCCTTGAGTGTGAGTGGCACAGTGAGTGGGGGCCAGACTCTGGAAGGCCACGTTTTTCCCGCTTGGGAGCTGGAGTTTTAAGCAGGAGGGTGAACTTCGTGCTGGAAAAGAAACCGGGGAGGTAGTAGAGCTGCCGTGGAAAGAGAGAAGTCAGACCATATAGGAGGGTCTTCAGCAACTATTCTAGGTGCTGGGGACACGGTGGTGGACAAAATAGACAAAATTCCTGTCCTGGGACGAGACAAGAAGGGTTGGACCTAAGTTGACAGGGATGGGGAGGAGGTACAAGTGCCAGGACTTGGTGACCCATTAGACTCGGGGGCAGAGGGAGTGGAGAATCAAGAATGACTCCCAGGGCCCTGCCTTACGCGATGAGGTTAAATCTGTTTCCGTTCTGTATGTTAGCAGATTCCAAAATCAGAATACCGTTTCTGGCATAAGATGTGAAGCTTCTTTTTCCCCATTAATAGGATACATACTCCGAGTTGTTTTTCCAGGGCGACGATGGTTTTCGTCGGTTCTTAGTCCCTTGGTGATCCCCAACCAGAATTTACCAAGAGCTACCTATTGTCTCTGATCGAGAAATAGATTTTCAGTTTTAAAATTAATTTATCCGCGTGGGGGTTGAACCCGTGAATGCTTATTAAGGAACTTTGGAACATCAGCCATACCGGGGTAAGGGCCTGGACTTATTCTGTGGTATGCTCACTGGTCCAATGTCCAGTGGGGTGGAAGTCATTACTAGGCAGATTTGTGCTCAATACAAAATGTCTTTCTGATGATAGGAACCTTCCTGTAATAGAATGGGCAGTTGCCTGCTAAAGTCATTGCTCATATTTTCTGTCATCGAAGTCTTTCGAGCCTGCTCTATATGACCGTCTTCCGTGGAAGCCAGACAAGACATTCTTGCATTGAATGTCTTGACTGAATCGTTTGTAAGGCCAACTCAGGAATGAGATTTAAGCTCGTGCCCGTCATGCCCACAAAGTCAAGTCATTGCTATAATTACTTGACCTCTGGAATTAAAACTGGTAATATATTTAAGAATTCAAATACTAGATCTGGGAATAAAATCTAGGAAATCTTGCTTTGATCTTCCACCTTCTGGACAGTTTGCCTTCTTTCCTCATTGGCGAATCTTGACAAATCCTATGCTAAATTAATTTTCTCTTCTGTAGTTAAATACCACCTTTGCTTAGAAATGACACATTTCAAAAAATAGGAACAGAGAGGGAGGGAGGCAAACCATAAGAGACTCTTAAATACAGAGAACAAACTGAGGGTCGATGAGGGGGTTGGGCAGGGTAGAGGGGAAAATGGCTGAGGGGTATTGAAGAGGGCACTTGTTGGGATGAGCACTGGATGTTATATATAAGCGATGAATTGTGGAAATCTATCCCCAAAACCAAGAGCACACTCTATCCACTGTATGTTAGCCAACTTGACAGTAAGCGCCGGACTCTTGATTTCAGTTCAGGTTATGATCCAGGGTCATGAGATCGAGCTCCTTGTTGGGCTCCACACTGGGCCTGGAGCCTTCTTAGGATTCTCTGTCTCTCTCTCTCTCTCTTTCTCTTTTTCCTCTCCTCCTTCTCCTTCTTTCCCCTTCCTTCTCTCCCTCCCCCCTCTCTCTTTAACTCTCCCTCTACTCCTCTCTTCTCCACCCCTACTCACACATTCTCTCTCTCTCTCTTTCAAAAAAAAAGAAAGAAAGAAAAAGAGAAACGTGTTTCAGTGGTGTCTGGCTGACTCATTTGGTAGAAAATGCAACTCTTGACCTTGGGGTCATGAGTTCAAGGCCCATGTTGGGCCTAGACCTTACATTTAAAAAATGAAAAATAAAAAAAGATATGACACCTTTCAGATCCAGATTATTTGGACTTTTATGGGAAATTATGTTAAAAAAAAAGAACAGAAAAATTCAGTTATTAGATAGAACCTTGGAATAAATGGCTTAGTTAAATTTCTATAACCTTTGAAGATGGGTGGAAGAAGTTATAATGCATCTCCGGGTTTTTTTCAATTGAACGTAGCCTCAGGTGGTGTTAAAGACTTAGAAAATTCACTTTTCTCTAACAGATATTCTACCAATAGACATTTCGCATAGGCACTGTGCTCATAACTCATAACGATGCCCCCAAAATACTCTAAAATCATTGGGTATTCTCTGAGTCTGTAAAGAGTAGTTAAATTGCTTTTAGTAAACACTTGGTAATGAGTATTTACATGCTTATGTTTGGCATACATGCTAACTTCTTATTTACTGTGACATTTGAATTATCAAGTCTTTCCTAACGAAGCAGGATAACGAAGAGTTTGCTGTGATTGGTTAGGACGGCATATGTATTAGTGAGAGAGGGTGGCGTGGCCATGAGGGTGCTGGGGTGTTGGATGCATTGGATGGTAGGATTGGACTCTGATCTTCCTAGAAACTCAAAAATACTTTTCCTGAGGGTTTTGAGCTGAAAGCAACTCTTATAATCATCATTTGCTAGACAGGTCAGTAAAACATCATAAGAGGTCACACATCTGCTTCGGGTACCCAGTGGATTTTTCCCTACCATCCCCCTTCGCATAACCCTGCTTTTTTCCTTCCTGCCCTAAAATCTGAAACAGTTAGAACAGCCACAACCAGTTTTAACTTTATGACAGCTGTGTCTCAAGGCTTGGGAGGGGTGTAAAGGAAAGTCAAGGAGGAAAACTACCTGAATAATTTTCAAGGGAAAATCTTTCCTCATTCCCCTCCCCTCTTCATTCCTTTTCTCTCCCCTTTCCTCTCTCATGAAAAAACCATGAAGGAGAAATGTGTATACAATAAAATGAAACCAGTCTCTAGAGAATTGCTTAGGGACTTTAAAAAAAAATCTGTGAAATGTTTACATTTACTTTTTTTTCTCCTAAATGTTAATTTAATTTTGAGAGAGAGTGCATGCCCACACTCGAGCAGGGGGAGGAGCAGAGAGAGAGGGAGACAGGATCCTGAGTGGGCTCTTTGCTGACCGCAGACAGCCTGATGTGGGGCTCGAACTCACGAGCCATGAGGTCATGACCTGACCTGAAGTCGGACGCTTAGCCGCCTGAGCCACCCAGGCGCCCCTCAATTGATTTTACAAAGTATAATCTTTGAAGAGCTGAGCGAATTGAACGTTGACCAGTAGATGATACACGTTGCGAGGATTTTGTCTTTAGGTCTCTTACCTAGAATTTTAGGATTCCTCTTCTATTTAGGAAAAACCTGTGTTTATGAAATGTTGGCTCTGACCTCATACTGTGCACAAATGAATTCGATGGGAAGCCAGAAACTGGCATTCTCCAAACTGTTTTTGTCCAAATCATTTCATCCAAATTATTGGGGAAAACAAACGGGGTCTACTCTAGTCACCCAATGCCAAGAGCACACCTCTCTTCTAAATGCATGAGGATGTATGCCTGCTTCGTCAGTGTTTTTCACTTCATAAATCGCTATTCTCGTTAAAGCATTTCATGAGAAGACCTCTCCTTAAGCTGGCTGCGCAGGGGAGAAGCGGGGATCTGCTGTCTGGTCTGCAGCTTCCTTCAGACCGAAAGCAGGTCGCCAGGCTCTCGGGGCCAGGGGCCCTCCAAAGAACCCCAGGCCTTGCCTCCTGCTGGGATGGGGAAGAGGCACCCTGCGTGTCTGCTTGCACTTTAATATATGGTCACCGCGAGCATGCGTAAATGTCATGATGCAGTGATGGATGAGAGAGAGCGCCCTTAGCCTTCTGCACCTCCCGCTGACCCGTTCAGGGACCCCGCAGTTGTCGCGAAGGGGCTTATCATCATCTTCACGAAGCACAAAAAAGAAAACGTTTGCCTGTAGCATGTAGCCAGTTGTTAGAAGAGATTCCTGGGGTTGCCCAGGTGGTAGGAGATGCATAAATGGGCTTGGCGTACACTCATCTGACTTAATTCATGTCCACATTGACCCCTCTGCAAAATAAAGTGGTATGCTTAGAATTTCCCCAGAACATGCAGTCAGTAAGCAGGACCTCTTCCTCTCGTGAGTGTGCTTGGCAGAACTGTTGAACACCGAAGCCTAAATATCCAGTAGCATCTTTATTGTGTTCGAGGGCTGGGTTTGGGAATCCTCGTTAATGCTCGGTCACACCTCTTATTAAGTGACCTTGGACGAGCTCTAAAACCTCTGTGAACTCAGCTCGGTCTCCTGTGAAATAGCCGTCTAGCTGAGTTTGAGGATTAGAAACCGACATGGCTGGTGTGGTGATTCAGCACGTAGTAAGCATCCAGAATACATTAGTTCTCCCTTTTCTCTTGGCCAAAAATACAAGAGCTAAAATACAGAGATTTTTTTTTTAAACAGCTTTATTGACATATAAGCCACTTTCTGCGCAGCTCACCCACAACAGAGAGATTCGAGCTTCAAAGATTTGCATAGGAAAACCAATTTAATGATATTTTACGCATGTCTACAAATATATGCTTGAAGCCTTCATGAATCCCTCCGTCCTAATTATCACAATATCATGCTCTTCTCTTCCTGCTGATTTCACAGCTCCTCGCTGCCCCCACTTACAAAGATGCACGTGCTACACATGCATACACAACTGAAGAATCGGGCACCTGGTGGCTCAGTCGGTTGGGCGTCCAACTTTGGCTCAGGTCATGATCTCGCCGTTTGTGAGTTCAAGCCTGTGGCAGGCTCTGTGCAGACTGCTCAGAGCCTGGAGCCTACTTCAGATTCTGTGTCTCCCTTTCTCTCTGCGCCTCCCCCACTTGTTCTCTCTCTCCCTCTCTTTCTCTCTCTCTCTCTCTCTCTCAATAAAAAATAATAATAAAATAAACATTAAAATTTTTTTAAAAGAAGAATCAAAAATGTCCAAAATTTAACTAGAGAGGAAGTAGACAACTTTCAGAAAACTCACCGGCAGTTGCCGATGGATTTGCGGGGACCCCGGGGACCCCTTGCAGAGGGAAGACAGCTCTCTTTTCAGCCTGTGACTTTTTTGTAGGTCCTTCTGCCATGTCCCACCAACCACTTAGCTGCCTGACTGAAAAGGGGGACAGCCCCAGCGAGACCACAGGAAATGGACCCCCCAACCTGGCCCACCCAAATCTGGACACGTTCACGCCGGAGGAACTGCTCCAGCAGATGAAGGAGCTTCTGACCGAGAACCATCAGCTCAAAGGTGAGCGGCCACTGGCCCCCTTGTTCTCTGTCCACCATGGGTCTCTGTGAACCGAATCTCTTTGTAAAAGGCCTGGTTGGTGAACTCCCTTCTCTCCCTTTCCCTGCCTGGAGAAAGAGCCCAGAGATTTGAGCTTTTGGTAAGGCTAAAAATGCTTCCGTTGTTTACTCTGGGATGCAGGTCAGAATAAAAAGTACTTACATACCTCAGGGAAAGAGCACAATGGCGTTCATTCCGTTTGGAAGAAAACAGGGAGAAAGGCTGCCGTTCTTCCAGAGTCAGTCCTAAATATGCCTTTGTTCAGAGAGGGTGTCCTCGGTCTCAGGCCATGGCTTCCGGCAGGACCAGTATTTGAAGCTGTGCCCTACCACTTGCGCTATAGCGGAGACACCCAAACCAGTTTTGTTCTGGAGTCTTTGGGGGACTGTAAACGACATTAGACCCCCGGTCCTATCTAGAAGCAAAAACCATTCACCTTGCTACAGTCTTTTTCCTGCCGACCCTGGGCCCCAGGCCAAGCACAGCTTCTTTAGATTATGAGCTGTGTGGTGAGGGTGGTCTAGAGGGAGGTGGGATTCGTCAAGTCAAGTCCGACGTGTGACACTCTCACCCTGAACCCCCTACAGAAGCCATGAAGCTAAATAATCAGGCTATGAAAGGGCGCTTTGAAGAGCTTTCAGCCTGGACAGAGAAACAGAAGGAAGAACGCCTATTTTTTGAGATACAGAGTAAGGAAGCCAAAGAGCGCCTCATGGCCTTGAGTCACGAAAATGAAAAACTGAAGGAAGAACTTGGAAAACTAAAAGGGAAAATGGAAAGGCCCCTTCAGGTGAGCAGACTGATCTGTTGTGATTTTATTTTCTTTTAGTAACATTTGCAGTGGAATCTTACTTATCTAGACTTCTGGATCAAAACTTTTCATGGTTCAGGCTAGACGAATGCTTTGTGTCATCTTGAAAAAGTTGGGGCATCTGGGTGGTTCCTTCATTTGGGCATCCAACTCTTGATTTCAGCTCAGGTCATGATCCCCAGGGTCGTGGGATTGAGACCCAAGTCAGGCTTTGTACTGACAGTCTGGAGCCTGCTTGGGACTCTCTCTCTAAATAAATAAACATTTAAAAAAAAAAAAAAACAAAAGGAAAAGAAAGAAAGAAAATACTGTTCTTGCCGAGAAGGTTGGTTGCAATTTTAAGGGTCGTGTGTGATCTCTGCTGGGGGAAAGAAGTTTGTACAGCTTCGACCAGACTGATTGTAGTCAAAAGAAGGTGTAGCTAATCAGTATTTTGTATTCATTTTAGACGGTGCAGGACAACCTCCACCTAGAACTACCCGAGGGGTAGCTTTTAGTTTATGTGTTTGACATCAAATCGCATTAAAAAAATCTATGACCCTGGGGCACCTGGGTGGCTCAGTGAGTTGGGCATCCAACTTCGACTCAGGTCATGATCTCGCGGTTCGTGGATTCAAGCCTCGAGTCAGGCTCTGTGCTGACAGCTCAGAGCCGGGAGCCTGCTTCAGATTCTGTGTCTCCCTCTCTCTCTGCCCCTCCTCTGTGCTCTCTCTCTCTTTCTCTTTCTCTCTCTCTCTCAAAAATAAACAAACATTTAAAAAACAGCCTATGACTGGGAAGTTTTGCCTACCGATCTTGTCCATTCCCACAGTCGACCATAGAGATTCCTCAGTTTACATTTTACATTTACTTTTGACAAATGGTGCGACTCGTCATGCTGTGGCAGGAAGCTAGAGGGTCGCCACATTTTCATTGACCCAAAGAACGGGAGAAGTATGCCCATAGCCGGGAGTGGAGATTAAACATGCAAGTGGAAGAAAAAAGGACGTATCAGAACACACTTGAAGCATCTGCCGTATTCTAAGGCTCACTGGATATAGTTCATTGGGACGGGCCTCTGCTCTTCACTTTCTCCCCAGCTGTGAACTTAGCAGCCCTCTGAAGCATGGAGCACTGGGTTGGTTTGGGGAGGAAGGAATCCCAGGCATCATTGGTTTTCGTGGAGACACCTTGAACTTCATTGATCTCTGATGTCTTGGGTAAAGAGTGCAAAGATAAGAAAGGAAGAAGGAAGGAAGGAAGGAAGGAAGGGGAAGAAAGTAGTGAAAAGGGGGCAACGTGGAATAATCTAAAGAATGAAGAGTTGTCGGGAGAAATATTGTGGTTTACGTCAGGGCTTTATTCATTGACCCCTGCTCGTGAGACAGTGTGGGCGTTCCGCTGTCATAAACTCACGTGTGTATGGGAAATGATTCATGGCTGAGAAGATTTTTCACATCTGATGCTTCAACCTGTCTTACAGTTCGAAGAACATTAAGTCACTCCTTTGGGGGAAATCTCTCAGTGTCGAAATATTTTCAAGGTAGAATGCCCCGAAGACACGATCACCTGGAATAGACGAATATATTTTCTCCTCTCTGGAAGAAACTATCTTAAATTTTTTTTTTAATGTTTGTTTATTTTTGAGAGACACAGAGGCACAGCATGAACAGGGGAAGGGCAGAGAGAGAAGGAGACACAGAATCGGAAGCAGGCTCCAGGCTCTGAGCTGTCAGCATAGAGCCCGATGTGGGGCTCGAACTCACAGACCGCGAGATCATGACCTGAGCCGAAGTCGGCGGCCCAACCAACTGAGCCACCCAGGTGCCCCTGGAAGAAACTATCTTACACCGTTTTCCTCCTTGGTCTTTTGGGACGTGAGCTGACAGCTAGCATCAGTCTGCTGGGGCCTATCGCCCCAAAGCTCAGAAAGAAGCTTCCAGAAGCACTTTATCTGCTTGAAATAGTCTGCCTATGGCCTATGGGTTTTCCTAAACAGTCCCAGTATTGGACGAAGTTGAGCACAGAGGCTGGAGCTCTGACAGCTTCTTGCAATGCAGAAGATCAGATGAAAGGAGCCAAAAGCAAGACTCAGAAGTGGGTCCTTGGGTCAGAGGACTTGGGAGCTTGACCAGAGACATTTATGGCCCTTTAAAACCCGGGGTCATCAGCTTTCTTCCCCCAAAATGTGCCTCCCAGGCCTGCCCATTGCCTCCCTGCCTCTTCTTTGATGTTTCTTTCATGGACCAGTCGAGGTGGTTTGCAAACTGTAGGCTCTCACTCTCCTGACTTGAAGCTCTCGAAGCCTCGGACTTTTCCTCACTCTCGCGGGCCCCTTCTCGCTGCCGGCTCTCCAGGGAGTCCCCTGCAGCCACCAAAGCCTCTCACGTGTTCTGTGCCACACAAGGAAAGGGAGTAGGGAGTTTCTTTGCGAGATCTGCCTTCTGATTCTCAGGACGAGGCTGAGGTGTTGATTGTTCTGTCCAATTTTGCAGAATCATACGTCATAATCATCCGCACAGAGAGCTTTTTAGCTTTTTAATCATACAGATTGGGAGGCAGAGGCCATTAGATGGATGTTTCTTCTAGGCTTCTAAGATGGGATGTTAGCCTGGGCAGCTTTCCAGGACAGCAGGGTGGAGACATGATACAAGGTGGCAAGAAGCAGAGCCGGTGTGTTGTGTGAAAGTCAGTGGCGGGTGCTCAAGAGCGATACAAGACGTAACAAGTGATCAGAGAGAATAAAACGCGTGCATTCTAGTCCAGGAAGGGAATGGGAAGAGTCTCAGTAATAAAATAAAAGCGAGACTTAAAGTGTTATTTTATAAGGTGTTTTACATCCAGATAAGCAGATTCAGAATTGCCCAAGGATGGCGAAGAGATCCTCACCATTGTGAGAAAGAAAATTAACCCGACAGTCTGAGATTCCGCCATCGTGGCCTTCTATCCCTGGTGCTCAGACACTTGGTTAAAACTCTGTTTCCTACCCTTATGCCAAGGCAGTTTTAAAAATCCGTTCTAGGGGCGCCTGGGTGGCTCAGTTGGTTGGGCGTCCGACTTCGGCTCGGGTCATGATCTCGCGGTCTGTGAGTTCGAGCCCCACATTGGGCTCTATGCTGACAGCTCAGAGCCTGGAGCCTGCTTCACATTCTTTGCCTCCTTCTCTCTCTCTGCCCCTTCCCCTCTCATGCTCTATCTCTCTCTGTCTCAAGAATAAATAAACATTAAAAAAATTTTTTTTAAATCCGTCCTAGAAGACGTCCTCAGAGGGGTCCGGCAGGAAAATGTGCAGATTCCTGACAGGGCGCAGCCTCGCCCTCGCCTGGTTGCTTCCCGGTTCCAGGCCAAGCGGTGCCTCTCCTTTGATCGTTTCCATCCCTGCACCTTTCTGTTTTTCGGGATGAGTCATGACCGAGAGGGGATGCGCAGGCCGATAACCGTTCCTCGCACGCCTGACTCTTCAGGTTCACGATGAGTTCTTTTCTCTCAGGCCTGTGGTGGTTTCGCGGCAGGGAAGGCTCCTGGGGGAGGAAGAGCACGACCTCACCGGTGCGAGAGCACGACCTCGTGTTGTACATTAATCCGTTTCCCTCCACTTTTACTGTTTGCGGACCAGCTGGTTTATCGTCCATCCGTATTCTTTCTGGTGCTTTTTTTGGTTCTGCTAAGAGCCTCTGGGTCTGTTTAGTTTCTTAGGAAATCTTTGAGAGAGATGGTGTGTGTGCGTGTGTGTGAAAGAGAGAGAGAGAAAGGAAAATAGAGAATTTTCTGATGCGTTGTAATTCTCTGATAATCTCAAGTATATTTTCTGGTGGTGCCATGTTCACAAAAGCAATGAAGGTTTCCTGAGGAGGAAACCAGAGAGGCCTAGAAGGTCTCAGCTGGAAGGGACCAACGAGACCATTTGGTGCCACCATCTTCCTTTCTAACCCAACAAAACGGAGGCCAAGACGTTAAGTGAATCCACTCAGGGCGGCACCCACAGTGATTAGCAGGGTGTGGACGGGAAGCTCTTTTCCCTACTCCCAAGTGCAAACACCGCGTCGAAACAGGGTCTGTCTCTTAAGCCTTTGTCACGGACAGTAATTGCAACAAGAGGAAAGCAACATGTACTTGATACTGGTGAAAGATGAATATTTATAATTAATGTGATTATAGGAGAGAATTTGATTTTTTTGCCTTTGGTAGCAGCCTCTGAATTTTCAGTTTTTATTTCTCACCAGGCTTACTTTTAGCAACCTAAAAACACCAGTATTATAGCAACCAGCCCGCGGGTCCGGGAGAATTTTGGAGATTTTGTTGTCTTTTGCCATTCATGTATCAAGTAATGAAAAGTCTTGATGCTTTGGCTTGTAACTATACATGACAAGTATGGGAGGCGTGGTGGGGGGTGGTTCTGCATTTGTAGGAGGGAAAAAAGATAATAGGTTGGTTTTGGCAGCCTTTTTGCCCTTATTTTCTGAGATTTCGGACTACAACTTACAAGTTTACCATCGTCGAAGTCTGACTGGTTATTTTCACATCATTATTCTGGTGTGCTGAGGAAGCGTTTCCTTTCTGTCATGAGGCTGTTTCAGTTTTCTATTTGAATATAATAAAATAATGTAAACTTTTCTATTTTAAATTTATGTAAAAATACATCTCCAAGAAAAGGCTAGAACTTTTTCCCATAAAGCATAGCCGTCTTGCCATAGGATTAGGGATGCTTGAGTTGGACAGCCAGGTGCTCGTTTGAGTCACTGATTCACTTTGCTTCTCGTCATTTCCAGGACCCCACTGGGGACCCAAGAGTCCCCAGGGCAGAAGCAGAGCAGGAAACGGAGCAGCTGAAGGCCCAGGTGGCCCGTCTTCAAGCTGAAAAGGCAGATCTGCTGGGCATCGTGTCTGAGCTACAGCTCAAGCTGAACTCGGGCGGCCTGTCGGAAGACTCCTTTGTTGAGATCAGGATGGCCGTAAGTGTCCTGGTTTCAAGTTTGTTTTATGCGAATTACAAAACCTCACGTAGCCACAAGATTACCACTGAGTCTTTTCAACACTCAGAAGCCGGACAGTGGGGGACTTTCAGCATCAACATCGCCAAGAAAAATTGGCTCTTGTTTTTAGACATAACATAGTGCTCGCGAGGGTCATCGTGGCCGAAATGGAAGAATATTGATTACCTTTTATGACAAAAGATATCGTTTTTTTCTTCCCATTGTCTCGACGAATCAGACATTTTGTGATGGATCTAAAAAAACAAAAAAAAGCCGTCAGCTTTTTCAGACCGGGTCCTTAGGGGTGGTCAGCCTTGGCCTTAGGTGAGCAGAATCATGATCAGATGCTGGAAACTGATGGCTTTAAAATACTTTTCAGTAATAGACCTTTCTTTTTCAAACGAGCCTTACAAGGAACCGTGGTTTGTTACAAACAAGAAGTGGAGAGAAGAAGGAGCAGAGCCCCTGGGGTTATGGTTGAGGGTCGACCTTGACTTCGCCCCCACTTCTAACAGCAGCTGCCGGGGTGCCTCCAAGCGCAGTTTGAAGACGCATTTCTGTGGAACTGCAGATGCAGAGAGCTCAGTAAGGCAGTGAAGTGGCAGGTGCCAGCCTCTTCCTGAGCACAGGAGTGGCATCTGTGGCGACCACATCTGGGTGTGCGCGTGGTCGGGCCGAAGAGCAGGGCGGGCGGAGGAACCATGGAGGTGCCTCTCCTTCATCGCAGCTAAAAAGGATAGAATAGTGAGAGAGAAAAACACCTAAAGACAAGATCCTCTATGATACACACGGGCCTTGTAGCTTTACCAAACCATACATCTGATAGAAGAAAAGAGATCATGTCTCTGAGAGAGAAAAATGTACGCTGGAGAGAAGCAGTGGGGAGCTCGTAAGAGCCTAAACTTCTGGGTGTGTCGGAATTATTAGTGCACGACTGTCTTTGCTTTCCAACCCATTTGGTGTCCTAAAGAGTAATAGGATGGGAAAATGGCTCTCAATAACCTTGCCAAACGTGTTCTCTGATAAATCTTTGGGTGCATTAATGGCAGCTGAAATCAGGAGAATTCGAATACCAAATGGAGGGGCGCCTGGGTGGCTCAGTTGGTTAAGCAACCCCCTTCGGCTCAGGTCATGATCTCACAGTTCGTGGGTTCAAGCTCCATGTTGGGCTCTGTGCTGACAGCTTAGAGCCTGGAACCTGCTTCAGATTCTGTGTCTCCCTCTCTCTCTGCCCCTCCCCCACTCATGCTCTGTCTGTCTCTATGTCTCAAAAATAAACATTAAAAGAATGATAAATAAAATACCAAACAGAAAGCATGTTCTCCCAGAGCAGAGTGCCCTTTCGGCCGATGACCAAAGATTATCAAACACAAATCTGATCCAACAGCTTTCACTTACTGCAAATGAGTGGCAAAACCCAGGAAGTCCCGTGAGCATATCAGAAGTTTCCAAATGAGACCTCTTCCTTTAGGCTGCATGGTTAGCATAATATGCTCCATCACCGACCTGATGAGTGACAGTTATTTTGAGGGTAAACATGCTTTTCTTGCCTTGCTCCTGCGAACTGGAAAACACCGCCCAAGATTTAGGAAGAATGTACACACTCAGTATTATCTAGAAGGATCTTTGTGCATTTCCAGAAGATTTTCCTGCGAGTTCATTGGAATATAAATGGCTCTCAAATCACTTAACGGGCCTTAGACTTCTTGTTCCCTTAAATGACCCACGGTGAATTTCTAATAGGAGTCAACCTTGTGCTCTGTGAGCCTTGCCCACAGAAAGCACTGGGTTTCAACATGGCTTCAGCAAGTTCCAACGCCATGCATTTTAAAGGCCTGCACAAGGAAGGTGTGTGGAGTTGTCACTAGCTCCCTGTGACCTTTATTTGGGAAAGAAGAGAACTGCCAAGGAGAAGGAGGAGATAGGCTTTCATGTGTTTGGGGTCAGGTTGACTGTCCTGGATGAGAGACCAACCTTCACGCCTGGGCCGTAGATATTTATAATCCTGACGGGGTGCGCGGGGTGAGGGGAGGGTAAATTTCCTTTCCATCTCAGTGACCTAATTTAAACATCTCACATTCAAATGTTGATAGATTCCTTGGGTTGCACGCCATCAAAATTCTTGATCTTTTGCCTTTTTCTCTTCCGCTCTGTAAAGCGTTTGTCTCACAGACGTATCACGTCAAATCCCTTTCATTTCTGCCTTGACAGGAGGGAGAAGCGGATGTGGCAATGAAAGAATTCAAGACCAGTCCTGGCTCCACAAGAACCGCCTCCGTTGACACGTATGTGAAGAAGGGCTAAGGCCGTCGGAGACGCCCTTGCCGGGAGGTCAAACGTGAGGGCCGCAGAAGTCAGTCCTCACTAACTTATACCAGGACCTTTTAAGAATGTTCGATTGGAATGACATTTAACGTTGCAGCCCAAACTGGCAGAGAATAAAAACAACGTTGGGTGCCTCCATGGCTCACTCCCCCTCACTTCTCTCTTGAGAAGTGTTTCAACTCCCATCAGATGAGAAGTGAAAACAAAATGGCTCTGAATCAAAAGACTCCTATTTCCCAGTGTCTCAGTAGAGTTTGCCCCGGACCAGGCTGTCCTGCTTGATAAGGGGGATGTTACCATTTTCTCTTCCCTGTTCAGTCTCAAGCATAAGGCAGGGTGACCGATACTGTAACCTTCTCTAGGGATGACTGTTCATGCCCTGAGTCACTGTCTTACCCACTGCCCAGAGGTCTTACCTGTGGAGTCTCGAGTTGACCTGTTACAAGTAGATACTAGGAAGCAGACATCTTAAATGGGGCAGGGGGTGGGGAGGGGGGCTGGGGGGGGTGCGTGGAAGAGGAGATGGGAGAGGACTTGGTCGATGGGGGCTCCTGCACGTAGCACTCACCTGGAGTGGGCTGTGGCTTTTAATACCTTTTTTTTCTAGAACTTAATGAATGTATTTATAAGACATGAAAATGGGTTGTTGTTGTTGGGTTTTTTTGTTTTTTTTTTTTTGTCCCAAGCCCTTGCACAAGGGAGGAAATAAATGTTAGGTAATATTCTTTCATCCAGCAGGGCAGTTGGCATGAATGAAAGTTATCCCTTTTTTAGTTAACAATTCCTCAGCTTTCTCCCCTGTTCTTTTTTTAGTATCAGAAAACTTTCCTGGAATTGGTGGGAAGGAAGAAAGTCCTTTTCGAAACTTCCAAGCCACTTCCTCCTCATTTATATCCACCTGCCAAAACCACTTCCCCTTTAAAGCCACTGTTTTGGGTTTTTTTAACGATTTTATTTTTAAGTAATCTCTATACCTAATGTGGGGCTCAAACTTAAAACCCGGAGATCAAGAGCCACAGGCGCCCCTAGGTCACAGTTCTTGTCAATAACAGCTTCCTTGCCTTGTTTGAAGGCATATTAAGGGGGCATCTGGGTGGCTCAGTCAGTTAAGTATTGGACTCTTGATTTCGGCTCAGGTCATGATCTCACAGTTCGTGAGTTCAAGCCCCATACCGGACCCTGCGCTGTTAGGCCAGAGCCTGCTTGGGGTTCTCTCTCCCCTCTCTCTCTCTCTCCCCCCCTCCCCCACTCATTCTTTCTCTCAAAAATAAACGAACATTTAAAAAGAAAGTAGGCCATCTGGGTGGCTCAGTTGATTAAACATCCAGCTTCTGCTCAGGTTGTGAGCTCACGGTTTGTGGGTTTGAGCTGCTTGTCAGGCTCTGTGCTGACAGCTCGGAGCCTGGAGCCTGCTTCGGATTCTGTGTCTCTCTCTGTCTTTCTGCTCCCCACCTCCCCCCCTTCCTCTCTCTCTCTTTCTCAAAAATAAATAAACATTTTTTTTAAGTATATTAAGAAGTCAAAGATTACTTTCTGGGTTTGGAGTTTGAGCTTCAGAGTCGAGAACCGGGATTTAGTCCTGACTGTTTACGAGATGCGTGAACTTGGTCAGATGCCATGAGCACCAGCGCAGTCACCCAGGAAGTGTAGGTACCCCACCGGTGGTCCTGGTTTTGTTTGTCGTCTGACTGCCTCTTGAGTTCATCAGAGTTTGAAATCAAGAAAAATATTTGACACACCAACAGTGCCTACATTTCTCCCCTCTAATGATTTGAAATCAAAAACAAAAAGCATTTTTTTCTCTTGACTTGAGAAGGTCAAGCAGGAGACAGGCCGGTGGTCTGCATGTCGCCAGGCAGCACGCCTGCTTGTGTCCTTTGTATGACTGCGGTCCTCTCCGAGGCTGGTTCTCTAGGAAGGCCGGGCACTGGAAACCAGGGCTGCCTCTGCGCCACAGGTCCCGTGGGCTCCGTGGTCTGATGTTGTGGGCACACCGGCCATTTGGGGAAAGTGATTGTGTGCTTCCCAGAAAGCAGGGAAGAGTGGGGCCCTGGCGGGCGCAGGGCCAGCTGCTTGATCTGTAGACGAGTGATTCGAAAGTGTTCTGGGAAGCACTTCCTTTAAGTTGGTTCCAGTTATGTTCATAGATACTTTGACATTTTTGTTTTCTGATGAAAACCTTTTCATCTTTATGCTGTTCTTCACATAGGAGCAAATCTGCAGAAGGCGCCAGGAATCATTTGGAATTTGAGGAATTAACTGTGAGCCAGCTTCTGCTTTGTCTAAGGGAAGGAAACCAGAAGGTTGAGAGACTTGAAATTGCACTCAAGGAAGCCAAAGAAAGGTATGAAATAGGTAACTTGAAATATGCATACTGTGTTTTTTTAAACAGCTTTATAGAGATGTGGTTAAGATACCAGATAGTCCATCCACTTAAGGTATACGTTTCAGTATCGTTAAGAATATTCCCAGCCCCGTAGCCATTACCACAGTATAATTTTGAAACTATTTTTTTTCCCTCCAGATAGGAAACCAGTACCCATTGACTCTGATTCCTCATTCCTCCCAGGAGTCGGTTGTCCGTCTCCACAGATTTGCTACTTCTGGACAATTCATATAAATGGAATCACATAATATTTGTTCCTGTGCTATTGACTCATTTTATTTAGCGCAATGTTTTCCAGGTTCGTCCGTGTTGTGGCGTGTGTCAGTTCTTCGCTTCCTTTTTGTTGCCAAAGAAGAGTCAGTTGACCTTGGGGCTGGGCAGCATTTTGTTTGTTAATCAGCTGGTGAATGTTTTGGCTCCCACTTTTTGCCTGTTGTGAATAATGTTTGCTTTAAACATTCATGCACAATTTTTTTTGTGCGGATATATATGTTTTTAATTCTCTGGGGTCATATGCCCAGGAATGGGATTGCTGGGTCATTGGTAACTCTGTGGTTAATGGTGCGAGGGCCCCCCCAAACTGTTTTCCACATTGGCTGTGCCGTTTTATGTTTCCACCAGCAAATTTATGATGGTTCTGCTTTTCTTCACGTCCTCACTAATGCTCGTATTTGCCTGTCTTCTTGATTACAGCCATCCTTGTGGACATGAAGTGGTATCTCACTGTGATTTTGATTTCATTTTCTTAACGACTAATAATGTTGAGCATCTTTTCATGTTGCTCATTTGCATACCTTCCTTGAAGAAATATCTCTTGAAATCCTTTGCCCATTTGAAAACATTGGGTTGCCTTTTTATTACTGAGTCATAAGAGTTCATTATATATTCTTGCCGCATATCCTTTATGTTTTCTCCTATTCTGTAGATTATCTCTTCAGTTCCTGGGTGCTCTCATTGGCAGCACAGAATTTTTTTTATTTTTATGTAGTCCAATTTATCTATTTTTCTTTTGTCACTTATGCTTTTGGTGTTGCATCTGAGGAGCCATTGACTAATCCATGGTCACAAGGATTTGCTCCTATGTCGTCTTCTTTTTATATTTATTTATTATTTTTTTAAATGTTTATTTATTTTTGAGAGAGAGAGCAGAGGAGGGACAGAGAGAGAGGGAGACACAGAATCTCAAGCAGCTCCAGGCTCTGAGCTGTCAGCACAGAGCCCAACGTGGGGCTCGAACTCACAAACTGAGAGATCATGACCTGAGCCGAAGTCAGATGCTCAACCAACTGAGCCACCCAGGCGCCCCACCTATGTTTTCTTCTAAAAGCTTTATAGTTTTGGCTCCTACATTTAGGTCTCTGATCCATTTTGGGTTTGTTTGTGTGTATGGTGTGAGGTAGGGGTCCAGCTTCATTCTTTTGTGGTAAATACCTAGTCATCCTAACATCAGTTGTTGGAAAGACCATTCTTTCCCTCACTGAACTGTCTTGATGTCCCTGGTGTAAATCAGTTGGCCATACCTGGAAAGATTAATTTTTAAACCCTCAATTTTATTCCTTTGGCTTATATGTCTATTCTTTGCTAATATTACACTATCTTGATTAGTATAGTTTTGTAGTAAATTTTTGAATCAGGAAGTAGGTGTTCTCCAACTTTGAAAGATTGTTTTGGTGACTCTAGGTTTCTTCTTTTTCTGTATGAATTTTAGGATAAGTTTGTCACTTTCTGGGGGGAGGGAGGCGTGGGGGGGGCGGGAAGCCAGCTGGGATTTTGTTAGGAATCGCATTGAATCTGGGGTTCAGTTTGGAGACTGTTGCCCTCTTAACCATGTTGAATGTTCTGCTCCATGAAAGATAATCCACGGATTTGTTTCAGTCATCTGTTATGTATTTCATTTATGTTTTGTCATTTTTAGCATGCAGGTCATACACTACCTCTCGAAATTTGTTCCTATGTTTTCTAGTCTTTTTAAGGGCTGTTATACATGAAATTGTTTTCTTAGTTTCATTTTTGGAGTACTGACTTTTTCGTATATTATATGTTGACCTTATAGCCTACAACCTTGTTAGAACTCACGTGTTAGCACTATTAGTTTCTTAGTGGATTCCTTAGGATGTTCTTTATACAGGATCACGTCACCCTACAAAGAGAGAGTGTTAACAACTTCTCTACCAACAAGAAGTACTTTGTATTTCTTTCTCTTCCCTAACTTCCCTGGCTAGAATCTCTAGCACAGTGTTAAACATCAATTGAAAAAGCAGACCTGCTGATGTTTCCCTAATCTTAGAGGGAAGGCGTTCAGCCTTTTGCCATCAAGGATGACGTTAGCTGTAAGGTTTCCTAGATGCCGTGTCGGGTTGAGAAACTCCATTCTAGTCCTAGGTTGTTGCAGTTTTCATCACGAAGGGTTTTGGACTTTGTGAAATGCTTTTTCCGTGTCTGTGGCTTTTTAGAGCTTCTGTTAATACGATGTATTACCCTGATTGATTTTCACATGTTAAACCTTTCCTTCCTGGGTAAATCCCTTTGGTCATGATGTGTAATCCTTTCTATATGTTGCTAGTTTGGATTGCTAAAATTTTATTAAGGACTTTCGCATCTTTATTTTTAAGAGGTATTAGTCTATAATTTTCTTTTCTCGCGATGCATTTGTCTGCTTTTGGTATGAGGGAGATCCCAGCCTCATAGGATGTGGTATACTTGTAAACATACACACACACTTTGTGGCAAAATTAATCTACAGCAGTAAAGTTGTGAAGTCAGTGAGTTTCTATGTGCAAGTGTACTTTTTAGAATGCAGAATGCTAAGCCATGTAAGACATGGGAGAAGCTACCCAGTAGTTTTAGGGCTCCAGCGATTGTAACATTTAATCATAAATATACTACGATATAATTAATTCTCGGAACTTATAGGTGGCTTGTTGATCTTAAAATTCTAGCACTATTAGAAGCACTTCCTGGTGTGCCTGGGTAGCTCAGTTGGTTAAGCATCCAACTCTTGATCAGCTCAGGTCACGATCTCACAGTTTGTGAGTTCAAGCCCCATGTCAGGCACTTTGCTGACAGCTCACTCCCCTGCTTGCTCTGTCTGTCTCTCTTCTCGCAAAATAAATAAACAAACTTTTTAAAAAAGCACTTTATAACTGAAGCAGTTAAAATTTTTAACTATAGAAAGATCTTAAAATGTGAAACATAAGATAATTATTCAGATGAGGTTAATCTGGAAGACACATTGACCTTTGTCCAGTTATTTATTTGATAGCTCTTTTCAAAGGTGCTTAGGGCATGCTGGCTCTAAATCCTAGGTTTTCACCCATATGCTACTGCTGTCCCTTAGAAAATGTCGAACGTTTACCTCTAGGAGACTAGCACCATGTATTCTCATGGAGCAAAATATCTGTCCTATCTTTTAGACAGATCCCAAAAATATAATGAACAGTGCACAGATAAATGAACGAGTGAATGGACAGATGAGTGCATTCTTTTTACACTTTAATCATCACAGCTGATTTTTAAAGGGACAGAGTTCTACGTGGAAGAAGACCTTCAATAGCCATGAGTAATCCACATGTTCGTATTTTATAGGCGTTCTGAACATCATTCTCAGAAGTCAAGCGTAGCCAGTAATTCATCCGTACTTAGCATGATTAGCTTCCGTGATGGAAGTGGAAACTTAGGAATTTGCTAATTATACATCCTAATTGTTCATATGATGTAAGCATGTATATAATTCCTGCCTCCAAAGTAATTACAGCCCTCTGTCTGCAGCTACAGCCCTTCAGACTGCCCTAGGAAGTCAGGCCTTACTTTGAGATGGCTGTTTTTAGTCTCCCCATCGTGAGCACCTGTGAAGGGTCCCTTTCCCAATAGCATTTAATTTCTACTTTGTGAGGCAGCTTCTCTCTGTATTTAGCAACCGACAAGTCAGTGACAGTTACCAAGACAAGTGTTGTCTAGGTGGGTGTCAGGGTGATGAGCTCCTCCTAGCTAAGGCAGGACTGAGCCTGAGAAACCTGGCCAGCCTGCTTTGGTTTGTAGGATATGATGAAAGACCTAACATTCCAAGACCTAAAGTGTTTTTTCTCAAACAAGTGAGTCTTCAACTCTTTTCATTAATCATGAGAAATAAGGGTATATAAACAGTCTAAAATTTATTCTGAAAATTTTTAGATTTGTGGAGAGAGAAGCCAATAGGTTTGTCTTTTTTTTTTTTCCCATTGTTTTCCAGGATTGGTATTTCATGCAGTTTTTGTTTTCTAAACAAAGTTAAACTGACAGCAAGTAAGGAGGGGGTAAGTGTGTAGAAAGTGTGGCCCAAGAGAATCGAGAGATAGCAGAGAAAGTCAGTCCAAGATGAAAATTTGCCCTAGAAACGTAAGACAAGCTATAATGGAACCGTGGATCAGAGCCCTGTGTCGGCCGCGAATAGTGTGATAAAGGCTCATCCATCAACTCAACACCAGCTGGCCCTTGACCCATTTATTTGGCTTGGCCTGAAAGAGCGCCCGTGCAAACAGTTAGGTTGGCGATTTGCAATGGTTCCGACCATTTTCATGTTTCCCTCCATGCACCGGGCTCAAGTTGCTACTGAATTCTCCTCCTGTTGTGAACAGAATCTACTGACCTCCACAGTGAAGGATGGAGATTTAACTGTCTTTCACCGCGCCGCCCCCCCACTGTCACCACACACAGATGCTTCCAGACCTTGCTTACCCGCTCCACCTCCGAAATCGGCCATGTTGAAATTTAGTGAGATAAGTACTCTGTGTTGATGCTGTTAGACACACACGTGGAGTTCTCAGTGGAGCTCTGCTCTGTGCCTCGAACACTCTTCCTTTTTTTATACAACTTTTTTTTTTGCCTCTGTGCATAATTACATTTTAAAAATTTGCTCAGTTCCCCGTGCTCTTCCCCAACGAGGAAACCTCTCAGACGTGTTAGTAGCCTAGTCGTATTCTCGCTGCAGTCTGGCCTGCTTGCTTCCTAGGTACCTTCGCCCTGGGGAATTCCTTCATCCCTCCTGGGTTCCATCACCTGTTTCCTGAATCTAATGCCTTTTTTTTTTTTTTTTTTTTTTAGTTTCTTTTCAGGTCTAGTTCCCCATATCTTCACTAATTTACTGAAAAAAGAATTTATGGGCAGTATATTTTCTGAGACCTTTGTATCTGAAAATCTCTCCTCCAGCTTTTATTCTTCATGGATAGTTTGGCTAGGTATAGAATTCTGTAATCGGATATAATTTTACCTCCGCATTTCAAGAACGTGGCTTCATTGTGCCCTTGCTCCTGGTGTTACTGCTGAGAAACCAAGTGCCATTGTGATTCTTCATCTTTGTGGAAATGAGACTTCTCACATGCTTTGGTGTTGAGCCTATTTTTCATCTGTCTGTTCTGGACACTCTTGGGCTCTTTCGTTCTGCAAACTCATGTCCCTCAGTTCTTGAAAAATGATCTTGAATTCATTTAGTAATCATCTCTAACCCTCAGTTTTCTTTGTTCTCTCTAGTATCGATGTTCTTTTTGAATTGGATCTCCTATGATTTAAATCCTTGTTCCCTTTTTCTAGCTCTCCTTTTTTCTTCTTTCTCCTTTCTTATAGATTTGATCAACTTTCATCTTCCTTTTTTGCGAGAGAGAATCTTTGAATGTTCCTTTTTTATTGTGTTCCATTTTTTGGCAGTTGTAGTGTTTCTTTCTCTTGCTAAGAATCTTAATCAGTGATTTTTTTGACGTTCTTTTCCCACTGGCACATTCTGTTTTCAGTAGGTTACTCTTTTCTGTTCCCTATGAAGATTTTCTTTAAATGTCTAGCCATCTTGGCTGTTTGATCAGATTTTGCAGAATCACATGGTGTTGGAAGTTGATTGAAGCTCTGGGTATACATCTCGGGAGATCCGGCTGGGAGGTTTCCTTGGGGAAGCCCCATATCAGAAACTTTAAATCTTTTTCCTTATCCTGGATTATCCTTACCTATCCAGTATCCATCCTCTAGATGCCGAAGTTCCTGAGATGAGTTAGGAAGAGGTGGCTGAGGGTCTTAGTGTTCTGTGTATAAGTTCCCCGTACAGAAGAACCCACTTCTCATCTCTTACTAATGTCTGAGTCCAGAAACCCTTTATTTTGTGACCTTCTAGTCCCTCTTAAACAGGCCCCACCATTGTCCCCACATTCCGAGGCACCTGGTGTCAATGACTCCTGAGCCTTTTGGTTCCCATGGTGTCAATCAACTTACATTGGCTGTGGGCTTCAGACCCAGCTCTTTTGGCCCAGCAAGGTAGTTCCCACTCCTAGCCGTGCCTCCCAAATCTTCTTGCTGTTATTTCCTCTCCATTTCTCTTTGTTCTTGTACATACGTGGCTTTTTAAAAGTCATTTTGGTGGGGTTCAGGGTGAGACAAGAATTACATGCATATATTCAGTTTACCATCTTTAACCAGAAGTCTCTTCTTGTTTTATTTGCACTGGGCTGGCTTTCAAGTGGTTATGATTCGGTGTAAGAATGTTGGTACATTTGTTTTTTTTTTTAAGGACTTGTGACCTTGGATGGGTCCAAAAAGGCTTTGTTTCTCTGCTGAATCCTTATAAAGGGGCACACGCTCACATAACACACGTGCATCACCTATGTACACACAAAAACACAGATTTTAAAAATATTTCCGTGTACTACTGTTACATGAAAAGAGGCAGTGTTCTTCAGTGTTTAGGATGATTTATGCCTGTCTTTTACCCTCCCTAAACCCATCCTTCAAGGGGTCCTAGCCAATTTTAGGACGAGAGTGAAACCCAAAAAAGTTAATGTAGCAAATGCAGACAGATGTTGAAGCCCCTGATCCTTTATCCAAATTTCGAACAGTGTTGATTTAGTGCTTCTGCAATTGTTCCTCTTCTTGAAGCCAAAGAGAAAGTAACTTTTCCATATTCTGCACGTTTTCAGAGTTTTATATTTTGAAAAGAAAGCCAACGATCGTGTTGACATTGAGACCCAGACAGAGGCAAGCAAAGAAAAAGAGAAAGAAGAGGAGAAAGACCCAGAAACCGTGGGTACTCAGGTTCTAAGACTCTGTCACCCCCCCGATGGACCTAAGCGTGGTACCTGAAGTCGAGTCTTGTGTCGCGTTCTTAGCGTTAGAAATAGAAATAATTTTAATGTCGATACATTCCATTTCTCTCCTATTTCCATGTCCCAATTTGAATTTCAGCCATAGTGAATTGTAGTGAGATGTGTTCCTGTCCCAGTGATTCTAGGGAATCATACCTCTCTCTCTTCTTGGCCGATTTCTCTCCTAACTTCCTGAGTGAATAGGTCCGCTAATGGAGAAAGGAATGTTGCCCACTTTATAATGAGATTGTTTGAGAATATGACCCAGAAACTGGAGATCAAATTGAAAGATTCTGATTCTACCCTCCTACTGGTTGAATGGAATAGTTTGAATGAAAAGGTTCTATGGCCTCTGTTCCAATGCAACTCAGAGATGTGCCTTGGAGCCCGCCACACAGTCTTCAGCTTAGGGAAGGCTGAGGAAGCCAGGAAGTTGTGAGAGCTGCAGTTGCCCATGTGACAAGCATTGACTTAAAAGATGCTCACATTAGTTGATTTGTTTATTCATAAGATATGTGCAGAATGCCTACCGTATGCCGTGCCCTGGGCCGAGTCTCCTACTTCAGGAGACTGACAAATACTTAAAACACAGAGATGAAGAGACAGCCTGGGAGTAATAGTACTTTGTTGACCAAAACCATTTGACAGTAATAGAGAAGAACCGAGATTTCCCAGGCACCGTAAAACTCGCTGCCAGCAATTTTGCCAGAACTGCCAGGAAAAAGGCGGTTCAGTGAAAAAAGTGGAGTAAACTAGACACAAATCAGCCAGGGAATATGGGCATGAGCTGCCGCCTGGATAAATTAGGCTGTACCCTGACACTGTTATGTTCTGCGATCCCCGGAACCGTGATCAGTATGAAGTTAGTTATGATAAAGGATGTGAAGAAAGAGCAAAACCTAAAATGCCTGCAGCCTGTCTCTATTTCAAAGTCAAAACCTTAACATCTGGGAGTGTTTGTGTGAATTTTGGCCCCTACAAGTCTTAAGAAGGGATGTTCTTGGGTTGCCAGTATCAAAAAGGAGACCTTCTTCCATTTAAATAAACTCCACACATTTCTACAGGAAGAAAAAATTGATTATGGTAAAGTCATTATCACAAGTGCATCCAAATTGATCATTTATGTAAGAAAAACAGCATTTTGTATATACTTATATATGTTGCATATATTTATACTTATATATTTATTAGTGATTATACATATAAGTTACACATTATGAAATATAAAGTGTTATATGTAATTAGAAAATATAGACATATAAGGAAACAGTTGTATCTAAAACATTTCTTTTCATGTAAAATATATGGGGCACTAATCGTCCAAAGTTTAATCGCTTCACACATCACTCTCAGTTGGACACTAATGGTTCACACTGTTTTCTCACAAAGAGGTTCGTGTGATCTCTGATGCGAATTACATGTGCGTGTTTGGGATTTCCTGTGCGACAGGTTGGAAGTGAAGTGGAGACGTTGAACCTTCAGGTGACCACCCTGTTTAAGGAGCTTCAGGAGGCTCATACAAAACTCAGTGAAGCTGAGCTAATGAAGAAGAGACTTCAAGAGAAGTAAGAGTGAGGGACGAATTTTTTTTTCCCCTTCAGAAAGTGTGCATTTTTACAAAATACATTACCATGTAAAAACCTGGTTTCGCTGCTATGTCACTGAAAGAAAAAGAGAAACCTAACTGAAATCTGAATTCAGAAAACAGGTAGAAGCACAGGTTCGTTTGCACACGTGAAACACTTGTACGAATATGGGGGGGCGGGGCCCGGGGAAATCTGATTCAGCTCTTTGCGGAGGTCGGTGAAATGCGCTAGCCTCTGCGAGGACCTGTAAGAAAGCAGTCGGCCAGATGTCCTGTGACCTTCCTAGTTGACAGCACCGATGCGAGGAAACAGAAACGAAAGCTGCAAAGAGCAAGAAGAACTGGAGTGAGATTTATTGAGGAAAAGAAAATCCTTTTCAGTCAGTTACGAAGGCTAGTATTTACACTGAGAACTTGGCATTTGCTAGTTTCTCTTGATGTAACAAGTTACCCAAAATTTAGAAAAGCAAGCTGATGTGGTTCTTTGAGATTAGCTGGCAAGCATATTTCCGGCAAAATGTAGGAGTATGATGGTGCCTTGGAGTTAAATTTACCAAGGCTAAACCGTATCACGGCAACGTGGCCCAGCACGGTAGCAAAAGCTAGGGACTTTGGACAAACAGACCTCGTGGAAATGTGCATCTACGATTTGTTTGTGGTATTGCCTTGGGCAAGGTAGTGATTTAACCTCTCTGAGCCCTAGTTTTATCGTTTGTAAAATGTGTGTCTTCATCCCTACTTAGTAACATTGTGTCGAGATGTTTAACGTGCTTGGTGCTAATGCCTTGCATATGGCTACCGTAGGTTCAATTGATTATTATTATTGTATTGAAATTCTCTTTCTGATCTTTAAGAGGGCTTAGGGCATTTCTTTTTCCCTTATTAAATCTTTGTTAGAAGTCTTATTCTTTGTGTTTAACAGAACCCAGAACTTTTAAAAATATTGATGATATCCATGGATCACTATGTAAAAAGGACCTTTAGCCAATTACTATTTTGGTCTGTGTCCGAAGAACAAAAATGTATTTTTATATGACTACATAAAACAGTTACTCCAAGTGGGCCGTAGCTTGTGTGGTCTCAGATCTGTACGTTTTTACATTAGGCATACAGATTCTGAAGTATGTAAATTTATTTTCCAAAAAAAAGATATGTATTTTTTTAATGTTTAGTCATGAGGGTTTAGAAATTCTGCCTGTTTCTAGTAAAGAAGCAAGGAGGGGGGCACCTGGGTGGCTCAGTCGGTTGAGCGTCCAACTTTGGCTCACGTCATGATCTCACCGTTCCCGAGTTCGAGCCCCGCGTTGGGCTCTGTGCTGACGGCTCAGAGCCTGGAGCCTGTTTCAGATTCTGTGTCTCCCTCTCTGTCTGTGTCCCTCCCACACTCATGCTCTGTCTGTCTCTCTCAAAAATAAATAAACATTAAAAAATTTTTTAAAAAAAAGAAGCAAGAAGGATAAAATATTTTAGTTTGCACTGTTAAATACTCCTTGAAAAATGCAATCCTAAATTTCTTTGTATTTGCTACATAGTCTTGGGATTTAAGAACCACCGAGAAATGAAGGAGCATCGTTCGTCCTGAATGAAATATTGATCTTTCTTAGATGTCAGGCCCTTGAAAGGAAGAATTCTGCAACCCCGTCCGAGCTGAGTGAAAAGCAAGAGCTTGTTTATAACAACAAAAAGTTGGAGCTACAAGTGGAAAGCATGCGATCAGAAATCAAAATGGAGCAAGCTAAAACCGAAGACGAAAAGTGAGTAGCCACGACCGGATGACTACTTGCTGGAAGAAAATAGGAGAGCACGTTTATTGGATGCAAATAGGATTTTAGAATACATTAAAATTTTTTCTCTTCTATGTATTGGGAAGAGCACCAGGAGATTTTTCTGAGGAGATAACATTTGTTTTATTATAACAATTATTAAAGTGACTTATAATCTATTTTGATTTTTTTTTTGGGAAAGATTGTTTTCTTTGAGGGTAAGAAAATGCTACCAGGTGGTGGGATGGCAAAAGTAAGAGAGGAGAATTTGCCAGTTGAGTGTTCAGAAGGTGGTTGGAAGGCAAAACTAAGGTTTTATGATCCCTCCCCCCAGACTCCATTCCTTAATGTCTTTTTCAATAGGTCCAAGTTAGCCACTCTCCAGTCGACGCATAACAAGCTTCTTCAAGAATACAGTAATTCACTGAATACGATCGAGGAACTCAAAAGGAAAGAGGTACCTATAGAAAACAATTACTTTCATGGCCTCATAGTAAAAAGAAACGGTTAAACATTTCTGTATGTAAAGTAGTTGTTAATCCTGAACTAAGTCTGGTCTCAAAGGTTGCCCTTCATTTTATCATTGATCTCTCGTGTCCGAGTGCAGTGCGTGTGACTTCTGGTGTTCTCCCTGTGTACAATGTGCTTCGCGGTGGCGCTGATTCCTACAGTCAGGGAGTCACTGTTGGCATTGCTAACAGCGGGTGGTTCTGTAGGACAGCTGCCAGCATGGGCTCCCACGTGAGCAGGGCACGGTGAGACCACTGGCTGCCCCCGGAGGGTCATCTCCAGGGAGCTGTCACGGGGCTAGCTTGCTGCCGTCAGTGACCTTGAGATCCTGGACTCACGTGACTGCAGCTGTCACAAGTATAACGCCAGCATGATGTGACGGTGTAAACACGGGTAGATAGGGGAGGGGATGGGCGTGTTAATTAGCCTGGTTGGGGGAACCCTTTCATGCCGTATATGCATATCAAATTGTCACATTCTTCACTTTAAATATCTTACAGTTTTATTTGTCAGTTTTACTTGAGAAAGCTGGGATAAATAAGTAAAGATCATGGAAACTTTGAATTAGAAGGGGCCTTTGAGTTTATGTGCTCACAAATGCACTCTTTTTCATTTTTCATGCTAGAATATCGTTCTTCTCCAGGACCTAGTAAATTTCTTTGGTTATTTATTTTTTAATGTTTTTTTTTTAATTTATTTTTTTGAGAGAGAGAGCGAGCAGGGGAGGGCCAGGGAAAGAAGGAGACAGAATCCCAAGCAGGCTTCACACTGTCAGCGCAGAGCCCAATTCGGGGCTCACACTCACAAACCGTGAGATCATGACCTGAGCCAAAATCAAAAGTCACACACGTAGCTGAGTTGAGCCACCCAGGTGCCCCAGTGTATTTATTTTTAATTAAAGTATAGTTGATATACGATGTCAGATTAGTGTTCTTAGTGATTTGATATTTATACACATTTTGAAATGCTCATAATTGTAGTTACTATCTGTCACCATAAAAAGTTACAATAGTATTGACTATACAGTTGACTCTTGAACAAAAAGGGTTGTACAGGTCCACTTAATGTATAGCTTTTTTGTTTTATTTTTTTAATTTTTAAACGTTTATTTTTGAGAGAATGCAAGCAGGGGAGGGACAGAGAGAGAGGGACAGAGGATCTGAAGCAGGCTCTGTGCTGACAGCCCCAAGCCTGATGTGGGGCTCGAACTCACAAACCACGAGATCATGACCTGAGCCAAAGTCGGACACTCAGACGACTGAGCCACCAGATGTCCCCTAATATACAGATTTTTCCAAGTACAGTACTATAAATGTATTTTTTCTTCTTTATGGTTTTCTTAATAACATTTTCTTTTCTCTGGCTTACTTTATTGTAAGAATATAGTATATCACTCGTGTAACATACAAAATATGTGCTAACCGACTCAATTGTCAGTAAGGCTTCCAGTCACCCCTAGGCTATTACTAGTTAAGTTTCTGGGGAGTCAGAAGTAAGGCGTAGATTTGTGAGTATGCAGGAGTCAGCACCTCTAGCTCATCCCCCATCTCCCTCTCCTCTGGCAACCACCAGTTCATTCTCTGCACTTAGGAGTTTCTGTTTTGTTTGTGCATTTGTTTTGTTTTTTAGATTCCACATATAAGTGAAATCATACGGTATTTGTCTGTTTCTCTGACTTACTTCACTTAGCGAAATACCCTCTTGGTCCATCCATATTGTCACTAATGGCAACATTCCAGTCTTTTTATGGCCAAGTAATATTCTATTGTGTATATACAGATATACACATCCCATACATACACACCACTTCTGCTGTATCCTTTCATCTACCTGCGGACACTTAGGTTCCTTCCATAGCTTGGCTGTTATAAATAATGCTGTAGCAAACAGGAGTGGATACATCTTTTTGAGTTAGTATATCGTTTTCTTTGGGTACATACGCAGAAGTGGAATTGCCGGATCATACAGTAGCTCTAGTTTTAATTTTTTGAGGAAACTCCATACTGTTCTCCAAAGTAGCCGCACCAGTTTGCATTCCCACCACCAGTGCCCAAGGTTCCCCTTTCTCCACATCCTCGCCAACACTTGTTCTTTCTTGTCTTTTTTGATACTGGCCATTCTGACAGGTATGATGGGATCAATTTTTAACTTAAACAAGTTTCTTTTCCACTGACTTCACCAAGTAAGAGTAATGTCAGTGGGGAAAATAACAATATCAGCAAGTTACAACATCACCGAGATCAGGGTTTGTTATTATTTCCCTTATTTTAGTGGGTTTTTTAATTGTTTTAAATTAAGAAATTTTAATTTGCAGGGCACCTACATGGCTCAGTTGGGTCAGCGTCTGAACCTTGATTTCAACTCAGGTCATGATGTCATGGTTTATGAGTTCAGGCTCCACATCAGGCTCCGTGCTGACAGTGTGGAGCCTGCTTGGGATTGTCTCTCTCTCTCTCTCTCTCTGCCCTTCCCTCACACTGTCTCTCTCTCTCTCTCACTCTCTCAAAAAAAAAAAAAAAAAACTTAAAAAATCATTTGCAAAGCTGTAAGTTAAATGAATACAACTTTCTGAGTAAGTTACCTTGCTAATTAACGGAACAGGTCAGAGCCAGTTGTTTAAAAACTTCATTTACTATTTTACTAAAATACGTCGAACTCTTTCACCACCATTTCCAGACTAAACTTGTCTCTTTCAGTCAGAAAAAGTGGATAAGGTGGTGCTGCAAGAACTCAGTGAAAAGCTGGAGCTGGCGGAGAAGGCCCTGGCTTCCAAGCAGCTTCAGATGGACGAGATGAAGCAGACCATCGCCAAGCAGGAGGAGGACCTGGAAACCATGACTGTCCTGAGGGCTCAGGTGCGCCGCGTCCGAGACAGGAAGTCAGTGAGGCCAACCCCGAGTCTCTTCTCCAGTGGGAAGGCGATGGCGTTGCAAATATATTCTTGGATTTTAGATTGTTTCCACCAACATATGTTTTTGAAAAATTTTATTGAAGTATATCACATGTGGAAAGTGCACCAAACCACACAATGAAACCATAAAATTTGGGGGGGGAAACCCTGCTTTTAAATCTAGAAAGTTGGGGCGCCTGGGTGGCTCAGTCGGTTGAGCGTCCGACTTCGGCTCAGGTCATGATCTCGCGGTCTGTGAGTTCGAGCCCCACGTCGGGCTCTGTGCTGGCAGCTCAGAGCCTGGAGCCTGCTTCAGATTCTGTGTCTCCCTCTCTCTCTGCCCCTCCCCCACTCATGCTCTGTCTCTCTCTGTCTCAAAAATAAATAAACATTAAAAAAATTTTTAAATATAGAAAGTTAAAAACTGGTATTAGAGTAATGGGCATTTCTCTATTAAGTAGCTCATTTTTACCTTATAACTTTGTAACAGTGAAGAAATTGTTATCACAGCATAATATTTAAGTTTCTAGGTAAGAAATTACCCTCCGATTTAGCAGCTAAAACAACAGGCATTTCTGTGGGTCGGGCATCCAGAACAGGTTGGCAGGGTGATTCTGGCTCAGGGCCCCTCACGAGGCTGCACCCAGGATGGACTGGAAGATCCATTTCCAAGCTGGCTCGTTCACATGGCTCGGGGCGGGAGGCCTCAGTTCCTCACCCCCGGGGCCTCTCCACGGGGCCGCTTGCGCACCCTCCTGACAGGGGAGCTGGCTTCCCCCGCTGCAGGTAACCCAGGAGAGAACGAGGCAGAAGCCACGCACCATCATTTCTGCAGGGCCCTAGTGCTTACATGGGGCGGCGCTGTTCATTGTGGGAGGGGCCGCACACGGGTGTGAGCACAAGAGGCAAGGACCCCCGGAGCCGTCTTGGAGGCTGGCTACCGCTCTGGGAAGTGGCGTTTGGGCTTCAGTCTTGGTTCAGGTGCTGGTTTGACACTTGCCAAGATTAAGAGCTGGTAAACTTGCCAGTGTAAAATGAGCACAGCAGGGCTGCGTTCCCAGGGCCTGTGATACGGGGAGGTAAGCTAGGAGCACAGGCACCCAGTATAAGGCCTCGTACTTGTTTGGAATTCAATACATAGCATCTATTTACTGTTATTATTTAAAATTCGGGGCGCCTGGGTGGCTCAGTCGGTTAAGCGGCCAACTTCGGCTCAGGTCATGATCTCACGGTCTGTGAGTTCGAGCCCCGCGTCAGGGCTCTGTGCTGACGGCTCAGAGCCTGGAGCCTGCTTCAGCTTCTGTGTCTCCCTCTCTCTCTGCCCTTCCCCTACTGTCTCTATGTCTCTCAAAAATAAATAAACGTTAAAATTTAACTGAAGGCCAGCCTTCATAAACATACCCGACGGAGTAATAAACCATGTACTATATTAAGCTAACCCTGACTGTTATTTTTTTAAAAAGATCAGAGAATTTTGGGGCACCTGGGTGGCTCAGTCGGTTAAGTGTCTGACTTCAGCTCAGGTCATGATCTTGTGGTTCATGGGTTCAGAAGGGCTGACAGCTCAGAGCCTGGAGCCTGCTTAGGATTCTGTGTCTCCCTCTCTTGCTCTCTGCTCCTCCCCCTGCTCACACTCTGTCTCTCTCAAAAATAAATAAACATTAAAAAAAATTAAAAACATTTTAGAGAATTTTACTGAAAGAATGGTATGTGCAGTGTTTGAACCACCTATCTCAGTGTCATCGCTGTTTTAATTGTCTAAAGTGCGTGTGCGCGCACACACACACACACACACACACACACACACACACACACACAGCTCGTCTCCTGTCTGAAGGTGGTTGGAAGTTCATGGTCACCACCCTGGTTTCTAGCAGGAAGATGCACCTGTGACTTACAAGGTGCATCCCAGGAGGCAGCACCCCCTCCGCGCCCCGTCCCCAGGTGTCTGTGGGGATCCATATCCGTCCAGGCAGTAACTTCCGTGTCTTTTACCTTCTTCCAGATGGAGGTTTACTGCTCTGACTTTCATGCTGAAAGAGAGGCAAGAGAGAAGATACACGAAGAAAAGGAGCAGCTGGCTTTGCAGCTGGCAATTCTGCTGAAAGAGAATAATGCTTTTGAAGACGGAGGCAGGTGAGGGGAGGGAGAGCTCGGGGCAGGTGGTGGTCAGAGGTGCTTCTTCGGTCGAGCTGCAGGAAGTACTCTGGGCTCACTTCACTTGGTCGCGTCCCCGACACTCAGCCGGACTTAAAACAAGGCCTGGCGGTACCTCGCAGGAACCTCAGGAGTTCCTTGCTTTCAGGCCTGTGCATTCCCAAGTCCTATCCTGCTGCCGCCGGGGGTAAATATTCTTAACACTTTAAACAATTCTGTAATATGTTTGTGGGGCACCTGGGTGGCCCAGTCTGTTAAGCGTCCAACTCTTGATTTCTGCTCAGGTCATGACCTCACGGTTATGAGATCAAGTCCTGTGTTGGACTGGCACTGGGCATGGAGCCTGCTTGGGATTCTCTCTCTCCCTCTACCCCTCCCCGTCGTGTGCACTCTCTCTCTCTCAAAAGAAAAAATAATGATCACTACGTATTGTTCCAGAGCTTGCTTTATGGAACACTGTGATTTTGAACTCTGGGTGTGTGTGTGTGTGTGTGTGTGTGTGTGCGCGTGCGTGCGCGCACGCACGCAGATTTATTTCATTCTCTCTAATTGCCCTATAGTGTCTTGTTTTAGAAATGTGCCACTTTCTTCTAATCCACTTCCTTATCAATAGACAGCTTGGTTATTTACTATTTTAATTTTTTATCTTCATTGTTATTTTCTTTTACTACACTGTGCTAGTGGCAATAATATTTCAAACTCAAGTTATCCTTAAATTCTGGTTTTTATGAACCTTGCATTTTGTTTTCAGCCCTTTTTTCCCCCTGTATTGCTCTCGAATGTCTGCTTAATGTTGTCGTATTTCAGGGCTTTAGAACCTCAGTCTAGTGTCGCTTTTCATCCCAGTAGGCAGTCCTTGATGGAGATGCAGAGCCGTCACGGGGCGAGAACAGGTGACCCCGACCAGCAGGCCTACCTCGTTCAGAGAGGTGAGTCCCGTGTGATTGTAGGTCTTCAGGGCTCCAGGGGCTAACTATTCTATGAAGAGACCGCTTGAAGACAACTTCACTACATTCTACACAATGAATTTCAGATCAAACTGTGAAAAATACAGCACCCCGCAGTCGTATTTCCACGGCACCCTGTTCTCCATCCGTTACAGGCTGAATCCGACCTCAGACTCTCTTCGTGCTGGAAGTTAAGGCCGGGCATCGTCTAACTTTTAACCTTCTTCCCCTCGAATTCCCTGCAGCTGTTAGCCAACAGAATCGCGCCCCGTTCCTTGAACTTGTCACAGGCATGTAAACCTGCATACCTTTGCTTACTGGTGTCCTTCCCTCGCTCACGTCCCTGTCCCCATCCTGTCTCTTTCCAGTGAACTCCTACCCTATCCGTAAAACCCATTTCAAATACTATCTCCATGATTCTAACAACTTCTCCTGCCTGAATTTCCAAAGTACTTTGTTCCTCATGTGGGACTCATCTGCTATTTTATGTTATAATTACCGATGTGTTATAAATATGCGTCTCGGTGCTGTATTAAACAAGCTCTCCCAGAGCTTGAATCTTCGCCCATTACCTGGTGTTAGGCACGTAATCATGTTGGCACTTACTGAGTTTACTGTGCTCGAGGACTGTCCTGATCACTTTATACACATTAGTTCTTGCGATCCTCACAAAATTCCAGGAGTTCTATATTTTCACAGTCTTCTCGAAGACAAGGCTAAATAACCCAGGATCACAAGGTTAGTCAGGGGCTGAACCAGACACGGAACAACCTGAGGTTCTCTGATTCTTAACCATCACACGGCACTGCATGTAATAGGGTATCGTCTAATTTCGTATCGCATCCCGATTTTAGTTGCCTGAGTGAAATCAGTCTTAACACTTATTAAAAGTACAGTCTGTGTTTATTACACGGTTTTAACACACTATAATAATGTTTTGTAATGTACAGTAAATCCCTGTGTTCTTATCCTGGAGTCTAGATGTGAAAAACCAAAAAAAGAATTCAAAGGATTGAAGACTGACAGAGCCAGACAAAAAGTTAGTAGTAGTGCCACTAAAAAGAATCTGGGTTTAGGATGCCATCACAAATTTCACATAAAACTGGCTTTTTAACATTTTGTAATGATGGACCAGTCTGAGTCCCTTCCACATACCAGCCATTACTGAAACATCACCGTGTCAGCAGCAAGGAAGCAATATTAGTATGTATCTTCACCTGTTCAATCTTGGGGAAATTTCTCTGAGTGTCCCTTTTACCTCCCTTCTTCCCCTATCCCCCCACCGAAGTTCTTTTACAGGAGAAAAATACGTTGAAGTGATGTTAGAGGTAGTAATTCCAGTTAAAACTCAACCTAGCCGCCGGGGGCATACACAGAGGTAGCACTAGACTGACAGGAACATTAGCCTCGGGCACGTCGAGCGTCGTAGGGTGAAGCTGCGTTCTTCTCTCAAAGCCGCGTCTCCCCCCTTGAGCGCCTGCAGACATTTTCTCTAATCTGATTTAGATATCCCAGGAACACGCACATACCTCTGGTTTCAAAGGTGTGACATTGTCTTGGGTGCAAAAGGACAGTCTCTTGCATCCAGATTCCTTAGAGGAAGATTTTCCTTGGTCATAAATAAGGCAAATGCATGTTTATGTTAAAAAAAAAAAAAAATGGGCGCCTGGGTGGCTCAGTTGGTTAAGTGCCCGACTTCAGCTCAGGTCATGATCTCACAGTGAGTTCAAGCCCCGTGTCGGGCTCTGTGCTGACGGCTCAGGGCTTGGAGCCTGCTTCACATTCTGTGTCTCCCCTTCAATCTCTGCCCCTCCTCTGCTCATGCTTTGTCTCTCCTGCTCTCAAAAAAATAAATGAAACCTAAAAAAAAAAAAACAACAACAGACGTTCTTGACTTACAATCTTGTCATAGAACAAGATAATATTTAGTAATAGAGATAACACTGCTGAAGGTCAGAGGGAAGGATGATCTCTGAGGGTCAGGGGAACTGAGAAAGGCCTTGAAAAGTTCTAACTTTGAGCTTGACCTTGAAGCTAGGATTTCAGAAAGTGCTGTATGAGAATAAAAGGTCAAAGACAGAGAAGCGTGATGTGTTAACAAGAAAACTAAGTTTATTTTATAGCAAAGAGCCAGGACGTAGAGGGAACCCGTTAACCACCTAATACGACAGCCCAAGTCTGAGTCTCCAAATCTAGACCAGGACAAAAGGCAAGGCAAAGATGGATGAAGTTTAAAATGAAGAATCAACAGTCCCCGATAAGTGGCCTATTGCCATCTGGAGCAGGGTTTAGCAAACTGCAGCCCACCCAAAAAGTTTACCGACTCCTAATCTAGGACCATGAGACCATTAGAAAGACTCCTGCTTCTAGAAATCATGGCTTGTGATCAGTATTTCTGTACAACGGGACTTCTGAAGTTTGCCGAACACAGACTATCTTGCCCTAGTCTCCATGTTATTCAATTCAAATAATGTGCTCAGAAGCAGATAACCACGTTAAAGCTTACGTCCACGATCAGCCTCCAAAGTGAACATTTTGGGGGCTGACTGAAAGTTCTGAGACCAAAATAGTTTGCACTGGTCCAGAAAGATCAGACCGAGGAGATGTCCTGGGGGCCAGATGTCCTTTCCGGCAGTGATCAGTTTGCCTGCGGGACCTGCTTAGAGTCAAGGCTTACTTTGAGTATTCTTTAATTTAGACTTGAACCTTGGGCCAGGTCTAAAATCGGACAGAATGACCCCAACCCATTTTTCCCTTCTTTCTTCCCACTTACCTTGCTTGGGCAGCCCTTCCATATTCATAAAACTCCTCTCAGGTACAGTGGGTCTCATGAGGAGGGGGCCTTTGTGCACAGCGCAGTCTGAGCCTGGTGCCTTTCCCGTCCTCCGGCTAACCTGCCTCATGCGCCACAGTGTGGCCCTTCCCTCACGCACCCCAGCTGTCGCTTTTCTCTCCCGAAGTCCCCTTCATCTCTGTACCCCTCTCTTCCACCTCCCAGGTGCTCAGAGGCATGGGTGGATATTATCTCTGCTTTTTTTTTTTTTTAATTTTTTAATGTTTATTTACTTTTTGAGAGAGAGACAGAGCATGAGTGGGGGAGGGACAGAAGAAGAGGGAGACACAGAATCCGAAGCAGGCTCCAGGCTCTGAGCTTTCAGCACAGAGCCTGATGGGGGGCTTGAACTCATGAACCATGAGATCATGACCTGAGCTGAAGTCGGACACTTAACTGACTGAGCCACCAGGCGCCCCTCTTATCTCTGCTTCTGGGAGGGTTCATACTGTTTCAGGAAACCTCTCTATGTGCCACTCATTATTTTCTCCACCTTCTCTCCTCTTCAGCTCATATCCTTCTCTCTCTCATTTCTTCTCTCAAATATTCCTGTTGGTACAGAACATGTATTGTTCTGTACCTAGAACTGAAACCACATATTTTCACATACTAACAGCCTGGACTAGAGCCCCAAACCTACAGTCATAGGATAGCAGGTACTGTGTGGGTGCTGCGTGTGTAGATTTCTTAGGTTAAAGACCTCCCAAAGAAACCTGCATTCCCTCCTCATTGGCTACCAACTGCAAAGTTTAATATATGTTAAAATTAATTGTCTGTTATTAAAATCAAACAAACAAAGCCACTTGCAACATGGGAAAAAGTAGAATAGCATTTCATTCAGTGCTTGTTCTCAGGAGCCGAGGACACCAACTGGCGGCAGCAGCAGCAGCGGAATATTCCAATTCATTCGTGCCCCAAATGTGGAGAAGTTCTGCCCGACATAGACACGCTACAGATCCATGTCATGGACTGCATCATTTAAATGTTCGCATCCCACTTCCCCCAAACTGTCGGTAAATATCAGATTTTTTCCTCCAAGAGTTGTGCTTCTGTGTATTTGTTTTCACTCGAACATTTTGCCTCATTATGCTTATTTTAGAAGAAGGAAAATCAATATTCCTAAGTAGGGCATTTTTTTCGGTGGATTTCCTTAGACTCCTTCACATGCGCCCTTCTGATAGTTTCTTTATATTTTTTATGTCCCACGTATGTGAGTGGAACTGTTCATGCAGTTAATAAATGTGTGGCATCATGGGACAGGGTAAATATAACCAGTGGAAGAGGCCTTTTAAGGAGGCAGGAAAAACGAAGTGGTTATAGATTTAATCAATAAAAGTTATCTTTGGAGTTTTTAAAAAAATACATTATATTGTTATTTTCCTCCATTTAAAACACGTCTGTGTGGGGTTGTGCGTATTGTAGTTTCCTTGCAGCCGCAGTAATTGTACCAAGGTTGATGTGGCTCTTTTCATGCGAGCACTGTGGGCTCTCATGTGATCATCCGGACAGGTGACACTATATCGGGATGCGTGAAATACATACATCAGGTTTGCTGGTTTCACTGCACTGCAGGTGTAGGGTTTGGATAGTAGTTTATTAATTTCTAAAATAGAACAGCTGCCCATTGATTTTCCTGGATCAAGCTGTATACTCATAATCACAAAAAGAGGTATTGCAAAATACAATTTTGCTTTTGAATCTTTCATATTGTTCATATATGATTGGCCAGCTTCATAGGCTATATTTTCCATATTCAGTTTCATAGAGGCTTAATACTAATTCATATGTGTTCGTTAATTCTACGAATATATATAAATCCCTTTACTAGAGGCTAGTATTCATTGTTTGAATTAGAAATTATTCTTGTTAAGGAAGTGAAAAAACAGAGATTTGCCATGTTTTGTAAACCTACAAATTACTGAGATTAGCTAATACTCGGCCAGTCACAAAAGTAAACAGTGTCCTCCTTGTCTGTCTATATCCTAAAATATTAAGAAGAAAATTAGACAAACTTGATTTAATGCACACGTGTGTGTGTGCGTGCATGTGTGTATGTGTGTACACATCTATGTTTTTTAAACCGGGAATGAAAACCGCTAATTCTGTCTTCATGCTAAGAGACCACACTGCACAGATTCACCAGTAACTTAGATTCCCTCACGTCAGCCCACGGAGAATGCTTCTTTTTAAAAACATTTCTAAAATAACCATGAGATTTTCATTTTTCTTATTTATAGTTTGTAGCTTAAACTTTTTTCCTTACTATTTTATATTAGAGGAAATATATTTCTATAGTATCTTAAATAGAAAAGCAACCCAAATGGTTTCACATTTAAGTTAAGAAACTATTCTTTTATCTTGTTTAAGTAAAAATATTAAGCTGATCCCAACCCTGAAGTAACAGTGTGAGTGGGCTTATTAAGCCTGTGATCAAATTGTTTGCTGGATAATTAAAAGGATTGCAAATGAAGGCAAGCTCAAAAAGTCAGCTTAAATTAAAGCTCCTCCACTGAGGGAATCCAACAGTTTGGTAAAGTTTGTAAACTCTGTGCATGTCTTCTCTAAATGATTTAGTCTCTTCAGAGGCCTGGTTCCATGTAACCAGGTAATGACACCTCCTCAGAATGTTGGCCCCTCTTCTGAGGCCAGCTCGACCGTGTTCTCGAAGTATGGCTGAATGGGAGCAATAGAAAAATGGGAATGGAAAGAAATAGGAATAAGCCAATGAAAATTTTATAGCTAACTAATTTTATAATATTAACACTTGAAATATTATATTTTAAAGTCATTCTGATCTAGTCTGGCATGTAAGGAGCTCGAAAGTCATCACTTCCATCCTCGTAACAAGGAAAAGACTGGAAAAACTCAAAGTCACCAACTCTTTTTAAATCCCCCAGAGAACTGAGGTCACAGGGCAAACCACTGCCCAGAAATCGAAGAGACAGTCAGACAGATACAGACGGTCTCAGGTTCCCAGATCAGGGTCTCAGGAGCAGAAAGCACAGTACAAGTCAGTGTCTGAGTAGGAGAACTTAAACTGTAATTGAAGAATTGCCAAAGGCTTGGTGTGAGCGAATTTGAGAATTAAAAACTCTAGTAGGAGTCCATTCTTAAGAGGCCCCCACACTTGTGTGAGTTTTAGCTCCAGGAGCCCTATAAGTTCCTCACAGTGAAGATTTCTGAAAATTCTCTCCAACTCTTTAGCAGGGGAAGGGGAGAGTAGCCATTTTGAAATACACTAGTGCTCTCTGTTCTTCTAGGAGGGCCTTCCCTCAGGGGAAACTGTTTTACCAGGGTCTAACCGGCTGGGATATTGTTACAGCCTCACTGACCTGGGAGGAAGGAAATGCCCAACTCCAGCCCCCTCTAGCTTTACTCCTTTCATCTAAAGAGGAGAAAAGAGCCTGAGAAGCACTTGTAAAGGTCACCTCCTAGAGACAGAAGCTCAGTAAAAGACCGAGACCTTATCATAGGACTGTGGGACTCCTCTCCCCCACACATACCTTACCACCACATCAACAAGGTGCCTGTATAACAAGATTACAACTGGAAGAACTGCTCATACTTAGCTTTATTTAAGAAGATGTATATAGGGAAATCCAAAGACAACAGAGGAGACAAAACAAGGACAGCCCGTGACATCCACAGCTGCTGCAGGCAGTAAACACAGCCCAGATCTTAGCCAGGGAGACGTAAAGCCTCACAGTAGAGACTCATTTACCTCAGTTCCTTTTACTTGCTACATCACTTCCATTTTTCAACATGAAATTATACTGCAAACTAAAAAACAAAACACAGTTTGAAAAGATGGAACAGGCATCAGGGCCAGACTCAGATATGATGATTAAAAGACTGGAAATTTAAAACAACCATGATTACTATCCTTAAGGGCTCTAATGAAAAAAGTGACATGTAGGAACAGAGGAACACCAAAAGGAGAGAGATGGAAACTCTAAGACAAAATCAAATGGAAATACTAGAAATCAAAGAAACTGTAACAGAAATGAAGAATGCCTTTGATGGGCTCACCAATAGACTGAACATGGCTGAGAAAAAAAATATGTGTACTTGAAACAGTGTCAACAGAAGCTTTCAAAACTGAAATGCAAAGAGAAAACAAGAATGCAAAAGAACAGAATATCTGAGAACTGTGGGATAATTTTTTAAATGGAATATATGTGCAATGAGTATCAGAATGAAAAGAAGTTGTATGAAGTAATTATGGCTGAGAATTTTGAAAAATTAATGACAGACACCAAAGTACAGATCATGAAGGTCAGAGATCACCAAGCAGGTTAAATACCAGAAAAAATCTTCATCTAGGTATATCATATTCAGATTGCAGAAAATCAAAGGCAAAGAGAAAATCTTGAAAGAAGCCAGAAAGAAAGAAAATTTTATCTGTAGAGGAGCAAGGATAAGAAATATATCAGACCTTTGGAAACTATGCAAATAGGAAGAAAGGAGTGAAATATTTCAAGTATTGAGAGAGAAGAACCACCAACATATAGTTTTGTGTCCATGGAAATTTTCTTCAAAAGTAAAGGAGAAATAGACTTTCATAGACAAAAATTTATGGAATTTGTTGCCAGTAGACCTGCTTCATAAGAAATGTTAAAAGTTCTGCAGAGAAAATCAAAGTTACATGGGTCAGAAACTGAGATCTACATAAAGGACATTCATTAGAGAAACAATAAGATAAAGTCTTTTGTTTTCTGTATTCTTAATTGCTCTAAAGGATTAACATTTGTTCAAAATAATAATAGCCATATGTATTCAGTGACTATAGCTAATGGATCAATGAGATGAATGACAGCAATGTTATAAAGGCTGGGAGCAGGAGAAGTGGGATACTCTGTGAAAAGATATTTCTGCTACTCGTGAAGTGGTACAGTGTTCCATGAAAGTGAACTTGGATTAGTAGTTAATGTACATTGCAAACTCCAGTGCAACCATTGAAAAAAAATATTAAAGAAGTATAATTGATATACTAAGAAAAGAGAGAAATGGAATAACATAAAAGGTTGAGTTAAAAGCAGAAAAGGCAGAAATAGAGTGAAAGACAATAGAAGAAACAAAAAACAAGGGTAGTGAATAGAAAACAGTAACAAATATGACAGATATTAATCCAATTATATCAATACTCACTTTAGACAGCCTTAATCTAAATATTTCCATGAAAAGACAGAAATTGTCAGAGTGGATTAAAAAACAAAAACAAAAACAAGATTCATCTATATGGTGTCTATAAGAAACCCACTTTAAAAAATTTTTTTGAATTTATTTTTGAGAGAGAGAGACAGAGTGTGAGTGGGGGGAGGGGCAGAGAGAAAGGCAGATACAGAATCCCAAGCAGTCTCCAGGCTAAGAAACTCATTTTAAATGTAAAGACACATATAGATTAAAATTAAAGAGAGGGAGAAATAGTATGCTAACACTAATTAAAAGAAAGTGGAGTAACTTAATTTAATGTTAATGTTCATTTAAAGAAGATTTTAAAGCAAGAAGAATTGTCAGGGATAAAAAGGGCCATTACAAAATGATGAAGAGGTCAATTCTCCAAGAAACATAACAATCCTTAACATATATGCACCTAACAACAGAGCATCATAATACAAAAGGCAAAAACTAATAGAATTGCAAGTAAAAAATAGATGAATAGTTAAAGAATTCAAAATCTGTCTATTAGTAACTAATAGACCCAATAGGAAAAAAAATTTAGTAAGGACATAGCTGAACTGAATAACACTATCAACAAGATCTAACTGACATATATAGAATACTTCATATTCTAAATATAACAGAATACTCATTTTTCTCAAGTTCATAGAGAACATTCACCATGATAGACCACATTCTGAACCAATAAACACAGCTTAACAATTTGAAAAATTATACACAGTATGCTCTCATTACCACAATGAAATTAAACTGGAAATCAAAAACAGAAAGATACATAGAAACTCTCAACATTTGGAGATTAAACACACTTATAAATAATACATGGGGCAGAGAATTCTCAAGTGAGCTTTAAATACACTTTAAGCTAAATGAAATGAAAATATAACACAAAGTTTGTGGAATGAAGTGAAAGTCATGCTTAGCAGGAAATGTATAGCATTGAATGAAAGATCTAAAATCATTAATCAAAGCTTCCACAGTAATAAACTAGAAAAGGAATGGCAAATTAAACACAAAAGAAGCAGAAGAAAATAAATAATAAAAATGAGAACAGAAGCCAATGAAATTCAAACCAGGAAATCGATAGAGAAAATTAATGAAACTGAAACTAGTTCTTTGAAATGATCAACAAAATTGATAAAACTCTAGCTAGTTAAGAAAACAGAAGACACAAATTACCAGTATCAGTATAACAGCAATGAGCAGTTGGAACTTTAAAAACATAGTAACACTTATGTTAGTACAAAAATATTAAATACTTAGGTATAAATCTATTATGTATAAGATCTAATGAAAGAAATCAAAGGACTAAATAAATGGAGAAATCATGTTCATGTATTATCAAATGTCAGTTTTTCCCAACTTGATCTACAGATTCATTATAACCCCAATTAAAATCCCAAGAAGTTATTTTCTGGTTATTGAAAAAGTGATTATAAAAGTTTATATGGAGACACAAAAGACCCAGAATAGCCAACACAATACTGAAGAAAAATGAAGTTGGAGGACAGATATTACCCACCTTTAAGACTTACTCTCAAGCTATAGGAATCAAGATTGTGGTATTGGTGAAAGAATAGACAATTATGTCAATGAAGCAGAATAGAGAGCCCAGAAATAGACCCAGATAATCAACTGGTCTTTGATAAAGGAAAAAAAGGCAATACAATGGAGAAGGATAGTATTTTTAACAAGTGATGCTGGAACAAAAAGTGGACATCCAAATGCAAAAAAATGAATCTAGACTCAGACCTTAAACCTTTCACAAAAATTAACTCAAGCCACAGACTGGGAGTAAAATCTTTACAAAACATATCTGAGAAAGGACTGGTATCAAAATATACAAAGAATTTTTAAAGCTCAACAATAAGAACACAACTAAATTTAAAAATGGGCAAAAGATAACAGATACCTCCTCACAGAAGATGTACAGCTGGTAAATAAACACATTAAAAGATGCTCAACATGTCATTAGGGAATTGCAAATTTAAACAGATATTACCACACACTTCTTAAAATGGCTAAATTCCAAAACACTGACAATACCAAGTGCTGGGGAAGATGTGGAATAACAGGAACTCTCATCCATTGCTGGTGGAAATCCAGAATGGTACTTTGGGAAGGCAGCTGGGTGGTTTCTTGCAAAACTAAGTGTACAGTCCTTGGCATCTACCCAAATGAGTTGAAAACTCACGTCCACACAAATCCTGTGCGTGAGTGTTTATAATAGCTTTATTCATAATTGCCCGAACTTGGAAGCAACCAAGATTTTCATCAATAGATAAATGCATAAATAAGATGTGGTACCATCCATACAATGGACTGTTATTCAGCACTAAAAAGAAATAAGCTATCAAACTGCAAAAAGACATGGAGGAACTTTAAATGCACATTGCTGAGTGAAAGAAGCCAGTGTGAAAAGCCTACATGCTATATGATTGAACTGTATAATACTCTAGAAAAGTTAGAACTATGGAGACAATATTACTGGTTGCCAGGGGTTAGGTGGAGGAAAGGATGGATAGGAGAGAGCACAGAGGATTTTTAGGGCATGAAACTATTCCGCATGATACTGTGATGGTGCATAACTTTGTCAAAATCCATTGAATGTATAACATAAGAGTGAACCCTCATGTAAACTGTGGACTTTAGTTAAAAATAATGTATCAATAATGACTTACCAGTTGTAACAAATGTCCCATACCAATGCAGGATGTTAATAATTGGAGAAACTGCTTGTAGAAGGGGCTTTATGGGAACTTTTTTCTTTGTACTCAATTTTTCTGTAATCCTAAAACTGTTCTAAAAATTTAGTCCGTTATTGTCTAAAAAATGAAAAAATTAACTTTGAATGACAAGATTATTTAATACGAACCTAAAAGGTATTGTGTCATAAAATCAAGATTCTTGTGAAGATTGGCTAACACTTCCATTTGACCCATAATGAAAAGGGTAACATGGACTTACGTTAAATGAAATAAATGTATTATGCCATCTTTAATTCAATGGAAGAAAGCTGATACACCAGCCGGTTGCAGCATTTTTAAGTGTAACAGGACTCAAGTATACGAACCTACTCAAATGTCTTAGTAGAACAATGGAAGATACCAAAACTGCTTTGCTATGAAAAGCAAATAAAACACAGAAATAATTTTACGGTCTTTTGAATCCTTCGATTTACATCATTTGTCATTTTAAAAATTACTGAGATAACATTATGTACTCTCATTACAAATATGTTAGTCATCACTGAGTGATTTAAGTGTTATTTTTTTCTGGCTAAGTAATTGCAGAGATGCAAAATGTAATACAAAAAGGTTTTTTTTTTTTTAATGTTTGTTTATTTTAGAGAGAGAGACACAGACCATGAGTGGAGGAGGGGCAGAGAGAGGGAGACAGAATCTGAAGCAGGCTACAGGCTCTGAGCTGTCAACACAGAGCCGAATGCGGGGCTTGAACTCAGGACGGAGGAGAGATCATGACCTAGGCCGAAATTGGACACTTAATCCACTGAGCCACCCAGGCATCCCCAAAAAGTTTTTATTCAGGGGCGTTTGGGTGGCTCAGTCAGTTAAGTGACCAACTTTTTTGGTTTTTTTAATGTTTATTTTTGAGAGAGCGTAAGTGGGGGTAGGGTAGAGACAGGGAGACAGAATCCAAAGCAGGCTCCAGGCTCTGAGCTGTAGACACAGAGCCCAACGCAGGGCTCAAACCCATGAACCATGAGATCATGACCTGAGCTGAAGTTGGATGCGTAACTGACTGAGCCCCCAGGCACCCCGCATCTGACTCTTAATTTTAACTCAGGTCATCATCTCATGGTCTATGGGCTATGCGCTGGCAGCATGGAGCCTGCTTGGGGTTCTTTCTCTCTCACTCTGCCCCTCCCCTGCTCTCTTGCTTTCTCTCAAAATAAATAAATATTAAAAATAATTTTTTTAAATAAAAAACAAAAAGTATTCAGAAACTCAGTAGGCTGATAGATTTATGTAGCAAATTTGGCTTTTAAATATAAGCAGTCATAATTACAGGTAAAATTTATTTTGCAAATCTAATACATGTATAATATTTTGTTGTTGTTATTTGCTGGGTTATAAACCCAGCAAAACCAAGGAAGAAACGTGTTGAACAGTCTTATGAATTCATTAAAACCAGCTAGTAGTGTTTAAAGTAACCTCTAGGTTGATTGACAAGCAATACACATTTATTTGCATAACAGAGACAATAACCACTTAAAAAAAATCAAGGAGGTGGGGTTTCCCTCTTTCTCTAAGTAGAGGGTTGCCTCTGAGCAAGGATAACATTTTTTCTCAGTACAAAATCTTTGTCCAGACAAAATTCCACTTCGGGATAAGACTCTAGAGAGTTCTGCACATACGGCAAGGAAGATACGAAGGCAGATGTAAACAGACGTTTGCAGGGAGGAGATGGTGCTGGAGCAGCTTTGGAAGCGGACTATTACTCCCAGTTAGAAGATCTGATTTTCTGATTTTTGAATAGCACTGCCTGCCAGGCCTCAGGATGGAGGAGGGGATTTAATCATCTGGTGCATTCGCCAGGTAGACACACTCAAGGATATTCTACATATCCTCCTACAGTCTCTGTTTTGGAGAACTAAGTACACTCACTAAACCACACCCCAGACCTACATGAAGCCCTGATACTACGTCCCGCTGGCTTCAGTCACAGAGCTGAGGTACCTGCTGAAATCCACACCGTTGCCTCAGGCTGAGCGTGCCGCCTCCCTACTGCCCACCGCAAGCTCCTCCTGGACACTCCCGTCCATTTCCACCATTCTGCCAGGCGCCCAGGTGGTGCCATCCTGGCCACCGTCCTCTCCTTTTCCTGCCCAAAGTAACTTTCTTTGGCCAGTTACCAACGCAGAGATGATCTGGAAGACGCAGAGAACGGGCACCTCCAGCAGGGGTGAGGAGGGAGGTACTTAGCCATAGGGCCCAGTGGCATTCTGGGGAAGGAGGCTGGAGCCCACTAACTTCTCCCTCTGCTTTTCCCTTTCTTGTTTTGTGATCTGTTTTAGACGCCCTGCAAGGTTTCAGAACCACTGCTATGGAAACATGCAGTGGTCACAGGAGGCTGAACCCAGAATGGTGGGGGCCACCCTTGGGGTTTCTGATTCCGTAGGTCTGGCGTGGGGTGGGGGTGGGGTGGACATTTGATTTCTCCCAGGTTCCCCAGTGCTGCTGAAGCTGCAGCTCCAGGGACCTGACTTTGAGAACCCCTGCTATATCACAAAAGCTAAAACCAGGCCTGTCTTCTCCCCTAAACCCGTTTTGTGCTTCCTGTGTTCTCCAGTGCATTGCCTCAGAAAAACACCCTGAACTCCTGTCTGTGATTTCTGCCTCCCTCCCTTCCAGCAGTGGGTCCAGAATCAACTCCCCTAATTCTTTCCCAAATTCACCCCGGTACTAATTCCAATAATAATTTCTCGATCCCTCATTGGAGGAAAGTTCGGGGGCTTAGATCAGTACTGTTTTCTACTTCTTGGCATGGCTTTGGGTGCAGTGTGGACCTGGAAAGTCAAGCTGAAGAAAAGAACTTTGGAAAACAAATCAGACTTGGTCCAGGAATGTCCACATCATGACTAATAAGTCTATGACGAACCTTTACAATTAGATGTAGTGATGCGTTTAAGTTCCCTTTGTGGGTTTGATTACAATGGTGCTAACATTACTGGGAATTTTTCCACATTACCAACTTTCAAAAGTGGTATTATTCCCATTCCTGGGTCAATATAATAAGCTCAGATAATGAGCATTAATACTTCATTAGGTCACACCCAAAAAATCAATGTAGATCATATCTGGACTGTTTGTTGTCACCATCCTAATGCTGATTTTAGTTTTTATGAAAATGAAGGCAAACACGGGATAGAGAGAGCTCATCTTACATGAAATAATTGGCAGGGGAAGAAAGGGGGATAACAGGGCCTGATTGGTCCCTGTGAGAAGGCGGGAAAAGACTTAAAATGGCCATTTGCTCCATCAAACACTCTTATGCTTTGAATTATTTTAAATCGTGTATAAGCTAAATAGAACTATGCATTTAGAAAAGGCAGTTCTGGGACACCTGGGTGGCTCAGTCGGTTAAGCCTCCGACTGCGGCTCAGGTCATGATCTCACCTTTTGTGGTTCGAGTCCCACATCGAGCTCTGTGCTAACAGCTCAGAGCCTGGAAACTGCTTCAGATTCTGTGTCTTCCTCTCTCTGCCCCTCCCCCACTCATGTTCTGTCTCTCAAGAATGAATAAACGTTAAAAAACATAATTTAAAAAAAAAAGAAAGGGCAATTCTCAGAATTATGTACGAACATCATTTTTAGAATGTAAATACCTAAAGAAATCTGAACTTTACTAAAAAATTTTCTGTGAGAAAATACGACCTCCTAACAAGTTAGTCCGACGCAAGTCACATCTCCAAGTTCCCGGACCATGAATTCCTCTGGAAAGCGTGGTTTCCACTGCCTCAAAGAATGACACCTAGACTTCAAGTCTCATTTCACAGATGGTGAAGCAGAATCCCAAAGGGAGAAGTTAGTTCCCCAAGGTCAGGAAGATTTCAAAGTGAACCAGATTTTTGGTTTTGAGCCCAGTCATCTCAGTGGAACACAAGAGGTTGTTAAATAATTAACCAGCTTGTTCGGTCAAACTTCTCTTGGATCCGTCCGACCGCAAGACATTTGTGAGGGCGGGACAAACGTTGGGAATGTGCTTCCGGTATCAGCGTATATGCGCAGGCCTCTCGGCCTCAAGCGTTACCTTCCGCCTCGCCTCGTAGAAAGGAGTGGGTGACACAGTCCGGGAGAGTGTCCGGAACTCAGCTCCGACCGCCTGTAAAAATACCCTACAGGAAGACTTAAACGTCCAGGCGCTGGGAGGCACCAGAACACCACTTTATTTAAAGGAGCACAAGCCTTCACCGACCGGAAGTTCTCTCGCCCCCAACAAAGAGGGCGCCCGGTCACGTGAGCCAATCAGATCGCTCTAGGCAACGTAGGCCTTTGGCCAGCTCTGCCAGAGAGTGGACGCCAAGAATGCTGACGGAGCCAATCAGCGCGGCCCTACGTCAGCGTACGTCTCACGTCAGAGGAGGGGGTGGAGCCAAGTTGGAATTTTGGCGGGTCTGGCTGTAAGACTAGAAGGAGTGCTGAGTAGGGTAAGCAACTCGGGTCCCAGTGTGTGGGAGGCCCTCCAGGGGTGAGGTAGGGGGCCCGCCACGCGGGTCTGTGGGAGAGTTTGGAGAGCTCCGAGGGCGAGAGGCGCGGAGCCCGAGGAGGTCAGGCGGGCGAGACTGGAATTGGGCGAGCGCGGTGTCCGCGCGGCCGGGTCGGCTCTGGATGCGGAGCGACCGCAGCGACTGAAAGGTAGGGGCGCCTCAGAGGCACCAAGGAGGTACCAGGCGTCGGGCCATCCTCTCTACTTAAGGGACCAGATTTGGTTTCTTTCTAAAGTAACCTTTTTTCTTTTTTAACTTATTGTCAAATTGGTTTCCATATAACACCCAGTGCTCATCCCAACAAGTGCCCTCCTCTGTGCCCGTCACCCACTCTCCCCCTCTCCCACACCCCCCTCACCCCTCCGTTTGTTCTTAGGATTTAGAGAGTCTCTTCTGTTTTGTCTCCCTCCCTCACTGTGTCTTTTTTCTTTCCCCCTCTTCCCCTCCCCCATGGCGTTCTGCTAAGTCTCTCAAAGTCCACCTATGCGTGGAAACATAAAGTAACCTTTTAAAATGCATGCCGTGGAAACTTTTCTTTTTTCTTTTTTTTCTTTTTTGAATTCATGGTTTGCTAAGTTACTGAACGTGTGCCAAGTGCAGACCTCCAGATATACATTACTTATCCCCACGTGAAGCTTAGAATCTAAAGAGAATAACAGATAACAAGTCCACCACGGGGGAAAGTGCAGTAAAGTCAGGAAAACAGTGAGGCGTGAGACGGCGCCAGGGGGCCGCCCAGGCGGGGTGGTCTGGAAGGCTCTGAATACTCCATGCTTCAGGGTAAACTGAAGAGCGAGAAGGGGCTAGGGGAGGGGAGCGCTTTCCAAAGAGCCTGAGGCCTGAGAGCGCTCTGTGTGTTCCGGAAGTTGAAGGCAGGCTCGTCTGAGTAGAAGCAGGCAAGAGAGAGTAGTATCCGCTTCCTCCTAGAGTTTTGAATTTTGTGCTCATGGCAATGAAAAATCATTAAAGAATTTTAGTTAGGGGAATACTACGATCTGGTTTATGTTCCTTGAAGAACGGAAACTAAGGAAACTAAGGAAAAGTTTATGGAACGTAAACTAAGGAAAGAAGAGACGCTTGTGGCTGCTGTATGGAGAAGAGATTACAGAGAGACAGAGACCAATACAGGAAGCTCATGCCTCAGGCAAAAAGATTGAGCACTATTTTGGAGATTGAACCCATAGCAGTTGTTGGGAGGTCCTGGCTGTGAGGGTGAGGTAGAGTACGCAGGTTGGGGGGGTGCGGAGGGAGGTTGATTACAGAGGTGAGTAAGACCGTCTGCTAACCCTCAAGAAGCTTACAATCCTGCAGATTTCCCAGGAGACAACACAGTGTGGAGTACACAATAGGTCCGCTGAAATATTTGCCGAAGAAATGAAAAGAAAGCATCGTAATTAATACTTGGCACTGGACTTCCCGAAGTCAGCTGTAGAAGCTCACGTTGGTTAAATAAGAGCCTAGAAAAAATGTATACTTTTTCTCTGCAGTTACTAAAATCAGTTAAATGAAAAAAAAAAAAAAAGAGAGTGCACACAGTAATAGGAATTTACGCTAACTAGCTCTGCCACCCCTGAGTTTTGCCAAGTAGTATTGAATCGAAATCCTGATGCGACCGAGGTTGCAACCAAGTGGAGCCTCGCGCTAGACTGCTCTGGATAAGGGAGCGGTCAAATGTGTCACAGTAAATAACAAGGGATAATAGCCCTAATATTTAGACCATCCTCAACAATACTTGTTGACAGTCAGTCTCATCGTGTGCTCTAGGACTCAGCAAACTGCTCTATAGCTCAACTGAGTTTGTCTAACCATGGTTTGAAGACAAGATAAAAGGGGGCCGGGGTTGGTCTCGGGGGGTGAGAAATAGATTTTGGACGACCCCTCAGCTTCAGTCCCATAGGATTTGTGAAGCCCTAGCTTGGTTACGTGTGGAATGTGAGAAAGCAAGAACAGTCACTAATGACTTCTCTAATGTTGATTTCATAGCCACAGAGAGTCGACGTTCCTGCCATCTCCTGGGCGCCTGATTCTCCTCCCAAGTCCTCTATCACAGCTGTTCTCTTGGCAGCATGGATGGTAAGTTCTGGCAGTTTTTTCAAGTTCTGTGTGTTTCGTGGGAAACCACCCTTTTGTCCATGGAGTTATTTATTCTACTTGTAATATAGTGAAGATAGCTTCCTCACCCTCAGGTAGTGTCTGAGTGGGTTTATTTATTTATTTATTTATTTATTTTATTTTTTTAACATTTTAATTTATTATTGAGAGAGAGAGAGAGAGAGAGACAGAGCATGAGCAGGGGAGGGGCAGAGAGATGAGAAGACACAGAATCTGAAGGAGGCTCTAGGCTCCGAGCTGTCAGCACAGAGCCTGACACGGGGCTCGAACTCACAAACTGCGAGATCATGACTTGAGCCGAAGTTGGATGCTTAACTGACTGAGCCACCCAGGTGCCCCTATTTTTGAGAGAGAGGACAGTGCGAGTGGGGGAAGGGCAGAGAGAGAAGGAGATACAGAATCTGAAGCAGGCTTCAGGCTCTGAGCTCAGAGCCCGACGCGGGACTGGAACTCATAAACAGTGAGATCATGACCTGAGCTGAAGTAGGAGGCTTAACCTTCTGAGCTACTCCATCTGTTGGGATTTTTTTTTCCTCCTGGCAGCAGTGATTGTCTTCCATAATAATGATAGTTGGCATGTACTTACAATGTGCCAAGCACTGTTCTACGCAGTGTTCCCTACTTATATTAACTGCTCTGAGCAGCCTTATTTTTTAGACCAGGAGACAGATGTTAGTAATTTGTCCCAGGCGGAACTGCCAGAGCAGGGATTTGAACCCAGGCAGCCTGACTTCAGAACTCACAGTTAATACTGAGGTCTGTCAAAGTCACTTCAGTGTAGCTCCCAGTTCAATTCTTGTAGTCCTTTCTCATTTTGTTTATTTTGCAGAGGCGTGTGCAAAATATTTACCCAGTAAAGAGAGGCTACTCTGATTAGCAGAGCTTAGCCTGGGAGTTGCACAGCAGTGACTGTGCTGGCTGTAAAGAGCCCTCACAAAGAAAAAGCATTAATTTTCTGGTTGTGTAATTGAGCTCATTGTCTGAAACTAGATTTTGTTTTTATTTATTTATTTTTAAAGATTTTTTTTTAATGTTTTATTTATTACCTTGAAAGAGAGAGAGAGCGCACGAGTGGGAGTGGGGGAGAGAGAGAGGGAGATACAGATTCTGAAGCAGGCTCCAGGCTTCAAGGTGTCAGCACAGAGCCCGACGTGCAGCTCGAACCCACAAATTGCGAGATCATGACCTGAGCCAAAGTCAGACATGTAACCGACTGAGCCACCCAGGAGCCCCTAGATTTAATTTTTAAATCCAAGTTTATTACACTCTGCCCTTTTCAAAAAAGTAGAACCAAATATTATTGAAATTTTCACTCTGTGATAACATGTGACATTGGTTGTACCTTTGGTATAATAATAGCGTCCTGTTTCCTAAAATCATCAAATTACCTTCAGGGTGGTTAATATTATATAAAGTATAATTATTTGCTCTGAGACAGTTAGGAAAATAAGTGACGAACAGGTGTGTGTCCTCTGAGAAATCATCGTGTCTAGTAAATATTCATTTGGTTGGCACGGTGTTGACAGTTTGGTCCAGTATAGACGAAATCTCAAAAAACATTTACTGGTGCTGGAGAAACATGGTTGAACAACATTCCTGCTTCCATTCTAGTACGGGGAATGAGATAAGAAAGAATCAGTAGGAAAATGTCAGGTAGTTGGTAAGATGGAAGACACTAGAAGGAATTTGTATGCTGAGGGGAATGCTCCAGAAGACAGGGAATCATGGGTGATGTGGGGAGCTGGTGATGGTAGGCTGACATCCTTGGGGAGTCGAGAGGAAGTGTTGGTCCAGCGTATAAATGAAGCATGGAGACTGGGTCAGCGTAACGTGGAGAAGACAGGATTATTGGTGGTGACCGAGTTGAACCAGGCTGGAAGGCATCACAGATTAGCTCTTGGCAACATGTCATCGACTACGAGTGGTGTAAACCAAAGCCTCTTCCTGGGCGTGCTCTCTTCAGTAGCGAGGAAGAGCAGAGATCCTTGAGGGAGTGTGGCAGTCTTCCCGAGCGCAGGGAGCCAGATCGCCTCTTCTCTCTTGCTGCACCCTCCAGTTCTCCAGTGACTGTTGAGTAAGAAATTCCAGCAGATCATTATCTAACTTTAAGCCTTAGACCTTTTCATCGGAGTCTAGGCTATGAGTTTTGCTGTTAGCTCTTTTCTATCTGGTAAGAGAGCGTAGGGCGGTGGAAAGAATATTGGTTTGCCAGTCTAGAGATCTCCATCCTAAGCCAGGCTCCCGTGCTGACCTGTGTCACCGCATGGTCCTGAACAGACCCGTGACCTCTCTGGACGTTATTAGCTCCTGTCTTTCAAGTGAAGGGGGTAGGGGGTGGTGCATGAAATATCCTTAATGTATTTGCTTTAAGACGGCTCAGATTTTATAAAGGATTAACACCCAAACAAACAAACAAAAATCAAGAAAGAAGAAATCCTAAGGGCCAATAAATGCAAACAATTCTTTACCTCATGAGATTTCTGGAAATGCAAATCAGAACAGTGAAATGCCTTTTAAAATCCTCCATCAGACTAACAAAAAATTTTAAGTGCCATCAGGTATTGGTGAGGTGGTAGGTAGAAGTGGCACCTGCATGCCGTGCTAATGAGTAATAACCACTTTGGGAGCAGTTTGGCAGTATCTGGGCAAGTTGGAAAATGTGCACAGTCAGCAGCCCAGCAGTTCCACTCATGATAGGTATTCCTGGGAAACACACATATGCAAGACATAGTCCTGGTTGCTGCATCGTTTGTGGTTGGAAAGAATTGGAAATAGCCCATATGTTCTTTATTGGAATATGGGTAAGTAAAATGTGATAGTCTTACTATATGGCAATTGAAAGAAATAAACTAGAACTCTATGTTTTGATTCAGATCAATCTTACATGTGGTGTTGAATGAAACCAGGATACAGAGGAATACATACAATGTGAGACAATTTATGAAAATATTTTACTTTATTTTTTAATGTTTATTTATTTTAGAGAGAGAGACACCACACACACAGAGTGTGATTTGGGGAGGGACAGAGAGAGGGAGACACAGAACTCGAAGCAGGCTCCAGGCTCTGAGTTGTCAGCACAGAGCCTGACGTGGGGCTCAAACTCACAGACCGCAAGGCTCAAACTCACAGACCGCAAGATCGTGACCTGAGCTGAAGTAAGACACTTTCCAACTTAGCCACCCAGGGGCCCTGAAAATATTTTAAATCAATTAAATACTGTGTATCGATTATGAATACTTACGTATTTATGTTAAAAATTTTAAAAATGGACTAGAATGATAAACCAAAATCAGGATACTTATTGCAGTAGGGCATGGAGGCAGTGGTTAGAAATTGCGATAAGATTTGGCATGATTAAAAAAATATATATACGTATTAAAATAGACACATACACATTAAAAAAGATTTGGCATGATAAACTTTAACTTTTTTTTTTAAGTTTGCTTATCTAACGTAAAGGCAAGAAGCAAATATGATAAATGGCTAATTCTGGGTTTTAAAATTTAAGTACTGTTTATATAATCCTTTGTACTTTTTCTACATTTGAAATTTTTTTACCCTTCAAACAATTAAAAAAAGCCTAAATGCACGTTTAGTGTATCTGGGGGTTATTCCCTTATGGGTTGGATTTCACGAAAGTCGGTATGTAGGAAGTAATCTCATTAGCTGAAGTAGCACAGGTAGAAAGACCAGCCCAGTACATGGCCCAGTGTGGTCACGACGCAGATGTCAGCCCCTTTTTCCTTAGCCCAGTGCCCTCTAAGCACTTGGGAAGAGGAAAGGTGGACACAAGACCAACAGTTTTACCAGGCACCATGCTGAGTCATTTTAATTGCCTTATTAATGTCGAATGTTTTAATTAACTGTGCTTGTCGTTAGCAGTTTTTCTCAGGTAGGTTTATTTGCTGTCCTTCATCTTTTTACCCAGGGGAGGAGGATGATTTGTCTCTGCTGACTGCATTGCTGGAGGAGAATGAGTCAGCCTTCAACTGTAATTCAGAAGACAGTCACCCTTTGACCCAGGAAGATGGCACATCCGACCCGTTTGATGAGCTCTTTGATGCAGATGGTGACGGTGAATCTTACTCAGAGGAGGCTGCTGATGGAGAGCTGGGAGAGACTGAGGCCCAAAAGGAGAATCTGGCCTCTCTCTTTGGAGATATGGCGGACTTAACAGATGAAGAAGAAGTTCCCACCCAGCAGTCACCTAAAAACAGAGTCCCCACTCCTCCTGCTCCCAGTCAAGGGAAAACTAATCAAGAGTTACAAGGTGCCCTAACTGCTTGCTTTTCTAATTTCTTCAAGGCAGACTAGATGGAGCCTGACAGTCTTTATCAAATAGCTGCTGAGTCATGAGTGGTGATACATGACTTGGCAAAAAAAATCGTGGGAGTCAGTAGAGGAGACATTCACGGCCAGTATTTTAGAATGCAGAGGCCCCTGTCCCAATGTCCACCTGCTGTAATTGGCCCCTCCCAGAATGGCTCTAACGTCTTTCGTGCCTGTTTCAGAAAAATCTTACTTAGAGACTTACATGCATGTGGCGCCAGGGACGAGGCAGCAGGCTCCTCCATGTTGGTTTTGGGCGGGAGACCGTTTCTGAACAGAAGCTTTGTAGAATGCCCTTTTATTCGTGGTATTGTCTCTTACATATTTTGAAATTATAATAAGATTCAGTGGTCGGCTGTTTCTTCTAATGTAAGAGCCAGCATTTATTGTATTAATTATGGTATTCGGTTTATGAAGTACTAATCATTCTTCTTGACAACAAAAAACTTGTTAGCTGGGGATATGTATCTGTGATATTTGTCAGTAGAGCAAATTCATAACTAGCCTAGGTATTAGAGACTTGATCACTGAAAATACGAAATTTATTTCTCTAAGGGACCTCTTGAAGTGCAGAAGTTAATGGTAAATTCTCAGTATGTGATTATGTTGTGGCTTTTGGCATTTCAGGGTGGGGGAGTGGACACCAAAAGTAATTCCGGCATTTTTATCATGTATACTTTTTCTTCCCTCTGGGTCTTAAGTCAATATATTTTTCTTTCCTAGATGAATTAAAGAAGTTGCAAGAGCAGATGAAATCCTTACAAGAACAGCTAAAAATAGCAACAATTACACAACCTGCAAGTCCAGCCCTTCTGCATAAATCTCCTGGTAATCAGACCATAATTCTAGGAATAGCGTACATCTCTGTTAGTAAGAAATTATAGGGACACCTGGGTGGCTCAGTCAGTTAACCGTGCAACTCTTGATTTCAGCTCAAGTCATGATCTCATGGGTCATGAGTTTGAGCCCCACATCAGGCTGCACTGACAGTGCGGAGCCTGCTTGGGATTCTCTCTCCCTCTCCCTCTCCCTCTCCCTCTCCCTCTCCCTCCCCCTCCCCCTTCCCCTCCCTCCCTCCCTCCCTCCCTCTCCCCTGCTCATGCTCACACACATGCATGCGAGCGCATGTTCTCTCTCTTTCTTTCGAAAATAAGTATTTAAAAAAAGAAAGAAAAATAATACCATTACTTCTGCATTCAGCTGCTGGTAAAATAGCCTTTGAGTTCCTTTCTAAATTTTTTGTTAATTTCTTTTCTTTTTAATAATGTAGCTAAGTCCCCACGTCCGCCTCTCAAGGAGAAGAAAGTTCAGAGAATTCAGGAGTCGACGTGCTTTTCTGCAGAGCTTGATGTCCCTGCTCTACCGAAAACCAAGCGGGTGGCTCGGACACCGAAGGTTTCACCTGCAGGTATAGTCCTTGCGGCCTCTCTGGTTTTTCACTACTCTGGCTCTGTTTAAAATTCACTACCTGCAGGGGACAGCTGGGAGTCTGTCTTATCTGCCCACTGAGAAAAGTAAGTTTGTTTGGGAATGAGAGCCATATGCTCTATTTTGTAATCTTCTACATCTCAAGGTGCTTAGAAAACCCTCAGGCACAGAGTAGGTATTTACTAAAATAATGAATTAAATGTTTTTGAAGCTCTACAGTCCTGCAGTTGAATTGTAGTAAGTAGAACCCCTGGACTGGGTTCTTGTGCAGTCCAGAGATCGAGTCTTCAGACTTGTGCATTCAAGGCAAAGATTCCTTTTCATGGCCAGGTTTTACCTGAAGCGAGGTCGTATCAAAGCAGAGAATCCATTCTTTAGAAAAGTGCAGAGCCTGCTTTAGATTCTCTGTCTCCCTCTCTCTCTCTCTGCCCCTCTCCTGCTCACTCGCGTGCTCTCTCTCTTAAAAATAAACATTAAAAAATATTTAAATGTCTAAAAAAACAATTCTTCGGAAGATCTAAGACAATGGTCTGGATAGCCTAGCTCAGAGTAAGAAGCGTGGTGTTGTCCACTTATGTTCCAAAAGGCCCTTTCGAAGAGCAGTGACGTGTGAGTCCATAGGAGGGAAGAGCAGCCCTGCACGTTCATATGTGCTTAACCACAACTTATGTGCTCCGTGTATCCGTTTATGAATGGCATCCATCCCTTTGGACCTTTGACAGCACTATGTCATTGGCAGTGTCCAAAGTTTAGTTTTAGTTTCTAGAGATTCTCAAGTTCTCAGGTTGCCCTGCTTCCTGGCTTGGGAGCACTAATCCAAAGTCTCTTTGAGGGTAAACAACACAGTCTTATTTAAGAGAGAGTGAATTTGTGTTAAGGAAAAATATCCAGGTTTTCTGCCCTTCAGGAATGTTATCAGATGCTTCTAAAATAAGAATAGTAACCACATCGGGGATATTTAATGCAAGCAAGGCAGTAGAATACCCTGGTCCCCCTACGTCCCCCGGCCCCATCCTATACATAAAATGAAATGGAATGAGGATAAAACAAGAAACAAAGAAAAGGGGGTTAACTTTGGATTTTCTTCAGATAGAAGTTGATCTGCACACAAATCAGTGATCCCTGAAGGAGGGCTCTTACTCCCTTATGGAATGTACCACAGCGCTCTGTGTATGGGGAATGCTCAGTGTCTTTGCACAAAAGAACTGTGTTTCGGAGCAGCACTGTAATACAGCCGCCACTAGCCACATGTGGCCATTTACACTTAAGTTAGTTTAAGTAAAATTAGACGTTCATTTGTTAAGAAGCACTTGTGACCGCCATACCAGACAGCACGGGTGTAAAACATTTACTTTGTCTCCAGAAGTTCTTTCGGGCTGTGCTGCAGAGATTTGGAGGGTAGTACAGAAGTGGTCTTGTGGGCTTCTTTGTTCTCTCAAAATTTGGTTATTGCATATCGATTTAAAAAGAATTATATAAAAACAAATTTTGTACGGGTCCATGTGATTTTCCTTTCACTTAATTTTTATGTTAATTTTCTAGCACCCAAAATCTCGTCTTCAGCAACGACAAGTACACTCTCCCAACCACTTCGAACTACTCCTGGAAACAAACCTAGCGGGGTGACCAGAGATCAGAGTACAGGGACCCCCAGGAGTTCTGGAGAAGTGGCTCAGACAGTGGTCTCTGTGGAAGCCTTCTCGGGCCTGAGGCTCAGGTGAGTAACCATGAAGTCCTCTCACTCTGTTCTCATGCCCCACTAGACGCCTTGTCTTCCTTCCCGAGGACTGAGCCTTCTAGAAATAATGCGTTTGTATAGCAGATCCACTTAACACCAACAGCTCTTCAACTTGGCAAAACTTGGCAGTAAGACTAACCATAACATACAGTACAGTTTGCGTGTGACATGTTTAGAGAAGACTTTTTCTTGTTTACCTGGTGAGTAAAAGATAATGTATCTGTAAAAAGGAAATGGACAAATAAATAATAGTGTATTTAATCGGAAACAGTGATAGAGACTATTTTTAAATACATAAAGGTATTCACGGTTTAACGTGATTTACAACGCGATTCTTGTAATCAATGGTAATGAAAATACCTGTGGCTCTTTTCTTTCTAATAACTTTTAAGTCAAGTTATTATCCTTTGCTTTGGTTGTGTGGGGAAATTAAGATTCTCTGTTAAAATGGGAATAAATCCCGGCATCAGTTCAGTTCAAAGCCTGGACTTTTAAGTCTTCTGTGCTCCACACCACTAGTCCATTGCATCTCCATGAACACTTCTGTCGAAGCTCAAGGCAGGGCAATAATCCTGTAATCCTTACATGAGACCAGATGGCTTTTTAGTACAGTCCATCTGAGTAGCTAGGTGCTATCCTTCTAGAACACCTAACTTTTGTCAGTCTAGATTAAAACTGCTCACATCTTAAATTACACGTTATTGAGCAGGGAGGGAACAGGTGGGTGCCACCATACAGTAGAAGTGTGTTTAAAGACTCTGTACTCTCCAACATCGGAAGAAAGTACTCAATGTCTTAATGACATCTGGGAAAGTCTGGGAGAGAAACAACTTTGGCAAGTCCACAAGTGTTTGGCCAGTCATTAGGAATATATTAATTGAAGCTTTTATTTATTGTTCTATGGAAGCGTTGGTTTAAAAAAGTTCAGTTATGGGGCGCCTGGGTGGCTCAGTAGGTTAAGTGGCCGAATTCAGCTCAGGTCATGATCTCACGGTCTGTGAGTTCGAGCCCCGCGTCGGGCTCTGTGCTGATGGCTCAGAGCCTGGAGCCTGCTTCGGATTCTGTGTCCCCCTCTCTCTCTGCCTTTCCCTTGCTCACACTCTGTCTCTATGTCTCTCAAAAAATAAAAATAAAAACGCTAAAAACTTTAAAAAATAATAATAATAAAATAAAAAATAAAAAAGTTCAGTTAGAAATTGTAGACCCTGTGAAATTCTTGCAGAATTGATGAAATTTAAATATCCTATTTTGTAATATCAATTTATGATTTTGTATTAAAGTCAGAGATCACTTTTAAAAGAATATTGTAACATACATTATAAGAAAAAGAGTGTATGATCTTTCTTGTTTTCTGTATAAGCCCCACTTCTCTATTGAAGGAAGCACAAACCTAGCTTTAAGAATTATCTTATTTTTATTTATCTGCCATAAAAATCTTTGCCTTGAGGGCACCTGACTGGCTCATTTGGAAGAGCATGCGACTCTTGATCCTTGGGGTCGTGAATTGGATCCCCACATCAGACATGAAACCTACTTAAAAAAAAATCTTTGCTTTATCCGTCCTACATAACTAGGCCTCCCTGAGAACAGGGACTTCAGAGAAGATTTCTGCCCATAATGTCTCTTCTAACCAACCTGCTACAATGCCAGGTAGTCTCTTATTAGAATAATAACCTAATTATTGGTTTCTTGACCCAGGCGGCCTCGAGTGTCTTCCACAGAGATGAACAAGAAAATGATTGGCCGAAAACTGATCAGACTTTCTCAGCTCAAGGAAAAGGTGGCAAGTGAGAAGCTGGAAGAAATAGACTGGGTGACTTTTGGGGTTATATTGAAGAAGATCACTCCACAGAGTTGTAATAGCGTAAGCATCTTACTGATTTCTTACCTGCTCAGTCACCAACTGACAGTGAGGACTCATGTTCTTGATTTTTCTAGCCCAAGCCCATCAGTATTTCATTTTGAAATAGCTGCTCCTAAGTTCCCAGGTTGCCTTCCTTTGTCGGATTGCTCTCTGAGGGGGATATATGTAAAGAGTGCCCTGATTTTACAGGGTCCTTGGGCTTTTCACTGTATTGTTTTTGCTGCATTTCACTTGTAATTGTTTTGGTGGCACATGCGGTTGCCTCAGTGACACTGTAATCCCGCTTGCGGAGGAGAAGCCGAGTTCACAGACCCTCCGGACAGCCTGACTGGAAGAGGGCAACTGCAGAAATTCTGAAATTGCCGAGCTTGCGAACACAGTGGATGTTACAAAAGATCTAACAAGTTCTAAAATCACAGTTGACTGAGGCATAGCAAGAAGATTACCGTGTGGCCTGGTGTGTCACAAGATCTGGGTTCTGAGCTTCCTTCTCCCTTTAACTGTGAGGACTTAGGGTGATCTTTAATCTTTAAGGACTTCCATTTCCTTATTTATAAGAGGAAGGAACTGGCTTTTGATTCTATCCGAATTCTCTCCCACCTCTCAAAATACTGTGCTTGATCATGCTCAGTACTGACTTTGTCCTCTAGTTGAGATCTTGGATTTTCCTACAAGGCCTGGCCTCCTCAACGAGGAGTTGAGTTTTAGAGTAATGAGTCCTGCTCTAGCCCTATTACTGTTGAGGTGAACTTGAACACGTCTAGTTCATTTGATAGGTTCTGAGTTTATAAGTGGCTATAATGACATCTAAAGAAAGGCATTGTACAAATCCATGGAAAAATAGTTGGAACACTCAAATCCAATCAATGGCTCACCATAACCTATAACCACACCCACTCTGGTTGCCTCTGTGAAACAGCTTGTGTATTCAAATCATTTTGTTTAAAAAAAAAATCTGTGAAAATGGGAGTTGTTGATATATATAGCATTTTGAGTTACATTTCTTCAGATATAATACTTTTGAAATTTTACCATTAAATACAACCAGTGGTTTTTAATGATGCTTTTTTTCTTCTAAGCTAGGCAGAGATTTTAATAGCATAGAGCTGACTCTTCTTTATTAATGTTAATATCTTTAGTGATAAATAATAAATCCACTAAATTTAAATCAGTAAGTTATTAAATGATAGTGCCACTATTTCCAATGGTCCTTTTAACACTGTGTGTATAGTTAGAAAGGCGGTACTATCCCATTGAGTGTTTAGACCTGAGAACTAGAGGCTTCACTAACACGTGTGCCATTGGCTTGCCTTAGTTCACGTTCATTTCGAAAATGAGAACCGCAGGGGCACGTGGGCAGCTCAATCAGTTAAGCATCCAACTTAGACTCAGGTCATGATCTCATGGTTTGTGAGTTCAAGCCCCGCATTGGGCTCTGTGCTGACTGCTCAGAGCCTGGAGCCTGCTTCAGATTCTGTGTCTCCGTGTTTCTCTGTTCCTCCCCTGCTCATGCTCTATCTCTATCTCTCAAAAATACACTTAAAAAAAAACTAGAAAGGTAATAAATACTAAAGCCTAGAGAGAGGACTAATTTATAATTAACAGACATTCCCAAGATTATGTATTCAGAGTGGATTATATTTATGTATTTTTCCACAATAGAGCTCTTGAACCATACACGGAGACAGTATAGCCCATTGTGCAAAATTTAGTAAAAACAAGGGGCGCCTGGGTGGCTCAGTTGGTTGAGCTTCCAACTTTGGCTCTTGTCATAATCTCGCAGTTTGTGACCTTGAGCCCCGTGTCAGGCTCTGTGCTGACTGCTCGGAGCCTGAAGCCTGCTTTGAATTCTGAGTCTCCCTCTCCCTACCCGTCCCCTACTCATACTCTGTCTCTTTCTCTCAAAAATAAATAGAATGTTTAAAAATTTTTTTTTTTTAATTTAGTAAAAATAAGAATAAATATTTGTTCCAGGGGAAAACATTTAGTATCTGGCGACTGAATGATCTCCGTGACCTGACGCGGGATGTGTCGTTGTTCTTGTTTGGTGAAGTTCACAAACAACTCTGGAAGACTGAACAGGGTACTGTCATAGGGTTGCTCAATGCTAACCCCATGAAGCCCCGGGATGGTTCCGAGGAGGTAAAAATGTTCCCATGGTTTTATTTCTTTGCTTTGTTGTTTTGTTTTTGTTTTTTGGTCTTTGCGGCTTAGCCAAGTTTTATGAAAAACATTTTGTACTTGTCCACCCCTGCATACTGAGTCCTACTTTTACATTCCACTCATCTGATTTTTTGTTTTTCACCCACCAATATTCTGAATTAGTTCCAAGATGCCTGGAGTGTTTTGAATTATTTGTTTGATTTTGAATTATTCTGTGCAGATCTCCTTAGCTCTCTTCCATAGATTTCTGTGGCTGCGTCAAGAAGGCAGGATTTTATAGGTGAGGGGACTTTGCTCCATTCATTAGTACACCCGTAGCTGCAGCTCAGAATCAGAGTGAAGTGCTCCCAAGCAGCAGTAGAGCAAACCGAGATCTCCTGTGAATAGCAGCGACCTTTTCTCCACCTGGCCCGCAAAAAGCGTCATTTTGTTGTTACTACATATTATGATTAATATAGTACCATAGAGTGAGAGGCAAAGTTACTTCTTTCCTTTCACCAGAGAATGGCAACAAATCTTCATCTGTTGGTTCAAAAGTGTTTGGCTACAAGTAACAGTGTTTTTCTCACATAATAAATAAGCCAGTGATGTCAGGATCAGTGTCTGTGAGCCTTTCAGCCTTCTCCTCTTGGTCACTGGATGGCTTTGAAGCTCTCGCCCTCACATCGCCATTGAAGGCAGGTAGTGAACCAGCCCTCCTCTGTCTGCTTTTGTCAGGAGCTCCTGCTTCAGTCTCATGGCCAGAATGTAGTCACATGACCATCACTAGCTAAAAGGGATGCTGGGAAAACAAACAGGATCCATCATCTGAGGCTGGGCGTTGGCCAGCCCACAGGAAATCCAGATTCTACAGCAAAGACACGGTAGAGAATGGATACCGTGTAGAGAACTGAACGTGTCTTCTCTACCTCCCATTTCTAAAGCTGTTTTTTAGGGTCCTGGTTTCCAATTCCTATAGACTGCTAACACCTTGCTAACTCCCACCAAGCAGCCTCTTACTCATTCTTGCTGATGAAAAGCCATACCTTTGACCGCTTTTAAGTCCCAACCTGTGTCTTCTCTGCAGGTGTGTTTGTCTATTGATCACCCTCAGAAGATCTTAATCATGGGTGAAGCTCTTGACCTGGGAACCTGTAAAGCGAAGAAGAAGAATGGACAGCCATGTACACAGACTGTTAATTTGGTTGGTTTCGGTTCTGTTGGGATGGTTTCTGCTAAAGACCAGAGCTAGTAAGAATAGGTTGCAGATAGCGTAGCGGTAGCGACCAACTTGGAACTGAGTTTCCTACCTAACAGGAAGCACCAAAGTAAGAAAATTCAGTGTGTGGTTAATAACTGCCTGTTTAAAAAACTAAGGACGAAGGAAGGATTTAACCTCGTAGGAAAGTGCTCTTTTATTGCCAACTGACTAGGAGGTATAAGGAAGATGGAATTTTAGTTTGCCCTCAATTCTGAGTAGTGCCAGAGGTCAAACATGATGACGAAATACACTGAAAACCTTATTTTAGACTTAATTTTGAAATGTATTTTCTTAGAGATTTTTTTCCCCAGTGTTTGTTTATTTGTTTATTTTAATGTTTAGTTTTGAGAGAGAGGGAGACACAGAATCCTAAGCAGGCCCCAGGCTCCGAGCTGTCAGCACAGAGCCTGACACTGGGCTTGAACCTATGAACCATGAGAACATGACCTGAGCTGAAGTCGAATGCTTGACCGATTGAGCCACCCAGGCCCACATCCCTCTCAACACCTGTTTTTGTCTGTCTCTGATGACAGCCCTCCTAGTGGGGGTGAAGTGGGGCTACTTTGAGCTCTCTGAAAGGATTAAATGGCAAGTTTCCTCTCCCTTTAGTTCCCTCATTCCTGCCTAACAGATAAACTGCTGAGCAGGAAATAGCAGGAGGTAGGGAATTGGAAAAAGAAGACTCAGAGTGAAGTGCCTTACAGATCTTCACACAGGAACACGGTCGTTAAAACCCCGTTGTTCCCGCATCTAAGGGCTCACTGGGTAGAATATTAGCACGTTGTTTTCCTTCACTTAAGGAATAGCATTTGTCCAAGAGGCAACCAGAGGAATAGAAATATTTCACTAGATGCTGGTGTTGGTATATTCTTCTGTCAGTGCGTGTTAAGGTAAAATTCACATAACCTACAGTTAACTGTTTTAAAATGTACACTTCAGTGACACTCCTCGTGTTTACTCTTGTGCAACCTCCTGCTCTCTAGTTTCAGAACCGTTTCATTCCCCACAGAAACACCCATACCCCTCAAAGAACCTCTCCCTGTCCCCAGCACTTCCATCCCCTGCTGATGTGGCCTTTTGTGTCTGACTTCTTTCACTTAGCATGTTTTTGAGGTTCATTTTAGAAGCTGATGTCCTTTCCATTGTAGAAGGAGGGCATATGGGGTGAACAGTATCACTTTTTCTTTTCATCAGACTAGAGCTTTTAACTGTAATTCCAATTAAGTGTCTGCATACCTGTCCTTTAGAAATGGCCTTGGAGGTCACTAGGGGGGTTCTGCACTTAGAATAGTGCCCCACGAGGGTGCCTGCAGCGGGGGCAGTGGGGTGGAGGTGTGCTTAGTCAGATAAGCATCTGACTCTTCGTTTCGGCTCAGGTCATGATTTCCTGGTTTCGTGAGTTCAAGCCCCACATTGGGCTCTGTGCTGGTTGCCCGGAGCCCGTTTGGGGTTCTCTCCTCCTCCCTCTTCTTCTCTCCCTCTCCCTCCCTCTCCCACTCATGCTTTTTCTCTCTCTCAAAGTAAATAAATAAACTTAAAAAAAGAAAGAATAGCGCGCCTCGAAGCTGGGCGAAAGGACCAGTGTTTATTGACGCTGCCCCCCCATGGGTGTCCCTAATCCTGATGCCGCTGCCCTTCCTTTTGCAGAATGACTGTGAGTACTGCCAGTACCACATCCAGACCCAGTACAAGAAGCTGAGTGCCAGACGAGCAGACCTGCAGTCAACCTTCTCCGGAGGACGAATTCCAAAGAAGTTCGCCCGCAAAGGCATCGGCCTGAGAGAACGGCTGTGTCAGGATGGTTTTTACTATGGAGGGGTTTCGTCTGCGTCGTACGCAGCCTCCGTGTAAGACATTCTCCGGGGCGTCTTCTGGGGCAGGGATCTTGCTTGTCTCCTTAACAAGAAGAAACCCAGGGGTTGTAGTGTTGTGTAATCGTCCTGGGAGACTTGCACAGGTTTTATCTTTAATAACTCACTGCCCGGAAGGTAGACAGGACCTCCTTTATTCCCAGGTAGAGAGGAGAATACGGGGGTAGAAATTAGGCAAGTCATGTCATAATGGTCTTTAGCTTGGAGCCCACACTTCTTCTTTGGCTTCTAATGTACATATGCAACTATGTCAGGGCTGAGTGTATGGCCGTTAAAAGTATGTTAATCATGGTATTGGCCTCCTTTAAGTCATTTCCTCACAAGTGAGCTTGTAAACGTCTTGGAACCCATGTTTAACTCCATGAATCAGTAGCAGTGAAGCCTTAGGAGTGAAGTGCTACCGAGGCAAACATCCATGGCCTGTCTTCTGGGCAGTGCAGGCACTCCGTAGAGTCCCTACACCAGGTGATGGAGGGCAATGTCCCTGTATTGTAGGAAACACATCTGAGGACAAGTGGGGACCCGGCACAAGGGAGCTACCATTGGTCCAAGAACAAAACAGATTTTATTCCCAGTCTAACGGAAATTGGGCAAGAGTGCTCTCACGTCCTGCCTGGCTTATCATATCAAGCACTTTTTTAAGATTTAGAATAATTTGTTTTTTTCCAAACTACAAAAAGCAGTACCTCTAGGTTATAAAAAATGTATACGTGTGTATATATAGAGTTCAACCAAACAGAGATAGTAAAAACCATGTATAAGCCCACTACCTGGATAACCACTAGTTCCTTATTGTATATGAATACACACACACACACACACACACACACACACAGCTGTATAGACTTCTAGATTTTTTTTTTCCCATATGTATCAATTCCTAGTAATATAAAATGAGATCGTAATGGACCTATACTTAGTAACTTTTTTCCCCCACATAAAATAATTAATACTTATCAAATACAGACTTATAGCATTATTTTTAGTGCCCATGTAGTATGCTTTTAGGTGACTCTGATATAATACGGATAAACATTAATGGTGTTTCCAGCTTTTAACATTACAAACAATATTTTATCTCATTAACAACCTGAGTGTTTGCATAGTCCTTAATTATTTTAAGATTAATTCCTAGACTTCTTGATCAAAATATTGCCATGTTTTTTATGTTTTCTGCCATATTGCTTGTCCAGAGTGGCCTCAACCAGGGTTTCAGGTTGCCCGACGTCATGCATTTACCAGCTGTGCTGTGGGACTGTGGCATATTAGAGTTTCCTTACACAGTTCTGTGAGAAACTTCTGACAGTTTGTAAGAAATGAACACTTCTCTGCCTTTACCTCATCAAAACATTGAAGTGTCATGACTTTCTTTTTGGGGGTGACTCTTGTCATTTCAGTGCAGCTGCCGTTGCTCCTAAAAAGAAGATTCAAACCACTCTGACTAATATGGTCGTCAAGGGGACAGACTTGATCATTCAGGAAACCCAACAAAAACTTGGTAACTTTTTTTCTTGATGCTGTATTTCTTTCTGTAGTTTACATATCTAGTCTCTGTTCATACCCTAAGTTATAAATCCTCCTCCATCACTGTACTAAGTGAGGGATGTGGCTGAAGCTGAAGGAATCAGGCTTGGCTGGCAGCATCTTAAGAAAAAAACAGCATATTATCATGGCTAAGTCTTTGCATGGTATGCTTTGTAAATTTTCTTGATTTGTCTGGTCTAGCTCATAACGTCCAGTGTTAGAATCTGTAGTATCCAGTTCCTGGTCAGGCCCATCAGTACCTTTTCATTCAAACCAGTCTGAGTCAAAGAATGGCAACTCTGGCCTTTTCACTTGGGGCTTTGTTCCTTACAGCGGTGAGGGCCCAGCCCGGACCCTCCCCAGGGTGCACATTCCAGTCGTTGCATATGAAATGAACCCACAGACACCAGTGCTAATCATCACTAGAAATAAGATCTATTTGTCCTGCCCTCGAAGTCCTACTAGCCTGATGTTAGAGACTAAGGATTCTTTTTTCTTTTGGCATTCCATCTACTTCGTTTACGAATGACCGAGTTGTGAATCCAGAGTTTAAAAAGTCACAAAGTGTGCCCGGCTGGCTCAGTCGGTAGAGCACACCACTCTTGACCTCAGGGTTGTGAGTTCAAGCCCCACATTGAGCATGGAGCCTACTTTAAAAACAAAAGAAAAGTGACGTCACAGGACCTCAAACTGTCCGAACCGAAGTCCTCTAAAGCTGATGTTTGTATATTCCAGGAATACCCCAGAAGAGCTTGTCTTGCTCTGAGGAATTCAGGGAACTGATGGACCTGCCTACATTTGGAGCCAGAAACTTGAAACAACATTTAGCCAAAGCCAGGTCCTCAGGTAGAGTCGGCCTTCCCCTGCTCTGGTGCCCACATCTGCATGCCCGTGGTCCCTCAGAGCGCCTCAGCCTGTGCCTTGTGTTTTAGGGCTGATGGGGAGCCTGAAACCTGCTTTCCAGTCCGTCTCGGCGTCAGCCCTCTTGAAGCAACAGAAGCAGCACATGCTAGAGATGAGGAAAAAGAGATCAGAAGAAATACAGAAACGGTAAGAACAGGTTTAATGTACCTGTTTAGATAACTCATCTCAAGGATCCTCAGAGTATCTTAATAGATTTTCAACATGTGGCTTCAGAGTTTGGATGGTTGGCTACCTTTTTAAGTTCAAAAGTTTAACTAACCTAAGAAGAAAGCAGTTTAAGTTCTAGTTTTCTGATTCACATGAATGAATCTGAGACCAGGTAGCACAGGTTATAGTAATTACCATCCTGGGAAGAAGAGAAAGAAACACTTGAAGAGGGTTTTGTGCGAGGGGACCTGTTCCCTCTCATTTCTTAGTTCTACGATTAGTCTTGTAAGTATAGGCAAAGCCAATGAGTACATTTTGCAGTTATTCAGGTAAATGATAAAAATGACGCAGGGAAAGTGGAGTCATTTTAAAGGCAAAAAGAAGTGGAAATGGGTGCAGAAGGTGAACACGGCAAAGAATCTTGACCTCAAGTTCTTGGAATAGTGATGAGAGGGAAGTTCACAGACACTGGGCAGATATGGAGCACCATGCTGTGCCCTGCCTAAGTAGTGTCTCACACGGCCCTTACCGTGTTTTGTGAGTAATACAGCTGTGCGCAAGAGAGCCGGTGGGTGATGGAGCCGGGTTTGGACTCACCTGTTCCCAGTTTGAACCATTACACTGTCCCAAATCTGGGCCACTAAAAGGCAGATGGTTCCATGAACAGGAAAGTCAACTTTAAGTCACAAGGAAATTCTTTGGAAAAATCTAAGCATACATTTGGCCTCAGGCATGTGAATTTGAGCCGCTGATGGAATATCTTCTGAAGTGTGCGTCCTGTGGCTGCAAACGAGCTGAACAGATACATGGGAGTCGTGGCCGTGTGTGAAACAGGGAGTACTGTCCTTCGAAAAGGGTTACCTGGGCGGCCCACATCTCACCTTCAGGGCTGCATTCTCTAGAGGCACCTACTAGAAAGCTAGTTGGCAAAAATACTACTCATTTCTAAATTGATGAAACAGTGGGAGCGTATTCACTGAAAAGTTAGTTAAACCAGAGTTAGTAAAGCCAGCGTTTTTCTTCCTGTGTACAAATCTGAATTATTGACCAAGGAGGGGAATTATTTTACAAACAACTACTTACCAGCTGGTTGCCTGCCTGCAGTCTCCCAGTCTGCATATTATGTGACTGCATATTTCTTTAAAGATTTCTCCGAAGCTCAAGTGAGGTCAAGAGCCCGGCCGTGCCACCCTCTTCTCAGCAGACCCCTTCTCGGTCTCCGCAAATGGGGGCTGAATTCCCCAGCCTGGAAGGAGCACCAGCCACGCCGATGCCCAAGCTTGGGCGAGGCATCTCAGAAGGAGATGATGTTCTCTTTTTTGACGAGTCACCACCACCAAGACCAAAACTGAGCGCTTTAGCAGAGGCCAAAAAGGTAAGTGGCATCTTTTTTCAACATTTGGATTTGCATTCTGTAGGACGCCGCTGGAGTTGCAAACTTTTTGTATCTGTGACCAGGAAAGACAGACAGTAATAGGTGTTTATTGTTCAGGATAATTAGAGTCAAAGAAATTTTAAGTGGTAATGGTATCAACATAATGCCATTAATTTAACGTTACCCATTCTCAACACTGTTTCTTATATGGCTAAAGGAGATTGCTTAAACACTGGCCTGAGAGAGACAAACTCTAGGAATTGTTGAGGCAAGACAGTAAAATGGTGGTTTGAAGAATCCTTCTTACACAGAACTCTTACAGAGGAGCTAAGTTGCTCTGAATGACATAGGAGTCTAGAGTGCTCAGAACCCCACCTCTCCACTTCCTGTGTCACCCTGAGCCCCAGCTTCAGCCTGTCTTCTCTTTGTTCTAGTTAGCAGCTATAACCACATGAAGGGCAAAAGCTGGTTATAAGCCAAAGCTATACCTGCAGTAATAATAATAACAATTGCGCGTGTATCTGTGATATGCACACATGTCATGTCCTATGTATAAGTCCATGTTTGCATGCATTCTCTCATTCCATCCACATAGCCTAGGTAAATGCTATCGTCTCTGTGGTATAAATGTAGAAACAGGCTGAAAAATTAATTTGTGTAAGGTTACAGACTAGTAAGTGGCAGAGCTAAAATTCTATCTTAATTCTGTCTGATTCCTTTTTTATTGTTGTTATTTATTTTGAGAGAGGGAGAGAGCGTGAACAGAGGAGGGGCGGAAAGAGAGGGGGAGAGAGAATCCCAAGCAGGCATCACACTATCAGCATAGAACTCGACATGGTACTCGATCCCACAAACCTTTAGATTGTGACCTGAACCGAAATCAAGAGTCAGATGCTTAACCGACTGAGCCATGCAGGTGCCCCTCCTTCTGTCTGATTCTAAAACAAACTTCCAAAATGTTTATGTGACTCCTCTATGGGTCTTGAAGCCCACAGTGTAGCTGATGTGAAACTATTGATATTTAAATAAGCTGAAACTTTATTTATTAGCTCATAGACCTGTCTCCATGCTTTAAAATTTTAATAATTGGGTTAATAATGCTAAGCAAAGAGAAGATATATTTTCCCAATTTGTATGTGAGAATAGATTTCACTGGCTAATAACTAGAAAAGGGAATTAAGGTTACAGAGACCCATCTCATCTTTAAGGTTTTTATCTCGTCTTTTCTTCTAGTTAGCTGCTATAACGAAATTAAGGGCAAAAGGTCAGATTCTTTCCAAAGCAGACCCCAACAGCATTAAAAAGAAGCAGAAGGACCTCCAGGATGTCCTGGAAATGAAGGAACGTGTAGAAAAGAACAACACGCTTTCTCCTCAAGGTACGGTGGATTTCAGAGTTGGCAGTGGGGATGAAGCCGTCTGTAAGGAGATGTTCTAAACCACAACCACCATCCCTGATATCAAAAGTCATTGTTTTACTTAAATTTACCTCTCTCTGCAATACCTAGATGGAATTTGTGCAACTAGAACTGGCCATTTTCTATAACCACGTTAAATTGAAATGAAATTAAGCACGATCTAAGAGCTTGGAAAAAGGTTACTCATTGGATCTTTGTACAGATATTATTTGTATAAAGATTTGCTTTGAAAGGAGTAGACTTTCTTAGCAAATTGCCCCGCTTTTATTTTTTGTTGTTGTTTTTTGGTGTGTTTTTGTTTGTTTGTTTTTGTTCCGTTTTTATTTTTAAAACTCTGAAGTTGGCAGTGACATTTTACCATCAATTTGGAAAAAGAATTTTTGTTGATGTTAACTGTCATCAGAGCTCCTATTTTAAGGTGGAAAAGAGATTCTAATTCAGTGGTCAAATCTGCTGTCTCATATTCTAGGCTCTACTTCTCAGCCCCACTCCTTAACAGTTTTCCTTTGCTGCTACCTAGTGGGGTAAATTACGTTTGAAGGGCCTGGTAGGCAGAGATGGAGAGGATGGGGGTAGCTGAATCCATGAGGCTCACTGGCTTCCCAAAATGCCTCTGTAATGACCATCATTTTTCCTAGATGCTCTAGCTGAAGATGAATTGGAGCCTGCCAGGAAAAAAAGAAGAGAACAACTTGCCTACCTGGAGTCTGAGGAATTTCAGAAAATTCTAAAAGCAAAATCGAAGCACACAGGGGTTCTAAAAGAGGTAAGAGTCCAAAAGGTCGAAGATGACACAGATGTCCTTCAGACTTGAAGCATTTTATTGTGGGACTCACCCAAGATGTAGTTATACGTCTGAGTTGACTTTGAAGAACAGGAGAATATTTCTGATAGAATTTAGCTCTTTGCTTTTGTCCTTGAATTGAAGAATATCATGTAACAGTATTTTAATGGGCCTCAGTATTATAAAAATGTTGTCTTATAATTATCACTTTGAAGTTACATTTAGACAGCTCGCTATTATTTTCTGCCTTGCCTTATGGGAAGGGATTTCTTTTCATTCAAATAGTTCTACATTGGCATTTCAAATACGTAAATCAGTAGTTGCCAACCCATTGGACATAGTTGCTTCCAATGCCTTGTATTTTGGATTGCTCCTTTGTTATCCTGAAATAAAATTCTTGGAGAATATAAATTACCTAATTAGAAACTTCAAGGAATCAGTATAATGTCCTACCTGTAATGTAAAAAAAAGGGGGAGGGGGACGTGTTTATATATATATATTTCATTATGTAAATGTGTAGGCAACTATCCCAGCGGAAATAATGAAGTAGTCAGAGGGGTGGTTGATAAATGTAAGTGAGACAAGTAGAAATGAAGAGTCTCCGTGTAGTGTTTTGGTAACTTAAATACCATGGGTCTGTTTCTTTGACAGTGTGTGTGTGTTTGTGTTTAAACTGTGAATAACCCAGGGAACCTTTAGAAGATAACAAACTACAGTTGTTCCTCTGTATATGCAGGAGTTGTCTAGTTGTATTCTTGGAATATTCAATGTATATCTGAACCATGCACAAATACTGTATGTAGAGTTCTTTAAATTTTTTAAAATTATTTTTTAATTTAAATTATTTTATTTTTGAGAAAGAGCATGAGTGGAGGAGGGGTAGAGAAAGAGAGGGAGACATAAAATCCGAAGCAGGCTACAGGCTCTGAGCTGTCAGCACAGAGCCCAGCATGGGACTCAAACTCATGAATCATGAGATTATGACCTGAGCCGAAGTTGGACACTTAACTGAGTGAGCCACCCAGGCGCCCCTCTTGCAGGGTTGTTATAAAGCAATTAGATTTGAGAGCTCTAACTAGGTTTTTCATCCACATGGGTGCCTTCTAGAATAGTCAGAAGAATCCCTTGATGTAGAGGGAGTGTTGTGCACCACAGGTATAGCATCCCTGGACCCCACAAGTAGCCAGAGGTAGCAGTCATGGGGATAACAAAAAAAAGTAGTGCCACCAGTGTTCACAATGTCCCCATGGGGACAGTTCTGTACCCATTTAGTGTCAGTACTCTGAATGCTCCACTCTTTTGGTAAACTACTGACTAATGAGACAATTACATATCCCACCCCATTCTTCTAGACCTGAAATTTGGTCCAGAGAGATGCTTGAGCCAGCCCAGAAAGGCTGGGGAGCTGAGCTCCTTGCCTCTGTGGCCACCAAAGGCCTTGGGCCCTGGGCTGCTGTGCTAACTGCAGAGCCATGGCCACGTTCTGCGGTAAATCTCTCTGCCCTCCTCTGCCCTCTTCTGCCCTCCTGCTTACTCCCTGTTAGTCCAAACAACCAGGGATTACTCCGGCCAGGTGCTTGGTCTGGAAAATAGTATCAAATAGACTGGGCTGTCCTAAGTGGGGAGGCACTGAATACCTTCCACAGTGTGAGTCTGTATTGGAACAGTAGAAATAACTCTCATCTGCTGCACATTTGACATGTTCTGTTTCTTAGTCGTGGATGGTTTCCCACCATTTCTGGAAAACTAATAGCTTGTGTCTACTTAGAATCATCTTTTGGTTTGCATTTCATTGAGGTCTTATCAGATGTCATCGTAACAGTTAGCTCGGCTTTTCAGTTTTTATTATTACTGAACTGGTGCCTTGAGTATGTGTTGGATTCGGTACAAGGTCTTCTGTGTGCCTTGTCATTCCAGGCGGAGGCTGAGCTCCAGGAACGATATTTTGAGCCACTGGTGAAAAAAGAACAAATAGAAGAAAAGATGAGAAGCATCAGAGAAGTGAAATGTCGAGTAGTAACATGCAAGACGGTGAGTGGAGGAGATAGTTCTAACCTCGGGCCCCGTTTGAGCTGCTGTGACTCGGCAGAACGTAGAGAGAATGTGGGATTCGAGTCATGTCTTGTGATCAGAGGCCTGTATGAGTCACTTCATTAGATTAGAAACCAAACCACTCACAACAGCCAAGGGCCCGGCTGCCTGCTGACTTGGCCTCCAGGCTCTGGTGGTATTGGTGGTGACAGTCTTCTCTCACCTGACCTCAGGTCCTGCTTCTACAAACAAACCTCCAACTTCTCTTCCCTTTTGTCCATTGGACCCCAGTTATTCATCCATGTCCTTCTCAAGTTTCTAGCACACCCTCAGTCCACAGTTCAGTCCTGGGACCTTGCCTGAATGATTTCCTTTGGCATCGCATGTTAGGACCAACTATCATAATCCCTTTCTGCTCAGGGCTTAACCTACTAAGCTGAATGTCAAGGCAAAGTGGAAATTGCATTATATTCTTTACAGAATTTTTAACCCTTAGTCTCTTAGAAAATGATAAATCCCTTGTCTTTCAACATTAATAAAATAGGACCAAAAAAAATACTTGTTGCAGAACAATATCCTGTCATCAGCTCTCATTTTATACCGCCTGGCTAAACCCCCTTGGAAGCACTTCAAAGGGGAGGAAGAGACTTAGCTCACCCAGTACGATTTTCTCTGTCTTTATCCCTTTTCTTTTTCTTTTTTTTTTTTTTAACGTTTATTTATTTTTGAAACATAGAGACAGAGCGTGAGCAGGAGAAGGGCAGAGAGAGAGGGAGACACAGAATCCGAAGCGGGCTCCAGGCTCTGAATTGTCAGCACAGAGCCCGACGCGGGGCTCAAACTCACAGACCATGAGATCATGACCTGAGCCGGACAGATGCTCAACCAACTGGGCCACCCAGGCGCCCCATCTTTATCCCTTTTCAAACCGTAGACTCTCCTTTACATTTAGGGGGCACCCTTGAACCAGCCATCACCAAAAGGAAGAGCTTCCTTGAGAAAGTTCAGAATAGGTGAAGGTTTGACTGACCTCAGGTAAAAGCTTTTACTCCACCAAAACAGCAAACCTAAGGACATAGCTGGTGTGTTTAGTTTTCTGTTACTACCCTGACAAATAACCACCAGCTTGATAGTTTAAACTACACAGCTTTATTATCTCCTGTTTCTGTCGGCCAGCAGTCTCTGTGGGTCGCACAGAGCTACAATCCAGGTGTGGCAAGGCGGCATTCCTATGGAGGCTTTAGGAGAGAATCCATTTCCTGGCCTTTCCAAGCTTCTAGATCCCACCTGCTTGCAACCCCTTCCTCCATCTTAAGAGCCTCCAGTCCCATCCTCCGGCCTCCTCCCTGTGGCTTCCCACCTCCACTTTTAAAAGCCCTTGTGATTCCATTGGGCTCACCCAGAATTCCAGGATCATTCCCAATCTTATGGTCAACTAACAGCCCTCGTCCTCTTTTGTCTTGTAATTTGATGTGCCCACAGGTTCCCTGGGGATAGGGAGTGTATATCTCTTGATGGGGGGGGGAGGGTGGCTATTCTGCCTGCCACAGCCAGCTCTGTGCTTTCTGACTCTCAGAACTATAACTCACTTATCTAGACTCTGGTTACCAGAAAATCACATTGCTCTGTCCCAGCACCTGTTGTGACTTTCACCCACCGTTTCCTTCTCTTTTTTTTTTTTTTTTTTTTGACATATCATACAATTCCATTTATACAAAGTACAAAACCAGGCAGACTAATGTCTGCTGTTCAAAAAGGGGTAGTGATTACCCATGGGGTGCGAGTGGAGCAGTGCCTGGACGGGACCGCGGGGAGGGCTTCCAATGTGCTGGGGACTTCTGTTCCTTGGTCTTGATGCTGCTCGTCGTTCCCTATTCTCTTCAGCCCTTTTGAGGGTCAAAATTACAAGAGAATAATGTCATATGTCTGTCTTGGCTTTGCTGCTTATGAAAGATGAGTAGTAATAAGCTTACATCCTTCCCTGAGGCCTTTTAAGAAGAAACAAAAGGCTACTGAACAGCCCCCAGTGTCATCCTATAACCGAGCAACTGCAGTGACTTTAGAGTTTAGGACAGACCTGACGAAGCTATTGAGAGGTTTCAGCTGCTTTTGTTCTTCCCTTTCTCTTGTCTCGATGTTCCAGAAAGTTATTATGTCCTTCATGCCTGACCAGAACTTGTGGCCACCAGGAGGGGAAGTGGCATCGTTACTCGGGACTCCAGAAACCACAGGGGTGCCCGCAGCTAGTGGTTAAGGTGGTTATTCCGCTCCCAGCTGTCTGACTGGTGGCGAGAAAAGGGAAGTCCCCATGGAACAGATTCCCCTCCTAGCAGCCAGCCGGTTTCTCCTTCCAAGCTCCTAACCAGACGTGTGCCCTCCTGTTGGTTTCATGCAGTGTGCCTACACCCACTTCAAGCCTTTGGAGACCTGCGTCAGTGAGCAGCACGACTACCATTGGCATGATGGCATAAAGAGGTTTTTCAAGTGTCCCTGTGGAAACAGAAGCATCTCCCTTGACAGACTCCCCAAAAAGCACTGCAGGTAGGGGAATTGATTCTGGAACCCTTTCTCCCGTTCCTGTGTGATACCATTCTACTGGAGCATCGAACGATCCTTTTTAAGGTTCAGGCCTTACTTCTGTGCCTAGTAGAGCTCCCGGCTATCCCCAAAATCTCCTGGAGGGAAGGGACCCCACCCTCTTCACTGCTTTATCCCCACTACTTGTACATTGGCCAGCCCACAGTGGGTCCTCACAAATGTTTGTTCAGTGAAAGAAGTCATTTCTCTGAAAGTACTATAGTTCCTGGGACAAGAACGAGGGAACCAGAACTGGGATAGAACCTTAGAGCAGTGAGCTAACTCCTGTGGCCACTTTTGCCTGGGAGCATTGGCAGACTCTAGGCTGGGTGGATGGGGAGCTGAGGGTCTGGGTGTTGCCTCCGTGGAGGACCACCAGCAGAACCGTTGTTGGAGATTGGGGCTCTCCAACAGTGGTTGGTATCCATATTAGGATATCTGTATTTCATTCACTTTTTCTAGCTGTTCTCGGAGCACTGGTCTAAGGACCATCTCACTCAGAAGTAGAATCCCTGATTAGGATCACGTTAAATGAATCAAATAATTTTGTGGGAACTAATGTCTTTGACATATGAAATCCATTTTTAAGATCATGGAGTATCTTTTCATTTATTCACCTCATCCTCTATGGCTTTTATTGATTTTTAAAATTATCTGAGATGTTGAGTGTTCTTAATTCTTAAATATGTCATAGTTTTCATTGATACTATGAATGGCAACTTATTTTCTAATATATTTTTTAGTTCTTTGTTGCTGGTGTAGAGAAGTGTTACTACTTTTTTTGTAAGTTGATCTTGCCTCTGGCAAGCTTACTGAACTCTTACTCCAGTAATGTGTTGATTTCTCCACGTAGTTGATCATCCACGAATAAAGATAATTTTACCTGTTTCGTTCCCACTCTTATACACTCTGTTCCTTTGTCTTTCCTGATTGGGTTGGCCAGACCTCCATTGTATGATTTTATTCTTTACCTTATCAACGTGTTATTAAGTCGATTGACTTGATATACTTTGGATTGGATATTAACCTCTTGTCTGTAAATGGTTTGTAAACATTTTCTCCATTTCTGTAGGTTTTCTTTTCATTTTGTTACTTTTAATTTCACTGGGCAGAAGCTTTTGAGTTTGATGTGGTCCCGTTTATTGATTTTTGCTTTTGTTGCTTGAGCTCTTGGCATCATGCTCAAAAAAAACATTGCCAAGACCAATATCAATGAGCTTTTCTTCTTCTACATACTCTTCTAAGAGTTTTAGGTCTTATGTTTAAGTATTTCATCCATTTCAAGGTAGATTTTGTGAGGGAGGTGCAATAATGGTCCAATTTCGTTGTTCTGTGTGTGTTTATCCAGCATTCCCAACGCTGTTTAAAAGACTATCCTTTCCCTACTGAGTATTCTTGGCTCCCTTGTTGAATATTAGTTCGAACATTAGTTAACCATATATACAGAGGGTTAGATCTGTGCTTTCTATTCTGTTTTATTGGTCACTGTGTCTATTTTTGTTCCAGTACCATACTGTTTTTATTACTGTGGCTTTCTAGTATAGTTTGAACTCTGTAAGCAGACACCTCCAGCTTTGTTTTTTTTTTTTTTTTCAGCATTGTTCTGGCTATTCAGGGTCTTCTGGGTCAACACAAATATTAAGGTAGTTTCTTCTTTTTTTGAAAAATACCTTTGGTATTTTGATGGGGATTGCATTAAATCTCTGCAGATGGCTATGGGCAGTATGACCATTATAACAATATTAATTTTTTCAGATCCATGAACTTGAGGTATTTCCATTCATGTCTTCAGTTTCTTTCATGAAAGTCTTATATATTTCCATTCACTTCCTTGGCTAAATTTATTACTAAGCCTTTAATTTTTTTTTCTTTGATGCTGTCGTGAATGGGATAGTTTTTTTTATTTCTTTTTCAGGTGCTTCATCATAAGTATAAAGGAATGCAATTGATTTTGGTATGTCGATTTTGTATCCTGCTGCTCTATTGAAATCATTGGTTAACTCCAGCAGGTTTTTGATTCTTTGGGATTTTCTATATCTATAAGATTATATTATCAAAAAATAGCAACAATTTTACTTCTTTTCCGATGCGGATGCTTTTTATTTCTTTTTCTTGTCTAATTGCTCTAACTAGGACCTCCAGTACTCTACTGAATAGGAGTGGTGAGAGTGGGCATACTTGTCTTGTTCCTGATCTTAGAGGAAATGCTTTCATTTATTGCCTTTGAGTGTGTTAGCTGTGAGCTTATCATATGAGATCTTTATTATGTTGAGGTTGTTCCTTCTGTACCCAATCTGTTAAGGGTTTTTATCATGAAAGAGTGTTGTATTTTGTGAAAGAGGTTTCTCTATCTATTGAGATGATTATGTGATTTTTATTTTCACTTTATTGATGTGCTGTATTACATTTATTGATTTGCATATGTTCAACCGTCTTTGCATCCCAGGGATAAATCCCATTGGGTCGTGGTGTATAATCCTTTTAATGTGTTCTTGAATATGTTTTGCTAATGTTTTGTTGAGAACTTTTGCATCTGTATTTGTCAGTAATAATGTCTACTTTTTGATTTTCTTGTGGTATCCTTATCTGGTTTGACATTAAGGTGATGCTAGTTTTGTAGAAAGAGTTTAGAACTCTTTCCTCCTCCTCAGTGTTTTGGAAGTTTAAGAAGGATTAGTATTAATTCTTTAAATGGTAGAATTATCCATTGAAGCCATCTGGTCCTGCAGTTTTCTGTGTTGGGAGTTTTTTTGATTACTGATTCAATGTCTTTATTCATTATTGGTCTGTTCAGGTTTTGTTTCTTTTTGATTCAGCCTTAGGTTTCTAGAAATGTATTTATTTCTTCTAGCTTACATAATTTGTTGACATATAATCTTTCATAGATCTTTCATGATTCTATTTAATGTTTTTATTTATTTTTGAGAGAGAGAAAAAATGTTAGCGGGGGAGGGGCGGAGAGCCAGGGGGACAGAGGATCTGAAGCAAGCTCTGAGCTGACAGCAGTAAGCCTAATGTGGGACTCAAACTTATGACCCTTGAGATCATGACCTGAACTGAAGTTGGATGCTCAACCGACTGAGCCACCCAGGCACCCCTAGTTCTGTATATTTCTATAGTATCAGTTGTAATGTCTCCTCTTCGATTTCTAATTTTGAGTCTTTTTTTTCTTAGTCTGGCTAAAGGTTTGTGAATTTTGTTTATCTTTTCAAAGAATCAGCTCTTAGTCTATTTTTCTGGCCTCTATTTTCTTCTGATCTTTGTTTACTTACTTACTTCTGCTAACTTTGGGCTTAGTTCTTTATTTTTCTGGCTCCTCGAGGTGTAAAATTTGGTTGTTTGAGATCTAATTTGTATTTTTTAATGTTTATTTCTTTTGAGAGAGAGAGCATGTGTAAGGACAAGGGCAGAGAGAGAGGACAGATAGAATCCCAAGCAGGTTCCGTACTGTCAGCATGGAGCCCGATGTGGGCCTTGATCCCATGAACTGAGCCGAAATCAAGAGTCAACGCTTAACTGACTAAGCCACCCAGGTGCCCCTGAGTATATTATTTCTTTAATGCCTTTGATGACTTCCTGTTTGACCCAAGGGTTAGTAATGTTTAATTTTCAAATGTATGGGATTGATTTTTAGCCATCTTTTTCTTTTTTTAAATTTCTGACTTTACTGGATTATCCTTAAAGGACAGAATTTTTATGATAATGAGTCTTTGGAATTTGAGGCAAGTTCAAGATCACCTCAGTCTTCCCAAGAATGTCTCACCAGGGGCGCCTGGGTGGCTCAGTCGGTTGAGCGGCCGACTTCAGCTCAGGTCATGATCTCATGTCTGTGAGTTCGGGCCCCACGTCGGGCTCTGTGCTGATGGCTCATCAGAGCCTGGAGCCTGCTTCGGATTCTGTGTCTCCCTCTCTCTCTGCCCTTCCCCTGCTCACTCTGTCTCTATGTCTCTCAAAAATAAATAAATGTTAAAAAAAAAAAATTAAAAAAAAAAAAAAAAAAAAAGAATGTCTCACCAGAATATTGTCAGCACCTATTTGCTTGCTTGCTTGTTTTCGGTTTTGTTTAATTCCAGGAACCCATACTTCCCTGCACGTTTCTCCAGGGCTGATTGGGGTTGGGGAGGGGACCCGGACCCCATGCTACTTAATTACCTTGTCAGGAGCTGCTTTGTGAAATCATTATAATCTGGATGATAATTTTTTTAAGTATTTATCTGTGTATTAGTATTTTACTTCTGCCAAATATTTTAATATAAAGCAAGAGCTTATGTAAAACATTTGAGTATCAGAAAAATTCTGCTAATAAGCAGTAGTTAAAATTCACAAACGGAAGAACAAGATGCTTTTTCATCCTGGGGCTCCTGGGTGGCTCAGCAGGTTAAATGTCTGACTCTTGATTACGGCTCAGGTCATGATCTCGCAGTTTATGAGTTCAAGGGCTCCACACCGATAGTGCAGAGCCTACTTGAGATTCTCTCTTTCTCTCTGCCTCTCCCCAGGTAGGGCACGCGTTGTCTCTCTCAAAATAAATAAACTTTTTTTTTTATGCATTGGGCTCCACACCGATAGTGCAGAGCCTACTTGAGATTCTCTCTTTCTCTCTGCCTCTCCCCAGGTAGGGCACTCGTTGTCTCTCTCAAAATAAACTTTTTTTTAAGTTCCTTTTTCATCCTCCAGGCGGCACTCTTGTTTTTGTAACAACTACTGTTCTGGACTTTTTCTGGTCAATTCTTGGTCTAGAGTAGAAGAGGGCAATTTTTTCTATCAAAGGCCAGATAGTAAATATGTTACATTTCATGAACCAGGTGGTCTGTTTCATAACTACTCCACTTTGGTGTTATAGCTCAAAAGCAACCACGGGTAATATAGAAAGAACAGGACATGTCTGTGTTCAGATAAAACTCAATTTACAAAAACAGGTGGCAGGCTGGATTTGGCCCATCGGTTGTAATTTACCGACCCCTGACTAGAAATTTTTATATATAATCTTGTCACTGATGTACTAGTAGTCTAAAAAAATTCTCTTAATAGATATTGAGCCAGTGTCTAGACAGGGAAGGTGGTGAAGAGGCTTAGAGCTAAGTCCACTGGCGTGCTCTCAGGGCAGGAATGGAGTCTGGATTTTCAGGTGGGAGGATGAGGCAGGTAGGGCAATCCTTGTGCCCTAGAGCATCTCAAATCCAAGTGTTCTCAGTAGCTTTAGAATACAGCCCATAATTATGAGTGTTACCTCGATCAGCTTATTTGAATGGCAGACATGCTTCCTGTGAGTGCAGCGAACTCCGTTGTCTCTGTGTCCGCCCGTCCCTCACCACTGAGTAAATCCATCTTTTCTTGTTTCAGTAATTGTGGCCTCTTCAAATGGGAACGAGATGGAATGCTAAAGGTAGGTCATTTGCAAGGTGACCAATTTTTTAGTGACCCATGCAAATAATGTTGACCCATTTTTTTTACTAAACTGTTTTCATTTTCCTAGGAAAAAACAGGCCCAAAGATAGGCGGCGAAACCCTGTTACCAAGAGGAGAAGAACATGCCAAATTTCTGAATAGCCTTAAATAGCCCTAACTTCAAACAGGTACCCACGACCTTTGTTGCTTCTTGTGGCTCTGGAGGAGCAGGGATGTTGGCTTTATATTGCCCATGCTCTGGTTGGCACAGACCAAACACTTGTTACACCTACACGTTCTGCCTACCTGTTTTCCGTTCAGTTGTCTTGACACCTGATTTAACAGTGGCTTTCAGTGGTAAATCAAAATACCATTGTCTTCCCTGTTCTTACTACTGATGGCTCCATTCATGCAAATTCTGTGCCGGAAACTGTATGTCTTGGGTTTTAGAGTGTCCAGTGTCGCTTCTTTACCAGAATAAGGTTCTAATATTTGTATGGACGCACAGAGGCAAAAGAATTAATTTAATTTCTGGGCTTCGGTTTTTTTTATCTGGAAAATGAGGAGGCTCGGAGTAAATGATCTTTGAAGTATCTCTTTTCAGCACCCAGATTTTACAAATAATTTTTCCTAGAAAAGATAAATTATCTTTTCCCATATAATTACAGTCATCACCCTGGACATAGTCTTGATATATTTTTATTAAAGCCAGGTTCCTTCTTTCATTTCTTTTGTTACCTGTCTCAGGTTTTTCAAATTGATAAACTCACTGAATCATGTGGCAATTCATTTCTAGATGGTTCTCTGTGCCCTTACAATATTGTAGTACTCGAAACTATGATATTTTTAATGGCTTATTTAGAGTAGATTTGTTTGTCCTGTAAGCTTGAAAGAGAGCTATGTATTTGACGAAGGTCACACTGGGGTGGCTGCTGAGGACTTGAACTCCAGGCTGCTCCTTGAGCAATCCCCTTCCTGTGAAAGACACACGCTCCTGTTTGAGCCAAGGGTGCCATTAGTGTTCACATTGCCTTGTGTAGTATTGTATATTGTATGTAAGTACTGTAATATTCTTGTCAAGGTTGATGGTGAGCTGAATCTGGATGCCCTCCTTTTCTGTAATTTGACCTTTAATTTTTAAATAATTTAAAAATATCATTTAAGACCTTCTCAGTTACTCTAGATCTTGGGGGAGCTTTCATTTGAGGTCTTTGTGTGTATGCTTTCTTAGAGTATTCAGGGATGAGAAGAGGTGGGTGGGCCAGAAGGGGGACTTAACGTCTTGCATTGAAGATATGATTCATCATTGAGATCAACCTTTTAATATCATCCTTTTTATCAATGTATTAAATGCTTTTTATATAAATCCAAAATATGTCTTTAATTTTTCCTTACCCTGCTCTTGGCAATGTAGGACTTATTATATGATCATAAGCCATCCAAACAGTAAGTATGCAGTGATCTAAATTAGCAAACAAGCTGTGTATCTCACAGAGAAGTCGTTGATCTGAATGTTCTGATTGTCACAGCAGATTAAGTTTCAACATTTAAAAATTTTAAAGTTTTCAACTTTTTAAAACATTATAAGTCGGAGAATGCCTGGGTGTCTCAGTTGGTTAAGCTTCCTGCTTTTGATTTCAGCTTAGGTCGTGATCTCATGGTTCCTGAGTTCAAGCCCTGCATTCGGCTCTGTGGTGACAAATGCGGAGCCAGCTTGGGATTCTCTCTCTCTGTCCCTCCCGCGTGTTCTCTCTCTCAAAATAAATAAACTTTAAAATATATATAAAAATAAATAAAAACATTGCAAGTTGACTGATAAATAGGAAGAGATTGCATAAATTGGGTTTTTGAGTAAAAGTTGATGATGATACAAGTGAAGCTTGGTGTTTATAGCAGAGTAAATGTGTCTGATAACATTGCTTTTTAAGTCAGGAGAGGAAATCTGTTTGCCTAAGTGTGTCACTCATAGCAGCCCATCAGCTCTGCTTTACAAGTAAAGTGGACATGTTTGATCCCATGAGTAGAGATTTGGAAACAATATAGCTTTCAAGAATGGATGGTTCAGGGACGCCTGGGTGGCTCAGTCGGTTAAGTGTCCGACTCCGGCTCAGGTCATGATCTTGCGGTCTGTGAGTTCGAGCCCTGTGTTGGGCTCTGTGCTGACAGCTCAGAGCCTGGAGTCTGCTTCGGATTCTGTGTCTCCCTCTCTCTCTGCCCTTCTCCTGCTCATGCTCTGTCTCTATGTCTCAAAAATAAATAAACATTAAAAAATTTAAAAAAAAAAAAAAAGAATGGATGGTTCAAAAAATGGAATTCCGGGGCACTTGGGTGGCTCAGTCGGTTGACCGTCCAACTTTGGCTCAGGTCATGATCTCACAGCTTGTGGGTTTGAGCCTTGCATCAGGCTCTGTGCTGACAGCTCAGAGCCTGGAGCCTGCTTCTGATCCTGTGTCTCCCTGTCTGTCTGCTGCCACCTCCCTCCCCTCTGCACTCATGTTCTGTCTCTGTCTCTCAAAATTGAATAAACATATAAAAAAATTAAAAAATATATAAATGTTCAAAAGATTTTTTTTAAAAATGAAATTCTGTGTTTGCCAGTGTTGAGGAAAGAAACGGTGACATATCTAAAGAACATAATAGGCACAAAATGGAAGAGATCAGTTGATTTAAGTTAACAGCAGTTTGTGAAAAAGCTGGGAAATTTTTGAAAACTAAAAGGAGCTGAGACCAGGGGCTCCTGGGTGATTCAGCCAGTAGTGTCCGGATCATGATTTCAGCTCAGGTCATGATCTCAGCATCGTGAGATTGAGCCCTGCATCGGGCTTCATGCTGACAGCGCAGAGCCTGCTTGGGATTCTCTTTCCCTCTCTCTCTGCCCTTCCCCTGCTCACTCGCTCTCTCAAAATAAACAAAACATTAAAAAAAACAAGGAGCCAAGAGTATTATAGCAACACTGCTCAACTCTGTAGATCAAACTGGGAAAGAGCCTTACCGTGCCCTGCACAGGTGAGGGCATCTGTCCTAAACTGACTGACATTTGGAGAGAAGCCAATGATGATAATCAAGGCGGTAAAAACTCAAAGCCATTTCGTCCAAAAAAGGTCAGACAGAACTAATAATATATGTACAGCTTATTTTTGTTATTCTCGGTAATAATTATGTTTTATAAAGTCATCAGGAACTGATTTAGCAGATACTAGATCACTGTTCCTAAAGAAAATACGGGGTTAGGTTTCTGAGAGCCTCTGGTCAGATTTTAGCAGTGGATCAAAACATAACTTTGTCTTATGTGTGCTTCTGTTTAAAGACACTATTTTTTTAATTTTTTTTTAACAATTTATTCATTTTTGGAGACAGAGAGAGACAGAATGTGAGTGGGAGAGGGACAGAGAGAGAGGGAGACACAGAATCCGAAGCAGGCTTCGGGCTCCGAGCTGTCAGCACAGAGCCCAACACGGGGCTCAAACTCACAGACCTCGAGATTATGACCTGAGCTGAAGTTGGACGCTTAACCACCTGAGCCACCCAGGCGCCCCTCAGAGACACTATTTAATATGTTGTTGACACATTAACATGGCACACAGCCAACAGCTGTGTCTCTTGAGCACAGGGAGCTTGTCTTAGCACAGGTATCTCCTCCAGATGACGCAGTGCTTCAGCAAGATCACCAGCAGAAAGATGTGAAAACCCTGGCATGACAAGGAATTTGCTTCCAGTATCTGGGCTGCAACAAGCAAAGACATCACTTTGAGCCCAACTGGAGATGCGTGTGTTGGGCAGCTCCTGTATTTCATTGCTCTGCATGTCCAAAAATGACCAAAAAGACACCACGAGTATTGACTTTAGAGTTTCTAATACATTTTAGCAATTAGGCGAGTCCACAAATAATAAGCAACTATATAATTTTCCCCCAAACAAGACCAGATTGGGAATATCCCCACTTTGCGGATTAGGAAATTGATTAAGTGATTTGAAAATGTAAGTTGAAAGTCGCATTGGAGCCAAGTCTGTGGTAATGTTGCCTGAGCAGAGACTTAGAGAAGTCTTGGGTATTGGTATTGTTCCTTCCAGTTTTAGCGCATGTGTTTCTGAAGCAAGCACATGTTGGTATTTTTCCTTAGCTTTATTAAGCTCTAAATTTCACACAGAAAAAGGCACACATTTTAATGGTATGATTGATTCAGTCGGTTTTGGTGAACATACACACCTACGTAAGCACACCACAAGCAAGACGTGGGACGCTTGCATCCCATCAGTGGCCTATGCCATTTCCCTGTCAGTCCACATACACACTACCCCGTTCTCCCCCACCCCCGATGTGTTTACTTTCACTGTAATTTCGACCTGTCTTTCCTAGAGCGTCACATAAATAGAATCGTGCAGAATACACTCTCGTATCCGGCTTCCTTCATTCAGCATATTTTGAAATGCATCCATGTTCCCTGTATCAGTTCATTGTTGTTTTATTGTTGAGTATCTTGCTCTATTGATATGCCCCACAAATTGTTGATTCACCTGTTGATGGACATCTGAGTTGGATTATTTCCAGTTTGGGGCTCTTATGAATAAACCCTCTACCAGTATTCAGGTGGAAGTCTTTCTGTGGATACATGTGTTTGTTTCTCAGGTAAATATCTAGGAATGGGATTTCCAGGTCAAATGGTAAGTGATGTTTAGCTTTATAAGAAACTGCTAAACTATTTTCTAAAGGCATTGCAACATTTTTCACACCCATTAATAATGTACGAGAATTCCATTTGCCTCATATTTTCATCAGTATGTGATATCGTCAGTGTTTTTGTGTGAACCATTCTAATACGTATGTGGTATCGTTGCAGTCGTAATTTGCATTTTTCTCGAGACTTTATATTGGGCACTTTTTCATGCACTATTGACCATTCCTGTATCTTCCTTGGTGAAGTGTCTATTTACTTATTTATTGAGTTGAGAATACTCTGCCTGTATTCTTGATACAAGTGTTTTGCAGACTGATGTATGAAGAATATTTATTCCCAGTTTGTGGCTTGCCTTTTCAGTTTTTTTTTCTTAACAGAGCAGGTTTCCATGTTTTTTGAAGTCCATTTAATCAGTTGAGTCAGGCATTTTGTCTTCTAAGAAGTTTTTACAAAACTGCCTTAAACTCATAAAGATGTTCTTACAGAATATTTTATATAGTTTTAGCTTTTACTCTTTCATCAGCGATCCATTTCCAGTTAATTGTTTTATAAGCTGTGAGATGGAAGGGTTAGGGTTCATTGTTTTCTGAAAGAACGCTCAGTTGTTATAGCATCACTCAGTGAAAAGACTGTCATTTCCCTCATTAGATTATCTTACCTTCTTTGTCGAAAATCAGTTCCCTGTGCATTTGGGGGTCTCCTTCTGGACTCAGTTTTGTTCCAGTAATGACATATTCCTACAGTATATGTCCATCGTTGTGCCAGTACACACCGTCTTAATTACTAGAACTGTAACAACTCTTGGAATCAGATAGTGTTCGTCTCCAGCTTTGTTCTTTTTTAAATTTGTTGTGGTGGTTCTAGGTCCTTTGCATTCCCATGTAAATTTTAGAACCAGCTTGTTGATTTCTCCTCAGAAAACCTTTGCTGGAATTGGTATTATGACTGTTTAATCCGTGGATCAATTTGGGGGGATTAACATCTTAAAACTTCCTGTGAACATAATTCATCTCTCCGTTTATTTACATCTTTCTTTTTTCTCAGAAATGTTTAGTAGTGATAGTGCCTGCCTCGGCCTGTGAATGACCAATGTTGTGGTTGGACTGGCCATTAGGATTGCAAAATGATTGTGGTTGCAAGATGCCCTTCAGCAAGAACTGTCAGTACCTTTGAAAAAATAAAGGTTTGTTAATTATAAGACCTGGAAGTTCCATAGCACCCCTGGGGCCCAACAGCAAGGTCTCAGGTAGAAGGAGCACATGTGGGCCAGGGGCTCCGCTTTCACTGAGGTGGAGGGTGGGGGCCTAGGATTTCGTGCACTCACACTTCACTGGTGGATTTAAAACATAAGAGCAGTATTTTAAAGTACTTGGAGAGAAAAACCAAGTGATCATTTACCGAAACCTCTAAAACAAAGGACTGCCTGTAAGAGGAGGTGGCCGGGCTCTTGAATCTACTGGGGAGACTGGTACTGTGTTTGTCCAGATGGCTGTCCTTGAAATGATTGTCTCTTCAGTCAAAGTGTCTAAGTCAGGCACTTGGATAAAAGAAAAGAAAGCAACCGTCAAAGTTCACACTATACATAGTTCTAGTGTACAGATCATATATGTATTTTGTCACGTTTATTTCTAAATGTGTTAGAGTTTTGATGATATTGTAAGGGCTACTTTTTACTTTGTTGCTAGAATATAGAAATGCAATGCAGTTTCGTCAGTTGACCTTGTATCCCAGGGACCATGTTAAACTTACAGATGAATTTAACAGCTTTTTTGTAGATTCTTTAGGATTTTCTGTGTTGAATCATGTTGCCTGAGAAGTTTCAATGCTTGAGTTCCTGTCTATGACTGATTGTGGTTTTTGTTCCCAATCTAAAGGGGAAAGCATTTTCTTTCACCAGTAAGTATCAAGGACATATTCTGAGTAAGGTTGGACAAGAAGATCTATAAATAATAGTGTGTTTGTCTTCTTATACGTTCCCTAGTGATCAGTTGAGTACCCGTGGGCTGGACCTTGAGAAGGAGGAGGCCGTGTCAAGTCCTGGGTTGAGTACATTTTCAGGTTGTGAGGAACTTTATCTTAACATAATTAACTATCACACCAAAATAAATGACAGTGGTGTCTGATTTTGTCATTCAAGCACCTTGAGTTTAAGGGACAGGAAGAGTGTCTTCAGTGATTTACTAAAAGAATGGGCTTTTTTTTTTTTTAGACAGTGATCTCAGGATACCAATCTGAGGGTATATTTGGGTTATCTTAGAAAACAGAAACATCTTGCCCCTTGGTACCACAATTGCGTGCTGGCTGTGTGACAGACAACCAAACACGAACTAATAAAATCCTAAGCCAGTGCACCCTGACTTCACTGCCTCATTTTAATGAGGTTGCTGGTTTTTATTTGGGAAAGTTTTAAGTTTTGGGGCCTCTTTGCTAAATGATTCAGGTTTACTAGTGTATTTGAGACTCATTATTACTGGTCTAAATGAGAAATTATGTGAAAAAACACTTTCCCCCTTTGTTTTATGTATTAAGTGAATGTTCTTTTCAGGTATATCTCCTCAAACATTATCATTCCCTTCAAAGCTCTCTTTACAAAGCTTTGTGAAAACTTCAAGAAAGCTTTTGAAAACTTTTTTTTTTTTATTTACTTACTTTGAAAGAGAGAGTGCAAGTAGGGGAGGGGCAGAGAGAGAAAGAGGGAGAGAATGAATCCCAACGTGACAGTATGGAGCCCAGTGCTTTGTACCCACGAACTGCAAGATCATGACCTGAGTCAAAGTTGGGAGCTTAACCGAGCCACCCAAGTGCCCCAACTTTGTGAAAACTTGTTAATTCTATGCAGATTTTTTTTAAGGGTAGAAAATAGGCTTAACAAATAAAGTAGGCATCATTGGTCAAAAATAAATTTTATTGGGGCACCTGGGTAGCTCAGTCGGTTAAGTGTCCGACTTCGGCTCAGGTCATGATTAGTGGGTTCGAATGCTGCGTTGGGCTCTGCTGACAGCTTGCAACCTGCCTCAGATTCTGTGTCTCCCTCTCTCTCTGCCCCTCCCCTGTTTGTGCGCTCTCTCCCAAAAATAAACATTAAGAAAAAAAAAATAAAACTGTCCACAAGTCCACATTTTGACAAGGCCAGTCTCTAAAAATACTGATGGTTCCATTACTAATTTCCTAGTAAACGTGGCTGCCCAGATTCCCACTCATGTTACCTTTGGCACGTTACTCCCTGCCTGGGAAGAATGAGTGAGATGGGCTTTTAGTGAAAGAATTCTGGGTGGAATTTGAAATCGCCAAGGCATAACTGGGCCCTTGTTAAGGATAGGGGTAAAACGAGGTAACAGATTTCTGGTTTCTGCCAGAGTGCTTTGTCTAGAGCCAACATGTCAAGTGTAGCCATTGAAGAGACAAGGACAAGCTGTTTTGTCTTTCAAACCAGCCACTCGCCTAGACCATTGCTGAGTTTTGACCTTTGTACAAACCCAGCACTCTTTTCTGTGGGCATGGGTGGCTGCGGGTATGGCCGTGAGTCAAAGTCCATCCGCCACCCTCCACCTGGTTGCTGGCTCTCAGCAGAGGTCATGTTTGTTGTTACCAGTACGAGCCAAGATGTGGCTCCATTTGCTGGCTAAGGTGGACAGCAGTGCTTTGCTTTTTCTCTGTTGCACAACTGGATGTGCAAACACACACACCCTCCTCATAACCCAGGGTTACCGACGTAAAAGCTCAGGGACTGTGTCTGGCCGACCAAGAGGGCAGTTCCATGCGGGTAAAGTACAAGCTCACCTCTACCCTGGTGAGTAGGCCCGCCTCGGGATCAGAGCTGGGGGTCAGCCAAGCTTGCGCCTCTTGTGCCCAGCTATGAACCCCAGCCCACTGGCTCACCAACTCTTGTTTCACCTGGTAACCCAGCTAAGCACAGGCAGGTGTTGCTCCAACAAGCCTCAGAGAGAAGATGTCTAGGTGTGGGATTAGGGACTATGGGGAGCCCTTCCCGGCTGGAGCAAGACTGGGGCAGGGGTATATCCGGCCAGTTCTTCCAAGGCCCCCAGAGTGCCGATGGGGCCTGTGCCTGCATCTCCTGCCCAGCGATTCAGAGAAGAACGTCTCTGACCTTCGTTCCACCCAAGCTGGCTGCTTTCTCCAGTTAAGATCAGAGACAGGGAGGAGGCCCCTGGCTGGCTCTGTCAGAAGAGCATGTGACTCTTGACCTTGGGGTCATGAGTTTGAGCCCCACGTTGGGTGGAGAGATTTCTAGATCAGAGATGTGAGGTGGCAGGCAGACAGCAGAACTCCGTTCCTTTCTGTTGAGATTTATGTTTTGAAACATTAAAATATCCCTTCTCAGATAATTTCTCTCCTTCGGTAATAAGTAAAAATAGTAACGAAATATCAAGGCATCTGCAAAGTTTTTACTTTATACCAGTTTTTTTCCACTGCGATAACATTCGCGTTTAAAGCTGCTGGTACTTTGAGTGAAGGCTGCAGAGAAGGGCAGGTGTCCAAAGGAGGAAACGGGCTGAGGGCAGGGGGTGGCTGGTGGAGATGTGTGTCTCCTGGAGACGGAGTGTGCACTGATAACCGGGTGAAGTGTGATGCGGAGACTGGAGCGGAAGGAGACCTTTGCTGTCTGAGGAGGCACATGGCTAGCGTGTCATGAAAGAGTTCCCCCTTCCTGACCTTTCTGCCAGTATCCTCAGTTTGCTTGGTTTAAGAAAGGATTGGCAAAGGTGTGTCTATCTAGTGATAGAAAGCATATAACCTCTTTGAAGAGAAATCTTATTTATCCAGTTAACATGTGTTTAAGTTACGACTTACCATTTCGTTTCCAGAAATCTGCCTTAATGATAGAGGAATGGGTACATAATGTCTAGCATATTCACTAACGTGAAGAGGGAGCAAAGACACACCCAAACACACCCTGTGGGGGCCATGTGATAGAAATCTAAAATAGGGCTTATTGAGAGAAAAGCGAGGGGGCACAGACAATCCCCTGAGTAGCCAAGTGTGCCGGACCTGGACAGAGCTGCAGCAGCCCTGCCGTGAAGAGGCTACTGGTAAAACGATCCAGTTCCGTGATGCTCTCCTTGCTTATGGAAAGAGGCAAGGAACACGCCTGTGGCAATATAATAATGAGCCGCTTGGTTAAGGCAAATACTCCTGTTAAAAAAGATAGCTTTCAAGATTCAGCTTCTGGTCTCAGCCAGTTCTGTGCAGCCAAGATCTGCTTGTAGCTCCTTCCTGCACTAGGTGTGGGGCTAGCTGGGTTTTCGAAATTACGTATACTGTTGCCTTTTTTTTTTTTTTTTTTTTTTAAGAATGAAGTATGTGTGTGAGAATAGACAGAAAAAGGAGAGGGAGGGGCGTCTGGGTGGCTCAGTCAGTTTAGCGTCTAGATTTTGGCTCAGGTCACGTACCACCGTTCCGGAGGTAAAGTCCCGCCTCGGGCTCCTCAGTGAGTGTGGAGCCCACTTGGGTTTGTCTCTGCCCCTCCCCCACTCGTGCACACCTCTCTGTCTCTCTCTCTCTCAAAATAAATAAATTTTTTAAAAAGTGGAAGGGTGCACCCCAAATTGCTGACAGGGCTTATCTTGAATTAAAGGGGCAAGAAGGCAAAACTCTCCTCCTGTGTCCTGGATTCCTCCCTCCCTCCCTGCCTACCTGCCTGCCTTCCTTATTTTATTTTTAAGTAATCCCTACACCCAACGTGGGGCTCGAACCCACAAGCCTGAGGTCAAGTTGCACACTCTAACAACTGACCCAGCCGAGTGCCCCAGGTGTGATGGATTTCTATGGTGCTTGAATTTGCTACATTGAACACCTATTATAAATAAAATAATTTCCTAGTGAAAATGTTTAAAAAAAAAAAAAGAAAAGAAAACATCTGGGGCTCCCGAGGGGCTGGGGGGAGATTGGGTAAGAAGGAGTAAAAGTATAAAGAACATTTTAAGTGGTGAAATGGCAGTTTTCAGTTGAATGCTTTGTGCCTGTTTCTCCAGTTCTGAGGCAAGTCTTCATCGCTCTCCTGGTTTCCTTTTGGAAGCATTCTAATTTGATCCCACAGACAGCAAAGTTATGTGTTGGTGGCCCGACTTGCGGGCACACCTCTGTGATTTCCTAACGAGCATGATGCAAGTATTCCAAAGGCTCAGCTGCCAGTCCTCAAGACACATTCATTCAACAGAAGTTCATCACGCTGCTGAAAAACTGGGCACTGCTTTGGCTTCAGCGGTGCTGGGACTTGTGCCCCAAGGCTGAATCTCCAGAGGGTGAATCCCCATGCTCCTGAGAGGAGACCCGCTCCTCTATTCCGCCTGCCCACCTAACAACATTTAATGACAGGGTTTGCCCGGTGGTCTTCTTAGCTTCACAAGGCCAGTTCAGCTCCTGCTTGGAGTTTGTGTAAGAAAACACAGGGTCGACGATAGGTGAGGTGATTTGGAAAATGCCTAATTTCTTAATCACTATATTTTATCAGGCTTTTAAAAGATTGTTTAAAAATACATGCATTCATTACAAAATGTCCTGATCTCCCCCTGGGATCCCCAGAAGCAGGCTCAACCTAGCTGCCCAGGGACCCACGTCTCAGGGAAGCAGACGGCTCAGGGGTGGCGACAAGTGTCCTCTGTGTCTTCTAATCTACTGTGACTCCACTGCCTGCTGCAGTCGTTCTTGGTGGCTCTGTGTTCTTAGTGTGGAATTCCTGAAGGTGGTTGGAAGCAAAGACCAAGTGGGTAGATGCCAAGTCCGGGACAGGAAGCAGAGTGGTTGGGGTGGGGGGAGAAGAAAGGGGCACTGTTAGGAGCTGAATTGTGTGCCTGGTGTCCTAGTAAGAGGATAGTGCATGCGGCTCTTGATCTCGAGGTTCTGAGTTAGAGCCCCACGTTGGGTATGGAGTTTACTTTTAAAAAAAAGTTAAGGGGCACCTGGGTGACTCAGTCGGTTAAGCGTACCACTCTTGATGTTGCTCAGGTATAATCTCATGGTTTTTGGGTTCAAGCTCCACATCGAGGTCATGCTGACAGTGCAGCCTGCTTAGGATTCCCTTCCCCTCAACCCTCCCTCATGCTCGCTCTCAAAATAAACTTTTTTTGAAAAGTTATATCAAGAAGAGAAGAGAGACACAGGGGCCCTGTGACAACAGGCAGGGAGATTGGAGTGACACAACCACCAGCCAAGGAGGCTCTAGAGCCACCAGAAGCTGCAGCAGGCAAGGCAGGACCCTCCCCTCAGGAGAGGGAGGGAACGCGGCTCTGCGGATACCTCGAATTGGGACCTCTAGCCTCCACAACTGTAAGAGAATAAATTTTTATTGTTTAAAGCCACCCAGTTCATTATGCCAACATCGTTATGGCAGCCCTGAACCAACACAGGCACGAGGAAGAAAAGTGAGGTGACCCCAATGCTAAGTTTCAGCTGCTTTATAGTTTTGGCCACAGCCGGCCTTGCTGTAACCCTGGCTTCTGATGGATGCAATTAGGAAGCTGCAGTTGAACCTCAAGTCTCTTCAGAGACACGAGGAAGCCCCTGGGCTCAGTAACCGTCCCAGAGGAGGGTCTGGTCTAAACTTTGTGTTAGCTTCTCGCTTCCATTTGCGTGACTGCCGAGACAGAGAAACTAGCAAGCAGCTCTCGTGCAGTTCAGGCTTTCAAATGCCCGAGTCAATGAGAGGAACGTGTGTCACTCAGGGGAGACAACTCAGTGTGAGATTTCAGAAGATACAGTGTTGACTCGGCAATTTTATTTCTAAACCATAAGCAAACATGTCATCTTTTTATTGCAATCCTTTTCATTGTTCTACAGGACAGGAGTCTTGACCGTGGGAACAATGGCTAAGTAAGGGGAAGTCACTGTAGGTTTGGTGCTAGGACGCCCCACAGGTGTTTTTGCTCACCTCAGAAAATCATCTGCAAAGAAGCAAAAGCCAGGTCATCTTAATCCATCAGAGTAAAAGGCATGTGTGTTGACCATGGCAGGCCTCCAGTTGAGACCCTTTGCAGGGGCCTGCTGGTGTGGAAGAGTTGTTCAGACACCTGGGGTAGGTTTGTGAGTGTCCAGCTCCATCTTCCTGGTCTGTCAAGATGAGGTCAGATGTGGTGGCGGTTATAGAGATACGGTGGGTACAGGCCATCATAATGCCACTGACGCCACTGCTCAATTGCTTCCCGGCTTCTCTCTTCCTGTTCTGGGGAGCAGAGGTGAGGTCACCATATTAGTGTGGACAGCACTCTGACCTGAGGAGAGCCAGCAAGCTCTTGGCAGCCATCAGCCCAAACTGCCTACCCTGTGGTGACATGAACAAACTGTGCCTGGGGGCGTTGGTAAGAGGTCCAAAGTGAAAGACGTGAGGGAACAGTGAGTCCAGAAGCCTCACCAGCAGGGGCGAGAGCCAAGCTCAGGTGGTGAAAGAGCTGGTAGCCAGTAGAGCCAGTCAAGCTCTGTGTCCCAGTTTGGTGCTCCTTCCCCTGCATAATCACCAAGGGGGAACCACCTTCAGAAACTGGCTCAAAGGAGTAACAACTAAGAACCAAAGGACGAAGATAACAGAACAGTAATAGAAGGAGATGACAGGCTTTACTGTTAAAAGAAATCATGGAGGAAATTATTGTCAACTTCAAGCAATGGCATTATGAGAAATTTTTTCCTCAGGCTTTAAAAATTGTGTGTGTGTGTGTGTGTGTTTAATTTTACTTTTTTAAGTGTATTTACTTTGAAAGAAAGATAGCACACGGGGGACAGGTAGACAGAGTGGGAAACAGAATCCTAAGTAGGCTCCACACGGTCAGCACAGAGCCCGATGTGGGGCTCAAACTCACGAAACCATAAGATCATGACCTGAGCCAAGATCCAGAGTTGGACACTTAATGGACTGAGCCACCCAGGCACCCCTAAAATTAGTTTAAAAACTAACCAGAAAAAGGGGCGCCTGGGTGGCTCAGTCGGTTGAGCATCCGACTTCGGCTCAGGTCATGATCTCGCGGTCTGTGAGTTCGAGCCCCGCGTCGGGCTCTGTGCTGACAGCTCAGAGCCTGGAGCTGCTTCATATTCTGTGTCTCCCTCTCTCTCTGCCCCTCCCCAACTCGTGGTCCATCTCTCTCTGTCTCAAAAATAAATAAAAACATTAAAAAAAAAATTAAAAACTAACCAGAAAAGGCCATGGATGAAGCAAAGTGTGAGGAAATTTGATAATCACTAATTCTGGGTGATGGTTACATGGGAGTTCATTGAACTATATATACGCTTTTCCATATGTATGAAATTTTTCAAAGTAAAAGGCTATGAAGAACAGAAAAGGAGTGCCTGGGTGGCTCAGTTGGTTAGGCGTTTGTCTCCGGCTCAGGTCATGATCTCATGGTTCATGAGTTCGAGCCCCTGTCGGGCTTTGTGCTGACACCTCAGAGCCTGGTGCCTGCTTCCAATCCTGTGTCTCCTCTCTCTTTCCCCCTTGTACTTCCTCTCTCAAAAGTAAATAAATTTTAAAAAATAAAAGGAGTGGAAGGGACTTTTTAATGAGTAAGAAAGTCTTGTATCATGAATAAGAAAGTTTGATTTTGCTGTCTTTGACATGACATGTTTCTGAGTAACACCTTCATTCAGTTGTAGAATTAGGTGACGCCAAGTCTGTACTGCCTATCATTTGGTACCATTAAAGCACAAGCATATTTCCCAACTCCTTCACTGTACAGAAAGTCACCACAGAACCCGACGATTCCACTGCTAGGTATATACCTAAGGGAAGTGAAAACAGGGACAAATGAGTTAACAAAAAGTTATACACACATACATACGTACGTATTCAGTCATGACAAGGAGTGAAATTCTTGATCACAGGCCATGACATGAGTGAAGCTTGAAACATGCTCAGGGAAATATGATGGAAATGAAACCACTTCTGTAAAATACCTAGAAAGATTTCGTAGAGACCAAAATATGGGAGAGGTCGCCAGAGACGGTGGGAAAAGGGGAATTACTTTGCGTAACAGGTACAGAGTTTCTCTTCACGGTGGTAGAAAGGTTCTAGAAATACATAGTGGTGACGGTTACACAACGGCATGAACCTACTAAGTGCCATTGAATTGTACACTTAAAAATGGTTAAGATGGCAAATTTTATGTATGTTACCACAATCTTTCAGTATTTGTGGGAAACATTGGGAGGATGGGAAGTTCTGACAGAAGAGAGTATCAAGGATTCAGAACCCCAGAAGTCTTCCTTGCCTATGTTTTCTCAAATATGGGCTTCATCACCAAAAAGCCTGCAAAACCAGACTTCGTGAACCTCCTTCTCTGGAGCATTGGGCTAACAGGATGGTCTGGTGACTCCAGGGTGTGGAGAAAATGGGTGTCCCAATGGTCCTCAGCACCATGAAAACCAGATGTCCTCAACAGGAAGGCCCCTTGTCACCACTGGGTATTGGGAGTCACGGCTGCTAGGTATGCTTCCTTCCTATGTGAGCTTAGAGTCGGTTGCTACCCTCGATGCCAAAAATCCCCTTTGGAGCTTGTCGGTAGCCCAGGACAGCTTGGAGCACAGAATCAGGCCCAGGCTGGAGCTTTGGGGTGTTAGCCTTCAGCCCTTTCTCAGGCCAGTTAGACCGGCTACTCTTTGCCAGTCTGAGAGTAGAAGTTTTTTTTTTCTCCAGGTCATGCCAAACTCTTCTCACCCCATTTCACTTAGACAAAGGGAGGCTCTCCCTGGTAGCCCGAACAGCGTGACGTCTGTGCAGGGAACCACTTGTGACTGGGCATCTTCTGCCAAGTCAGGTGTCATGCAGCCAAGTCCAGATGGCCTGACCCAGCTTTCTGGATTTGAAGGTGGGAACAGGTCCGTGCTGCCACCCAGACCTCAGAAGTAGGAGCTCAGCACAACTGTTGACCCGGGCACTTTTGGAGGCAGAACTCAAAGGCATCTTTGCCTCGTGAAGCTGGTGGTTTTGAGTAGAGGTGCAACCAGGTGCCACAACACAACAGGCCCAGTGTCCCAGATGGGCTGATGGGCCTTGGAGATGGGGTTCTCAGGCTCTCAGGAAGGTCACTCTGGTCCAGAAATCTGTCTCAGACCACCTACCTAAACTTCCTCCTTTGGAAATCTGAGTCCTTTCTTTTACCCACGATAGTTCCTCAGCATTTGCTTTTAAGGGGTGGCGGGCGAACCTCTGAAGAGAGTGTGGGGGCCTCAGAAGGGCTTGGAGCGCCACCCCAGGGCAGAGGTTTCACCAGCCCGGCCCCCACGCAGCACATGGTGCTCTGAGGCAGAGGCGGGGGAAGAGGAGGAAAATTGGAATGAGTTTCACTTCCTATGACACCCACACACTCATTCTCAAGCAGGCTAGGCCGGTTTCACCTCTTTGCCTCCTTCCTTTAACAAGCTCTGAGAAGACCTTTCCTGGGTTGGGGCGGGGAGGAGGTGCTTTCTTTTCTCTTCTCACTCCATCCATCCACACCGGCCAATTTCCGGATCGAAGAGGGTCCCCACTACCTCTCTGCACGTGATCATCCTTCATTTATAAGAACGTTGCTTTGCTGGCAGACACACCTTGGTTCAAATCCCTGACTAGCTATGGCACCTTGGATATTCAAGGATCCTTTCTAAGCCTGAGTGTTTGAAACTAAAAAACAGAAATCGTTAAGACCTGACAGGCTGGTTGTAAGGGTTAGAGGGTTCCGACAGGGCAGCGCCCTGACAGGGCAGGTGCTCCGCCCGTGACCACAGCTCTGTCACTATAGTCCCCTGTAGGCCTGAGGCCCGTGATTACTGGAGCTCGCTCAGGAGCATTTCCATCTTAAACTTTGGGGAAAGATCCAAACCGAAGTAATCATAAGTACACACTCTGGCCAGCTAGTCTCAGCCCTGTTCAATGTTCCTACACATTTTTGCTCCGGGTACCACTTGAGGACGCTTAATAGATGCAAAGTCCATGGGAGACTGATTCAGAGACAGAACCTCCCTCTGTGCATGCCCATAACCCAGCTGTCTCCACGGAGACCTTGATGAAATCAGCATTTCCTGACGGAGGCAGGAGTCCTGTCTGCCCAAGGGCTAATGGAGGGAGTAAAGTATGCCAGTTGCCTGGTAAGAGACTCTGAGGCAAAGGCCAAGGCTTAGAAAAGACATGAACAGGGTCGCCTGGGTGGCGTAGTCCGTTAAGCACCTGACTTCAGCTCAGGTCCTGATCTCACAGTTCGTGGGTTCAAGCCCTGTGTCGGGCCCTGTGCTGACAGCTCGGAGCCTGGAGCCTGCTTCAGATTCTATGTCTCCCTCTCTCTCTGCCCTTCCCTTACTCACACTCTGTCTCTCAAAAAGAAACATTAAAAAAATTTTAAAAAGACATGAACAGCAATTGCATAAGGACACAAGCAGAACACAAAATGTACGGTACGGTGTGTCCAACACGATGGGTGAGTTGCTTTCTGAGGTCAGGTTTCCTGGTTTGCTTACAGCCATCAAATAAAATGCGGGTTAGAGCGAATAGGTAAATGAAGGCCTTGGTTTTCCAGAATGAGTAGTTACTAGAACCTTTATATTGATGTGAATCCAAGGTACTTGAAAGGTACAACCCACTTGTACCAGAGCTAAGCCACTGTATAGGCACTAAGAGAACACAGTGATCCCCGCGTAGGAGGATAAAATACAATCAGCCAAAAACTCCCTGAGCCAGTGGAAACTTAACCTGTTGTGTCCTCTTCCTCGTCTTCTCAAGGTCTATAGCCATTTCTGTGACTCTTCCTTTAAGACTCCCATAGATGTAAACTGAAAGAGTCTCTCTTCCCTCCCTCCTCTCATTAAAATTTAGGGATGGGGTGCCTGGGTGGCTCAGTCAGTTAAGCATCTGACTCTTGCATTTGGCTCAGGTCATGATCTCAGGGTTCATGAGATTGAGCCCTGGGATTCTCTCTCTTCCTCTCTCTCTCTGCCGCTCCCCCGCTCATGCACTCTGTCTCAAAATAAGTTAACATTTAAAAAAATGAAACTGAGGGAGACGTGGAGGCAACTTTTGATTTTCCCACAAAGGCCCACTTCCCTGATTACCCAGGCTGGAGAGCTCTTACCGTCGTTTTGCTCCTCCACGAAGTTCTCAGACTCGTTCCTTTGTTCCTCGTAGTACTCTCTCCGTAGCTCATCGGCCCGCAGCTTCTGCCTGTTCTCCGCTGGGAAAGGGCAAGAGGCGAGAGTTGCCTCCAAGAATGGGGGCAGCCGCACACATTAAGGGGACACCGATCATTTTGCCTGAGAAATTGAACCTGGCTGGGAGGGGTTGTTTGAGAGGAGGAAGGATGGAGGCTTCGCTAAGATGGTTTTCTCCTGAGGCAAACTTTAAAACTTGAGGGACCCAGAAACTCACCCACTCCAATCACTCCATTTTGCAAATGAGAAAAGCAACTTAACTTCACTCATAAAATTAATGGTGCCTCCAGGTCTACTGGGCCAGTTAGAAACCGGGAATCCTGTGATCAGAAGTGAATTTGGAGGGAGTCAAAGTCAATTTCAGCTTCATAGCTTCAAGTCCACTCAACGTTTGAGCACCTGTCACAGCCAAAATGTGTGCTAGGCACTGAGATTTAAAAGGCAAGTAAGAAAGGTTGTGTCCCTCTACTTCAGGGGCCTATAGTTCACATAAGGAGAAAGAAATAAGAATAAGTCATGCCCGGGGCGCCTGGGTGGCTCAGTCTGTTCAGGTTTCGACTACGGCTCAGGTCATGATCCCACGGTTTTTGAGTTTGAACCCCACATCAGGTTCTGCACTGACAGCATGGAGCCTGCTTTGGATTTTGTGTCCGTCTCTCTCTGTCTCTCCCCTGCTCATGCTCTGTCTCTCTCTCTCTCAAAAAATGAATAAAATATTTAAAAATTTTTTAAAAACTCATGCCTAGCATTATGGTTGCTGTGACAGACGCAGACACAGGGCACAAGCATGGCATGAGTTGGGAAATCTGAGATGATCGTTGCTCTCCATTCCCTTACGCAATCCCTCCCTTTGCGTGGGCTGGCCTTCATGACTCTGTTCCAGTGCACAGGAGATGACAGACCCTGATGGAATGTGGCTTCCTCCTTGGGCCTGTCCTGCTCTGCTGGAAGCCAGCTGCCGTGCTGTAGGAACTAGTGGCCTTGACCGATAGTCCGCGAGACCCTGAAGCTTGCTCGAAGGCAGGTCTTGCCGTCAGGCCCTAAGGTGACTGTAGCTTGGGAGGGATGCTGAGCCTGAGGCCCCCAGCTAAGGCATATCTGGACTGCTGACCCCAGCAAGTAGGAGACCATAGATGTGGTTTTTAAACTGCTAATTTCAGGGGCTCCTGGGTGGCTCAGTTGGCAAAGCGTCTGACTTTGTCTCAGGTCATGATCTCATGGGTTGTGAGTTCAAGCCCTGCATTGGGCTCTGTGCTGACAGATCAGAGCCTGGAGCCTACTTCTGATTCTGTGTGCCTCTCTCACTCTGCCCCTCTCCCACTCGTGTTTCATCTCTCTCTCAAGAATAAATAAAAAAATTTTTTAAACTTCTAATTTCCGAATCCATGGTTGCACAGCAGTAGGTAACTGGTATAGGGTGTGAGGTGATGAGGTAACCTTCCTGATGATAAAAACACCTTCTTTTGTAAGGTGATGGATTCTAGCCAAGTTGGCTCTAAACTTTGTTACGAGAAATCTTAGTTCTTCGTGATAAAATTGGAGGTACACTTCTATGTTGCTGCTACACCAGCAGCACCTTGAGCCCCAGTGGGAATCCCCACCTGAACTAGTGCATCACACCTCACCACACTTCACACATTAATTTAGCCTGAAAAAAACCATTCTAGATTGTAGATTTTTAGGTGTAAAATAGTTTCCAGGTTCATCCACTTCTACCCTTAAACCATGACCTCTTTGGTAGGAGGGCTCTGGTTGTCTGGAGGAAGTTATCAAGAGCTCTCTTAGTATCAAGATATTCCTTATAACTGGGCTTCAACTTGGGACTCCTAGGTGGCTCAGTCAGTTGAGCGTACGACTTCGGCTCAGGTCATGCTCTCGCGGTTTGTGAATTTGAACCCCGTATCGGGCTCTATGCTGACAGCTCAGAGCCTGGAGTCTGTTTCAGATTCCGTGTCTCCCTCTCTCTCTCTCTGTCCCTCCCTCGCTCACGCTCTGTGTCTCTTTCTCAAAAATAAACATTAAAAAAAAATTTTTAACTGGGCTTCAACTGGACAAATCCACAACATCAGGAAGGCTGTGTCTGTCACAGGAAGGATGCTGAAGGACACCACACACTCCCCTGATACGATCACATCAAAGAGGGAGACTAACGCGCTGTCATCCCCACCAGCTTGGCTGTATAAGAGGTAGTCAGGGGGACAGTGATGATGGAAGCAGAGAAACTGAGGAAGCCATTGGTTTCCCACCCTGCCCCATGTTACAGTGGTATTAGGACAAACAGTCAGGTATTTCTCTGTGAAATAATAATACCATAGACCATCTGAAATCTTTAAAAGTGTTGGGGCGCCTGGGTGGCTTAGTCGGTTGAGCGTCTGACTTCAGCTCAGGTCATGATCTCGCGGTCCGTGAGTTCGAGCCCCGCGTCGGGCTCTGTGCTGACAGCTCAGAGCCTGGAGCCTGTTTCGGATTCTGTGTCTCCCTCTCTCTCTGCCCCTTCCCCACTCATGCTCTGTCTCTCTCTGTCTCAAAAATAAATAAACATTAAAAAAATTAAAAAAGTGTGGGGCTTACAATAATTAAATGATAGTTATTTATATTATATTACATTATTTTATATTAGTATTATTTAACTCAGATTAAAAATCCAGTCAACTGTGACTTGGTCTCTGTGCAGATTCTTTGGGTAAATCCCACGTTTTTCCCACACTTGTGCCTTTACCCACATAGTTGTGGGACTCTTGAGTCTGGTGGAAGGAATTTCCTTTCCCACACCTCCCCCTACCCTTGCCCCACATCCACACAATTCTTAGGAGGGAGTTGAGGCTCAGGGAGGTGCAGTGACCTAATCAAAGTCACACAGTTGGTCAGGGCACAGCTTGGGAAGAGCCAGAGTCCCAGGCGCCCACACTCCACCCCTTGGCCCGGAACACACCCGTCATGGCACCATCTTCCTTTATGACCCACCATGAGCCCCAGTGTTGCTCCAGGTACCAGAAAGCCACTGAGGATGGGAGGGAAGGGCTTTGGAGCCTAGGAAGCAAGGCCTTAAGGAGCCATCACCAACTCCTAAAGAAGCATTTGCCATTCCATGTACTTCAAAAAAGAAATCGTCTTCCCAAATTGCCTTTTTGGAGCAGCCACAAATGGGATGTCTGCCTCAGCAATGGCTAAGAACAGTTGGGACAGAATGCCACGTTAACACTGAGCATCCTGCGCACCGTGTGTGTCCCTTCTCGGGAAGGGATTAGATCCTCCTCATGCTAAAGAGAACCTTGTCTTTACCCAGAAGCTCAGTGATGTCAGATGCCTTTTTCTTGGTTCCGGATTCCAGTCTATCAGGGTCACGTGCCTTTGCCCCACCCCGAGGCGTGATTGGGCACTCCTGTGCACGGGAGTCAGCCAGGTGGCAGCAAGTGAGCTCAGAAGCATCATGTGTCTTATGTGTCTTCAGGCTGTCCTGGGCCCCCCGCGACTTCTGTTTGAAGTGAGGGACCTCTGACTTCACCGTGCCCCTCGTGGTTCTGAACCAGCTGATGAGGACGGAAACTCTTCGCCTGTCCTGAATTCACTCCCACTCCCTGCTGGAAATCTGCCAGGAGCCTGCTTCTCTGATTTCCATCAAGAGCTGCCTGGGCTCCATCCTTCACAGCCCTTTCAGTGTTTCTTGACATTTGTTAACTTCTAAATCTCAAGTTGTATGAGGCCTGGAGGTTTTCCCAGTGTGGCTAATAGTTACTCAGTTGAAAAAAAAAGAAAAAGGAATTTCATCTCCAAGCATTTTCATTATTTGAAAACAGTCCTGTTATTTTTACTGAGCAAGTTACCTTGCCGAGTGTGCCGAGGGACACAAAGAGTTTATTCACACACACACAAGTAATGAATCAAGCCATAGACTCGGAGACAGAGCTCAGAGTCCTTGGAAGAATCTAGTTCAAGGGCAGAAAACTCAAATGCCTTCGAGGGTCGGAAGGTCATGGAAATGAGGGTCCCTGCCAGGCCGGGAACACCAGGGCCTGCTTCAGACTGAGAAGGAGACACACTTCCAAGCTCAAAAGCCTTCCAGATACATTGGATGAGAAAATTAAAACAGAAACAAAACAAAACAAAAACACTGCCAGCTGAATAGCATAATTTCAGGGTCTTATAAATAAGGAAACTTGGGCCCAGAGGAAAGGAAGTGGCCAAGGCCACTTAGCACAGCTGTCACCAGACTCAAAGTCCCAGCTTCTAGTCCCAGGTGCCCTCCCTGTTTGCAACGCTGTTGCTCTCGCATGTGAGGCGCTGTGCCAGAGCCCAAAAATCACACACTGAGATCCTGTGTTTCCTCTCAACTGGAACGTGTTTCTCCTTAATGATTTAAGCTTCTCCAAAATTGGGATGCATCTCATCTCTATTAAGTGCATTCGATGTGACTCTTTCTGTTCCTTGCCTTGACGGTGTCGTCAAAGACGTGAGCTGCCATCGAGGACATGTGTAATTTCTAATTCAGAGCTGCTGTCACTTTGATACCCGACGGCCCAGTTTGAGCCCTCCTGGGTCCCTTGCTGTCCCCACAGCCTAGCCCACTGAGAGAGAAAGAATGGAAGGGGCAAGCAGAAGGCAGGCCTCCAGCATCCTTACCGTTGACCTCATCTTGGGATTTTGGGGACCGCTTGCCGCGCCTCTTGAGGAAATTTGAGGCATCTGATTCCTGCATGAAGATCTTCTGTTCCACATCTGAAACCCGAGAGAGGCCGGTCACGAGCAGCACGGGCTCACCAGGGCACCTCAGTAGCCTGCACCCCGGGTGGCCCTTGCACTCACCTTTCTGGGTGTCTTGTCCTGCCTCCTGCTGGGTGCCCACTGATGCACCAGTGCCCTCCCGCAGCACTGTGGGAGAGCACAGTGTGAGGGCTGCGGCACTCCAAGGGGAGCGTTCACCCTGAGCTGGGCTGGGACAGTCCTTCCTAGATCCCACTGTGGGGTCCCGGGTCCCTTGCATACCAGCCTCGGAGCAGTCTCCCCAGGAAACTAGCAGGCAAGCCGTTTGCTCTGTGTTGTATTGTGTTACACCACACACACACACACACACACACACACACGCACGCACACACAGCACACACACACACACACACAGAGCCATCTGTATAGTAAGCACCCCCCTGTCCACCTGGGCCACCTGAGCAGCCTCACCTAACACCAGTGTGTCCTGGAGCCTCCCCATACTCACTGGTGAGGAGCAGAGCAGCTGAGAGACAGGAGGCGAGAAGCAGCTGTCTCCAGGCCATCTTTGGATGGGCTGAGGCTCCTTTGGGGAACCACAAGGCAGACGGAGAGGGTTCTGCAGACCCTGAAGCCAGCCACCAGGTCCTCACTTCTGTGACAGGCATGCCAGCGGGGAGGGAGGCAGGGGACCCGGATGCCCATGGGGGGGAGTGGGAGGGATCTCGGCCGCAGCGTCTATTGGCTGCTCCTCCTGGAGCACCGGAGAGGTTTTTGGCGTCCTGCAAACCTCCCCTGAAGCAGAGCCTATCGTCGGGGCCCCGGCAGAGACAGTTTTGAAGAGGCCTTTCCAAGAACCGCACCCAAGGAGTTGCTATTGGAATGCCCAGCCCCAGACTCAGGATTTCAAAGAGCAGGACTCTGGTCTTGGAGGCTAAGGCCTGCAGAGGGAGTGGGAAGAGGGCCTCAGCGAGAGACTGAGATGTCAGACCAGGAGGGACCAGAAGGCCTGGAAGACCCCCTCAGGCGCCCCTCGCATTAGGACTGTAACCAGAGTACCCCTCACCTTGACGGGTCGCCCAGCTGATGATGTTCATTGTCAAGCAAAACACAGACCCCTGCTCTGGGGGTCCCAGCACCCTTCCAAGGCTTTGAGGAAGAGAGGCAGTGAGCCTTTCACTGCAGAGGGAGAGCAGAGCACCATGTGTGAAAAGCCCACAGCTGAGCATGGGTGTCTAGAAGGAGACAAAGGCACACCCCATGTGGGGGAGAAGTGAGTTCCTAGAAGTGGGAACGCTAACGGATCAGAGCTCTGCGGGGCCGTCAGAATGCAGTCCCTCTGGAGATGTGTTCTTCACCCCGTCGTTGATTAGGAACCATCCTCGACTCTGTTACTAGCCGAAGAGTTGTGCTTTGGTCATTGTTGGGAGTTTTCTTAATGATGACCATCGCTAGGCCTAGAGCACATGTACCTGAAGGTGTGGGGAGAGTGAGGGCGCCCGAGGGAGTCCTGTCCCCCAGTTGTCTCACCACTGAACTTCTTGGCCACGCCTGGGATGGCAAGGCGAAGTGAGGCCCTTTTGAGGAATGCAGACAGTTGGGTAATACCAGAGCCCAGGAGCATGTGGAGGGGCTGGAGGTAGGCAGGGCTGAGGTCATGGGAAGTAGTTTGGTCTCCATCTTTGTGAGGCAGCCTAGTGTGGGGACCGTAAGCACAGACCCTGACCAGGCTCCCTGGATTCAACCCCAACTCCATGCTTGGCCATCCACATGGCCTTGGGCAAGTCATTCGACCTCTCCGTGCCTAATCCCCTCTTCTGCCACACAGACTGCCCTGAGGATTGGAGTTAGTGCATCCAAAGTTCTTAGAATGGTGCCTGGCATGCGCGGATCACTGGATATGTGTTTGCTCTCAGGACACAATCATGAACCATTGAATGATATTGAAGAAAGTGACAGGAGGGATTTTTTTTTGTTTGTTTTTAGGAACACTACCTTCCCAGTGATGTGGAGGGTGGTAGGGATTAGATTAAAGCGTAGGATTTAGAGAAGGCTTTTGCCGTAGTCTAGTGGGAGATGGTGTCCGTGAAAGGTAGGAGGAACAGGAATGGAGAGAACAGAGCATTTCAAAGACTGAAGAATCAATAGTGGGACGCCTGGGTGGCTCAGTCGGTTGAGCATCTGACTCTCGATTTCCATTCAGGTCATGATCCCAGGGTCTGCGCTGGGCGTGGAGCCTACCTGAAACTCTTCCTCTGCCCCTCCTCAACTTACATGCACTCGTGCTCTCTCTCTCCCTCTGTCTCTGTCTCTGTCTCTGTCTCTAAAAAAATAAACTTAAAAAAAAAAAAAGAATCAGTAGAACTAACTCATTAGCTAAAGGCAATGAGAGGTTCAGAGGTGTGCATTCAGATGGCATTTCTAGTTTGCGTACCTGGGGGATGGTTGGCAAGGCCATTCAATGGGGTGGAGAACACAGGAGAAAGGATATATCATTGGACAAATCAAGTATCCAACACCCCATACCCATTAGCAGTCACTCCCCAGTTTCTCCAACCCCCAAAGCCCTAGGCAACAACTAATCTCCTTTCTGTTTCTATGGGTTTCCCTGTTCTGGGCATTCCATCTAATGTAATCATACAATGTATGGCCAGCACATCGTGAATGGCTTTTTTCACTTTAGATACTGTGTTCAAGGTTCATTTATGCTCTAGCACACATCAGTACTCACATTTCTCCCTGTTGCAGTATAATATTCTGTTGTCCAGCTAGGCCATATTTTATGTATCCACCCATCACTTAATGGGCATTTGAGTTGTTTCTACCTTTTGACCATGATAAATAAGGCTGATATGGGTACCTGGGTGCCTCAGTCAATTAAGTGTCCAACTCTTGATTTTGGCTTAGGTATGATCTCATGGTTTCATGGGTTCAAGCCCCACCTGGAGCTCTGCCCTGCATGGCCTGCTTGAGATTCTCCCTCTCTCTCTGCCTCTCCCCCCACTCGCACTTTTATCTCTCGCAAAATAAGCAAACTTAAAAAAATTTTAATTATCAAAAACGTAATGCTGTTGTAAACATTCTTGTGCACGGTTTTGTGTGGCCATCCATTTTTATTTCTGTTGAGTAGATGCCTTGGAGCGGAATTGTTAGTTCAAATGGTACCTTCATATTTAACCTTCGAGGAAATCTCACATATTTTACGTGTTCATTTACTCATCTTCCTCCTCTAGTGCTATGAGGTCTCTTTGATGAAAAGAAGTTTCTATCTTCTACTAAAATGATGCCCAGCACAGAATATGTACTTCATAAGTGTTTATCAAATTAATCATTGGAAAATACACTTGGAAGAGAGCATTAAAAGGAAACATAATATTTCAATGGGCGATATATAAGAAGGTACACACAGGGACCCAGAATTTCCAAGTTAATGTATCCCTAGGTTCAGGATTATTCTCAAGCAGTAGGAACAAATTTTGTGGTGGATTTATGGATTGCTTAGAGTGCAGCCAAGATGGCTTTAACATTTGCCTCTGCTTGACTGAAGTTTAGACAGGTTTCTTCCTGATGATAGGCCCCTAACCTGCCTTTTCCTAGAGCATTTACTTTAGAAAACTTGCCATTGTAAATTCTTTCTCAGGGACCTGGGAGCCATCTTTTTGGAATGAAGAAAGATGGCGCCTGGGTGGCTCAGTTAGTTACGCATCTGATTCTTTGTTTCAGCTCAGGTCATGATCTCAGTCTTCAGATTGAGCCCTGAATCAGGCTGTGTGCTAGGCATGGAGCCTGCTTAAGATTGTCTCTCTCTCCCTCTCATTCTCCCTCGCTCTCTGCCCCTCACTTGCTCACACACTCACATGTACACTCTCTCTTTCTCTCAAAAAAAAAAAAAAAAGAAAGGAAAACATCAAAGGAGATATCACCTCTATCCCCGAATCTCTATGGGAGTGTAGACGCTTGGCTCTGGTGGGTAACCTGTTCCAACTGTGAAGGGCAATTAAAAACTGCAGGTGTCTGCAATCCCTCTCAAAATAACACCAGCATTCTTCACAGAGCTAGAACAAACAATCCTAAAATTTGACCCCGAATAGCCAAAGCAATCTTGAAAAAGAAAACCAGAGCCGGAGGCATCACAATCCCGAACTTCAAGCTGTATTACAAAGCCGTAATCATCAAGACAGTATGGTACTCGTACAAAAACAGATACTCGGATCAATGGAACAGAATAGAGAACCCAGAAATGGACCCACAAATGTATGGCCAACTCATCTTTGACAAAGCAGGAAAGAATATACAATGGAATAAAGACAGTCTCTTCAGCAAATGGTGCTGGGAAAACTGGACAGTGACATGCAGAAAAATGAACCTGGACCACTTTCTTACACCATACACAAAAACAAACTCAAAATGGATGGCAGACCTAAACATAAGACAGAAAGCCATCAAAATCCTCGAGGAGAAAGCAGGCAAAAGCCTCTTTGACCTCGGCCACAGCAACTTCTTACTCAACACATTTCGGGAAGCAAGGGAAACAAAAGTAAAAATGAACTATTGGGACCTCATCAAAATAAAAAGCTTCTGCACACAGAAGGAAACAATCAGCAAAACTAAAAGGCAACCAACAGAATGGGAGAAGATATCTGCAAATGGCATAAAGAGTTAGTATCCAAAGTTAATAAAGGATTCTCAAACTCAACACCCAAAAAACAATCCAGTGAAGAAATGGGCAAAAGACATGAATAGACACTTCTCTAAGGAAGGCATCCAGATGGCCAACCAAGACATAAAAAAATACTCAACGTCTCTCATCATCAGGGAACTACAAATCAAAACCACAGTGAGATACCACCTCACACCTGTCAGAGTGGCTAACAGTAACAGCTCAGGCAACAACAGATGTTGGCGAGGATGCAGAGAGACAGGGTCTCTTTTGCACTGCTGGTGGGAATGCAAACTGGTGCAGCCTCTCTGGAAAACAGTATGGAGATTTCTCAATAAATTAAACATAGAACTACCCTACGACCCAGCAATTGTACTACTAGGTACCTATCCAAAGGATACAGATGTGCTGTTTCGAAGGGGCACATGAACCCCAGTGTTTATAGCAGCACTATCGACAATGGCCAAAGTATGGAAAGAACCCAAATGTCCACTGACTGATGAATGGATAAAGAAGATATGGTATATATGGAGTAGTACTTGGCAATCAGAAAGAATGAAATCTTGCCATTTGCAACTACGTGGATGGAACTGGAGGGTATTATGCTAAGCGAAATTAGTCAGAGAAAGACCAATATCATATGACTTCACTCATATGTGGACTTTAAGAAACAAAACAGATGAACAGAAGGGAAGGGAAGCAAAAATAATATAAAAACAGGGAGGGGGACAAAACATAAGAGACTCTTAAATGTAAAGAACAGAGGGTTGCTGGAGGGGTTGTGGTGGAAGGGGGAGGTGGGCTAAATGGGTAAGGGGCATTAAGGAATCTACTCCTGAAATCATTGTTGCACTATATGCTAACTAACTTGGATGTAAATTAAAAAATAAATTAATTAAAAAAAAAAAACCTGGGGCACCTGGATGGCTCAGTCGATTAAGCGTCCGACTTTAGTTCAGGTCATTATCTCGTGGTTTGTGGGTTCGAGCCCCACATCAGGTTCTGTGCTGGCACCTCAGAGCCTGGAGCCTGCTTTGGATCTGTGTGTCCCTTTCTTTGCCCCTCCCCTCCTCGTGTTCTGTCTCAGTCTCAAAAATAAACATTAAAGAAAAAATTTTTTTAAACTGCAGGTGGCCTGAGATTACCCCCGCCCCAGTTCTCAAAAATTCTCACATTCTTGTTTCAGTGTAGTTGAGCTTAGTGTCATTCCTCTGGTGCAGTCGTCCTGGAAAAGTCTTCCTTGCCTGTTAGCTTTGTCTTTTGCAGTTTAACTCAGACAAGGTCATTGACTCCACTTATCACCCGATCCAGCAGGGTCTGTGGGCACAACTGGAGTTAAGTGGAAACGGCCCTTGGGAACAGTGTGTCCAGGCAAATAAGGCTACTAGATGCACCGGCCCATGGTAAGCGTTTTTCCAGAATGCATATGTAAAAGTCCATTTTCTGTACCTGATATCAAGAAAATATTATGTTCTTTCCTGTTCCTTCCTCTCAGTGGACTAATTACGTTCCTGAGCCCTTTCCCCCTGCCCATTTGGTAGGGTGAGTGAAGGGTTATATCATGACCCTTGGAACCAGGAGCTCCCTGGAACTCAGCTTCCTTAGGAGCCCCCATAGGAGATACAGGTGAACACGTTTCTCGTGCCATGTCCTCAGGTCTCAGGAGCAGCGAGAAGCAAACACATTAGACATCAAGGTGTAGGCTTGTTTGTTGGGCAAGTGAGTGACCGCTTGCAAACTCCAAGTGTCAACTCATTTGATGTCCCTTTGGAGCCATCTGTGTTGACACAGGAGGGTGTGGAGAATGAGGGCTTCGTGAGTTGGGATGACACTTCTAAAACCTCTCTGGTTTATTTCCCTGTAAAGGCCATTCATCTTTCTGAGCACCTCGTCAGAGTATCGTGGGGCTTCTTTCCACTTTTCCCCTCCCATGCTGCAGAGAAGAATTCTCAGTCCCTGTGAAAATGGTCCCTACAGGACTCCCTATGGAATTAAGTCTGACAGGGGATGTCTCCATTCAGAAAAAGGCATGGAACATTCTAGAGCTGCGTGGAGTACTGCCATGAGATCACCCCACCCACATCTGGGTTGCTATTCAGTAGACAAGCACTGTATGGTTCCAAAATCACTAAAATAGTAAAATACTTTCTTGTTAGTGGATAAATAGCCACTTTCCTGTGCCATCTTCCCAATGCCCTCCACTGCCACCGTGCCCCAGGTTCTCCCCCAGAGCCCCACTTTCCACAATCCATGGGCGCCTGGGTGGCTCAGTCGTTAAGCCTCTGACTTCGGCTCAGGTCATGATCTCACGGTTCCAGTGTTTGAGTCCCACATGGGGTGAGCTCAAGCCCTGCTTCAGGTGAACATGAGCCCCATTTCGGGTATCCCTGCTTCTCTCTCTCTCTCTCCTCTCTCTGACCCTCATGAGATTCTCTCTCTCTCTCTTTCTCTCTCTGCCCCTCAATCACTTGCACCCCCTCTCTCTCCCTCTCTCTCAAATAAATACGTAAGTAAATAAACAAATGCAGAGGTGATGTTTGGCCCAGCAGACACCCTCCAGAACCCTGCCGTGCTCCCCCAGCTAGGCTCGATTCTGACTGGTTCAGTGCCTGTCCTGTGCCAGCTAAACGTATGTCCTATCAGTCTGAATTCGGGGCTTTCTGATAACTCCCTGTTCCTGTGACCTTGCCTTAGATGTTGTCCACCTCTCCTTACCGCCTCTGTTCTGTTTTCTGTGTGAGGTACCACCCCCAACCACCAGCAGAAATCCCATATCTACTGCAAAGCCCATGTACAAGGAGGTTTATAATATCTTTATTTATAAAAGCACAAAAATGGATTTCAATCTAAATTGAAAAGCGGAGCACGTGTTACGGTCTATGTGGGAGAGAAGGGTACGTTATATTCAAAACCTTGGAAACGTGGTATCATAATAGGTGTTGACAAGGGGAAGCCATAACAGTGTTTATATTAATTATAAACATCTTGTTAGGGAGAGGAGTTGAACCTCTGATTATAAAGGTTTAAGTTTTATGCAATTACTGGGCTCGGCCACCCTAACAAACCCAGACTCTCGGGTAGTATAGATAAACTGTTTAGAATAGGATTAGATCAGAAAAAAGGGGTCAACTCACCAACTCTGACTACCAGGTTAACTACAGCAGGTTCTCCTGGTTTGCTGATTCTTCTAGAATATGGTAGGTTAGAGTAAGTTACTGGTTTACGGGAAGGATGAGTTGACGCCTTTTTTCCTGGCAGAATATCACCGTGAATGAAGAGATAGATCTTCACTGTTCTGAAAATGAATCACTTTGGCTGGTCTAGGAAAAGCATGTGAAAAGATCTTTCTTTTCGGAAGTGCTCCGAATGACGAAAAGTAGCCTCACTTTTGGGGCGCCCCCGGTGGCTCACTCAGTTAAGTGTCCGACTCTTGATGTCGCTCTGGTCCTGATCTTATGGTTCGTGAGTTCGAGCCCCAGATTGGGCTCTGAGCTGACAGTGTAGAACCTTCTTGGGATTCTCTCTCTCCCCACCTGTCTCTCTGCCCCTACCCTGCTTGCTCGCTCTCTCTGTTTCTCTCAAGTAAATAAACTTAAAAAGATTAGCCTCACAGTTTGTGGGTGGGGACGGGAAAGAAGAGGGAGGGGTGGAGAGGTGGTTCAGGTCAGTAAGGGGGAGACTTGGACAGGTCCCAACGGCATTCCTTGGGCTTCTTGTCCATGGAACCAGAAAGAACTGATCACTAAGATTGTTGAGACTCATTGCACTTTAGGCTTAAGACCCTACACCGAGCTAGACTGTCTCTTGCTCCTCGTCCCTGCCCTAAAGATATGAAGGGAAGGACCTTTGCTTTACTGGAGCAGAACACTCGCCAGCATCATGTAGCCTCCAACGCGGCCGCCCATGCCCTCATCTCTAGGGCCCCGAGCCTTCTGACTGAGGCTCGCTTGCTCCCACCTTCCCCAGCAGCCTCTCGATCTTTACCTGCGAGACCGAAACACTGCCCATTTCCTGTGCTGCCCGGGCTTGGGGAGCGGCACCTTGGTATCCAGGGTTCTGGGTGTACCACAGCCCAAATCTCCACTGCTCAGAACCTGACCCATCAGGAATCTAAGAGCATCCTGGTCAGAGTGGCTCGAAGCCCCTCTCCTGAAAATGACACCCGAGGGGAAGAAGCCCCCTCCCCTCCCCACTAAGGATTTACTGCTCTAGGAGATGACGACAGCTTAGCAATTGCAGCTACTCTAGGAATCGGAGACTTAGCCCAGCTGGCAAGACTTGGGTGCATCTCACCAAGGCCCGGATCTAGCACAAACCCCAGCCTCACCAGGCCACTGTCTCAAGACCAAAGTCCCAACATGCAGCCAGAGCACATTGTATTGCTGCCCTCAATATCCCCAACATACAGCAGGACAGAGACTGAATTTCTGGACTCTGCTATCACCATCAAATGGGGAGACAGGTGTTCTCACTCTTGAGATGGATGGAGGGGCATTCGCTTTTCTCGGAAGGGTCTACGGATGTGGACCTCATACTTGACTGCACATTCAGGTCTCCCTGGTGGTGTCAAAATACACAGTGCCTGGGCCTCAACCTGTGTGTGTGTGTGTGCGTGTGTGTGCATGTGTGCATGTGTGTGCATGTGTGCACACACACATGTGTAATCAGTAAGTACTGGTTAAAATTCCCTGAATCCTTTTATTTTTTCCACCTTTATGAGATATCACTGACAAATGGAAGTTGTATATATTTAAACTGTACAACTGTACAACATATGTAAACTGTATACATTGTGAAATCATCATCATAATCAATATCCCCAGACGTCACCCCAGCCACTAAGGTTCAGTTTATGTCGGGTCGAGCATCAGTATTTTTCACAAACATTTCAGGCGGTTATAACCAAAAGCTAAAGCTGAGAACCACTTGTACAAGGATATATATACTGATTATGCGTACGTACAGGTGCACATGCATATATATGCCCATATTCATAGACTCATGCAGTTTTTTATTTAAAAAAATATATATGCATTGAAAAAAACTTGTAATCGGAGTGGTCTTAATTTTCTTCCTTTAGTTTCTTGGGGTTTCTTTTTCAAGTTTTGTACAGTGATCATGCAGTCATTTTATAATCACAAGGAAAGAAGCCAAAAGTGCTATTTTTAAAATAACTTTACTGATCTTTCTAGACCCAGCTCAGCTCTCTGCATGAGCCACTTCAACATCCGCCTGTCTTCACTCCCCCAAATTCCTCTCAGCCTGTGACCAGCCCAGTCATCTCATGCTTCACAGAGGCTACAGACACTTCCTCTTTGTTCCAAGCTGGTATCGAGCCTCCCTCTGCCCAAGGAGTGCCGGGAGGGCAGGGACACGGGTGTTACTGATAACTTGGGCCTGGAGTTCTTCAGTTCTCTGAACAAAGACGCTGTCTCTCCTCTCTCTTTCTCTCTCTGGAGATGAAACACAGAGCGCCTTTCTGGTCTCAGCGTGGACTGTCTAGGAGAACAGAAGGGAAAGGATACACTGGCAAGGCCCGTGGAAGAAAATACAAGTGAGGTCTGTGGGATAAGAAGGATGAGCCGCGCTGGCTAAGGGTCCCCGTCTGTCCAGGAATCTGGTGAATGTATGACTTACATCCTGTGTTCTCCAATTCTGGGCGGCTCGGCATGGCTTAAGGCAGACCCAGGGAGAAAGGGAACCGAGCCACCTCAGGAAGCCCGGGCAGGGGCGAGCCATGCCAGAGGGAAAGAGGCACCCAGGCCCCAGTCTTGCCAGCCTCGTGGGGATCGTTTGAAGGCAAGCCTCTGCGGCTTTGCATTTTACTTGGAAAAAGAAGGCATTGTCCTATGTGACTTCCCCAGTCCCGCCCTAGCACTGGAGAGCATATTAGGATGTAGCTTCCCTAAAGTTCGGAAAGCACTAGCACTACCAGATGCGAGGATCCCAGGGTCAAATCAGTTTGGGAACTACTAGACTATCCCCCTCCTCTCTACCCGATTCACAATGTAGGAGCGTAGTAAAGGCTCTGACAAGTCCTGCAGCTGGAAAATGTAGGGGCATAGTAAAGGCTCTGACAAGTCCTGCAGCATCCCTCCGAACTTAATCGACCATACCATCTTTATTCATGGAGCACCTGTTAACATGCAGGACCTATTTGGGGAAGCTCTGAACGGGTTACTTTATGGCAAGAGAGCTCGTGGCTAGAATGATATTTGTCAATAATCCAATTCCATTTCCAAGAAAAAGCAGAATTTGGGGCACTTGGCTGGCTTAGTCTGTAGGGCATGTGACTCTTGATCTCGAGGTTGTGAGTTCAAGCCCTACCCTGGGTATAGAAATTACTTAAAAATCTTTTTTTTTAAATCATGGTGTCATAAGTATTACACACTTGGGTCACTGCCCTCAAAGAGTACATTAGCCAATTGGCAGATTATTAACTGGAAGCAGCTTCATTTTGTTTTGTTTAATGACAGCATACTAAGCTGTGAGCACCAAAGTCATCGAGAGGGACACAGATTTGTCTAAGAAAGAGCGTGGTCGGCGCAGACAGGAAAGCTTCCAGCGAAGCTCCACCGTAGAGGGAGTTGCAAGTTTCTGAAGGCTGAACACGGAGCAGAAGCACCCACAACGGGTTATTGGTCTTACCTTTTGATAAAGCAAAAAAATGCAACCAAGGAAGGACAAATAGAGGTATGGAGACCCAAAAGGATGAAAATCACGCCCTCCCTATGTCCAACTTTGGGCCAAATTGGAAAGATTCTGAGTTCGTTCTGATCAGAGAGAATGTCAGGGGACAATGGCTCAGGGTCCTGTGACCGAGGCAGACTCCCATTAACACCCTTTGGAGAAACAGCCCAGCTTAGGTCACGGAAGTTCAAAAATCATTCTTCGTTTGCATCTAACCAAAGCCTTACGCATATAATGAATCTGTCCTAGAAGCAGCAGCGCTTGACATATCGTTACGTGCACACTGTATTTTCAGGTCATCAGTTCCCTAGCATCTCCGGGAACTCAGGGCCAGGTGGCAAGCTGTGGCCGCTGTTACCAGGGCAGGATCCTGCCCCAGCTCCCTGCTGCCGGACAGCCCCCCAGGGAGGCTGACTGTCTTCTACCTAGCTCAGGAGTCCGGCTCTTCTTTTGTTTTGATTTCTTTTTTTTGTTTTGTTTTCACTGAAGTTAAAACAAGGAAGTAGCCAGTCTAAGATCTTACAGTGTCGTCACAGAATGAATTGTCCGTGTGGGTGGAATTACTTTGTCCGTGTGGGTGGAATTACTAAAAGTAAAAAAGAAAAAAAGTCCTCCTGCCCCAAATCTTTGCCGCCTGCACTTTTTGGCACCACCGATTCCAGGGAGGGCAGCTGGTGATGGACTGGCAGAGAAGCCTGGGCGGGAGGGAGCCTGATCCTTGAGGCCCTCACCCTTCTAGAAATAGCTGGGGACTGGGGTGCCTGGGTGGCTTAGTCCGGTGAGGATCCAGCTTCGGCTCAGCTCATGATCTTGTAGTTCGTGAATTCGAGCCCCGCGTCGGGCTCTGTGCTGACAGCTCAGAGCCTGGAACCTGCTTCAGATTTTGTGTCTCCCTCTCTCTCTGCCCCTCTCCCACTCATGCTCTGTCTCTCTGTCTCAAAAATAAATATTAAAAAAAATTTTTTTTAATCTATGTAAAAAAAAAATAGCTGGGGACCGAGAGAAGCAGAGACTGGCTAGCGTGTAGCACAGAGACGGTAGGGACACGGTTCTCCAAGCAGAGGAGTAGCTGTTCAAGGAAAAGATGAGAGGGAGCTGGTGTGTGATCGTGTGTGGGTCTGTGTTGTGCCAGAACCAGAATTAGCACATTTGATTCTCAGTACAACCCTCAACTCCATGGTGGAGCATTTATCCCCATTTCAGAGAGAAGGTTATTGAGGGCCCCCTTTTTCTCACTGGGGTCTCAGACAAATTAAATAAGATAGAGCAGTAGGTGAAGGTTAAAGTATCGCCTTTATGATTCAAAATCTAGAGTGTGATGAGCCAGCAGTGTGTATGTGTTCCAGTTCTGTACATCTTCACAGCATCTGGTGATGTTACTGTTTTTAATTTAGCTGCAGGAGTGAGCGTTAATAAAATCACATTACCCTATGGTTTCAGTTTGTATTTCCCTGATGACGAAGAATGTCGAAAACTTTCTCATGTTCTTATCGGCCATTTTGTATGTATTCCTTTGCAAAGTTTCTGTTCAAGTCTTTTGCTCATTTTTTATTAGTTTATCTTTTTATTATAGATTGTTTATGTTCTTGATATAATATTTTGTCAGACATAAATTTTTTAATGTATTTTTAAATATCTTGCCAGTAAATATATTAGGTCTGTGACTTGCCTACTCATTTTCTGTGTCTTGTTGAGCAGCAGTTTTTTGTTTTTGTTTTAATGTTTATTTATCTATTTATTTTTAATTTAATGTTTATTTATTATTTTTGAGAGAGAGAGAGACAGAGCATGAGCAGGGGAGGGGCAGAGAGACAGGGAGACACAGAATCTGAAGTAGGCTCCAGGCTCTGAGCTGTCAGCACAGAGCCCGACATGGGGCTCGAACTCATGAACCGCGAGATTATGGCTGAGCCACGCAGGCGCCCCTGATGTTTATTTATTTTTTAGAATGAGAGAGACAGGGCACAAGCGGGGAAGGGGTAGAGACAGAGACACAGAATTCAAAGCAGGCTCCAGGCTCCAGGCCATAAGCACAGAGCTGGACGTGGGGCTCAAACCCATGGACCAAGAGATAGTGACCTGAGCTGAAGGAGGACTCTTAACCGACTGAACCAACCAGGCATTCCAACAGTTTTAACTTTAACAGAGTATGATTAGTGTATTTTTTTTTTTTTTGTGGTTTGTGCTTTCTGTGGTCTAAAAGCTCTTCACCTATTCCAAGGTTTCGAAGATTCCTCTGTATTCTTATACAATGTTATATTTAGATCCATAATCCATCTTGAACTGTGTTTGCATATGGGGTGAGATAGGAGTGGACATTTATTTCTTCTCTGATGGATGTCCAGTTCTTCCAGCACATTTGATGAAGAACACTTTCTATTCCCCATAGGACTTTTGACAGTCAGCTGACCTGTATCTGTGGGATTATTCTGTTCCATTGGTCCCTTTGCCTCCCTTTACGTCAATACCAATTGTCTTCATTCCTGTAGCTTTTTATGTCTTAAAATCACATAGCAGAAGACCTCCAGCTGTGTTCTTCTTTTGCCAATGTGCATTCTTTCTACTTCCGTATCCATCTTAGAAGCACTCTCGGGAGATTAATTTGAGGAGAACTGCAATCCTAAGAATATTGGGTCTTCCAATCGGTGGGCATAAAGTCTCTTTCCATAATTTTGATCTTTAATGTCTCTCCGCAGTGTTTTATACCGTTCTGTATAGAGGCCCTGTAGAGCTTTTGTTGAATTTATTCTGAAGTAATTTAAGATTCTTCTTTAGATGAAATTTAAAGTTTTTGTTTTCTGTTTGCTGCTAATATGCACAGATGCTATATACTTTTGTGATTGACCTTTTACCCAGAAATCTTGCTAAATTCCCTTATTAGCGTAGGCTTTCATAGACCCTTAAGGATTTTCATGTTTGTGAATGAGACCGTTTTCCTTCTCTCTTTCTTTTTTTTTATTCTGTTGATGTGGTGGATTACATTGATTGACTTTCAAATGTGAAACCCTTACATTCCCGGGGTAAACCCCACTTAGTTGTATTGGATCATCCTTATTATTTACTGCTGAATTCTACCGCTCATATTTTCTCTGAGTTCTTACCTCTGTGTTTAGGGCTGTTGGTCTGTGGTTACTTTGTAATATCTTTTTTTTTAAAGTTTATTTATTTATTTTGAGAGAGACAGAGACAGCGTGAGCAGGGGAGAGGCAGAGAGAGAGGGAGAGAGAGAATCCTAAGCAGGCTCCACACTGTCAGCACAGAGCCCGACCCAAGGCTCGAACTCAGGAAACTGTGAGATCATGACTTGAGACAAAACCGAGAGTCGGATGCTTCACCGACTCAACCACCCAGGTGCCCCTACTTTGTAATATCTTTTTTTGTAATATCTGTTTTTAAATTTTTTTAACATTTTTGTTTACTTTTGAAAGACAGAGAGTGAACAGGGGAAGGGCAGAGAGACAGAGGGACACAGAATCCGAAGCAGGCTCCAGGCTCTGAGCCATCAGCACAGAGCCCGACGCAGGGCTCGAACTCACAGACTATCAGATCATGACCTGAGCCGAAGTCGGACGCTCAACTGACTGAGCCACCCAGGTGCCCCTGTAATATCTTTTAAAGATTTTCTTGGTGATATGGTAATGCTGGCCTCCTTGAATGAGTTAGGGAGTCTTTTCTCCTCCTCTCCTTTCTCAAAGACTGTGTGTAAGATTCATATTATTTCTTCTTTAAATGTTCGATAAAATCCACCAGTGAAGCCATCAGAGCTTAGAGTTTTCTCTGAGCGTGGAGTTCTGTGGGAATTTTTAAATAACAGCTTCAGAGGTGCCTGGGTGGTTCAGTCAGTTAAGTGTCCGACTTCAGCTCAGGTCATGATCTCACAGTACATGGATGGGTTCAAGCCCCATATTGGGCTCTGTGCTGACAGCTCGGAGCCTGGAGTCGGCTTCAGATTCTCTGCTTCAAATTCTGTGTCTCCCATTCTCTCTGTCCCTCCCCTGCTTGTGTTCTCTCTTGAGTGCTTTCTCTCTCTCTCTCAAAAATAAATAAATGAACACTTAAATAAATTACAGCTTCAGTTTCTTAAAAACATATATGTGCGTGTATACACACACACACACGCACACATGTATACACGCAGCTCTTCACATCTCCTGTTTAACCCAAGATGCCAAATTTATTGGTAGAAAGCTGCACATAATATCCTGTTTTTTAACCTATTTGTTTTCTGCGCTGTGTATGGAGGTCCCCTCTTTCATTCCTAAAATTGGAAACTCACATTTTCTCTCTTTCTCTTTGTTAGTTTCCTAGGTGTTTATTTATTTTATTCATCTTTTAGGAGAACCGGCTTTTGTTTTCATCGATTTTTCCCCCCTGTTGCTTGTCCATTTTCTACTTAATTGACTTATACTCTTTATTATTTCTTTTCTCCTTTTTTGTCTGTCTTGTTTTTTCTAGCTTCTTAAGAGGGAAGTGTAAATCACTGGTCTAAGGAGTTTCTTCTTTGCTCATGTAAACATTGAAAGTCCGTAGATTTCCCTGTCAGCCCTGCTTTAGTTGCATTATCACAAATTTTGATACGTTGTGTTTCTGTCATTGGTTTCTAGATGTTTCCTAATCTCCCCTGGGACTCGTTTTAACCCCAAATAGTTGGGGATTCTCCAGAGAACTCTTCCTGATAAATTTTATGGTCAGAGAATCTGTTTAGTATGATTTCAGTCCCTTGAAATTTATGGAGATTGGTTTTGTAAGGGCAAATCGGGACTCCAAAAGACTAGGAAGTAGAAGATGGACCAATCAATCAGGTTCCACCCCTCACCAGACCAGCTTGGACCAATCCTTAGAGCACCCGTACCCCCCAAATAGAGACACCTGTTTCCCACCTTGGAAAGGAACAGGACCTTGACCCTTCCTCAGCCAATCGGCTAGGGCCGCGACCATCACCCCTCCCACTACTCCTTTAAAACTCTTGTGCCTGTGGAACTCTCGCTCTCTCTCTACCCACCACTGCCTCGGTGCAGGTAGGAGATTGAGCTCGAGGTAGCTCGAATAAAGGCTCTTTGTTCTTGCATCGGGCTCGGCTCCCTGGTGGTTCTTGGGGTTCCCGAATTCTGGGCATAACAGTTTTATGGCCAGTAGTTGGTGTGTGTTGATAAAAACTTGGGTTCGCTTTGATTTCTGCAGGTGTTGAGTGTCGTTTTATCAACACCAGTGTCTAAAAAAGTACTTTGTGGAGCGCCTGGCTGGCCCAGGCAATAGAGCATGCAACTCTTGATCTCAGGGTCATGAGTTCAAGCCCAGGTTGGGCATAGAGCCCTCTTAAAAAAATTTTTTTTGGGAAAACTGTGATTCTCTTCACACATTTTAAGGTGGTCGCTGCAGTTTGCTTAAACATTTAAATAATTACAAGGGATTGTAAGCGTATTAGAGGCACTCACATTTTTAAGTGAGGTTACTGTATTGATTGCTCTTTTAAATTTATCCAAGGGAATCCAAATACAGTAGTGATTTTATAGCCACCCTCATCCATTTCTCTAAAAATGCATGAGCGGAGGGGCACCTGGGTAGCTCAGTCAGTTAAGAATCCGACTTTGGCTCAGGTCATGATCTTGCAGTTTGTGAGTTGGAGCCCCGCGTCGGGCTCTGTGCTGACAGCTCCAAGCCTGGAGCCTGCTTCGAATTCTGTGTCTCCCTGTTTCTGTTCCTCCTCCACTCGCATTCTGTCACTCTCTCAAAAATAAATAAAGATTAAAAAAAATTTTTTTTAATTCATGAGCGGGGACTTCTTTGACAGTTGGAAAGGTGACATATTTTCCTCTTTCTCTTTCGACTCTTATTTTCAGTCCGTTGGGATGAAATGGCAAATGCCAAGATCTGAGAGCCTTTCGTCTCCGCTTCTTCACAGCGTGTTCTCCTAACGCAGTAGACCTTTAAGCTTGTACGCCATTCATTTATTACCCTGTCATACTTCTCTGCCAGTGTTTAGTGGTGTGGTGGCCTTTTTTTTTCTGAAACCATAATTACTAGTGTTAGAATGTTTCCTGCAGGACTGAGTTGTCATAAACGGTCACTGGTAGTGCATAACTGATCAAACAACATTATTACTATTTTTTAAACCAGAGACAACAAATGATTATGTGTAGATGTGTCATTTCCTTGTGAAATGAGTGTATTGTTTCCAGATCAGGTTGTTTGTGTGTGGCTGACTGCTGTTGCTCCATTGGGACAAGATCAGCAACAATTTCTTCCTGGGTTTTGTTTTTTTTTTTTTCATTTTTATTGCTAGAAGAGCTGATGAAACTTTGTCTTGTAAATAAATAGACGAGGCAAGGAGTTTTAGTATAGTAGCTGTCACACAATTCTTTTTAAGTTGCCTTAGCTATGAGCCAAAAATCACATAGTGATCTATCATCGGATACTATTTGTAGAGGCACCTGGGTGGCTCAGTTGGTTAAGCGTCTGACTCTTGATTTCCACTCAGGTCACGATCTCACGGTTTGTGAGACCAAGGCCCTGTGTTAGGCTCTGTGCCGAGTGTGGAGCCTGCTTCAGATTCTCTCTCTCACCCTCTGCCTCTCTCACCATCATTCACTCTTTCTTTCTATAAAATAAAATAAAATAATAAAATAAAATAAATAAAATAAAAATATTATTTGTAAAGACCTGTCAGCTGACAGGTTGATTAGACCTCTTTCAGTTTGGATGAGAGCCAAACACTGGGAACCACCAGAGTTGGAAAAGGATTCGTTACCTGTCATTAAAGTCGTTTGCTCTCTTAGCTTCTGGAAAATAGAGTAAAAAGGATTTTATCAAGTCTTCTAAAACTTTATTATTATACATTTGCGAATAAAATATTTTAACAAAAACGTCATCACAAGTGTACCTTCTGTTAATTTCATCAACTGCTCGGTCTACAGACCTGGCTCGTTGCTTCAGGGGACGTGCCATCTGTCCAGATTGCAGAGACAATCTGGCCCCATCGTGAAGTCACACCAGCCCTGCCCCTCCCTCCCCCGCCGCCCCGCCACACAGACTTTCTGTCACCAAAAGTCTGACTTTTTTTTTCAGTTTAAATAAACCTGCTAATACACTTCCTGGGACAACCATGTTCTGAATCCTGCTTCTAAGGTAAAGAGATCAGGCACAGAGCCTTGCCTCGATTTTGCCTCTGCGATGAAATCCAACTCCTTGCCTACAGAGTATCCGCCTCACATTCTCTTTGCTTTATTCTCACCTGCCGTTCCTCAGAAGAAGATATACTCTTAGAGTGTTTTACTCCCTGGAGCAATGACTCTCAATGAGATTCAGAAGCATTTTGGAAGGAGGTCCTGGTCTTTCGTTAGAAGTGGAAAGGAGGAACTCATGCTCTGTCTCTCAAAAATTAAAATAAACATTAAAAAATTAAAAAAAAAAAAAAGGGAGCACCTGGGTGGCTCAGTCAGTTAAGCGTCCGACTTCGGCTCAGGTCATGATCTCGCAGTTTGTGGGTTCGAACCCCACGTCGGGCTCCGTGCAGACCGCTCAGAGTCTGGAGCCTGCTTCAGATTCTGTCTCCCTCTCTCTCTGCTCCTCCCTCACTCATGCTCTGTCTCTCAAAAATTAAAATAAACATTTAAAAAATTAAAAAAAAAAGAAGTGGAAAGGAGGGGCGCCTGGGTGGCTCAGTCGGTTAAGTGTCCGACTTCAGCTCAGGTCATGATCTCACAGTTCGTGAGTTTGAGACCCGTGTTGAACTCTGTTCTGACAGCTCAGAGCCCGGAGCCTGATTCAAATTCTGTGTCTCCCTCTCTCTCTGTCCCTCCCCAGCTCAAGCTGCCTCTCTCTTTCTCTCTCTCTCTCTCTCTCTCTCATATAAAGTATATAAATATATATATAAAGTATATATATAATGTGCTCCAGGCACCCCTGCCTGAAGTTCTCTGGCCTCACAAATGGAGAGGGGAGAACAGGTGTGAGAAGCCTAAGGCAGGTGCCGACTTAAAGACGAGGGACAGGAAGAGGAACCAGCAAGGGAGATTGGGTTACAAGATGCAAAAGAGGAAGGTGAGTTCATGGCAGAGGTAACCACTTGCTTCTCCTTCCGGTCAAACGTGGGCACTCATTCTCAGCGGGGGTCTCCAAGGGTTTGGAAAGCCCTTCTGTTGGAGAGTCTCACAGTGGCTTTGCTGAGGTCTCTTGGGCGAATTTGGCACAGGAGAGCGAGTGCCCCGCAGGGCCAGGAGTCGGTCACCTGGGCTCCTCTTTCTCCCTCATGGCCTGTTGGATTTCCATCTCTTCCATGTCTTCATGTATGTATGTATGTATGTATCTATTTGGGGGGAAGGACAGAGAGAGAGAGAGAGAGAGAGAGAATCCCAAGCAGGCTCGGCATCGTCACTGCACAGCCTGACGCGGGGCTCGAACTCATGAAGCATGAGATGATAACTTGAGCCTAAGTCAGACACTTAACTGACTGAACCACCCAGGCGCCCCCATCTCTTCCTTGTCTTTTTTTTTTTTTAATTTTTTTTAACGTTTATTTATTTTTGAGAGACATAGAGACAGAGTATGAGTAGGGGAAGGGCAGAGAGAGAGGGAGACACAGAATCTGAAACAGGCTCCAGGCTCTGAGCCTCCAGCACAGAGCCTGACGCAGGGCTCGAACTCACAGACCATGAGATCATGACCTGAGCCGAAGTCAGCTGCTTAACCAACTGAGCCACCCAGGCGCCCCTCTTCCCTGTCTTAAACAACATCCAGTCTTGTCCCTTTTTCCCTGAATGCATTCGTCTTGATAGAGACTGTCATTTCATGCCTCCAGTGCTGGTTTTCCTGCCTCTAGTCTCATTTCTCTCTCTTACCCTGCAGACTATTGTCAGCGTCACTGTTCTGCACTGCAAATGTGACTGCATCACACCACCTCCCACCGGGGATGCAGGGCACGGTGCAGGTGGCTGCCGCTCCCTTGTTTGCCAGCAGAGCCAAGGTTTCGTACTGTGTTCTGTCAGTCGTGGGCTTCCGGGACCCCTGGACTCCCATCTCCAGCCCCAGTGGATAGATCTTGGTTGGTCAGGCTGATCAAGTAAATCTTCTTGCTAATCCTTGATTTGGGAAATGGCATATGAACTTGAGGGATGAAAGGAAGCTGGCAGGAATGGGGGGGATTCTAGAACAGGATTCTTAGTTTTTAAAAAGAGACACAACAAAAGGATGAAAAGGAGACACAAAAGAGAGAGGTAATTCTTTTCTGCGTCTGGATGCTGTGTGAGGATGCAGTGGCGGCGGCGGCTGCAACCATTTGTGATCATGAGCAACCTCAGGAAGATGGAGTAGGAAACAGGTGAGGACATCCTGGGGTTTGGATGACACTGAGTGTAGGGTGCTCTTATCCTGGGCTTCCAGTTACACGCGTTACTCCATTTCGTTATTGGTTAAACCCCCAGAACTAACTTTTTCTGTTACTTGCCCTGAAAAGCATCCTGAGTGACTCGCCACTGAATAGCAAACAAATTCCAAATTACTTCATACAACGAAAAAGTGTTTTCATCATGTATCCTGTTTTACCCCCTGCCAACACCGTCCCCTCCCCCAGCCCCCTCACCTTCCCCTCTGTGCTCTGTTGTGTCACACCCCGTCCATCCCTACGGATTCTCCCTTTCTTCACAGTCTCCCCAGTGAGCAACATCCCCTCCCCCACCTGGCAAAATCTGTCTCATTTTTCTAGATGATTCTCCAGCACCCCCTTCTCTTCAGTGCCCGTCTTTCCCCACCTCTCCAGGTAAGAGAGACCTTCTCTTCCTGTGGCCCCACTTTTCCCTCTCTCCCTCTTTGCCATCTCTTTTCCTTGTCCCTACCCCTCTCTTTTAGGACCAGCCTCAGCCCAGGCATTTAGAGTTTTACCTGGTCCCCCCGCCCCATTTCCCTTCTCCAGTAGACTGGGTTCCCTCAGAGCAAAGACCACTTCTTCCTCAGTTCTGTTGCTCCCGGGGGGTCACGACAGTGCCCAGTGTGGCACGGTCACGCCATGAATATTTGTTGCAGGCGATTTATGTGGAGGACTTGGAGGACAGCCCAAGAGGCAGCAACAGTGTGCAGACAGACGTGAGGGGAGGAGGTCTGGAATGCCGGGGCGAGGCCTGAGTGTGCGGGCTCTGGTGCACGTGTTGGCTGCCATCTGGGTTTCTCTGTTGAGGCACCTCATGAAAGGGTGTCTGTGTGGACAGTACAAGTGTCAGCAGGCGGGTGAATGTGGGCTCGTGTGAGTGCAGTCTTCCGTGTAAAGACGTGTGAAAGGGAGTTCGTTCGTGCGACTGGGGGCGTCGGGGAGGCTGTTTGGAGTGCAGGTCGGAGGGCTGAGTCACAGTGCGGCAGGAACATACGTAAACTTTTCGCATCACTCCAGCGTGGTCAGCCTATGATCTTCTGAAGCTGTCTTTGCCGTCTCGTACGTCCTCGTTTCCAATCCTCTGTATCTCATTCCCATGCACCTTGTCCAGATTTTCCACGTCCTTTCCAAGTTACCTGAATTTAATGAGGCAAAATGTCCTGATAATAAGCAGATCATCACCTATCATGTATATATACCTGGCGTTTAAAAATATGTAACGAGGAGCAAATGGGAATAATCCGAGGATCTCCCGAACACTGGGTGACAGAAGATTCGTCATTTTGCTTTTGTTGTTTTTGTTTGGGGGAAGATTCCTGGTCCCATCAGAGCGAAGAGGAACCAACACAAGATTAGGGGTGCATGGGTCTCCGAAATGAAGCTGATCGGAGGCACCCCTTTTCCCTGCCAGGTTCTAGCAATATCCTAGTTATAGTTGTTCATGATTTGGGAGTGGATTTCTTTGTTTTTAGTGGCAAGATGGGCCTCATCTTTAAGATCTCTGGTAAGTCAGGTCTGAATAGGCTTCTCAACAAATGATAAGAACAGGAAAAAATATACCCAACACTCTTATTTCGTCTTCAAGACCACCCCATAGGGCCGCATCTCATAAAGGGGGTCTCTGAGGTCTAGAGATGTTGAGTGACATTCCCAGTGCGTAAATAATGGAGCTAGGCTTTCGCCTCTGGCCTGTCTGAAAGGGGTCCTTAAGGGAATCCCCGAGGAAAACCAGGGCTGTTCTGGTTTTGTTTTTGCTTCATTGGCCCCATCGTTGGTCTGGGAGATGCTCACAGACCAGGAAATGCGTGTTTAAGACCAAGAGGAGATTCCAGAAGTGATTCTTCAGAGGGTGAGCCATGCCTCCAGTGGCCAGAGTCCCAGGACTGAATCACAAAGCCCCAGAATCAGTGCTGAACTGCGTGCAGGACGGACTGGCCTGACTGCTTGGGACTGACTGGCCAGCCGTGGAGTTAATGCAGGGGCCCTGCCAAGAGTGGGTGGGACTTCATCCAGGTGGCCCTTTCTAGGTCTTTCCAAGCGCAGAGAGGCAGTTTCTGTCGGATTACTACGGTTGGGCGTATGCTCCTTTCTAGTACCTTAGGAAATTTGGGTGTGTTTTCTTTTTTCAATGTGAAATTTTTTTTGTTTTTATTTTTTAAGATTTTGGTAAAACACACATAATGGAGAAGTTGCCACTACCTGTTATGTAAACGTTACCATGAAAGTCTTAACCATTAGGCTTAACCAGATCTACACCCATCACCACCAGCCATGTGCAGACCTCTTTTCGTGTTCCCAGACTGAAACTGTGTCGCCATTAAACACTAACTCCCCATCCTCCCTCCCTCCAAGCCCTGGCCACTGCCATTCTGCTTTCTGTCTCTGTGTCCCTCGTATGGGTGCAATCATACAATATTTGTCCTTTTGTGACTGGTGGGTCTTCCTTGGCATAACGTGCTCATGCTGTAGCATGAGTCAGCATTTCCTTCGTTTTTAAGGCTGAATAATATTCCATTCTGTGTGTAAACGTTTTGTTTATCCATTCATCTCTTGATGAACACAGCTGCTTCTGCCTTTTGGCCATGCTAAGTAATGCTGCCATGAACGTAGGTATATAGGTATCTCTTGGAGACTTTGTTTTCAGATGTCAAACTTCTGGGTTGGATCGGTGCATTTTTAAAAATTTATTTATTTAAATTCAACTTAGTTAACATACAAGGTAGTCTTGGTTTCCGGAGTAGAACTCAGTGATTCATCACTTACATGTAACACCCAGTGCTCATCCCAGCAGGTGCCCCCCTCAATGCCCATCACCCATTTAGTTCAACCCCCACCTCCCCTCCAGCAACCCTCAGTTTATTCTCTATATTTAAGAGTCTCTCTCTTTTTTTTAGTTAATTTTTTTGAGAGAGAGAGAGCAAAAGAGGGGGAGAGGCAGAGAGAGAATCCCACGCAGGCTCTGCGCCATCAGCACAGACCCTGATGCAGGGCTCGAACTCATAACTGTGAGATCATGACCTGAGCCAAAATCAAGAGTTGGATGCTTAATTGAATGAGCCACCCAGGCGCCCCTGTATTTAAGAGTTTGCCTCCCTCTCTGTTTTTACTTTCTCCTATGTTCATCTGTTGTGTTTCTTAAATCCACATATGAGTGAAAGCCTATGATATTTGACTCATTTCGTTTAGCATAATACAGTGTAGTTCCCTTCACACTGTTGCAAATAGCAAGGTCTCATTCTTTTTGATAGCCAAGTAGTATTCCTCAAGACAGCATGGTACCAAAACAAAAACAGACAGAGATCAATGGAACAGAATAGAAAACCTAGAAATGGGCCCACTGTCCATTTTTTTATTTCTTTTTCACTTCTTATTTTTTTTAATTTACATCCAACCTAGTTAGCATACAGTGCAATAATTATTTCAGAAATAGAATCCAGTGATTCATCCCCTACACATAACACCCAGTGCTCATCCCAGCAAGTGTCTTTCTTAATGATCCATGCCTATTTGGCCCATCCCCCACACACAACCCTTCCAAGCAACCCTCAGTTTGTTCTCTATATTTAAGAGTCGCCTATGTTTTGTCCTCCTTCCTGATTTTATATTATTTTTTTCTTCCCTTCCCTTAGGTTTATCTGTTTTGTATCTTAAATTGCACATGAGTGAAGTCATATGATATTTGTCTTTCTCGGACTGATTTCACTTAGCACAATACTCTCTAGTTCCATCTATGTTGTTGCAAATGGCAAGATTTCATTCTTTTTGATTGCCAAGTAATAGTCCATTGTATACCATATCGTCTTTAGTCATTCATCTGGCAATGGACTTTTGGGCTCTCTCCATACTTTGGCTATTGTCGATAGTGCTGCTATAAACATTGGGGTGCATGTGCCCTTTTGAAACAGCACACCTGTACCCTTTGGATAAATACCTAGTAGTGCAATTGCTGGGTCATAGGGTAGCTCTATTTTTAATTTTTTTTTAAATTTTTTAATGTATATTTCTTTTTGAGAGACAGAGGTTGGAGGAGGAGTAGAGTGAGGGAGACAGAGGGTATGAAGCAGGCTCTGCATTGATAGCAGAGAGCCTGATGTGGGGCTTGAACTCATGAACTGCGAGATCATGAGCTGAAGTCGGGCGCTCAACCGACTGAACCACCCAGGTGCCCCTTTAATTTTTTGAGGAACCTACATACTGTTCTCCAGAATGGCTGCACCAGTTTGCATTTCCCACCAGCAGTAAAAAAGAGTCCCTCTGTCTCCACATCCTTGCCAACATCTGTTGTTGCCAGAGTTAGTTGTTGATTTTAGTCATTCTGACTGGTGGGAGGTGGTATCCCATTGTAGTTTTGATTTGTATTTCCCTGATGATTAGTGCACAGGGCACTTTCTAAATGCAAGTTTATTTGTTTTAAGTTTGTTTATTTTAGTAATCTCTATACCCAACATGGGGCTCAAACTCACAACCCTAAGATCAAGAGTTGCATGCTCTTCCTAATGGACCAGCAAGTGCCTTTAGGTCAGCATTTTTAATAGAAGTGTGTTTCCTAGTGTACAGACTGTCTTAGCCGTGGCTACATTGCTCAGCTTTTTTCCCTGTCCTTGTCTCACCCAGTCCATACCTCATGTCCCCCCGCCTTCATTCCCTATGCCCTGACACACTTGATTGGGACTAATGCTATGGCTAACATTATTTAAGGGAGAAGCTGATAATGCTGAAAATGATCAGATCAGGGCAGGGCACCTGATCTCAAACGAGCCAGGGAGATTCTTTCCTAGGAATCTGGATTTTATTTTATTTCCAGTAGAGTTAACCTACAGTGTTACATTAGTTTCAGGTGTACAATATAGTGATTCAGCTATTCTATACATCACCTGGTGCTCATCATGACGAGTGCACCCCTTGATTCCTTTCACCTATTTCTCCCATTTCCTCCCCCGCCCCCTGCTCAGTTTGTTTTCTTTAGTTAAGAGTTTGTTTCTTGGTTTATCTCTATTTTTTTTCCTGTACTCATTTGTTTTGTTTCTTAAAATACACATAACAAGTGAAATCATATGATATTTATCTTTCTCTGACTTAGTTCGCTTAGCTAGCACTATACTCTCTAGCTCCATCCATGATGTTGCAAATGGCAAGGTTTTATTCTTTTTTATAGTTGAATAACATTCCATTGTGTGTGTGTACATATATATAAACATATAAATATACATACATATCTGTGTGTGTATATGTGTATATAGGTATATGTATATCTTCTTTATCCATTCATCAATCGATGGACACTTGGGCTGCTTCCATAATTTGGCCACTGTAAATAATGCTACAATAAACATAGAGGTGCATGTATCCCTTTGAATTAGTGTTTTTGTATTTTTTAGGTAAATACCTTGTACTGCAATTACTGGATCATAGGATAGCTCTATTTTTAACTTTTTGAGGAACCTCCATACTGTTTTCTATAGAGGCCGTGCCAGTTTGCATTCCCACCAACAGTATAAGAGGGTTCCTTTTTCCCCACACCCTCGCCAACACTTGCCGTTTCTTGTATTTTTTTATTTTCACCATTCTGAGATGCTATCTCATTATAGTTTTAATTTGCATTTTCTTGATGATGAATGATGTTGAGCATCCTTTCATGTGTCTGTTGGCCATCTGGATGTCTTCTTTGGAGAAATGTCTGTTCATTTCTTTTGCCCATTTTTAAATTGGATTATTTGTTCTTTGGGTGTTGGATTACAGAAGTTCTTCGTATATTTTGGAGGTTTTAAAAATTTTTTCTTAATGTTTATTTATTTTTGAGAGAGAGAGAGAGAGAGCACAAACAGGGGAGGAGCAGAGAGAGAGAGAGGGAGACACCATCCAAGGGAGGCTCCAGGCTCTGAGCTATCAGCACAGAGCCCGATGGAGGGCTTGAACACACCAAGTGTGAGATCGTGACCTGAGCCAAAATCAGATGCTCAACCAACTGAGCCATCCAGGCGCCCCTCTTCATGTAATTTGGATACTAGCCCTTTGTCAGAGATGTCATTTGCAAATGTTGTCTCCCATTCTGTAGGTTGCCTCTAGTTTTGTTGATTGTTTCCTTCACTGTGCAGAAGCTTTTTATTTTGATGTAGTCCCTCTATAGTTTATTTTGCTTTTATTTCCCTTGTCTCAGGACACATATCTAGAAAAATGTTGCAAAGGTCAGAGACGTTACTGCCTGAGCTCTCTTCTCGGATTTTAATGGTTTCCTGTTTCACATTTAGGTCTTTCATCCATTTTCAGTTTTTTGTATGTATGGTGTAAGAAAGTGGTCCTATGTCATTCTTTTCCATGTTGCTGTCCAGTTTTCCCAACACCATTTGTTGAAGAGACTGTCTTTTTCCCATTGCATATACTTTCCTGCTTTATCGAAGATTAACCGACCATATAATTATGGATTTATGTCTGGGTTTTCTGTTCTGTTCCATTGACCTGTGTGTCTGTTTTTGTACCAGCACCATACCATTTTGATTACTGCAGCTTTGTATATAACTTGAAGTCTGGAATTGTGATGCCTCCAGTTTTGTTTTTCTTTTCCAAAATTGCTTTGGCTACTCGGGGTCTTCTGTGGTTCCATATAAATTTTAGGATTGTGTGCTCTAGTTCTGTGAGAAATGCTGCTGGCATTTGGATGGGGGTTGCAAGGAATCTGGAACTGAAGCTGAGATTTTCACCATCTGTCTACTCTGTTGGACGCGGGGAGACCTAAACTCAGAACTGGTGGTGAAAGCCCATTTCCCGCCTGATTGGGACTCAGGAGAAGCTGATCTGCGGGGAGAGAGGATGAGACGGCCGCTGGGGGAGACCTAGATTCCGTGACGCACCCTGGCCCTGGCCAACTCTCTAGATGTCATGGAGTGGCCTGGGGCCCTTATATAAAGGTCCCATTGTGCTCCTGGTTCCTGCAACCAAAGTTCACTCAATCAAATGCACGTGCCCAACTTAAACAGACTTTGGACATAATGATTCGTTTCTGTAATAGGATCTGCTATTTTCAAGTAGGACCAAAAAAAAACCCTTCAAACCTCTTTGCTTATTAGCCCAATGAAATGCATTGTGGAGTTTTACTACTGAGAGTAATTTGCATGAGCTTTTAAAAATCAATTTTCAATTACAGTAATTTGTGAATACATTCTCTTTATAGAAATTAAACTATTATAGACATTTTAAGGTCATAAGGTATCATTAGAGGTTTTTTTGTTTTTTTTTTTTATTTTTTTTTATGTATATTTCTTTTTTGAGAGACAGAGAGAGGCTGGAGGAGGAGCAGAGTGAAGGAGACAGAGGGTATGAAGCAGGCTCTGCATTGACAGCAGAGAGCCTGACGTGGGGCTTGAACTCGCAAACCGCGAGATCATGCCCTGAGCCAAAGTCAGGCGCTCAACCGACTGAGCCACCCAGGTGCCCCTCATTAGAGGTTTTTAATTCTTGTTTCTTGGTTAGCAATTTTTAAATTGCAGACACATGTATCAGCCCAGAGGCCCCTTTGAGCTCAGGGCTGATAGCCCAGATAGGAGTTCCTCGAAGCCAGAAAGCATGTCCTAATCGTCTTTATGTGCTTCACACGCAGCGTGTACCTGACTCACAAAACGTGCACAGAGGAGGGGCGCCTGGGTGGTTCAGTCAGTTAAGCGTTTGACTCTTGATTTTGGCTCAGGCCATGGGTTTGAGCCCCACGTTGGGCTCTGCGCTGACCGCACAGAGCCTGCTCGGGATTCTCTCTCTCTCTTTTTCTCTCCGTCCCTCCCTGCTCGTGTTCTCTCTCTCTCTCAAAATAAATAAATAAACTTTTTTTTAAAAAGTGCACAGAGTAATGATAATCGGATGAATGAATGAACTAATGAAATCAGGCTGTTGGACTGCATGATCCATAAGACCCTTTCTTTTATGTTCTGTGTATTCTGATTCTATAAACTGCCCACTTGCCCACGCGTGCTTATCAGCAGGTTGCTGGACACAGTTTCTGTGCGTGTGGTAGAATCCCTTTACAACACCAACCTACCATAAGTATCAATATCAATATAAAAGATTACTCACTGTCTGCCACAGTTACATTTCAAGAACTGTAAGTTAAATTGGAGTTATAGCTGAAATTTTGGGAAAATGTAGTGAAAAAAACTCACTGAAAATGTATAAATGATCTTTTAATGCATTATTCCAAAGACAAAGGGGCAAAGGCTCCACAGCCCAGCTGCTGAGGTTCAAATCCCGGCTCCACCACTTGCTAGCTGTGTGATCTTAGGCAAGTTAATTAACCTCTCTGCGCCTGAGTTGTCTCATTCATAAAATGGGGATAAGTGTTTCTTTCGTTGCAAGAATTAAAAGCATCCATACAAGTCAGTGCTCACAACGGTGCTGGCTATATAGTAAGGCATGATACAAGTGTTTGCTACTGCTGTTATTAGTTAGAAGAGAAATTCAACATAATCAACTTCCCAGGCACCCCATACCGGGTACAGACTGCAGTCTGAGAGGCTGACTTCTCCAGCAAATGCCTGAAGGGCCAGAAATGCCACCCAGCAGGGCAGGGTTCCTACCGCGGTAGAAGGGAAAGAGTCAGCAGTTAAATTAATTGCTCACCTTTCCTCCTAGGGCAGGGACTCCAAGGAGCCTTCGTGTAAATGCCCCGTGTCTATGCGACAGGCTCTTTTGCTGTGACAGTGTCACTCCCTCCCCTCTCCTGCCTCAGGCCCCTGCCCTCATTCCTGTCTCCTGGGATTTCACTTCCGGGTAAAGAGTTGGGACATCCGCTTCTGCCTCCAGCCTTTAAGGAATTAGGGCTAAGGGAACCATTTCCTGTGCCGGATCCTCCAAGCTTCACCAAGGAAACGAGACCACAATGCCCGATTTTCTTTGCAGTTGTGAGTAGAGGGCAGCAGGTAATCTGAGTGTGGTGTGGTAGAAAATGCCTGGACTGGGAATCAGAACTCCTCCACTTGCCTGTCATATCTCTTGCACGAATCAAACTAAATTACTTTTCAGAGAATGTATTACCATAAAACGAAATTACTTTCAGAGAACATACTACCGTAAAATGGAGAAACATCTGTCTCACCTCCTGCGTCACGTTTGTGAGGGTCCATATGCATTAGAGCTAGCGCTAACTGGGCACCTGCTGTGCAATACGATCTCTTGGTATTGCACCCACAAACTGGACAGCTTTATTTGGAAAGATGGGCCTTGGGGCACCTGGGTGGCTCAGTCGGTTAAGGGTCCGACTCTTGACTTCAGCTCAGGTCATGATCTCGCAGTTGGTGAGTTCAAGCCCCACATCAGGCTCTGTGCTGACAGCATGGAACCTGCTTGGGGTTCTGTCTCCCTCTCCATGTCCCTCCCCTGCTGGCTCTCTATCTCTCTCTCAAATAAAAATAAGTTAAAAAAAAAAAAAAAAGACCAGTCTTATCACTCCAGTTTTCAGATGAACACTGTAAGACCCAGAGAGGTTAATTTACCCAAGGCCACACAGCTCATTAGTATCAGAGCCAGGAATCGAATGCAGGTTTATCTGACCTCCAAGCTCATTATCTTTCCACGGTGTTCTTCCGCTTGTCCAAGGAACAAAATGCATGTGCAAAATGCATGTGAAAAGATGTCAAACTCCATAATAATAATAATATACTAATAAATGCATAGTAAAAGGTACTCTGGGAGTCGAAAACCCGACTAACCACATTCATTCTCAGAAAGGCCATGTTCTTTGAGGCATTTTGCTCAGGAAATAATACACAAAAATCAGGGACTTAGGAAGACGAAGGTTATTTCTGTCCTCTTGGCCCCAACTCCTTCTTTCTCCCAGAAGTCTCTCCAAGCCATCCTTGCCATAATTTTTCAAATTGTCTCAGGCCAGTAACAAAGATTGGCTCTCTCTAAGCTGAAAGAGGCATAAACAATACCAAGAAATACCAATTCTACCAAGAAATTAAAGAATCTGGATGCTGGAAAAATAAAGACATGTATTAAAACTATAACTGTGTTCGGAAGTAGGTTACCAAAGAGAACAGAAACAGTAGCTCCAAATGTGACTGTATTTGGAGATAGGGTCACTAATGAGGCAATTAGGGTTAAATAAGGTCGTTGGGATGGGCCCTAATTCAATGTGACCCGTGTCCTTGTGAGAAGACATCAGGACACAGACACACAGAAGGAAGAGCTCTAAAGACACATGAAGACACAGGGAGATGACGGCCAGCTACGAGCCAAGGAGAGAGGCCTCAGGAGACACAGCCCCACCTGCACCTTGATCTCAGCCTTCTCACCTCCAGAACTAGCAGGCTGTGTGATTAAGCCGCTCATCTGGGGTACTTGTGAGGGCGGCCAGAGCATACTAATACAGTGTGTGTGTCATGAACGAGGCTAACAGGCTCTATACTCGGTGACCACTGTCAAGAGTAAGAAATCCATTTTGTATCATGACCCAAATTACACATGTACTTTTATTCATTTAGATGTTTATTTTTTAGAGAGAGATGGAAGGAGAGTGCGCAAGTGGGGGATGGGCGGCAGAGAGAGAGGAACAGAGGATCCGAAGCAGGCTCCATGCTGCAGCAGAGAGCCCGATGCGGGATTTGAACTCACGAACGGTGAGATCATGGCCTGAGCTGAGGTCGACGTTTAACCGACTGAGCCACCCAAGTGCCCCCTACAACATGCACGTTTATTTTTTTTTTTTTTTTTTTTTTTTTTAAAAATTTTTTTTGTTTTTTATTTTATACTTGAGAGAGAAGGAGACAGAGTGTGAGCAGGGGAGGGGCAGAGAGATGAAGACAGAATCCGAAGCAGGCTCCAGGCTCTGAGCTGTCGGCCCAGAGCCCGATGCGGGGCTCGAACTCACAGACTGCGAGATCATGACCTGAGCTGAAGTCGGCCGCTTAACCGACTGAGCCACCCGGGCGCCCCAACATGCACGTTTAAAACAGAGGCACTGCTTTCTCTTGCCTCATGCGGTGCTCTCTGATTTTCTCCTCTCTGTTTTTTCATTCTGTTTGTTGTTATTCTTTTATTTAGAAATTGAGGGTGTGACCTACAGAAGTACTGACTGTGACCCTGGAATGGGTCAGCACCGCAGCCCAAGGAGGGCTGCACCAGGCCAGAGCTGCTGAGGGCCACAGCGTGCTTCCTGGGTGACGGGTGATGAACCTGTGTCACGTGAGGGCTGACACAGCCCCGAGGGAGTCAGGGCACAGCCCTTCCCTTCCTGGAGTTCAGAATGGGTTTTACCTTCCCCGTGCAGGCAAGCTACGAAATCCAGATGCGTGGGGGCCAGCTAGAAGGGTGTCATAGCAGATGATGACATTTGGTCTGTCTGCTTTCTTTTTGTTTTTTGTTTGTTTTAATTTTTTTTAATATTTATTTTTGAGAGAGAGAGAGAGAGAGAGAGCGCACAAACTGGGGAGGGGCAGAGAGAGATGGAGACACAGAATCCAAAGCAGGCTCCAGGCTCTGAGCTGTCAGCACAGAGCCCGAGGTGGGCCTCGAACACACAAACTGCGAGACTACGACCTGAGCCGAAGTCAGATGCTTAACTGACTGAGCCACCCGGGCGCCCCTGTCTGCTTTCTTTTTGATCTTGTTTCGAGGCTGTCCCACCCCGCCCCCACTTGACACGTGTATGGTCTTAGTGTAGTGGTGATATCCCAAAGCACAGAACCAGGAAGGCCCATGTTCTGTCTGTTTTACCTCTGTCCCCAGAACCTGTCCCCAGGGCTTTGATTCCAGAGCAGGGGCCCCAGGGACGGGGGCACAGAGCTGGGGGGGCACATCCGCCACCATAATCGCTGGCTCAGCCTGTCCCCTTTGTGCTGTGCTCTGTCCCGCTGCACACCTGGTCCCCCAGCCACATGGCATTTCCCGGAGCCCTGGAGAGCCTGCCAACAGTCTGATGTCTGTTTCCCATGGATGGGATCAGTTCCTGTGGTTTGCAACCAAGATTTCTGACGGACCCTAACGTGTACGTTTAAATGGAGTCCGTGAGTACTGTAGATCAGTATCTCCCACCCCATGTCACAGCAGCCGCTTTCTGGGCTACAAGTTACGCCAGAGAGTCTTCACATGGTGTCCCGAAGTTAATCTAGATTAGCGACTGGCCGCATCCAGGGAAAAATCTGCTGTACACTGGGCAGGGCCGGACTCATAGCACCTTCCTGTCTGTCTCGAAGAAACAGCAAGGTGTGTTGAAGCCAGGTGCTTTTGCCAAGGCGCAAGGCACTTGTTTGCTTTAGTTAATGTGTGTATTCACCCAGCGCAGTGTGGACAAACAAAAGCTCCACGGCCAGGTCTGGCCAACTGCTGTTTTTGTAAATAGAGATTCATTGGATCATGGCCCACCCGTCCGTTTATGTGTTGTCTCTGGCTGCCTTCCGGATGCAACGGCAGGGCTGAGTAGTTGCAACAGAGACAGCACAGCCTGCGAAGCAGAAAATACTTACTCTCTGGCTCTTGGAAGAAAAGGAACACTGACTCCCAACCTAGGGCAGAAATCCCCAAACCAACCAAGAGAAAGTTTATATTCCTGAGTGTCCAGTTTCTAGGTCACTCACAATTTCTTTCTGTTCATTTGTGTGTACACACACGCACACACACACCTATATATACATACACACATACACACACAGTACATATATGTAAGTTCCAGGTGTACAGCTCTATAATCCGACGTCTGTATACACTACAGTGTATCACCATTACAGATGACTATCCATCGCCTTACAGTTGGCCTCCTTCACACCATTTTGCCTGCTCCTCACCCCCCTTCTCCTCTGGTACCCGCCAGTCTGTTCTCTGTATCTTTGAATTTGATTTTTTTTTAGATTCCACCATATGAGTGAAATGTGGTATCTGTCTTTCTCTATCTGACTTATTTTACTTAACATAATACTCTCAACTTCCACCTATGCCTGTCGCAAATGGTAAGATTTCATTCCTTTTCAGGGTTGAGTAATATTCCATTATATCAATATATCACATCTTCTTTATCTGTCCATCTATCGATGAACACTTAGGTTGTTTCCGTATCTCGGCTCTTGTAAATAATGCTGTAGTGGACGTAACGATGGATATCTTTGTGAATTAATGTTTTCGTATTCTTTGGATAAATATCCTGACGTGGAATGGGCGGGTCGTATGGTAGTTTTGTTCTTAAGTTTTTTGAGGAGCCTCCCTAGTGTTTTCCTTCGTGGCTGCACCGCTCTGCAGTCCCACCAGCAGGGCACAGGGCTCCCTTTTCTCCACATCTTCACCAGCACTTGTTATTTCCTGTCTTTTTTATAGTAGCCATTCTGACAGGTGTTAGGTGATACCTCAGTTGTAGTTCTGATTTGCATTTCCCTAATAATTACTGATGTTGCACATCTTCTCAAGTGTCTTTTGGCCATCTCTCTTCTTTGGAGAAATGTCTATTCAGATCCTCTATGCATTTTTCAATCAGTGTCTTTTTGTTGATGAGTTGTCTGAATTCCTTATGTATTTGGTATATTAACCCCTTATCAGATGTATGGTTTGCAACTATCTTCTCCCATTTGACAAGTTGCCTTTCATGTTGCTGAAGGTTTCCTTTGCTAAGCAGAAGATTTTTATTTTTTTATTTTTTTTTAATGTTTGTTTATTTTTGAGAGGGAAAGGGAGACAGAGCGTGAGTGGGGGAGGGGCAGAGAGAAAGGGAGACACAGAATCCATAGAAGGCTCCAGGCTCTGAGCTGTCAGCACAGAGCCCGATGTGGGGGTGAACCCATGAACTGTGAGGTCATGACCTGAGCCAAAGTTGGATGCTTAACCAACTGAGCCACCCACGTGCCCCGAGCAGAAGCTTTTTAGTTGATGTAGTCCCATTTGTTTATTTTTGCTTTTGTTTCCCTTGCCTTCAGAGTCAGACCCACAAAGAACTCACTACGGCTCATGTCAAGGAGTTTACCACCTTTGTTTTCTGCTAGGAATTTTATTGTTCAGGTCTTACATTTAAGTCTTCAATCCATTTTGAGTTAACTTTTGTGTATGGTGTAAGAAAGTGGCCCAGTTTCATTCTTTTGCATGTAGCTGTCCAGTTTTCCCAGCATCATTTGTTGAAGAGACTGTCTTTTCCCCATCGTGTTTCTTGGCTCCTTTGCATAGATTGATTGTCCATATATGTGCTTTTTTTTTTCTGGGATCCCAATCTTTTCGTTTCATCTGTGTGTTATATTTGTACCAATACCATCCTGTTTTGATTCCTATAGTTTTGTAATATAATTTAAATTAGGAAGAGTGATACCTTCAGCTTTGGTCTTCATCCTTAAGATTGCTTTGGCTATTTGGGATCTTTTGTGATTCCATACAAATTTTAGAATTATTTCTTCTAATCTGTGAAATATGCCATTGGAATTCTGGTAAGTAGTCCACTGAGTCTGGTAGATCGCTTTGGGTAGTGTGGACATTTTAATAATATTAATTCTTCCAATCCATATTTGAATGTTCAATTTCTTTCATCAGTGTTTAATAGATTGTAGTGTTCAGTTTCCACCTCTTTGGCTCAAAGAGTTATTTGGAGGTATTTCTTTTTTTTTTAAGTTTATTTTTATTTATTTTGAGAGATAGAGAGCAAGCAGGGGAGGGGTGGAGAGACAGAATCCGAAGGAGGCTTCACACTGTCAATACAGAGACTGATGCATGTCTTGAACTCACGAACCATAAGATCATAACCCAAACTGAAAATCAAGAGATGGGTGCTTAACCAACTGAGCTACCCAGGTGCCAAATGAGATTTTTTCTTAATTTCTCTTTTGGATGTTTCATTATTCGTGTATGGAGATACCACAGATTTCTGTATATTGATTTTATATCCTGCAACTTTACTGAATTTATTTATTAGTTCGAATACATTTTTGGTGGATTCTTTAGGGTTTTTCTATATCTGGGTATCATGTCACTTACAAATATTGGCAGTTTACTTCTTTGTTTCCAACTTAAACTATCTTTTATTTCTTTTTCTTGCCTAATTGCTGTAGCTAGGGCTTCTAGTACTATGTTGGATAAAAGCGGCAAGAGTGAGCATCCATGTCTTGTCCTGTTCTTAAAGGAAAAGCTTTCAGCTTTTCCATCACTGAGTATGATGTCATATATGGCCTTTACTGTGTTGAGGTACGTTCCCTTTATACCCACTTTGTTGAGAGTTTTTATCATAAATGGATGTTGGATTTTGTCAAATGATATTTCTGCATTATATGATTTTTATCTTTCATTTTGTTAATGTTATGTATCACATTTATTGACTTGCAGATGTTAAACCATTCTTGTATCCATGGAATAAATCCCTCTCGATGGTGGCATATGAGCTTTTTAATGTATTGTTGAATTTGATTCGCTAATATTTTGTTGAGGATTTTGCCTCCGTGTTCATTATGGATATTGGCCTGTAATTTCCTCTGTGTTTGTGTGTGTGTGTGGGTGGTGTCTTTGTCTGGTTTTGGTATCAAGGTATTTGGAAGATTTCCCTCCTCTTCAGCTTTTTTTTTTTTTTTTTTTGAGAGAGAGAGAGAGAGTGCAAGTAGGGAAATGGCCAGAGGGAGAGAGAATCTTAAGCCCATGCAACATGGAGCTTGATCCTGTGACCTGAGATCCTGTGATCATGACCTGAGCCGACATCAAGATTCAGACTCTCAACTGACTGAGCAACCCAGGTACCCCTCCTCTTCAACTTTTTGGAAGACTTTGAGAAGGATAGGTATTATATCTTCTTTGAATGTTTAGTAGAATTTACCAGTGAAGTCATCTGGTCCTGGACTTCCAGGTTGCCCAGCTTGTTGGTGTATAATTGATTGTAGTGGTATTTTAGGATCCTTTGAATTTCTATGGTGTTGGTTGTAACTTTTCCTTTTTCATTTCTGATTTTGTTTATTTAAGCTTTCTCTCTCTTTTTCTTGGGTAGTCTAGCTTGACTTTGCTTTTCAAAGGATCAGCTCTTAGTTTCATTGATATTTTCTATTGTCATTTTAATCTGTATTTCCTTTATTTCTGCTCTTTATTGTTTCTTTCCTTCTACTAATTTTGGGATTTTTCTTTTTATAGGTCCTTTAAATGTAAAGTTATATTGTTTATTTGAGATATTTCTTGCTTTTCTGAGGTAGGCCTATATTGCTATGACCTTCTCTCTTAGAATCTGCTTCCTCTTATAAATTTTGATATGTTGTATTTCTGTTTTCATTTGTCTGTAGGTATTTTTTTAGTTTTTCCTTTGATTTCTTTGGTGACCCGTTGGTTGTTCAGTAGCATGTTGTTTAATCTCCACATTTTTAGGGTTTTCCTGTTTTCTTTTTGTAACTAACTTTTAATTTCATTCCATTGTGGTTGGAAAACATACTTAATATGATTTAAATTTTCTTGAACTTCTTGAGACTTGTTTTGTGTCCTAACATGTGCTCTATCTTTGAGAATGTTCCATGTGCACATGAGAAAAATGTATACCCTGCTGCTTTAGGGTGGAATGTTTTATACATATCTATTAAGTTCATCTGGTCTAATGTATCAGTTATGGCCACTGTTTCCTTATTGATCTTTTTGTCTGGATGGCGTATCCAGTATCCACCAGCCTTGTGTAAAGGTGCCTGGGTATTACCCTGAGTTAGGTACCAGGAAGGGAGAGCAGGGGGGTATGGTGCTCTGGAAATAGTGGACACGGACTGAGCCAGCCTGAATGACCTAGGCCTCAGCCTGCCACTGGGACCAGCCTTCCCTGAGAGATTTCTGGAGTCTGGCCACTTTCCTGGGGTGCTTCCAGTGAGCCTGATGGGGTGCCCCCTGCTTAGGAACTTCACAAACTGTCAAGAGGTGCCACATTCCTGTCTGCATGATAGCTAATTAATGGTGCCCTTGTTACGTATTTCAAACATCACCCCTACACAAACCCTAGTTCCCGCCTCTTTTCCCCTACCTTCCAGGACACATATCAGCACCCTTCAATGGGTTTAGGACTTGATATCACATTGTGTTTCTGTTAAAATCCCTGAGGCTGAGAATTACAACATGAGGGTCAGGCATGCAATGAATGAGAAGGAAAAGTAAGCTTAATCTCTGAAGACATTCAAGCCATGTATGGCTATTTGAAATCTTGTCTACAGCCTTTATAGAAGAAGGTATGTGTAGGACTAAGAAGAGATCTGCATTTAGTAGGTCAGTCACAGAAAGACTCTAAAGATAAGAAAAGATAAGAAAAATCCTCGATCTCATTATTAGCAAATAAATGCAAATAATCTTTTATATATTGCTCTTCTATTAGGTCGTGAAAAATTAAAAGGATTTAGACCATCTAATGCTGGCAGAGCGTAGAGAAATAGGCACAGTGAGAGACTCTCTGAAATGGGATGACCTGTTAGAGTTGCCTTGAGTTGGGCTGAGAAGTCTCAGCCTTCGTACCCCCCACACTGTACCAGGCAATGGACATAAGGAAAGGACATGACCTTGACCAAGGCAGCTCTGCATCTGAAGCCCTCCCTGGAGGGCTGAGAGGGCTGACAGCTGAAGGACACCTGCACACAGCACTTCCAACAGCTGGATATATATTTTTTATTCCTGAAAGGACTGTGAGCTGTGCAGCAGTGGCCCGGATAGTATATCTACTGTTTATCCCCTACTCTTACCCTAGAGGACAGTCATAATTGTGGCTACTTTAGCAATGAGGAAACAGACTCAGGGAGGTTAACTTGCTAGGAAGTGGCAGAGCCAGAATCCCAAAGCCCTACCTCTTCCTGTGAAATGCCCTCTCCTCCAAAGCATCCGGGAGAACCATCTGCCTTCAGAGAGGCGGGACAGTAGAATTACTGCTCCGATGTTTCATTTGCAAGGTGTTCCTCCTTCGAGTCAACCCGAAATCGTCCCGCATAAGCAATAAACATAGAAAACTGCTTTTTAACTTACCCTCACCCCCTTCTTAACACCAGCTCATTTTTTTTTTCATGTCTCTCATCCTCTAGCTTACATTTAACTGCTTTCAAAATGGGCTTGTCACTGAGGCATTGTGAAGTCATAGTTAACATTCAGTTGTCCTTAAAAGTATGAGTTCAGAGGGGCGCCTGGGTGGCTCAGTCGGTTAAGTGTCTGAGAGACTTCGGCTCACGTCATGATCTCTTGGTCCATGAGTTCAAGCCCCGCGGCTTGAACAGGCTGAGAGTACAGAGCCTGCTTGGGATTCTCTCTCTCTCTCTCTCTCTCTCTTTCTACCCCCCCCCCGCTCCTCCCCAACTCATGTTCTTTCTCTCTCTCAAAATAAACTTTAAAAAATGCATAAGAGAAGTCCCAAATTGTGCTGTCTGGTTTTTCTACTGAAGTTTATTTTTTCAGATTTATTTTAATGTGAAATAAATTTGGAAAGTTTTTTGTGGAATGGTGCTCCATACATGCTGTTTACACGGGCATTTCTTATGTACATTTTATGTCCAGTTATTCCATAGTCCAGCTTCCTTAAACCCTGTCAGCAATAGTCTTGCCATCTCGTTTCCAGCTGGAACTGAGCTTAAACTGTGTGTCCCCACAAAGGAATTGACAAAAAACACTGAAACTAGATTTAGGAAAATTTGTGTTTAGCAGGATGACAAGAGAAGGGCTCTTTGTTATTTCTTACCAAAATCCTAACTGGTATTTTTAAAATTAAGGACTATATCTCCTTGCTGCCCTCAGCTGGTGTAGAAATACAGCAATCTATTAAAATAACCCCCCCCCCCCAGCTCATGCCCCATTAGAAATCCTTTAAACCAAAAGTATCTAAAAATGTCCCTGCCTTGAAAGAGTTTAGGCTTCATTATAAATGCTGAGGGTTTTCAGCTGCCTTACTCAATAAAAATAGCAGATGAAGTTATCTCTGTCTTCATGCTTTAGGAATAGAGAAAGGGACTTAGAAAGATCCAGCCTAGTTTTTTTTTTTTTTTTAAGTTTATTTATTTTGAGGGAGGGAGAGAGCATGCGCTGAAGGGACAGAGAGAGAGAGAGAGGGAGGGAGAGAGAATCACAAGCAGGCTTCATATCATCAGCAAGGAACCTGATGTGGGGTTTGAACTCATGACCTGGGCCAACATGGAGAGTCCAGCGCTCAACAGACTTGAGCCCCCCAGCCTGGTTATTTTTTTTTTTAAGGAGGCTTGTTGGGTTGGAGAAGTCCTAGAAAGAATCCTGCATCCAGTATGAGCATCCACCCTTATTTTTACTCCACGATGCCCTTCGTTAAGTGTGCCTGTGTTAGACATTGTTCTCGATTTGCTGAGTCTCTCAGGACATGAAATAGGTGGCTGGTGGGTGTTCCAGAAGAGGGATACAGAAGCCAGCATAGCCTGAGTTTCAGAGCATTTCTTTCTGCTTGGTCAAAGAGCCAACTGAATGAAAGAAACTGATTTAACACATTTAAATTAGACATCGATCACCTTTATTAGTCGCAACCCTAAGTTAGTTTTCCTTAAAACCGTAGTATGTCAAATACTTTCATTCATCCATCAAAGCAACACCACTGTGTGCAGAATTAACCACATGCCCCTGAGCACCCGAGGCTTGCACTGCGATTTTGTTAACAAGTGATGAAAAAGATTACAATAGCTCCTCAGTAAAACATTTTCCTTAGGCACCTTGATTAATTTTGCTTTTCTATCAAAGAACTCCAGCAGAGGGCTATCTTAAAGGTTGTTCCTCTCTCCTTTCACCATCCGTGCTCGGAATCTAAGCAGATCCTGGAAATAAAGCCAAACATAATGAGTTGATGGAACCCTGAGCATCTGTTCAGCACAAGACAGAGTAGCTTTCTAACATTTACAAATGGTTACATAGAAAAAAACCTCGACAGCAGTCCTATCAGTTAGTAAATAAACCATCTTCTAGGACTCCAAATAATTTAACTTGCCAACATCTAAAGTAGTGTTGAAGAAACTAAAAGAGCACAGTCCCCAAACGGTTAGGCTGTGTTATTTCGTGCTGAACTGGCTGAGCGCGGTGTCTGGTCACAATCCCCACGGCGCCTCATTGTGCTGCTCCTAAGTGAAAATAATGTCATGGGTTACAGGTTTACTTGTTGTTGTTTTTTTTCTTTGTTCTTAATAAAACAATTCCATCTTTCTTATTGCTTATTTTTGAACAAACAGCAAGGTATGATGGGAAGAATGATTTTGGAATTTCGTCTGACTCCAAAATCCAACTCTGTTACTCAGGTCAGTTAGGCCCACCTCTTGGACTTTTAACTTCCTCATTAGCAGCATGGAGCCAGGGGCGCCTGGGTGGTTCAGTTGGTTGAGCATCCGACTTCGGCTCAGGTCATGATCTGACCTGGTTCATGAGTCTGAGCCCCACATTGGGCTCTGTGCTGACAGCTCAGAGCCTGGAGCCTGCTTCAGATCTATGTCTCCCAATCACTCGGCCCCTCCCCTGGTTGTGCTCTGTCTCTCTCAAAAATAAATATTTACGAAAAATTTTTTTAAAAAAGAGCCTGGAGTCAGGTGTGCCTGGATGGCTTAGTTGGTTGAGCATCTGACTTTAGCTTAGGTCATGATCTCGCAGTTTGTGGGTTCAAGCTCCACATCAGACTCATTGCTGTCAGCCCAGAGCCTGCTAGGGATCCTCTGTCCCCCTCTCTCTGCCTCTCCCTGCTTGCTCTCTTTCTCTCTCTCTCTTAAAATTAAATGAACATTAAAAAAAAAAAAAACAACATGGAGCCAAAATGACTGCTTCACTGGTTTTTGGTGAAGAAAATAAGAAAAGGGATACGAAACCAGTCTTGTTCCTCCTAAAGAACTATACAGCAGAAGTTACTGTCATTATTCTAAGTAAAGCTGATAGACTATATCTGAGAGAGTAACTAAGATAAATACAGGAGGCAATTCATTGATTACAACCCTGACAAACCTCAAACATAACATATGCTTTTGTTTCCGCTTTAAGATTCAGTGTTGCAGGGGTGCCTGGGTGGCTCAGTCGGTTAAGCCTCAGACTCTTGGTTTCGGCTCAGGTCATGATCTCGCGGTTTGTGAGTTGGAGCCCTGTGTTGTGCTCTGTGCTGATGCTGTGGAGCCTGCTTGGGATTCTCTCTCTCTCTCTCTCTCTCTCTCTCTCTCTCTCAAAAATAAATAAATAAATAAATAAATGGGGCTCGGTCAGTTAAGCCTCCAGCTTTTGATTTCAGCTCTGGTCATGATCTCGTGGTTTCGTGAGTTCCGGCCCCTCGTGGGCTCTGCGCTGACCGTGCGAGCCTGCTTCAGATTCTCACTGTCTCTCTGCCCCTTCCTCACTCGCAGTCTCTCTCTCTCTCAACGTAAATAAATATTTTATTTAAAAAATAATTAAAAAATTATTTTAAAAAATTCAAAAATAAATAATCATTTTTTTTAAACTGTTACTTGCTAACATTTAAAAAAATAAAATAAAACTCAGAGTGTTGCACGGAAGCCCCACTGGACAAAATATGACGCCTTTGTAAAGCATTTTAAGTACTGACAAAGGGGAGAAGGACAAGACTTTGTACAGTCTCCAAACGTGAAATTAGTATCTTTTCAACGCCCAAGAGAGAATAAGATTCTTAAACTGAGAAGGAGTGCCAGAAGAGGGGACTCCCTGAGGCATGGCTGGTATCTTAGCACTGGTGTCCAGCACTCTTCCCAGGACTGGAAGGCCCAGAGTTATCACTACGCTCAGTCTATTTGGGGGCGATGTCACCCCCATAGGAAACGCATGCATTTACGATTAATGCATATTTAAAAATATGATCAGCCTCTTGGTTCGGAGGCTAAAATGTACTTTGTCTAGAAAGCAAACATGTCTATTTGCCTTCACTGTAATTTGTCCAGTGATCATCATGGCATTGGATGTCCACTAGTTAAAGATGAGTAACTTACAAGTGGTGTGTACTCATTCAGAGAGCGTATGAAATATGGTCTCATGCCCCTATCAATAAGCACCAGCAATTTTTGATGTCTGTTCCACCCAAGCTGTGGCTCCCATGACACTCCAGATGCTAACTGACCCAAACAAAACCCTGCTCGAGAATTGCTTTCTGCGAGTCTTCTCGGATTTACACTAAGTGTAGATACTCCCTCTAAACCTTTCACTTTTCCTTACATGCATTCAGAAGGTAGCCTTTGTCCATCACTTCCTCTCCCCCAAATCTGTTCTACGTTGCCTTTCCTACCTGTCAGTCCTAGAACAGGACAGCCTGCATACAGAGACACAAAGAGGCACGTGGTGCTCAGGTCCCCCACACTGGGGAAAGCAAGAACAAACTGAAATTCCACTGTCATTGTTAGCAGATCTCAGCAGGGTGCACGAAACAAAGCACTTTCTATTTCCAAAGGAAATCAGATATGAGAATTATTAAGCATCCGAAGAAGAGGGGAAAAAAAAAAAAAGGTCTTTACCTGTCATCTCATACAAACGTACCTTCAGGCTGATGTCTTTGGGAAGTCCGAGTCGCTTATGCGCTATCCCTATGACATCCTTCTCAAAGTTTTCTTGACTAGTGCCTTTCACATCAATGTAGTGGCAGTCGGTACTGGCAAAATGGCAGGAAATTACCTGTGCCAAGTGAAATGATTAATATTGGGGGGAAAAAAAACATTCCACGAACACCAGCAACCAAACAAGGAGACTTCTGAAGGGAAGTCACTTATTTCACTCAGCGTCTGATTTCTAGATGGAAAAGCTGTTCCATGGAGTCGGCATTAGTCTCTTCAAGGATCAGTGTCTTTTTCCCCAGGTACAGTTAAAGGCTGATTGAGAGATTACACGAGGTTTTTATGTTTTATCTTTATTTAAAAAGGTTTTTTTAAAGGTTATTTGTTTATTTTGAGAGGGAGAGAGAGAAAATGAGCTGGGGAGGGGCAGAGAGAGAGGGACAGAGGATCTGAAGGGGTCTCTGTGCTGACACACAGCAGAGAGCCCGATGCAGGGCTCGAACTCACAAACTGTGAGATCATGCCCTGAGCTGAAGTCAGCTTAACCAGCTGAACCACCCAGGTGTCCCTACAACAAGTTTTTAGCTACCCATGATATTTGTTCTCAAAATGGGCAGGGAACGCAATGACATGGGAAGGGGACTTTAACGTATTAGCATGTGATTTTTCTAAAGACTGAATGTCCTCAAGTCCTAAAAACTAATGTGTTCCAGGGTTACTTGGTCACAGAAGTTACTCAGCTGAGTCTGTGATGGGCTGTTATTTCAACGGCTACAGATCATGAAAGAAAAAACACAAAAATACCTTGCAAAGGAAAATAGTACACACACCCACCCCATGCAAATCAAAAGGACATGTGAAATTCAATAGCATTCACATACGATACCCATCTTGTTTCCTGAAGGTAAGATGAAGGTTACTTGGTTCTCCCCATTCTTGAAAAAGTCATAAACAGAGCTACACTTGAAACTCACAGGGCGCCTGGGTGGCTCAGTCGGTTAAGCTGGCAACTCTTGATGTCTACTCAGGTCATGATCTCAGGGTTCATGGGATCGAGCCCCATGTCAGGCTCTGTGCTGACAGTGAGAAGCCTGCTTCAGATTCTGTGTCTCCCTCTCTCTGTGCCCCTCCCCCGCTCACACTCTGTCTCTTTCTCTCAAAAATAAACATTTAAAAAACTTTTTAAATAAAAAACAAAAATAATAAATAAAAAAATAAATAAATATTTTATTTTTTTGAGTAATCTCTACTCTCTACACCCAGCATGAGGCTCAAACTCCCAACCTCAAGAACAAGAGTTACATGCTCCATCGACTGAGCCAGCCAGGTTCCCTGATCTAGTCTTTATTTAAAATTTTGGCATTGTCTTCATCATGGATATTTTTCATTAATTTTGATTTTTTTAAATACTGCATTAAATATCATTTAACTTGATTGTCGAGGGTTTTTTTTTTTTAGCACCATCCCCTCATCCTTAAATTTTGCCCCAGAGGAGAGTGCCTTCTTGCCTCACACCCTCATCCTGCCCCTGGTAGAAATATGAATGAATAGAAGATGACCCATGATCTCAGGGAGACAGTAGGGGTTGGTGTGACAAACTAGAAGACCTTACTCAGCCCCAAAGAAGCTCCCAATATTTAGTATTGAGACCCATGTTATCATGGGGGAAGTGTGAGTCCACAGTACTATCAGATCTGCTGAATTTTCAAGAACAAAGAAATCCAGGAATATGAGAAATGTTGTCAAATTTTAATGTAAGCAATGAAATCATTAGCTTTAAAAGATTCTGGGGCTGAGGGATGAAACTATGGCTGCCTGCTAAATCTGACTTCTGGGAAGCCAATTCAGAACCTTTGTTTAGGGTCAGTAATATTTTTCCCAATAACAATGCTATTATAAATTTTTCTCTTATATGGTTACTATGAACTACATACATTCCAAATTTTATTATTTTAGTATATCAGCCGTTATTTTTGCTTCCAAAAGCACAGGCTGTGGGCTACTAAGTAAGCTCTCTCTCTGAGGCAATTCTATGAATGTTCATAGTTCAGTATCAGTAGGATTGGGATCCTGAAGTCACTTGGCTTCTTACTGGTATGAACAAAAAAGCATGAGGTAGCAAATAGATTTCCTTGTAAATAAACCAGACTCAAGGCCAGTTTAGTAAAAGGTCACAAATCTTTTAAATTTTTAAAAATCTTGACATTTTTGTTTCTAACCTATTCATCTTTGGAAAGTATAGGGATATTATTGCATACCTTCCGGTATCCTTGAGTTTTGTTCTGACCAGATCCATGTATGAGCAAAGGATGAAAGAAAACAGTGTCTCCCTTCTCCATCAAAAGGTGAACTCGGGGGCTGTTTTCATCATAGTCCTGGATCCCATAGTACATTATGTTAACTCCCCCCTAGAATGCAGAAGAGAACCAGGTCAGTATTTGTGGAACCCAATCATTAAACACTCTATCAATGACTCATCAGGAAAAGCAAAGGTTTCCTAACTTCTTCCAAGAGAAAGAGGTAAATAGATTATTAAAAGAAATTGTAAATATACCAAAGCTTCTCAGATGTCTGGTTTTAAAAGTCACATTCTGATATTTAAATCATGGATTTGAGGGACTAACTAAAGAATCTGAAATTTCCACTTACCCTTCATTACTAAATTATAAATGAAGATCTAGATCCACCTTGCATTTTGTGGAGTGAACACGGGAGATCACCTTTCCAGCCTGAATCTGTAATCATTCTTTCCCAACATGACAGTCTCCTAACTTGGAACTTTGCATAAATCGTTCTTCTAAAAGTCAGGAGTACCTCTGAGAAACTAACTGTTCTCCCAAACCAGCGGAGAGAAATGTTCAATTTCTCTCATCTGACAAAGCACGCAGGTCACATCCAGAGGAAAGGAAGAAGAGTACTATATTAAAACATTGTGGGTTTTTTTTTCTTATAACTATTTCCAAAGTTGGTTTTTGCTTCGAGTAATGTCTATGGGGGGAGGGCAGCATCCTGTCCCCTTCCTAACAATATCCCACATTCTTTGGGGGAAGGACAGCTCTCCTGCTGGGTTGTGTTGGGACGTCTGTCCTGGCCAGAATGGATATGTGAGCTAAGCTAAATAGCTAATTCTAGTTAGTCACTTTGAATCTGAGCAGAGAACTGAAGGGACCAGAGATAGTCAAGGTTCACCTGCCCACACCAGGTGCCCCGCCCTCATTGTTCTCACCGAGAAGAGACTCCCACTTTCCCTCCTGCTCACCAGAGCCAGCCAGCCTTCCCATAGACTCAGCATGTGTCCGCGACCCTCCAAAACACTCCCTTCGGCTTAAGTCAGCCACAGCCCACTTCTGTTGTCCGCACCAAACTTTCCCTAAACCTCAACTCAATTGAGAAATCTCACAATTTCAGACTTTTTATCAGGATCCAGACTCAAATGTTTTCACTTGGCACTAATACTCAGTGCAAGAATTCTAATTGAGACAGAAATCCTTAAAGCCATATTCTTGACTTCCTACAGAACCACATTCATTCTTCCTGCCTTCTCATTCTTCTCATTCTGACCATCATTGTGGGGGTTTGAGACCTTATTGCTTGATACCTAAAACACTAATAGTCTCTTCTCTGGTTCCTCTGCCTTTGGACTCCTCACCTCCAGTATATCTTGCTCTAGACCTCAAAATTATGACTTTTTTTAAAAGTAGGCTTCATGTCCAGCATGGAGCCCAACATGGGGCTTTAACTCATGACCCCATGATCAAGACCTGAGCTGAGATCAAGAGTCAGATGTTTAGCTGACTAACACCCAGGTGCCCCAAGATTATGATTCTTGAATTTGATTTCATCATTTGACTTGATTTCACCATTCATGGGCTCAAAAACATTTAATAGTCCTCTACCATCAGTAGCTGAGTCAATAAACCATGGAAAAGCCATGCAATGGAATACTAGTGAGCCTTCCACAGAGCCTTCATTGGTCTCTCTAGCAGGAAAGAGACGATCCCTCCTCCGTCTTTATCCTAAGAGCCATCAATCAGTGTGTAAGATGTAATTGGCGCTAGACAAATGCATCTGGTGTTGCCAGTGTTTATATGTGTTACCTCTGCAATTAGGCTTTATAATCTCAGATCCTATACAGCACCTACCAAAGTCCACACAGGTCAGCTTTCCGACCCTTGTTGAAAGAAAAATTATTATTCCATCTGACACCCTTGAACTTTCCCTGATTCTAATTCCAAATCTTAAAACAATGTTTTGCTAAGAAAGGACATGCCATCTCATGGTTAAAGCTCTTTATGTATATACCGACGTGAATTCAAAACAGTAAGTTTTCCAATTAAGATGCATTCTTTGGCAGACATACCTCCCACTGGGGATAAGCGTGTGGCCTCAGGGAGCCTTTGTGTGTGCCTGGGAGCACAGACAGGCAGCCATTGTCCCTGGTGACCTGCTCCATGGCCGTCCAAGCAGCAACAATCTGATTACTAGGTCTGATGGGGAAGTAGTATAGATCTTGGTGGAAAGGATGGCGGGTTGTCTTTTTGCCTGAAACAGAACCTACTGTTAAGAGATACTCGAATCTCAGAATTCTTCTTCTTTGCCTGAACCATGACTTATCCCTGCAAAAACCAAACAAGTGAAACAACACTATAGAAAATCAGCCTGGAGAGATAAGCCCCAAGGGGAAATCTCAAATCAACAGGGTGACTCCAGACACTGTACTTTTTTCTGGGTTTCTGGCAGCTGACTGCTTACTTACACCATTTTCTAGCAATTCCTACGTATGTCATGATGTCTCCTGTGCTTTGTTCCTTTGTAACTCTGGTTTGGGCACAGAGCCTAACCAAAAAAAAAAAAAAAAAAAAAAAGTTTGATGAATTGAACACAGCGACCAAATCTGAAGTCTCCTGTTAGCCTTCCAAGTGGCTAATGTAAAAACTATCGATCAACTAAATTAATAAAAGGCCTCCAAGAAGTTCCTCACTGAACTAGAGGCAGTTGGTATACAGTCGCTGTGTAGAACCAGAGCTCACGGAACCACATCAACATTTTTCCCTGTTTCGTAATTTGAAACCGGTGTTCCCCTGCCCCCAACCCCAATCTCTCTAAGCAAGACATTCAGGGTGGGAGAGATTTGGTGACGTTAAACTCAGGGCCTGTCACATAAACCTCTCCTGGCCTCTTTTTCTTCAGAAAAAGTAGAAAAAGATAAAGAATCTTGAAGGGCCAATTCTGCCGGGATAGCAGAATTTCTCAGCATGGCCGAAGAGCAATCTGCTTTAGACTCTACGGATGGCATAAAAAATGCAGATTCCTGGGTTCTAGCTTCCAAATCGGTCTCTCTGGGAGTGAGATTGTAGAAGCTACATTTTAGGGATGCCTGGGTGGCTCAGGCCGTTGAACATCTGACTCGACTTTGGCTCAGATCATGATCCCAGGGTCATGGAATCGCAGCGTCAAGCAGGTGTGGAATCTCCTTGAGATTCTCTCTCTCTCCCTCTCTGGGCCTCTCCCCCACTTGCTCTCTCTCTTTCAAAATTTAAAAAAAAAGGGGCGCCTGGGTGGCTCAGTCGTTGAGCGTCCGACTTCGGCTCAGGTCATGATCTCGCGGTCTGTGAGTTCGAGCCCCGCGTCAGGCTCTGTGCTGACAGCTCAGAGCCTGGAGCCCGCTTCACATTCTGTGTCTCCCTCTCTCTCTGCCCCTCCCCCACTCATACTCTGTCTCTCTCTATCTCAAAAATAAATAAACATTAAAAAAAATTTTTTTAAATGTTAATGTTTATTTATTTTTGAGAGAAAGAGAGAGAGGGAGGGGGAGGGGCAGAGAGAGAGGGAGACAGAAGATCCAAAGCAGGCGATGTGCTGACACGGACGGTAAGACCATGACCTAAGCCGAAGCTGGACGCTTAACCGGCGGAGCCACCCAGGTGCCCCACGATGTAAGCTATTTTAAGACTTAAATAAAATAAAAGTATATATATATATATTCATTTATCAAAGTTTAGCAGTTATATGCACAGCTGTAGTTAGAATACTTGAAACTTTTTTTCTTCTTTCTCAACAAATAAGAGCCCTTTACCAGAATCTGGAGGCTTGTTTATCAGCATCGTATGGATGGCCATAATATTGGGTCCAGTGAAGCACTCCACATATTTCAGAATCTAAGAGAAAAGGGGGAACAAACTTTCATGAGAAATCAAATGCACCGGCGAGCGGCACCAAGTACAATGATCTAGAAAAGAACCAAGATGCCACTAGTTCGACAAATCATTTGGGATTTCACGACACTGCAAACAAAACATGAGGTCAGCAACTGGAAAGGTGCAATCCTCTGAATCACCCAGGCTTTTTTGAGCCAGTTGGAAACTTAACCACTTTTTCTGCCAGAAAGATGGGAGTTTCTCTGAGATGTCAGCTGGGAGGAAGAACGGGAGTCCCCTTCTTTCAACTGAAGCTGTCTAGTTGCCCAGTGAGAAGGCAGCTTCCTCTTCCGCTCATGGAGACTGTCCACGAGAAGACACTATGAGGGGCCACTATGGCTAGCCCAGGTGGTCGCGCCTGCGACTCTTGATCTCGGGGTCATGAGTTCAGGCCCCACATTGGGCAGAGAGTGTACTTAAATAAATAAATAAATAGATAGATAAATAAATAAATAAATAAAGGACGACCATGAGAGGTCCTGATACATGTGCAGCCGAGGAAGGAAGGATTACTTATTTAAAGCTGTAAATAAATACAACTTTAAAAACAAACGAATAAAAGTATAATATAGATTAATAGATTAATAGATAAGAGATATAGAAAGATATCTGAGACCTACTAGAAGTGCAGAAAAACACGGTGACGACCAGAATGTTCCCCTGTTACACAAAAGGAGGAGGTGTGCAGATGGACTTGCATATCCATGACATAGTTCCAGACGAATACACCAAAAGCTCGGCAGTGAGAGAAGTTGGTGAAAGAGAGCCTTTATTTTTCATTTTATGCCCTTCGGTACTATGTGGCTATCTTCATCAATATGAATTAAAGAGTAATAATTTTTTCTTTATTTATTTTTGAGAGAATGCAAGTAGGGGACGTGCAGAGAGAGAGGGGGAGAGAAGGTAGGGCAGGGGCAGAGAGAGAGCGGGACAGAAGATCCGAAGCGGGCTCTGCGCTGACAGCATCGAGCCCAACGCGGGGCTCAAACTCACCAACCGTGAGATCATGACCTGAGTCAAAGTCGGACGCTCAACTGACTGAGCCACTCAGGTGCCCTTAGTAATAACTTTTTTAAAAAAACAAGTTTAAATCTAAACATAAACTTAAACCTCTACAGACCAGATTCACAAAACAAAAAGAACAAAATAAATGGATATACAGTGAGTAGCCTCCAGGGCGTCGCTCCTGTTGATATGCCCATGTCGAGGGTGAGAGAGGCTCTCTCTTGAACACAGAGGTCCTGCTCTTCTCAGCCAAGGGTAATTACCAGGCTCTAGAGCAGGGTTTCTCCATCTGGGCACTGCTGACATTTGGGGCTGGGTAAATCATTATTTGGGGGAGGAGGCTATTTCATGGGCTCCCAGCCTCTACCCATCCGAAGCCAGGAGCACACCACCCACCCTGACTGCAGGTACTGCCAACTGTCCCCCTCGGGTGGAGAACCACTGCTCTGCAGCCCCGCAAGAGAAGGGGGCCCGAGAAAGTAAAAGTGGCAATTCCAGGGGCGCCTGGGTGGCCCAGTCAGTTAAGTGACCGACTTTGGCTCAGGTCATGATCTCAGGGCTTGTGGGTTTGAGCCCCACATCAGGCTCTGTGCTGACAGCTCAGAGCCTGAAGCCTGCTTCAGATTCTGTCTCTTTCTTGGCTTCTCTCTCTCTCTCTCAAAATAAATAAATAAAAATAAATAAATAAAATATATTATATAAAAAAATTAAAAAGGGGCGCCTGGGTGGCTCAGTTGGTTAAGCGGCTGACTTCAGCTCAGGTCATGATCTCATGGTCTGTGGGTTCGAGCCCCACATCGGGCTCTGTGCTGACGGCTCATCAGAACCTGGAGCCTGCTTCGGATTCTGTGTCTCCCTCTCTCTCTGCCCTTCCCCTGCTCACGCTCTGTCTCTATGTCTCTCAAAATTAAATAAACGTTAAAAAAAATTTAAAAAAAAAGAAAAATTAAAAAATAAATAAATAAACTAAAAAAATTAAAAAGCAGCAATTCCAGAGGCAAGCATGCGGGTGGGCTATTAACTGAATGAAAAAGAAAACGCAGGAAGGTCTCAAACCTCAGGGAGAGTACAGTATCTGAAGAGCTCCTCATCCTCTTGGAAATCCTGGACCTTTGTGACCGACATTTCACTTGGAACGAAGTCTGATTTTGCAATGGTCACATCTCTCATTAGCGTCATCCCTTCGGTTTTCACTTCCTTTCTGCAGATCCTTTCAAACTGGTTCCTAGAAAATTAAATTGGCAGATGACATCATCGCTGCAGGCTCCAGGCACCTGCCTGGCCCGCTCTGTGGAAAGCTTCTCCAAGACCAAGGGGGCGGTTCTATCCGCAAGGTTGATCTCCAGCCCAGGCTGAGTAGTTCTGAGGACAGGGAGGAGAAAACGCCCAACTCAGAAGCCCTTGCCTCCTCCCCGTGAGGCCGGAACCCAGTGCCGGAACTGAAATACTCCTTAGCCTAACGGAACAGAGGGGGAAAATCTGTGCTTTGGTGCCATCTGAATAACAATGGCAAACACTTCTCTCGTCCTTACCATGGGCCAGGCCCCTTTTGAAGTACTCTGTGTATTTTACACAACGGCACTAGGGCATAAGTCCTATTATTATACCCATTTTACAGATGTGAAAACAGAGGCATGGAAAGTAAGTTGGCCCAGGACACACGACATTAAGTAGAAGGGCTAAGATTAAAGCCAGCCAGTCTGGCTGCTCCAGACTCATGCTCCTAACCACTTCCTAGTGAACCAATCACCAAAAAATATCTGAACATGCACCCGCTAATCTTACTTGGGTTCTCGTTACTTACATATACCATATTTCTGTAAAATAACAAAGTTGCTGTACCTAAAGCGTGTAATATCAGCATCAGATACCAAATTTTTAATGACGAGAAACCCATTTTCTTCATAAAATTTTCTCTGTTCTAGGCTTAGAACGTCATTATCCCGAGTATACCTAAAAGAGAAAAAAAAATCTCAAATAAGTTCAGCTTAAAATCTCAACCCAACGATATGTGCCAAGAACCTGAGAAAGTGTTCATACTCTTCCACGTGGCATTTCTATTTTTTATTTGCTCTAAGAAAATAATCTAAACATATTTTTAAAGAACAAGTCTTTGGGTTTTTTATAAATTTTATTTATTGTTTTTTAGTAACGTCTGTACCTACTGTGGGGCTCAAACTCAGGACCCTGAGATCAAGAGTCATATGCTACTCCAACTGAGCCAGCCAGGTGCCCCTAATCTCAACATTTTTTTTAAAAGGTTTAAATCCAAAGCATTAAGTACTGTCACCAAGAAATAGAAGAATAATTAATTAGTTATATCCACTCAATGAGATATGATTCAGGCATTTAAAATGAAGAGGGGGCGCCTGAGGGGCTCAGTCGGTTGAGCGTCCAACTTCAGTTCAAGTCATGATCTCACAGTTCATTAATTCGAGCCCCGAGTCGGGCTCTGTGCTGACAGCTCGGAGCCTGGAGCCTGCTTCAGATTCTGTCTCTGTCTCTCTCTCACTCTCTCACTCTGCCCCTCTCCTGCTTGCACACGGTCTCTCTCTCCCTCTCTCTCAAATATAAACATAAAAAAATTTTGTAATGAAGAGCATTATAAAATAAAATATGGTTAGACTTGTGTAAAACCAAATTTTTTACTAACTTGTAAAAAAATGCAAAGAACTACAAAAAAGTGATTGCCTGTATGTAATGAAATTGCGGATGATTTTTTTTTAATTCTTTTGTTGCTCTGATTTTAATATTTGTTCTCTAATGAATATGTATGGCTTTTCAGGTGGGAAATGAATTCAAGAGATTTTATATTTTAGATTGCCTACATCATACATTCTCAGAGGAAATCAGAGTGACAAAGTCCAAATAAGAGTACAGCACATGCACAAACTCAAATCACCCAGTCCAGTTTTCTAGATCGGAATTGTGGCTCCATGACAATCTTCTATGTCTTCCCCTACAAAGGTAATTTCAGATAAACCAAAGATACTAGCTCTTATAGCAAACTAGCTCATATGGCCAGACTATGGGCTAACTTAAATGAGGTATACCAGGCCTGAATTTGAAGGAAAAAAAAAATCAGATTATACACTTCTGATATTTTTTTTCTCTTTTCCAAATTTTAAAATATATATAAAAATTAAAGTCCAGGTCTTCACAATTTTCCACAGTTCTAATGAGAACAGGTCTTGGCGACAGAGGATTTGTATAATGAATTTTCCCCAGGCAACATGATAGTTACCACTAGAAAAAGCTTTATATACATTTTATGGTTAAAAATGAAAATTAGCTCTACTTACTGGAATTCTGGAGAATGGAAACTGGTAGGAGAAACAGCCCCTGAGATGCGGTAGGCTATCTAGGATGTGAATTAAGGCAAAAAAAAATTTTTTTTAACACTTATTTATTTTGAGAAGGAGAGAGAGCACGAGCAGGGGAGGGACAGAGAGAGAGGGAGACACAGAATCCAAAGCAGGCTCCAGGCTCTGAGCTGTCAGCATGGAGCCCGACGCGGGGCTCAAACCACAAACCGTGAGATCATGACCTGAGCCGAAGTCGTAGGCTTAACCGACTGAGCCACCCAGGAGCCCCAAGGCAAATAAAAATAAATTTAGGAATCAACCTTTTCTAGAAACAGCAGTCTGCCCTGTATCGGTTCTCACCAGGGAAGACTGGGTTACACATAAAGCCCGCCGATGTCACTTCATTTCATTGAACGAAAGCCTGAGGAGGAACTAGAAGTCGGAGACCTTTATCATCATTGCTGCTGACTGGGGTTAGTTGTTGTTGTTGTGTTCAGAGAATTTCTGTAATGATGTGGAAGTGTTTACTATATAAACCCAAATGTTTCCTGTGCGTGGTGGAATCAGAGGACATACTTATTTTCTTCTTGATGCATATCTGCATTTAAAATATCCATTAAGTATGTTTAATGCCTTAAAACCCATTCCTTATTCCAGAATCCATGTCTCAAACTGCCACACAATTTCCAGTAGTCCGTTTAAGCCTCAACCACAGACACATTCACTGTCAATCTAGGCAGAGCTCTCCAATGCCAGAGCCCCCTCGCCACATCTATTTATTCATTTTTGAGAGAGAGAGACAGCGAGGGAGGGGCAGAGAGAAAGAAAGAGACAAATCCCAAGCAGGTTCTGCACTGCCGCCACAGAGCCTGACACGAAGCTCGAACTCACAAACCAAGATATCATGACCTGAGCTAAAATCAATTCAACACTTAACTGACCGGGCCACCCAGGCGCCCCCACGTCTGTCTATTTAAGTTGCAGAGAATAAACAAAACCTGAAAACCTGCACTAGCCGTATTGCAAGTGCTCAAGGCCACAGGTGTCTAGCAGCGTCTATACTGGCCAGTGCTGGTACCGGTGACCATTTCTACCAGAGCACAAAGTTGTATCGGACAGTGCTGGTCGAAGAAACAGAGCTGAAAACAGTAAGTTCTGACCCCAACGCCATCAGAGCAAGAACCAGCAGATCGGAATATCAAATTATACAAGTAGTAACAGGCTGTGCTAGGAAACCTGACTTCCAGTTTCAGTTTTCCCTAGTCCCAGTGCGCTGGAGGTTTGCACCCTCTGCCCGGCAGGTATCAGAAACAAGTGAGAACAGATTGCTGGGCCCCATTCGCAGGTATTTGGAGCCCATGCGTCTATGAGGAGCCCGAGAATCTTCAGGACTAACAAGTTTCCAGGTGACGCCGATGTTGCTGGTCTCCGGGAGCACACTTTGACAACCACCGCTGGAGTTAAATGACCTTGGCCAAGAGTTTTAATCTCTCCTAGCCTCCGGATTTGTTTTCTCACCTGTGAAATGAAACAATCACCTTTATCAGCGTACGGACTGGATTTTAACTTTATGGACCATCGCTGCGTGGAACTCGGTAGGGGGAGCAGTAGTAAAAGTAAATTAAACAACTAGTACAGTCGTTTTTATGAAAGGTTTCAGGATCCTGCGCACAGCAGAACAAAGGCTAATGACGTCCTCTAAGGGAAAATCCCACAGAGGGTTTTTCCACGCTTCCAAAATTTACCCCCTGAATGAGAACACTTAGAGCAGAAGAAACAATTCTCTAAAGCAGCTGGAGGGGGCGCCTGGATGGCTCAGACTTTGGCTAAGGTCACGATCTTGAAGTTCATGGGTGGGAACCCCCTGTCGCGTTCTGTGCAGACAGCTCAGAGCCTGGAGCCTGCCTCAGATTGTGTGTCTCCCTCTGCCGCTCCCCGACTTGCGCTCCGTCTTTCAAAAATGAATAAACATTAAAAAAAATTTTTTTTTAAATAAAGCAATTGGATTTATGTGTCATAGTGTGACCTCTTCCTGCAGCCAACCCCGGTGGCGCGCACACAGCCTCCGAGATGAACTTCTGGAGGCCAAATCGGGAGAGGCAGCGTGGACGCCTGCGGGGTTGGGGGGCACACCAGCGGGCGGGAGGAGGGAGAGCGGAGGGCGCCGGCAGCCCCGGGCTCCACCTGCGGAGGCCCGGAGGCCGGAAGTCCCGCCAGAGGGCCCTGCCGCCCGCCCGCCCGCGCGTCTCGAGTGCTCCAGTCCGCTCAGCGCTGCCGTTTACCACGCGACGGGGCTTCGCCTTTCTCGGGCTCTAGGCAGCCGGGTCACGAGCGGCCAAGTGCAGAAAATGCCAGAGTAGCTGGAGGCAGGCCCCTCAGTACGACTTCCATCCTCCCCTCCCGCGAAGCAGGGAAACAAGAGGCCCCGGAATGCCGGAGCGGCGCCACATCAGCCACTCTCGCCCCCGGCGCCCGGAAGAGCTGTGACCATCAGGGGGATGCGGGAGCGGAGGAAGAGGAAGAGCCCCGGAGGCAGCCACTCTTGCACCCCGGACCCGGCGCAGCCCAAAGGATACGGCGGCCCCGGTGGAGGGTCGGCCGAGGTGTCGCAGCACGGTGCGCAGGCGGGGGGCTGCGCGGGTCAGCTCCATGGCTCCTGCGAGCGGACTAGTGAGCCGGGCCTCGGTCCCGTCTCCGGGCGGCGGGCCCAGCGACCAGCGGATGTGACTCCGGAAAGCGCCGCCCCCCCTGCCCCGCCTGCGCGAAGAAGCCCGTACCGCCCTGATCCACGCACTGGGCTACCGGACGGTGCGGACTTGCTGCCTGCACGCGTTGCTTCTAAGCGATCGCAAAGATCATCCCAGCCGCACCGAGCAGGAAAGCTAGTTTTGGAGGGCGCAGTGGGTTAAGGTCACCCAATGAGAAATGAGCAGGAACGTGACTCACATTCCCAACTGCATAGTTTTGATCTAATTCCACGTTACCGGTCAGCCCTGGAAGTAACATGTGCTGTTCAAAAGAGGCGTTTAATTTATTGGGAATCCCGTCTGAAATATTAGAAACATGTTTTTAAAAAAGGACACATGAAATAAATGACTCCGTGAAACGTCTGATCTGCACAGTCTAGTATTATTTTAAATTTCCTAAAGAACTGGAAATTCTTTTCCTTTCTTCCCTCCTTCCTCCCTTTCCTTCCTTCCGTTCTTTCTCTTCTTTTCTTTCTTTTCCTTTCCTTTTTTCCCTTCCTTCCTCCTTCCTTCCTTCCTTTTTTCCTTTCTTTCTTCTTCTTTCTTTCTTTCTTTCTTTCTTTCTTTCTTTCTTTCTTCCTTTCTTTCTTTCTTTCTTTCTTTCACTATTCAATTACTTTGGGGACAAGTTCCCATGATACCGCCACCATCATCAAGGTCATAAAGATCCATCACCTCTCAAACTTCCCTCCTACACTCTTTACCTCAGTATTTTGGATGTTTGTGGTAAGAACACAACATGAGATCTTCTCTGTAAGCAAATTTGAAGTATATAACGCAGCGCCTTTAGCTGTAGACACTGTGCTGTATTGTAGGTCTCCAGAACTATTTATGTAGCATTACTGAAACTTTGTACCTTAAACTGGCGCCTCTCCATACCCCCTCGGTAACCCCTGGTGACCACCATTCTCTCTGCTTCTATGAGTTTGACTCTTCGACTCCTCCTAGAGGTGGTATCATGTAGTATTAGTCCTTCTGTGACTGGCTTAGTTCACTTAGCATCCATGTTGTCAGGATGGCAAGACTTCCTTCTAAGGCTGGATCATATTACATTGTCTGTATAGACCACATTTTCTTTATCCACTTATTTGTTGACAGACACGTAGGTTGTTTCTGTATCTTGGCCATTGTGAACAGCCCTGCTTTGAACATGAAAGTGCAGATGTCTCTTCCAGATATTTCAATTCCTTTGGATCCATAACCAGGAGTGGGATTGCGGGATTGTATGGTAATTCAATTCTTAATTTTTCTGAGGAACTTTCATACTGTTTTCCATAATGGCCATAAGAACTAGAAATTCTTTCTGTGAGATCTTTTCCATCCACGGTCTGCAGATGAATGACATAGCATCTCATTGCTTTCTTTGCCCTCATTTTTCTCATTGTTTCTTTGTCTTAAACAGTTACTTCCAGAATGTCTCACCTTGTAAACATGTTATCATTTCATTTTTAATCTTTTTTTTTTTTTTTTTTTAGTGAGAGAGAGAGATTGCATGCAAGCAGGGGAGGGGAAGAGAGAGAGGCGGAGAAGGAGGGAGAGAGAGAGAATCCCAGGCTCAAACTCACAAACTGCGAGATCAGGACCGGAGTCGAAACCAAGAGCCAGACTCTCAACTCACTGAGCCACCCAGGCGCCCCAACATGTTTTCATTTCTTAAGCGATGTCTTTCCGTAATGTGGTGAATTTGCCCTACTCAGGGAGAATAGCAGGTCAGGACTCAGAATTATTAGCTGCTGCCTGTTTCCTCTCAGGTAGGGAGGAGGAAGGCTTGCTCTTTGACCTTCATCTTTGGGTTCTCTATTCTTTTTCCCTGATTCCTTCTTAGCAAGACTCCCAGATGTTTTTCGGCTACCAGAACAGAAATGTCTTTGGCCTTCCCTCACTAGCGCTTAACCTCATCCCCACAAATTGATCATCACGTGGCTAGAACCTGACCCTGAAATTGTCGATTAGATTGCCCAGAGTTTTCAGGAGAGGCACTTATGTTTATCACAGTTTAAAATGAAGTATCTGGCCTTCGACAGGTAGGTACAGGAAAAAGAATATTTTTCTGTTTCTGAGAAAAACTATTGGAATGGACGTGGGTGAATAGGTGTCTCCTTACTGCCCTCTCCTGGTGGAAAGTGGGCACTGCTAGGAGGAGGAAAACGTAAATTAAGTTCACCCCAACACAGATTATTTACAGGTCAAGACCTTTACCTTCACAGGCCCTCAAAGTTATTGGCTTTCCTAACCTTTGGGAAATACAGTGAGGTGACTCTCCCTACGCCTGTAGTTTTAATGGTCCCCCAAATACCCTCGTTTAATAAGTGTGTGAAATTACCAGCCCTCCCCTAAGGCATTCACAATGGATGTGTTAAAAGTTTATGGTTGTTGGGGCACCTGGGTGGCTCAGTCGGTTAAGCATCCGACTTCAGCTCAGGTCATGATCTCACGGTCCTTGAGTTTGAGCCCCGTGTCGGGCTCTGTGCTGACAACTGGGAGCCTGGAGCCTGCTTCGGATTCTGTGTCTCCCTCTCTCTCTGCCCCTCCCCGATTTGCACTTCGTCTCTCTCTCTCTCTCTCTCTCTCTCTCTCTCTCTTCTCTCTCAAAAATAAACGAACATTAAAAAAAAATAAGGTTTATAGTTGTTAAAAGAGATGAAGGAAATCCTTGAGTGTTTCCACTTGTTATCTGCCTTTTTTTTAATTAGAGGATGCTGGGTTTAAAATTTTTCATTTAACATCCCATGGGGAATTAAAACAATAATTTCTCCTTAGGTAAAGAGGCAATTTGATGAATGTTACTGGTTTTTAAAAATAGCAGTTTGGAGGCACCTGGGTGGCTCAGTTGGTTAAGCATCCAACTCTCGGTTTGGGCTCCGGTCGTGATTTCACTGTTCATGGGCTCAAGCCCCACACCAGGTTCTACACTGACAGCACAGAGCCTGCTTGGGATTCTCTCTCTCTCTCTCTCTCTCTCTCTCTCTCTCTCTCAAATAAATAAACTTAAAAAAAAAAAAAAAGCCCAGCAAGTTTGGAATATTTGGAAATTCCCTAAGAAGGCATCAGTAACAATAGTGTTCTTAAAGTAAAAATAACTTGAAATGATTGAAAGTTAACATTAATGGAGAATAAACATCACAAGAATAATTTCTTTCTCCTTCAGCATTTGGTGTTTATTCATTTCTTGTTAAAGTTGGAATTTTGAAGATTATTTCAAAACTACCTTTTCCCCTCCCCTTCGAGCTATGTGCTTGGTTTACTCAAACACTGAAAGTAACCTTGAAGACCAATGTTGAGACACAACAATTTTCAAAACCATCTAAGGAATAGTTTCCCCGAATGTATAAGAGGTTAAAGAAAATGATTTTTAATAATACCACAGTGGAGCAGCTAAGAAAAAATAGTCAGACCCAAGAACCTTGAATTAAATGGTTCAAGGGCTGTGTCCGCCTACAACAATTCCATTATATGAATGAGAAATTGCAATCTGAGAAGAATAGATGATAGTAGCCAGAGAGTTTAGTAGCAAGTTTTAAAGTTCATCAAATGCGTTCAAACATTTGCACCAAACAGAAGCCGCTTGCAAAGCTGGCCATACTCTGCTTTCCCGCTACTGTAGGGCAGTCCGGCGCTCCCAGCAAAAGCCAGCCCTCCCCTCGTGCCCTCCCAGCTCCTGTCTTGACTATTCCAGAACCTTGTTCTAGAGATTCTCCTCTCCCTCTCCACCTTGTTGAATCTCCCCCACCCCCCTTCCCCACAGCAGATGTGTGTGCCGTTGTTTCCCTAGCTCAGGAAAGCTCTCTCATTAAGTTCCGCTTCTTCCCCTTCCCACTCATACGTTTCTCCATTCTTTTTGCGTTCCATTCTTTTTGCGGCAAAACTTGAAAAAATTATATCAATTCACCGTCTCCGGTTTTTCGCCTCTCGTTTTCTTCGGAAGCCAATCCATCTTTAACCCTCCTCATACCGCCGAAACTGCTCTTCTCAAGTTCACCAGTGATGGCCATGCAGGGCATCCACCGGTCGGTTCTCATCTTGAAGCGTATTAGACCCCCAAGCATCACTGGACCCAGTGACGTGGACGCGACTTCTCTCCCTGCTCCTTCTCAGCCTCCTTTGCTGGCTCACTCTCACCCCCCAGGCTCCTTTGGCAGAAAAGAGTTTCTGTACACATGGCTTTCCTCACTAATCTCCTCCAGGCTCCTTGACTCTAAGTTCCTTCTGTAAACTGACAATCCCCAAATTTGTATCTCTGGCCTGGACCCTTTAATAAAGTCCAGACTCTGTATCCAAATGCCTGCGTTCACAGCATCACCACGATTTCTTTCTTTCTTTTCTCTTTTAGTGTTTATTTATTCGTTTCGAGAGAGAGAGAGAACATGCAAGTGGAGGAGGGGCAGAAAGAGAGAAAATCCTGACAGTTTCTGAGCTGTCTGCGCAGAGAACGGGGCTCACATGACCTGAGCTGAAATCAAGAGTTGGTCGCTTGACAAACTGAGCCACCCAGGCACCCCATCCCCAGAATCTCTAACAGACATCTCAAAACAGAATTCCTGCCCTACCACCCCCCAAAGTCACGGCCCCACCACCACCACCACCAAAAGATATATATATATATGTCTATATGCTAATCCCTGGAAAGGGCGAATGTCATCTTGTTTGGAAAAAGGGTCTTTCCAGATATGATTCAGGATCTCAACATGAATTCATCCTAGATTATTCGCGTGAACCCTAAACCCAGGGAAAAATCTTTCCAGGTGACTGGCGTCTCACTACCCCCACTCCTATCCTGTTGAGAAGCACTGATCTCTGGTATTTTGTGGTGAAGGCAGGGTAGGAAGGAAAAGAGAGGAAGGAAACAAGAAAAAAATCACACGCACACACACGCACACACACACCCCCTATTCATTCCCATTCCTTTAGAACTGAATGGCAATTTCAGAATCGGTCCATACAGATCAGTCTTCTCTTATGAAAATAATTGAAGAAAAACAGGATAAAGATATTTCTTTTTTTTTTAGGATAAAAATATTTCTTAGAGCACAAATATAAATAAACTGCATGCTGTCTTTATAAGACAAACTTTCTATAAATCACTTCCATACGAAGAGAAGCAACGTATTTTCTCCAAGCCTGTTTCTGATGTCAGCCATAATTAAAACAAGGCTGCAGAACAACCACGGTGTGCGGTACAGAGATCTGTAATCTTTCAGCACGAACTAGAATCTCAAAGTTATGTACGCATAAGTCCAGCAGAAGAGGATAGGACAAAATTATCACTTACGGGATTGTGTGGATTGAGGAATGTCAAGAGGATGGGGATAAATTATCCAGCAGGAAATGAGGATAAATCAGCCAACAAAGCTTTGCACGCTTCTTTTTTGTTTATGTGTTTGTTTTTAATTTTATTTTGGGTTCCTGTGGCTACTTCTTGCCTCTAATCATTTTTTTCTTTTTTTTTCTTAATTTCTTTTTTTTTCAATTTACATCCAGGTTAGCTAGCATATGGTGCGACAATGATTTCAGGAGTAGATTCCTTAATGCCCCTCACCCATTTAGCCCATCCCCCCTTCCACAGTGCCTCCAGTAACCCTCGGTTTGTTCTCCATATTTAAGAGTCTCTTATGTTTTGCCCTCCTTCCTGTTTTTATATTATTTTTGCTTCCCTTCCCTTACTTTCATCTGTTTTGTATCTTAAAGTCCTTATATGAGTGAAATCATATGGTATTTTTCTTTCTATGGCTAATTTTGCTTAGCAAAATACCCTGTAGTTTTCCACGTAGTTGCAAATGGCAAGATTTTATTCTTTTTTGATTGCCGAGTAATACTCCATTGTATATAGGGGCGCCTGGGTGGCTAAGTCAGTTAAGTGCCGATTTAGGCTCAGATCATGATCTTGTGGTTTGTGGGTTCAAGCCCCGCTTAGGCTCTGTGCTGACAGCTCAGAGCCTGGAGTGTGCTCCAGATTCTGTATCTCCATCTCTCTCTGCCCCTCCCCCAATCGTGCTCTGTCTCTCACAAAAATAAGTAAACATTAAAAAAATACTCCATTTTTAATATACACCATATCTTATTTATCCATTCATCCATCGATAGACATTTGGGCTCTTTCCATACTTTGGCTATTGTTGATAGCGCTGCTATAAACGTTGGGGTGCATGTGCCCCTTTGAAACAGCACACCTGTATCCCTTGGATAAATACCTAGTAGTGCCATTGCTGGGTCATAGGTCAGTTCTATTTTTAATTTTTTGAGGAACCTCCATACTGTTTTCCAGAGTGGCTGCACCAGTTTGCATTCCCACCAGCAGTGCAAAAGAGAACCTCTTTCTCTGCATCGTCGCCAACATCTGTTGTCGTCTGAGGTGTTAATGTTGGCCATTCTGACAGGTGTGAGGTGGTATCTCACTGTGGTTTTGATTGTATTTCCCTGATGATGAGTTACATTGAACATTTTTTCATGCATTGGTTGGCCATCTGGATGTCTTCATTGGAGAAGTGTGTCATTCATGTCTTTTCCCCCATTTCTTCACTGGATTATTTGTTTTTTGGGAGTTGAGTTTGATAAGTTCTTTATAGATTTTGGATACTAATCCTTTATCTGTTTGTTATTTGCAAATATCTTCTCCCATTCTGTCAGTTGCCTTTTAGTTTCGCTGATTGTTTCCTTCACTGTGCAGAAGGTTTTTATTTTTATGAGGTCCCAATAGTTCATTTTTACTTTTGTTTCTCTTGCCTCCAGAGAAATGTTGTGTAAGAAGTTGCTGTGGCCAAGGTCAAAGAGGCTTTTGCCTGCACTCTCCTCGAGAATTTTGAAGGCTTCCTGTCTTATGTTTAGGTCTTTTATCCATTTTGAGTTTATTTTTGTGTAGGGTGTAGGAAAGTGGTACAGGTTCATTTTTCTGCATGTCGCTGTCCAGTTTTCCCACCATTTGCTGAAGGGACTGTCTTTATTCCATTTGGATATTCTTTCCTGCTTTGTCAAAGATGAGTTGCCCATATATTTGTGGGTCCATTTCTGGGCTCTCTATTCTATTCCATTGATCTGAGTGTGTTTTTGTACCAGTGCCATACTGTCTTGATGATTACAGCTTTGTAATACAGCTTGAAGTTTGGGATCCTGATGCCTCCAGCTTCGGTTTCCTTTTTAAAGATTGTTTTGGCTATTCAGGATCTTTTCTGGTTCCATACAAATTTTAGGATTGTTCGTTCTAGCTCTGTGAAGAATGCTGGTGTTATTTTGATAAGTATTGCATTGAATATGTAGATTGCTTTGGGTAGTATTGACATTTTAACAATGCTTGTTTTCCCAATCCAAGAGCATGGAATATTTTTATATTTTTTTATGTCTTCTTCAATTTCTTTCATCAGCTTTCTATAGTTTTCAGCGTATAGATTTTTCACCTCTTTGGTTATATTTATTCCTAGGTATCTTATTTTTGAGTGTGATTGTAAATGTAATAGATTCCTTGATTTCTCTTTCTGTTGCTTCATTATTGGTGTATAGGAATGCAAGCAATTTCTGTGCATTGATTTTATATCCTGCGACTTTGCTGAATGAATTCATGGATCAGTTTTAGCAGTTTTTTTGGTGGAATCTTTTGGATTTTCCATATAGGGTATCATGTCTCTGTGAAGAGTGAAAGTTTGACCTCCTGGCCAATTTGGATGCCTTTTACTTCTTTGTGTTGTCTGATTGCTGAGGCTAATACTTCCAATACAGTGTTGAATAACAGTGGTGAAAGTGGACATCCTTGTCGTGTTCCTGATCTTAGGGGGAAAGCGCTCAATTTTTTCCCCAATGAGGATAATATTAGCGTTGAGTCTTTCATAAATGGCTTTTATGATCTCGAGGTATGATCCTTCTATCCTTACTTTCTTGAGAGTTTCTACTAAGAAAGGATGCTGTATTTTGTCAAATGCTTTCTCTGCATCTATTGAAAGGATCATGTGGTTCCTGTCCTTTCTTTTATTGATGCGATGAATCACATTGATTGTTTTGCAGATATTGAACCAGCCCTGCATCCCAGGTATAAATCCCACTTGGTCATGGTGAATAGTTTTTTTAATGTATTGTTGGATCCGGTTGGCTCATATCTTGTTGAGGATTTTTGCATCCATGTTCATCAGGGAAATTGGTCTATAGTTCTCCTTTTTAGTGGAGTCTTTGTCTGGTTTTGGAATCAAGATAATGCTGGATTCATAGAAAGAGTTTGGAAGTTTTCCTTCCATTTCAATTTTTTTTGAACAACTTCAAGAGAATAGGTGTTAACTCTTCCTTAAATGTTTGGTAGAATTCCCCTGGAAAGCTGGCCCTGGGCTCTTGTTTTTGGGGATATTTTTGATTACTAATTCGATTTTTTTACTGGTTATAGGTCTATTCAAATGTTCTATTTCTTCCTGTTTCAGTTTTGGTAATTTATATGTTTCTAGGTATTTGTCCATTTCTTCCAGATTGCCCATTTTACTGGTGAATAAGTACTCATAATATTCTCTTATTATTGTTTGTATTTCTGCAGTGTTGGTTGTGATTTCTCCTCTTTCACTCTTGATTTTATTTCTTTGGATTGCTTTCGTTTTCTTTTTGATCAAACTGGCTAGGGATTTATCAATTTTGTTAATTCTTTCAAAGAACCTTCTGGTTTCATTGATCTGTTCTACTGGTTTTATTTGGTTTCGGTAGCATTGATTTCTGCTCTAATCTTTATTATTTCCTGTCTGCTGCTGGTTTGGGGTTTTATTTGCTGTTCTATTTCCAGCTATTTAAGGGGTAAGGTTAGGTTGTGTATCTGAGACCTTTCTTCCTTCTTTAAGAAGGCCTAGATTGCTATGTACTTCCCTTTATGACCACCTTTGCTGCCTCCCAGAGGTTTTGGGCTGTGGTGTTATCATTTTTGTTGGCTTCCATGTACTTTTAAATCTCCTCTTTAACTTTTGGTTAGCCCATTCATTCTTTAGTAGGGTATTTTTTAGTCTCCAACTATTTGTTATCTTTCCAGATTTTTTCTTGTGGTTGATTTCGAGTTTCATAGCTTTGTGGTCTGAAAATATGCACGGTATGATCTTGATCTTTTTGTACTTGTTGAGGGCTGATTTCTGTCCCAGTATGTGATCTATACTGGAGAATGTTCCATGTGCACTGGAGAAGAATGTATATCCTGCTGCTTTAGGATGAAATGTTCTGAATATATCTGTTAAGTCCATCGGGTCCATTGTGTCATTCAAAGCCATTGTTTCCTTGTTGATTTTTGGTTAGAGGATCTGTCCATTGCTGTAAGTGAGGTGTTGAAGTCCCCTACTATTATGGTATTAGCATAATGAGTTTCTTTATGTTTGTGATTAACTGATTTATATATTTGAGTGCTTCTACATTTGGAGCATAAATGTTTACAATTGTTAGGTCTTCTTGGCGGGTAGACCCCTTAATTATGATATAATACCCTTCCGCATCTCTTGTTACAGTCTTTATTTTAAAGTCTAGATTGTCTGAAATAAGTATGGTTATTCCAGCTTTCTTTTGGTGACCATTAGCATGATAGATGGTTCTCCATCCCCTTTCTTTAAACCTGAAGGTGTCCTTAGGTCTAAAGTGGGTCTCTTGTAAACATAATTAGAGATAGATCTTGCTTTCTTATCCATTCTGTTACCCTATGTCTTTTGATCGGAGAATTTAGTCCACTGACGTTTAGAGTGAGTACTGAAAGATGAATTTATTGCCATCGTGTTGCTTGTAGAGTTGGAGTTTCTGGTGGTTCTCTTGTTCTTTCTAGTCTTTGTTGCTTTTGGTGGTTTTTTTTTTTCTTCTGTTTTTTAATTCCCTCAGAGAATCCCCTTAAAATTTCTCGCAGGGCTGGCTTAGTAGTCATGAAATCCTTTGATTGTCTGGGAAATTGTTATTTCTCCTTCTATTCTGAATGACAGCCTTGCTGGATAAAGAATTCTTGGCTGCATATTTTTCCAGTTCAGCCCATTGAATATATCCTGCCTTTCTTTTCTGGCCTGCCAAATTTCTGTGGATAGGTCTGCTGCAAACCTGATCTGTCTTCCCTTGTAGGTTAAGGACTTTTTTTTTCCCTTGCTGCTTTCATGACTCTCTCCTTGCCTGAGTATTTTGTGAATTTGACTATGATATGCCTTGTTGAAGATCAGTTTTTATTGAATCTTATGGGAGTCCACTGTGCTTCCTGGAGTTTGATGTCTGTATCTTTCCCCAGGTTAGGAAAGTTTTCCACTATGATTTGTTCACAAAAATCTTCTACCCCTTTTTCTCCCTCTTCATCTTATGGGACCCCTATGATTCTGATGTTACTTCTTTTTAATGAGTTACTGAGTTCTCTAATTCTTAAATCGTCCTCTTTTGCCTTAGTCTCCCTCTTTTTTTCTGCTTCATTATTCTCCATAAGTTAGTCCTCTATATTGCTGATTTGTTGCTCTGTCTCACCCATCCTTGCCGCCGTGGCATCCATTCGAGATTGCAGCTCAGTGATAGCATTTTTAATTTCATCCTGACTAGCTTTTACTTCTATTATCTCCATAGAAAGGGATTCTAATCTATTTTCAATCCCAGCTAGTATTCTTATTATTGTGATTCTAAATTCTGTTTCACACATCTTGCTTGTATCTGTGTTGATTAAGTCCCTGGCTGTTGTTTCTTACTGTTCTTTCTTCTGGGTGAATTTCTTCATTTCATCATTTTGAAGGAAGAAAAGGAATTAAAGTAAAAAAAAGAAGTTGAAATTAAAAAATTAAAAACAACACAAATAAATCAAATAAAGGTGCTAGATCCTAGGTGTGTTTTAGCCTGGTTGTTGAAAGAAGCTTGATAGATTAGAGAAAAAAGGGAAAGATAAGAAAAGAAAAAAAGGAAAAAAAAGAAAATATTGAAAAATTTGAAAAAATGAAGACAATAAAATAGAATAAAATGAAATGATGAAAATAAAACAGAATTTTGAAAATTTACAAAAAAGTGAAAACATAGTAGAAAAATTAAGGAAAAAACTTTTTAATGAAAACGGAAAATAAAAAAAATATATTTTCTCTTTCTGTATTCAAGAATAAGAAAAGAAAAAAAATTGAATAAAAGGATGAACAAACAGAATGAAGTACTATTGAAATTACATCAGTTTCCCCTAGAAGTCAAACTATGAAGCACTTTATAGTCTGTAAACTAAGCAGGTGGAGAGACTTGTGTTTGTCAAGAGTGCTGCGGGCCCAGTTGAGTTGGGTTTAGTGTAAAAGCTCTGTTCTCCACTAGATGGCGCTGCTTAGCTTACAGGGGTGGATTGCTGTGATGCTTGTAGGCGTGTATGCGCATGCGCGGGAGGGGTGAAAATGGCGACACGCAGCTACCCAGTCTCTAGTATCGGAACTCTGTTCTCCCCGATCAGCAGTCGAGCACCAGTCCTTTGTTTCCGGCTTCCATCCACTCCCCACTTTTACACTGTCCTTGACCAAGCTGTCAGGTTGCCAAGCGGCACCTCCCTCCTGTGTTTTATCTGAGATGTGGCTGTGTTTCCCAGCCCCTCACTTCTGAGCAACTGCGGCTTTGACCTGCTTAGATCTTCTGGGAGAGGGTCTCGCCGAGCAGTGGCCAGTGGCCGGGTGTCAGCCGCACCCAGGAATCTTCAGGAGACTGTGCTGGGTGCCAGCCCACCCCAGAAAAAGTTCACGTGGTCGTGTAGCAGTAGCGTTTCAGGGTTTACGGTTAGTCACAACACACATCTGGCACCAGGCTTCCCCCTTAACGTCCTTGTTGCAGCACCAGCAAATGTGATTCTCTGGGGTCTGCCGAGGGGGGGGGGGAGGGTGGCCCCACAGCCTCTACCAAATGTCCTCCCATCAGGGGAACTGCCTCTCCCCATGTGGCCTGAGGTCCCCTGGACCTCACTCTCTGTTCCTAGGGACTCCCTCTTTCCACCAGAGCACTGCCAGGTATTGAGCTGTGGAATTTCAGACTGTGAGCGCCGCCTGATTATATAGGCTTAATGGAGTTGAAACCCTCTCCTTTCTCCTTTCTTCCTTTTTTGTTCAGTCCTTGCGGCTGTTGCCACTTTTCCCCTTTCTCTTCAGCTGCTTTTGGGGTGCTTTTCCCATACTCCCTTCCCATCTCTGTCCTCTCTCTGCAAGCAAAAACAGCTCCCTGCCTTCCGCGGCTTCTCTCTCCCCCAGTTCACCTCTCCGCACCACGTACCTGCCGAGTTCTGTGGTTCAGGCTGTGCAGATTGTCGTGTTAATCCTCAGATCAGTTTTCTAGGTGGGCAGGGTGGTTTAGTGTTGATCTGGCTGTATTTCATGTACGAGAGATGTTAAAAAAAACTTCCATGTTCCATGTTCTGCCATCCTGGCCCCTCCCCAAGCTTTGCACACTTCCTGAGCACCGCATCTGTGCAGGGCTGTGCACAAAGTACAGAGGAAAACAGAAAACGCACAGCAACCTTTCCTATTAGCAAAGCTTTCACAGTCTAGATGTAAAGGAAGACGGCAGGTACCTAGCAAGGGCTCACCAAGCTGCAGGAGGCGTTTCTCCACAGGGAGTGTGTGTGGCCAGAGGAGAGGAAGAGAGGCAGAAAACAGACCCCACTGGGGGGAGGCAGAGTTTCTCTTGTGATGCCAGATTGCCCCAGAGTGAAGAGAGAAAGGGGCCTGTCAATCCTGCTGGAAAATCTCGGCCGTCGCTGGTGCCTTGTGTATACTCTCTCTTGGCATTAATCGTGTTCATATACCTATTTAGATATGTGTATATAATGAATGAGTACATATATGTTGACATGGTCTAATGTTTTGTGATCAAACATAGTCCATCTGTATTGTAGAAAAATTGAAAATAGAGAAGGAATTTTTAGAAACTAAAATTCTCTCATGCAGGGCACCTGGGTGCTCAGTCTGTTGGATGTCTGACTCTTGAGTTGATGATTCGTGAGATCGAGCCCCACATTGGCCTCTATTCTGACAGTGGAAAGCCTGCTTGGGATTCTCTCTCTCTCAAAATAAAGAAATAAACTTCAAAAAATATAAATAAATTAATAAACTTAAAAAAATACACAATCAAATAAATAAAATTCACTCCTACTCCTGCTTTCCAGGAGAAAACCTGTGTTAAAATTCCATGTACTTTTCTCCATTCACATATAGTTGGCATATATGCATATGTATATATTTTACAAAATTGGTATCTGTTTTCACCTTACATTATAGCATAAGCATTTTGCCATCAATAAATATTCTTACAAAACATGATTTCCTGGGATGTAGAGTTATAGATTATTTTTTCTCCCCATTTTATTGAAGTGTAATTGATAAATAAAATTATATATATTTAAAGGGTACAACGGGATGATTTGTTACATATACATTGTGAAATGATAGCCACCATCAGGTGAACGTAGCATTATCTCACAGTTAACTTTTTTTTTAGATATTTCATTAAAAAATTTTTTTTAATGTTTATTTATTTTGAGAGACAAAGAGCACAGGTGAGGGAGGGACAGAGAGAGGGAGACATAGAATCCAAAGCAGTCTCCAGGCTCTGAGTTGTCAGCACAGAGCCCAACATGGGGCTTGAACTCACGAACCAGAAGATCATGACCTGAGCCAAAGTCGGACACTCAACCAACTGAACCACCCACATGCCCTAAGATTTCATTTTTAAATCAATCTCTACATCCAGCATGAGGCTGAAACTCATGACCCCCAGATCAAGAGTCGTATGCTCTACTGACTGAGCCAGCCAGGCATCCCTCACCCATAGTTATCTTTATGTATGTGTGGTGAGAAGTCTACTCTCTCAGTAAATTTCAAGTATACATTTTTATTAATACAGTCACTATGCTATATGTTAAATCCCCAAAACCTATTTATCTTCCAGTTAGAAGCTGGTATCATTTGTGGCCCCTAAGTGGCTTAGCTGGTTGAGTGTCCGATTTCGGGAGGTTGAGCCCACTGTTGGGCTCTGTGCTGGCAGCTCAGAGACTGGAGGCTGCTTTGGATTCTGTGTCTCCCTCTCTCTCTGCCCCTCCCCAGCCTGTACTCTATCTGTCTCTCTCTCTCAAAAATAAATGCTTAAAAAAAAAGTTAGTACCCTTTGACCAATATCTGCCAATTTCTCTTACTGGTAGCCCATGGCAACCACCATTTTACTCTCTCGAGTTACTACAGATAATTCTTAAAATATTTCTTGTGTTTTTCAACGATTTGACAGCAATCATGAGCATTGATAAGAAAACCATAGACTTTATCCATTTTTAAATCCTTGCCAATTATCTAAGTTAAAGAAAACAACTTCATATTGTTGTCTTAATTTGCCTGCCACACGAGAATGAATAAGCTTCTCTATACTCACTGGTATTAGCATGTCTGTGATGCGCCTATAGGTTCCGTATTGGGGCAGGTGAAGCTACACTGCAGGAACAAGTAAATCCTGAAATCGTAGTGATGCAACAAAATACAGTTTGCTTCCCGACCACGTCACCACTAGCGTGAGTCGGCAGCTCTCATTTGCACAGCGATTCAGCAGTCCCCACATCTGCTCTGCGATGCTGGCAAAAAAAACCCCACGCCCCTTGCGAACACCAGTGAGAGGCAAGCGACCATAACATAACGGTGGCCCCTGACAATTCGAGACACTGGTGCCAGCTCCACCCTCTGAGAACCAGGAGTCAAATAAAACAGCCACTCTGGAAGCTTGTGGGCCACAGGGAAATACCATAAATCCAGAGAGGGAAGGAGACCTCAGGGATGTGTCGTGTCCAGAATTTTCCTGCTGTTTTACGATTCAGATACTTGGGGCTTGGACATTTCTCTAAAATTACTGCCCGAAATCTGCTAGCTTTCCTTGTACTACTGGAAAGCCAAGTATGCTACAGTCTGCCTGGAGGCCCAGGAGACAGGGCTTGGCAACCCGTCATGGGGACATCTTCCTCCCTGCTGGCCCCACTCGGTAGACCCATGTAAGCAGTTCTGTCAGCACAGAGCCTGATGCGGGGCTCTAACTCATGAATGGTGAGATCATGACCTGAGCCAAAACCAAGAGTTGGACACTTAGGCTGAGCCACCCAGGCACCCCAGCAATTCTTGTTAGTATTCTACTTAATTTTATACTAAGGTTAATAGCCTTATTCTATTATTTGAGAAATTCTTTATAGATGTATATCTGATTCCTTTGTATGTTTTTATGTTTATTTATTTTTGAGAGTGTGAGTGGGGGAGGGGCAGAGAGAGAGGAAGACACAGAATCTGAAGCAGGCTTCAGGCTCTGAGCTGTCAGCCCAGAGCCCGATGCGAGCATTGAACTCATGAACCATGAGATCACGACCAGACCCGAAGATGGACCCTTAACTGACTGAGCCATTCAGGCGCCCTTAATGTTTATTTATTTTGAGAGAGAGAGAGAGCACAAGCAGAGGAGGGACAGAGACAGAAGGACAGAGAGAACCCCAAGCAGTCTCTGTGCTACCAGTGTGGAGTCAGATGCAGGGCTTGAACTCATGACTGAGATCATGACCTGAGCTGAAACCAAGAGTCGGACACATAACTGACTGAGCTACCCAGGCGCCCCCTGATTCCTTTGTATTTCTTAATGTGCTAGAAATAAAATCTAGCCTTTATTTATTTAAAAAAATTTTTTTAATGTTTACTTATTTTGGAGAGTGAAAGAGATAGAACGTGAGTGGGGGGAGGGGCAGAGAGAGGGAGACCGAATCTGGCGCAGGCTCCAGGCTCTGAGCTGTGGGGCTCTAACCCATGAACCGAGAGATCATGACCTGAGCCGAAGTCAGATGCTCAACCGACTGAGCCACCCAGGCACCTCTCTAGCCTTTTATTTAAAAAATAAAAACAAAGGGCGCCTGGTGGCTCAGTGGGTTGAGCAGCCTACTTTGGCTCAGGTCATGATCTCAGTTGCCAGAGGGGTGAGAGGTGGGGGGATGGGCAAATCGGGTTGAAGTGGGGTGGGAGGTACAAGCTTCAGGTTATGGAAAGGGCATGACACGGGGTGAAAGGCACGGCAATAGTGTAATAGTGTATGGTGACAGATGTGGTGAGTATAGCATAAGCAGCGTAGTGGGGTTCGACTACTAGAATTTTCTTATTTTTCAAAATAGACCAAGGAAGGGCCATGTTCTAGACATCGATTTTATACAATTCTCCTTTAAGAACTAGGCAAAACGTAAGACTTGATAGTTAACTTACCATTTCATAGATTTCCATCAACTTCTATGTATATATGCTTGCATTCTTGAAACACAGAGCACAGACTAGCTTGGCTCTCTGCAACCAAATCACTGGGGGAGTGAATTTGCTAGCTCCTGCCACAAAGTTTTGATGGGCTTCGTTAGATGCAGTCCTCCCAAGCATGACACCCCCTCCACAGGCAAGAGGGCTGGGAAGGACAATCCGAAACCACCGAAAACATCACCTGTGAATCCAGAGTTGGAGATGAAACATTTAAGAACTGAAATAAATACAGGAAACCCTGCAGAGAACAGGTCCGAGCCCTACTCACCCCGTGTTCGCTGACCTACTGAGAGCCACCGGCCAGCGTGGATTCTGGCAACTCTGGAGCGGAGCTAGGCCTCCACGAGCACCTGTCCTGCCGATGGTTTCACTCGCTGAAGGCCAAGCCAAACTACCGTTCACGTTGAACCACGTTTAGGTTTAAGACAAGGAGACTGAACCAACCAGAGGCAAAGTAATATTCCCACACTATTTTTGAGAATAGGCTTTTTGAATCTGTTGGTTTTCCGTGTGGACCTTGGCACGTTTAAAACTTTCATCATTCACAGGGCACCTGGGTGGCTCAGTCGGGTGAGCGTCCGACTTCAGCTTAAGTCACGATCGCCATCGTGTGTGCCAGCCTCATGGGGGGCTCTGTGCGGACAGCTCAGAGCCTGCAGCCTGCTTCATATTTTGTGGTTCCATCTCTCTCTGCTCCTCCACTGCTCTCTCAAAAATAAACGTTAAAAAAAAATTTTTTTTAATTGCATCACTCATATGCAGACATTTAATAAGAAAAGGTACAAATTACTATTGAAACTAAGTTCTATGGTCTATGTAACCATTACCTCATCTAGAGAAAAAGGGTGCTGAGCATGGGAAATGAGAAGCTCACGGTCTCTCTCTCGCCCTCCCCACATGCACACACAAGACATTTAAGTATCTGAAGCATCATTATCTATGCTTGCTTTATTACTTCTCAAAATAAAAAAAGTATGGTATCATATAGCTATTCTGGTCTCTCTTTACAGAGCGAGACTGTAAAACTTAGAATTCAGATAGAACCCTTTTAAAGGCAACACTAAATTCAGACGGAAACCGCAGGCTCATACATCTAAAATCAGAACGACTTAAAACATTCGCGTTTATTCATCATAAGGCATGCAGAACTTGGAGACTACAATATACTAAGTGATTTAAAAAACATTTAGCCACAAAGTACATATTGCTTACACAATATTTCAGTTTCTCTTCCTGGACAGATTTACAGTAAATGTTTTAACACAGCCTGTGCAAATAACAAGCAAGGCTTTGATATTCCTTGGCAACGGACTCCTGTTGCCCGAAGGAATAACGGACCTCACCAGGGCCCAGCGTCTCCAGGCTGTGTGAAAAATCTCTCTGTATTTTAAAAGCTATATTTTTGGATGCAACTGCACCGTAGGCTTTAAAGAAAATAAATCACTGTACCAAGATCAAGGTGCAGTGTTAAAGCGCGACCAGGAAGCCAAGTTATTGTCTGTGTGCTAACTACTCACCAAATCTAAAGATATTTACACAGATTTTGCCAGTAAGTCAAATATCCAATCACTTGATCCTCCAAGGAAATTTCAAAATACTTGGGTTGGTTTGGGTTTTGCTGAGCCCAGATAGCAATAAACAGAGTGGCCAAAATTTGAAAGAAAAATTTCCATAAAAGCATATTGTGAAAGCAGCCCCTTTCTTCCTTCCTTTGCCTCCCCAGCCCTTTGCAACACCCCTTTAGATCTAACCTCCCAGCACACGGCCACTAGCGGTGCCTGTTAAAGACGGATTCCCTAGTCCACCAGAGTCCGGATTCTGCCGGTCTGGGGCAGGATGTGTGACAGGCATCCCCAAGTGATCCTAATGCAGGTGATCTGGAATGTTCTCTGGGAAACCCTGCTTTTTACCAGTCCTTCCTACTTGAGATCACATGAATTACACGGCCCTCCTTGTACCCAGCATTTTCTAACCATGAATCTTCACGAAGACGATCTCCTCAGGTGCATAATCCGCTTGGCTCACTTCCTCTCAGTAGGCCCCCCACCAAGGAAACCATCAGCATTCAAGACATGATCAACATTAAAAGGAATTCAGATTTAGTCATCACTGGTGTATCAAAAAAAAAAAAAAAAAAAAAAAAGGCTCGACAGTATGTTCACCTTACTCAGAGGTTTCCAACACATTTTATTTTGTAGACCACTGGTTTGTAGCTTTTGAGGACCAACATCTGTATAAATCCCTACAAAACGTCCAATGAATGTCAGTTCCGTAGCGGCCCTTGAGGTCCTGCACACCCGCACGTATGGCTTGAGTTCCAGGCACGCCCTGCAAAACGGCTGCCCTCTGGCTCCTGGCGGAGGGCGCATCCACGGTGAAGCCTCTTCCGGGGGCGTCCTCTCCCGAGGGGTGGTTTCCTTTGGCAAGAAGAGGCTCTGTTCTCACGGCTTGGGTGCCTGTAAGCAGGAGGCATTCAGAAACTCGCAGGGACGGGGGTTCTTTTTCTCTTAGGCAGACACTTGAGCCGTCAGTGCACTTGTGCTTAATGAGAGCAAGCCCCTCCTTACTGTTTGGTGGGTTAGGACAGAAGGAAGCCTCTGTTTTTAAGTAACACAGATAAACACCTTTTTAGATTGCCTATTTGTTCTAGAACTACAAAATTTACTTCAAGAAAATATAGGTCCCATGAAAGACTTAAAAGTTTTATAAAACTAAAATCTAGTTTTCCCCAATAAATTGTACTTTTAGCCAAAACCCTCCCAACGCTTCTAAAATAATACTAAAGGGGTCATCTGATTATACAAGAGCAATAAAAAAAATTTAAATATTTATTTGAATAACAAGTTTTAAGTTCGAGCTGCGATGTTGGCAATGCAGATTTTTAACAAAGATCACAAAAAGCGTGCACGAAAATGTACTGGCGCCAAGGACAAAATAATGCTAAGAATTAGGCTAAGTAACTGCTGATTTTAAGAAAACAAGAGGCTGAATCACTATACAAAATATAAAATGTATTAAACACTACCAGCCACAGAACAGTCTTTATTATGGATTATATTTAAAAATTATTTGTGTAGTTAATTATATATTGAATTGTAAATGAGTATTATACATGAACCCCCTTTCGGGAGGCAATTCCTCGTTGCACTATAGAACATCTAATTACATCGCAAAAAGTATCCTTTTTTGCTGTCAATAAAGAAAGCAGTTAATGGTATTACTGCAAATATTAGGAAGGCTACAAAAAAAGAAATTAGATTTCTTTTTTTGTCTTCAAAGTGCTTTCCATGCAGAGTTAAGCACTCGCCTTGTTTAACTGAATGCGCTATTGGGAAAATGTCCTGGGTCAGAGAGATGCTCTCGAATGAGGAGACCAGGCTGTACAAAGCAAAGACTGGAAGGAATCACTCAACCCTCTCACTACCGGGCTACCATTGTGTCACTTACCAATTCCATCTTTCCAGAATCCCATTCAAGACACTTAAAAGAAGACCAGACCAAGAACGATAAATACAAAATGAAAAGACACCAACTGCTATTTGACACCACGACTGGTAATGTCTGTGCTGCGTGAAAGCACCTTTAAAAAGAGCCTATGCGGCAAGAGATAAGTGTCTAAAGATTCAAAATGAATCAACAGTATTGGATAACAATATAATTCTCAACTCAGAAGCTGCCTCAAGATTAGGTGCATCTTCAGTTAATGTAACAGGAAAAAAAGGCAATGGATTTTATTTTATTAATTGCATCCACTCACAAATCGACCTAAGGTCACCAGATGTGTAGACACAATGAGATTTTTGTTGTTGTTTATAGTCTTTAATTGAAATGATGAAAAAGGAAATAGATCTATTTAAAAACAAAACCAAATAGCTAGTTGGGTCTAGATTAAGAGGTGGCCCCCGGGGTGGGGTTCACGTTCTGAGTGGCCACCTGTGGTGCGACTTCGATGATCCGGGGCTTGTCTATGATTCTGGCCGTGCGGTTCCCCTTCTCTACGATCCCAATAATCCATGCTTGGTGACCTTCCCCGTATTTGGGAGATTTTATCTCTGCACAGAATCGAGCAGCTTGCTCACGTGGTAAACAGATTAGGAGGCCTCCTGGCAAAGAGAAAAAAAGAAAGGATTATCGTCAGTTGGGATTCCTGGAGAGCAGTATCTCTGCCCGTCCCTCCACTGCACTTCCGGTCCTTCCACTGCACTTCCGGTCCTTCCACTGCACTTCCGGTCCTACCACTGCGCTGCCGCCCAGATGGCTGTTCAGCCAACAACTCTTGTCTGTCTCCACAAGAGCCGCCCTTTCCAGTCAATTGAGAATCCCACATATTAGACTGCTGAGCAATTAGCGACTTGTGGGTAAGCTACTATATTAAAAAGCACACAACAAACTTTAAACAGTGAAAATGGTGTGACTCATTTAACACTGGGTAGGGTAGGAGTAAGGTGTCTGAGGCCTCAACAACATACGTGGTAGCTACTTTTTTCTTGCTACACTGAAAGAAATATTTAAAACCAAAAGAGAACGTCTCCTTTTTCACTTTTCTATGTGGATTCCTCAGTTTACAAGATGGCTTTTTGTGTTTTGTTTTTTTTTAACTTAAAACTTAAGATCATGAAGAAGCGCATGCCTCAAAGTATCTACCACTGGTTCTGTCATCTTCAAAACAGAAAAAGCATAAAATATGTTACAAGAACCTTCAGTAGGTCAGTAGCTAGGACAGAAAATTTTATGTATTTGTAAGTAGAACACAATCAGGAAAAAATATGTATCTATACTTTTGCAAAAAAGTAAAAACTTCTCATTTTTGAATAAAGGAAACGAACGGAATTTGCCGGTAATATTCATTAATTCATTCAACACTTACTCCAGGCCCACCAGGCGGCATCAGTGGCTCATCCGGTGGCACTAAGTGGCCTACCGGGTGGCAGGCACTGTTCTGTCCAGACACTGAACCAACAGTTCAGCTGCCTGGGTGGAATTTTTTTCTAGAAAATGGATTTTAGGTTTTTGTGTTTTTTTTTTAAAGACAGGAAATTGACAGGTCCTCTATAGAGGCTGTGGGAGGCCTACCAGAGAATTGCAAGTCCTCTTACAGAGCTGACACCTGGGCAGGGCTTTGGGGTCCTTGGCTCTGGCTGCACCCCAGAATCCTCTGCGGGCACTGCTAGCACTACCGCTGACCAGGCCCACCCGAGACTGGCTTAATCAGGCTTCCTGGGGATCAGGTCTAGGCACTGGTATATATTTTTTTAAGTTTTTAAGTTTTCATTTATTTATTTCGAGAGACAGAGAGAGAAGAGAGAGAGAGAAAAGCCCAAGCAGGCTCTACTGTCAGTGCAGACCCTGATGTGGCTCAAATCCATGAACCATGAGATTATGACCCGAGCCGAAACCAGGAGTCGGATGCTTAACTGAGCCACAGGGCACCCATAGGCATTGGTATTTTTAACCCCCCAGATGATCTGACCCTTTTGTCAGGGTAGGGAATCTCCTGAGTTAGCAAGAAGATAGAAATAAGAAAAGCTGGAAAAAAAAAAAAAAAAAAAACCAGAATATAAAGGATGAAACCCAAGAGTCAAGGTAAGGGGCACTGTGGAGACATAAAATACTCTAATTCCTAAAGTTGCAATTTAGACTTTTTCTTCAAGGAAAAAATATAGCCTGTCCAATGTAACCTATAGGTATCAGAGTTAATTCGAATGCTGAGTTTCCAATGAAAGCTGAGTAATGACTCCGTTTTTCCATATTCTCCCTCCCTTTCATCCTGTCACCAAACAGAAACACTGAATTTAATGCTGCTCTCCACCACACACAGAATTGCGTCCAAGGGGCCTGAGAACATTCGTGCTAAGGTGGCCAAGGTTATCTACCAGCACTGACCTCACACGAAGTGGGGTCGTGCTCAAGTACCTGGCTGCTTCCTTGTCAGGGAAATTTCCATTAGCCTCACTAGTTTAGGCCTCAGCTCTGGGCCCAGGATCCTGGTACCTGATGTCTCCGGGCAGGTCCCATGCATGAGGCCGAACATGTTTCCACACGCCTTGCTCACGGCAGCCATCTTGGCCAGGACGGGAAGGTTGTGAATCACAAAGGACACCTCGTTCCTCTGCTGCTTGGCCAGGTTCTGCGCGTGGCCCAAAATTCCAAAGCCCGTGATGTCAGTGGCAGCGTGGGCGTTGAACGTGTGCATGAGTCCTGCAGCTAAGAGAGGACAGAGGACCCATTTATTATCTGGTGAAATAAATGAAGACTGAGAAAAAAAAGCCACCTTTCCTCATCTCAATATTTTAAACAAACTTTGATCTCAAAACTCCTAATTTGTCAGGGAGATGACATATTAGAATAATGAAAAAGTAATTTCTCAAAAAAAAAAACCCCAACAAAAACCAGAGTGAAATTCTAAAAGTTGATTTCTTTAAAAAAAAATTTTTTTTAATGTTTATTTTTGAGAGAGACAGAGCACGAGTGGGGGAGGGGCAGAGACAGGAGGAGTCAGAGAATCCAAAGCAGGCTCCAGGCTCCAGGCTCCGAGCTGTCAGCACAGAGCCCGACCCGGGGCTCAAACTCACAGACTGGGAGATCATGACCTGAGCCGAAGTGAGACGCTTAACCGACTGAACCACCCAGATGCCCCGAGAGTTGATTTCATATTCTATGTTAACCATTTAGAACTGTCAGCAGCTTCAGTCCACAGTAATTCTCCAGTGAACAATGAAAGAATCACTATCTCAACAAAATCTAAACTGGTCTGAGCCATCTTAAAATCGAAGAACAAGACTTTTTTAAGGCATTCTCACTGTAAGTGCATTGCCTAAATTAAGGTTAATTTTTGAAATAAAAAAAAAAACAAGAAAAAGTTTCAAAGTACTTTTAGATTTGAAGAAAATTGAGCAGTAAGCACAGGAAGTTCCTATATACTCCCAGTCCCCCTTCTCTTATTATTAACATCTGGCATGCAGGTGGTACATTTGTTACAAGTGACGAGCCGTTACCGACACATTATTCACATTATTATTGTGAAAAGTTCACAGTTTACACTGGGGCTCACTCTTGGTGTTGTACAGGGTGTTGACAAACGTATAACATGTATCCCTCATCAGAATCATAAAGATTATTTTCATGGCCCTAAAAATCCTGGGCCCCACCCATTCATCCCACCATCCCCCCCCCCAGCTCCTCGCAACCACTGCTCTTTTTACTCTCTCCATAGTTTTGCCTTTTCCAGAATGTCAGAGTTGGAATCATAAGGGTATTTGGTCTTTTCAGATGGTCTTCTCACTCAGAAATATGCTTCTAAGTTTCCTCTGTCTTTTACGGCTTGATAGCTCATTGTATCTTTTAAAAATGTTTATTTTTGAGAGAGAGGGAGCCTGAGCAGAGAAGGAGCAGAGAGAGAGGGGAAGAGAATTCCAAGCAGGTTCCACACTATCAACATAAAGCCTGAGGCAGGGCTCGATCCCACAAACCGTGGGATCATGTCCTGAACCAGAATCAAAGGTTGGATGTTCAACTGAGCAGATTTTTATGAAAAGATCTGTGTCTAGGTTCACTTCCTGCCTGTGAGTCGGCTGTTCCAGCACCTTGTGTTGGAAAGATGATCCTTTCTCCACTGAATTCTCCCTGCTCCTTCGTCAAAGACCAAACGATATTTACGTAGGCCCATTTCTGGACTCTGAATTCTGTTCTACTACTGGGATCACTGTGGTGATCACGACTGTCATTATACTGTCTTGAAGCTGGGTGGCGTCCGTCCTCCAGCTGCTCCTCTTCAGCACGGTGTTGGCTGTTCTGGGGCTTCTGCCTCTCCATACAAACTCATGGTCGGTTTGTCAATATCCACAAAATAACTGGCTAGGATTGTCAATGGGACTGCACTGAGTTCCACTCACACATCAAGTCGGGAAGGACCGACATCTTGATGAGAGAGTCTTTCTATCTCTGTAGCTGGAGTACTTCTCCATTTATTTCTATCTCCTCTGACTTCTGTCATCAGTTTTGTAGTTTTCCTCATATACTGCATACATGTCCTTTGTTAGATTCATACTGATGTAGTTCATTTTGGGGGCAGTAATTTTTTTTTTAAATGTTTATTTATTGCGAGACATAGAGACAGAGCATGAAGAGTGGAAGGGCAGAGAGAGAGAGAGAAACAGAATCCGAAGCAGGCTCCAGGCCCTGAGCAGTCAGCACAGAGCCCGACGCGGGAGCTCGAACCCACAGACTGCAAGATCACGACACGAGCTGAAGTTGGACGCTCAACCAACTGGGCCACTCAGATGCCCCGTAATTTTTAAAAATTACTTACTTCTTTCTCATGAAATGAAATACACTCCATGTTTACAGGAGTACTCTGGAGTGAATGTGTTTTTTGGTACATTTTCTTTTTAGACCAAGATCTTTTTTACTTAAATGCATTCTCAACAACACAGGTGGAGAGAAGAATTTCTAGTCCATCATGGTGGTTAAGCAACTAGACACCCCATTCTACTAACAGGTCTGCACCCCGAGCAGTAGGGCAGCCAGTGACATTCCACGTAAGCGAAGACCTGCACTTCAGCAGCTCATACCAGGGCCATCCTGGATGGGCGTAGAGGGCCAGAGTACGCCAGAGGGCACACTGAATCCCAGTCAGTAATCAGGGTTCCATTTTTAGGGTACTGATCACCATTTTGTCCCCGCATAGGGAATTACTGTTGCTAATTTTACTATGCAAGTTTTAACGAATCATAGTGAACTCCTTCCCGTGTACCCAATAAAACCCAGCTTCAGCTTCAACCACTACCACCTTCTGCTGGGGTCTTATCTATTACCGCCTACTTGTTGGGGGATATGGGCGGGGTGGGTAACTTTAAAGCAAACCCCAGTCATTCTACTTCACCTGTAAACATTTCAGTATCTAACTCTAAAAGATTAAAAAAAGGCGGCACCCTGGGTGGCTCAGTCAGCTAAGTGTCTAATTCTTGATTTCAGCTCAAGTCACGATCTCAGTTTGTGGGATTAAGCCCTGCAGTGGGCTCTGTGCTGACAGCGCGGAACCTGCTTAGGATTCTCTCTCAACTCTCTGTCTGCCCTTTCCCTATTCATGCTCCCTCTCTCCTCTCAAAAAAATAAATGTTAAAATCTTAAAAAAAACGATTTTAAAAAATCTTGTTAACTACAATACCATTATCATCCCAACACAATATTGTATGTAATAGATCTCTTGTAACCTCTTAATTTTTAACAGTTTCCTCTCTCTCTCCCCCATGCCATTTGTTTGTTGTGGAGACAGTCACTTGTTCTGTGGAACTTCCTGCATTCTGGATGTGGCTGTCTTCCCTGATGACGACAGGTTCTATTATGTTGGCAGCCAGGTCCAAGGCCTGATGAGATTCAAGTTCAGTTTCTCTGGTAAGACTACTTCATTGTGTGGGGGAGGGGGGGTAGGGGAGGGGCACTTATCACCTCCACATGAACCTTTCACCTAATGGTGTTCAGCAGCCGCTGGTGTTTGTTGCTGAGGCTCATTAAACCAAGGGGGCAGCAAAAATGGCAAATGTGTGATTCATTCTTCCAGCATTTATTAGAAGTGACTATTGTAAAGAATTTAAAAAACAATTTATTTGGATTTCCCAAAATATAGTCCATAAAAGAAAGGTAAAATGTGTGACTAATTCCTTTATTTTCATCATGCATTGGTGCTCTAGCAACTTCCAAAGGTGGCCCGGAAGTTGGAACTCTCCTAACGACCTCACTGGTTTGTAGATACTCGATATGCTTTGGCTGGCTTCACAATCACTCTTCTTTTGATATTCGCACTGCCCCCTTCCCAATCTGACTGGCGGGTCGGCTCTTCGAGTTCTGGGGCTGTGGCAGGACCCCGTTAGCTGCTGGCGGCTCAGGAGGCCCCAAGCTTATCTTCTGCATTTCCTTTCCCAGAGTTGAAATCAGTCATTTCCCCAAGGAGGCCTGGCACTTTTCCATGGGAAATGTTAATTTTCAGATCACGATCTGGGCACTAGGAGGTCATTACTGCTAGATATGACTGCTTCGAGGCTTTTCAATTGGCTTGGAAATAAGCATTTTTTAGGGGAAAAAAAAATCCTGAGTTCATACTGATAATTCCAAAGTAAAGATTATAGTTTATTTTTAATGTTTGTTTATTTTGAGAGAGAGAGGGAGAGAGAGAAAAAAAAACACTAGTGGCTTGGAGGGGCAGAGAAAGAGGGAGAGAGAGAATCCCAAGCAGGATCTGAGCTGTCAGAACATAGCCCAACGTGGGGCTCAAACTCACGAACCATGAGAACATGACTTGAGCTGAAATTAAGAGTTGGATGCTTAAGTGCCTGAGCCACCAGGCGCCCCAAGATTACAGTTTATAATTCAGCTTCTTTGGTCTTCTTTTTATTCTTAAAATTTGTTCCCAACTATACTAATTTATTTGTTTTATCATACTATACCAGTATTTTCCTAAACACGAATCCACTGAAGACAGTGCCCCATCTTTGTGGGGTTTTGTCCTGAGGATATACATTGAAAATACCAGGCCTAAAGTGATTTGAAATAATTCTTCCCCACGTGGTTTTGCTACTACTTAACTTGATATATATTAGGTAACTTTTTAAAAAAATATTAATGTTTATTTATCTTTGAGAGAGAGACAGAGTCTGAGTGGGGGAATGGTAGAGAGAGACAGAGACACAGAATCCGAAGCAGGCTCCAGGCTCCGAGCTGTCAGCACAGAGCCCGACGCGGGGCTTGAAGCCATGAACTGTGAGATGATGACCTGAGCCGAAGTCAGACACCCAACCAACTGAGCCACCCAGGGGCCACTATATTAGGCAGCTCTTAAAAAACAAAGTGATAGCTTCCAAGAATAAAGATCTTTCATTCCTTTTGATGGCTGTATACCATTCCACTGTGAGCACGCAGACTAGATCCCTCAGTAACCTCCTTACGGACATTTGGGTTGTTTCCTTCTTTTAATTATAAACAGCCTTCAATGAATAATAGCCTTGCACACATGCCATTTCATAAGTCATAGAGAAGGGACCACTAGGTCAAAATAAATGTGCACATAATTTTGCTAGATATGATCAAATACTCCTCCATAAGCTCCTGTCATATTGTATTCCTCCCAACAACGTACAAAAAGTAAGGGCTAGGAATCTTAAATGCTCAAATACAAGCAAACTGAAAATGCATACAAATAAAAATCTATAAAAATCACGTTCTTACTGTTTAATGACTTAATTTGAAGGACCAAAAAAAAAAAAACCAAAAACGATAAAGACTCTTTAAACAGTTTGAGTGGCACATGAAGAGAGAAATATAAACAGAAAAGTCTTGGTCATAAGTGAGGAGAGCAACTGAGGATAAAGAATTAAATAATTACAATTTGACTTTGGAATACAGCCAAAGAAACATTCCTGGAACACAGAAACAAACTATGGAAAAATGTGATTTCTGCCCCACCTCACCCCAAATTCAGGAGTGGGCCAAAGGTAAATTAATTATGGTGTATCTCTGGTAGACCACCCAGGCATTAAAAATTTTATGTTCTCAGATGATATAATGTGGAAAAAAAAAGAATTCAGAAAGAAAATAAAAACAGATGCCAAATACAAATAAAATGTATGATAACCACTAGTTGAAAACATGAACAATAAAACAGTAAGCCACCAACCAATCACAGAAAACAGTCCTGGAAGAAAACATAAACACATTAACAGAAGCCGCCTTGGGTGGTGGGACTATGGGCAATGTTTCTTCTCTCCTTTTTCCATTTTCTAAAAACTTCTGTAATAAGCATATCATTTTTATAGTAAAAAATGTATTACAAAGAGTTTTTACCTGTAGCAGGTCACCGTCAAGTGCGGTGCACGAGCACCCTCAGAAGCGAGGAGCACCACCTAGACATGCTGAGGCAGCGGTGGCCTCTCACACGTGTGGACCAGAAGCCTGGGCCAAGGAAGCTCCCAGCAGGAACCCGAATGCCCACCTGCACCAGACCAGGTAAGTCAGTGACCGAGCGGACAACTGTACAGCGATGGACAGGAATGAAGTTCAACTACACACACCAGGAATAACACTCAGGAAAGTTGAGTGTGCACAGAACAGCAAGAAAAAGACAAGAGGTATGATTCAGTGGAGCAAAAATTAAAAAATCCAACTAACTGCTTAAAGATACAAGTCTCTGTGATAAGTATATTTAAAATACGTGAGGGGGCACCTGGGTGGCTCAGGCAGCTGGGCATCTGACTCCTGACTCTTGATTTCCTCTCAGGTCATGATCCCAGGGTTGTGGGAACGAGCCCCCGAGTCAGGCTCCACACTGAGCATGGAGCCTGCTTAAGATTCTCTCTCTCCCTCTCTTGCTCTAAAATGAATCATCATCATCATAAATATATGAGAACAAACATGAGATTCAGGCGGGAGTCAGGAGCGGAGTGTGGGGGGCCCTCTGGCTTCCCAGGCCACGAGCTGTTTTTCATACGAGATGGGGGTTGCATAGGGGCCGCTCTTTAAGCCCTGCACATGTTTTAGAGAATTCTTTTGTATCAACTGGACATCTCATACAATTATTTTTTAATGCCTATTTATTTTTGAGAGAGAATGTGTGTGCGTGTGTGTGTGTGCATGCACGCGCGCATGAGCAGGGTAGGGGCAGAGACAAGAGGGGCACAGAGGATCTGAAGCGGACTCTGTGCTGACCGCAAAGAGCCGGATGCGGGGCTCAACCTCACCAACTGTGAGATCATGACCTGAGCTGAAGTTGGACGCTCAACCAACTGAGCCCCTGAGGTGCCTTAACATCTCACAAAAATTTAGAGGAGAATGGCAAATGTTGAAAAAAATAATGTTTTCACAGTTTTGTAAGTTAATTTATTTATTTAAATGTTTATTTTGGGGAGCGAGAGAGAGAATAAGCAGGGAAGGGGCAGAGAGAGAGAGGGAGACACAGAATCGGAAGCAGGCTCCAGGCTCTGAGCTGTCAGTACAGAGCCCGACGCGGGGCTCGAACTCACAAACCGCGCGAGATCATGACCTGAGCCGAAGTTGGATGCTTAACCAACTGAGCTCCTTTCCTGTTTTATTTTAATCTGCTTTTAAAACTTAGTATAGTACTTAAGTATTCACTCAATTACCATGCATAGAGACTGTCAAACAGCCTCAATTCCTTACAAAATTGTTCAGAAAGGAATAGACTGTAATACTTAAAAGCATTATAAGCAGTAGTTTCAAATCCTGGGTCCCCACTGATTAGCTGTGTGACCCGAAGAAGTTAGTAGCTCCCTTATAAGGTTGTCCTAAGTATTAAACAGGAAAGTAGGTCAAGTTCCTGATATACGATAATTACTAAATAAATGGAACCGCTACTATTACATTTTATCAGTATTAGGAAGTTAAACAAGAAATAAAATGTAGAGAAAAAAAATTATGACATGTCATTAGTCATTTACACACACAAATGTGGGAATTAAAATAACAATGAGAACACCTTGAAATAACAAGTCAGATACTTTTTCTTTTTTTTTTTTTTTTAGTGAGAGCGGACACGCAAGCATGAGCAGGGGAGAGGGGCAGAGGGAGAGAAAGGGACTATCCTAAGCAGGCTCCATGCTCAGCGCGGAGCCAGACATGGGGCTCCATCCCACGACCCAGGGATCACGACCTGAGCTACAATAAAGACTCAGACGCTAAACAAACGGAGCTGCCCAGGCGCCCTGCTAAGTCAAATACTTTTGAAAATATGTTATATACATTTCATCTGGGGCACGTGGGTGGCTCAGTTGGTTAAGCTTCCGACTTTGGCTCAGGTTATGATTTCAGTTTGTGAGTTCGAGCCCTGCGTCAGGCTCTGTGCTAACAGCTCAGAGCCTGGAGCCTGCTTCTGATTCTGTGTCTCGTTTTCTCTCTGCCCCTCCCCCACCTGTGCTCTGTTCTCTCTCTCAAAAATAAATAAATGTTAAAAAAAATTTCATTTCCTTTTAATTGGGATGCAGAGGAAGTCAATACTGCCCATAATCACAGAAATTTAGACCTGGAAGGATTAGAGAGAAAATATAACCTCAGCTCTTGTCTGCACCTGGCACCCTGGTCACCATGAGGGGATCTAAGGAAGACGGGAACCGAGGTGCTGGCAGAGCCGCAGCGCCCTGGAACCCTGGGCACACAGAGGAAAGCGAGCTGCAGGAAACGCTTTCGTGCCCTCACGACCTCGTCTGATGTACTTTTCCTCCAGTCCTCAGTCGTCCATTTTCTCTAATGCAAGTCACGTTTAAACCGCGTTTCTGTCAGGAACACACGGTGCATCTGGACTCCCGCTAGTGATCTATGACCGCAAACCAGGTGTCCATAGAAGAGACTGCAGTACCGGCCGAGACCGTACGTGGCCCCCGGCGGCGAAAATGTTTCCCGTCTGGCGGGTCCCCGCCAGAGCCCGGCCTCCCGCCGCTACCTGTTCTGTTGAGCCTTGCCATGTTCATCATCGCCTCCTGGTACGCCAGCTCCACGTCTTCCTGGGTGACCACTAGCTTGATCTTATTCCACTTTTCAGGCTAGGAACGGGAACAGAGGGTAGGAGGAAAAGAGAGGAAAAAACTGTGATTAATCTTCTAATCACTGAAAAGGAGGGTATTTTTCCCTGTCATCTTCTGGGTATTTCACTGATCTAATTTTGCAAACAAAGGTTAAGTTTTCCAGCTTTCTCCTGTGACTAGTGTTTCAGGTGCCCTGTCAGTCAGAGAATCACGCGGTCTCTTCTGTTCTCGACCCCCACTCTGTGGTCCAGACTGCGGTTTGCCGGCCACGGAACACCGGCTGGACACGCGGCCGCGGCGCGCCCGGTGAGGCTGTGTTGATGCGGTGCCGCTCTCGCCTGCGGCAGGGCACAGGCCACACTGTGAACGGTCAAGTGTCCTCTGCTTCTCCTCCCCGCCTCCTCGGATAAGCTGATGGCTTTCATTTTCATACGATTACACTTTTACTGACTTTACCTAAACTCTGCACCAAGCCGTCTGGATGGACAATCGAGTATGGAAACAGCTTCAGGGCACTGGGGTGGCTCGGTCAGTTGAGCGACCCGCTGTTGGTTTCGGCTTGTGTCATGGTCTCCCAGTTGCTGGGATCGAGCCCCGCATAAGGTCTATGCTGACAGCAGGGAGCCTGCCTGGGCTTGTGTCTCCCTCTCTCTGCCCCTACGCCATTCATGTGCGCATGTGCAGTCTCTTTCTTTCTCAAAAATAAACTTATAAAATTAAAGAAAGAAAACAGTTTTGATCGCATGCACCCTAAGGACAGCCTTGGGTGACCACAGAGGAGGTCACAAAGGTCAGGGAGAAGAGGCTTCCCTGTTTTCCTCAGTCCGATTTCCAGAGAATCTGGCATCGCGACGTGGGTTCATGACATACTGTCATCGCGCTCCGCTAGCGGCCATCATTCAGGCACTCGCTTGTTTCCAGTAACACCCGAGAGCCTACCACCCAAAGCAGTAACTGAAGGCCTCCCCTGTGGTGCTCCCCCCGCCCACAGCTCTCCGTCCTCCCCCACAGCTAACAACTCTCGGAGTTTTCTACTCCTCATGCTCCTGCCACACGAAAGAGAGGATTCTTGTGCACACAGACGCCGGGACAATATACCCCGGGGTTGCTTCCGACCGTTATGAAAGGGTATTGTGCTGTTAAATAATCTTTGCATCTTGCCTTTTTCAATTCTGAGCATTTAAGAAAAAGCACGGGTGGTGTCAGGGGTAGGGAGCAGGGTCCCAAACCCCCATCTTTCAGGCTCCAGTGCCTCACCTGGTTCCAGCAACCTTGCCGAGTTACTCAGACCTGGGTGGCCGGATGGAACGTGCCTGCGCATCACCGGCCTGCGACGGCTTTCCCACCCCAAGTACAGGTGATCATACCTGACGGGTCTCCCCTCGCCACAGGATGGAAGAAAAAACTACTAAAGAATGTGGCTCAGAGATTTTCTGTACTCTGCTGTATCAAGTAAGATACAGTTGGTTGATAAATCACATAAAATTATTATTCTTTTCCAACTGTTTCTCAGGAATGGTAGTTCAGATGACAGTTGCAGAAATGAAAAGCACCATGATATGTGAGACCATGCCACAACCTTATTAATTTTTGAATTGTTATGGCAAGGAGAAAAATCCTAAATGAAGTATGATTATAGCTCCACGGAAAAGTGACTTGGGACAAATATCTTCATTTTCTAGATGCTGCCTCCAGGAGAAAAATATTTTATCAAAACGTTTTGAGTTACTAATTAGTTTTAAAAAGACAAAATAATCAAAACCACCAGAAACCTCAAGACTAAAATAATTTGGACTGTCAACAACCGTGCCCGTATTTATGCCCCAAATGCTACACTTTCCGTATATTCTCTTTTTTTCAGTGACGCTTCAGACACAAAATGACAGAACATTTAATACGCGGAACTGTCTTTAATAAAAGACGATGGACAGTTCCTAGAATTTCTGTAAGGATGTGGCCGAGAACACACTCCCTGGCGGGGCGGCTACTTCGAGAAGACAGAGGAGTGGAGCATCCGGATCAGGATGCGTGCGAACACGTGCAAGGGGATGGGCTTCCTTCCGGGCGAGACGCGGTGCTCGCTCTGGGCCAGACACACCTCCTCGAGAAGCGAGCTGGCACGCTAGCAGACTACGGAGACACGCGACCCACCGCTCGTGCGAGGTGAGCACCCTGGTCTCCGCCCCCCTCGACAGAAACTACCCGGGGTCCCAAATGTGGGCTGCAACCACCCCTTCCCCCAAGATGGCAGGCAGCGGTTCACTCACGATATCCAGCCACTGGTGCACGGCCACGGCCACCTGTGTCCCCAGGGGCTTCGTCAGCACAAGCACGTCCCCCGGTACTGCGTTATCTGGCCTGGAGAAGAGAAGGAGGCAGGTTCTAGTCTGGGTCATGGAAGAGGCAGGCTCACGATTGGCAGAACAGGAGCAAGAAGAGGCTGGTGGAATGTATCTGCGTGTGCCGACACTCACTCACGTTTACGCCAAACACCGCCAGCAGAGTAGAACCTTACAACTCAGTGCTGAGGCCACCGCTGGGCCGGAAACACTGACGGACTGAGGAGCGCGCCCAGCACCCCGAAAAGTGTTCGAAGAAGCAAATCACTTAGCCGTCAGCCCCGCTCGTGTGAGATTCTCAGTATGGACCTGCGGTGGTTCTGCGGCCACAAGACTTCTGACCCCAGGGCTGTTTTTCACAAGCACGTACAAGGTAGAGACACAGCGGGATGTGGCTCAAATCTGGGGGTCTAATGTTCGGGAATTTCGGCAAAGTTCTCGAACTCAGACTGTTCAACAGTTAAGGTTCCCACCTGGCCCGTGACAGAATCTTTGGTTGTTCCCAGTTTCTCTTTTTTTAATAAACTTATCTTTATTGTTTTTTTAAAGTTTATTTGGAGAGTGATGAGAGCATATAAACACGTGAGTTCTCGCGACTGGGGGGAAAAGAAAAGGGGGCAGAGAGAGACCCAAGCAGGCTCTGTGCTGTCAGCACGGAGCCCGACCCAGGGCTTAAACTCAGGAACCGTGAGATCATGACCTGAGCTGAGATCAAGAGCTGGATACTTAACTGACTGAGCCACCTGGGCGTCCCTGGTGGTTCCGTCTTAACGACAGAAGGCAAATACTAAAACACAAAGACCAGTCCTCCAAGCCAAACTCCTATTATGCTGCGTCCTCACTACGGCAGGAACCATGTCTTCCTGGTCTTGGTTCACCAGCTGCTCTACCCTCCGATGGCAGACAACTCACTCGCTCGCCCACGTCAATTATGAAGCCCGAGGCACAGACTTAACATCACCAAACAGCTCCCCAACTCATCCTATGTCTCTGTCCGCCATTAGGTTTGAAAAATGTCATTCTCCAAAAGTTTACAAGAAACTCCTTTTCCAAGAACTAGACCTCAGGACACGAAGAGTCTTCAGTCCTGACTCAGCAACACTTTCACACTATACACTCTTGCACAGCACAGGTTGTGAGCGACCCATAAAAATTACTATCGACAAGTTACACGCAATAAAACTAACGAGTTATTTTTAAGTTTATGGGCACTGTTTTATGAAATACAGTCATATGCATATGCTCATTACTATGTTACAAACTAAACATACCAAAAAAAATCCCCTGAAGCTTGTTTTATTATTTTTCCTCTCTAATCTTTGCAATTGCTAAGTTCTTTTTCTACTGAAAAGCTGAAATGTGAGGCAGACGGACTGTCAGGGTTTTGGTCCTCTCTATGTGGCAAGTCTGAGAACTACCAATATAGAAGACAGGAAAGCAGAACTCTGGCACAAGTAAAATGCAGGATCCTTAACACGAAAGCTGTCAGCGTCTCTACAAGGAACTCCTGTCAATTAAAAAAAGGGCAAAAGACATGAATCTATGAAAAATATGCGCCGCTTCGCTCAGGAAGAAGGACGGTGTAAGCCACCAAAGAGCCCGGCAGAGAACGGGAGGTCTGTCGGCACGCCGCTGGTGAGCATGCGGGGGGCGTGGCGCCCCCCTCACCCCTCCCCACCGGCAGGGCCGAGGGCAGCCTGGAGGGCCTGTCGCGGTTCCTCTGCACACACACTGGACTTGGCAATTCTATTCTGAAAACTTTCTTACCAAGAACTACGCACAGGCAAAACGATCTATGTATCAGGGCACGCACTGAAGTACTATTTATAAGGTCAAAATAACTGAAAATGATCTTAATGTCCACAGTAAATGATTAAAAATTGGAAAACGTGGTTGCCTTGTCCAGGAAGCGAAGCTGGTGATAAGGAGTGGGGGAGGGGCTGTAGACCTTTCTGTACCTTTTGAATTCCGAGCCCCGGGAACAAGGTGCCTGATGGTGCTTGCTCACATCGACGGGTGAACAGATGGAGTTTCAGCTCCTTCAGAAAACGGGACAGGCTAGCTTTTCTTAACAAGATGTCAGACACGAAAGGGTAACAACTCGTATTGAGAGAGAGAGAGAGAGCGAGAGAGAGAGAATCTTTCCCAAGATCTAGAAATGGCCAGAAAACACATGAAAAGATGCTCATGTTATTGGCTACCAAGGAAATGCCAGTGTCCCTCAGGGATGTGTTGCCGCCACTCACTGGGATGGCTCCCATCAAAACATGTGGACAAGAACCAGGACCAGTGAGGACGGGGACAGTCTCCTATGCTGCTGCTTTGACTGTAAAATGGTGCCGCTGCTTTGGAAACCGGTGTGGTCGCTGCTCACGATACAGTCGCCACAGGACCCAGTAATGCTGGGGTGTGTACCCGTGGGAAGCGGAACGTACGTCCACAGCAGCATCGCTCGTTAACAGGTGGAAACAACCCAAAGGTCCATCAGATGGGAACACACAAATGTCTAAAATAGGCAAATTCACAAAACAGAAAGTAGATGCATGGTTTTCAGGAGTTGGTGGTGGGAGGGAATTGAGAGTGAGCGTTTAGAGATACAGGGTTTCTTGTCGCTGTGATCAAAAGGTCCTGGGGTTGGACAGTGGGGACGGACGCACGATCTTGTGAATATGAAAAACCAAGAAGTGTATACTTCAAAAAAGTTCAATTTTACGTGATGTAAAATTTTGTTAAATAGACTATACTTTAATAAGTAAAACCTAGGGGGTGCCTGGCTGGCTCAGGCAGAAGAGGGAGTGCCTCGTGATCTCGGGGCGTGACTTTGAGCCCCATGTTAGGTATACAGATTACTTAAATATGTATTTTTAAAAATCCAGAATTTTTAAAAAACAGGAATAGAGTACCGGTACGTGCCACAAAACGGACTACCCTTAAAACCATCATGCTGATGTCGTGTGAAATGACAGAAGCCGGAAGGGGAGCAGGGGGAACGCGACGGGACGCTGAGGGAGGGCAGGTTTCTAGCTGGGGTGACGTAATGCTGTGAAACCGACTCTGCCAGTGGGCGCGTACCTCTGAACACAGTGAAGACCGCGGGTCTGTGTCCTCGGGATGCGTGAACCGGGCGGGATGTGAATTCCTGTCTCGATACATCTTTACCGAAGAATGAAAAAGGGGGAAGCAGGCAGGTGAGGTGAAACGGAAGTCAACTTACATGATGAACTCGTTGGGCTGGCAGACGGTTGTGGCCACTCCTCCCAACACAATCCAGGGGTTTAACACCGTCTGGCCGCCCGTCACAGACGTCCCTGCCTCCTCGGCGGCGTCTTTAAAACCCTGTATAATTAGGGGCATCACTTTATCCCTTTCCTAGGGTTTAAAAGAACACAAATTAAAAGTCACATAATTCAGTTCCAAACTCAGAAAAGAAAAATCTACCCTTGTAGCTATAATAAAAGATTATAGGGGCGCCTGGGCGGCTCAGTTCGTTGAGCGTCTGACTTCAGCTCAGGTCATGATCTCACGGTCTGTGAGTTCGAGCCCCGTGTCGGGCTCTGTGCTGACGGTTCAGAGCCTGGAGCCTGCTTTGGATTCTGTGCCTCCCTCTCTCTCTGCCCCTCTCCTGCTCATGCTTAGTCTCTCTCTCTCTCTCTCAAAAATAAATAATGGGGTGCCTGGGTGGCTCAGTTGGTTAAGCGTCTGACTTCAGCTCAGGTCATGATTTCACTGTTTGTGAGTTTGAGCCCCACATTGGATTCTGTGCTGACAGTGCAGAGCCTAGAACCTGTTTCAGATTCTGTCTCTCTCTCTCTCTCTCTCTCTGCCCTCCCTCCCTTGCTTGAGCTCTCTCTCAGAAATAAACAAACATTAAAAATTTTAAAAAAGGGGCACCTAGGTGGCTCAGTCGGTTAAGTGTCCGACTTTGGCTCAGGTCATGATCTCACAGTTTGTGGGTTCGAGCCTCGCTGTCAGGCTCTGTGCTGAAGGCTCAGAGCCTGGAGCCTGCTTCAGATTCCGCCTCCCTCTGTCTCTGCCCCTCCCCGGCTCGCTCTCTGTCTCTCTCTCCCTCTCTCTCAAAAATAAACATTAAAGAAAAATTAAACTGGAGTGAGGATGTGGTCTGAAGCCATGTTAAAAAAAAAATAAAAAATAAATACATAAATAAATAAAAACGTTAAAAAATAAAAAATAAAATAAAAGATTGCAAAACCCTAAAGGAAGTCCTGGAAGCTAATGGCCGGGGCAGGGAAAAGAGAAAGAAGTAGGGAACATTTACACTGTGGCCACTTGGTCAAACGTAAGAAGTTGTTGCCGGTTACAATGTGAATGAAGCCGAGGCAACAAAGAATTAAAAACTAGAATACGACTCGGCCCAAATCTGAGCCAGCTCCTTAAACGGTCCCTAAGAATTCCAAGACTAGCTTTAAAAAATAAAATAAAATAAAAAACAAAAATTAAATAAAACTCCGCAACTAGCTTCATATGCGTCCGCATGCCCTCCTCCAGAGCCCGTGAGGTGGTGACCCACGCGCACGTCGTGGGGGCAGAAAAGGACCCACTGAAAACTTTAATTTCAGGAGGCAGAGCGAAACTTCTTCTGGGAGACAAAAATGATCTCAACGGAAGTCCTCTCTGTGTCAAACAGCGGGCACTGGCAGCAAGGCCACGGACACCGCGGAGTGAGCCATAAATACACGGCCACCCGGCCCTTCACCGTCCGCATCAGCGACCCAACCGGCAGGCAGAGGCAGGCGGCCGGCCTCCGTGCCACAGGCCGTGGGTCCGTAAGGCTGGGCTCGGTCCACGCGCCTGCCATGGAGGAGCTACTACTGTGGCCTAGACTCTACTGAAGCAAACAAACACGACTGTCCTGGCTTCAGTCTACCTGGAAGAGAGAACGGGAAGCAGGTGGTGGAAATGAAAGTAAGAACAGGCCAGACTCTCTATTTTAATTCACGGAGAGCTGCCAAAACGTAAGCAGGGGAGCCTGGCGGAGTACAAAAGCTGTGCTGCCTGGCCGCCTTGCTCTATAGACGAGGGACGTGAGGGACGTGAGGGACGTGAGGGACGAAGGCCTACGCAGTCCAGTGACACCCCTGAGACAACACACTACTTACCCTGTCCGTCATCTTATTACTGATTCCAAGGAGCATCAGCATATTGTCACATTCCGTGACCCCCATCGCGTAGAGGTCACTGAGGACATTGGCACATGCTATCCTGCCCTGGAAGAGAGGGGAGGCATGAGAAAGGACACGTAGGGGACTTTCCGTGTGTGCCTACAGGGCACGTCCCAGAACTCGGGGACTTTCCAGGGAGGGCTCCTCGTTTTCTGTGTCCTTCATTCAATCACAGAACCACGAGGCCATTCCTTCAGTCTTTCTCAGACATTCCTGCAGAACAAGTAATTTTCATGTTCTTTCCCATTCTAAAACACGGGGAGAAATCTGCAATTTCTGCAGGTGGGAAGGAGGGGTGGGGGCAGACGCTGGGGGGGGGGTGGCGAGTGAGGCTGGAGCCGATGGGTCTGGGAGGAGAGCTACAGAATGAGAAAGTTTGAAAACAACCGTCCTGAAGCCATCTTGGAAAGGCCCATGTATCCTAAACAGACGCTAAAAATATGTTGACCTCACTGTTATAGAGAAGATGGCTTTTTATAATACTGGGAGGGAGAAATTTTGGTAGCTTCTTTTCAAGGCTGTACAAGATAAACAGGAAAAAACATTTTGGTTGAGAAATCAAAAAACAGAAGAGATACTAAACATCCCGGCCTGAAATCAGATTGTTTTCTACAGAAAATAAAAAGCGTTTTCCAGTGAACCATATTATTTAATAAGGGACTTTAAAATAATTCAGTAGAAATGTGATAAGACTTTTTTAATCACCACAGGAGATTTCTTAAATAGCAGTTGTCGGGGATCCTGGCTGGCTCAGTCAGTAGAGCGTGCAACTCTTGATCTCAAAGTTGTTAGTTTGACTCCACGCTGGGTGCAGAGATGACTTAGAAATAAAATTTAAAATAAATAAATAAATGAAATGTTAAGTTGTCATTTCTCGACAGTGAAGGAAAAACTAACAAATTTTTCTTCTTATAAGGATAATCAAAGTCCCAAGTATTATCACTGTCAGCAGCTGGTTCATGGCTTGGTGAGGTTTTCTGACAACTTCCTGGCCCCTCGGCAGCGAGCTCAGAAGCAACGACAGCAAGGGCCACGGGTGTTTGCACCTTGGGGGTGTCTGCCACTCTTAGAGTTGCAGCAGGTTTCTGTCCCTTCTGTCCTGAGCTCCTTCACGTGCTTCTAGGAGATGCTGGAAAGAGCATGAGCTCTGGTTCTAGCCGCCCCTGCCTCTGGCAGGTGGGGCGCCTGGGGTGTGGCGGAGCTCCGCCTCGGGAGTACTGCTCGAGAGGAGAGGACAGACAGACATGCAGAGGCCGGGCCCGGTTTCTAGGAAATCGGAGGCTTGTCGCTGGCACTGAGAGGCGACCTCCTCCTCCCCCCACTCAGCTGTCTCGTGGCCTAAGTCCCTATGTGTGTGGCTTGATTCTGGCGCCCAGGGCACACAGGGAGGACCATTCCCTAACAATGGGACGCTCCCAGCCGCTTCATCGGCAACTTGTCTGGTAGGGTAGGGGGTTTAAGTTGGTTAGGCCAAGGGGTTGCCGGCTAACCACGCACAGAACAAGTGGAAAATATATCTAGGCAGGCCACGATCAGTGGCTAGAAATTCAGTGCAGCCGTTTGGACACGTATTCTACACAGCGGCACCTAACACACCGAGGAGGACAGTGCCCAGAATCAGAACAAATGGTCAAGAAGCTTAACTGTGGTGAGATGCTAAGCGATTTGCTTCCGGAAGGAAACACCTAGGATGAGTCCTGCATCAGAGTACGGTAACACCTCTAAGCCTGACACACAGGAGTGTGGAGTCGACAAATGTCAAAGAGAGAAAGAAAGAAGAAAACCACAAACATGTCAGCCAACAGACATGCAGAGACAACAGGTGTTCGTGCAGACATACGTCCAGGTGCCAGAGCAGTGGAGGGCCCCCCGTGTCTGCCTTCTACATGGTACCAAGTGTGAGCAGGGCACAGATCCACCAGCTCCAAGAGCAGAAGTCAGGGCAGGGCGGGACGAGAAAAGTTTGGGTGTGACAAAAACAAAATCCCCAGCCACAGCCCCAGACCCAGCCAACGAGCAGTCCCAGATGGGGGAGCGCCCCAGGGTCGAACTCACCATCATGTAAGGGTCGTCGACGATAGGATAAATGTAATCCGTGGTTTGGACCAACGAAAGGCCGCCGTGTCTCAAAGGAATGACACAAGTATCCATTCCAATGCCTGCGAAGACGAAAGTTAGCATCATCCAGAAACCCTGCGGAAAAGCCATTTCATTTCGCACCACGGGTGTTCCCAAGAGGAACCGCCGTGTGCATGACATGGAGGGAGCACTGCGCCCTGCCGACAAAGCGGTGTGTTTCCTATCGAGAAGCATTAACTGAAATAAACGTGAAACATAACCAGCTTAAGATAGAAAGTGAGAATAAAATTTGTTAGTCATGAAGACTCAACTTCTGTATGGTACAATTTTTAGACTTTAATGATGCTTCGAATGGAAATTTTCCCTTCATGTGACTGGCACCACAGAGAATTTCTTTAGAGGTGAGAAAGAGTAAGTCCAACTTGGGTGGTCTCATTGCTAGGTGCTTTCTGAGTAGATCTTCAGGCAGTTATTCTGTTTTTCCCAGCAGAAAATCTGTAAAATCTTTCATACATATAAAAAAAAAAGTTATGGGGCTCAGTTGGTTGAGCATCTAACTTCGACTCAGGTCACGATTTCGTGGGTCACGAGTCTGAACCCACATCAGGCTCGCTGCTGTCAACGTGTCAGTGTGGAGCCTGCTTGGGGTCCACTGTCCCCCTCTCTTCACCCTTCCCCCACTCGCGTGCTCCCAAAAATAAGCAAACATTTTTAAAAATGTTATTATTACTTCTCCATCTTAGTCAATAAATAAAATGACAAAAAAAGAGAGAAAGGGGGAGACTGGCTGGCTCAGTCGGAAAAGCATGCGACTCTTGAGTTCAGGGTCATGAGTTCGAGCCCCATGTTGGGTGCAGGGATAACTTAAAAATAATTTAAAAAAGAGAGAGATAGAAAGAGAAGGACAAAGTTGAAACAGGTACTCATCGTCACCAGCCAAGCAAATACATACTCTGTGGTACCTGTGTGATCTGTCACGTGGGTTCCCCAAAGCGTTTATTAAGAGGAAACTTTAACAGGTCATGTTACTCCTCTTGTGGAAAACTTGTAAATGTCATCTTTACTAACTTACATCATGAACAGGGAAAAATATTTTGCTCACCAGGCCTGTAGGAAACATTTCAATTTACTAAACATTGTTTCTAAGGGAGCCTGGGTGGTTCATTTGGTTAAGCATCGACTCTTGATTTCAGAGTCCAGAGTGCTGACCATTACACGATTGGGCCCACCATCCGACTCTTGATTTCAGCTCAGGTCCTGATCTCACGACAGTGAGTGTGGGGCTCCACGCTGGGTGTGAAGCTTGCTTTAGACTCTCTCCCTCCATCTCCCCTGGTCTTTCTCAAAAAGTAAAAAATTAAAAAAAAACTGTATCTAAACATTTAGAAAGATAATATGGACAACTGATGATCTATTAGAAATAATTCCGTTTTACTCAAATCGGTTTACAAATTATGGAGACTAAGCTACCATAGGCTACCTTTCTGTGAAAATCGCCTCTAATGCAGGGATTCTCAAAGCCAGACTGGCCTTCCCACAAGTAAGCTGAGTATGGAGCGCTTTCTGACGCCTTTCTCCAAAGGATGCCGTCCTGTGCCCTTGGGATTATTTCAACTTTGCAGTGAACGGCCAAAAGCAGAGAAAAAAATCAGGATGAAACATTAAAGGAAATTAAGTGCATGGCACCCTCTCAATTCAGACTTCCAAACGGAACGACAAGTCCTTGTCTGCGTCACACTTGGCTGGAGTAACATTGCCACGGCACAACTATCTCAGAACCACAACGACAAAACACCCGACGGACGCCGAGTCACAGGGGTGCCTTATTTCCCCAGGCCTGCACCGAAATTCATCTCAGCGAAGGAGGTGTGCGGACCCGCCCGGCAATTTCACCTGAGTGCTGTTTCCACTTAAGTGGAAAGAGGAGGGGGAGAGCCACAATTTAACTCATATTGAGTCTCTCCAAATTGATAATGCCAACGACAGGTCATTCTGAGAATGTTACTATTTACTTTAGGAAAGAGTGAAGTGAAACACTGTTTTCTTTGGGGTCTTCATGTAAACTACAGGACTCCTGAAATAGACTGAACACAGTTGCTGAATGTTAGCTCTAGATGCTTCTAATCTGGTAAATCCTAAATTTGAATTAAATAAATTTGAGGGGCACCTGGGTGGCTCAGTCGGTTGAGCATCATCTTCGGCTCAGGTCATGATCTCACGGTTCTGGAGTTTGAGCCCCGCATTGGGCTCTGTGCTGAGAGCTCGGAGCCTGGATCTGGCTTCAGATTCTTTGTCTCCCTCTCTCTCTGCCCCTCCCCTGCTCATGCTGTCTTTCTATCTCTCAAAAATAAACAACATTAAAATAAATAAATACATTAGATTCATGAAGGACTTAACTTCTACTTATATGCGGCATCAGAGCATTCTGAGTGATGACTCTTGAGTCTGTTTACCAAAAAACCCCACAGTTCATTAGTAATGTTTTAGATCAACTGTGTTTAAATGATGTTTTTTATATACAAGGCATCGAGTTAAGTCAAATATGTTAGAATTAACTTCTTCTGACGCTTTCTATTTTGTTTAAAGATCCGGAAATTTGAAATTACACACGTGCTCACATCACATTTCTTTTGGACAGCACCAGGCCCCGGTGACTGGAGGAGAGGGACATCCAGGCAGAGGGCATGCGGTCTCAGAGGAGTGTGCCACGGCGGAGGAAGCCTCCAAGACTGGACTGCGTGGTGGGGATTTAATTATCAGTGCGTGGTGGGGAATTCTAAGCTTTCAGCAAGACTGAAACCAACAAGAAAAATACCCCCAAGATCCCACCACCACCACCAGCAGCGATCAATACTTGATAGCTCTTAGGTACCGGGCAAGAAACACTGATTTTAACATTTCTTTAGTAAGACTACATCTAAATAAACTGTGTACGCTTAACAACTGTTACACCTTAGAATACAGGAGGTAGGTCACCCTGGCTTAAAAACAGATGGGGCACCTGGGTGGCTCAGTCGGTTAAGTGACCAACTTCAGTTCAGGCATGATCTCACAGTGTATGTGTTCGAGCCCCGCGTCAGGCTCTGTGCTGATAGATCAGAGCCTGGGGCCTGCTTCGGATTCTGTATCTCCCTCTCTCTCTCTCGCTTACATTCTGTCTGTCTTAAAAATAAATAAAACATTAAAAAAAGTTTAGAAACAGATACACTTGTTTGCATACATATATGCATAGATCTGGACACACACACACACTGATAATTTCTGGTACTTGCAACAATTACAAACAGTGAAGTATTATTGCCTCATCTCATAGGCTGGGAACTGTCGCTCACGTGGGGTAAGACCGTGCACAGATTAACACTGGTGACTAGTATGTGACTTGTCAGGATACGGACCTACATCAGATTCCAAAGCAAAGCTGTGGCTAACCGGACATACCACTTCTGTACGAGGCTTTAACACTATGCTTTCTTCAGCACCCATCTGCTTGTAACCTGGGGTCTGTCTGCCCCTAGAGAATGCCATGAATGCTAAATTTTGTGGGTGTGCATTTTTCTGGGAAAGGGTCATGGCTTCCGATTACTTCTCAAAAGGCCTGTGTGACTAGCCTCCTTTGCTGCTGTGTTCTCCTAACAGCTTTTCTCTACTTCTCCCCTTGCTGCTGACATCTGTCCCCTTCGCCATTGCTAGGCTGTGGCTGGTGCAGCCCCTCTCCTCGCTTCAAACGCGCAGGTCTGAGAGACCCAACGACAAACAGTATGGTGGGCAGAGGAATCGGAGGACTCGGACTCCGGACTCCAGGTCCTGACGGTCACCAACTGGCACAGAATGACTTACTTGACCTTCCTGAGCGTCACGGGGCGGAGGGAGGGAGGGAGCGCACGATCTGACCCATTTTCAAAATGCTTCACCTTGCCCGGCAAGCTCAGCGAGGGCCGCAGGGGAAGTCAGAAAGAGGAGCCCCCACTCCACACAGAAGGTTTTTACTGCATTTCTTTTTGCCCATTTGGCCGCTTCTATCTCTCGACCAAGTTCTCTGACAGCTTTCTCAGTATGTTCTTCTGGCTTGACAAGTACGCCGACACCCGATCCAACTCGCTCGCGTGGGTTCTCCGTGCCTCGACATCGGCTGGAGAGTGGTTTTCACACCCAACTCCTGCGAGCCAGCTCCCGGCCCCCAGAGCGTGGGGCGTGAGTCTTCCTCCCTCCCCGCCAAGGCGGCTCTGCTTTGATAGATTCTCTGGGGCAGAAAGGAGGATCTTGGGTTGGAAGACAGAACTACACGACAAGACACTGGGTGAAAGTAAACGGAATGAAAACCTTCTGTGAGGAAGCTGATCAAGCCACACGCCACGACTACCAAGCATCCAAACTCCCGGAACACGTGCCAGACACTCAAAAGGCAAAGTGATCACGGTCTCTGGCCACGTCCTGAACACGCCACGTGATAAAAGCCAACAAACAATATCCGAGAGCCTAGAATTTCTGAGCTCTGTGTTTGGGAAGAGGGAGACCACGAAAACAGCAGGAATTCAGTGAAGGAAAAAAAACAACCATGCTCTCGATGCCAGATGACGTCCCAGGGTCAAGTCCGGCCTCAGCGCGGTCTTCTCCCTCCTCCCCACAGGAGCTCGGCAAACACTGCGTATTGCAAAGGAACCCCGATTCGTCCCCAACCCAGGCACTGCCCTCAAACCACCGCACAAGGACGCACAGACACCACCTCTCCTAAGGCAAAAAAGGGAATGCGGGCTTTTTAAAGAAAATTTTAGGACAGAGCCATAAAGGAGTTTCTGCTTAATCCTCAGCTAACTATGAAATTCGATTTACCAAGAAATGCTTTCACTGTAATAGAACGGTCTCAAATGCATGCTTAATAGCTTAAAAATGGCTTGAGCATATTCCTCGATGCTTTTCAAGTATTTCCTCTATATAAGTTACAATAATGTCATAGCTATCCTTGCTTTGCTCTTTGAATCCTTACAGAAATTAGATTTAACAAAAAAAGAAAAAAAGAAGGCAACAAGGGAGGAGAGAAATTTGGCTTTTGACTCACTGACTACAACTGCAGCCAAGATACTGTACTTGGGGAAGCAGAAAAGGAAGAACGGCTCACGTACCAAGTCTTGGCATCACTGCTCCCAGAAACTGCTCATCTTCTTGGAAGTGGTTCTCTTGTAAGGATTCCAGCAGTTTCTGCAGGACATCTTGGGGCACTTTGCAGCCGGTGCCCTTCAGTTCAGTGAATCTGGTTAGCCGGAAGCTCTTGTCCAATTCATAACTTTCCGGGTTAAAGGACTCCCGCGTAGACATGGTTCTTGGGCGCACACACCTCACAGCTGGGCTCCTCCCCTCCCTCTCCTAGCCGGCTGCTTCCTGTACAGATCCACCTAGGCATCACCAAAACACAGACACCATTACAAGAATGCTCACCAGTGTTTTGCTAAGAATCAAGCGAATGCGAGACAGCGCCAAGGAAATATGGAAAGAGTTGAAATCCTCCAGACCACAGGGATGTGCCGATCTGAGGCCACAACGGTTCATGAGAGCGACGCAGAAGCCAGAATACATCATTTAAGAAAGTGACGGTACCGTCACCGACATCTTCTAGGGGAGCTCTGATGTCTGTGCTGCTGTAACTGTGGCTCTGACAGGCAGCCAGGACGCCCCCCCCCCCCCCCGAAGAAGGCACTGCGGGCCAGCTGGCACGGGACACAGGGCCATCTTGAGCAGCAAGTCCCAAAGGCTCTTCTGGCGGCCAGCATCCTGAGAAAACTTCTAGTCACTTCATCCGCCAACCTAGAAGTGCTACGGTTTAGAAATCAAGAAGTCTTGGCTAAAGTGACTTTTCTGGAAAACCTTTTAATATCTTCTGCTGTCTCGCACAGGAAAATAAAATGCCCATTAGACACGCTGCACGAAAAGAACGCTGGCGGAAACGCATTTGATGAAATTCTTCGTGATGCTCAATTCAATTTTAGAAAAAAGCATGTTTTCATTCTGAGCCCGGAGTACGACCTGATCCAACACTGAGGAAGCCTCACTGAAGAGCAGAACTTGAAAGAAAAGTGGAACGGCTGTTTCACACACCCCGATTCATTCTCTCCGAGAGCGCAGTGGAAAGTTTTCTAACGTTTTAATGCAGTGCTCTTTCCTAGAAAGCAAACATCCCGCCCAACAGACCAGTACACACACATCATGGACAAAATATGCTTGTTCCGTTTCGCTGCAGAACTAAAATGAGAAATTAAACTGTACTAAGTCACTAGCATTTACGGTACTTGGTACCACTGGAAGTTTCTAGAGCAAGCCCTGCTAAGTCTGAAGTCCTGGAGGTTAAACCAGAACCTTACATGCACTCCCAGGGTTTACGAACCTCCAGATTGATACTTTATTGGGCATACAATTACAGACACCCCAAGTTTTAGGGTCAGTTTCCCCTATAAAATTTATGATTAAGAACATAATTCCCATTTATAGAGTTTTCTATCCCCTGGGAACCACATCACTCATTTAAAATTAATCTCTCTCTCTCTCTCTCTCTCTCTCTCTCTCACTCACACACACACACACACACACACACAAAATAAATAAATCTCCCAAAGCCTGAGTTTGGGCAGTAATCCAAACTGTCCTTACAAAAACATGTTTGGGGTGAGCAATCATTTCAGTTTGAAACCTACAAGTGAACAGGAGTAAATCTTCAAATATTCCAAGAACACAACCTGTGCAAGAGGAGGGTGGAAGGAGACAAAGCAAATTACCTAGAGGGGAATTCTGAAGCCATTTCAGAGTTAGGACAAGTCCAAAAGCACTCTGACTTGCTAGAGTTTGGAACAAAACAGCCCTTTCCTCACAAAACGCCTCGCACTTAACACCGCCCCACTCCTACCAGGAGAAAAAAAAAAGTCTAACTCGAGGCATCCAGTTATTTTCCTACCTCCAACCCTAACCCCCCCCCCAAAAAAGAGGCGGGGAATTGGGGGGACTAACTTCCTTTCAAACATAACTTCTATTTTTCCAGATCCTTAAGAGGAAAAATGTCTAAAACACCTTAGGTCCAGAAAGCGCTCAGAAGTTTTAAAAATTCCAAATGGAACGAGGGCCACACATCACATACACTCACATCGGAACCTTGCAAACTTCGTTTTTGGAGGGTGGGTGTGGGAAAAGGGGGCGGGGGTGGGGGAGAGGTGCTTGGGGAAAATCGTTATTAATTGGGAGAATAAATTTGCATAATAAGAGGTCGTCAACTCCAAACCCGAAGCGGCATCTTTACACCTTTAAAACAATGATATGAATATTTAAAGACAACGGTTAACCCTTTCCTTCTCGGCCACCTTTGAATTTTTTTTTTTTTTTAACCGAGAGCGCCAAGCGGGCCGCACAGCTCGGGGAGCACGGTAAGCGGGGACGGGAGGGGGGCAGCCGCAGCCCCATACCTACCTCCCTACCCCCAAGCTCCTAAGCCCAAGAAAGAAACAATGGGGTGGCGGCCCGGCCCGGCGCGCGGGGGCCGGGCGCTCTCCATGCAGCACGCGTCCAGAAGGCAGCCGGAGCGCCGAGGCCGCCACGCGGGGACACCTTAAATCTCAGGCTGCCGCCTTTAAAGGCAGACCGGGCCTGGGCTCTTTGTGCGGCGCGGCGCGGCGGGCTGGCCGCGGCCGGGCGGAGACAGCGCGGCGGCGCCGCCGGCTGGGCCATGCCAGCCCGATCTCCCCGGCGGCGGCGGGAACCGCAGGGAAGGCGCGAGGCGCGTACGGCCAACCGGCCGCGGCGGGGCGGGCGCGAGCGCGGCGGGACCCCGGCCCGCGGGGCCTGGCCCGGTCGGGGCGCCCAGGGTCAGGCGGCGCCCGCGGGCCGGAGGGCGCGCGCGTGGGGGCGGGGAGGGCCCCGGAGGCGCCGCGCGCCGCGCCCGGGGACCGGGCTGGATTCTCCCGCCGCGCGCGCGGGCCGCCGCCGCCGCACAAAAATGTCGGCGGGCGAAAAAATTAACCCCTGCGTCGCCGCCGCCGCCCTCCCCCTCCACTCCTCCCCCGCCCTCTCCTCCCTCCCTCCTTCCCCGGCTCCGCGCGGCGGCGGCGGCGGCGGCGGCGCGGGCGGTGCTTCTTTTTTAAAGCGGCCCCACCAAGCCCTGGCTCTGCCCCTCTCCAGGCAGCGCTGGAGAGCGCCGGCCGTGCACGGCTCCCGGCGGGCCCAGGCGGCCCGGAGGGGGATCTGCACGGCCGCCATGGGCCTGAGGACGAATATTCCCCTTTAAGCCTGGCGTCGCGCCCCCCCCTCCCCAAGCCAGGCGCTTACCGGTTCGCTTTGCGCCCTCCTCCTCTCCCGAAAACGGGACTCCGGCGCTCCCACAATGCACCGGGCGCGGCCGGGCTCCCTTAAGCGTCGCCTGAATAAAAATGCCGCTCCCGGCGGCGGCGGCGGCGGCGCGGAGGGCGGGAGGGCCCGGGCCGCGCCTGGGCGCCGCGGGGGCTCGGCCTGGCTCGGCGGCGGGCCCCTGCCGGGAACCGGGCCGCCGCGCTCCGCCGTGCGCCGCGCGCGAGGGGCCTTTAAGGGCCGGCTACCGCCCTTTAAGAGGCGGCGGGCCGCGGCCGGAGCGTCTCGGTGGCTTGCGTGCGGCCCGGGAAGGGGGCGGGGGCGATGTGCAGGCCCGAGCGCGGCAATGATTGGTCTCGGGGGAGGGGTGGGGGGTTGCAAACCCGAGGAGCGGTGGCATCCGTTGCATGATGCAAAAAGGATTGATTTCAAAAGTTGCGAGTTGCATTGGCAGCAGCCTTTGGCGCCCGGGCCACCTACTTTTCCTCGACCCGCCGGAAGGGCCGGGAATGTTTTCCAAAACCTGGCGGGGCTCCATCGCGCTACACCCAGCGGGACGCTGTACCTGCTCCCCGAGCGCCGCCGTCGTCTCGTACTGGGAGACAATGACCGTGGAAACAGTTTGAAAAAGAGTAGGAGCAGAGGAAAAGCCGTCTCTGCTACGAGGGAAGATTTAAAAACATAAACGGCGCGTTTGATTAATGTTGACTTCTGTCTTCTCTCCTTTCTATTGTTTAGCCTGGCTCAGGAGTTAACGTGAGCCATAGTGGATGTGCAGACGTCCTGCAAAGTTTCTTGAGCGTTCAGCGTGCTTGGTAGGGAGTCCGAGCTCAAGGGTCCTCAGTTACATTGTTTGCTCTTCACATGTCCTAGTAAACATGGCAGCCTAATACCGTGCGTGTTTGAATTAATACCTATAGGACAGCTTCAGCTTGCGAAAGCGCTTTCTTCGGGTTTTCAACTCTCTAAGGCATGGCTGATGAAAATAAAGCAAAAATACTTTCATAACACTACGTCTTTCAGGGCTTCCCTCAAAACCGAGGAGTGTGGAGGAATGCCAGCTAAACTTTTCTCGCGGGGTTCAGCATTTTCTAAATGGGTTTTGGGGCAGAAATGTTTTTGGTAACCGAAAGGTGCTTTATGTTGCGAGTCAGATCTGCAGGCTCTGCAGATGCCGTTTTTCGTTCCTAAAATTTCTGCTGGACAATTCCTCAGGGTGTTAACCTTGGTGAGGATGCAGAAGTGATGCAACCGAGCCGGCTGATGCAGGCTTTTCCCTTCTGTGTTTTATCTGTGTGCCTCTACAGTAAGTTAGGAGAAAACATAGTAGCCTGGATTCTCTAATGTGAATTGTTAGACTTCTTTTTTTTTTTTTTTTTTAAAGAATGGCACAGCCCTCTGGTCGGCAGACCTGGATCAGCGTCTGAATCACCTGGGAAGATGCCTGTATAGACACCCCAGACCTCCAGAAACGGGCTGGAGGCTGCGGAGATCTTTAGTCCTAGCATCCCCTCCCCTTTAAGATGGATGTTATGAATCGTTGTGGGGTTTGGGTTTTGTTTGTGCTTTTTTGGATTTTTTTTTTAATCAAGGAAGTCACAACTAGAAAAAAAGATTTGGGGGGATTAGGGGCAAGGTAAGTAGGGCCCTCCATGAAGATGACGTGTCACGCTGAGGAGTTTGGTATTTATGCCGTAGTCAGCCGAGTTTGTCAGATTTGTTTTTTTACAAGTTGAGCTTGTAAAAAACGCTGCACCTCATCTGGGAGGGTGCCCTCTCCCGGAGGGGAAAACGGGGCCACCCGTCTAATTAGGAGGTAACTGTAGTAGTCGAGCCATGGAGTTGAGGGTGTTTGAAACGAAGCAGCAGGAATGTAGACAAAAGAGAGGAGTTGAGGTGATTTAGTCTGTGGTTGGAGGAAGAAGCGTAAGAGGACGCCCAGATTTCTAGTTTGGGGGGGGGGGTCTGGGTGCGTAGTGATGCTGACTGAAACAGAAACCAGGAGAAGGCGAACAAGTGTAGGGGTGAGTTTAGTGTAGGGGTGAGTTCAGTGTAGGGGTGAGTTCAGTGTCGGGGTGAGTGCAGTTTGAAAATGTTCCAATTCAGGCACCTGCCAGAGAGTCTCGGCGGAATGCAGTGGGTCGCACCGGGGCTGGCGCTTGGGGTGGGGGTGCGCTCTGAGTCTGAGATGCAAATGTGGGTCCATCAGCATGTAAATGGGGTTTCTAGCCTCGGACCGAGGTGGGATTGACCGGGAAGGAGAATCGTGGAGGAAGAGCGAAAAGAGACCTTGGACAGAGCCCTGCCGGGCTGCCTTGCGGAAGGGCCGGCTGAGCCAGGCGCTGATCCCTGCGGAGTCTGTGGGAGGCCCGCCGCCTCCAAACCGGCTCGTTCCTCCTCCAGCACCCCAGCCCCTGGGTTTGGAGCTCTTAGCAGCTGCGCAACAACTGGGATCCAATTCTTCCGAGCAGAGGCGGTAGACTCTTGACCGAGCTATGGATGCCTTCATTCGTATAGAGAGTCGGTCTCCAACCTTGGGGGCCGCTGGGTCTCTCCACCCTCCTTCTCTGCCCTAAACGCAAGCCTCTCGGCGTTTCCCCCAGCCAGCTCTTCTCCCACCAGCCTTTGTCTGAGTCTCCCCCGGTGGAGCTATCAGAGAACCGTCTTCCGAGTCTTCAGGTCCTTCTGGCGCCGACGGAAAGATGGTTGCCCTAGGTTCCTTTAGTCGGTGGACCCTTGTTAAAAAACGTATTTACCAGCCTTGCCCCCAAAACATTGTATCTAACTGGCATAGTGGGTTGAATTATGACGAAGATTCTCTGCTTGACCAAACTCAAGTCAGGCTCCTGAACTTTCTAGGCTCAGCTCTGTACTTCTTTGTAGAATCCAGGTTTAGCAATATCCGTGCCCCCCTCCAATATCTGATCAGGTTCCTCACCCCCCGCCACCCCCCCACCCCCCCCCCCCCCCCCCCCTCGTGATGTCTGATGATCCTGCCGGTAGCAAGAATCCTGTTAGGTCTTTTAGCCAGAACCCCCCACACCCCTGTTATTTCCTCCTCGTAATTTTCCACCCACAGATCCCCACCCTGCTCCCTGGCTATAAATTCCCTCTTACCCGTGCTATATTCAGAGTTGAGCCCAATCTCTCTCCCTCACTGCAAAATTCTGTCGCAGTGGTCCTGAATAAAGTCTGCCCTACCGCGTTCGACGCGTGTCCTAGACCGGTATTTTCGTTAATACTTGTGTCCCCCGCCCCTACAGATGTGTGGAAGCCCTGACTTCTGGTACCTACGAATGTGGCTTTATTTGGAAAGGTCTTTGCAGATGTCATCGAGTTAAGCTGAAGCTGTGCTAGATTAGGGTGGGCCCTAAGCCCCAGGGTTTATGAGGAAAGGGAGATTTGGGGACAGAGACGCTGGAAAAAGGCCACGTGAAGATTGGGACAGAGATTGGAGTGAGGCAGTTTCAAACCAACGAAAGCCAAGGATTGCTGCTGACTCCCAGAAGCAAGGAAGGCCCTTCCTCAGAGCCATCAGAGAAAGCATTCCCCGATTCCAGACCTCTGGTCTCCAGAAGCGTGAGAGGGTAGATTTCTGTGTTCTGTGTTAAGCTACCCAGTTGTATGGTCTTTGTTACAGCAGCCCCAGGACACTAATAAGCTGGTGGTGGTGGGGGTATATGTTGTGGGTGGAGGGGTAATCCATGCTTTTATTTACTTATTTTCTTCATTGCCAGAAAGGGGCAGAGGGAGAGAAAGAGAGAATCTTAAGCAGGGTCCGTCCTCAGCGTGGAGTCTGACATGAGACTCTATCCCACAACCCTGGGATCATGACCTGAGCTGAAATTAAGCGTTGGATGCTTACCCCACTGAGCCGCCTAGGCGCTCCAAGAATCCTTGCTTTTAATGGGCTCCACAACAGATGCTTGGGGGACACTGCCGTAAAGATTTCTGCTTTCTCAGAAACCCAGAGGGACAGGCGGCTGCCTGGTCCGCCTCCCACATTCTGCCAGCTCCAGAGCAGCCCTGGTCACGTTACTTTCCTTCTGTCCTCACTTTCTCCCATAGAGATTTTGCTGTCCAACATTAACCATCATCTGTTGCTGGGATAGTCACTCCCTTATATTGTTTGAGTCTTGCCCGTTCAAAAGTGACCCCTGATTTGTCTTCACGGGTGTGTGTGTGTTGGCCGGGGGCGGGGAGGACTGTCCAGTCATGACTACGACCTGGTAGGGGATGGACAGCTCAAATCTTAATGACTTTTACCTTCATTCCTCTGTGTCTGCGCTGTAAACCGGCTCCTCCCTGGGGAGGTTCAGCACCGACATCCTATCTCTGATTCTGTAGCCTTCTCCTTTCTTTACCCCCGGCCACCCGCACTTCCACTGCATGGGGGCCACCGGTCTCCCAAATTGGCCCCTTTCCCTTCCATCCAGCCTGGAGCCTTCATCAAGCCCCCCAGCCTCGTCTCCTTCTTTGACCATATCCACCCGCAGACGCCCGGTCTTCTGTGCCTTCCACCCGCCATCTCCCCCACCACCTCACCACAGAAACCTCAGAGCCCAGAGAACATGCCGTGATGGAGGTGTGATCTCTGGGGCCAAGCGGGCTTTCCGGACAGCTCAGAAAGCCTCAGGTATGCTACTCCGAATGTTCTGTCTTCTCCCCCAAGTCAGTACTGCACTGCGCTGCCTTGAGAAGCCCATGCAGCTCGAGAAGAAAATGGGTGGGACACCCGGGTGGCTCAGTTGGTTAAGTGTCCGACTCAGTTTCGGCTCAGGTCACGATCTCGTGGTTCATGAGATCGAGCCCCGCGTCGGGCTCTGCACTGGCAGTGTGGAGCCTGCTTGGGATTCTCTCTCCCCTTCTTTCTCTCCACCCCTCCCTTGCTTGCTCTGTCTCTCTCTCTCTCAAAATAAATAGAAAGAGCATTCCCTGTGTTCTCCAGGGAAAGGAAGGAGGAAGGAAGGAAGGAAGGAAGAAGGAAGGAAGGAGGGAAGGGAGGAAGGAAGGAAGAAAGACAGGAAGGAAGACCAGAAGAAAGAAAGGAAGAAAAAAAGAAAGGAAGGAAGAAAGAAAGAAAGAAAGCGAAGAAAGAAAGCAAAGGAAGCAAAGAAAGAAAGCAAAGAAAGAAAGAAAGAAAGAAAGAAAAAGAAAGAAAGAAAGAAAACAGATGCCCAGAGAGGAAACCTTGCTTTCCCACCCTGCCCCCCCACCCCTCTGACCATCAGCGTCTCAGAAGGAGGACCATCTCTCTCTCTGGCCCCTGCCTGTGCACCAGCCGTCCCCCTCCAACGCCAGCTAACATATGGAGGACTTACTACACGCCGCACCGTACAGACTTTTACGAACATTGTCTCTTAGAATTGTCCCAACAGCCTCGCGAGCTAGATACTGAGCTATATACATATATTCCTTTCACGATGGAGGAAAGCAGGGCTCAGACAGATGGAGTAACTTGCCCAAGATCCTTCCTTTAGGCTCCTCTGAGGCGGATCTCGAGATGAGGATTTGGGGGGTGGCAGTTTCCTTCCGAGGTGATCTCAGGAAGCACAAGTCCAGAAGCGGGCAGAAGGAGGGAAGGGAGAAAGCCACAAAGGATGTGAGTGGGTTACCCCCCGGGCTCAGCCTTGTCGGCATCTATCTGAGAAACTGTGGGACCCCCGCTGGTAGGCAGACTAATGCCCCCACCCCAAAGATGTCTGTGTCCCAGACCCTGGAAACCGTGAGCATGTTGTTACCAAGTAAAGAATTCAGGTTGCAGACGGAACCAAGTTTGACCTTACGGAGGTTATCCGGTGTTCCCTGCGTGGGCCCGATGTAATTACAGGTCCTTAAAAGTGGAAGAAAGGGGCACCTGGGTGGCTCAGTCAGTTAAGCGGCTGACTTCAGCTCAGGTCATGATCTCACAGTCTGTGAGTTCGAGCCCCGCGTCGGGCTCTGTGCTGACAGCTCAGAGCCTGGAGCCTGCTTCACATTCTGTGTCTCCCTCTCTCCCTGCCCTTCCCCTGCTCACGCTCTGTCACTATGTCTCTCAAAAATAAATAAACGTTAAAAAATTTAAAAAAAAAAGTGGAAGAAAGAATCAAGAGAGACCCAGAGGCATGGCAGCGTGACAAGGATTCAGCCCAGTGTTGTCAGGTGTGATGACGGAAGAAGGGGCCACAAATGAGGGAAAACAGGAGGCTTCTGGCAGCTCGAAAAGGCAAGGAAACAGGTCTCCTCTAGAGCCCCCAGAAAGGAAAGCCCCCCCACCCCCGACACTTTGATCTTTGCCCAGTAAGTTCCACATCAAGCTTACCCCAGAGCCGTGGGATTGCAAACATGTGTATGTTTGCAAAATAAGTGGTAACTTGTGCCGGCAGCGATAGAAAACAAATACACCCTCCTATTTTTATTTTAATGTTTATTTAGTTTTGAGAGAGAGGGAGGGAGACACAGAAACTGAAGCAGGCTCCAGGCTCCGAGCCGTCAGCACAGAGCCCGACGCAGAGCTTGAACTCGTGGATTGTGAGATCATGACGGGAGCTGAAGTCAGACACTTAACCGACTGAGCCACCCAGGCCCCCCAAATACACCCTCTTAAAATCACACCACTGGCAGATGAGGAGGCCGAGACGTTTCTCCAGTAACTCCCTTGCGGGGAGTGAGTCCCTAGAGCTCGCAGAAGCAGCCGGGCATTGTGCGGCAGGCAGGTGACTGAGGACGCGTGGAGTTCGTGGGCTGGGCGCCGTCCTTGAAGCTGCAGGGGGACTCTGAGGTGGGCCGGGCGCAGAGGGCATCTGCGGCCTCTGCCGGGCACCCAGCTGTCAGCCGTCACGCCGGGATGCAGACCGGGGCTAAGTCTGGAGTCCACGCGCCCGGCACTGAGGGCGGCCCCACAGCGTTTGAGGCCGGTAAGTACATAGTCCTTTTCTTCTTGAAATTCTCAGGGGGTTGGTGTTAGTTAGCTCTTCCCTCATTCTCCTCCTAACCTCTTCGGCTACTTCTTAACCTTTCCTTTTTGAAAGTTTTTATTTATATATTATTCTTATTTTTTAACATTTATTTATTTTCGAAAGACAGAGACAGAACACTAAAGGGGGAGGGACAGAGAGCGAGAGAGGGAGACACAGAAGCTGAAGCAGGCTCCAGGCTCTGAGTTGTCAGCACAGAGCCGGATGCGGGCCTTGAACCCATGAACTGGGAGACCATGACCTGAGCCGAAGTCGGTCACTTAACCGACTGAGCTGCCCAGGCACCCCTCTTTTTTCAAATTAAAAAAATATATATTTATTTATTTTGAGAGAGAGAGGGAGGCAGGGAGGGGCAGAGAGAGAGAGGGAGAGAGAAAAATCCCAAGCAGTTTCCTGACTGTCATTGAAGAGCCCAACTAGGGCCCGAACTCGTGAACTGCGAGATCATGACTTGAGCTGAAACCAAGAGTCAGACGCTCAACCAACCGACTGAGCCAGCCAGGCACCCCTAAGTTTTTTTTTTTTAATCTTTTAAAAAAATTTTTTTTAATGTTTATTTAATTTTTGAGAGACAGAGCACGAGTGGGGGAGGAGCAGAGAGAGAGGGAGACAGAATCCGAAGCAGGCGCCGGGCTCTGAGCTGTCCCCACAGAGCCCAACGCAGGGCTCGAACCTGTGAACCGTGAGATCATGACCTGAGCCGAAGTTGGATGCCTAACTGACTGAGCCACCCAGGGGCCCCTAATCTTTTAATGTTTATTTTATTTTTGAGAGAAAGAGAGAGCATGAGTGGGGTAGTGTCAGAGAAAGGGAGCCACAGAATCCGAAGCAGCTCCAGGCTCCCAGCTGTCAGCACAGCGCCTGACGTGGGACTCAAACCCACAAACCGTGAGATCATGACCTGAGCCAGAGTCAGGACGCGTCATAGACTGAGCCACCCGGGTATCCCCTGAGTTTTTTTTTATTTAAGTAATCTCTACACCCAATGAGAGGCTCGAACTCATAACCCTGAGATTGAGACTCGAAGGAACTTTCCACGGAGCCAGCCAGGCACCACCCCCACCCCCATTCATCTTTTTTGGGGTCTCTCTCTCATCCTTCACTCCCATTCACGCCCCACGCTGCTGTTCTTCCAGCGTGTCCTGACATCCTTCTCGGCTCTTCCTACGTTGCATGTGGCTCCTAAGCTGTGTCATGTGATACGGCCACCTTTCGGGGTGGCTCCTGAGCGCCTGGCACATCCAGATTGAGTTTTCTCAGTGTAAGAATCTGCACTGGATTTTAAAGACTTAAAACGTGAAAAAGAATGTAGAAGGTCTCAGTAGTTTTTATATCGCTCCATTTTGAAATATATAATTCAGATATGTTGGGTTATATTAAACACGTTACGAATTTCATATGTTTCTTCTTATTTTATTTTTTTGTTTATTTACTTGTTTTGCTCCTGCATGCACACGAGCAGGGGAGAGGCAGAGAGAGGGACAGAGAATCCCAAGCAGGCTCTGCACTGTCGGGCGCAGAGCCCGATGCGGGGCTCGGCCTCACCAACCTCGAGATCATGACCTGAGCTGAAATCAAGAGTTGGACTCTCAACCGACTGAGCCGCCCAGGTGCCCCTCTTTTTACTTGTTTCGCGATGTGGCCACTTAGCCACTGAAAATGGCACAGGGGGGCTGACAGTATATTCCTTCTGGACGGCGCAGTGCAGGAACCCGCCCCAATCCGCGTAGCCCCAGACGCGGGCATTCAAGCACAGACGGGAGGGCTCCGCGACCTCCTGTTCAGCAGATCCAGACGAAAATAGCCATTTCCTTCCAACCCCTGCCGCACCACCTGGCCCGTCCCCCTTATTTACTCTCTTGGGGAATGGACAATTCTCCGTGGCGTCGTACGTGCTAGGACCCCACCGTGGTCTCTAATCCCCCCTTTCCGGTCTTTGCTCTCATCCAGCATTTCCAACCTCCTTGCACTGCTCATATCCAGCCCCCCCTCGCTCGCACGATAACTGTCTTGGTTCATTTTCTCATCTCTTACCTTGACTGTTGTGGAAATATGCTAATTTATGGTCTTTTGGTTATAATTTTCGCTTGTTTCCATTCAGTCCAAAGTGATTAAAGATGCCGGAATGATATTCATCAAAGGCAACCTGACCGAGTGGTTCCCCTGCCAAGAACGTTTAGGCGGTGTGCATTGCCCCTGGCTCTCTTTCTCCAAGCAGGGTACTCGCGTATGGGTGTGCGTGGATGATTTTAAGTGGTACCTATAAGAACATTTTATTTACTTTTTATTAATGTTTATTTTATTTTTGAGGGTGGGGGGAAGGGTAGAGAGAAGGGGACACAGAATCTGAAGCAGGCCGCAGGCCCCGAGCTGTCCGAGCCTGATGCGGGGCTTGAACCCACGAACCGCGAGATCATGACCTGAGCCCAAGTCGGACGCCCCACCGACGGAGCCACTCGGGAGCCCCAAGAATATTTTATTTTTCTAGTTATGTAAACATACATTGGAAAGATGTAACTAACGTATAAAACCCATGATTTCATGGACATTATTCTTCAGGACAAAAAAACGAGTCAAGACAAATATTAAAGAACCTGGAGCCCGGGTTCAAGTAACAGCATGGGTCAAGTAAAGTTCAGGTACATTTCAGATTCTTTACTACAGTTGAAAAAACCTCCAACACCTTGGCAACCCGGCTTCTGCTTTCTCTCCCTCATCTGGTCTCCAGAAGGAACTCTCTTCCCGGCCTTCAGCTGTGCAGCCAGACCGAGCGGTGGCAACCAGCGGCCTCGCCTTTTCTTGCTCCACCGTCTTGGCAAGCGCCATTCCTTTGTTGGGACCACCTCGTCCCACCCTCTGGCAAATGAGCGCTAAACCTGTAAGACTCTGCTCCAAGAGTCTCCTCTCGCCAGGTCTCTGGCTGTTCCAGGGGGATCAACTACCCCGTCTTCAGCAGACAGGGTCGTGGCCCCCAATGAAGCCCTATCCTCACCACCTGTGAATACGTTGCCTTACGTGGCGAAAAGGACTTCGCAGGTGTGATGGAGTTAAGGATGTTTTCGATGAGGAGATGATGCTGGGTTATCTGGATGGACCAACTCAACCACTGGGGTCAGAGTGGGCTGGGGCCACAAGCTTCTAGAAGCGGCAAAAGGCAAGGAAATTGATTTTTTTCCCCCCTAGAGCCTCTAGAAGGAACACAGCTCTGCCAGGTAACCCCTTCTGGTCTTCATGGTGGAACCTATCTTGCCGATTTGCAGTTATTCCATATACCTCATCTCCCTCTCCTCCCCAAAAGCCCGAGTTCCTTGTAGAGCCGGTCTTGAGGATCTCTGCCTAGCCCGTTCCCTGGCCTGTGGGAGGAACGGCAGGAGAGCGGTGGAGGAGTCGGAGGGCAGAGAATTTTAAGGAGGTGGGAGGGGTTGACATTGTCAAGTGCTACAGAAAATCGAGGTGCGATAAGGACTGAAAACAGGATGTAAGAGGTCCCTGGGGGGAGATACTTACATGCAGGGCTCAGAGTCGGAGGCGGGTGTAGTGTGCTGGGGACCCCGTGGGTGCAGACGGCTCTTTAAAGAAGGACGTTGTCGAAGGGGCAGAAGGAGGGCGTTTACTGGAGAGGGGAGAGGAGAGGTTTGGGTTTTCAAGCTCGACGATCTTTGGACGGGTGTGGGAGCCGAAGCCAAGCAGTCAGAGCAGGAGAGACTGTGGATGTGGGCATGAGGAGGGGAGCTGGGAGAAGCAGATCCTAACGGCAGGAGCAGGAGAGGAATTCTGGCACGGAGGGCGGGAGGAGAGGAAGCGAGCGCGACGCTCTGGGAGCTAAGTTTAGGCAGTAGATGATACAATATTTAGTTTCTGCTTTCCTCCCTAGACTCTAAGTTCCGTGTGGTGTGTGTTTGACACAGTTAAAACAATTGACGCTTAAGATGGCTTGCTGTGTGCCGGCCTTCCTCTTGGAGCCCCGTGCATGTTAACGGATTCAGTTCTCGTGACAACCCCGTGAAGTAGGTACCGTCATTATCCCCATTTTATAGACGAGATCAAGGCACAGAGATGGTAAGCGACTTGCCCAAGGTCACGAAGGCAGAAAGTAGAGGACTTGGGTTAGAACCCAGGCCCGCGTCCCCGAGTCCCCATTCGCAGAGGGAGCCACTCCGTATGTCACCGTCAAGTGAATGAGGAAGGGCGCTAGCTTCTCAAGCCACCCGGTGAACAGCGGGATGAGTGTGCTCTCCCGCGTCTCTCTTCTCCCCTCCCCCCAGGTGGGGCCTTCAGCATTGTCCCCTCGCAGATGAAGCTTCAGCCAAAGGTCCAGCTGTCTGCTGGACCAGGTTCAGGTGGCAAAGATGCCTGAGATCTATCCCTCTATCTAGAGGTAGGACCCCAAAACCCTCACTCCATTAAGAGGACACCTTCCCAGACACACCCTTCCTCCTTCCTCCTTCCTCCTTCCTCCTTCCTCCTTCCTCCTTCCTCCTTCCTCCTTCCTCCTTCCTCCTCTATCTAGGCTGAGGCCAAAACTAGGATTCACGAGGCCATCCCTTCTTCCCAGCAGGTTACAGGAATATTCCTTCCACATCAGCCCGTGCGAAATTGGCTTCGCAGCCGTAGAATTGTCTGATGGCGGGGCTTACAGCCGGGCAAGGGTCTGAACCCTGCTGAAGGTAGGGTTCCGTGGGGGAGGCAGGCATTCAGATTCCGAACCAGGAGGCCCAGAGAACCTAGGAAGGCAGTAGGAGATCTTAGCAGGTCAGGTAGGAAAGCGACGTGGAGTCTGTGCCTGGAATCTCTCCTTGTGGGTGTGCCTGAAGCCAGGGTTGCCCGGGCGGTGGATTCTGGAACGGAACAAGCTCCCTGAGACAGACTGTTAGGCTGCATCTGGATCTTTTGGGGGTTCCCGCTGTCTTCCCCCAGGCCCCTGTCTAGGCTTGTTTTTGTAACTACACACCTTTCCAGATCAATCCCCCCAAGGCCTTAGGCTCTGGGTCCCCGTCTCTATAAAAGAATCTGGCTCTTTTTCTTCATGCTGTGAAGTTTCCTAGCGATCCAATCCCAATAAAAATGGAAATAGCTGAAGGATCAATAAAATAGTTTTTCTTGCACAACAGAAATGTGTTCTCCCTGCTTCGAAATATCCTTTCTCTCATTCCACCATTCTTGCCTTAAGTCGGGTGAACAGTAAGTCTTACCGTTGAGCAGTTACTAGTTTACAGGCACTGGGCTCAGCATCGGGACCCTAAGAACAGGTCAAAAATCCCGACGCGAGAATTGCTGTAATACCAAGTGCTAGGTGGAGGGCTCCGAGTTGTTTCGTTAGTTTTTGGAGAGGGAATCCGTGAGCTTTCTGAGTTTATGCGCAAGGTTGTGTCTACTCGTGCGTTTCTGGGAAAAGCGTTCCTGGTTTTCACCAGCTCCTCAGAGGGGTCTCTGACCCTAAAATTGAATAAGATGGCGGCCGGTGCTATGGGAGAACAGAATTTCCGTTTGGAGGAGAAAGTTGGAAAATGGGGAGTACTTTATTATTCCATCAATTCATTAATGCTACAGTAATTTCAATAATCATCCTTCACTGTCATCAGTGGTCTTTTATAGTCTGCGATAAAAGCCATAGTCTTTTTGGCAAGAAATAAAAGGTCACAAGAAATTTAAGTCAGGGCGATGGCACTTCTGTATTTGATTTCAGAAATAGTGAATCGATTCTTTCTTTTTTTTTTAAATTTTTTTTAAACATTTTTATTTATTATTGAGAGACAGAGAGAGACAGAGCATGAGCAGGGGAGAGGCAGGGAGAGGGGGAGACACAGAATCTGAAGCAGGCGCCAGGCTCTGAGTTGTCAGCATAGAGCCCAACTCGGGGCTTGAACTCACAAGCTGAGAGATCATGACCTGAGCCGACGTCGGATGCTTAACTGACTGAGCCATTCAGGTGCACCGTGAATCGAGTTTTTCTAAATGAAAGACACTTGACAGAGTCAGTCCAAGTTGAGAGGCCCCCTCCAGACCTCCCCCCCACCAGGTCTCCTGTGTCACACGGCTCTCCCCACCAAGCTGGGGACTCCTGAGACCTCCTCGCCCCAGCACCCTACCCCCACATTGTGTGTGGCTGTGTGGTCGCACCTTCAGGAAGGCGAGGTGGCAGATTGGTGGCAGGATGAAGAATTCTGACTCCGTCTACACACTAACGCACGGGGGCACCTATCTGATGGAGATGGACAGAAACACTGTCCCCAGTGTGGTCGGTGGGGGGGGGGGCACTCTCCACTGAAATGCAATTAACCATCAGGCAGCTTACAAAATTCTGTGTCTGCACCTCCCCAAATGTAGCCACATTCCATAAGCCATACCATGGTATTTTCCCGTGCAATTCCTGATTTTCCTGAGCACAAAGGTGATTCATTTGGTGTTGGAAAGTGAAGATTTTATTGTTTGCACCCAGAGAGTATCTAAGGCTGCAAAATCATTAAGTTTCGTCCTTTGTCTTATGATGCATAAAGATAAAAGATAACACGGGGGGGGGATGGTTTATTTTCTTTTATTGCATTTTCCATCCTTCAGCCTTCCTGTCTCCACTGATTCAAAAGAGTGATGTTTTGCATATGATTTCAAAAAAGGCATAGCCCCCCCCTCCTAAATTCCCGAGACCTTGATAGCCATTCCCTCTCGATTACTTATTCAGTCAACCATTCAATTCTCTCTTTTAAGAAAAGCTGCTCTTGGGCACCTGGCTGGTTCAGTCCGTGGAACCTGGGACTCTTGATCTCGGGGTTGTGAGTTGGAGCCCCACGATGGGTGTAGAGATTCCTTAAGGGAAAGAAAAAAGTAGTCTATCCCACCCATTTCCAGCACCTCCAGCTTCCTGTCCTGCCGGGATTCTGCAATGTAATAAAAGAAGAGTCTCGATTACCTTGGTTTGGGGACATCCCTTCCCATTTTTCTGAATTACGCATAACTGGCTCTCCCCTCTCCTCCAATCGGGATCATGTTGTCATGAAAGCCTGTTGTTAGAAGCCAGAGGCTCCCGGCTATTTGGTGGCGGCGGGAGAGGAAGGGAGAGACACAGAAAAGCCGAGCTGGGGAGGCCTGGATGTGTGGATGTTTGTCTCAGGCTTATTATGCCCTGTTCTCAGCATTTGTTCACTTAAAACGGGCCCCAGAGCTAAGTCCTAAGCAACTAGAATTCACTTTCTCCAAGCAGAGGAGTGGGTATTTATTCACAGTCTTTGTCCCCACTGCTCAATCCATGGCGGACTTCACCCTTTGCCCCCAAATGCACTATCTTCCTTAATTATCTCCTCTGGGCAGAGGCCGCTTGGGAGAATAATGAGAACCTGAGTTCCTCCTACCCACGGGTCCTTCTTTGGCACTCTGTGTCGGCCCTGCGCTGGGCGTATGCTCGGGAGCGGACCTGCCTTGGACGTGGCTTTGGGGCCTCCAGAGGAGAAATTAGACAGGGTCCGAGATGAAGAATGATCACTAAATGACGGCGGGGGCAGACTTTGTTTTAGTCTCACCTCCCTCCGAGCGCCCCCATCTGGAACGCAGGGACCACGTCTGGTTTGGGATGCGGTTCAGGTTCGGCTCTCCTCGGCTCGAATTTCTAATTTCTCCGAGCAGAGCCGATCCTCTGGCCTCCGTGGTGTTCTGATCTTCAAAGAGAGAGCGCGGGAATGCTGGCAAGCGCACGTAGCCCACGGGTGGTGGTCCTGGGTGGTGGTCCTGACGCGGCAGGAAGCACCTTTTCGGCCTGGAGTTTCCGCGATTCGTCTGAAGGGGGCGCTGCAGCCCAGATGGTTTGTGGGCGGGGATTTCCTCCGCTGCGTCTGGCTCCCGGCGGATCGTGCTTCTCCGAATCAGTTGCTCAAACGTGTGCCCTTTTGTGCTTCTCTACGGGTTTCGTCAGTTCACCTTGCGTTTGCCTGGATGACTCGCGGTGGTCTCCGGCTCCGGACTGGATCTTTGTCACCTGTCAAAGTTCACCCCCGTGCGATGGGCGTCGGAGGTGGGGCCTTTGGGAGGGTCTTAGTTTGGTTGAGATGAGGTCAGGACGGTGGGGCACCTGATGGGTTTCGTGCCCTTATCAGGAAGGGAAGAGACCAGGGCTCGAACTCGCAGACCTCGAGACCGTGAAGTCACTTAGCCCACTGAGCCACCCAGGCGCCCCTCAGCAGCCCCATTATTATCCCCACTCAGTGTCAAAACGCTAAAACCTCACCCAGCTGATACGGGAAGTCCTGCGTTTTGCGATGCCTTCCTCTCTGAAATTCCTGGAAGTGTCCACGGTGCTGCTCTGTCCCGCAAATCAGGCCCAGTCACTCAGTTCCTGCTCCCAATGTGGCCCGGCCCACAGTGCCAGACACTCTTGTCCTCACTTTGAGATGTGAAAGGGAAATCCCCAAGACCGAAGAAGTCAGGAGAGCATAGAGGCCAATGTGTCTTGCTTGCATTTTAACATAACACGTTAAAATTGCCGGGGCGCCCGGGTGGCTCAGTGTGTTGAGCATCCGACTTCAGCTCAGGTCATGATCTCAGGGTTCATGGGTTCGAGCCCCTCATCAGCCTCGCTGCTGTTGGCGCAGGACCCTCTTTGGATCCTCCGTTCCCCTCTCTCTCTGCCTGTCTCCTGCTCACACGCTCTCTCTCTCAAAAATAAACTTGAAAAAACAAAAAATTGTAAGTAGAAGTGGTAGAATTGAAATGTATACATTTAACAAATTAATGCTTTTGGTACAGACATACAAAATGCAATATAAGTGTGCAAGTTGCAAGATAATTAGAGGTTTTATTGAGGAAAAGCAAATCTTTACGCTTATAAAAGAAAGTGTAAAAGTTTATGTCCTCTGAGCAAGAAGGATTTCTTTTTTTTTTTTTTTTAAGATTTTTATTTTTAAGTAATCTCTATACCCAAGTTGGGGACTCGAACTTACCACCCTGCAGTCAAGAGTGCATGCTCTACTGACTATGCCATCCAGGCGTTTATTTAAATGTTTATTTAATTTTGACAGACAGAGAGACAGAGCTTGAGCAGGGGAGGGGCAGTGATAGGGAGACACAGAATCTGAAGCAGGCTCCAGGCTCTGAGCTGTCAGCACAGAGACTGACATGGGGCTGGAACCCATGAACCGTGAGATTATGACCTGAGCTGAAGTCAGATGCTTAACCGACTGAGAGCCACCCGGGCGCCCCAAGAAGGATTTCTTAAACAAGACAAAAAGCACATATCAGAAAGAAAAATATCAGTAAGTTTGGCTCTATTAATACTGAAAACATTTGTTTAATAAAAAGAAATACTTAAACCAAGTTAAAGACTAGTCATGGAGTCTTTATGGGAGTACATATTTGTAACTAGTAATCAACAAAGGAACGCTTTGCAGAATATGGAAAGAACTCATACAAATCAATAAGAAGAAAAAAATCCAACAGAAAAAAAAAAATGGTAAAGATCCGAATGTGAAATTCACAAAAGAGGGCAACTGAGTTGCCAATACTGGAGATGTCTAGCTTCACCAGTAAGGAGAATGCAAATGAAAACGAGAGTATTTTGTAGCCACTACATTGGCAAAAATGAGCCAGACCACCTGTGGTTAGGAACGTGGCGGAGTTGGGGCTGCCTGGGATCCTGACCTGCAGGCGCAGAAATTAGCAAAGCCACTTTGGAGAGCAGCTGGACACTCCGTAGGAAACTCGAAGGTGCGTATTGTCTCCTGACCCGTTGACTCCTCTCGTAGGTGGGTGTGAGCACAAAGCGACACGTGCGAGAGGGCTCGTAAGAGCCAAAAGTTGGAAATATGTTAAATTTCCACCAAAAAGGGAGCAGAGCGGCGCCCGGGTGGCTCAGTCGGTTAAGCAACCAACTTTGGCTCAGGGCATGATCTCACGGTCTGTGAGTTCGAGCCCCGCGTTGGGCTCTGTGCTGACAGCTCAGAGCCTGCCTCGGATTCTGTATCTCCCTCTCTCTCTGCCCTTCCCCTGCTCACGCTCTGTCTCTATGTCTCTCAAAAATAAATAAACGTTAAAAAAACAAAAAAAAATTTTAAAAAGGAAGTGGAAAAGTAAGTGTTGCATACTGGATCATGGGATATTATGTAGCAGTTAAAACGATGACAATGATTCGAACGGAAGGTATCTTGAAACAATGTGAAGGAGGGTTTCTTTTCAGAAAGACGAAATAAAGTTCTAGAGGTGGCTGGTGGAGGTCTTGCACAACAATGTAAATGTAGTTCATGCCCCTCAACTGTTCACTTAAAAATGGTTCCGTAGTAGATTGTATGTTACATGTGTTTTCCCACAACAAACCCCTCCCCCCCCGTAACGAACCGAACAAGTGCATCATGGGATGCGTGATGTGGTGCGTTGGTGACATTGAAAACCATTAAACGCAGCTACTGCATACTCACCGAGTATGCATATACACACTCATCATAAATACACGAGGAAAGGAGGAGAAGGAATCACACCAGGTCCGGGACTTGCTGGCTGCTGGGGGCGGGGAGAGAGGAGGAAAGTCTGAGGCGGTGGCGCCAGTCTGTGCTGTTCTGTCTGGAAATAGGGGCGATCCCTCCCCGCTCCGAACGCATGTGACGTGGGGCTTTGTCGGGCACGCTGTCTGGCTGTGCGGTTGTTCCTTAAAAACTCTTCTCTCTGTGTTTCTGAAGGGCGTTTCATGTCTCAGGCACTTTGCTAGGTGCTGGGTGCTTCGTTTCGAACGAGCAATGGCTCTACACCTACCGGTTTCCTTCTAGAGATGTCCTTGGATGATTTTCAAAGGCTGATCTCACCAGGGAGCTTACCGGAAATGCGAATGTGGGGGACCCAGCCCCAGACCTGGTAAGCGCTGGTGCATGGGGCTGGGGTGGGGCGGCTGGGGTTCAGCGACCTGTGCTTTGATGAGCCCTCCCGGTGATTCCGGTGCGTGGGCCAACTTGGCAACCATAGCATCTCTTCTGTAATGAAGGGGAGGCCACTTCTTTCAACACCCCCATTGGAGCCAGGGAGGTGTCCATCCAGAAGTTTCCCAGCGGTGTTAACAGCTCCCACAGAAAAGCGGGATACTGCTGGAAAACTGGGTACAGGGCATCTGTACTCCACCAGCACTCCCCCTCCCCACCAGCTCCTGCCTGGTCAGAATATCCTTCAGTCCTCCTTAGCGTGGCTTTTAAGACCCTCAGAGACCTGGCCTCATCTGCCCTGCTTTTTCCCGCGAAAGCACCATAGGCTCTGGAGAAACAGCACTTGCTCGTAGAAGACACTCATGCTTTCCTGTCTCAGAGGCTTGTGTTTTGTTTTATTTTATTTTCAATTTTTTTCAATTTTATTTAATTTGAATTTTATATTATTTTATTTTAAATCTTATTTTATTTTAATTTCATTTATATTTGTATTTCTTCCGTCTGGAAGAGTTTCCATATATTATAACCCCACGCCCGTCCCCCACCCCGTCCCCCAGCCCGTCCCCACACACACAGCTTATCATTTCTGATCAGTCTCAAATGCCACTTCCTCCTTCTCTAGCTAGAGGCAATGACTTCTTCCTTTGCGTTCGCCTAAGAGAGGGTTTTATCAGCTTCCGTAACCTGCCATTTATCTCTCACAGTCCACCTGGTATTCCAGTTTACATATATGTCTTATTAGGTCATAAACCTTTTATTCAAACACCTCACTCATGTGGGAACCTTTAATAGTGCTGAGCATATTTTCAAATTCAAGTGGTGTAAATAAGTGTATTATCCAACAGTATCTAAGACATGGTCTGTCCTCAAGTTGCGGGAGGTCTGGAGGGTGAGAGAGACCCCTGTAGACACGGCGACAGAGCTAAGGACGGGGCGCTGTGCTTGCTGATTCAGCTTGGGCAGAGGCGCGTGGGTGGAGGTGGGCAGAGTTTAGGGAGGAGGTGAGACTGGAGTCTGACAGTGAGGGGACGCTGAGACCAGGCACAGGTGCCCTCCCCTATTTGGGCAGGGCGGGCGGTGACCAGAAAGGTATATGGGACAAAGAAGAGAAGGAAGTTCAGTTTCACAGAAGCCAGGGCGACAGTATGTTTTTCTGTAAGAACGGAGCTATGAGGCTCTGTTGCAGTTTGGACTTCTTCACTTGCATGGTTCACAATGGTGTTTTTCAGCCTGGGGGCTGCAGATATATTTAAGAGAGATTCCCCCCCCCCCCCCCCCCCCCGCCCTTGAAAAAGAGTCCATCATTGCACTGAATTACAATTTATTTTTCTACCTGGGGGTTTTGTGCAGTGTCTCATTGTGGCCAGTAGGTGGCAGCACAACCTAACGTTCTGTGTCTGGCCCAGGGAAGGAGGCGCTGTCAGGTCTGTGCTTATATTCTCTTCTCCATACCCTGAAAAAAGGTAGGGATTAGCTAATAGCCAAACATCGTCAAAACATTAAATGATGTGGGGGTGCTCTGCCTTGGCCCTGAAATCTGAAAAGCTCAAAGCTTTTTACAACTGAGTCTGAGTCTTGTCTCATTTCTGCAAAAGGGAACTAGTGTGTAATTCACAGTAGACATAGGACGTAAAGTTCGGGAAAGATGCCTGGTGGACCTCTGGTATTGTAGATGTAACTAAACTAAACTCAACTAAACATGTCAGCAAACTTCCACCTATAGGTATGAAAACGTGGAAAAGCAGCAGGGCGAATAAATATATATAACTAGAATAGAACAACATATTATGCAAAAAATGGCTCTATGGTCATATATGTGTTTGGAAACCCTGCTTGCTACAGGCTCTTAGAGACTCGTAATGTGCTTTAGTGTACTAAAACCTCAGGGTAGCTCTGTCCAGTAGAAACAGAATATAAGCCACAGATGTACTTTTGAAGTTTCTAGCAAGCCGCATTAAAAAAGTAAAAAGCAGGGGTGCCTGGGTGGTTCAGTCAGCGAAGCCTGGGACTCCTGATTTCGGCTCAGGTCGTGATCTCAGTTTGCGAGTTCGAGCCCCACTGACAGCACTGAGCCTGCTTGGGATTCTCTCTTCCTCTCTCTCTGCCCCTCTCTTGCTTGTGTGCTCTCTCTCTCTCTCAAAATAAATAAACTTTGTTAAAAAGTAAAAAGGAATGAATGAAATTAAGCAAAAAAATTCTTTTTAATTTTTTTATTATTTTTGAGAGAGAGAGAGAGGGAGAGAGTGTGTGAATGGGGAAGGGGCAGAGAAAGAGGGGACAGAGGATCCGAAGTGAGGTCTGTGCTGACAGCGGAGAGTCTGATGCGGGGCTCCAACTCACAAACCGTGAGATCCTGACCTGGGCCGAAGCTGGGTGCTTAACCAGCTGAGCCGCCCAGGTGCCCCGCGGATGAAATTAATTTTAGTAATATGTTTTATTGAGCCCAGTATACTCAGAATCATTTCAGTGTGTGACCAATACTTTAAAAATGTAAGTATCTTACTTGTCTTTGAACTGGTGTATTTTACACCTCGATCCCACCTCACCTTTGGGTTAGCCACATCTCCGTCTTCAGGGCTCAGTGGCCCCGTGTGGCCCGCGGCTACCATATTGGACAAGTCGGGTTCAGAGAACCCGTGGCTAGAGGGAACCCCCAGTAAAACCTGAAACATCACGCAGGGAAGTTACAGGGAAAATACCGGAAAAGAATCGAAGGCACGTGTAGGTTAATGTAAAGGCCACGATCTTAGAAGAGAGCCTGTCCAGGAAAAGAGTTAAGCGCCAATGACTTAAATTAAGATGAAAAAATCTTCCCTTGGAACTGCATTTCCCATAATGCCCCAGGCGGAGATCAGGCCCGCTGCTCGTGGTCGAGGCCAGAAGGCAGTAAGTACGGTCTTGTTCGTTTACTGCTTGGGATTCTAGGTTCATCTTGTGTTTTCCTGCTGCTGGGTGTTGACAGCGTGAGGTATTGGGCAATTTTTCTTTTTCAATCTGCAAATCATGTATACCAACGGCAATTACTTCTCAAACCCTTTAGCTAAATTCCCCGTCTCTTCCCCGTTTTCTGGTACCTATACTTTTCGCTGCGTATGCCTTCTGACCTTCTCTTCTCTCCCCATCTCGACTGCTCCCCCTGCTTCATCTCATCTGCGGGGCAGGGTGCCCCAGGCAGAAAAAGTGACAAATGTCAAGTATTTGGTCCCCTCCCGACCCGCTCTGATACTCCCTCTCGCATGGCTCTGTAAAAACAGATCCCACCTGTTAATCAATGTGGTTCCTTATTAGTGCCGCATAATTGTACCCGGAACCTCGATCAGGAATCAAAAGACTTTTTCTATGGGGCGCCTGGGTGGCTCAGTTGATTAAGCTTCTGACTCCTGGTTTCCACTCAGGTCGTGATCTCACGGTTTGTGGGTTCGAGCCCCACGTCGGGCTCTGTGCTGACAGCAGGGAGCCTGCTTGGGGTTCTCCCTCTCTCTCTCTCTCTCTCTCTCTCTCTCTCTCTCTCTCTCTCTCTCTGCCTTTCTGGTGCTTGTGCTTGCTTGCTCTTGCTCTCTCTCCCTCAAAATAAATAAATAAACTTAAAACAAAACAAAACAAACCACCTTCTCTAAACCTTTCTCCGACTGCTCCGGATACTGTGTGGGAGAACGTGACCGTGAGTCTTTTCAGAGAACGTCAGACCTATCTCGAAACTCATCCAAAGGATATTTGCTTTTCGTCCTCGGGTCCTTGGCTCGATCCGCGGCCTGTTAACAATTTAAGAGCCAAATCCCCCTCTCGGGTTACCGAATAGGTATCTCCTTCTGTCGTGAGGCAGGTGTGTGATTATTCCCACCAGGTTCAGACACCTGAGCCGAGCCAGCAGGTCTCCCGAGGATGCCCCTGAGGACTCCCCCGGGTCCCTTTCTCGGGCGGGCCGTGCCGCGGAACCAAACCCGCTCTCCGGTCGGCCCTCTTGGCGAGCGGCAGACGGCCGCCAGGCTCCGGGGAACCTGTTTTCTGCAAACACCCGCCGCTTCGCTCCGTCGTCGTCTTGGGACTCGTGCGTAGATCCAGGCGACTGAGTTGGGACCACATGCTTTCGATAATTTTTTTGGCAAGTGAGCACTTCCTGCAGCCGGGATTTCTCATTATCCCTTCCCTTTCGTAGCTGTTGAGAAAAACACATCCATATTTTGCTGATTGCACTTTTGGAAAGTCACTTGTCTGGTTTTTGGTGTCTGAAACAACTTTTACAGCAAAGAACGTTGGTTTTGGTTACTTCCCCCTGTGTGGGTGAAGTTACTTTCCTTCTATGGAACAGAAAGGTGGGCAGGAAAAAATGGCCCGCAGAGAAAGAGGGAGAGAAAGAGGGCAGTGCACCCCCCTCCCCCCATGCTCCTGGCCTCGCCTGTTTGCCGCACCAGCTGGGGCTCCTGTGACGCCCCGCTGTTCCAGCCTTACTCCCTCCTCCCAGTTAAAGTTTGCTCTCAGAAGCTGATAAAGGTCATTTATACCTTGGGATTTTTTTTCCCTTTAAAAAATTTATTTTAATGTTTATTTTTTGAGAGAGAGAGAGAGACAGAGAACTAGCGGGGATGGGGGGCATCGAGACACACACACACACACACACACACACACACAGAATCAGAAGCCGGCTCCAGGCTCTGAGCCGTCAGCACAGAGCCCGATGCGGGGCTCGAACTCACAGACCGTGAGATCATGACCTGAGCTGAAGTTGGCCGTTTAACCAACTGAGCCAGCCAGGTGCCCCACAAAACGCTTTTAAATCATCTGGCAACAGTTTCAAATCGTAAGCCACCTGGAGCTGCTGAAGAGCTAACATGAAAATCGCGGATCGAAATCCGAACCGGCCGTTAGTGGGCCCAGCACGATAGCCGTCCCGCGGGGTGACGTGGGCTGGCTACGCGAACCCTGGTCTCAGTGACCTGGTTTGCAGTGCTCGCCTGTGGTAAGCCCCCGATAAGGAGTTACTGAAGACGACCTCAAGGACTGAAAACAATTATTCTTTTGGTTAAAGTGGTGGAAAGGGGACCAGCCCTGAGTTGGGAAGCCAGGGTTCTGAGCTTAATTGTATGACCCTGGCTGGGATATAGGCTCTCCAGCCCTCACACCCCTTCCCTCAGTTAGGGCGTGTGGGTGTGAGGGTAGACCCCTAACTCTGGGCATGCGGATTGCAGGCTAAATGTGATCCTTCGAACCTCGAGATTTGCCCTTGCCCCCTCTCTCTGCGTCTGTCTGTCTGTCCTTGTCTCTATGCATTGTTTTTTAAGATTTTTAAAAAAAATTTATTTTTTTAAAGTTTTGTTTGTTTTTGAGAGAGAGTGAGAGCGGGGAAGGGATAGAGAGAGAGAGGGAGACACAGAATCTGAAGCAGGCTCCAGGCTCTGAGCTGTCAGCACAGACCCTGACAAGGGGCTCAAACCCATAAACTATGAGATCACGACCTGAGGTGAAGTCAGACACTTAACCACCCAGGCGCCCCTAATTTTTATTTATTTTTGAGACAGCGAGATCGCGAGCAGGGGATGGGCAGAAGGGGAGGGAGAGAAAATACAAAGCAGGCTCTGTGCTGACAGCACAGTGCCCGATGCGGGACTCGAACTCACAAACTGTGAGATCCTGACCTGAGCCGAAATCAAGAGTCGGATGCTTCACTGACTTAGCCACGCAGGCGCCCCTCTCTCTATGCATTTTAGTCAAAGGAAAATTCACGTGGCAGGATGCTAACCGTTTTAAAGTGAACGATTCACTGGCAGTATTATTCTCAATGCTGTGCAAACACTACCTCTAATTCCAAAACATCTTCATCACCCCGAAAAGAAACCCCACGGCCATCCAGCCGTCGCTCTCCACGCCCCCGCTCCCTCCGCCCCTGGCAAGCCCTCACCTACTGGCCTCCTCCGGGGGCTCCCCTATTCCGAACATTGCCTGTGAATGGAGTTACACAACACGAGACGTGGTGGGTCTAACTTGTTTTCACTTGGCCTCACGTTTTCAGGTGCATGCCTGGGGTGGGATGTGTCCGTTTCCCACTCCTTTTCATGGCCGAATAATAGTCCGTTCGTGTTGCCCTGCTGATATATATTTTTTTAAGAGTGTGTTTTATTTTTTTTTAATTTTTTTTAAGCATTTTTATTTTATTTTTGAGAGGCATAGAGACAGAGAGTGAGCAAGGGAAGGGCAGAGAGAGAGGGAGATATAGAATCTGAAGCAGGCTCCAGGCTCTGAGCTGTCAGCACAGAGCCCGACACGGGGCTCGAACTCACAGACTGTGTGAGATCATGACCTGAGCTGAAGTCGACCGCTTAACCGACTGAGCCACCCAGGCACCCCCCTGCTGATACTTTTTAAGCGAACTCAGAGTTAAGTCCTATCCAGAAACAGTCCACGGTCCTAGCAGCCCTTCGCCAGTGCTCTGTAACCACCGCGTGCCTCGCGGAAGGCTGCACTAGCGGGATTGGACCTATTAGTCACTGTCCTAGAGGCCGACCCTAATTAATCAGATAATGTAAGCCGTTCCAGTCTAATTCCACTCAAGTAACGTCATGACATCTGGGCACTATCAGGGAGTATGCGCAGAAGAAGATAGATAAATATGATTAAAGCCTCTGAATGGATTTGATTCCCGTTTGAGGCATGTCCTACACGCACGGCCATCGCGAAGTCAACCTACCTGCCGCCCTCATCAGGGGAAACGCTCCCACGCCTGCAGTCGCAGTGGGAAAGAATACCCTAGGGCCCTCCCAGCTCTAAAAGTAGGTGATTCCCGAAAGTGGGTCCTTAGTTTACTTCTGCCCACGAGTGCTCCAATTTCTTCATGTAGGAACATTTGGAGAAAACTTTTTATATTTTTTTAATTTAAATTTAATTTTTTTTTGAGGGGAGGGGCAGAGAGAGGGGGGGCGGACAGAGGATCCGAAGCAGGGTCTGTGCTGACAGCAGAGCCCGACGCGGGGCTCGGGTTCACGAACCGTGAGATCATGACCTGAGCTAAAGTCGGATGCTTAACCGACGGAGCCGCCCAGGCGCCCCCACCTTTGGGGACAACTAAGTGTAGGTGACGAGTCAGTGGAACGCCGTCAGGGGCACCCACTCAGGGCAGCGAGGAAGGGGTTTCGATTCCGAGGAAGGCTTGAGACCTAGCACAGGAGATGGTCACCAAAGCTACTTGTGGCCGAACCCCCCGGACACGGGGATCCGGAGAGCGGTGGCGATGGGTTCTCAAGAGGCGAGCTTTCTCTGGGTCTCTCCTTCCTTCTGTTTCTCTTTTTCGTTCTCAGGGGTAGTGGGAGAGACCAGGGGGCCCTCGCTGGGAAGGGAAGGGGCGGACAGCTGTTTTAAAGCAGCAGCATGAACGAATGGAGCGGGTAGGGAAGAAGGTTGTGGTCGTTGAACCCCGCGAGGTAGCGGCATTGAGTCTTTCGGAGGTCACAGCAGAGAAGGAAGAGTATGAGCCTCTCGAAGCCACAGTTCACTCCGTTGAGAAATGCGAACGGTAATAAAAAAGCACTTCCCACTTACGAGTGAAATCAAAGGCTGGCCGTCTGTCTTTGGCTTCTTTCGCTTCGCGTAATACCCTCTGTGTCCATCCGTGTTGTCGCGAATGGCAAGATTTCATTCTTTTTCGTATCCGTGCCGCCGCCTCCTCTTGTCCCTCCATCTGTGGGTGGACGCCTGGGCTGCTTCCGTATCTTGGCTGCTGTAAACAACGCCACAGTAAACATAGGGTTGCACGTATCTTTCCGAATTAGCGTTTCTATCTTCTAGAGGTAATGTCCAGCGGTGACATTACTGGGTAGTATGGTACTTCTATTTTTAGGGTTTTATTTTTTTATGACCCATTCATTTTTACTTATTTATTTATTTATTTATTTATTTATTTATTTAATGTTTGTTTATTTTGAGAAAGAGAGGGAGACAGAGCACGAGCAGGGGAAGGGCAGAGAGAGAGGGAGACACAGAAGCCGAAGCAGGCTCCAGGCTCTGAACTGTCAGCACAGAGCCCAACGCGGGGCTCGAACCCACAGACCGTGAGATCATGACCTGAGCTGAAGTCAGACACCTAACCGACTGAGGCACCCAGGTGCCCCTTTATTTATTTATTTTGAGGGAGAGATAGATAGAGAGCAGGAGGGGCAGAGAAAGAGGGTGAGAGAGAGAATCCCACGAAGGTTCTGTCTGCACCATCGGCACAGAGCCCCACATGGGGCTGGAACTCACAAACTATGAGATCACGACCTGAGCGGAAACCAAGAGTCGGACACTTACCCGACTGAGCCACCCGAGCACTCCTGAGGCTTTTTGTTTGTTTTGTTTGTTTTTTTAGGCAACTTCATACCGTTGTCCTTGGCGGTTGCACCAACATACGTTCCCACCAAGAGGGCACGAGGGTTCCCTTCTCTCGACATCTCGGCCAACTCTTATTTCTTGTCTCTTGGATACTTGCCCTTCCGACGGTCACGATACACTTACCGTGGTGAGCGTTTTGTAATGTATGTAATGGTCGAACCATCATGTTAAACACCCGAAACTAATTTAATATCACTTGTTAATTATGTTTCCATTAAAAAGCCCCAGCACTCCCCATGGGCAGGGGGCGGGAGGAAACGATACGCTTGCACGTATCGGCGATGCCATTGAAGGAGATGAGGATACGCCACTCCAACATACGCGACTTTGGCACAAGGATGATTTTGAGGTGAAGGCAACTGAGGATCGACAAATGCAGGAAGAGTTCTCTGGACGCCCCTCATCTGCCCGAAAGCGGGGCCTGGTTTCCTTTTGTGACAGTGACTTCTCTTGTACCAGGAAGAGGAGAGCAACTTATCACCAGAGACAGGGGCAGCATGAGCAGATGTTACTAACATAACTCTTACCTTCCATTTGTTCCCCCATATAGGTTCTAATCACTTCCCTATGATTTATCATCCATCCCTTGAAGCCTGAACCCCTTTTCCTTTGTTAAAATGGAATAGAAGCCCCCAACTCTAACTATCTCTTTGAGTTTAACTTCTCTCTGTGAGTTCCCATGAAAGAATATATTAATAAACCTTGCGTGCCTTTTCTCCTGTTAATGTGTGTGAGTTTAATTTGCACACCCTCAGTGACACAACTTAAGAGTGTAGAAAAAAGGTGTTTCCTCCCTCACACCGCACACCGAACAACATGGGTGGATGACTGTAAAGGGTGCTCTGCCTTTTGCCATTGGAGGTGAGGGTGCCTCCTCACAGCTTGATTCAAAGCCTTGGCACAGTAGGAATTTGCCAGAGCTATTTTTGTGATGGCCGTCCACTGGAATTGTTTGGTAAATACCTGTTGACTGATTGACTAAGGACATGGTAACCGCGATTAGCAGGGAACAGCCCTCTTCTCATGAGTTTTGGTCACAGACTCAGAATGGAAAGGGGAGGAGAAACAGTCAGATGGTAAGGGGGGCTTGGAAGAAAAGAGGAAAACTTGTGTTTGCCGACAAGGGTCAGAGGCACAAAGCGGTAATGTTGTTAGTTCCTGTCATTTTCCATAAGGAAAAAGGCAACTCGGCCCAGGTGAACGGACCGAACACAAACCGTTGGCCGATTTGAAAAGAATTGACCACCCGGTCATTTAGAAAGGATGTCTGTCATCTGAAAAATATTCCATGGCAGGAATTTTGTTTAGAGAATGTAGATTACAACGTCTCTTGCCTGTAATCCCAAAAGACATGTCGGTGAAATTTAGTCTCTTAGAACAAGTGTTGTTGAGCCTCTGGAGAAGGGCCACACATGACTCGTCTTTAAGAATCTTTGGGTAACGTATAGAGAAGATGAGTCACCGTGGTGTTCACCTGAAATGAACATAACCTTGTGTGTCAACTCTCCTCAAACACGAAGCCTTTAAAGACGTATTTAGGGATCACAGTGGGAGCTTCTGATTTAACCTTTCAATTGTGTCACACCAGGCAGGACAAGAAACAAACGCTTTGACGTCTCAAACGAGAAATAACATGGTTAAGAAGGTTGCTATTTTAGTGTGGCCGCCAAGCCACCACCGTGCCAGCCAAGTACAGTAGGAGCCAGACCCGCCCGTGGACAGAGGAACGGACAGCCCCACGTGGCAGGGAGGTGGTGAGACAGTGCTTCCCCATTTGAGAGCAGAGCGAGGTGACCTGTTTGTTTGCCCAGGGTGGGCCTGGAAGACGGGAAGGTCAGGGGCAGTGGGTGGGGTGGGGTCGAGGTGGTTCCCACCACGGAGGCCACAGTGCAGAGAGAGGAAAAAAAAAAGAGCACTCCACCAGGAGCGCAAACACCGATGGGAAAAGTTTGGGCAGCTACAGAGGAAGGAGCCAAAAGGGGGAACGAAATCTGCAGCGTGGATTTCGCGAGATGCGAGTGGCCAGAAGCGAGAATCGCTGAAAACTGGTCATTCTTAACTCCCTGTGGGCAGAAGTTCCAGCCGGGCCAAGGGCACAGGAAGGAATCCCAGGCCGCCTGCCAAAGACCGGAGGGGAAAAGACGCGGGAGGAGTTCAGAAGTTCAGGCAAAGAGAAGAGGATTATCATTCAAGGGTTCAGTGGACCAGAGAGAAGGTGACAAGACTGGGAGCCCTGGGAGGGGCCGGGGGGCGGGGCAGGGGCGAGGGGAGGAGAGCTCTGCGCCCCGCAGGGAGGCGTGCGCTTGCAGCCGGCAGGAGGGCGACCTCAGGTGAGCTGATCGAACCCAGGCCCGGCTGCAGACGCCGGTGCGGGGCAGGCAGGCTGCGCTCTCCCGCTCTCGGAGAGAAAATTCCTCCGGCCGCGGCCTTGCCGTTTTTTTCTGTTGTTGTTTAAAAAAAAAAATGCGTCAGCGCCAGATGTGTCCGTGGCAACCTGTACGAGCTGCACGTCTGCGCGCGTGCACGTGGACACACATGTGTGGACACACACGCTTCCGTGTTCCATAAAACCGCGCTCGGTTGCCAAAGGCGATCAGAGAGGGCTGCGCGGAACAAAGGCGGGCAGGGAGGTGGGACTGCGCGGCCCGCCGCCCCCCTGCCCGGGGACCCCCCTCCTTCCGCGGAGGCTGGGGCCGCGGGAGAGAATGAAAAAGACGGAGAGGGAGTAAGTGCGGTGTAGACAGGGCAATTCAGGGAGCGAAATTGCCGCACAGAACAGGAGACAGATCGACGGGGAGATAGTGACAGCGAGGAGGAAAGGGCGTCTGTGTAAGTGATGAGCCCGGAAGACCACATGGAGACACACACACATTAAGAATAGAATCTGAGGACGAAAGGCAAGGCAGGTCCTAATCAAAGCCTGAAGCCTGAAGGACCGTGGAGGGAAGGGAAGGAAGTCAAAATGATGATTAAAAATTAAGATAAATAATACTGATGAAAAGAGTTTCTTGAAGATACGATACGTAGTCTGCTTGGGTGTTGGGGACTTTATTAAAGTGAGGCAGAGGGGGTAGAATATTTAGATTTTAAAGGCCAACATTAGAGCTTGAAAGGAAAGAAAGAAAATTTTAAAGTGTGGTTTTTTTGTTTGGCTAGACTTACTGATGCTTTAAAAAATAATAATTTTCAATATTTGGTCGTGCGGTTTTGATGCATTCTTAAAAATTTGCAATGATAGCCAAAAGTGAACTCAGAGGTCATTGTTTTTAAAAAACACGATATATTTGCTGTATTTCTTTCTCTCCATCTATTTCTTGTACACACACACGCACACACGTATGCACACACGCATGCTCACGCACGCACTCAGATATTCATTTTCTGAAACACTTGCAGACGTGATATTTAAGTGTGTATTTCCGACGAGTAACAACCTTCCCCTACCTAAGAAAACCAGTAATAACTCCATAGTATCTAATGGACAGTCATATCGGCAACACTGGTATGTGTTTTTTTTTTTTTTTAACATGAATCCGATCGAAGTCACCCATCACATGTGCTTGTTTTGTCCCTTGGGCGTCTATAGACTTTTTAGCCCAACCTCGTCATTTTGGGCGTGAGAAAAATGCCGTTGGGATAAGGTGGTTTGCTCAAGGTCATCATCCTGAGGACAGGCTCCTTTTTACTTACGTGGGATTTTATGGTTAAGATAGCTTTAAATTTTAAAATAATTTAGGGGTGCTGGGGTGGCTCAGTCAGTTGAGCATCCAACTCTTGATTTCGGCTCGGGTCATGATCTCATGGTGTATGGGTTGGAGCTCTTCGTCGCTGCTTGGGATTGTCTCTCTCTCTCTCTCTCTCTCTCTGCCCCTCTCCTGCACGCACATGTGCTCTCTCTCAAAATAAATAAACTTACAAAAAACCGGTTTTTAAATGAGTGGTGTCAGGGGCACCTGGGTGGCTCAGTCGGTTAAGCGTCCGACTTCGGCTCGGGTCATGATCTCACGGTCTGTGAGTTCGAGCCCCGCGTCGGGCTCTGTGCTGACAGCTCAGAGCCTGGAGCCTCCTTCGGTTTCTGTGTCTCCCTCTCTCTCTGCCCCTCCCCTGCTCATACTCTGTCTCTATGTCTCTCAAAAATAAATAAACGTTAAAAAAAAAGTGTCCAGAACTGTTGTCCTGTAGAATGTTCTGGATTCTGGTTTAAAAAAATGAAAATAATAAAAGTAAATGAGTGGTGTCAAAACTGTCATCTTCGTGCAGGAGTCATGACTCCTGTCAGCAATACTGAGCCCTCTCAGCCTGTCAGAGTACACGGGACATTTGCATCGCGTAGCTCAGTTAAGGCTCCCACGAACCCCACGATGACTGTGTGGGGACCCTCAACAGTCCCCATCACACGGGAGAGGCTCAGAGCTGTTGGTCAGCTTGTCCAAGATCCCGCGGCTGGCAGGGGACTCCGATGGGACTTCGCGGAGCCTCCCTGACGCGCCAAAGCGCCAACACGCTTGGGACTGTATGTCAAGACATTATTTGTAACCTGCATGCAACTTAAAAAAATTTTTTTATGTTTATTTTTTTGAGAGAGAGAGAGAGAGAGACAGAGCGTGAGCAGGAAAATGGCAAAGAGAGAGGGAAACATAGAATCTGAGGCAGGCTCCAGGCTCTGAGCTGTCAGCACAGAGCCTGACACGGGGCTCGAACCCACGAACTTTGAGATCATGACCTGATCCCGAGTCGGACGCTTAACTGACTGAGCCCCCCAGGCGCCCCTGCGTGCAACTTAGTGAATGAAGTTTTGCCAAGGGGAGGTGCCCTCTCGCCAGCTAATCGAGCAGTTGGTCCTGGAGTCCATCAGCGGCCGCTCTGAGGAAGGAAAAAACTGGCGACCCGAGGTAGCCTCTCTGGCCTTCCACGTCCCGGCCAATGCGGACGGATGGCGATTGCAGGCCACGTTCTGGCAACGAAGGGAGATTGTAGACCACTACTAACCCTAAGAGGAAGAACAGATTATGCAAACGAGAAATACTGTTTGTGTCACCAGGTAAGTTATGTGAAGAGTCCAGGAAGGTTAGGGTAGATATTATGCTTTATTTACCTTTCTGTTCCCAGGATTTTTTTTTTAACTTGTTTTTTTTTTTTTTTTTTTTTTTTTTGTGGTTGTTGTTGTTTTAAAGTTTGTTTATTTATTTTGAGTGAGAGAGAGAGAGAGAGAGAGAACAAGTAGGGGAGGGGCAGAGAGAGCGGGAGAGAGAATCCCAAGCAGGCTCCAAACTGTCAGCACAGAGCCTGAAGTGGGGCTTGAATCCACAAACTATGAGATCATGACCTGGCTGAAGTCAAGAGTCGGATGCTTAACCCACTAAGCCACCCAGCTGGCTCACCGCCCCTCCCCATTCCCAGGATTTAATGCCTAATTCAGAATGTATGTAGGTATTCAGGTAATAGTTCCTGTGTGCCAGGGGCTGTGCTGGTCCCTCCCTGAGGTGAGAAACAGGCCATTTCCACTCTGTTTGCTACTTGTCTGGACACTGGGGTGAGCACGTGGTGCGGTGGGGAAGGAGGCTCACCTGACACAGGCTGGGGAGGGGCCGGAAAGGCTTTCAATCGAGGCCGAAGGCGGAGTAACATTTCAAGGTTGCTGAACTGAATGGGTGAATTCTCTTAAAGCTTAAAGCCACAGGGCACAGTAAACAGACCTTTCTTGTTTGAATTGGCAAATGCTCCCTACAGTCCCAGAGCTGCAAGAAACCGGTGACGGTAGTAGCCTGTGTGTAGGAATCCGGGGGACCAGGCCAGGGAGGTACACCCTTCTGCACCTTCCCAATGGTTTCCTCATTCGTTTGAGGAAATGCATTGGAAATGAATGTACGTTCTCGACGTGCAGTGGCTGCAGGGAACGGACGGGGCCGGATGGAACCACATGATCCCCGGCTTAGGACAATCTGAGTTTGCTGTGGAATGGACATGGTCTAAGGAAGGGGGACCGTGCTTTCCATTCTGCGGCCCCTCTGGGCTTCGTCCTGGCTCAAAGATGGAAGACCACAGTGGTGCAGCTCTTGGAGGAAAAGAATGAAAGTGAATGGATTCATTAACAGTGAATTAGCAGTGTTTAAAAGAAAACCTCTACAGAAATGGAGAGAAAAGCTGGGAACAGGAGAAGAGAAAAGAAGACTCTTGGGAATACGGCACATGGATCCCTGAGGCAATTAATCAATGTTTTTCCATCCTTAGTTTTATACAGTAGTTGTGCTTCACAGTGTGAACCAGAGAAAGAGTAGGCTTTTTTAAAAAAATTTTTTTAACGTTTATTTATTTTTGAGAGAGAGATAAAGAGACAGAGCATGAGCTGAGAAGGGCAAAAAGAGAGGGAGACACAGAATCTGAAGCAGGCTCCAGGCTCTGAGCTAACAGCTCGACGCGGGGCTCGAACCCACAAACCATGAGATCGTGACCTCAGCTGAAGTCCGGCGCTCAACCGACTGAGCCACCCAGGCGCCCCAAAAGCGTACTTTTGATGAAGAAATTTTGTAAAGGCGACGTGTCTAATGCGTTTACAAGAGGGTTAGCGTTACTGTGTTAGAGTACTTCAAACGTGAATTTTTTCGGAGTGATTTATTTATTTATTTTTAAAATTTATTTATTAAAACAATTTTTTAATGTTTATTTTTGAGAGCGTGAGTGGGGGAGGGGCAGAGAGCGAGGGAGAGAGCATCCCAAGCAGGCTTTGCACTGTCAGCACAGAGCCTGACTTAGAGTTTGAACCCAGGAGCCGTGAGATCATGACCTGAGCGGAAGTCGGATGGTTAACCAGCTGAGCCACCCGGGCGCCTCTGGAGTGATTTTATTTTTTTCAAAATTTGTGTAAGGGCCGCACATGAAAGAAAACGTGAAACTTCTGTTAGTCCCAGTGCAAAATAAGGACATGCTCTATGGGGGACTTAGGCGACCGAGTTGGTTGGACGACTTTAGCTCAGATCATGATCTCACCGTCGTGAGATTGAGCCTCGAGTCAGGCTTAAGGTTCTCTCTCCCTCTCCTTCTGCCCTTCCCCTGCTCTCATGTGCACATGCTCCCTCTGTCTGTCTCTCTCTCAAAAAAAGAGAACAGGGGCACCGGGGTGGCTCAGTCAGTTAAGCATCCAACTTTTGACTTCGGCTCAGGTCATGATCTCACGGTTCGTGGGTTCAAGCCCCACGTTGGGCTCTGTGCTGACAGCTCGGAGCCTGCTTGGGATCTCTCTCTTCTTCTCGCTCTGCCCCTCCCCCGCGCTCTCTCAAAATAAATAAAATAAGCATTTAAAAGACATTAAAAAAAAGAAAAAGGAGATGGCGTGTCGTCAAAGGGGTAGCAGTCCACTTGACAGGGCTGTTAGTGACGTGGCGGCTCCCGGCGTCTTCCTCATGTTTATTTCCACAGGGCGGGATGGCCAGAGTCCTAGGACACCGCCCGTCTCCTGCGTGAGGAGCATGCTGCTGCTGGTTCCGGAAAAGAGAAGCGAAAAGTGCAGTCGGCCAACTGATCGACAAGAGATTCCCAATTGCTTCCCTGGAAGGTAAGCTCTTTCAGCCACAGGAGGGTCGGCCCTCAGGACGGGAAACCAGAGGATCCCAAACCGAGGTAAGTGACAGTCGTTTGAGTCAGAGTGGAACAGCCTAGGGAAGAACGGGGGAAAATCCTCCAGAGAAAAGAACTAAAAAAGGACGTGGGTGAATGACCGGTCAAAAATTAGAGAATTGTATAAGCATATTTTTTAAAAATTAAAAAAAATTTTTTTTATGTTTATTTCTTTATTTTGAGAGAGAGAGATAGAGAGTGAGCAGGGGAGGGGCAGAGAGAGAGGGAGAGACAGAATCCTAAGCGGGCTCCGCACTGTCAGCAGGGAGCCCGGTGAAGGGCTTGAACCCGCGAACCGTGAGATCCTGGCCTGAGCTGAAATCAAGAGTCGGATGCTCAACCGACTGAGCCACCCAGGTGCCCCTGTATGAGCATATTTTAAAAAAATACATACAAAAGAATAAATACAAGAAAATGCATACAAGACTAATAGGAGAGAATCACATAGGGAAGTCACTCTCCTGGTCAAGAATCCGTGAGTGCACTTCTTTTTTTTTTTTTAATTTTTATTTAACGTTTATTTATTTTTGAGAGACATAGAGACAGAGTATGAGCAGGAGAGGGGCAGAGAGAGAGGGAGACACAGAATCTGAAGCAGGCTCCAGGCTCTGAGCCGGCAGCACGGAGCCTGACGTGGGGCTCGAACTCTCAGACCATGAGATCATGACCTGAGCCGAAGTCGGCCGCTTAACCGACTGAGCCAGCCAGGCATCCCCGTGAGCGCACTTCTTGTCCAGGTGTTTGAGGCCTTCTCTAGTCTTGCCAGCATGTGGCAAAAGGCACATAAGTGCTGTTTTAGGGAGGGAGATGGTGGCAGAGGAAGGAAAGAACATACTAGAACATACTAGAAAGACTTTGTGGAGGAGGTAGCAGGAGGAGAAGACAGAGGCTGGACAGTTGATTATAAGAGTTGGTTGCACCACTGGGTTTGGTATGTTTGGTGAGAATGATGACGGTTGGTACTTGGATCACCAACCTGGAGAGGGTACTTTGGGTCGTCCTGTGAAAAGCCTTTGTCGGCAGGCTGAGAAATTCGTACTTAACTAGAGTAGCCAGTAGGACCCACTGAAGGCCTTGGAGCGGCAGAGTGACACTGAACCGTGTAATCTCCGAGCTGAAAGAAGACACAGAGGCCTTGGCTTCTCCCAAAGTTTGACACCTCTGTCTGCCTGGCACAGGCGTGGCCTCTGCTTTCTCACTCCCGTGCGTGTTAAATGAGATGATACTTACAAAGTGCTCAGCTCAGGGTTTCCCATAGAATGAAGCTCAATACACATTCACAGATATTGTCACTCTCATGGTGACTCTGGTCCCTATTTGGGAAGGTTTTCCTCAAGCCTTCTTCCACATGTGTCCTATTCCAGGAATATTCCTGGTGTCTTTCCCCTACTCCTCATTTTTTTACCTTTCTTTTCCTTTTTTTTTAAGTTTTTATTTACTTATCGTGAGAGGGAGAGAACAAGCAGGGGAGGGGCAGAGGGGGCGGAGGAACAGAGGATCTGAAGCAGGCTGACAGCAGAGAGCCTGACGCGGGGCTCGAACGCATGAACTGTGAGATTGTGACCTGAGCTGAAATTGGGCGGTTAATCAGCTGAGCCACCCAGGCGCCCCTCTTTTCCCTCTCTAGCGGGTTTCTAGAACCCACTTGTGTGATCTCCGCTGACCAGAGCAGGCCCTTCCATTTTGTCGTTCTACAGACAATGGCTGAGTTGGGAGAAAAAAAAGAACAACCAACGGAAGCAAACTGAGATTTTTGTCGGCAGCCTCATCGAAATGAATATAATACTGATTTATTAAAGAAATTTTTTTAATGTTTATTTATTTTTGAAAGACAGAGAGAGAGAGACAGGCCATGAGCAGGGGACGGGCAGAGAGAGAGGGAGACACAGAATCTGAAGCAGGCTGCAGGCTCTGAGCTGTCAGCACAGAGCCCGACGAGGGGCTTGAGCTCATAAACCGTGAGATCATGACCTGAGCCGAAGTCGGGTGCTCAACCCACTGAGCCACCCAGGCGCCCCTGAATATGATGGTGTTGTAAACTCCCGAGCCATCCCCACACCCCCTCCTGCCAGGCTGCAACCCTGTCCGCTCTGCTGCGCCTGGGCCCTGCGCACACCTCGGACTGCTTTATGATGATGGAGTTTCCTCTTACTGTCGGGAGCAGTTGTGAGAGGCCTTGAAACGGGCCGAAGGACCACTGAGTTTCTCTCAAGGTTTCGCTGGGTGTGATCTAGCACATTCCTCTGGGTTGTCCGCCTATACAGAGGTCTGCGTCTTTCACTGTTTTGGACCGAACTGTTTTGCAGCTGTAAATTGTCGAAAGCCCATCACGATGCAAATCTCGTCCCCCGAGAGAGAAATTAATTTTGTGTGCTGGGCATGCGATCGCTTTCTGCCCCGCAAAAGCCGCTGCCCGTCTTACGTCTGTTAGCGAGTTTGTTTCAGCATTTCTAACTGCTTCTCTGTGTGTCTGTTCTTCAGATACTGCTTGAACTAATAATATTTTGTATTGTTTTGCTGCCCCCATCACTAATTAATGAATAGTTAATTGATGGCCACACGCTTATTTTATATTTGTATAAGAACCTTGATTGTTGCTTAAAAATAATTTTCAGGGGCGCCGGGGCGGCTCAGTCAGTTGAGTGTCGGACTCTTGATTTTGGCTCAAGTCACAATCTCATGGCTGCGGGATCGAGGTCCCCATCAAGCCCCATGCTGAACACGGAGCCTGCTTGGGATTCTCTCCCTCTCTCTCTCTCTCAAAAATAAAGAAATAAACATTAAAAAAATCTTTAACACTGATTTTCTCATCTCTTCACAACTGGAGGCATCACCAGCACAGAAATGGAAACTAAGACACACAGTAAAGACCCTATTTGAGGTTGACACGGTCTGCGAACTCGCATCTCTAAGTAAAGTCATTCAACCAGTTACTAATGCACCTAATCGTACCCATACACTTCTACTTCCACGCTGTCCGTAAGTCTGGTTTTCTCATACGTTCAAAGCGACTGAGAGGGGTTAAAACGTGCCGCCCCCAGTGATCATTCCCACCAAGGATGAGCAGAGGTCAGACTTTATAACTTTAAAATCAGTCAGAGATTTCTCCTCCTTGCTCATTTACATTTTAATGGCTACCCTTGGCCAAGATAGATTAGTTTTACCTCCATTGAAAATCCTTAATGATCTTGTTGGGTGGTCCCGAGCAGGAGAAATATGCTGCTCTGGAGAAGGCGGATTTGGGGGTTGGTTAGTAGAAACAGAATGCGTTACGTGGGTAAAGTTAAGGTCCGTTACAGGCTGGCCAGACGTAGTGGAGAAACAGACGTGGCAAGGTGGGAGGAGGCTGTAGCGATGGCATTTTTGGCTGCGTGTCAGTGAGACCGGAGAATGCCATTGGGCTGAATGAATGGGGGAGACGGAATAACGGACACCAAACAGTGTAGGCGCCCTTCTCCCTGGAAATAGGGCCCTTTCCGCATGCTCGTGCCGTTATAATGGTAAAGTAAGCACACTCATCTGGCCTTGAGCAAGCCCGCGTCTAGTGATTGCCCCCTGGCAGAAGGAGAGGAGGGTTCTGGGAGGGGACTTCCGAGCAGCCGGAGGATGAGATGCTGGACGGGAAAGATGGAGTTAAGAGAACAGGTCTGAGTACGCGATACATCAGGAGTACAGCTCCGCCATGCCTCACTGCGGCCCTCGATGCACCGAAGCTACATTTATTTAGAAGGAACAGGGGAGACGAGGCAACAAGTTGTGGTTGGTGTGCAGGACACTCCTCAGCGCTTGCTGCGTTCCAACACAGAAACCACCGACGGTGCTGGTGCGATGCCCCCCTTGCCGCGGTTGGTGGTGGGTAACGCCGTCGAGCTCTCGCTCCGGACTGGCCTTGTCCCCATCTGCCAAAGGTCTTCTGCTGAAAAGCCCCGCGTTCGGTTTTAGCCCACACTTCTCAACCTTCTCTCCGAGGATGAGGAGAGACTTATTCAATGTCTTGCTAAAGTCCTGACCCGGTGGGTTTAACACTTTTTTTTTTTTTCCTAATTTACTGGGGTAGCTGTAGAAAGAAATTAAATCGATCTGACGTAACACAGTTGTGCTTTAGAATGGTTAATTTGTTATTGGCGCGTAGGGTGTATGGAAGGGGACAAAGAGGTGAGGAAGGAGTGTCAGGGAGACGGAACTTGCTGGTAACTGTGCCGTTGACCAGGCAGTTGACTGTGTAAAAGACTACAGGGGTGGGGAAGGGTGAGCTGAGGGAAGGCTTTCAGACAGCAACCGAAAGGCCGTTGGCAGGCTTGAGGTGGAAGGGAGAACTAGATTCTGGAAGGAGTAGGTGGGTAGGAAATGGAGACCACTCGTTCGAGCAGATTGATATGAGGAGAAGGGGAGAGATGGACTGGGGGGCGGGAGTAGGAAGGAGGGTTGTTTTTAGGATTGGGTAGTTTGGGGACAGTTGTAAAAAGAGGGGAAGAATGAATGAATCTGGAAAGTCAGAAGACGTGAGCAGAGAAGAGATAACTGGTGAGCGGAGCAGGGGAGGCTGGAAGGGGCGCCATTAAGGAGGAGCCGTGGGAAGGAAGGAGGGCGCTTGTTTCTGAGAAGAAAGGTGACGGCCCAGATGGACAGTCAGGAAAATGTCGGTGTAAAGTGAAGGCATGTTGGAATAGGTCATTTCGGATGCCGTCAAATTTTCTAAGGCAAGGCGAACCTGAGGATGAGGAATGGGGCGTGCTGGAGAGTCCGTTAACCGTCCACTCAGGCGCCTTGATTTTGCCCTTGCTTCTTGGTGCCCTCAGGCCCTTGGCCCTCCATTGTGTCCAACCTGCTCAACTGTACCTCAGGGAGACAGATTTCCTCTTTTCATGGCATTTCCATTCTACTGAGGTTGTCAGACAATAAGGTGGTAGTAATAATAACAATCATAACAACAACGACAATATTTGCTATATTATTAATATTAATAATTTTAATTAATATGTTAATTAATTAATAATTAATATAATTGATAATACAATAATCAATATATTAATTAATTTTAATTAATAATTTATTTAAATTAATAATCATTAATACTATAATTAAGAATATGATAATTAAGATATTAATTAACTTTAATTAATATATTATATTAATATATTATTATTATAATAAAACAGGACTGTGAACAAATATAAGGCAGGGTAAGAGTATAGAGGATTCTGGAGAAAGGAGAGGGGTCGTCTCACGATGGCAACATTACAGATAATTTGGGTTTTTTCTTTGCATTTTTCTCTATTTTCTGAATTTTTTGTGGGAAGCATGCACTCCTGTAATTAGAAACAAATAAAAGTGATCTGGAGAAGTGTTCAATGAAGTCTATAGGTTTTAGACTTCTTTTCACTTTCTACCTATTTTTTTTTTAAGATTTTTAAAAAATTTATTCACTTTGTGTGAGAAAGAGGGAATCCCAAGCAGGCTCCGTGCTGTCAGCGCAGAGCCTGATGCGGGGATCGATGCCACGAATGGTGAGATCCTGACCTGAGCCGAAACTAAGAGCCGTGGGCTTAACTGACGGAGCCACCCAGGCGCCCCTACCTAGTTTTTTGTTTGTTTGTTTGTTTGTTATTTTACTAAGTTCTCTTTGGTTTGTCGTTTCCTGATCCACTGTGTTTGCTGAGCGGTGGAATCTCATGGGGAGAACGGAAGATGGAAAGGGCGGGTGTGTCTCCCACGTCTTTGCCTCAGCCTGTAAGCAGGGTGTTAGAAGCGAAGGCTGAGCAGGTGGCTCCGGGGAAGGGGTGATCTGGCAGAGTGATAAATAATGCCTCGGGCGGCCGGGTCCCACCTGGTTTCCGCTCCTCCTCGGTTTTTATATGTCTATCACCACAGTAAAAAAAAAGCCCCTCTGGGAACATTGGAATCCATAGCCTCCACGTGGGCCCCTGTGGCCCAGCCTTGAGGCCCAGCCTCAGGGAGGATAGCGAGTGACCGATCCCACCCGCGGAGCCCCGGTGCCCGCGCAGTGCCACCGCAGGAGGGTCGTCCGCAGCCCCTGGCTGGGCGCCTGCTGCATCTGTCCGTAACTTGATTAACAGTCAGAGAGTTCGGAGAGCAAAGTCATGCGAAGGCGATGAATGTATAAGAGGCCGCGTTGGAATTCAGCACAGAGAATATGAGGCATTGAAACCAGCTGTCGGCCGGCGTTTGAAGAGAAACGCCATGAGACGAGATGTTGGAGACAGATGCCGGGGCCAGATAGGAACGTTCCGGAGGTTCTTGGAAGTTCACGCTGTCAGATCGCGACGTGTCGCTCGTTCAGATGCCGACGTCCTCCGGACATCCTGTTTTTTCCCATCTCCCAAGATACTCAGCACGTTCTCTCCCCACCTAGCAGATGATCAGATAGAAAGCCTTTCATTCCACGATGAGACCCGAGGATGAGCATGTAAAGTCTGTGCCCAGGGTGCCAGGGTGGTGCCGAGCGTGGTGAGACCCGGTTCCGGCCCTCGGGGGACAGTGTGGTAGGAGGCCGGGCCCAGAGCCGGAGAAGGGCAAGACCCAGGAGGCAGTGGACACAGGAGTGTGGGCCCCACATGCAAGTATAATTTCCGTCAACTCTATGGTTCAAACACGCATGGATTTTTAGTGCCGTGTTTGTAGGGAGAATTGTTTGTCTTTGGGATATCATTACGTGAATCCATGCCACAACCTACCTTTTCATAAGAGGACATGATTGACTGACTCACTGATCACCCTCGGGTGAGGCACAGAGTGGGTCCTCCTGCCAGCCAACGGCCCCGGACCCAGCCTAGTGCTGTCTGCCGTGGAACTTTGAAAGTCACATGCATTGGGGGGTGGGGGGCACCCGGGTGGCTCAGTCGGTTAGGCTCTCACTCTGGGCTCAGGTCGTGGTCTCACGGTTCACGAATTCGAGCCTCACGTTGGGCTCTGCGCTGACAGTGAGGAGCCTGCTTGAGATTCTCTCTCCCTCTCTCTCTCTCTGTCTGGCCCTCCCCTGCTTGCACTCATGAACTCTCTCTCTGTCTCTCAAAGTAAATAAACTTTCAAAAAAGGAAGAAAGCCACGTGGATGAATGCAGAGTGAATGGGTGTATCGTGGTTCGTGAACCGCGGCACGAGAATAAGGTGTTACATCCAGGCATTTGTTTCCTGTTGCCGCCCTAACAAATCGCCACGAACCTGTGGCTCGAAGCTACACAGGCTTGTTACCTTCCAGTCCTGGAGTCTGAAAGGAGCCCCCCGGGGGCTAAAATCCAGCCGTCCGCAGGGCTGCTTTTCTTCCAGAAGCTCCGGAGGAGACTGTCTTCTTAGCTCTTCCAGCTTCTGGAGCTGGCCCGCATCCCTTGACCCCCGGCCCCTCCCTCCTTCCCAAAGCACACTGCTTCAGTCTCTGCCTCTCTGTCCTCGTGTCTCTTTTGTCTGACTGTGGCCCTCTTGCCTCCCTCTTTATTGCCATGGTCATTAAAAAAATTTTTTTTAATGTTTTATATTTTTGAGAGAAGGAGAGAGTCAGAGTGTGAGCAAGGGAGGGGCAGAGAGAGAGAGAGACACACACACACACACACACACACACACACACACACACACAGAATCTGAAACAAGCTCTAGACTCCGAGCTGTCAACACAGCGCGATGTGGGGCTCAAACTCATGAACCGTGAGATCATGACCTGAGCTGAAGTTGGACGCCCGACCGGCTGAGCCACCCAGGTGTCCCTATATTTTCACTTAATACATACATATAATGTAAAATATATCATTTAACCATTTTTTAAAGTGTACCATCCGGTGGCATGAGTTACATCCCCAGGGTAGTGCAGCCGTCAGCACTCTTTCCCAAACCCTTCCTTCCCCAAGTAGAAACTCTGTACGGGTTGAACGGTACCCTCCGTTCCCTCCTCCCCCCAGCTGATGGCGACCGCAGATCCACGCATGCCTCCACGCCTTTGCCATTCCGCGTGGTTTGTGTACGTGGAGTCGTGCGGCATGTCTTCAAGGCTCATCCAAGTTGTAGCATGTCCTAGAACTTCCTTCCTTTCATGGCTGAATAATATTCAAATTCCATATGCATATATTTCATGTATATACGCACACCGTATTTGTTTATCTGTTCCTCTGTTGATGGGCCCTTCGGCCGTTTCCGTTGTTTGGCTGTTGTGAATAACGCTGCTAGGAGTGCAGAAGTGGAAGTGTCTGTTTAAGTTCCTGTTTTTGTTTTTCGCTCTTTTGGGTACCCAGTATATATATATATATATATATATATATATATATATATACACCTAGGAGGAGAATTCTGGGCTTATGTGAAAATTCTATATTTAGATTTTTTTTAAAGTAGGCCCCACATTCCATACCCAATGTGGGGCTTGAACTCAGGACGCTGAGATCAAAAGTCGCCTGCTCTCCAGACTGAGCCAGCCCAGAGTCCCTAAGTTTAGGTATTTTTTTAAATGTTTATTTTTTTTGAGAGAGAGAGAAAGAGAGCACGTGCAGAAGCCAATGAGGGGCAGAGAGAGAGGAAGAGAGAGAATCCCAGGCAGGCTTTGCACTGTCAGTGCAGAGCCAGACCTGGGGATCGAACTCACGAACTAGGAGATCGTGACCTGAGCTGAAACCAAGAGTCAGATGCTTAACCAACTGAGCCACCCAGGCGCCCCCCCTTCGAGTTTTGAGGAGTTGCTGAACTGTATTCCTTGGTAGCTACGTCATTTTACGTCCCCACCAGCAGGGTACGCGGGCTCCGATTACTCCGCATCCTTGCTACCATTTGGTACTGTCGTGTTGTGATCACAGGAATCCTAGTGGGCGCGAAGTGGGATCCCACTGTGGTTGTGTGTTTCCCCGATGACCAATGACGTGGAGCCTCCTTTCCTGTGCTTGTTAGATGTCTGCATATCTTCTTTGGAGAAACGTCCATTCAAGTCCTTCGCCCGTGTACTAGTTGAGTTGTTTGTCTTCTTGTGGTTGAGTTGTAAGAGTTCTTTACATATTCTGGATAGTAATCCCTTATCAGACATTCGATTCGCAGATATTTTCTCCCATCCTTGGTTTGTCTTTTCACCCTTTTGATGGTATCCTTTGATGAATAGAGGTTTTACCTCCCTCTTATCAGGATCCTTGTGATTATGCCTATTAATCCAGGATAATCTGGCCATCTCAAGAGCCTTAATTTAATCATATTTGCAAAGTCTATCCCTTTTACCGCAGGAGGGAATTTTTTTTAAATATCTTTTTAAAACATTTTTATTCATTCTTTTTTTTTTGAGGGAGAGAGCACGCACGCATGCATGCATGCGAGAGAGCATGAACGAGGGAGGGGCAGAGAGAGGGAGACACAGAATCCGAAGCAGGCTCCAGGCTCCAGGCTCCGAGCTGTCAGCCCAGAGCCCGACGTGGGGCTCGAACCCGTAAACTGCGAGATCGTGATCTGAGCCGAAGTCAGTCGATCAACTGTCTGAGCCACCCAGGCGCCTCTGCCACACGAGGTAATTTATTCACAGGTTTTGACGACAGGATGTGAACATCTCTGGGGGAGCCGTTATTTTGTTACAATTCTATTAACAAAAAAAAATGTCTACAAAGTCAGAAGTTTGAATGTATCCATGCAAAAAGGTGAAAGCAGGCAACGTTGAAAGAAAGCAACCTGCCTGGTGTGTAGCTTTCACTCAGGGCTTCTGCCCTGAACCCCCGCTCGGGCCGGGGCGTCCTGTACCGGGTGACTCAGCTTCTCTATTTGCTCCCAGAATGGGACTAACTGTCCTTCCTCTTTTCCTCCCAAGAGTCTTAGGGTAAGAGATCAATAGACTCGGTGTGGGGCTTCTTGTCTTCCGCGTGGATCAGAAGTCCCCAATATAAAAGCCATTTTAGGGGCTATCGAGAAAACAGGAGCACAGTGAAACCCACCGACAATGTGTATGGTTTCTGTTTGGGTCTGAAAGAAAAACAACAGACCTCTGACCGGATGTCTGAAATCCTTTGAGCCCTGTGGGGGAACAGTCTTCACGAACGCCAGGATTTCTGTGCCCCTCCTCACTTTTTCCCTCCTGGCAACTGCTTTGCCTTTTTAAGCCCCATACCTACCACAGCACCCGGTCATTCCGGGAAGTCCTAATTGCGCTTGGGTGGAGAGGTGGGCAGAGGGCGGAGATTGCCTGGTAAGAACATAGGACCGAACGTTGGATTAGCGTCAGGGGAGGGCCCGACGAGTTACTCCCTGACCCACGAAGTCACAGACTTGGAAAGACAACTGGTTTCCTGTGTTTCGAAAGCCTTGGGGACAAATGTGTGCACGTCGGACACAGTAATTTCCCTTATAGGAACGTAGCTGAAAGAAGTAATCAGAAATGCAGGCAAGGGTGTGTGTCCGAGACAATGGTCGGCATTATTTGTATTTGCTAAAAACTGGAAACATGCTGGGGCGCCCGGGTGGCTCAGTCAGTTAAGCCTTCGGCTCTTGATCTCAGCTCCAGTCATGATCTCGAGGTTCATGAGATCAAGCCCCGCATCGGGCTCTGTGCTGACACAGTGCAGAGCCTGCTTGGAATTCTCTCTCTCTCCTTCTCTCTCTGTTCCTTCCTCATGCACACATGCTCTCTCTCTCGCTCTCTCAAAATAAACAAACTTAAAAAAAATACCTGGAAAAAACCTAAATGGCCAACCATCGGAACCATTGGAAACGGTTGAGTGAGTTGTGGCACGGAGCACCACGCATGCGACGTTATGCACCCATTCAGCTCGTCAGTGGGTCTTTTTTCACGAAGTTAGGAAAAGTGTATACTAAAACGTAACAGAGAAAAGCAAGACTCTGATTTCAGTAGAAAGGTGCTCTGGACAACGTGAAATCCTGATGGGAAGAGCAACAGCGGTAAGGGGACGCCAGTTACCCCTAGCCTTCTGGGTGGTGGGATTCTAAATGATGGCGGTCCGCGATGCCTGCGGAGCCTGGAGCCTCTCGCTCGCCATCTTCCTTGTTGCTACAGATGACGGTGGCATGCGGGGTTGTTTTTTGATACCCGCCTCGCTTCGGGGATGGATCATAGAGCCAGAGTATTTAAACACATTGAGGAGAAAGCCATAGCTGACATGTGCTGCTTTGAACTACTGTGAGTCCTGTTTTCGACATTTCATCTGCAAGCAGCGAGAATAGAAATGAAGAGGACAAAACGATGCAGACTCTCTACCTCTCCTTGCTAAAAACGGAGCTATTTCCGATAAGTTAAACAAAGAGTTATTGAGCGCACTTGTGCTAACGCTGTGTGCAGCAGAACCACCCCGGCCGTTAGGTACTGTTACGGGCTGGGTTGCGTCCCACGCTTCCAAGTTCATGTGTTGATGTCCTAACCCCCAGTCCCTCAGAAGGCGATTGGAGACAGGGCTCTAAAGAGGAGATTTAGGTCAAGTCCTGTGATACGGGTGGGATTGTTGTCCTTATAAGAAGAGATTAGGGGGCCCCTGGGTGGCTCAGTCGGTTAAGCGTCCACTCTTGATTTCGGCTCAGGTCACGATCTCACGGTTATGAGCTCGAGGCCTGTCTTGGGCTCTGAGCTGGGCATGGAGCCCGATTGGGACTCTTTCTCCCTCTGCCCTCCCTTTCTCTCTCTCAAAACATAAATAAATAGAAAATAAAAAAAAAATAGGAAGAGGTTAGGACACAGACACTGCTGTGGATTGAATGTTTGTGTTCCCCGAAAAGTCTTATGTTACACCCAACACTCCAGGCGTTGCTGTTATTGCTGTTAGGAGGTGGGGCCTTCAGGAGGTGAGTAGATCAGGTACCCTCCTGAATGGGATTGACGCCCTTATGTATTTACTTATTTATTTTCAAATGTTTATTTAAATTCTACTTAGTTAACATACAGTGCAATATTGGTTTCAGGAGTAGAACTCAGTGATTCATCACTTGCATTCAACACCCAGTGCTTGTCTCAGCAAGTGCCCTTCTAATACCCATCACCCATCCCGCCTATCCCCCCACCTCCCTGCCTCCATCAACCCTCAGTTCTCAGTTTGTTCTCTGTCTTTAGGAGTCTTTGTTGTTTTTTTTTTTACTAATTTACCATTTTTATTGTAAAAAGGATATAGTCAGTAGCAAAAAATAGAACATGTAGAAAACCATAATCTCATTATACCTAATACGATCGACTGTTGACTTTTTTTTTTTAATTTACATCCAAGTTAGTTAGCATATTGTACATAATGGTTTCAGGAGTAGAATCCAGTGATTCCTCCCTACGTATAACACGCAGTGCTCATCCCAGCGAGTATCCTCCTAAATGCGGGATTGGTGCCTGGTAAGAGACCCCCTCCCTGCTTCCACCGTGCGAGGCACAGAGAACCAGGAGGTGGGTCCTCACCAGTCACTGAGTCTGTTAGTGTCTTGAGGTCGGACTTCAGCCTCCAGAACCGTGAGCAACAAACTTCCGGTATGTACAAGCCACGTGCCTTATGATACTTTGTTATGGCGCCCAGACAGACTAACACAGACACTCGCGGAGGGAAGACCAGGCGGGGACACGATGAGAGGCAGCCGTCTGCGTGTCAGGGAGGGAGAAACCAACACTGCCTGCACCTTGATCTTGGACTTCAGCCCCTAGAACTGTGCGAAAAGACACTTGCGTTGTGTGAGCTGCCCAGCCTGCGTTGTGTTGTCACGGCAGCTCTAACCGTGTAACGCGCACACATGTCCGTTAAAAGGTGTTGGTGTCTGTTTCTGAGGATCCCAGACACCTCGGGGCAGAAACGGTCATGGAGTAGTTAGAGGTAGAAAGAAGGGGCGTGCCACACCAGGCGGGCGCGTGACCAGCATGCGGCTCCGGCTCTGTGCTTAGAGATGGCGAAGCAAGAAGATGTGGCTTGGCTGTTTTTTTTTAATGTTTATTTATTTTTGAGAGAGAGAGAGAGCACGTGCAAGTGGGGAAGGGCCAGAGAGGGAGACGGAGGATCCGAAGCAGGCTCTATGCTGGCAGCAGAGAGCGTGATGTGGGGCTCGAACCCACAAACCGCGAGGTCATGAGCTGAGCCCAAGTCAGATGCTTAACAGACTGAGCCCCCCGGGCACTCCTGTTCTTTAAATGGACCTGAAACTGCTCTCCTCGGAGTTCCTCCTCCACCGCACCCGCATCCCTCCGCTCTTCCTGGGAGCAGGTCCCACTTCCCTCACACACCCGCCCACCCGGGACGTCTGGCCCAGCCCCTGTAACTGGAGCCGAAGGCCTTCCCGGCACAAACAGGGGCCCTTTTAAAAGGTAAGGAACACTTGAAAGGCAACAGTGATTGATCCAGTTAAATTCTGCCTTGGGGACAAGTTGGGGTTCATACCCAACAGGGGGCCGAGGAAGGGGTCTGCCTTCTCAGCGCCGTGGGGCCTGGCTCTGCCTGGGCCTCCCCCCCCACCCTCCAACCTGACCAGGTCATTCAGGTGCGGACGCTCTGCTGCCTTCTGCTCTCTCAACACATCGCAGGCTGCTCGGCTCGCTCAGATGACTGGGACCCGAGCGAGGGAGGTCTTTTGCATCCTGGCCCTGTCCTGTTTCTCGTCCACTTCAGTGACCCAGCCTGCCCGGAGCCAGAACCAGCCTGTGGATTCTGCCAGCTTGGGATGTCTTCCTTCCTCCCTCTCTTCCTCCCTTCCTTCCTCCCTTCCCTTCCTTCCTTCTTTCTTTCCTTCTTTCCTCTGAAAGGTCCCGGACCAATTAATCAGGCTCTACCCTTCACCAGACCAGCTTGGACCAATCCTTAGAGCACCCGTACCCTCCAAATAGAGACACCTGTTTCTCCGCCTTGGAAACTAGAGACACCTGTTTCCCCGCCTTGGACATGTGCTTAAAAGGAGCCTACTCGCTCCTCTTGTGGCTGCCGTTTTACGGAGTGGCTGACCCCAGCTTGCTGGAATCTCAATAAACGCTCTTGCCTTTGCATACGTATCTCGTGCTCTTTGGGGGACGATCTGAGGACCCAATACCTCCCTCCCTCCCTCCCTTCCGTCCTTCCTCCCTCCCTCCTTCTGTTCCTCCCTTCCTTCCTCCCTCCCTCCTTCCCTTCCTTCCTCCCTCCCTCCCTTCCTTTCTTCCTTCCTAAGTTTATTCATTTATTTTGGGAGATAGAGAGGGAGCTATAGAATCCCAAGAAGGCTCCACGTTGTCAGCACAGAGTCCGACACGGGCTTGAACTCCAAACCGTGAGATCCTGACCTGAGCCGAGACTGGAGTGTGTTTCTGAGTGAGGGAACTCTGAAGTCTAAACGGAATCCACACTGTGGTTGGCACCGTCCCTTCTGCCAGCCGGCTCTAACTTCACCTCGTAAATGAGAACTTCCGGCCTGCTCGGTCCACCCACTGCATTTTCACAGCTGCAGGCCTGGGATTTCCATGGCTTTGGCACGGCTTCTGTCTGAGAAATGTAACTGATAACTTAATAGAGCAACCTAAAAATAGCACAGTAACCACCTTTGTTGAACACCAAGGAATTGCCGCGTCTACCTGGCCTGGGGTTGGGCACTGCCTGCCCCGCCCTCCTGGCCTGGGGTTGGGCACTGCCTGCCCCGCCCTCCTGGCCTGGGATTGGACACTGCCTGCCCCGCCCTCCTGGCCTGGGGTTGGGCACTGCCTGCCCTGCCCTCCTGGCCTGGGGTTGGACACTGCCTGCCCCACCCTCCTGGCCTGGGATTGGACACTGCCTGCCCCGCCCTCCTGGCCTGGGATTGGACACTGCCTGCTCTGCACTCCTGGCCTGGGATTGGACACTGCCTGCTCCGCCCTCCTGGCCGTGTGGGCCAGCCCTGGGCCGTCCTGACCAGTTCGCCCGCGGTAGGACACCCTCCTGCCAGTGTTTGCAGGGGATGTTTCTGGTCACAGAGCAGCGTTTTTCAAAGATGATGAAGTGACGCGTCACTCGTAATTGTCCCCCTCCCTGCCTTTGCCGACTGACTGCGCTGGGCAGCCAGGTGGGACTACGGTGACAGGCCAGGACCTAGCTGCCTCTGGGCTCTGAATTCAGCCTTAAGTTTAAAAATTTCTTTTTTTTTTTCATTGTGAAATATGTTTTTGTAGTACATGACATGATCTCCATTGATAGGTAGTACAGTAGGGTGAAAAAAATGGGGGTGCCTGAGTGGCTCAGTTGGTTAAGCACCGACTTCGGCTCGGGTCATGATCTCGTAGTTCGTGAGTTCGAGCTCCGTGTCGGGCTCTGTGCTGACGGCTCAGAGCCTGGAGCCTGCTTCGGTTTCAGTGTCTCCCTCCTGCTCTGCCCCTCCCCCGCTCCCACTCTGTCTGTCTCTCTCTCTCCCCCTCTCTCTGTCTCTCAAAAGTAAATAAACATAAAAAAAAACTGTTTGGGCTCTGTTACCAGATTGCCTGAATCCAAATCCGAGCCCGGCAGGTTGGAAGCGGTGTGAGCTTGGGCCCATTACTTAACTACTCTGGTCACAAGGTTTCTTGTTTGTAGAATGGGGCTGAAAATATCGTGCCTACTTTCTTTTCTTTCCTTTTTTTTTTTTAATTGTTCTCTGTATTTTTGACTCTGCTTCTGGTTTGTTGTTGTCGTTCATTTGTTTTGTTTTTAGATTCCACAGGTAAGTGAAATCCATTGGTATTTGGCTTTCTTTCTCTGACATATTTCACTTAGCATAATGCCCTTTAGGTTCATCCATGTCGTCACACGCGGCAAGATTCTTTTCTGTGGCCGAGTAATATTCCACCGCGTCGTCTTTATCTATCTATCTATTGATGGACGCCTGGGTGGCTTCCGTGGCTTGCCTGCTGTAACTAATGCTGCGACGGTTGCATTCCCACCAAGAGCTCATGAGCGTTCCCTTTCCCCCACATCCTTACCAATACTTGTTATTTCTTGTCTTTTTTTAAAAAAAATATTTTATTTTTAAGAGGAAGAGAGAGTGCACACTCGACCAAGGGGATGGGAGGGGCAGAGAGAGAGGAAGACAGAGGATCCAAAGTGGGCTCCGCCATGACAGCGCAGAGCCTGACATGGGACTTGAACTCACAAACCGTGAGATTGTGACCTGAGCCGAAGTCAGACACTTCACCGACTGAGCCGCCCAGGCGCCCCTATTTCTGGTCTTTTTGATATTAGCCGTTCTGACAGGTGTGAGGTGATCTCTCATCGTGGTTTTGATTTGCATTTCCCTGGTGATGAGTGATGTTGAGCATCTTTTCATGCATCTGCTGGCCGTCTGGACTTCTTCTTTGGAGAAATGTCTATTCGGATCCCCTGCCCTTTCTTTTCTTTTCTTTTCTTTTCCTTTCTTTTCTTTTCTTTAACATTTTTATTTATTATAGAGAGACAGAGCATGAGCAGGGGAGGGGCAGAGAGAGAGGGAGACACAGAATCTGAAGGAGGCTCCAGGCTCTGAACTGTCAGCACAGAGCCCGACACGGAGCTCACACTCCGAAACTGTGAGATCATGACCTGAGCTAAGGTCAGTCCATTAACCGACTGAGCCACCCGGGCACCCCTTCTTTTTTTTGTTTTTTTTTAAGTTTATTTATTTTGAGAGAGGCAGAGGTTGTGAAAAGGGGAGGGGCAGAGAGAGAGGGAGAATCTTAAGCGGGCTCTGCGCTGGCAGTACAGAACCAGACTCGGGGCTCCACCCACGAGGCTGTGAGATCGTGAGCTGAGCCGAAATCAAGAGTCAGGATGCTCAACTGACTGAGCCACCCAGCCGCCCCTTCGCTGCCCATTTTTTAAATTGGTTTGTGTTTTTGGTATTGAGTTGTGTAAGTTCTTTATGTATTTTGCATGTTCACTCCTTATTGGATATGTCATTTGTGAATATCTTCACCTATTCTCCGGGTTGCCTTTTTGTTTTGTTGACGACTTCCTTTGCTGCGCAAAAGCTTTTTATTTCAGCGTAGTCCCAATACTTTATTTCTTGCTTTTGTTTCCCTTGTCTGAGAGACAGATCCATAAGTATCTCCTTAGGCCAACGTCTAAGAGATTACTGCCTATGTGTCGGATCTACTTTAAAGATTGTTATGAGGGTTATATGGGTTTTACCAATGAAAGGACCTAGAGTCATGGTGGATGTATACAAAGCCCTCAATAAATAATAATAATCAAGTTCTTTTTTATTGCGATGAAATATACATAACACAATTTACCATTTTCAACCTTTTTAAGTGTACGCTTCAATGCCAGTAAGCGTATTCACCTTGTCACGCAACCGTCGCCACCATCCGCCACAGAAATTTTGATCTTCCCAAATAGAAACTCTGTCCCCATCAGACATAAGCTCCCCACTGTCTTCTCGCAGCCTCTGGCAACTACCGTTCTGTGAGTATGACTACTCTTGTTTCCTCGTGGAAGTGGAGTCGTATGATATTTGTCCTTTTGTGACTGGCTTGTTTCACTTAACATAATGTCTTCGAAGTTCAACCATGTTGTAGCAGGTGTCAGAGTTTTCCTCTCATTTTAAGACCGAGTAATATTCCATACATTCCATATATATATATATGTATGGCTATATGTATGTATACAGCTGTATATAGCTATATACATACACACATATATGCCATACTGTGTTTATGCATTCATTTATCAATGGACGCTTGGGTTGTTTCCACCTTTTGGCTATTGTGAATAATGCCGCTGTGAACACAGGTGTGCAAATGTCTGTTTGAGTTCCTACTTTCACTTTTGGGTGTATACTCAGAAATGGGATTGCTGAATCGCATAGTAATTCTTTATGTCATTTTTCGGAGGGACCACCATACTGTTTTTCATATCGGCTACATCATTCTCATGGTTTTATATACCACGACCTGACAGATTACGGCTCTCTGTCTTTTCCAAGCTGGAGAGACTCGATGGCCTACGTGATCTCATCGGGGAGATGTCTCACAGGCCTCTTGAGATGAAACAAGCCCCAGACTGAACCTTTGACCCCAGCGCTACTCTTCTCCGTTTTGGTAAATGGCAGTAACGGAGTATCTAGTCGCTCAAGCCGGAAACCGTCGGGCAGGGCCGGCTTCATAATTGGCCAGACGCAGTGCAAAATGGAGGTATGGAGTCCCAGCCGGGAGCAGGGGAGTCCGTTCTTCCGTCCCCTGGGTCTGTTGCCCCAAGCCGGGCTGCCTGGAAGGGCGGCACCCTCCAGGCTGGGATGTGCTCAGTACCTGGATCCGGAGCGGCCGAGAGGCCTCTGCTGAGGTCACTGCCAGCCCACTGGTGGGACGGCTATTGCACTGGTCATGCACCCATGTCACCAGCCCTGCCTTTGATGGATTCTTGATTCCCGTTTCGCTCACCTTCCACATTCTCTTTGTCACCGGGACTTAGAAGTGCCACCTCTAAAATAAGGCTCAGCTCGCTGCTTCTCTGTCTCTACTGCCGCGACCCACGTCCAGGCTACCGCCGCCTCTCTCTCCTCTCACGCTCCCCAGATGGTCTCCTTGACTCACATTTGCTCCGTCCACCGCATTCCGCATGGGAGCCAGAGCGACGGTTTCCACAAACACATAAGCCCACGTGAACTGCCCAGTTTCAGAATACCCGCGGGCTCCTGGCCACATTTAGAGCAAGATGGCAGCTCCTTGCCTGGCGTATGAGGGTGTGTACTGACTGCCTCCCCCTGCTTCCCAAATCTGCCCCTCTTCTGTTTTTCTCCAGGCACGGTGTCCTGCTTTCTACACCAGGAAGGTGCCAAGCCTGTGATGGCCTCAGGGCAGGCTTTCTCAACCTCGGCACTATTGACATTTTGGCTAGTTCTTTGCCTAAGGGCGTGTCTTGCGCAAACTGTAGGGTGTTAATTTACATCCCTGGCCTCTAACCCTGGCGTCTAACCATCAGACGCCAGCAGCGTTGCTCCCTGCCACCACCCGTGACTACCAAAAAGTCTAGACGTGGCCAAATGTTCCCTGGAGGGCAAACATCATATTCTTCCCTTCAGCCTTGGGGCACTGGCTCTTCCTTCTGTCTAGGTCATTGCCCCACAGGCCGCATCACCTTCCTGCTTCTGGAGCTTTCTCGTCCTTCACATATTAATTTAATGTCACCCTTTTTGTACATTTTTTAAAAATGTTTATGTATTTATTTTTGACAGGGGGAGGGGGAGGGGCAGAGAGAGAAGGACACAGAATTGGAAGCAAGCTTCAGGCTCTGAGCTGTCAGCGCAGAGCCCCACGTGGGGTTCGAACTGGTGAACTGTAAGATCATGACCTGAGCTGAAGTCAGATGCTTAACCTACTGAGCCACCAAGGCGCCCCTAATGCCACCCTCTTAAAGAGGCCTCCCCTGACCAACCATATGAAATGGCTGCTCAGTGATCTTCTCTCTCTCTCTCTCTCTCTCTCTCTCTCTCTCTCTCTCTCCCTCCCTCCCTCCCCCTCTCTCTGGTTTAAGTTGTGTAAGCACTCACCAGTCTGATAGCTCTTTGGGGCAGCAATTCCCATAGTTTTGTTGAGTGCTGTGTTCCTGGAATGGAATCTGTCCCCAAGTGGGTGCTCAGTACCTATTTGCTGAATGGATGACTTCACTACACTTGGAACCCACTGTCTTACTTGTTCCCGTATACTTGTTAGGTCCTTTCCGAGTATTTCTAGGTCTTCCTCTGATTTCCTTTTTTGTTGCACTGAAGTAGTATCAACATACAGTGTTCTATTAGTTTCAGGTGCAGTTTCAGTGCTCTTAGTCCGCCTCACCTATTTCACCCATCTCTCCGTCCGCCTCCCCTCTGGCAACCGTCAGTTTGTCTCTCTTTTCCTTTATTTATTTTTTGTTTCTTAAATCCTACATATAAGTGAAATCATATAGTACTTGTCTTGCTCTGACTTATTTCACTTAGCCTGATACTCTCTAGCTCCCTCCACGTCGTTGCAAATGGCAAGGTATCATTTCTTTCTTATATCTGAGTAATATTCCATCATATATGCACACCACATCTTCTTTATCCATTCATCTGTTGATGGACACTTGGGCTCTTCTGTAGCTTGGCTGTTGGCATTCATCTGCTTTCCTTTTTATAGCCTCCACTTTCCCTTTCTTATCCCATGTCTACTTCCTGTTATCTTTTCCTCTTTCTTCATCATACCACAGGTGATATTTCCCTCTATTACTTTGATTCAACATCTTTCCCCACAGAAACGCAGGCTAGAAAAATAGGACACAGATAAGGTTTTGGCGAAGTTATCCCTAAGGAGCAAGATCTGATAGTAAGGGTTTATTGGACTATACGCAACAGGACGGTCTCCCGGGACACAATGGCCCAGGAATTTACCAGAATTGGAAAGGACAGCCCTAGTAGGAGCCTTCATGGCCCTCTTGCTCTTTCTCTCGTCATTCCTTCTTCTTCGTGCTGATTTTTGGCTTGATTCATTTTTTTAATGCTTATTTATTTTAGAGAGAGAGAGAATGCATGTGTGTGAGGAGGGGAGGGGCAGAGAAAGAGGCTCTCTGACAGCAGAGAGCCCACTGCGGGGCTTAAACTCATGAACTGTGAGATCATGACCTGAGCCGATGCGCTTAACAGATTGAGCCACCCAGGTGCCCCAATTCTTTTTTTTAGGTTTATTTATTTATTTTGAGAGAGAGTGAGTGGGAGAGGAGCAGAGAAAGAGGGAGAGAAGAATCCCAAGCAGGCTTCCATCTGGCCAGATGCAAGAACCTAAAGATCATGACCTGAGCCAAAATTAAGAGTCAGATGCCTTTGCTGATGGGAATGCAAACTGGGGCAACCACTCTGGAAAACAGTGTGGAGGCTTCTCAAAAATTTAAAACTAGAGCTACCCTACGACCCAGCAATTGCACTACTAGGTATTTATCCAAGGGATACAGGTGTGCTGTTTCGAAGGGTCACACCTCCCCCCAATGTTTATAGCAGCACTATCAACAATGACCCAAGTATGGAAAGAGCCCAAATGTCTATCGAAGGATGAATGGATAAAGAAGATGTGGTATATATACACAAGGGAATATTACTGGGCACTCAAAAAAAAAATGAAATCTTGCCATTTGCAACAATGTGGATGGAACTAGGGTGTATTATGCTAAGGAAAATAAGTCAATCAGAGAAAGACAAATATGACTTCACTCATATGTGGAATTTGAGATACAAAGCAAATGAGCAGAAGGGAAGGGAAGCAAATAAAAACAGGGAGGGAGACAAAATATAAGAGACTCTTAAATATAGAGAACAAAGTGAGGATCGCTGGAGGGGTTGTGGGTAGAAGGATGGGCTAAATGGGCAAGGGGCAGTAAGGAGGACACTTTTTGGGATGAGCACTGGGTGTTATATGTAGGGGATAAATCACTAGATTCTACTCCTGAAATCCTTATTGCAGTATATGCTAACTAACTTAGGCATAAATTAAAAAAAAAGAGAGAGAGAGAGAGATGCTTAACTGACTGAGCCACCCAAGTGCCCCGTGACTTGATTCTTTATAGACCAGTCCCCTAAGCCTCTGTTCATCAGAGGTGCTGTTGCCATCAGCACCTCAATAGGCTGTATTAGCCATGAAGACTGAGCTAAAACGTCTTTATCCCAAACTCAAACCACTGGAGAGAAGATTCCTTGACTCAACCTTGGGTGGAAGTTGTCCTTGCTGAGTGTCTACATGGGCCAGGTGCTCTCCGGGTGATGGGGATCCAGTAGAGAACAAAATAGACAAATCCTATTGTCATGGAACTTCCATTCTTCTTTTTTTTTAATATTTATTTATTTTTAAGAGAGGGAGAATACGAGCAGGGGAGGGGCAGAGAGAGAGAAAGACACAGGATCCGAAGCAGACTCCTGGCTCTGAGCTGTCCGCACAGAGCCTGACATAGGGCTCGAACCCATGAACCATGAGATCGTGACCTGAGCCAAAGTCAGATACTTAACCAACTAAGCCACCAAGGTACCCCGGAACTTACTTTCTTATATTCCTTTCTTTATGTTTATTACTAGGCACCTATCAAGAACCAGGCTCTAACCTTGTTCGAAGGATACGGCAGTGAGCAAACTGCACAAACATAATCACATATGGTGATAAATTCATTCATTCATGTAGTGAATTTTCTAGATTGCTATATGAACCATACAGTAAGGGGACTTGATCTGGTTGGGGGGGCTGGGGAAATTTTTTAAATGTGTAGTAAATTAACTTGACTTTTGGAACAGTCTTAGATTTACAGAGAAACTGTGAAGATAGTACAGAGAGTTCCCAGATATTCTGCATCCAGTTTCCCCTATTATTAATCTCTTCCATGACTATGGTACATTTGTCACATGTCATGAACCAATATTGATATATTGTTATTAACTAAAGTCCATGCTTTGTTCACATTTCCTTAATTTGTGCCTAATGCTCTTTTCTCTCTCAGGATCCCATCCACGATATCACGTCATATTCCGTTGTCATATCTCGTTTAGGCTCCTCTTGGTTGTGCAAGTTTCTTGGGCTCCTCTTGATTTTGATAACCTTGACAGGTTTGAGGAAAACTAGCTAGTTCTATGGATGCGTGGAATTTTTCTCATGGTTAGACCGGGGTTATGGTGTCTGGGAGGAAGACCACAGAGGTAAGACGCTATTTTCACCACATCATATCAAGGGTACGTACCATCAACATGACAGATAATTGTTGATGTTGACCTTGACCACTTGGCCAACATAGGTCTTGTTAGATTTCTCTGGTGTAGGGGTACTTCTCTTCCCTCTTTCTCTTTCCATACTGGAGTCTTTGGAAGGAAGTCACTATGTGCAGCCCACAGTTAAAAGGGAGGGTTTTGCTTTACCTCCTTGACAGTGTTGTTGGTTTTTTAAATGTAGCTATAGCACGGTATAATTTAAATGCCACAAATTCAGCTGTTTTAAGTGAACAGTTGGATGAATTTTGGTAAATTTATATAATTGTGCCTGAGGGGACTGGTCTTTGAGCTGACATCCAAAAGATGAGGAGAATTTACATAGACAAAGGAAGGGAAAGACTATTTTGGGCAGAGGTAACTACTTAGCAAGCCCCTCATGGGAGTGGGGAGCAGTCAGAGAACTTGGGTTAATCGTGAACCACGCGGAAAAGGTAGACTATGTCACCATCCTTCATTTAAGATGCTTCATAAATATTTTCTTCAAAACACCTAAAAGTCAACAGCATTTTGTCGCCTAAATGTGTAAGCTTTAGTTCCTTGAAACACTTGTCTGTCTGGAAAAGTTCTGCCCCCGATGGTTTATCTAAGGTTTTACTCTAACAATAAGTAAATATTAGGGTAGTAAAAAGCAGAATGGTCTCCAAGGAGAAGAAAATGTCTTAAAATTTCCTTCCCTTTCAGGTCTTGTTTAAACAAGAATGTACTATTTCCTTTCTGATAAGCCCTTGATTTACTTCCCTTTGGCACACACACACCACCACAAGGTGAGAATGAGGAGGTAATTCAGAGGTAGAAGGATAGAAAGGGACTCTACTCAGAAATATGTCCCCACACGGACATATTTAGAATCTGAAAAAATCCAGTTAGCAAAAACACGGAAAGCCTCTTGCCGTGTGTGAAGTAGCTAAGAGGCTCTCTTGGAACTTCGAGGGTCACTGGAAAGTCCTGGCGTGGAGGGCAGGGAGCGGTGTGGTCACAGACAGACTACAGATCTTAGTAGCTTATTAGAATCAGTCGTTGTTTGCTGGAGATCAAATGGCTGTCCCCCAATAACTAATTCAGGGATCTAGGCTTCACTTATCTTGCCACGGTGTCGTCTGAAACATATGTCCTCCAAGTTTGCCATGGAAGAGGAAGTGTGAGTGTGGTTGATGACACAGGGGATATGATGGTGTGGAAATGGTATATGTCACTTCTGGCCACATCTGTTCAGGCAGAACCCAGTTACATCGCCCCAACCTCGGTGCACGGAAAGCTGGGAAATGTAGTTCTCGCGCATATACAGGAAGAAGAAAACAAAGCGGGATTTGATAAATGGGTAGGATTTGCCACAAGCTCTGAATTTTTTTTAAGTTGATTTCTTAATTTATTTTGAGAGCGAGAGAGAGAGCAAGCAGGGAAGGGGCAGAGAGAGAGAGAGGGAGACAGAATCCCAAGTAGGCTTTGCTGATGCAGGGTTCAAATGCCCCAACCATGAGATCATGACCTGAGCCAAAGTCAAGAGGCTGACACTTAACCAACTGAGTCACCCAGGCAACCTTAAACTTTTTGTGTTTGATGCTTTTCAAATGCTAAAATAATACCTGCTTGTTACAAGTGAAACAGGAGTATATAAAAGTGAAGCTCATTATCTCCCAACATTCTATTGGCTCTCACTTCTCTTTGTTTCCTGCCACACCTTTTTCCTTGTTCATATGACTGTGTTCCCTGTGTATGTGTGATTCCGGAGAAATGAACTCTGGAAGACACTTCTGAACTGGAGGTTTCCATGATAATGCGTCTAGAGTTGCTAAGAAACAGTTGAATGAAATATTCGTCCAAGAGGCAGCACCTCATACTGACAGAGTAGTACTGAGTACTCTACAGACTAGAGTAGGATTTTGATGGATTTTAAACTGATAATAACAGATACTACTCTTGACCTCAGCCTAAAGACCGAGAAGCAATTGCTGGATTAAAATTTTGTGCTTTTGTTTATGTTTGTCTTGGCAAATGTCTTTGGCATTTACTCCTGCCTCTGGGAAGACTTTCTGGGCTCCCCTTGTCACTATTAGACGCTCTGCCTCTGAATGATGCTAGTAGCTGGGCCATCAGAAAGACCTGGGTTCAAATCCTGACTCTGTCTCCTACAATCTCTGTATCTTTGAACAAGTAATAAACTCCTCCAAGCATTATGGAAGCATAACTAACTCATATGTGAAACAAATCTAGTACCTATCACTCGGGGTATTTTCAGTACTACAAGATAAAGTCTTTTTTTGTTAATTAATTATTTAATTTGAGAGAGAGAGGTGGGGGAGGGGCAGAGAGAGAGAAAAAATCTTAAGCAGGCTTCATGCTCAGCATGGAGTCCGACATGGGACTTGATCCCATGACCGTGGGCTCATGACCTGAGCCGAAATCAAGAGTCAGATGTTCAACTGACTGAGCCCCCCCCCAGGGGCCCCAATAAAGTCCACTCTTAAATCTTCCAGGTTACTGGATATCTATGACATCTTACTGTCCACAACTAGAGACCAGGGAAACTGGGATTTTAAATGAGTACAGTGTGACCAAGAACCTGGGAAAATCCTCTACAACACAAAGTACCATAAGATGGGAAAGAAAAGACGAGAAAATACAGGCTGGAAAACATTAGTGAGCTAAAGAGGATTTGGAGTATTCGTTTAGGAAGGAAAGAAGATATATAGGGAAATGAAGATCGGAAGATGTAGAAGTTATTAGAAACATGTTGAGACTGATCAGGCTGTTTTGCTAGCAATTTTCCTCTTCATTAGTTATGCATAGCTCCCATCAACAGGGGCAGAGTCCTGCTGTGGCAGACTTTTTTCGTTAATGACCCAGTGGAACAAAAGGTTCACTGGCACCTGGAGGGGTTCCCAGAAGAAGGGATTGGGTCTGCTCGGTGCTTTAAGGCTGTTTCGCAGCTTAATGTAATGGGGTCTAAAAGCAGAGGAGCCCGATGAGGGGCTAGCATTAAATTTTGCCAACGGCGAGAAGGCCGTAGGAAGACATATTGACAGCCACCAAGGTAAACACGCGAAGATCTTGTCGAAGAACTCCATGGACAAAGGACAGGGACCCAGACACGAACATGGGTATTGGCACAAACATCCAAAAGAAAAAATGTACAAAAGAAAAAAACATCAAAGGGTCACCAGTACACATGGCTAGAAAAACCAGAAATCACTTTAGGTATTTCAAACAAAGAGGGATTTAATACACAGAATTAAGTCTTTAAGCTGTTGGAAGGGCTAGGAGAGCAAAAAAGGTGGAAGGTATTGTTCCCCGGAAATCAGAAACGCAGGAAGCTGGGCGACGCCTGAGTGGTTCTGTCAGTTGAGCGTCCCACTCCGGGTTTCGGCCCAGGTCATGATCTCATGGTTTGTGAGTTTGAGGATCCTATTTGGGATTCTCTCTCTCCCCCTCTCTCCACCCCTCCATGCTCGCTCTCTCTCAAAATAAATAAATAAACTTAAAAAAAACAACTGCAGGAAGCTGGGGCCTATTCCGTGGAGTTCAATTCCGGACGTTGAAAGCTATCAGTCACCTGCTTTAAGAACAGTTCTATAGCTTTCTGGTTTTTGCACCTTCCACAAGTATGGCTTAGATTAGATTCCCAAGGCTTAATTGTATGCAGTTCCCTGTAGGTGCCCAAGGCTATGACAATGATAATGTAGTATCGGACAGGCTATCAGAGCTAGTCCACGGTGTCTAAAAACTTTGGCTTGCTGGTGGCCATTTACACGGATAGGCTGGTAAGAATTGTGCACTTGGTTTTGCGTTTATCTGATTCAGGCCAGGAGTGTGTTTGCTCCGTATGACTGGCTGACATGTGTAGCTTAAGGGATTGTACAGGCTGCCTTTTCCTCTTAGGTGCCTTTCAGAGGGTGAGTACATCAGTGTGCCAGGTCCGGAGTCTAATGTACTTAACAGCCAGTCTGACAGCTGGGCTGGTGACCATTTTCATGGACTGTTCGTGTTCCTGAGTTTTTGAAAGGAAGCGATTTCAGAGGAGCATGATGGTGACTTTGTGGAAAGGTGTGGTGTGGGGAACCACCTTTGGTGGTTCTAGGTAGTAGTTTCCCCATAAGCATCTTTGTTGCAAGCATTTGTGCTGTATAACTAATTGACTGTGAGTCAAATTCTCTGTAAAAGAAAAAAAATAAATAACTGGTTGACCATCTGGTTTGACAGTTTGTTGGTTTCATCCACTGGTTTTATTTGGTTTTATTTCTTCATGGACGCAGTTCTCCCATTTTTATGGTATATACATCTTAGCCCTCATAAGGGTCTAGACAGTGCTGTGAAGTTTTGAACCCACATTTCCCATAGAAGTTTGGACCGTTGATCAATGGACATGTGACAATATGGCAGGAACAAACAACAGTGTAGAGGCTTTCACAATGCAATCCAAAGCTTGCGTACAAACATGCATTCTAGTATTTGGAAGCCGACACTGCTCTTCATGAGGAAAGGCATTTTAGCAAAAGAAGAAACAGTGTGCTGCCAAACTGGGAAATGAATCAACATACCAAAAACAGAGAGAAGAAAGCAAGAAAAGGAAGGAAAGAAAAGAAAAAAAGGAAAAGAATAATAGTTTGAAGGAAAGATTTTGAAGGCAAGTGCTTATGTACAGTCCCCAAAATAAAATCCGTTATTTGCCCGGGATTGGCGTGAATCTACACACATGTTACGTGTATTCGAATCTTTTGTATTTTGCAATAAACTCTTTTTTAATTTTGTTATATATTTTCATATTTCACTGTGTTGTTTTCAACGAAGGCCCCACTTTGATTCTTCCTGACTTTGTCTTTTACGGCGTATTTGCTTTACGGCCGAGCCAGCTGCGAAGATGCTTGTCGCAAAGATGCTGGCGGCGGAACGGGCCATCAGGAGGCCTGACGTTTTCCTTCTCGGGGTCTTGGAGCGTCGGGTCCTCTTTCCGTCTCCCTGGGTCGTCCTGTCCTCTTTTGCGTCCCCGGGCCTGCCCTGCCAGCGCCTGTCCCTCCGGCCGTGGAGGCAAGAGCGGCCCTCGCACACACGCTTCCCCGCTCACGGGTGCACTGCCGTGTAGGCCTGCAGTGTGAACCGGGAGCCCAAACATCCCAGCTGATCCGCCATCGGCGGTAGCTCTATTGGCAGAGGCCGTGGTTCCTGGGAGGGGGTGCTAAGTGGCAGGTTTTTTTGCTCTTAAGCCCCTGCTTGCTGCTCTGGAGAGGCTCACGGGGGCATTTGCACGGCCTTGTGTGTCTACTTTGGCCCTCACCCTTCACCCGAGAGGGGGGATTTTGCATCAAAAAAACAAACGTTGCTACTGAATCCACTCTCCGCGAGCTCTCCAGTCTCCCTAAAGTAGGATCTAGTTCCTCAGCCCGAGACGTTTGTTTCAGACCCGGTGTGGTACCCAACTTGTTCTGGAATCTACCCCACAGCACACTGGGCTGTGTTTTGGGGTTTTTTGTTTTAATTTTTTGAGAGAGAGAGAGACAGAGACAAGAGTGTGAGCTGGGGAGGAGCGGATAGAGGGAGACACAGATTCCCAAGCAGGGTCCAGGCTCTGAGCTGTCAGTACCGAGTCCGGAGTCCGACGTGCGGCTGGAACTAATGAACCGGAAGATCATGACTTCATGATCTAATGAACCGGAAGATCACCCAGGTGCCCCTGTTCTAAACGAGTTACTTAGTAGGGTTCTTCCCGGCACTCCCATCCTCTCCGATGCCCCATTCGGTTCCTCCTTCACACACCATGTGGCCCCTAAACGCTTGGTCAGCAGGGAGCGTCATTGCCTCCTTCCCCTAACCCCGGCCTGCCCGAGGAAGACACGTTCTAGGATTGCTTCTTAGGGAATAGGTTCAGGAAGCTTGCAGTTACCCCTCCTGAGTGTGATGGCTGGAAAAACCAAGACCCAAGAGTTCCGTCAGGTGGTGAAAGGCACACAATTTCCCCCATGCAGTGTGATTGACAGTTTGCGACACGTCTTAGGTCTTCACACACATTCTTAATTTGATCCTCACGCTTATTATTTTCCACAGGCAATGACATTGAAACTCCGGGATTACCGCACTTACGCCTGGTCACACAGAAGAAAGCTGGGCGAGAAATCTGCTCCAGATCTTCCAGACTTTGACTTCTAGAACCTTCTTCCTATACCAAACAAGGAACTAACCTATAAAGCCGTAACAGGTGTGGGTGTTTACAGTACATTTGCCCTTCCAAGACCAAAAAGATGAATTTACCCTTCAGAGCCTGGTGAGGAAGGAAAGGAAGACGATGAGGTGGAAAAAGGAGAGGTTTAAATGAGCCTTGCTTTTCCTGGGCCTTCATTTCATTGGCTCCCCTGCTCTGAGAATATTCAGGGAGAGCTGTCAAGTAGGTGAGTTTCGACTGTCGTTCTCTTCCTTTAAGCATTTTGCATCTCTGCTGTAAAAGAGTCTTGTTCGTTTTTTTTTTTTTTTAATGTTTATTTTGAGAGAGTGTGTGAGTGTGAGCGGGGGAGGGGCAGAGAAGAGAGAGAGCACCCAGTTTGGGGCTTTATCTCATGACCATGAGATCTTGACCTGAGCCGAAATCAATAGTTGGGCACTAACCTATCTGAGCCACCCAGGCATCCCAAGAATCTTGTTTATTTTAATGTGTGATGTATTCCTCTCTCTCAGTGAAGATTGGGAGACGGAACATTCTAGTGGGGAAACAAAACCAAACCATGCACTTTGAAGTAATAATAGTAGTTTGCCTTTGCTGACCTCCGACTATGTAGTATGGGCAGTTGTAAGAACTTGACATGTACCAGCTTATAATCCAATAAGATAAGGCCGTGTTTTATTGTACGGATGGGAAAATAGGGTTTAGAGAGATCAAATAACTTGACTGAGCTCAGGCGTGCCTGGGTGACTCGGTTGGTTCAGCGTCCCACTCTGGATCTCAGCTCAGGTCTTGATCTCAGGAACAGGAGTTCGAACCCATACTGGGCATGGAGCCTACCTAAAAAAAAAAAAAATCAACTTGCCTGAGGTGACCCAGCTAGTAAGTAGGGGGAGTTAAAGAATAGAACCCAGGCAGTGGACTCCAGAGCCCAGACTGTCCGTGACTCCCCGTTAGGGTCACAATATCGCTCAAAGTCTCTGAGCCTCAAGATCCTCATTCGTAAAATGGGAATAAATACATATCATGCCAAGTAGTCAAAGGAAAGAAAATAGATAAAGAACCTGGCAGGTCATAGATACTTAGATATTGGCCGTTACTGTTACGATGTTCGAAGCCGGCCAAACGGTCCCTCCGACTAAAACTGGGGTGGGGACCCTGACAGCATGTAGAGAAAGAAGCATCTTAGTCCCCCCGGCAAACAAGCTCTGTGATTATTGGAGAAGTCGCTTAATGTCTCTGAACACCTACCTCATTGTAAAGTGGAAAGGATGATAATAAGACTTGTCTGTTAGTGTTGGAAGGATCGGATGAGATCACGTGACCATGCCTGGCACGTAGAACGTGTTCAGTGTTAACTCTTACTATTTATTAAGGGTACACCTTTGTCAGGGCAGACTCTTGCGAATGGTGGTGATGGGGTGGTGAAAGCAGGGTACGGCAGTAGAGGGCCTCCCGCCGTTGGGGGAGCTATTTCAGAATGTTTTCCCAAGGCAGCGTCTTTTGATTTAAAAATGAATATTAGAAAAAGCAGGCCTGTTCAGTCTATGATTGAGAGAAGAGAGGTTTGGCTCTAAAACCCCCAGTGAAGGTACTAGAACATTGTGTAGTTTTATGCTCTCACCTCCCAAACCAGGTTTATCCCTCTGATGCCAAAACTTTTATTCTTTCAGAGGAGAAGGGGAGGAAGACTTGAAATATATTGCTCTTTCCCTGCTGTGAAACGCCTCTCCCTACGCTCCTAGTATGTTAAGAATTGCAGACCAAACTCCCAAGTCTTCGGGATTCAGGCCTCTGGGGCTGGTGGGGCAGATCCTAGGCCTAGCGCCAACCCCAAAGGGCAGTTTTTAGCACAGCAGGGCCTCACATCATCCTGCTGGACACTCCTCAAGGAATTGAGGGTGCTCGGAAACCTACGCGGTGGCCCAACACTGGAGCGGGGAGGTGGTGACAATTCAGGGTTCTGTCTTTTTGAGAGAGAACGCGTAGAGGCAGGCGGGCCATGTCGGCGTCCTTGGCATTACAGAGCAGCCCCTGCTTGCCTGTAGGCACGTGACCAGGAGACAGGACTAGGGGAGGCACTTCGCTGGGGCGTTCAGGCCTTCAGAGGTTGGGGTGGCACCTCTCCTGGTAGGGAAGCGGAGTTCGAGGTGGAGAAGGTGGTGCCTGCCACCTGGTTGTGAGCGGACACACAAACACCCATGAGGTGTCCCAGGAAGGAGGAGAGGCTTTGTGGTGGCTGGGTTATCCTGCAGTGGCAGGCACGGTCAGAGCCAGGGAACTGTTTATGACTTGAATGTGAAATGTCTTGTTTGGGGTCTGTCGTTTGCCAGGATGCAGAGTCCCCACCCTCCTGTGGAGTGGCCACTCAGAGACAGAAGAGCTTAAGGCCCCCAGTGAGCAGGTATTATAAGAGATGGCTTCAGGGCTCAGAAGGCTCGCCTCGTGAGTGCCCGTGTTTAGTTTGGCTCCAAAGAAGGGCATTCTTTCTGCTCAGTAAACCCCAGATCAAGGGCCCGATGTCTAAGGCATGTGTGGCAAAGGTGGCAAGCCATCTGTCTTTCCTTAGGTTTCTTGGTGCAGAGCCATGCCTGGCTCACCTCTGTGTCGCCCCTAATGTCTGCTATTTGTAGACTCGGATTGGATTGGACAACCAGGCCTGAGACCCTTCTTGGTTGGTCTCTCACCCCCCATCTCTCTCTCTCTCTACGCCCTGCTTGAGGCCTCCAGGAAGCCCCACCTACCAGCCGCCAAGCACACCAGGGAGTCAAAGGAAGCCCCAGGGAAGTAAGGGAGGCAGTTTGCAGCAAGGGAAGAACAGAAGAAATGGGAGAGGGTGTGCTCTGTAATGCCAGGAGGAAGCGCGGTACCTGACCGCTCACCTAATTATCAACCAAGGGGACTCAAGGAAGATTCCTGCTCCCCCTGCACCTCCCCCCCCCCAGCCCCGACTACATATGTCTGCCCCGTAAACAGTACCAGTGGGTCAGAGTAACATAACCGATGGGAAGAAGAACATCCCAGAAACGCCGTCCCCTCCAGGGCCGACATGACAAAGTCTCCTGAGCTCTGAATCTGGATCCCGGACTTCACCTGTAGAAGGCCAGGGAGAGCGCGGTAGCGGTGGGAAGTGAGGGCTCTCGAGTTTGACCAGGCGCGTTGAGCACGGAGTGGATTCTGGACACGAGGCAGTTTCCGTAAGTCTTTCGTGATCCAGTCTCCAGAACGGGGCCTGCCCCTTGATTAGTGCTCTGGTGCTACTGTGCTGAATTTCCTAATTTTTCTTAACTTAGTCCATTTCATTTTAGGATTTCGTTTTGAAGTCATCTCTACCCCCAACGTGGGGCTTGAACTCAACAACCCCGAGATCCAGACTTGCTTGCTCCTCCGACGGAGCCAGCCACCTGCCCCAATAAATTTTCTATTGTGGTAAAATATATATAACATAGTACTGTGCCATAGATAATAAAACATATCATAAAATTTGCCGTTTTTAAAAATTCCAGTATAGCTAACATACAGTGTTATGTTAGTTTCAGGTGTACAATTCAGTGACTCAGCACGTCCCTGCATCACCTGCTCATCATGGCGAGTATACCCTTAATCCCCTTCATCTGTCTCACCCACACCCACACGTATCTCCCCTCTGGTAATCACCGGTCTGTTCTCTACATTTAGTAGTCTGGTGTTTTGTTCATGTCGTTTTTTTTTCTTTGTTGTTGTTTTTTTTTTAATGTTTCTTTATTTATTTTGAGAGGGAGCACAAGCAGGGGAGGAGCAGAGAGAGAGAGAATCCCACGCTCTGTGCAGAGCCTGACTCGGGGCTCAATCTCACAACTATGAGACCATGACCTGAGCTGAAATCAAGAGTCGACACTTAACTGACTGAGCCACCCAGATGCCCCCATTTGTTTTGTTTCTTAAATTCCACATATGAGTGAAATCATGAGGTATTTGTCTTTCTCTGATTGACTTATTTCACTTAGCATCATACCTCCTAATTTTTTTTTAATGTTTATTTATTTTTAAGAGAGAGAGAGACAGAGGATGAGTAGGGGAGGGGCAGAGAGAGAGGGAGACACAGAATCCAAAGCAGGCTCCAGGCTCTGAGCCGACAGCAAAGAGCCCGATGTGGGGCTTGAACCCATGAACTGTGATACCATGACCTGATCTGAAGTTGGACGCTTAACCGACTGTGCCTCAGCATCATACCTTCTAGATCCATCCATGTTGTTGCAAATGTCAGGATTTTGTTCTTTTTCATGGCTGAGTAATATTCCAGTGTGCGTGCATGTGTGTGTGTGTGTGTGTGTGTGTGTGTGTGTATGTACACACCACATCTTTATCCATTCATCTAGCAGTGGACACCTGGGTAGTAAAATTTGCTATTTTAAAACGTACAATCCAATGACATTAATTACATTCGCAATATTGTCCCAGTTACATCCACTATCTATTTCCAAAACCTTTTCTTCATCCCAAGTGGACACTCTAAACCCGCTAAGTAGTAACCTGTCACTCCCCTCTCCCTTCAGGCCCTGACTGTCTCTAATGCGAGTTCTGTCTCTGTGGAGTTCCCTGTTTTGTATATTTTATGTAAGTGGAATCATACAATATTCGTCCTTTTGTGTTAGGTTATTTCTCTGAATATAATGTTTTCAGGGTTCTTCCACGTGGTAGCGTGTGTGTCAGAATTTATTCATTTTTTTTTAAATGTTATTTATTTTTGAGAGAGAGAGAATCTCAAGCAGATTCCATGCTGTCCACACAGAGCCTGACTCAGGTCTCGAACTCACAAACTGTGAGATCATGCCCTGAGCCGAAATCAAGAGTTGCACACTTAACTGACTGAGTCACCAGACGCCCCGAACTTTATTCCTATTTACAGATGGGTCCTATCCCACTGTGTGTGTATACCCCACATTTTGATATTCCTCTGTTGACGGACTCTCGGGTTGTTTCCGCCTTCAGGCTGCTGCGAAGAATGCTGCGTTGAGCCTGGGTGTGCAGACAGGTGTTTGAGTCCCCATTTTCAATTCTTTGGGGAGTATTGCTGGGTCACGTGGAAAATCTGTGATTAGCTTTTTGAGGAACTGTCCAACTCTTCGCCATTCTTGGTTTTTGAACGAGGGGCCCTGCACTTCGGCTTTGCCCTGGGCTCTTCAAGTCATGTAGCCCGTCCTCTCTCAGGGCTGTTTCAGTGGATAGCAAAGTCTAAGGCATATGCGAATTACCTCTCCCGTGAATGGGTCAGCCCTCGGTAGCCGGAAAGTAGCCACCGCACCTACCCTAGAACCAAACACGGTTCGCTTGTCCATTTACGTCATACTCTGGGAGGAGGGTGGTTTAGTTAAGTCTTCAGCTTGGGGACGGAGACCCCAGCTCTAACAGAGCTTACGTCTGCATCAGTGCACCTACCACCACGCAGTCTTCACTAGCCACTTGATTCCACTGTCCTCACCAGCGTAATTTTACTGTTCTAGAAACACTTGCCCAGGAAGGTAAAAGTTGCAACTATTGTTTTAGGAACTTCCCCAAACCCACTTAAAACTGCTTCACTTCAAAAGACAGCAGTGAATGACTGTGAGCACACCTTGCTGGGCCCACAATCCTGAACTTTTATAGCATGAGCCTCATTCAGTCCTAATCCACTCGACACTGAAATGGATCATGATGAATAATCCTTAAATTATGACTATCCTGACGTCACCTGCCCCACTTGAAGACATTAAGACTGCCAAGAAGTGACCTCTCCTATTGCCAATCCTTCTACTGAATGTGGGAGCCCATAGTCAATCAACTGCAGTTTTACCTTCCGCACTGTGCATTTGCTCCAATCCCATTTTTGGAAATTTCAGCCAATATCCATTCTTCCGTTGCTGTGTCGAGTGCCTGCTGTGTGGTAGGCACCCTTAGACACTAGTGCCGTGGTGACCGGGGTAGATATACCTTTCATTTTTATAGGGCTCACCCCTCCCTTACCCTACATCGCATTCCTGCAGCTAGGGAAGGTGGAGACAAAGGGCCACTTTCCACTCGAATGTATTTGAAAACGGAGCTTCTCCAGCAAACAAGCTAGATCTCTGCCTTTTAAATCTGGATGTCTTGACCTTGTTGGGGAGGAAAAACTTTTCTTCCACCCTCTTATGTTCAGTGCCTGGGGGCCTGCAAATTTAGCCAACAGAAGACAGACAAACAGGAGAAAAGGAATACAAATTTTACTAATATCTTACTTGCCCAGGAGCTCACAGAAAAAGAAGTGAAACTCAGGTCATTAGACTTGACTCGGGGACTTGTGTTCCATCTTTTTCAAAGGAAAGGAGATTTGTGCTTTAAGGAAGCAAACGCTGTGAAATGACTAGGCTATGTATGGGGAGATGAAGGGTTTTTTAGTAAGGTCTGTTTACGCAGACTCGTCTCAGTGAGGACTCTCGTGGTGACAAGAGTCACTCTTCCTAGTTTGGGAGATGGAGACTCCTTCACAAAGGCAAGTTTATGTCCTGCTTTTAGGCAGAAAAGAGAAGGGAAGAGAATTCTTCCTGCATTTTGTTGAGTCTCAGATGCCTTCCCCTTAAAATAATCCTTACGCCAAGGTGCTGTATTTTAGGGTAGCATATCCTGAGCCCCTTCAGCCTCAGCTTTACAAGGCCAGGCAGCAAGATGTTCTCAGAGTGACTTTGTTACAACGATTGCTTGTGCTCCCTTACCTGTCAGGTACTTCTCGTGCCCTGGCCGCTCCATGCCGCTAGTGGAGGGACAGAGCCCAGGGCTCGCAAGCCAGGAAGTGGCCCGAGCCTCCTCAACATAGCTGCTTTCAAGCCCAGCTTCCTTCCGGTTGGTGAAATGACCCACAGGAGGCACAGGGGAGCCCCCGGAGGGATACTTCTGGAATATGTGATCAGCCTGGTAAGTAAGGGGCCCTATCAAAGGCTTCGCCGCAGAGAGATGCGACCTGCCAAACCAGTTTGTAAACCAGCTCCGGCCACTTTGGGCTGACTGGCGTAGGTCTGGATGAATGCAAGTCTGGGTGCTCAGACAATTCTCTCAATGTTTGGTTTTCTTTTAACTTAAGAAGGGCTTTCACTTTTCTTTCTGTTTATCTATTTTGCAGCTGGTGCTCAGATACGCTGTAGCCCAGCCTGTTTATCTTGGGAGCTTCAGAAGGCGTACCGCCCCCCGCCCGCCATGGCTCCTTCCCCGTGCGATTACATCTTCCTTGGTAATGGGGCTTTGACTGGCCTTTTGTATAATGCTAAGCCACAATAGGACAAGAATATTCTCCCCGTATTTTTATCAGCCGCTTTTATTTCCTGAGCTGTTTTTGTAAGTGTGCTTGTTTCTGGTTTTGCTTCTCATCTGGAAAGGGGCCCGGGATTCAGGGATAAGATTAGATGCCCTGGTGTGTCAATTGGTCTTTAAAAGAAAGAAGCAAAAGTTGATCACATGCTGAAGCTCAGGGCCAATGCAGAGCTACCTCCCAAGAGACCAATCAATTTCAATTAAGGAGATTAAAAGCCCCGAGCGCAGAGAGGCCCGGTCACGGGTTTCTGAATGCCTTGCTCCTCCAGCAGCCTAAAAGCAGGCAGTGGACCCCAGAAGCACTGGGTGTTGTCCTCTGGGCCAATGTCAAGACAGCAGTGAGGGAGCGAATGCGGAAGAAGCAGCTAGCTGAAGGGGCTTGGTGATTTCTTCACAGGGCTCTACTGGCATTTGGGGCCAGGCTGACCTCCAGTGTCCTTCACCCCACTAAGTATCCAGACCCAAATTACTGGCCCAACCCAACCCCGTCCACACAGCCCCCCACAGCTCCCAGGGGCAGAACCACCCCTGGCACCCAGCGGCCACCTCCGATGTGCTTTCTGGGTGGAGAGCTGGTTCTCATGGTCTGTCCGCTCCCCTTCCACTGGGCCATTGCGGAGGCTCTGAGTCCGCTCCCCTCCCGACTAGATTCCAGGTCCCCACAGCCCGTAACTGCTTGGGCATCCGAGAGCCCACGTCACTGCAGGGTAAGGGCAGAGTCCAGAGCAGGGGTGCCTGGCAGAGGAGAGGGGCTTGAGGACCGCACAGGGGCAGGGCTGAGCCCACTGCCTTTTCCTGGCTCTGCAGTGGCCCTGAGGCAGCACATGACCGAGTTTCTCTGTAAGACCTGCTGACACACCAGGACACCCACCTTGCACCCAGGTATCTAAGTGAGCCTCACTTTTCATGTTTATGAAAAGGAACTATAGGGACGCCTGGGTGGCTCAGTCATTTGGGCATCCAACCCTTGATTTTAGCTCAGGTCATGATCCCAGGGTTGGGGGATCGAGCCCTGAGTCGGGCTCTGTGCTGAGTGTGGAGCCTGCCTGGGATTCTCTCTCTTCCTCTGCTCTTGCTCTCTAAAAAAAGAAAAGAAAAAAGGAACTGCCACCTGCCTTGCCAGGCGCACAGGAGGTAACGTGTGCACATCAAGTACCTGACATCCCCCGGCCGCTCTCCACAGGCAGGCTTTCTGCGTACAGCGGCACTGGGCAGGGAGGGGAGGCGGGGGTAAGAATTACACTCAGCACCCCGGATCTGGTGATTTTTGTTGGGAAACCAGTGAATCTGTTAGGATCGGATGAATATGCTTTGTCCACTGTGAATGCTGTGGAAATATCGAGGCCATGTCACCGGACAGGGATGGGGGCAGGAGAACGGGGTGGGGGGGTATGAGGCAGGGATGCAGGGGAGGGGACTGAGGCAGCAGAAGCGGGCACAGAGCAGGAAGGAAGAAGGGCGGGAGGAGCAGGAGGCTGACAGAAAGCACAGTTACTTGTTGGGCAGGAAGGAGAAGTGGCCAGGGTGTCAGCCAGCCGTGGCTCAGTGCACGGTGGGGGGGTGGGGGGAGGGAGTCGCTGCAGAGACTGTGTTGAGCGAACTCCAGGGGGCCAAAGCCACTGTTCACCTGGCTTTCTCTCTGCTGTTTATCTTCTGGCTGCTTTCCTCTTCCCAGGCCGGCCTGGGGAGGGGAGGGGCAGAGAGGAGGGGAGGTCCAGGCTGCGTGGTTGTCTAAAGAACGGTGGGGTGAGGGGAGGCTGTTGAAAGAGACTCCATCCAGAAGTATGGGGTCACAGTGCTCCCAGCCCGAGCGGGGTGCAGGCACCTGCCCAGGGTCACTTCAGGTCGTGGCAGGGCCGTCTCCTGTTGTCCCTCTACTACACCCCCCGGGCCTCCTGGGCCTGCTTTCGTCCCTGACCTACTTCTCCCGAGATAATTGAGAGACGAATGGCTGAAGCTGCAGGCTCAGGCCCGTTGTGAAAGGTTGGGACGACTGTTCATCAGCGTTAAAGCATCTGGACCTTGTTTTCTGTCACCAGAGAAATAAGTCTTGTGCAGATTGCATTACATCAAAATCCATTTTTCTCGATACAAATTTATTTTGCAAATGTAGAAAAATGGAGCTTACCATTTCCGTCAAAGAGGAGGAAGCTCTTACTGAACCGAGTTGTAAAGGAAGCTCTGAGTTGCTAAGGAAGGAGTAGATGGTTTCCTGAGGAAGCCTTGCCTTGAGGCGGGACCAGCTTCGTGGGAGGGAAGGGATCTGAGGTGCCAGCCCTTCCTTCTGGAGACAGAAGCCTGTGGGGTGGCCACGCCGTGGCCTGGGCAATAGGACTGGGGCGTGACGTGCCCTGGGACCTGCCTTCAAACACAGCACCTGTGTGGGCGGGCGTGTGTCCTTTGGACTTGGCTTTGTCCTGGGAACCCAGGCTGATTCTGAGGAAGACCCGAGCAAAGACGCGCCACCCCTGGAGGTGGCCCCAGACGGCAGGAGCTGGCCTGAGCCGCAGCGACTCGGGCTGTCAGTAGCAGAGCCTTGGGTCTCGGTCGGGTGGGGCCGTCACAACACGCGCCGTAGACTGCGTGGTTAAGCGGCTGACACTTCCTTCTCACAGCTGTGGAGGCCGGAAGTCTCAGATCAGTCACGGTGGGGCCTGTGCGGTTCCTGCTGACGGTCTTCCTGGCTTGCAGACTGGCGCCCCTGTGTCCTCACACGGCAGAGAGGGCAAGAGCTCTGGTGGCTTTTCCTTTGACAGGGACATGGGTCCCATCGTGGGCGCCCCCCCCATGATTTCATCTAAACCTGGTTTCCTCCCAAAGGCCCCTCCTCCAAGTACCATCGAGTTGAAGGTCAGGGCTTCAGTCTTTAACTGCTCTCTGTGCCTTCCCGTTACTTTTACACCTCCTTACGCTGAGCTCTGGGCCGAGCTTCTCAAACTGTTTGTGGCGAAGTTTTCTTATTTGCAATGGGGTATGATGTGTGATGAGAAAAATGAAATTACTGTATAAAAGAGACATGAAATACAAGCTCATTTCTTTCTTTCTTTTTTGTTTTATTAGATTCCACTGACATAGCACTGCTGTTGAGTTGGTACGGATGCTGCCGCATGCTGTCACCTTCTATATTCATCTCATCGAGGAGCAGTCACCACGCCTCTTGGGGCCTCCTGCGTAGACCGCCCTTCCAGTGGTACTGTCCAGAGCCCCATGGAGTGGTCTCTCAGCCCCCACACCAGTGGGACTCGGCCACTTCCAGAGACAAAGACCCGAGTCAGCGTCCCAGTGAAGAGCCTGGACTCCTCCCAAGGGGACAGCGCAGCCTGCTTTGCCAGAACAAAGGGGCCCTCTTTCCCACAAGCACTGGTTGTCAGAACAGAGGGTCTGGGAGTCTGCATATGAGTGAAGATTTCCGAGGAGAAACTTTCTCTGGCAAGAGAAGTGGAGAGAGAAAGCTCAACTCAGCCTCCGACCAGTCGACCAAAATGTCAAGTCTCTCCTTAAGGTCTGCTGACCGAAGAGGAGAGCGGCGCTGCGGGTTCCCTGTGTCCCTCCGTGGTGTCCAAGCTCAGCATGGGCTTGCGGACGCCAGGCAGCTGGCATGGCTGTGCTCTCTGTGCCGCAGCGCCGTAAGCCTCCGGGGCCCGGGCCCGGGGCACTGGGCTGACTGTCAGGACCGGGGGTCTTTGATTCCGCCTCAGTGACATGGTGGCGACAGCCCCGCAGCCGTCGTAGTTTGCTAGGGATGCCCTCACGAGGCCCCACGGGAGGGGCGGAGCGAACAACGGAATCCTGCCTCCCTCCCCTCACGGCCGCAGGAGGGACCGGCTCTGCCCACACCTGCGCAGGTTTCCAGCCCGCACAGCTGCGAGGAGAGAAATTTCACCCGCAGGAAAGTGAGGGGCGGGCCTGCGATCCCCCAGACCCAGGCCATTGTAAGCAGATTAAGGCTCAGCTTAGAACTGTTGAGGCGCGGCCTTCCGACGCTGCTGAATGTGTGACTTAGACCGTGTAATTTTTCCGTGTTAAAATATATTTATAAAGCGCAGATAATAAAAATAACATCTATTTATCTCCCTAGGTGTTCTGAGCCTTTAGTGACGGTTGCAGCGATGATGCATTACAAAACCAAACAAATTAGTCCTCGGGCTGACGACCCAGGGGCAAATCAACCACCACAACGGAAGAGACGAGCTTTCAACCCAAGGAGAGAAGACGAGGCTGTAAGGCCTTCCTAACAACGTTGCTGTATTGATGCAACACAAGGACGACTACATTAGATTCTGCTGATTCTCTTTGAGATCTAATAATATGCTCTATTCAGATCTTCTTCGCATACACTTTCTCCACGGTCTTCCTCAGGAGCTGAAATTGGCCAGTTACAAACAGAATTTGTTCTCCTGTCCTTTGAAATCACAGAAGCGGGCGTGTTTTAGAGCCCAAAAGATACGAAGCTTTCTTTGGGAAACAAAGCATAGAGGGGAAAAAATATCTCCCCTCTAAACAAAATTGAAAGCATGCCTTACTTTAGATTTATTTGATTACAAAATCTTTCTCGGGGCTAATCAGTTTTAGAATCTGTTGCTATTGGCACCAGTGAGCCAATAAAAAATCCAGAAGGAGAGAAGAAGTGTCACTACAACTCGAGAGAGACAAGGTGGTTCATTTATTAAAAAAAAAAAAAAAAGCATTGAATTAATGTTTACACCGCTAAGTCAAATTATTTATACATATGCTATAGGTTTCGCATCCCTAGAATTTGTTAGCATTCGGAGTATGATAAATTGTACCTGACTGACTTGCGAAAAATCATCTCAAGAAAGAAAGATTTTTTTTTTTCCAGTGGGAAAATATATAGACGACGCACAGTGGCATAGTGAAACTGTTCTTCAGGTGGACAGCCAGAACAATTCAGCAGAAGGGAGAGGTGGATTAAAAGAAATTTTTTTTAGTTTACTTTTTGAGAGAGAGAGCACGAGCAAGCAGGTGTGGGTCAGAGAGAGAGGGAGAGAGAGAATCCCAGGCAGGCTCCACACTGTCAGTTCGATGCGGGGCTCAAACTCACGAACCATGAGATCGTAACCTGAGCTGAAACCAAGGGTCAGACACTGAACTGACTGAGCCACCCAGGCGTCCCAAAGAGAGGCGGGTTTTTAGATGTCACAGTGGATAGTTAAGAATTTTGGCCTTGGGGCAGTGGTGTAATGCTCATAGGTCACGTCCATACCTCATTTTCTTCGTCTCTACAGTAGGTTGGAAACTCAGGGTTTTCCGTAAATATTCAAAGCGATAAAACACAGGGGCATTACTACACGGGCCCGTTCCGAGTTAAGAATCTAATAAATGTCAGCTTTTGTGTCATTATCATAGAGAGTCTCTTATTTATATTTCATCTGCAGAAAAATTACAAAAAGGATGAAGTATGTTGAAAAAAAAATAGGTCTCGGGCCTCCTTAACACACGTGCTGTGTCCGTTCTAGGAAGGGGTGTTAATACCCGTTAGCGAGCCTGCAGGGGAACCGGAAGCCTCGTGTGTTGCTGGCGGGGAGGCTAAATGGCGCAGACCCTTTGGAAAACCGGTGGTTCCTTACAAGTTCAACACAGAGTTACTGTCTGGCCCCGTAGTTCCCCTCCTGGTGTGTATACACCCAAGGGAATTAACAACACACATGTACAAAACTTGTACGCCAGTGTGGAGTGCGGCTTCAGTCACAGCAGCCACAAGGTGGAAACAGCTTAGGTGTCACCATTGGCTAATGAATGGATAAACAGTGCGGTATGGTCATGCAATGGAATGTTATTGGGCAAAAAGCAGCAATGACGACACCGATACACGCTACCATGTGGATAAACCATAAAAACATTCTACTAAGCAAAAGCAGCCAGAAGTCACAAAAGATACCTCTTGGATTATTCCATTAAAAAAATTGATGTAAAAGTTTTATTTTTTATCACTTACAGATTGCATTTTCTCTTCTGACTTTTTAAAAAGTTATTTACTTTGTAATTAATCTCTGCACGCAGTGTGGGGCTCAAACTCATGACCCAGAGATCAAGAGTCGGATGCTCTTCTGACCGAGCCAGCCGGGTGCCCCTCGTCTGATTTTTTTAATACCATCTTGTTAGTTTCAGGTGTAGAACAGTGACGCACCCTTTGCGTACGTTCTGAAATGACTACCTCAGTAAGTCTTAGTCCCCACGGATGACCCCCGTTTCTGTGAATCGTCCGGAACAGGCAGATGCGTACAGACCAGGGTTACTCGTGGCTGCCTAGGTTGGCTCAGGGAGCAGTAACGGACGTGACTGCTCACGAGTACAGGGTTTCTTTTCGGAGTGATGAAAACTTTCTGGAATTAGGTAGTGATGATTGTACAACTTTGTGAATATACTAAAAATCGCTGAATTGTACACTTTAAAATGGTTAATTTTATGGTATATGAGTTTTATCTGTGAAAAAACTTGATGAAAGCTTAACGTGGAAGAAGGAAACAATTTGCAGCACCAGAGATAATCATTGCAGATGTTTTAACGTAGATTCATCAGAGTCATGAAAATATATACATTAAGAAAATAATAAAGCAGGGGGGTGCCTGGGTGGCTCAGTCAGTGGGGCATCAGACTTCGGTTCACGTCATGATCTCACAGTTCATGAGTTCGAGCCCCGCATCGGGCTCTGTGCTGGCAGCTCAGCCTGGAGCCTGCTTCAGATTCTGTGTCTCCCTCTCTCTGCTCCTTTCGCTCCTGCTCTTTCTTTCTCTTTCTCAAAAATAAACATTAAAAAAGATTAAAAAAATAATAAAATGGGATCATACAGCGCATGCTGCCGAGTGGACGTTTCATATTTATATTACTGTCCTCTATTAGGAAGCTGCCTTGAACCACCGGTGGCTTCTTCCTACCTCTCAGCCTCCCCCAGTGCCTGGCCTTCCCACATTTCTCGCCACGTGCCTTCTCTTTCCAATGCCCTTCTTCAGGACTTCCAGACTATTCCTCGGATCCTCAGGGTACTTTGAATGCTTGCCGTCACCACCTGCCCGGTGTCACGAGATACTCCGTTAACACCTATGATTTCAATGGAATTGATTCCGAAATCCATACTCCGACCTTGACTTTTACCCCAGGGACTCGTCCTGCATCTCCAGATGCCTCCTGGAAGTTCCCACCTGGATATTCATCACCGACGTTTCTGTATGACTAAAATTGAACTCATTATACTTTCCAGTGCCACAGCCTGGCACAGCAAACGTGCGGAGTTTTGAATCTTGAGAGTCGAGGTCATGCCCACACTTAACCTTTCTGATTCCAGTCAGGCTTCTTGGAAGTTAGGGAAACGTACTCGGGCTAATTGAGACAGAAAAGGGATGTGAGGAGGGGCAGGCAGCAACTCTCCCAGCAGGCCGGAAGGAGGGCTGGGCAAGGGAGCAGGCCATGAGGCATTCCAGAAGCAAGCGTTCCTTAGGGACGGAAACGGGAGCTGGATACAAGACGGCTTTGCTTTGCCTCGATTTCCCTAACCCGAGAAAAATGGAGATAATTTGACCACCTACCTCATGGGATCATAGGGAAGACGGGGCTGGTATTCCGGAAGATTCTTTGTAAACCACGAGCCCCTCCGCAGGTGTAAGGTTGTTTATACTACAGAGTGAGGTTTTTGCTTCCAACCTGCGTTCTGTTTCTGACCTTTTTCCCTCTGTGCCCACTCAGTGTCCCTCCTCCCACCCCCTCCGTCCGTGGGTGCCCCCTCCCCCTCGGCACCCCTTTTCCCGTCAGCACCTCCAGATCCATCCAAGCCACAGGGTTTCGGCAGTATTCCCTCACCTTCCTCTTCCCCGCACCACTGGCACCTTCTGATTCAGCGGCAACAATGGAAACCAGCCTCTCCCGAGCTTGGTTACACATTGGCCTCGCCTGGGGCACGCCTCCCAGGCCACGGGCTCCCCGGGCGAGCACGGCAGGAACAGGCCCACCCCCTGCAATCTACACGGAACTGGCCCACCCCCTGCAATCTGCAAACCGAGTTTCTCACCTGGAGCGCTAGCCCCAGAAGAGGGTTCCGAGTCAAAGCGAGTCTGGAAAACGCCGCACCCGTCTCCCTCTTAAAGATTCACAATTCAAGAGTTCCTGCAGGTAAGACACCTGTGAAACTGTGCAAATGTCTAAGACTGTGAGATTGCAAAGCTGTCTTGTCCCGTGATACTGTGATCTATAGTAAGAGATACAGATTTGGTCTTGTTTCTGGCACAGAAGTTGCTCAAAGCCTTGGAATTTCCTAAATGATGAGCGCAACAAAGATGTCGTGTGTTAGGTTAAGGAGGTGACTTTTGGACTCCACCTAAAGTTAGGGCTGGTTGGCAAGAGAACCCCCCTCCCCCCACACTACCACTTTGGGTGAAGGGAGAGAAGCTAGAGACTGAGTTCAATCACCAGTGGCCAATGACTTGATCAGCCGTGCCTGGGTAACGAAGCCTCCATGAAAACCCAAGAGGAGCTGAGGCCGAGAGCTGGCAGGCTGGTGAAGGCATGGGGCCCAGGGGACAGAGGTGCGCTCAGAGGGCACGGAAGCTCCTGGCCCTGTGCGTCTCTTGCACCTGGCCGTTCCTAGTCCTGTCCTTTTATCAACAATTGGTCGTCTAGTAAGTAAAAACGATTCCGAGTTCTGTGAGCCACTCAAGCAACTTAATCGAACCTGAGGAGGGGGTCATGGACCCTCATTTCCAGCAGGCAGGCAGAAGCGTGGGTGCCAACCTGGGCTTGCGACTGTCGGACGCAGGGGTGAGTCGGGGATGGCGGGGAGCGGTCTTGTAGGGCTGAGCTCTTCCTCTGGGCCTGACGCTGCCTCCAGGCAGAAAGTGCCAGACTGATGAACTCTGGGGCACGCAGCTCGGGTCCCAAGAATCGCCTGTTGCTGCGGCAAAGCTCCCCACAACGGAACCCGTTTAGTCCCGTAACGTCTATTTAACTTCTTCAAGGAGAATATTCTGAGAAACACCTACTCTGGGAAACTGTGACCTATAGAATAAATTTTCCAAGGTTTTTGACCATTTGGCTCTAAGTTTCATCCTCCCGGCCTCTGCGTACACTGCCAACTTTCACCAGACTTTCTGCCCTCCAAGTAACAGACTTTTTTTTTTTTTTTTTTTTTTTGAGAGAGAGAGCGTGCACACAAGCAGGGTCAGAGAGAGAGAGAGAGAGAGAAAGCAGGCTCCATACTCAGTGGGAGGAGCCGACTTGGGGCTCGATCCCACAATCCTGGGATCATGACCTGAGCTGAAATCAAGAGTCAGACACTCAATCGACTGAGCCACCCAGGCGCCCCACGGTAACAGACTGCTAAGCTCCCCCTATGCTGTCCTTTCTCCTGCCGAGCCTTCTGCACTGGCCACTTTGCTGGTGTGACTGCCCACCCTCCTCCCCTCACCGCTCAGCTCAGGTCCGTCTCCTCCACAAAGACTTCCAACAACATCTCCCCCCTCAGAATGCTAATTTTGTTGACAGTCTTGTACCTCTGTTTGGCCACACACCACGTGCTGTGTTGTGATCTCCTACAGTTTGGAGCTCGAATCGCCGCTGTAGTTGTGGTGGGTCTATATTTTGTCTCATTACCGTCCCTCTGAAGGTAGTGACCACGTGGAGGTTTCTTTCCGTCTCTTTTCCTGGTGCGGGGCCCTCGGGACAGTAGGTGCCCAGGAAGCATTTGTTGGCTTTCTTAGAGTCTTTTGAGACTTAGGGTTTTCGTATCTTCTCAGGCTGGTGCTGCCAGACCTCCTGGAATGTGATGTTGGTCATTCTGGTGGGGGCAGAGTGCCAGGGCAACCAGGGGAGGGGAGGGAGGGCATGACAGGCTGAGCATGTGGCCCAAGGAGGTGAGTTCTGGTGTCAGTCCCCCCTCTAGCCCTCCCCCTGCCCTCTGGGGGCCTCAGTCTCAGCAGCCGAAGAAGAAGGGGCTGGGTTTCAGCTTCCCCCACTAGCAGCGCCCTACTGTCCGTGTTCCCTCACTTGCCCCACCTCCACGGCCTCCCTGGAGACTTTGGCACTTCTAGTGGCTTCTGAGACGCCACCCATTTCTCTACCGCAGGGAAAGAAAAAAAAAAAAAGCTTGGAATCGATTCTAATCCATTAAGGGAGCCAATTCATACACTCTTCTCGTAGCTCACAAATTACTGGTAATCCGCCTCACAGCTCCGAGGGTGGGGCCCTATGGTGTCTCCCAGGCGCCGTAAGGCCGTGGCCCCCAAACTTGGGTGCACAGCAGGAGGCCCTGCAGGACTTCCTCAAGCACACTGGGCCCCGCCCAGAGCTCCTGGGTCAGCTCGGGGCGACGGTGCGGCGCCAACAGTTCCCAGGTGTCGTCGAGGCCAGCGGTCTGGCCAATTAACGTGGCGAGGAACACTGTGTTTTGGCAGCACCTCCTCCTGGCTCCCCCAGCCCTGTCTCGGGAGGAAGTAGCTCCCTCCCAGCGTAGGGGGTTCTCAGGGACTCCAGTGAGAGAGTTTGACTTCCCTTTAGTCCCCGCTAATTCCTGTGTGGATGGATGGGTGGACGACGGAGAGGGGGCGGAAATGAGGGATAAAAGGATACCAGGGCTAAGTAAATGGCAGATCCGGCATTTACACCCCGGTCACTCTGGTCGCAGAACTCTTTGTTCGAAGCGCTCTGCTGTGTTCTTTCTCTTGGAAACTCTTTAATGAAGAACCTGTTGTCAGGGTGAAGACACTGGCTACTTCCCAGCCTCTTTCCGGAGGATGTTGGGGATATTTCAAATGAAATGATTCAAGTGAAACACTCAAGGCCTGACACAGAACAAATGTCCAATACCTTTACGTACAAGTACATCTGAAAGAACAGGGATTAGAAGCACGGGGTGGAGGGACGCCTGGGTCGGTTAGGCATCCGCCTCTGGGTTTTGGCTCAGGTCATGATCTCACGATTTGTGGGGCAGAGCCCCGCATCAGGCTCTACGCTGACAGTGCAGAGCCTGCTTAGGCTTCTCTCTCTCTTTCTCTCTCTCTATCTCTTCCCTCTCCCCTGCTCCCCTGCTCCAGGCTCTCTCTCTAAAAAATAAACAAACAAACAAAGAATCTTTAACAACAACCCAAAAAATGCAGGACGGGCCCTACATCAGAATGCCTGGCTTCGAGTCGGTGCTCCGTGGGGGCTGGACCACCCCAGATCTGTTAGGTCCATGCCCAGTCGCAGACGAGTGTGAGCCCTACGAGAGAACAGACTCCCGTGGCCTCAGCTGCTTAAGTTCCCGGCCCCGTTGGCGACAGCTACGCACCCCGGGTTTTATTTCCCTTAGGCAGTCATTCTCCACATCCTGACGGCCCGGACGGTATTGTTTTTTGAACCGATGTGTCCCTTCCCTCAGATGGGCCCCTTCTTGTCTTGCAGCTAATACATTTTTCATACGGCATCGTCTCCAGTTTCCTTTCAAGCTCCCGAGAGGATCTCCTTTTCCTCTTCCGCCGGTGAAAGGGGTTTTCTTTTTTTCCTTTCAAAGGAAAGCATTAACCTCCAGGGTCCAGTAAGTAGGTTCAGGGTGCGTATTACTGGAGAAGCAAGTGGAAGTTTTCGCTGGAGCTCAGGTGACATTTCGGAGGCCTGTATTACGAGAGGCTACAGTGATATGTCAGGTACTCCTCACCGTGTCCAATGGCGAGCAGGACATGGTCACAGATGTGTAGGCCACTGGGCCTTTTCTTCCTTTACCTTAATTTTCCTTTTAGAAAAAGATCCACGGGAACTTTAGAAAACCTACACGCGTAATTTCTTAAAGTCACATCGAAGTCTATCCCCCAGAGATAACCCCTGTAAAAACTTCTATTCTTCTTTCTCTGCATGTGTATAAATACTTCTTTTACAAAATGTGATTAAGCTGACGATGAAACATCACCTGTACCTTTTTATCTTTTTTTAAGTTTGTTTGTTTGTTTGTTTGTTTTAGAGAGAGAGAGAGCAGGGGAGGGGCAGAGGGAGAGAACCCCAAGCAGGCTCCACGCTGGCAGTGCAGAGCCCCACACGGGGCTCAATCTCATGACTGCGAGATCATGACCGGAGCAGAAAGCAAGAATCAGGCGCTTAACCAACTGAAACACCCAGGCCCCCCTCGTCTCTACCGTTTGAAAGCTGTAGGTAGCTCTTGGTATACGTATTTTGGAAATGGTGCAGTTTGTCTGTGTTTGTAATTACTTACAACTAGTGGTTCTAACCGTATCAATGTGTTTCTGAAATTAAGAAGCAGGACCAGGCTGCACACACTCTTTAACAGTAAATACACCGCTAGCATTTCTCTGTGATGTTAACTACTCTACATTACTAAAAAAAAAAAAAAAAAAAGAAAAGAAAAAAGAAAAGAAAAGAAAAAGAAAAAAAAATCTTCTAGGTAAAGGACAGGAAGAAAATTTTAAAGCACCTATAATCTCACCGTCCAGAGGTAACCGTCATCAGCACGTGGATGTGTGTTCCCTGAGACTTTTTCTCTGCGTCTGTGCATTCAAAAAGAGAAAAAAAAGTCTGGCAATACCTATTGTTCTGGGACCTGCATTCTTTCAATTAATTGATAGTGATCTCTATGTCCAACATTTTAACTGGCTGCGTAGTATTCTATCTTAAGGATGTATTGGAATTTAAACCATTGTTGCATGTTGTAAATTATTTCTGTTTGTAGGTTGGTTTTATTATTTTAACTATGCGCAATGAACACCGTGTGGCTTTGCGCCTCCATCTTTGGGCAAATCCTAATTGCTTTCAGGAAAGTTCCTTCAGGCAGAATTGCTGGGTCGAAGGTTTTGAACCAGTTTGATTTACGTTGCCAACCGCCCTCAGAAATACCATACCAATGACCATGTCCATTCGTGGTGTCTAAGTTCCTTTCAAGACGAGAAACACGAGGGCTACTTTTTTTTTCAAATTCTGTCAATTGAGTGAATAACTAAAATATTTCAAACTACTCTTGTAATTTGCATTTCCTGGTTGAATTTTATTTTTTTTCTTGGTTTAATTTTATCAGTTTTAAAACTTTACTTTGAGAGAGAGAGTGAGCGAGCACGCACAAGCACAAGCAGGAGAGGAGCGGAGAGAGAGAGAGAGAGAGAGAGAGAGAGAGAGAGAGAATCCCAAGCAAGATCCAGGCTGTCAGCTCAACATGGGGCTCGATCCCAGAAACCGTGAGGTCATGACCTGAGCAGAAATCAAGAGTCAGATGCTTAACTGACCGAGCCACCCAGGTGCCCCAATTTCAGCATCTTCATATTTATTGGCTATTTGATTTATAAGAGTGGGGCATGCAATAAGTATAATCTGTCTTAAAAACCATTTATTCAAATATGTTTCTCGTCTTATCATTTGCTATTAAATTTCGTAAAACTTTGAAACCGTGCTTTTCCTCGACAGTTTCTTCATGTTCGGGAAATCCTTTCCTCAAGCCGAGATAAATATTAATTTAAAATTTCCTAGCCTTTTTATCATTTGTTGTACTTAAATCCTTTAAGTATCTGGAATCAATTGCCACATACGGGGTAAGGTAGGAGGGTCTAACTTTCTTATTAGGTTTTAATAACATCTTTATTGGATAGAATTCACGTACAGAAAATTCATGTCCTGAATGTTCCTGTAGAAGTCTTTGTGTGCACATGTTTTCAGTTCTCCTGGGTATATTCTAGGTCTTACAGTAACTCTATGTTTAACTCGTGGAGGAATTGCCAATCTGTTTTCCAAGGAGCCTGCACCATTTTACATTCCCACGAGCAATGTTTCAGGGGTCCAGTTTCTCCATGCACACACACAGCACTTCTGTTGTCTCTCATTTCATTATAGCCTTCTCCGTGGGTGTGAAGCGGTATCTCCTGGTTCGGATTTGCATTTCCCTAATGACTGTGATGTCAAGCATCTTTTCATATGCTTGTCGGCCTTTTGGCCATTTATAGATCTTTCGAGAAAAGTCTGTTCAGATCTTTTGCCCATTTTTCAATTGGGTGATCTTTTTTATTTTTGAGTTGTACAACTTCTTTATATATCCTAGGTACAGAGTCTTTATCAGAGATAGGTTTTGCAAATCTGTTCATCCCTTCTGTGAGTTGTCTTTTGGTTTTCTCTGGAGCACAGAAATGTTTCCTTTCGGGGCGCCTGGGTGGCTCAGTCAGTTAAGCGTCTGACTCTTGATTTTGGCGCAGGTCAGGACGTCACCACGGTTTGTGAGACTGAGCTCCGTGTCGGGCTCTGCCTTGTCAGTGCGGAGCCTGCTTGGGATTCTCTCTCTCCCCCTCTGCCTGCCGCCTGTCCCCTGACCCAGCATGCGTGCATGCGCGCGCTCTCTCTCTCAAAATAAATAAATATAAACTAAAAAAAAAAAAAGCATTTCATTCTAGGATGTTCCACTCATCTACTTTCCTTTTGTCACTTGTGCTTTTGGTGTCCTCTCTAAGAAACCATTGCTCAAGAATATGAAGGTCTATTTCTCTGTTTTCTTCTAAGAGTTGTATAGCATTAGCTTTTACATTTAGGCCTCTGATCCTTTTTGGGTTAATTTTGTTGTTACAAATGGCCAGCCAGTTGTCCTCGACCCTAGTTACGGAATCATTTTTCCTTTCCCACCAGTTAAAACGGCACGGGTGGAAGCAACAACTAATTGTCCCCTGTAGCCGTTCTCCGCTCCTCCTGGTAGTAACAGAATAAAAATCTTAGTTACGCACACAGCCTTCCGGCTAGAGACACTACTTCCTCGCCTCCTTTGCGGTAGCAGAAGAGATACATGCCCAAGGTCACATTTGCATAAGGAAATTGTTCCCCTCCGCTAATTTTCCCACCGTTCCCTAGGCTCAAGTATAGACCCATGCTGGCGAGCCACATGCACGCGTTAACCCCATGGACTGGATATCTCCTAGGGGGTGCAGAACAGACAGGACTGGGTTTCTGGATGACCTCATGGAACAGAGCTATCTACCAACACTGTGGACCACCTGCCGGCTTCTGGGCTGTGACGAGTTAGAGAAAAAAAATCTGTATTGAGCCACTTTATATTTCGGCCTTTTCGTTATTACCTGTAATATATACTATATGTCCATCTAGGCAAGACTTTCCTTAAATTCCCATAATATTATTGATCTATTCTAAACCACAGCTGCAATTTCTGAAATTTTATAATATGTTTAAATGAGGGAGTGAGGGGAGGGGAGGGGAGGAAATCTCTCTCGCAGATTCCAAAGCATTTCTTGGCTCTTCTCCTGCGTTCAATCTGTCCAATGAATTCAGACTAATTTTGTCAACTTCCACCACCTCCTCCTTCCCACCTCCGAAGTCACTGGGTACTATCCAATCAAAAGTCGTTTCTCGGTCTTTGAGAGTTTGTTCATTTTCGAAAGCTATGTGTCGTAACTCGAGCTTAGGCATGATCAAGGCTCTCGTCACTTAATCTGGGCAGCAGCCAGTGTCTGGGGGTCAGCCCGATGTTAAAATACACCCACCCCGCCTCTCCACCTGACTGGAGAGCCAGCTTCATGGGACGAAGTAAGGGAGAGACCAGCTGGAGGTATCGCTCCCAAAGAACACAACGGGGGCGGATAGGACAAACATACTTGAGCAGCGTTTGACGCCAACTGTGGAAACAAACCTTCACCATGAGGGTCAAGGCTGCCCGCAGCTGTAGGTCTGTGTTGCAGGGAGAATCGCGGAGAGCGGGGGAAGGAGGCGGCATTGCTTCACACAGTGAAACATTTCCCTTAAGGACCGTGTAGTGTCACAGTGTCATCGCAGGGAGGGGGCCGGGGTTTGCGTGGGGGTTGTTTATTGAGTCGCTTCTGATTTCCCTTATCCAGTGGTTAGAAACCCATCCTTTTTGGAGGATGCTTAATTCCGTAACATACGGAGTAAGTGCCAGCCGCCGTAATGTACTCTCTTTTTCTCTCCATTGCAAGAAAGTAGTTTTTCTACCAGAATATGCAATCGGCCCACCACTTCATTGAACCAATTTAGGACGCTCAATTTCCTTTGTAAAATTGATTTTCACTCCATATTCACGTCGAGGGCCCTCCACTTTCTGAGTCTGTTACGGCATCGTGGTGGAGAGTCCGAAGGCCTGGAAGTCAAGAGAGCTCGTGTCTGATTGGTTTCTGCATTTCACATGCTCCCATCAGCTTCGCTTTTGGAAAAGTATTTTAAAGGAATTACCTAAAGTAGCTTCGTTTCAAAAGTTAGGTTTAAAACGTCCCTCAATTTCTCAGCATTAACAGATAAAAATGGCAAAAAAAAAAAAAAAGCAATTAAAAAGGCCCTTAAGTATCAAGTCTTTGTGACGTCAGCACACTGCAGATACCCTCCCCCCGCCGGACCTCATTCCTAGACTGTTCTATGGCCTTTTGATAATTCCTTTATGTTCTTTTAATCTCACTGATAACAAAATATAAATAGGTAATAAATACACACATACACACATACACATATATGCATGTATATATATTTTTTAGGGGGATAATCAGTTTCATATTTTTGAGGTTACAAAGTACGGGCGTCGTTTATTTGTGTAAATTCAAAGCCTTGCTCTGAATCATTAGATTACCAAATTCTCATGGGCCACACGCAGCATGTCTTGGGTGGGTCTGTTCACACGATTTCTCCACTCTTTACAAAGAGTGTCAATGCTGGGACAAAGGAAGGGCTTACGATCTAAGGCCATGGGACAGAAGAAGGGAGAGGGCAGTACCTGACACCCCTCGTCTGTCACAGTCCACTCTTGCTTGGGCACAGGGATGTCCCGAGAATGTTTCCACCAGGGTCTGAAATCTTAAAGGCCTTACAGATAAGATCCCGACCTCACGAGGCTTAGATGCCAGTGGAAAGTAGACTATCAACAACCAAGTCGCTAAGCAAGACAATGTCACCGAGTGGTCCGTAACAAGAAGGGGCTGAGCCTGTGACCTGATGGAGACCAGCGGCTGCCCTTGAGCCACTGGCTAGGAGTCCCTCTGTGCTGGTGTGGAGTTGAGACTCGGAATTACACGGAATGAATGGTGCTTCAAATCTTGATGGCCTCGAGCCTGGGGCAAAGCCCCTCGTCTGAGGTGAAGTTCCCTTCTCCAGCTCAGGAGCACTCTGGCGCCTTCTGTGCAGCTGTCTCCTTGGGGCTCACGCTTGGCGACCGTCCTGGTGAGCCCCAGGGGCGCAGGGACCGTGGCTTACCGCACTGCTGGCCCCCAGAGCAGCACCAGGCCGCCCCCGGTGTCCACACACGTGCTGAGTGGATGGAGTAACATCCGCACCTGAACTCGCCTGTCATTCTTCCCCGAGCGGCCCCTCCCTGCGCTCCACAACACCAGGGCTCCCCGGCCAGGGCCCCCTCCTCCTCAGAGCCGCACTCCTCCCCTCTAAGCCAGAGAGTCACCAGGCCCCCTTGGTTCTCTTCCTTCTGCTTAGGCATTTGGGGTTTTGTCCTCTAAAGAAGTGTCCTGAGCTACAGCTTCTTAATGGGACGCCTTGCTCTGGGCTCGCCCCTGTCCAGTCACGTACGTATTTGCGCCAGACAGGGCAGTACACCATAGGAATCTGATCAAGACCTCTTAGGGAGCCTCAGTGGTCTGCCCCCCCCAACCCCGGTCTTCCCAGTTTCTTGGGATGCTCTATGCAACCTCTCCACTCTTTCCCTTGCTTCCCTGCTGAGTGTCCCAACACAGCACCTGCCCACAGTGGGTGTTCAGGAAATGGCTGAGCTGGGCTCGAGGGGCAGCTGCGGCCCCCATTCAGTGGGTAAGGTTAGGCCTGCGGGAGGGGAGATGGCTTCTGGTTTCTGGGGACAGGACAGACCCCTTCTGGCACAGCCTCCTGTGGTACCACCGGTGCCCCTCATGCTGCGCTGGAGAGAGCCCTTTAGGGCTGTCAGTTGGGGGACACCTAAACGTGTGGGATGGAGGGCGGCCCGGCCTTTTGTGAGCACCTCGCCCCGCAGCCTCCTCCCCACCCAGCTGCCCTCCCAAGTGAGGCCCCGGGAGAACTGGCACCCCAGCTGGGGGTGCTCCGGGCTGGGGGCTGGGAACGCCTGCCGGGGTGGGGGTGGGGCGGGCGCCCAGGGAGGAGCAGCGCCCTCCCGTGGTCAGAGAGGAGAATAAAGCAATTACGTTTTGCCAGCCACTTTGCATTAGAGAAGATTGATTTGTCCTTCTGATGTGTTGTTTCCATAGAAGCAGGGCTTAACCTTTTAAGTGAAGATTATAAAGCTACCTAATTCATTTAAAATTAGGCTTCAATCCCATCAGCACTTAATGCTCAAGTGTTACTGTGGGGCTTGCTACAGACAGCGCTCCGACGGCCGGGCAGAGACTTCGACTTTCTCGATTTGAAGCCGCTCTTTCCGATGCCTATCTAGTTGGTTTGTTTATTTTTAAAAATTAACTTCCTAAGGAGCTATAACTTCACGTGGTACGATCGCCGGAGTATTAATAAATACCTTTTAATTAATGATTAGCACTGACTCCTCTTCATAAACACAGGACCGGCACACAGGCACGGAACAGACACGTTCAATTAAAGTAATTTATTGGATTCTTCTGGAACGGACATAAAGAGCATCTTGGGAATTGATATCACAACACAACATTATACACCATTTTCACAACTAGCCTTGTGTTGAAATTTTTTTAAAGAACATAGTCATTTAAAAAAATCTAAGTATTTACATATTAATAAAACATATATACAGAAGATTGAGACATTACCCATAGATATGGAATTTTTCTTTGTACTAAGAAAGCCTATAAAAAGGATTTCTGAATAAAGTCTGAACAGTAGTCACAGTAAGTAAACACAAATACAATCTGAATGTACAAAATATGATTTTACGGTTGCAGTTTTGTGATCTGTGTCTCCGATCTGTGGATGCATTGCACGTATGTGTGAGTTGAACGATCCCCCACTCCCCCTCAAGTATCGAAAAACTCCAAGCTGTCGCCCAGTCTTGGAAGGAAGTGCTTTTGAAAGTTCATGATGAACATTTAACAGATCCCACGGTTGTAAGGTAAATGTTTCTACCTTTATTAGCAACGCACTCATCTAACTGTGATGGAGTGGAAAGGTCACTAATGAATCTTTTCAGTTCCCTCGAGAAATATTTCCTTCTGAGGGGCAGAGGACAAATTTTCAAACCTACGCTGCAGGAAAACCAAAGCCTGGGTGCGTAGAGTTCCATCAGGAAAGGTCTCAGGGAAGGGACGGCTAGCTGGCCTAAAATGCAAAGGGCTAAGAACTCCAGGGGTGTGATGGGAACGGTTTCTCTGAACCTTCCTCACCGCTTCAGAAATAAGACAAGACACACGGATAGGAGAGGCAGCTGTCTAGCAGTTAGACCGACTCCACCAGCCACACCTAGAACCGGTTTCGTCACATTTCCGGGACGCCTCCTACCGTCTCCGGTTGACGAGCTGGTGGTCAGTGGACCACTGACCCTCCCCCGAGCCCCCTCCGGGCTCGGGGTCAGTGTGATACGGCACAAGCGCCTGGGACAGGGTGCCTCCACGGTAACTGTGAGCTTACCACGCTGTGACTTCGTCAGGGCCGGGCCAAGGAAGGTAACCGTCAGCACAATTTGTCCCCCTCTGGTTTGGCACTTCTACAGTCCAAACTGCTGGCAGGCCAATCTTTGGCCTTTGGGTCAAGTGCCAACGGTTTCACGGTAATTCGCTTTATACAGTGAATGAGGTCTGCATGCCGTTTTGTGAGGAGAACGGCCTACGTTCACCATCTTTTCGGAGAAGGGAACCTGGACGTAAATACTTCTGTGGAACAAATGTCCACGTGGCCAGATACTGCTTTGGTCTAAACCCCTATTTTTGTACGTTGGTTTCATATGAAGTGGAAGGCAGGTATACCGGGAGCCAGATAAAGTATCGAATATTAGGGACATTCGCGGCTGCCTGCCATACCGCGCCACAGCACCCGACGGCGCAGCCCAAGCCGCCCGTGAAAGCGGTTGTGAGGGATCGTGTCAGTCACTGGTTACTTGGAGTTTCTCGCCTTTTCATTAGTTATTTTGTCACCGTGTTGATACGACCTACGCGGGAGGTTTGTCTTTCCTAGGAATTCATAGATCATTTGCGCTTCGTCGGGTACAAATGGCTATTCTGGGAGGAACTGGTGTCACAAATGATTTCATCTAAGAGGCCAGCGCTATCCTGTCTCCCCAGTCAACGCTGTCATCTTCTAGGCCGCCGCAGGCCTAATTATCGCCGGCCTTCACGACTGCTCCCTCAGTGCCGGCGAGAGCCGCTCCCCTGCCGGCTGCATCCACGCGGGGCCCGTCAAATAAACATGCGTCAGAACTCTCTATATATTCACCTCGAGCTTATGAGAACAGTTCTTTGTTCTCATAAGACGAGAGAACTCTGCTTCGCAGCCAACAACGAACTGACTGAACCCTACGCTGGACTCCTGAGAGGGAATGAGTGAGTCGACCCCTAAAAATGATGTCTGAAATGCTTCCACCAAATCGGAGGCTTGATGAGGACAGAGCCCAAAGAAAGCAGGTGAAAACCTCTCAGGTGTGATGGGGACAATTCACAGACCACCCGCCCTTGGCAGTAACCGGAAATGCTACGTGGGTCTCTGAGGGGAGGATTCACACGGGAGCGATACGTGCGCTCATGAACGCTGCCACTACAGGGAGAGTCGAGGCAGTGACGTCTGGCTCTGTGTCTTCCGTGTTTCCTCCCCTGGTGTCAAATGCATTACCTACACCAGAGGCAAGACAATGGAGGGGGGCCGCTTCTGCAGAGAGGAGCGCATCATTTTCTAGGACAGGGCTAGAGGCCAGTACACTGAGGAAGCCTCTGTTGAGTATCGAAATCACTAACTTCTCAGCTGAGGCTTTCGCTGTGCTACATGAGCAATCTAAGGAATCTGTAATGACGAGTTTTATACGGAAGCCCGCGAAAGTGGGTTCCTATTGGAGTATGTCCACCTGTTGCCCAGGAATAGAAAACGGCTACATAAAATACACTTCACCTGTAACACAGAACATGATGCAGCTATTAAAATATCGTGTATGAAGATTCGTGAAAAATGGAAAATGCGTGTTAGGTGAAAACGAAACAAAAAAAAAAGCCCTCAGGAAACAAAATCGTGTGTATTTGATCTCCAACTGTGTAAATAAATAAATACAAAGAAAAGTCGGGGGGGAAACACCCAATAATGGTCGCCTCCGAGTGGTAAAATCGATTTTTATTTTCTTCCCTGTACTTCTGGTATTTGTTTAAACGTATGTAAAAGACTGCCAGTTTGTGACAAAAACGGCTGCGCCCGGGGCAGGGTGGACGTGGGGTACTCACGCTACCCTATTTCAAAATGAGAAGCCTCCTTCGTAAATTTTAGAAAGCATTCTTTTGATTTTCCTTGCTCTTTTTTTTCCCCAACACAGAGTGCCCCCCAGTCCTCGGCACGCTCTCATAGCTGCCAGAGCACCGTCCACACCCGATGTCCGGCCTGCCTCTCCCAGGACAGGGGCTCTCTGGGGGCAGGCGTTGGTGCACAGAGCCCAACAGTGCAGCTTCCCGGGAGCTGCCCGAACGCACTTAGACAGACAGAAAGCCGCTTGAATGTGATGGATGAAGGCAAAGGTCCCTGGACTGCCTGCCTTTCGCCGGGACCCGCTCCATCCTGGTTCTTAGAAACACTTACGGATTTGCACCCCTCTCCCTGCCCCTCCCCAGTGTGCTCGGATTTGGAAAGAGGGAATAGACCTTAAGAGGGTGATGAAGGCGTCGTTCGATCTTTAGAAACAGGACCCACTGTTGTTGCCAGCTCAGAGAAGCCAGAGAAGGAAGGTGTGACCGGTGAGCGTCACTTGGGCAAGGCTGCGGCTACCGGTGCAGGAAAGGTGGACGTCGCCTCTGGGACGGCCTCCTCAGGGCCCACGGAAGGGAAGGGTCAGCAGGGGCGCTGCGTTCCAAGACGCTCCCCAGACCCGGGGTTTCACTCGAGGGCCCATCGGGTCGTGCTCGGCTAATCAAGGTGCTCTAATTTCAGCGGCGAAATCCGAGCCCTGGTCTGCAACTTCTTCTCCCCTCCCCCGAATCAGAACTGGGGTGCCTGAGCATGCTGCTGAGTAATTTGTATCAAGTATCGACAGTCTAGGGAAGAGACCCGTGTTCTACTACAGCTTCGCTGGGGCGTCACGGCCTTGGGCAAGAGTCGAGAAAGAACTCCAGTAAATGGTTTAAACCACGGGAGGATTTTCGGACACATTCTAGCAGTGCAGACAGAGCCTGGAATGGAACCCTTAAAGGGATGAGTACATCCGTCAGCTCTTAGGAAACATGCAGAGAAAAGCTGGCTTTGGCTTAGGTACGAGAAAGCTATGCGGTGGGACGGCTGGAAGTCGAGAGGCCGGGGTTCCGGCCGGGCCACCCACCCGCGGTGAGACCTCAAGAAAGTCACTGAAGGGTTTCTGGGCCTCAGGCTTTTTTACCTGTAAAATAAAAGGACTGGATAAAAAAGAAGGGCCGGGACTAGATGATCTCCCACGTTCCTTCTTTCACAGGTTCCTGGACATTCTTTTCAGTTCCGGGAGGCGGTTCTAGCAGCCCGCGTGCAACTTCCTCATCTGAAACATCTCTCTGCCTCCATCTTCAGACAGGAAAAGGCAAAAGTATTACTTCAAGGGGAATGGTTTTCAAGCGGGAACAGCAGTACTTCTAATGACAGCAAAGTCCAGGGGCCCAGAAGACAGTGAGGACGGGGCACAGAGCTGCCCCGGGGGCAGGGGGGCTGGGGCGGCGGGGGGACGGACGTCTGCCCCCCGAAATGCACAGTTTCGCTACTGGTAGTGATGTTCCCTGCATCTGCTGGGAGGGGGCCCGACATGATAAGAACGAGGCTAATGCGAGTTGTCCTGACCCACAAGGACGCGCTGGGAAGCAACACTAGGGACCGTGCATTTCAGTGACCTTAATTCACAAATGTGGAAGGAGAGCCAAACACGGAGAGAAATCCCTTTTACATCACGCTGTAGAGACGGTGAGAACTCGACATAAGCAGGTCCTTTTTGCGCTAGGCGGCTCATCTCATTGGTCTGTCCATCGACCTGTGGCTTAGCTACGCGGTGACCGAGAAAGTTCTGCGTCGTGTACACGGTCGAGCGTTCCCATCGTTCTGAGGCTCGCTCACCCATGTCTGTCCTACGCCTGTGAGCTCTGCTCTCCTCGCCGTCCCAGCACAAGTGCCATCAAGGAACACGCGGCCTAGCCGAGTTCCTACAGGGGCCGCCTACCGCACTTAGATTTGCGGAATTTTATTTAAACCTTGCCACCCCGAATCTGGAAATGAGCTTTTTCACTTAGAGGGGTTTTTTTTGGGGGGGGTGTCTGGTTTTGGTGGGCAGAAGGTCTTCAGGTAGTTTTGTGAGGGCCAGTCGCTAAAGAGTCCCCGCAGCTACTGAGGGAATAAATTATCACGTGGCCAAGTGATCAGACCCCGTCCCTTGGGCACCCGGGGAGGAACCAACGAAGGGGCCGGAGGCCAGGGGCCCAGTCAGAGCCACGTCTGTGGCTTACCACGTTCTGCTGAGCTGACCTGGCTCCAGCACTAGAACGTGCGCCCCTGCTGGACAGACTGGTTTATTCAGTCGCTCGGCTCAAACACCGTATTCGTCAGGTGCCCATTATATGAAGAGCAGCGACTGATCGCCTGCCTCCCAGAACCCTTTTGGGGGGGAGGCGGACGGGGCCAGAATGGACATGAATCTCACCACAGAACTGGTGATCCTTGTTTTAAAAAGAAACGTCAGTTCCTGTTAAAGTACTTTCAATGTCCGCGGGTTTGGGGAGGCACGGTGTTGTGACACCGGGTTCTTAGGACCTGCCGTTCTGAGGCTCTGGAGACTATGGGACAGGGCGTGAGGCACATGGAGCTTCTCACGCTCCGCGGAAGGCCAGCTCTGAGCACGAGGCCCTGAGAAGCCCTGACTCCCCGGGTCTGGGCCAGGAGCGGCCTGGTCAGGTCTCTGCCTCTCGGACGTGACACACATGTTCAACGCAAACATTTTCAGGGGCTGTATTTTCCGGCGGGTGGTGAAGATGCAAATGTGTTTTACCTGTTGGTGGTAGAGAGATGCCGTCCAGCCTCTCATCACCGTCCGCTACCTCTGCTGGCGGCAAACAGAAAACACAAATCTCGTTAGCTTCAGGGAGCACGTTCGTTTTACCGAATACAGTAATACGAGTCCAAAACTCCCGGGTGCATAATACATTCAACTTTCTTTCCCCTTTTCAGCTTCTGTTGGTTCGCATTACAGAGTTTAGTACCCTTATTTATTTGTTTTTTTTATTTAAAAAAAATTTTTTTTTAACATTTATTTACTTTTGAGAGACAGAGCGTAAGCAGGGAAGGGCATAGAGAGAGAGAGGCAGACACAGAATCTGAAGCAGGCTCCAGGCTCTGAGCCGTCAGCACAGAGCCCGACGCAGGGCTCGAACTCACAGACTGTGAGATCATGACCTGAGCTGAAGTCGGCCACTTAACCAACTGAGCCACCCAGGCGCCCCTCGTACCCTTATTTAAATCAAACATTTCTTTTTTAAGGTAATGATATAGGAGGTTTGCTCCCGCGTTACATTCTTTTTTTTTTCTTTTTTTTTTTGCTATCGTGTGGACCTTAGTCTAGCAATCATTGATGATTTCAGTTCATTTTCACTCGTTTGCATGGATTTAAGTCTTCGCCCAGAATCTGGGGTGAACTGTTTACATACGATCGTCAAAGGCACAGAGGCCGGCGAGTCTCCGAGGCAGCGTCTTCCCTGGTCATCCCCAGAACCACCCTAACCACACCTGGGAGGGAGGCTTAGGAAACCCTGAGACCAGCCTTTCTTTGGAGACGCCTGGACGTTGGCATCAATTCAGTCACAGAGAAGACGAGAAGGAGTAAGGGTCTCTTCAAAAGATTTGTCACGTCTGTGTTTCGAAAATGCAAACCCCTGCTCGTGTCTGCTATGTGTTAATCTCCTTAAGGGTTTTACGAAGGCAGATCCTTCCAGTCAGAGAAAACCTCCCGCCAAATACAAAAAAGAAAGTGCTCGTTTGTCTCCTGATAGCTGACGGGCTCGTTGGTCTCCCTGGCAGGCTGCGGACAGGTCAAAACGTTTCATTACGGCCAAGGGGAGAATTTCGGTGACAGCTCCCTGCGTCCCGGGGCTGGTTTCCTGTTCCGGCCACCTTCCTGCTGCCTGCACATGCGCACGTGAGGCCAGCCGCGTGGGGCTGCCATGTGCCACCATGCTGTCAGGCTGAGTCGGTGGGAAGCGAAAGTAATACCATGTTCCTGTCTTCATTGCTGTGGCGTTAAACACAGTGGCGGGGGTGGGGGGGCGGTCAGATGTGGCTAGAGACATTCAAAGAGTCCCACCCCGGTTCGCTCAGATTGTCCTCAGATCGCTACACCCCACTGTCTGCTGACCCGCTCAATCCACCGCACAGAAAACGCCCAGTGGAGACACCGTAGTCAAGACCAGCCTGGGTTGGAGAAGAGCGTCTACTCTTCTCTACATGATGTCGTAGGTGAATATTTCATAGCAACAGAACATTGGATTCAAGTGCTAGGATAGATGGAGAGATTAAACACTTACAAATAGGTTTACAGGGGTGCCTGGGTGGCTCAGTCGGTTAAGCAGTCGACTTAGGCTCAGGCCATGATCTCACGATTTGTGAGTTCGAGCCCCATGTGGGACTCTGTGCTGACAGCTCGGAGCCTGGAGCCTGCTTCGGATTCTGTGTCTCCCTCTCTCTCTGTCCCCTCCCACTTGTGCTCTGTCTCTCAAAAGTAAATAAATGTAAAAAAATGAAAATAAAATAAAACAGGTTTATAGATGAAGTACAGGACATACTGAAATGTTAACAGTGCTTCACTCTGGATGAAAGGATTATAGGCCTTTAAAAGTTTGCTCTTTGGGTTTTTAAAATCAGTAACGAACTGGTGCTATTTTTATGTTAAGAAAGCTTTATTTTCTTCTAATTGGTTTGAGTGAACTGGAGTAGAGAGATGAGCTACCCGGTAGTTCCTTAATTGTCTAGGATTTTAAAGAGGCTTCAGGAATAATAGTAATAGCAATGCTGTTTATTAGAGGTTTACCATTTACTGAGCAATTCACGTACACCGTGTCACTGAACTCTTAGAAAGCTCTGCAAGGCGGGCCTGTTTTTATGCCCATTTTAACAACAGAACTGGGACCGAGACAGGTTAAGAGACTCAGGTAATCCGAAGTGCCCGGATGGTTTGGTGGGGCATGCGACTCTTTCTTGGGGTCGTGGGTTCGAGCCCCAGGCTGGATACAGAGATTACTAAAAACAATAAGTAAATAGAAGAGAGAGAGAGAGAGAGAGGGAGAGAGAGAGACTAAGGGAATGCAGCTAGTGAGTGAGTCAGGTCCACACCTGGGTTCTTAATCTCTTTGCTATTCATAATCCAACTAGGCATCACTATGCTCTAGTTTTTTAAAAAATCTTCAACTTCTAGTTTATTTTATACGTTAGTAACTTTCTCTACATGTAAAACGACTTTCTGTGTCGCTGTAACAAAGCCCTTCCCTTTGTCATTCAGCCATCCCCACTTTAAAAACCCGGCCTCGGCAATTCTGTGCTTTAGGAAAACCAGAACACGCGCATCCGAAAAAACAGACAAATTGTTATATGTAAATTAGTGTATGCTAGCTGCACGCACGGGGCCAAGTGTCACGGATGAAGAACGTGGCTGTGTTACTGAAATTTAATTATAACATCTGTCTGTAACCACCAGCTCACGGTCTTTCTTCTCCGGTGACAGTCACGTTGTGAAATTTCGAAAAGATTGAGCAAGTCCAATAAAAATTTAATAGCAGTGACAGCTCTACTCTTAGATCTAACACAAATAAAAAATTGTGATTTCAGCTCTGAGGAAATAATGTAATGAAAATGATAAAAATCCAGACCGGGAAAGGAATCCTTCCAGTTACAGAAAAAAATTATTACATGTGATGAGAGCCCCAAACGAGCTTCTGTTCGCATTCGCACAACCAGCTTTCAGGTCTGGATGGGGCACTTCCCCTTCCTGGAGGCAGCGTGGGCTTCCCGGAGCCCTGCGCTGATTAGCTTGCCCACTGAGAGTCTCTACCCCATCCCAGGAATTGAGCCAAATGTGATAAGTCAGGTTGAGGCTGTGGAGCGTCTGTGCGACACTGTCCGTGTTCTCGTGGGGCCTGGGAGCAACCAAGACAAAAAACACGAGGGAGCAACCTCACTGACCCGGCTTCTCTGTTCCTGTCAGCCTCAGGAAGGAAAGGCGAGAGGCTCAGGTGTCCCACTGTGAGGGTCCCACTTTGATGCCCCTTGAGGAGAACGAAGTGTAACAGAATTCGATACAATCAGGAGACGGAGCCGACGGAGCCGGTCACTGCTGACGTGCCGGCATCTGGTCTGGCTGGGTCCGCACTTCAGGGCTAGTGTTGTCTCTGGCCACCTCCCACCTGCCCCTTCTCAGCTGCAGAGGGAACCTGGCAAAAAGGCGGAGGAGGAGTGCCCAGGGGCCAATCACAAATATCTGGGCAGATCAGTGGTAGGACACGAAAATGTCCTGAATCGAATACGATGATGATCAGAGAACAGGGCGCTCCCGCCAGAAGGGAAGGGTCTACAGGTCAGACTCCACTGGGCAGAGACAGGCACGTGCATGTGAGATGGAGGTGTCCTGTGAATTACTAACACAAATGCTGGCTGGTTAAGAAATGAGCTCACTGGCCCGTCTGCGGGAAAGAGAACCAGGAATGTGGAGGGAAGTCCCCACTGTGTGCATCTGGTTCGTTGGGGGAGAGGCACGGGGCGGGGGGGGGGGGTGGGAAACATGGAAGGCAATGGAAACCAGAGCTCACGGTAATTGGTGTGTGCATCTAGCGGTAGGAAAAAAAAAGGTGCCGTAATATATAAAAGATATAGTATGAGAAAACACAATTGTTTTTAATTTATCCACCAAATTTATATTAACTTTTTTTCCAACCAGCTTTTAAAAATGGATCTTTCCCTGTCTTTGTTAAAAAATGAATGGCATAGGGGCACCTGGGTGGCTCAGTCAGTTAAGCATCCAACTCCTGACTTTGGCTCAGGTCACAGTCTCACGGTTCATGAGTTCAAGCCTCGCCTCGGGCTCTCTACTGTCGGCACAGAGCCCGCTTCAGATTCTCTGTCCCCCTCTCTCTCTGCCCTTCCCCTGCTCATTCTCTCGTTCTCTCAAAATAAATAAATACACTTTAAAAAAATGAATGGTATAAAAACTTAAAGTCGCCTTTAAGACTTTGAAGAGGTTTCCAGAATACCTTACAAAGAGGAAACAAAATTTAAACCAAACTTCCCATTTTAGTCACGTGGCCCATTTTCAGCGTTAAAAACCACAATTCAACTGAATAGACGTGAAGACGGAGTTGGCTTCACGAAGCGATTCACGACTCAGCCAGCAGCCCATCCGGCAAGTAGAAGGGAGCCCCAGAAGGTTCCAGCAAACTGAAGGGTTTTAGAAGATGGGGCAACGACGTCATAAGCAGAAAAAATGATTATTTCGGTGAGGCCACCTTCGTATGCGACCAGCGGGTCTTATGAGGTGCATTTCCTCATCCTGCTCTGGGAGATGGAGATGGTCCCGGTGACACAGTACTTTATTGGCCAGACACCTCCTCACTGACCAGTTCAAGCTACATTCCTGGGGGAGGCTGAAAGTTCAAGCGGGTTAGGGATTGAGCGCCAGTTTGGAGATGTGACCTAGCACAAGAGACTCCATTTTGGGCCTCTGGTTTTCCTTTTCACGCCGGGAAGGCTGCTTCTGTGTGTCTGAGAATAGCCTTCCGCAGTCCACTCCATATACACTCCATATTCTCTCTACTTTTCATGCCTTTTCCCTTCAGAGGTTTCTCTTCAAACTCACACTTTTTCGGGTCCCCTAGGGACTTGTAATCATTCTCCTCAGCGAGACGGACGTGTTCTGGCACACGAGCTGACCCTGCGGTGCCTGAACTAGTGGCATCAGTACCCTGGATTTATACACTTCTTTTCCCTCAAGCTCCCAAGTTGTTCCAGGCATTCCTCACATTTCTGCCCCCACCCTCACCCCCTCAGTGGTGCAGGCAGACACCAGGCAGTGTCTGTGGACTCTAGGCAGGGGTGCAGGAATATGCGAGTTGGCCCCCGGCTACAAGTTGGCAGCTTCACTGGGACCAGTGTGTGGAAGAACCGAAACAGAGCCGAGCGGATGGTTCTTGGGGTATTTTGGCCCTTTTTCTCTCTTCTGGGCTTACGGAGTATTAAATTCCGGTCTCTTCAGTATGGCAAATTTTAGATTTCTCTCAGGCCTGCCTATTCTATTTAGTGTCTTTGTATTTTGGGCTTCAACCATTTCCCCTGGCAAATCAACTGGTAAAGGAAGTTCTTCCGTGCCCAAACAGATCGCCAAGGCAGAATTTAGGCAACGCGAGATCAACTTAACACTTACTAGCCAAGGCACCATTCAGGCTTACTAAAGGACATTTGATTTGGGATATAAAACCGAGGAGACACAGCACCCAACATGGCCTTAGGGCTCAGTAACGGGTTGGTTGCTGTGTATCTACTGGGGAGTTGTCTTTGTAACACCTGTCATTCAGTTGTAAAACAAAGTTTTCACCCCAACCCTTTTCTGGAGACTGAAGTCTAAGGAGGGTAAAGTAACAAAAGGGGGGTCTTTCGTGAGGCAAGGAAGGCTGAGGCAGCAGACATCTGGAATAAGAAGGGATGAGAGACCCACTAGCAGGAAGTTACTCTCCTAGCTGTTACTCAGTTGATCTACCCTGAGTGAGGTCAGGCTGCCATGACACAAGACGCTGAACCTCTGGGGGAGGAAGGGAGAAGAGAGGAAAGTGAGAGGGGACTACGGAGGTGGGGCGTGGACAAGGAAATGAGAGAACGGGCCTGAGGAGGGGGAAGGAAGGGGCACCAAGGATGACCGCGGAAGCGGTCACGGGAGTCCTCAGGAGTCCTAAGGACCTTGTCCCTGGGGACAGAACTTGGGGACGTTGCCACCCCGTGGGTTCGGGGGTGGGTGGGGGGTGCAGTAAGTATTCGAATGTCAGGTAAGGTACATATAGCATATCGTCCAGGACCTCACGCAGCCTGCTCGAGCTAAACGAGAAGAGCTTTTTGTTGTGGATTATTGTCCCTTCTCTTCCATCGATCCATTCGTTGGCTCAAATATATTCTTGTGTGTCCGTGCTGTGCCACATGCCACTCTAGACGTTTGGGACAGAAACGCGAGCCTGAGGGTCTCGTGGTCAGTGGAGGAGATCGGAGTGTCGTCCTGGGGCAGCAGCAGCCCTCCGAAGTCTCTAGGAGGAAGTCGCCTTTAAGAGGAGGTGCTGGTTTCCAGACTGAGGGAAAGCATGAGTGTGAGAGCCCAGCATGTCTCAGGGGAAGGAGGCGCCGGTGAGGCCGAGCAGGCACAGGCTTCTGGCCGGAGAAGAAGTGGGCGAGGAGGATGGGGCTGGCCCGCCAAGGACCCGCACGGAGGGGCGTGTGGAAGGGATTGTATTTGGGGAAGGCAGGCAGCTAGAAGTGTCTCCTCAGGGCTGGGGCACGACCAGATGCGATTCTCAGAGAATGAAGTCTAGGGTCTCGGGACATGGCCACGTCTGGAGCTGCACACTGGTGAGCCAGCGATGGTGGGACAGTTCGAGTCCCGGGTGAGGCTTCAGAATGAGAACAGCACCAGGAACGGAAAGCAAACCAGGCGATTTAGACCGTGGATTAGGCCGAAGGAGAAGGAGGCCGTGGATCAGATATAACGCAGTGCCGGAGAACTGGGAGGAGAGGCAGAGACAGGGAAACCCCAGAACCCGGAGGAAGAGACTTTCAAGAAGGATGAGATCCGACCGAGTGAACACCAACATGCAGGTCAAGAGGAGTGTCGATGTAACAGAGGGAACCCGGTCTCCCTCACGAACGCCGCAAGAGCGTCTGTAGGGGTGTGAGGCCGGAGGGCAAAACGCAGTGGGTTCTAAACGGGTCGGGGAAGCAACTCAGGGAATGCAAACCTTTGGGGAGGAAATTTGACCAAGACCTTCTGGAAAAAGAGACGGTAGTGGGTTTAAGAAATGGCAGGGATATGGGCTCCCGGGTGGCTTAGTCGGTGAAGACACCGACTCTTGATTTCAGCTCTGGTCACGATCTCACGGTTTGTGGGGTCAAGCCTCACGTTGGGGTCTGAGCTGATAGTGAGGGGCCTGCCCAGGATTCTCTCTCTTCCTTTCTCTCTGCCCCTCCCACAGCCATGCGCTGTCTTCTTAACATAAACATTTAAAAAATATATTAAAAAAAAAAGAAATGGTAGGGATGAAGGAATAGTTCTGCTTTGTTTTGGGTTGGCAGAGGGAAAGGAGGGTAAGGGCATGACCACTTTTTGAACATTCCATGCCAGCTTTATATTGGTGGCAAAACTTATAGTGTCTGATTCTGACTCCGGAAGACACCCGAGAGGTAGGTATTAGCCTTGTTAGATAAGTGGAGAGCCCGAGGTTCAGAGAAGGTCCCAGGAATTTGTAAATGGCAGACGGGAGCTGGGAATTCAGACCTGTTCTCCCCAGTGTACCTCGCTGCATTTATTTGCGATGATTTGTGGATTAAGAAAAAGAAGGCAGAGAAAATGGAGAGAGCTGGGGGAAGGGCGAGTGGATGATCTATTTTCTAAGCCCGAAAACTGCGGGCGAAGAGGGAGTCAGCAGCAGTTACGCTGGGAAAGCAGGAGCAGAGGGGGCCGCTGGGCATAGCGGGGCACTGGCCCCTGACCTGGGACACGGGGAGGCTCCCCAGTGCCGCCGTGCACCAACATAGACATTTTCAGAGGGCACACTTGTTTCGTTTATGAAGACGTTCGTGTATGACAGATGTTTGGAACCTCATGACAACTGTGAAGCAGGCTCTATTTTTCTGGCTGCTTTGCAATAGAAACACCGAGAGGACTGGAAGGGTGGGGTGACTTGCCTGAGGTCCAGGGGTGGTAGAGAGCGGAGAGACCTGAGGACCGGGTCTTTCAACCTCGGCTTCAACCTGCAGCCTTGAGGCTACAATACATTTCCACCAATGACAAGTATCACTAGTCTACTGCTCTTTATAAAGAGCATCAATTCGTATAAACGGAAGCAAACGGTTAAAAAAAAAAGAGAGAGAGGAAAGGAAGATTTTAATTAAGAAAAAAATCATCTGCAGCTAAATATTTGAAGAGTCCTGATGGCTACCTTACAGAAGCGAGCTGTAAGGTTTTCCACATTAAACATGCACCCAGTTCCTTGCTGCCATGTCTCGCTACATTGTGGGCACTCCCAGCCTGTGCCGGGAGCTCTCCCCCGGGGCGCTAGCTGACTCAGGCTGTTCCCTACTCTAGTACATTGTGAGTTCACATAAAGGATCTGTTAGAGACACAGGCTGATGCATCGGTGCTGATGTTCTCGGGGTCTCTGTACCAGCCAGATGCGCGACAGTCAGCACCTGGAGCCCGTCTCCGAAACGGGGCGCTCTCCCACTACAGAAACATGGAGGCTCCTAGCAGGCCAGGCGTCCTGAGGTGTGATCAGAATTGTTTGCTTATTTTTTATTTTGAGACAGAGAGAGCACGAGCATGAGTCAGGGAGAGGCAGAGAGAGAGGGAGAGAGAGGGAGAATCCCAAGCAGGCTCCACGCTTGAACTCAAGAACCATGAGATCATGACCAGATCTGAAATCAAAGAGTCAGACACTTAACTGAGCCACCCAAGCACCCCTGCTTGTTTATTTTAAAAATAGTATCTAGAGGTTGGTGGCCTCCTAGAGATGAGTATTCTTGCACGATGGCAGAAACCTGGCCTCGGAGGGTTCTTCCCTGGTAACTTGGCTCACTGTCATTTGACGCCTCAAAAGACCAAATTGAAACAGTCATAATTCAACTAAAATAATCTCAGAATTGCCAAGCCAGATTTGAAAAACACACACTTAATCTATTTCATATGGTGTTTCTGGCAGGAGGGTTATTGTTCTTTTTCTACCTGAAGCAACTGGTATTTTTTATAAAAAGTCATGTAGATCCAAACAAACAAAAATCAATAGCAAACAGAAGGAAATCACCAAAGAGAGCCCCAGTTTCACAGATAAGACACGGAAGGTCACAAATGAGATTAGCCATCTTCTTCGTTTATAGTATTAAAATTAAACGGTCTGACATAATTTTTACTATTTAATCTTCAGGTGAATTTCCAAATTCATTTGCCTAAGACTTTAAAAAAGAAACTAGGGCGCCTGGGTGGCTCGGTCGGTTAAGCGGCCAACTTCAGCTCAGGTCGTGATCGCATGGTCTGTGAGTTCGAGCCCCGCGTCGGGCTCTGTGCTAATGGCTCAGAGCCTGGAGCTTGCCTCGGATTCTGTGTCTCCCTCTCTCTCTGCCCCTTCCCTGCTCACACTCTGTCTCTACGTCTCTCAAAAATAAATAAACGTTAAAAAAATTAAAATAGAAACCAGAGCACATCAGATAGAGCTTTCCCTTCCAATGACAGAAAGATGGTGAAAATGCCATAGAGCAAAGAAGTGTACTTTACGACGTCCAGGATTTCAGTAGAGGGCCTCTGCCATTATTTTCCCGCGGCTTATTCATACCTGAGCCTCTTTTTAACCTTCTTCTGGCCAGTTTAATTTGATCCTGTAGAATCTGCACCCAGTCCCTCGGGCCAGGAAGCTTATCCACACGATTAGCGGTACAGTATTTTTCTGTGAAGACTGAAAGAAAATGTGAAATACCGTTAAATACTTTAACAAATTAAAAAACACATGCAGATCTGAAATAGGAATGTATCCCAAGAAGAAGAAGAAAAAGGTGTATTTCTAGAAGACATCAGTTCTGCAGTGCGTGTCTTCAATACCCACATCGCGTGCCTTTGGTAAAGACGGAAGTTGTATATAAAACTGCTTATATATAGTGCACTGTGCTTTGGAACGAAACCAGCTACAAAACAGCGGTAGTTCTAGTGGGACTGCTCTGTCCACTTGCTCCACACCCACGTATATGGGTCTTACGAACAGAGAAAATGCTTCCTATGGGTCCACTGGCCCCATGAAAAAATCCAGCAAATATATTATTACTCTTGTTAGATCTAATCGTGTGCGAGATTACACAGAAAGATGGTGTCCTCGTGGTGATTCCTACTAACTTGAGCAGTATTCAACAATAATACAGGTGTGTCTTTTTAAGTTTATTTATTTATTTTGAGAGAGAGAGGGAGGGAGAATCCCAAGCAGAGCCCAACACGGGGCTCGAACTTACGAAACAGTGAGATCTTGACCCGAGGCGAAACCAAGAGTCAGGATCTTGACTGACTGAGCCACCCAGGTGCCCTGTGTGGTTGTATCTTTTTTTTTTTTTCTTTAAATATTTATTTATTTTTGAGACAGACAGAGACAGAGCATGAGCGGGGGAGGGGCAGAGAGAGAGGGAGACACAGAATCTGAAGCAGGCTCCAGGCTCCGAGCTGTCAGCACAGAGCCCGACGCGGGGCTCAAACTCACAGACCGCGAGATCATGACCTGAGCCGAAGTCAGATGCTCAACCGACTGAGCCACCCAGGCGTCCCTGTGTGGTTGTATCTTAATGGAAGTCTCCATCTGTAGTTTGAGTCAGCCTCTTGTGTGCTGTGCTGGCACCTGGGAGAGCTACTTGGTAAGCACAGAGGGAACTATGGAGAGAATTGTGTGGCAGGGCGAGAGGGGGACAGGACTGTGGCCTTATGAAAGCTGCACATCTTGGAGCTGCCGTGGACCCTTCTGACTCCCTCCACTCCCGAGCCCCTTCATACCCGGCTTTGCTACCTGCTCTCCGTAAGGACAAGGCCTACACTCACACTGCCTTCTGGGTATTTAAAATACTGGGGGTTTCAAAGCTTTAAAGGTTTCTTTTTTAAAAAAGAAATGGCCAAGGAAAATGTTGACAGATCCAACTATATAAAACTGTAAAATTTTTTTCTTTTTCTAAAAACATGTTTATTTTTGAGAGAGAGACAGTGTGCTAGCAGGGGAGGGGCAGAGAGAGGGAGACACAGAATCCGAAGCAGGCTCCAGGCTCTGAGCTGTCAGCACAGAGCCCGACGTGGGGCTCGAACTCATGAATCCTGAGGTCATGACCTGAGCCGAAGTCAGATGCTCAACCGACTGAGCCACCCAGGCGCCCCAAAGCTGCAACATTTCTATTGAATGAAAAAGAAACATTTCCTTAAAATGAGAAAAACTAGTTGTGCTAAATATGACCGAAAAGGCTCAATGTCTACCACCACCTCCCAATAAGAGTTCATTCAAATAAAAAAGCAACTCCAAAAGTCCTATAGATGAACAAAGTGTATGTAGGAAAAAAGTTCAGCCAACACAGAAACCACACTTTATCTCTCCTAAATTCGAGACACAAACAATGTTACGCTAATAACGCTGCTAAAATGGCGGGGACCTGGCACGCTCAAACATTGCCATTGGCATCAATAGCAGGACCCTTTTAGGAAACGAGGTGATTAATATAGAACCAGGGGCTTAAAGCTATTGTAGCTGGGGACTGAGAATCATGCTCCTAGAAACTTAGCGTCAGGAAATCTTTTGAAAGAAGGAAGGAGCCCATATACAAGGGTAGCTGGTCCAGTCATGGAGGACACGTGAAGAGGGGCAGTGGGGATCTAGGTCTGGGAGTGGGGGGGGGGTGTTCCCCGTAGGAAGCCACTGCCGTCCTCTGTGTTAGGGCAGTGCGAGTGACGGTGGCGGGCGTGCCTGGAATGGTATCTAGAACTGGCGTTCTGGGGAACCCTATGACCTGGTAAATACAGGAGCAAGGGAATGTCTGAGGGGCAAGGTGGGCTGTACTGGGTTTGGTTAGGGCCATGCCGATTTGGGGTGTTTGCGGAGCACCCACGGGGGGGGATGGCTAGCAGACAGCACAGAAGCTTGGATTCAGGGAAGGTGTCTGGGCAGAAAATACAGGCCTGGGAGGCACATATCTCTATGTGGTGATTAAAACAATGAGAAGAAACGTTGGCCAGGGAGAACACAGCGAGGGAACAGAGCACTGGGTGGGCCAAGTACTGAGCCAGAGGGAACCCCAGCTGAAAGGAGCTGAGGCACAGGCTTGGCTAAGTCAGGAGAACCGGAAGTAAGGTCTTGTAAAGACGCGTGAGGGGTGATAATGAAGACAACAGACAACAGTCTGCAGTGCAAGAGAGAGGGTGGGGCAGGGCGGTTCTCAGAGTGTCACGGGAGGTCCTCAAGGAGCGGCGGGTGGCCACAGATGACATTCCAGAAAAACCTGAGTTCAGCGGGGGAAGGAAGAGATGAGGGGTTGGAGGGGGGTGGTGAGGGAGGGCTGCAGGTTGGGGACACAGGGGCATAGTTTACAGGCCGAGGAAGCAGCCAGCATTCAGGAGGCAGTCATGGGAACCATGCTGGAGGAAGTGAGGGGATGGGGTCTAGAAGTGGGGGTTGTCCTGGAACAGGAGGAAGACTTCCTCCTCTGAGCCTGGATGGGATGGAGAATGGGGTGGATTTAGAAGTGGTAGAGGCTGGGGCAGTCACTCCTGAGCCCTCAGTGACTCAACAGTAAGGGGTATGGAGAGTGTGGGGAAGGTCTGGAATTGCCTCTGAGAACAAGAGGAACAGGACAGCAGCAGACTGAGGACAAGAGAAGGCTACAATCCCGTGGCACCTCGCAGCTCCGAGCTGGGAGTGGTATCACCGCATGGCAGGACCGGCCCAGGGTAGGATTCCCCCGGACAGTTCTGGCAGAAGGCCAGGGATAGAAAGCGCTTGAAGATGCCAGCTGCAGTTAATGACCCCTGCTTTCTTCACTCCTCCCCCCCTTTTCCGACCCAAATCTGGGAAGGAAGTAAAGCCAGAAAGTTCACACCCTTGGAAACATCTCGGGGAATCAGGGAATGGACTGGCGGTGGGGTTGGCACGGGGGTGCCAGAGAGTAAGGGGCAGTCAGAGTGTCGGGCTGGAAGAGCATCAGCAGAGGAGCAGCTCTGTAGGAGAAAGCTAAGGCGTGGTCACTGTGGATGGGGGCCGGGCGCGAGGTGGCTGCAAGGCCAGGCGGATCGTTCACGAGGACGGTGACGCCACTCCAGGTGCCGGCGGGACTGAGCGTGAGAGGAAGGCGTGGAGCCGTGATAACAGCCCTGATGGAAAGGGTCCACCCCAGCCCCAGTTGAGCAGAGGAAGGGCGATGACCGGGGAGCAGAACTAAGGATGGGGGTGTGGGGAGGGAACGTCACCCAGGCTGCCCGGTATATGGCACGTGGACGTGGGCGATCGGGCGGTCCCCCTCGGGAGGGGTGCCGATGAAGCAATATCTCTGGGGGTAGGTGTGACCTTGAATCTCCTCTGCCCGACTGAGGGCCACTTTGAGGGTCTTCATTTATCTGGTCTCCCTCAAAGCACTGACCACAGGGCCCTGTACTGAGCCAGAAGCCAATACACACTTGATGAACAAGCATATATTCCAGTTTCATTTCTAATGGCGGCAAGTACAAGAGCTTACGAATTTAGACTAGTTGGGGGAGAAAGGCCTATCTTTTTAGTAGGAAGTTTTAAATTCACAGAATATAGTGAAAGAAACAAGGTTGTATTATATCCGAATGCCTGCAGGGGCATTTCCTAATCACGGAGTCGCCAAAAGGGTTCTCGAAGTCCTATTTTAACAAACGGAAGAGAATAATTAATTGCATTTAGCATGCTATTAGTTTACATGAAAATGTGTACCACAAAAACGGCCTTACATGTCATCTCACCAGGTAAACACCTCCCTCCCTGTAATATTATTTGTATAACTCATTTCCATAGTAACCTCTCTTTTCTTAGATTGTGAAATGCATGCGTGCAAACGAGCACCACTAGAAAGTAGTAGTTTCAAATGGCAAAGTCGATGTGGATTATGCCCAACATCAGGATGACTCCCAGCAACCATGCATGTCACTGTCAACAACCGAGTTTAGGAGAACCAAAGGGAAGGCTCTGGAATGTTTTCTCCCACATGTGAGGGGCTTCTCAGCAGATCTTTCTAATCTAATCTTAGGCTTGAGTATTGTCACCGCAAAAATGGCAGTAATTTCTGGCTATTTTTTCTTCCTTTTTCAGTTAAAATTTATCTGGGTGCAGGGGCGCCTGGGTGGCTCGTTCCGTTAGGTGTCTGACTTCGGCTCAGGTCGTGATCTCGCGGTTCAGGGGTTTGAGTCCCATGTCGGGCTCTGTGCTGACAGCTCAGAGCCTCAGAGCCTGGAGCCTGCTTTGGATTCTGTGTCTCCCTCTTTCTCTGTCCCTCCCCTACTAGCACTCTGTCTGTCTGTCTCAAAAATAAATAAACATTAAAAAAATTAAAATTTATCCGGGTACAATAAAAAGAAGCCAGAGATGTCTCTGTCTCCTGGGTCTGTGTCTAAGACCTTTGAAGGCACAGCACCAGGCTTCTCAAAGAATACCTATCCAAACAAGTATTTCCACTGGGCATATTACTGACATTCTGCTTCATGGATTACATTCCAACTTAAAAGAGACTTTTAACTTGAATCTATCTACCGAAGACGCAAGCCTAGACTCTGTGACATGCGCAGACGAGACTTTAGAAGGAGGCCAAAAGATTGTCATTGTATTGATCCGAAAATGCTCACTAGGCTATGTGAATAGAGGTATCGAGTAAGCAGAATATATTTTGCTGTCTGAATCCGCAGCTAAAGGTCAGGCTATTATCCTGGTAACAGTTCCATTAGGAGTAATGATCTGAAAAGAGGCATTGCATTAATGCACTGGGTTTCCTACTATGTTAATAGTGGGTCATTAAGAATCATAGGACGATTTGCATTCATCCTTAGAATGCAATAGGTACTACAAAGAAATCTCCCTCTTCTTCCATTCTAATATATTAAGGAGCAGCCAGGGCTAATTTTAAACAAGTCCAAATAATCCCAACAAGCGGATTAAGGCCAACAATTACACTAAATAAAAGAGTGAAAGCATCCCTGTGCTTAATATAATTTGAGGTCCCAAGGCACAAGGAGTATGTTAAGTCACTAGGGAAATGACAAATGTTCAATTTGATCCGTACATGAAGAATGACTTTTCTCATCTGCTTGTGTTCATTTGAACCGTGCCCTTTAATTGTATATAAATAATGAAGAGGCTGGTGGTGGCTGAGCAGATCCTTCCCTGGGAACGCAACGTTTAATGTAATCATCAATGAACAGCCGGTGTATAGTGTGTCTGAATGTGACATGCTGAAAACAGCGGGGATTGGCCACGTTCCCCAAACAGCTATCTGTTCGCACGATGGTTCCTAGAGGACCCTTCGTTTTAGAGTTTTCTGGCTCCCTTCGCTGGGAAAAGCAGAATATGGTGTGGCTTTTTAAAGGAAGTCGCTGGATCGCACACTTTGAGAAGCAAGGGGAGACCTACAGAGTTTTAGTTTCGCTGAGGCACCTTCTAACTAGGCTACAGCTGGCCGGCAGTGAGAGCCGAACCTCTGATCTAATGTCGCGGTTCTCAGTTCCGGTCAAACGGGCAAGTGGAAACCTAGGTGGATGTCGAGCAAAACTGAAGGCCGGGTCCTCGCGGGCCCCGCCAATCTCCCAGAGTGTGAGGGGGCCGAGGCGAGGGTGAGAAAGAGAGCTCCCTGCGGCAGGGTCCTGGGGCTGTGCCAGGGAGTGGGAGTGCTTGGACCAGCCGGCAAGCGGAGGAGACTAGGTTTCCCTGCAGGCTGTTCACACTCCACCCCCTCACAGGGGAGCGACTGGAAGGCCACCAGCACCCTCCAGCAGCTTCCTCTTTCCTTTACTCTTTAAAATTATTCTGTGAAACTTCCCATGAGCTAAGCACTTTATACATCAATCTCATTTAATGTTTGCTGTTACCTGATGGTGTATTTGTGATCCCGAATTACGGACACAATCAAGGTACAGGCAGGTTACACAACCGACCCCAGACTGCACAGCTAATAGGGATTATTTTCTGCATTAATTAAATTGAGTTTTGCTATTTTCTTTCTTTCTTTTTTTTTTTTAGTTTTTAGATGTTTATTCATTTTTTGAGAGAGAGAGAAAGATAGAGCATGAGCAGGGGAGGGGCAGAGAGAGAAAAGGAGACACACAATCCAAAGCAGGCTCCAGGCTCGAGCCGTCAGCACAGAGCCCGATGCAGAGCCCAAACTCATGAACTGGGAGATCGTGACCTGAGCCGAAGTCGGTCACTTAACCGACTGAACCGCCCAGGTGCCCCTAAATTATTTAATTTTTACTTTAAAGTTATACATGAGCACACAGATTTTATAAAAAGAGTAATGACTGAATTCTAAATATAAGCAAATCGATAAGTTCGTGCTTCCCTTTGAACGCTGGTCTCCCTTTCATCTGCACCAAACAGAAGCATGGTGGACAGCAGGGCCGAGGGCCGGGGTCATGAGATCACCTCCCTTCTAGATCAAAGGGGCTGGCTGGCCGGAAGCAAGGAAGGGAGAAGGCGACCGGGCCTTGGGTGGGATGGGTCTACAGTTGTTTCCGGCTCTGAGACTGAGGACTCTGGCCCACGTTTCAAAGGACCGTAATAGAGCACAACTTCCTTTGATGATATTATGGTGATTCATTTACCAAACTCAAGGGGACAGCTGAAATCCATAAGTCATGGGCTTGATGCCCATTCCGATAATTTATTAAAGTCACAAGAAGTGTGGAAGTTCAGGTACTAGCAAGGAAAGGGAAAGAGCTAGAAGAAGGGCTGGCTGGTGCTGTGGGGTGGGCTCTGTATCTTGGGGCAGGTGTTCCTGGCCTAGGGACTGGCTCTCAGCTGTGCAGGTTCAAAACTCTGATTTGATTAGACCACCCAAGGGTTCGTGGTCGAGAAACCACCTGACGATAACAAGACTTACAAGGGACTGATGGATAAGCTACAATGCAGCTCATTAATATGTAAAGCCAGTGTGTGTGTGGGGGGGTTCTCCTTCTAGTATCTGAAACATTTGATGTCACAATCTAGTATTCTCAGGTCTTGGAATCAAGGTGTTGGAATGAAAAACTAAACAGAAGGTCTGAGTTGAACCCAAGGCAGCGGATACGGTGTGGGGCTGGCCGAGTTCAAGGATGCCCATGGGAAACGGCCCACCCCAGCCCCCTCTGCTGAAGTGGGCAGGGATGTTTCGTACCTGTGCCCTCCATTGGCACAGCCTGACCACAGCACTGATGGGCACCTGACCTAAGGCCAAGCTGCAGACTGCACAAAAGGCTGAGCTTCTCAGAGCACCAAGTAATGAGAGGATGAGGGCTTTAGCAATAGTAGGCAAGGCTGAGACCTCCTGGCGTGAGTGGCCCCAACACACCCTGAAAACCAGAAATCTGGCGGCGGATGGGGGGCAGGAAACCAAGCAGAGGAAGCCAGCCAGGAAGGAGGAGGATGGAGCAGAGAGAAGGGAGCCAGAGAGAATGACAGTGTCGCCTGGGAGGAAGGGAGGCAACGAGCAGGCAGACCGCTTCTCTGCTCCAGGCTCACAACACAGCTTCCTCCTAAGGTGGTGTTAGGGACACTGTGTTTTGAGACCAAAAGAGCCTTCCCGAAGCGAGCACTTTACACACCCTGGAGTAAAGCCTGATTCTTAACCCACCGTCGATTACACGCGAGTGACCACCAAACCCCACTCTTACGATCACAAATTGGACAGCCAAGCAAATTAATAAAAATATACAGCCAGAAAGAAAATAGAGAATAGCAAAGGCAAAGAGGTCTTCAAGGCAGCAGACAGAAAAGACGGATTATCTGTAAAAGCACAACGGACTGATAGCAGACCCACAACAGCAACGAAATCTGGAAGACGGTGGCATGGTTTCAAATTGCTCTGCAGAAACAAGTCTCAGTCGAGAGCGGATTATCCCCTTAGACGCCACACCGTTTGATAGTGAGGGCGCCCTAAAGAAACGTTCGGAACAGAAACGGAGACCCTCGTTCAAAGAATCGCGACAGGCTATAGCCGGGGAGGAAGAGCTCCAAACACCCACCGGAAGCAGGGGGGAGGGTGGAGGGGACGCAGGGAGGGAAGACAGGAGCCAGAACATACTAAGAGCTCGTGCAGGGCTAGACTAAGGAAAGCTGGGTAGCCCCGGCGCAGAGGCAGGCAGAAGACCAAGGGTTAGCAGGGAAAGCGTGGGCTCAGTGTATGACTGAGGAGGGGATGACAACTCATGCGAACCAAGAAGAGGAGGTTAAACTGACTGACTGCCGAGAGAGAAAAACAAATGAAATCCTGCCCTCACACTTTAGGCAAAAGTAAATTCCAAGTGGATGAAAAAGGTCTGAATATAAAAGATAAAACTTTATTTAACACTTGGGGTGGGAAAAAGAATCCGAGAATACCATTCTGTTGTCACGGTCAGGAGCACCAACCCCCCCCACCCCCCCCACAAAGCACAAAGTGGTCCCTCTGGCTGTTTAATTGAAACTTTGGTGTGGCTGAAGAAGTCACACGCAGAGTTTTCCCAGGTTAGAAAGCAAGAGAAAACATCTCTAACACAGGCAACTGACAAAAGGATTCATATAAGTCAATCAGAATACAACAGCCTAGTGGAAAAAAGAGGAAAAGGATGGAAATTCATAGAGGAAAAGAACCAAGCGGTAGTAAATAGGAAATGATGGGCGCCCTTATTAATAATCAGGGAATCCACCACGGAGGTGCCATATGAGACTGGCAAAAATTAAAGTCTGTTAACGCCACGTACGGGCGAGAAGGAGGAAACACAGTATTTCTTTTACATTGCTGGTGGATATATAAATGATCTGTCACGTTAGAGACCCATTTGGCCAAAGTCAATGAAGCCAAAGTTGCTCCTATCCTGTGACTCCACCCCTGTCCCTGCGTGTCCCCTGGAGAAACTCCTACATGAGCCACAGGAAATACAAAGCTGACTGTTGCCATAGGTAATGGTGCACAAGAACCACCCAAACTGTCCCTTAGTAGAAAACTGGAGAAAGAAATTGCTTCATTCGTATGGTTTTGCCGTTAAAATGGAAAAATGAGATTTATAATGTACTGATAGGGATAAATCTTGGGGAAGAAAGGACACAAAGTTGCAAAAGCACAGTCTGAGGCTGCGTATGTAGGTTCATAAATTCACAAGCCCATAGCCAATGGGATTTATGGACACACACTCAGGCAATAATGCAGAAAACCATAAATGGGAGAGATTCACACCAACTTTAGGTTACTCTGGAGCGGGGAGGGAGAGAGAGAGAAAGGATACAGACAGTAGAACATTTTGATTCTTAAAAAAAAAATTCAAGAAGGTGGGTATGAAGTAAATAAAACATCTGTTTTAAATCCCACTGGGAAGGTGGAGAGACAAGGAATCTTTGAAAATGTCTCCAGTGCATTCAAGATGAGGGTGAATACTGTCATTTCCACTTCTGCAAATGGGGACAAATGCCATTCTTTGATCAGCCTATGAACGAATCGGCAAGTTTCTCCTAGGACAAGGCCACGACACCATCAATACTGTCCGGACCTCGAGTCCCCTGCCTCCATCCGCTCTCCCTCAGGGTCAGCCGGGAGAAGGCTCAGTACTCTGCCTGCCTGAAAGCGTCAGTCCGTCCCCGCCCCCCCCCCCCCCAGCCCTCCCCGGGGTCTCAGCTGAAATGCGACCTTCCCAGGCAAGGCCCGCCCCCCACCCCGAGTTCATTAACCAGTGCTTTTCGAAATAGCAACATGCAGTGCTCACCGAGACGCTGCACTCGGTGAGGACAGAGATCACAGCTCTCTCGTGCGTGGCCGGGTCCAGGTCAGGCAGCAGTTCGTGAAAGAATAAACCTGAGAATCAGTTTGCTCTGGTCTGTGCCTTAACTTGAAAGAACTGAAGAATTTCTTCGGCCCACGGCCACGGGTCTTGAGATTACACTGAACCCTCAGATTCATTTCGGATTTCACTTAACAATAAGATTTAGCACAGTTCGTCAACGAATGCGCCTACAAATGAAATCTTTAAATTACACGTGAAGAGAATACAGCGATGCGAACAACAACGCATTTATTGATGAAATTAGAACATCCTACCGGATTATCTATGCTGGAGACTGTAGGGCAGTCGGCTGGTCGAGCAGACAGAAAGTCGACCGCGATGACCGTCAAATTGTCCGTCCCCTAGTGCCGATCCCCGTGCGGGGCTGTGATTCTCAGTCGGTCGTTGTAACAGAAAGGGCCCGAGGTATCCAGAAAACTGATTCCCAGTCATATTTATTTAATTCTCTAGGTTTGCTTCTGAGAATCTGGACTAAGATTACTGAAGCATAGAACTTCTGAACTGGGAGAGACTTTAAAAATTAGCCAATCCTCACTTTTTTTTTTTTTTTTTTCCTGAGAGAAGGTCGTATTTCAAGACCTTAATGGCAGAGTCAGGAGTAAATCTACACCCACAAGCCTCCTTTTTCAGTACCCCCCAACTGGTGGGACGCTGAGGTCTGAGCAATCTTGTTTAAAAACATCACAACGATTCTCAAAGATTTGAAGCCACAAGTAGTCTGGCGGAAAAGGACAATACCCCTTGTCTTCTGTTTGCTACAATGGCATCTCTGTCTACAAGAAAGTGCCTTTAGTGGTTTCTCAAATTAAACAAAGTTAATTTTAAATTTACTTCGACTTAAGAGAGCCCTCAGCAGGGCTCATTTATAATACAGCTTGGTGGGAAATATGATTAACACTTTCCTTTGGCTTGCTGCTACAACACATGTTTGTTTAACATGTTTGCTATATTTCAATGGAATAAATTATATCTGCGAGATATTAAGGTCTGGATAATAACAAGTTTTGATGTGATGGTGTTTTACTATTTACTCCCTTTTCTGGGCAAAGAAGAGTGTTTCAGAATCACAGATTTACAGAAACGCTACTTGGAAGCCATCTTGGAAATATCTAAGTCACTTATTTTAGAGATGGGAGCCGAGACAATCATCCATTTGAGGAGTCGGGCAAGAGGCAGAAGGTCCGCACGGACACCCGCAGTCCCTCGGCCTGAGCTCGGCCGTTCAGAGCGCTTCTGGGTCTGTCCGCTCTGCACAGACGCGACGAGGAGAAAGTAATGAGTTCTCCTCTCCGTTTTTAAAGCTTGCAGTAGGAACTTTCGAAGTCATTCCATGAAGTCCTGAGTTCACGCCCTGGCCAGTAAGCCTGAAAGCTGTACCCACAGTACTGTAGGAGCCCGTTAGGGCACGTTCCAGAAGTTCAGGTGCCGTCCTGTCCCTCACGACCACTCAGCGACGGCCAAGGTAGGAAGAACGAGAGCAAGGAGCTGGGAGGGCAGTGGCAGTGACAGGTCCTCGCCTGTGAGGATAAGGTCACCAGATCAATCCACTCGCCACCATCCCTGCCCTTCCTGGCCCGTGGCTGTTGTGTGGTGGTGTGAGATCAGGGTGATGACACTGGGTGTTAGGACAGGCCCGATGCCTCAGAGCGAGGCTTTTGTTTTCGGTTCTTTTTTTAATGGTGACAACTCCCTCCTCCTTGAGGTCAGCTGTTGGAGGGTTGAGGGCTCACATTTGGAAGCTGTAGAAATAAAAGTTCTTGAAGTTCTCTCTGACACTGTCTTTGAGGCGCCACGGTGTCATGATGATGGGGGCCAAAACACCTGCGGTGTCAAGGAGTCTTGAGATGGCCAAAGCAGGAAACGGCACGCTTGGTGCTTATGGCTTCCATTATTGGGCTTATTCAAATCATGGTCCCGTAATACCATTATTATACTTAACCTCTGGAAGAGGATTACTCTCCGGGATGAATGGAAGCGTGACCCACGAGTCTCTCTGCATTACATACCGTGGAGGCTGCTCTAGGACATTTGGCGACAATCAACGTTTTCAGAGCCCCAGCTGTCCAAACCGGGTTTAACAGACGGGATCACCTCGACGCAATCGGGCCGACTGCTGGGCACCACTTGACTTGTCCGTTGGTGTTTCTTCTCATCTTCAGACTTACGCTCTGCCTTCTTCAATTTCCACCAAGTCTTCCAACAAGTCGTCATGGAGAAATTGTGAAGTGATCCCATTATTCGTGCCCCGGGGTCCATCCAATGGAGCGGAGTTGTATTTGCCTTCTCAAGAAACCACATTTTGCAGTGAAGAGAAATTTACTGCCTCCTGCCTTCTGTCTCTCTTTCCTTTCTTCCTGTATTTGTTCATCATTAATTATGTGAGTAGCACTGTTGCAAGGAATATGGAAAGCAAAGACAGAACATGAGCTCTCCCCCACAGGGGCTGGCAGTCTTGTTGAGAAGGCAAGATGTCCACGGGATGACCGCAAATCCTGATTTGCTCAGGATGGTTCAAAATGCCCGCATTCCCAGTGAAAGTGTCATGGTTTGGGAAACAAATGATATTGTCGTCTTCCATATAAAGCGTGAGTAGCAAGGCAAAGGGTTAAGCCTTATCGCTAAACTAGAGAAAGGTCACATGTACTATAAGAATGCAGGGGGGGAAAAGTCAGTGCAGGCTGGGACACTGCAGAAGATCTCATGGGAGAGGTCCTGAGATGCAGCTAGACCGTGAAGAGTTGGATTTGTTTAGAGAAAGGAGAGAAGAGCATCGCAGCCCCGGGGACACGGCGTAACTCACAGTCCACCACGAGAACGGGATGCGTGAGGGACAGCGCCAGCGCCAGGCCGGCTCACCTGGTGGGAAGGAGCGCTCGGACACGTAGTTGCAAGGAGAGAGACATCCAGTTACGGCGAGTCTGGAAAAGCCTAGAGTTTGCACTTGATTTCATGGGCGAAGAGGGGTTAGGTGGGGAACCGTCAGGAAATGTGGTTTTACGAGTGTGACTTGGCCACAGCCTAATACAGCATGAAGTCGAGGGGGAAACGCAGGGCGGGTGGGATACGTACAGAGATTTTTGCAAAGCATCAAGGGCCAGGTGACGCCCAGCTGGATTAGGAGGGTGTCGGAGAAGCTGAAGACCAGGGGTGAGGGAGCAAGGGCAAGGAGAACAGGCAGGGTGGGGACAGGAGGCGGGATTAGCGGCCAAGGCAGAAAGGCACTGCTGAGGATTCTGAGGTAGAAAGCAGAATGTAGGCGCCTCTGGGGCGTTCTGTTAGAAGCCCCATGCCATGTTTAGGCTTCGTGGGTAACAAGGACACACGTGTCTCTTTCCAAAAAGGCCAGGCCGGGCCCCAAGCCCTGTGATTTGGCTGGAATCTTCTGCGGGTCTCGGTCCCCACGGTCACTGGTCCCACTTGCTCCTGGCTTCTGCACGCATTTCTAATTAGGAGCGGCCCCCACGTAGCTGTACACGGCACGGCCGATGGTGTGGGTGGCGAGGAAGAGGTGCGGAGGATGTGCTTAAGATAACGAACACTGGATTCACTCGGTGGTCAAAGGAAGGGGCGGATGAGGGGAGGCTGAGGTTCTGAGAAATACCAGGAGCCGGCCGCGGAGAAGCGTCACAATCTAAGCAAGAGCCAGACGCAGGAGAAGAGCCTGGGAAGGCAGTCAGGGCAACAGGAGACGCGAGGGTAGGGAGCAGCCCCTGGGAAGACCCGGCTACTTCTGAGAGGCAACACCTCTGTCTTCTATGGGTGCTTTTAACAGGACAGACATGGCCACGCTTGCTTTTATACAAAGATGCCTCCCAGGCAGCCCAAATCGATGACAGCTCTTGGTTTGATTTTAAATGAAGGTCTATAGATTTTCAGGGGGATTTCTTAATGGAAGCTGACTTATATCCTTAGGTTTTTCTTTTTCTTTCTTCTTCTTCTTCTTCTTCTTTTTTTTTTGGTGAGCCTACCATCCAGGGACTGTGCGTGCTCCACAATCATGTGCATCTGCACCTTTAGGGCAGAAATTCAAGCGAGTGTCAATTCCTGTGTCTCTCGATTTTTGAGGCGTACCTTGTACGAGACAGTCAATAACCATGCACGGAACCGAACTGAAATGTTTGCCAGATTACAGGCACCCGCTATAGATTCAGGAGGAAAGTGACGAGGACTAGAATTTGACCACTTCGGGAGTTCTTACACAATTCTGCTTCCCCACGATGGGAAAGAAAGATAGAGACGTGGCGTTACATTGTGCTCTTGGGGCGGCGGGGCGGGGGGGAAGGCATCTGAGATCAGCCGCTGCTTCTATTTTCAGGGCCCTGGCCGGCCCGTCTGGTGCCGCCATGCAAACCGGGAAGGCACCCCGGCCTCGGCACATTCGTACTTGCGTCTGCCAGAAAACTGTCATAATAAGTATACAAATCGACAATGCCAGCAACAGGGACGGGATGCCCGTCACACCGCGCCGCCCACAGTCACGCTGGAGCGGCCCCGTTTGTGCTACGGACACTCCTCTCTTGCGACAGGAGGCTGTCTTTGTCAGCCCTAGCAGGGGCGTTAAAACGCAGGTTTTGTAAGAATTCAGTGACTGGGAGTCAGAGTCGAATCCTTGCACGTAAACCCACAACTGGTTCCTGCCCATTACGTGAGAGGCCGGATAAAGAGCCCAAAGAACCGGAACGTTCTTAACAAATCTCCCCACACCTCCATTTGTTCCTTACGTGGCAAGCAGAAGGATCTGTAATTTTGAGGAGGGCGAGATTCCTGTTCGAGGTTCTGGAAGACCAGGGACAAAGCAGGAACAGACTTTTGACTTGCTGGGGCCCCAGCCCCCCAAATTCTGATTCATCAGGTCCGGGATGGGGCCTTCAGAAGCTCAGGAAGAAGCTTCAAGAAGCACAGCTTCTGCTTGAAAGGCCCCCCAGGGGTAAACTGTATCTGAGCCCAAATTCACGGAGTTAAATGTTTCCAGGTAAACAAACAGGTTGGTGAGGACTCAAGGCCCATCACCTTGGAACAGACCTCAAACGGTTCTGGAGGCAGAAGCTTCCACCCCGTGTTTTATTTCATGTCAGCTTCATTAAACCTCTTCTCTAGTTACCCTTTCCATCCCCTTTGTATGAGATACACCCCCATCCTTTAAGGTCTAGTTCAGAGTCACCTACTGTGTGAGGCCTTCTCTTTCATGGCTGTGCGTCTTCTGTGCTTTTTCCTTCCGTTCGGTAACTCGGGCGCTTTGATGCTTATTTTATTCTGCCTCGGAGGACGGCGCTGTAGGCCGCGGCTCACTGTTTACGTGTCTGAAGGTCGGAGGCCATGTCTTCCTCAGCTCTAAGTCGCAGGGTCCTGGCTCACGGGGGGCACCGAGGTGGGGCCGTTAACAGAAAGTTCACGTCTAGCCATGATATCTGCGTTTGTGAGGTCAATGATACCGCGTCGGTTTTGGTTCTCATGACTTATTCGGTCCTGGAGAAGCAGCAAGGACCACATCTTCGGTGTCCCGCTGTTTGGTGAAGAAGTTGGCAAAATAAGTGCTCTAACCCTGCGATCGAGGAGACTGGCCGAGAGCTGGCCCACAGTGGAGGCCATGTTTCTCCCAGGCTTGAAAGCGAAGGCCATATGGAAAACTACCCAGCCTTTGTTTCTGGGATCCAGACATCCGGGGGGCGCCGAAAGGCCTCTGTCCCGCCTAGACAAACTAGTCAGTTATTCAGGGACATCCCGGCGACGCCCTGCAGGCGCTCTGAAACTAGGACCTTGTGTCACACAACCGATACAGATACTTTTGAACCCCGGAGGTTTAAAAGGATGAGAGGTGTTGACATGGGCTACCTTCTCGCTTGTTCCAGGAGAAGAGTAGGGCAGCCTTCAGAAAAAGGGTGGTTCTTAAGGAACAGAGGAAGGAGACAGTTTCCCAGGGGGCCCGTCGTGTGTTCGCATCGGCCAGCAGCAGCAGCAGGAGCTCATTGGCTCAGATTCTCCAAGGGTCGTGTGAAACCATGTGCCTTGTGCGAAGTCAGATTCCTGGGACTACCCTATACCTACTAACTCAGCCTCCGAGGGTGGGACCCAGCAATCTGAATTTTGAACCGACACCTCAGGTAATCCTGATGCATCCTAAAATGCATGACCCGCCATGGAAGGGGTTGAACATACGGGGCTCTAGGCATAGAATGGCCAAGATTCGGTATCACCTACCTGTCACGGAGCCTCCATAAAGAGTGGGGAAACACAATCAACAACAACAACTACGCAAGAGTTACAAAGCCGAGAGACAGGCTATGTGTGCGATGGAATTACGGTTGTTACATATCATTTTGCTGTTATATATTATGCAGCAGGTCCTGTCTTAGGCTGATCTGATAGGTAAAAATCTGAACAGATAAATTAACAAATGATTATTTATCTTCCAAAAGGATTCTGGAATTCAAGCTTTCATCGGTTGGCTTCAGTTGCCAAAGCGTTCAGCTAAAATTTAATGTACAGACAACTCTGAAAAATTACTTACATGCAGTGTGACTTTCAAGCTCTTTCTTTGCGGTCCTACACATTGGAAGTCTGAGAAGTGATTCTTCTCCTTGAGGAAGGGACTGCACTTCTGTTTTCCTCCCTAGCATGATGGGACCAAATTATCACTAGCTTCCGGGGAAGGCCCGTCTAGAAGCTAGTGAGTAAACTGAGGGAAAGCTACCCTTTACCCAGAAATTCACTCTGAATATGCTTTGCACACCCAATAACTGCCTGGCCATTTTAGGTCATTAGTATGGTGACTTTCCTAGGGGAACTTATAAGGAATCCAAAGTGCTGCATTTTAAGATGGAAATTTCGAGTTGGGACACCTTCTCTTTTTTCCTACCAGATACGCACAAGTTACGGTCCCGAAATAAATAACAGATTGGAGGGGAATTCTATGCCGACCATATGAATTTACGTCCACATGAGGACAAATTGAAAACAGAACGATGATGTGTGATAAAAATGGAAAGTGGAAGGATTCCGCCACGACTCACACAGACCCTACAGGTCCCCAGAGCTGCTGGAATAAAATGCAAGCTTTTGGGGGTCGCCTCGGCAGAGCCTCTGAGAGGGCGACGCCGACCGTACAGTCGGGCTCTCTAATCCCGTTAGAGGCATAGTTCAGTTTCTGGAGGAGCACCGACCAAGGAGTACTCCCAAGCAGGGAGGTTCTGACCCCGCGGACCATCGGCGCTGACCGCCCTCTGGGGGAGCCATCGTTTGGGCCGCACGCATGGGCTGCACGGAGTAAACAGAACCAAGGAAGCAGTCAGCTAGGTCTGCCACTTGACAGGTGGACGTCATTTCTCTGAATGCAAGAAGATTCAAGAATCTGGTAGAGTTTTTGGTAGTAATAAGACTTCCTCAACTAATCACTATGAAGCTGAATTAAAAACCCTAACCGAGGTGCGAAAACCTGCTTCACTGCAGGGCGCCTGGGTGGCTCAGCTGGTTAAGCGTCTGACTTCAGCTCAGGTCATGGTCTTATGGTTTGCGGGTTCAAGCCCCGCGTCGGGCTCTGTGCTGACAGATCGGAGCCTGGAGCCTGCTTCGGATTCTGTGTGTGTCTCTCTCTCTCTCTCTCTGCCCCTCCCCCGCTTGTGCTCGGGGTCTCGCTCTCTTTAAAAAATAAACATTTAAAAAAATTATTAAAAATTGCTTCATTGTAACTATGTTTTCTGAAGAGCATTAGATCCGAGGACCGTATCAATGTTTCGCTCACTCTCACTAAGGCACGCTGCTTGGCGTCCTGGCATCCAGTATCGAGAATCAGCCGGGCTTCAGCAGGTATAGCATGAAGCGAGGAGAGCACACCTGGGCGCTGACCTCCTTTCTACATTCTGGTCATGAAATCAATTCTGAATGAAATTCAAGATACTAACCCATCCTCGGCACTAAAATCTAAGACTCCGCTTAATAAGATCGCAAGTTGCGTCTTCCGGAGTTAAACTCTGGTGCTCAGGTGACCGTTTCTCATTTAAAGACCCTTTCATCGTCGATACCTTGCATCACATTTATAAATGACTTTGTAATGAATTACCAGACAGTGTTAACTACTATGAAACAGATGAAAATCTGTGCAAAATGTGATCTCTACGAAGAGGCTTATGTTTTATTTTCAAGATACTGTCAGGGGGAATATTAATTATCACTGTTAAGAGCTTTGTTAATAACCCCACAATAAACTCTTCTTCTTTAGTTCACTTCTGTTCTTATAAGCGTTTTACAGATTTTTATTTGTCTTCCCCCCTCCCCGTTGCTGTTTTAACCAACATAATCACTTCATTTGAAACAAATTCAGCCCCTACTGTTATTTTTAGTTCTTATGATTTATAAAATTGACCAGTCTTTTTATACTCCTAGTTGCAGAACTTTTGAAATTAATACAGTATTGGTCCATTATCTGTTACAGGACAGAAGAAGAAAGACAGTATTTGATATTTATAAAAACTTCCCAAAGTTTGTGGTAAGGGCGCCTTGGGGGCTCAGTCAGTTGGGTGTCCAACTTCGGCTCAGGTCATGATCTCACAGCTTGTGAGTTCAAGCCTCTGTCAGGCTCTGTGCCGACAGCTCGGAGCTGGGACCCTGCTTTGAATTCTGTGTCTCCCTCTCTGCCCCTCCCCAACTCACACTCTGAGTCTGTTTCTCTCTCGAAAATAAATAAACATAAAAAAATTTTTTTTTAAAGGATGTGGCAGACACCAACAGTAACCTGAGTAGCTTTGCTTCTCTCATAGACAAAGACACCATTTTCTCACTTTCCCAGATTACTCAGATTCAAAAGACTTGGGTTGGGGAGGTAAATTTCCCTTTTTATCTCTACCAATAAATAGCAAGAAAAACCGGGTAGAGTTATAAGACCTTCAACTATTAGGTACTTCCAAAGACCACTTCATATTATAATATGTGGGTTAATAACCTTTTAGGTAGTGAAAGTCTGGTTATGTATATAAAGGAAAAAAGTATCAAGGAATTGAGAGAGTTGTGCCCAAATTTATGCTGAACTTGGATTTCTTTTTTTTCTTTTTGTTTTGCCTTCATTGGCATTTTATTAAACCTGGTTGAAATTTATACCATTTTTGATATTGATCATTTCAAATCGGTTGGGAAAAGACATAGGATGGGTATTTAGCACCAGAACCATTATGTCAATAAATCAGGGCCAAAGTCAAGATAAAAAATAGGAACTCACCCAACACGTACTGACGGAAACCCTACTGTATGTACAGGTCTCAGCGAAGCACAAAGGTAATAAAACAGTTTAAGATACAGCTTGTCCTCAGGGTGCTTATAAGAGATTACCAGAGTAAATCAGGTAAAAACGCTGGCTGTCCAGGATGAACAGAATGTCCGTGTTAAGATAGACAAATCCGACACCAAACCCATACTCTGAATAAAGATTTTAGGGGAAAAAAAATACAAAGAGTGTAGGAATACACTTCTGAAGAGTGGGGTTCTGGAGGCCTTTTAGCTTTCTATACGTTTTTGTGGTTTGGATTTTTTTTTACAAGTGCGTACTATTTTTGTAACCAGGGGAAAAGTCTAGATCAAAATATACATTTATGAGTAAACTGCAAGGAAGCAAGTAAATATATAATATTGGTTGACTTAAGCTGGTGGCTTACGGTTGGGTTTCTATCCATTTTAAAGTGTTTTTGTTTTAATAGAATTTCAATGCCAGATTTAATTCAACCAAAAAAGAAGTGTACGGAAAATTTCAGGTCTTTGATTTGAATAATGTGCTTTATTGTGTATGAGGAGCAGAAGCCTCCTTGCCATTTTTTAAAAATGTTTATTTTTGAGAGAGGGAGAAAGAGAGAGAGAGAGAGAGAGAGCATGAGTGGGGAGGGGCAGAGAAGAGAGAGGGAGACACAGAATCTGAAGGAGGCTCCAGGCTCTGAGCTGTCAGCATGGAGCCCAGCATGGGCCTTGAACTCACGAACTGCAAGATCGTGCCCTGAGCCGAAGTCGGACACTTTCCCCCCCAGATGGCCCACCTTGTTACCATTCATATTTCTAGCTCAAGAGCAGGGCTGTGAAGAGAATTAGGGCATCTTCTCTATTTCTCTGTGCAGCACGCTTCTGCAAACTGTTGTAGGATGTCCAGTCTCAACTGAAAACAGTAGAAGCAACTCCTCTCACTCTCCTAGTAATGACATGTTTCATTTAGGGTAACTCCTCTACTGTCCCTTTAAAACAGGACACGGTCATTTTCGGTTCCCTCACTTCCAAATACTTTCATACTGTTCATACCCTGTCCTGAAAAGAAGGAAATTAAAACGATTCCTGGCTACATTTCTATGTGTTTAAAAGCTTCAGCTTAAAATGCGTCACCAGCCTGACTTTTGTTGTTTCTAGAAGGCTCCAAACGTATTAAATTGAAATGAGACCCTTCTTGACTTTAGCTGGTCTCAGTTACATCACTGACCATTCTTCAAATGCAGTAATCTTGTTTGTAGTGTCATGCCAGGCTGAATCATTCTTTTCAGAAGTGACACAGACTGTAATATCTCTGTAGCTTTTCTTATTTCATACAACTCAACTGTCACTTTAAGCGAAAAAATTCTGTTGGAGGACGAGCAATTTTCTGTTAGTGACGGCTTATGTCCTTCTGGCCACCAACAAAGGCTGTTTGGTGCCTGCTAACTGCGTTTAAAAAAATCACAACACTTTGTAAAGTGAATCGTGGGCTTCCGTGTATCCTTAAAACGCTATTAAATTCATTTACCCATTTTGCAAGATAACAGGAAGCAGGAGCTTTGTTGATAACCCCACAATAAACTCTTCTTCCCCAGAGAGGGAAAGCTCTCTGGGTCCAGTCCCGGCCCACAAGCCAGGCGAGGCCGGGACTGAGGCAGGGAAGAATCTTTATCGGTGATTCCAGCGTAAATCCAAATACTTCTATTACCTGAAATTTCATTGATCAGAGTCCTCTGTAAGACATTTTAAAGGTAAGAAGTAGGTCTAGGATGCGGAACTGGACGTAAATGACCTCACACTCACACCTGCCTGGCTGCTGGGATGCAGCGGAACTCGGGCACGTGGTCACAGGCGCTAAGGTGCGGGGGACACTCATGGCCTTCTTTGCATGCAGCCGGCACGGCTCTGGGTGCAGAACCAGAGGGGGCAGAGCAGGCCAGGCCTGGGTGGGGGTACGCGGGTTCTGCCCTCACGGCGGGGTCGCTGATATTTAAAGCGTCTTTACAAGAGCGCCTGGGTGGCTCCGTCGGCTGAGCATCCAGCTCCAGCTCAGGTCACGGTCTTGCGGTTCGTGAGTTCGAGCCCCACGTGGGCTCTCTGCTGTCAGTGCAGAGCCCGCTTCCGATCCCTAGTCCCACCCCCTCTCTGCCCCTCCCCTGCTCATGGTCTGTCCCTCAAAAACAAATAAAACATTTAAAAAAAATGTTAATGTTTGTTAAAATTTCCTCACTGAGCCTTATCGAAAAAAAAAATAATGAAATAAATAAAGTGTCTTTACAAGCAATGACCTAGTAAAGCAACTTCTAAACTTTGGAGAGAACTGTTTTACTTTACTTTCAACAAAGCATCATAGCCTTATTTACAGCTAAAAATTTAGGTCAAAGTCATGTTCTGATGAAGCTCTTAGATAGAAATTACTAAGAGGGGGGCGCCTGGGTGGCTCGGACAGTTAAGTGTCTGACTTTGGCTCAGGTTATGATCTCACGGTTCATGAGCTCGAGCCCCATGTTGGACTCTGTGCTGACAGCTTGGAGCCTGGAGCCTGCTTCGGATTCTGTGTCTCCCACTCTCTCTGCCCCTACCCTGCTCACTCTCTCTCTCTCTCTCTCTCTCTCAAAAATAAATAAACATTAAAAAAAAAAGAAATTACTAAGAGGAAAGATACTCTCATGTTAAGAGACAATTAAGAAAAACACTTTGGTTCTGCAGCAGATCAAATTGGTTCTGAATTGATGATTTTAACAAGCCAACATCACCTTGAAATACCATATTCCAGTGATACTTGGAGTGATGAGTTTCCAAGCTCATACCCGAAAGCCACACCAGTGGGTAAAAATCGCCAAAGGCCAATTAAATCAGCCTCCAGTCAGCTGACTACAATTTCTGCTGCGTCTTTACGAAAAGAAGGCAAAGTTCAACCAAGAACCCATAAAATGAAATGATGCAGACCAACCTTTTATCGCACCCACAATATTTTGGTCTAGTCCTTTCCGGTTGTCATTGAGTCCTCTTTTCCTCTTCCCGTTGGGTAGGGAGTTAGCCAAAGTCTTGTCGTCGAAAAACGCACACACCAGCTTTCTAAACAGAAGGCTTCCCGAACGAGTGTAGTTTGACAAGATAGAGTCCAGCTGTGATTTAGGCATGAACACATCAAAGCCTTCAGCAAGTTGCACTTCTGGCTACCAAAAAGAACATAAATATTTCATTAAAAGCAACATTTGAAGCATGTGCCTTTGGGCATGTGTGTAGCAAAAGAACATCGCTAGCTACCGAAATGGCCATACCCTGCAAACGATATGGTTCTGGCTTTCGTGTGCCAGTCTTTGCGACTTATAAAACCAGTGACTAGTTGGCACTCACAAAATAAGACGCTCTGAGTCTAGCATTAAGTCTCTTCGAAAGCAACCGAGAGGAGCACACTCAAAATGCATTCTCGTCCTCAGAAAACAGTGAAGAGAAGACGGATAGTCAGCAATTCCTATCACTGTAGGGCTACTGGGGATGGGAGATTTCTGGGTGAAACACCCTCATTTTTTAAGCGAAGGAACTAAGGTTCAAAGAGATCGTAACCAAATGACTTAAAAGTAATTTAAACGTGATTGGGGCATTAACTTTCCGGATTATTTTCTCCAGCGTTTCATCATTTCATTTGCCTACGAACACAAATACGGGGCCGTCCCCGCAGGCCCGCGCCAGTGGCTTCCAGCTGTGGGGCTGTCTCCTTCTTGCCTCCGGTGAAACCTTATGTAAACGAATCCATCAAATAAATAAAAACCATGAGCAGGTGCCCCAGGCAGTTCAAGTCCACCGTGCACCCCTACTTTTGGGAGGAGAATCTGAAGCTCTGTCCAGAGTACCACTGGAAGACCACGGCTCTAGTCACACTGCTTCCCCGTCGGGGATTTTTCCGATCGGGATGTTGAAGCAGAAGACCTGGAAGGTGCCTTTCAACTTGGACTTCAAGTAGTGTGAAATAAGCTTAGACAGTAATAATATCTCGTCTATCAGCACTCTGGATGTGGACAGCTTGTCTTTTCACTGGGCGACGCAGTGAGCATTTACTTCGCAAAGCCTTTGTGAACTCCCGACTTCCTGGGACCCTTAGTCACTGCTATTCATGTGACATGTGTATGGCTGTATTTATTATACCATATAACCAGTTATCAGATTGTGGCCCTTCCCAATGCCTGTAAGTCACACTTCGTATCTCTCAGGCCTGACACGTCATAAGTACTCAATAAGTTCTTGTCGACTAGACAGGAGATCGTTAGTCATAATCTAAACTATTAAGTCATTTGCTGTTGGTTGGTTTAGATAACTCTAAAACAATAATATGAAGAGACAGAGTTGGTAAACTTTCATTAGGAAAAAAGGCAGTAGGACATCACACTTCAGTTGAGACAAACCATCAAAGCTTATTCTTTGATAGTCATACTTGATCACTTTGCAAACCCAGCCCTCCTTTGGATTTTTAAAACCATAGTAGCAACAGGAGGAGCCGGGATTAATTGTTCTCCTGGAGAACAGGAATTATTACTTTTGTTGGGCCTCGTGCTTCCCAGAAAGCTTCGCACACTACAGCCGGAGTAAAGAGGGCTCAAAGGAGGGCGTAAATGATTCCGATGACGTGGGGAGTCTGGGCCCTGCCTTTGCCAAATGCAGTTCTCGACCGGGTTATCCGCGAGGTCGTCTCGTTTCTCTGCCTGACTTTGCCTTTCAACTTTCAGTCCCTGGATGCTTGAGAAATGTCACCGGAAGGGCTGTGGCATCAGAGTGACTGCTGAGTTTTGGGTCCTGTGACTGAGTTTTGGGTCCTGTAAAACCTGTGTGTGTGTGGGGGGGTGGAGGGGTGGCCGGGAGTCCCAGGCTGTACCCTCGACTCTCGGAACAGAAGCTGGCACACACCTGACGGTCGATGCAGGTTTGCCAAAAGATTCAATGTGGAAATAGCAGACTGAGAGACTTTTATTATCATAATCTAAGGCGAAGTTTTTATTCATAACTAGAGTTTTGCTCTGCCTATCCTATGGCTGGCTGCATTTAGGCCTTATTCTGTATGAATTCATCTCAGAGTTTTGCTAAGCGTTCCTATCTGTTGTTTATAAACCATTTAAAAAAAGAATCCCAATTTTCTTTACCGAAGCAGCTATCTGAGGGGCTAAGGTGGTACTGAAGCTTTTAAGTTTTCAGGAGTCAAAAGGGGAAAACACCAACCGAACTCGTTCATACATCTCTGTTGAACTTGGGTAACCATCAAACAGGTGCTTAAAGCTCAGCCACCTGACCTGAGACTCCCAGAACTTGCCCTTGGACTCACCCTGGAGGACTTGACCCCGGTTTGAGGAACAGTGACCTGACAGTAGCCATCAGGCGAAATGAGCCCTCCTTCCTTCACACACTCAGTCTTTTCTACGAACTATGTTTCCGGCACTTTCCACACTGCATTTATTTGGTTGGGAGTTTGTGTTTCTCATCAGAATACGTGCTCATTTGTATTCACACTGCCAAGCGCCCAGTCATTGCCCAATAGCTATTTGTCAAAATGCAGAATAAACAAAACACTGTGTAGGAATTCATTCGAAATTCATTCATTTGAAAATAATATTGATTTAGAGTCCTTTTATCCCCATACACAGGAAGTGTGTTTGAAAGTCTGCCTCGCCACGGCTCAGCAAACCAGTCAGCACTAACTCAAGGGGTAGACGGCCTGGAGAACATATTTATTGTGTGTAACTCCGTGTGTCAGGAGTTTAAAGTCAGGCTCACTAGAGGAGATACGGAAATATCTATTATATGAAGTACCACGTGATCAGTGCTATAGGAAGGGTACAGGGCACCAGGCAGCATCTGGCTGGGGAGGGGACGGGATAGCATTTTATGGGGGCCTTATGGCAGGATTTAGGAGACAGAGATGCACTTGCTGTTTCTAACGTTTGCTGCGACTCCTAAAACGAAGCATCTGGAGGTTTCCGTGGAGCTCAGAGACTCGCGACGGGATAACAGTATCTTGATTTCCGAGAGGCTATCCTAATGCAGAAGCCGTCAGTGCGTCCTGGTCCACTTTACACTGACAAACAAATATTGTCATTTTCAAGTGTCCTCTCCAGATCACGGAAGGGGAGCTTGCCCAGTTATGAGCTTCTTACAAAGGAGTCAGTTTCACTAGTTGAGGCAGTAAGAGCAGCGACAGGAGCAGAGGTGACTACTCTCTGCCCCCTTCCTGCCTGTCCTGTCCCTCCTCGTATGCAGATTCATACTAATGCTATGTCCACAAGGTGCCTCAAAGTAGCAAACTAATTCTTTAAAAAAAGAGGGTAGCCTTATTTTCTGAGACATGAAGAAAACGAATCTCAAACTTTCGCTATGGAACTTTTTAATTTCCTCCATTTTATAAATATAGTGACAGTGTCTTCCTACCCTGTAAGAATCAACAACTTTGCCCGTATATTTAAGAACAGGTTAAAACTCCTGCCGTATCATTGAATCCCTTCTTTTTGTGTCCTAATGCTAGTTTAAACAAGACCTCTCTGCTTACCGATGACGGCTTTGCTAGGAACCACACTCTTCCAAATGAATTATCATTTTACAAACTAGACTTCCTCTGTCAGAATCACGATTTGACTCAGGCGAAGACAGACGGCTGATACACTAATTTACAGATTCCGTTGATTCCTGAAGTCGTATGATCTTTAAAGGAGAACATTCAAAGGATGGGGCCGAATTTAAGACCCTTGGAGTCGTCGTTTTAAGAGTTGAGAGTCTGAATTCGCACTATAAATTTGGATATTCGTGGATATCTCGCCTATTTTCAGTTCCGCAGCTACTCAGCACAATAGCGTATCAAATCAAATTCTCCTTCTCCAGCGCTATCACAGCTCGCATGGGGCGACGTTCTGGAGGCAAACACTACGTGTAGTCGTGATGACTCTTGAAATTATTCATGGACCCGGGCCTGTGGGTATTAACTCTCTTGTTTCTCTTTGCATGTCAGTTGTGCCCTCCCTTTGCTTAGCAGAAGTTGGGGTTAAGATCAAGTTTGAGTGGGGGAGTCCCCTAACCAGGTGAATTAAAAGATTTCCCCTCAGTCCCTATGGGCGTATCATGTGATTCCCCTGTATAAGCTAAAGGAAAATATGTAAAGGACTTTAAAGAGATCCTATCAATTAATCACAGAGGGAACATTCCTGATACAGGCGATTTTCCATCAGGGATCGTCAATGCCGCAGCACAGGAAAACGTGTGCACAGCTACATGTGGTCATTGGTTAAAGAAGTGAAAAGAACTGCATGAATTTGCATACTGGATGGGAGCCTCAGGTTTCCAACTGCAAATGAATCAATTACATAGATTCATAGTTTGTATTATATACATACATAGTTTGTATACTCAACTGGCTAACTGGTTACGTTTCAGACTGGCTCACGAAAAAAAAAACATGGGTGAGGAGTCAAGATTCTTTGGACTAGGGGCGCCTGGGTGGCTCAGTCGGTTGAACATGGACTTCAGCTCAGGTCATGATCTTGCGGTTTGTGAGTTCGAGCCCCGCGTCGGGCTCTGTGCTGACAGCTCGGAGCCTGGAGCCTGCTTCAGATTCTGTGTCTCCCTCTTTCTCTGCCCCTCCCCTGCTCTCCCTCTGTCTCTCTGTCAAAGGTAAATAAACATTAAAAAATAAAAAAAAAAACACTTAAAAAAAAAGATTCTGTGGACTAAAACTGATTCCGGGCTGAACACACATACCAGAATTTATGAGACGTTGAAAGACCGTGAACTTAAGTCTTTCTGCTCATAGCACCTCCAGGTACAGTGATCCCTTATTCTCATTTACTGTTTATGTTGCAGCATGTCAGATGTAGTTCTAGGAAAATGAGCTTTAGTTTATGAGAAGAAATTTAAAAAACCCACCCAACCCCCCTCCCGACCGATCTTAATTTGCTCACAAACGCAATCTGCTTCTACTTGAGAAAAACTGAAATCGTTTCCTACGACACAGGCTCCGGGTAGAACAGGCAGGAAGTACTGTTACTATTTATTAAATGCAATGCCCAGAGCAGGGCCGGTGGGCTGGGGACCCATGAGGATGCCCTGGATTGGAGGGCAGGCTTGGTCTAGCTGGTCTAGCCGGAGCCGCGAACCCGTGTCCACGAGGCTCCACGCTGGATGTGCTATGTCCAGGGCTGTGCCGTGAGGGGGCTGCTCTGTAGTACGCAAAAAAGGCTCGGCCAGACATTCTGTCACAAAGTATGTGTACACACTAGCACAGATTTAAGGGTGAATCGGATGAAAATTACAAGAAGTCATTAAAGGGCCAATCCTCTGTAGATGTTTTATTCGATAAAATTTTGGTAGAACTAAGCATTAGAATGTTAGAAAACACAACACAATTCGGCCCCTTGAAATTTCTCCATGCACCTGTGTAATAAGATACTGTAAAGTCTCTTAGAGAGGTTTTTAGCTGCTTCTTTTCTCAGGTGGTAAATTAACGACTCTGAGCACTATGGCTTGATTGATGCTAAAGATATTTGAGCCAAAATGCTTAAGGTGGAAGATTTCAGCCACGGCCATCTAGAATCTTCCATCCTAGCTCCAGTGAAACCGCTGCTCTGAGACGACGCCCACCTCTGAGAGCCTGTCCTTGACCATCCAGGCAGCGGGCAACTCCTGCTCCTCCTGGCTCTCCTGCGGTCTTCTGACCGCCGCTACTAGAGCTCATCTCAGTACCGTGCTGTCACCGCGTGCGTGTTTCCCTCCCCATGCTCCCTGCAGGGCGACGATTATTTCATTCATTTCAGTGCGCCCCAGAAAAGGGTGATGCAATGAACATTTATTCGCTACTTAGCACGTTCCAGGCCCTGGGCTGACTAACATGCATGAAGTGGATTTTCCCACTTCACCCGCACCCTATGGAGTGACTATTTTATTATCCCCAGTTCGCAGATGCAAAGACCAAGGTTTCGAGAGGTTAGGTGACAGTCGGTACTGAAACCCACTCTCTGCAGCACATGCTGCCTGGTTCAAGGACTCAGCGACTGTGTACACAGGTGCCTGCGTGAGTGATTCGCTTTCCTAGTTCCCAGCAGATTGCATATTTATTGGGCTAAGAAGTTGTTAAGAGAACAGGTTCTGATTTCGGAAGTTACTTCTGTTGAAAGCGGCAATACATTTAAAATTATTTCTTTTAAGAAGAATGACATACTGGGGCGCCTGGGTGGCTCAGTCGGCTGAGTGTCCGACTTCGGCTCAGGTCATGATCTCACGGTTCATGAGTTCCAGCCCCACATCGGGCTGGCTGCCCCACAGAGCCCGCTTCAGATCCTCTGTCCCCTCTCTCTCTCTGCCCCCCCGCCTCCCCGCTTTCCCTCTCTCAAAAAGAAACAAACATTAAAAAAAAAAAAAAGAGGAACGACAGACTACAAATGTCACCGAACTCGTCTTCAGTTGACGGGACGCTATACATTTCTCTTCTGATAACTTTCAAATTTGGGTCATCCAGGATTACTGGGAAAGAGTCACAGTAACCCCAACCAAGAGAAAAAGGTCTTCTGCTCTCAAAAATTATCATAAATCTGTTTTTAAATTTTTTTTTTTTTTTACGTTTATTTATTTTTGAGAGACATAGAGACAGAGCGTGAGCAGGGGAAGGGCAGAGAGAGAGGGAGACACAGAAGCTGAAGCAGGCTCCAGGCTCTGATGAGCCGTCAGCACAGAGCCCGACATGGGGCTCGAACCCACAGACTGTGAGATCATGACCTGAGCCAAAGTCGGCCGCTTAACCGACTGAGCCACCCAGGCGCCCCCATAAATCTGTTTTTAAAAACTGATCTGAGTGTGTCACTACAGCCAAGAAACGAGCCGAACAAAAAGCAACGACAATGAAACAAGCGTGGGCCAGGTGTGTCTACCCGGAAAAACCCAAGTCACTATTTCCAACCCAGCTGGAAAGAACAGCGGTGGCAACAACGCCCCGGCCGCCTGGCTGGAGTGCCGGTAGACACCTCGGGTTGTGAACGCGAGGAGAAAGAAGGGACTGCCGGATTTAAATGTGCAATTTGGTTTGGGGCTTGGGGTTCCTGCTTTTGCTTCCGTGTAACTGAGGCCTGGGTTTTATTTAAGGTGCTAATTTCAAATGGGGCAAACAATCCTGCCCCAAGTAGAAACATTTCTGGCTGCTCTCTTTTTTATACGCGCTATTTATTCATGGGTGTTTGTTCATTCATATGTACACTTCAGTTTTATTGAACATTTGTGTTTGTCCCTATAAGGTACTTGGCTAGGACTGAAGTTTATAAAAAGAACCAATATTTATTGAGGGTTTAAAGCGTACCAGGATCTATTCTAAGTGCTTCACACGGATTACTTCGGTTAACTCCTCCAGCTGACCGGTTCTAGGTGGCCAGCATTACTGTGATTCCCATTGTATGGAGAGAAACTGAGGTGAGGGGTTGGTTAAAAGGCTAAGCTTCTGGCTCAGGCAGCCTGACGTCAGAGCTTGCATTCTTCACCATTAACTCCTCCTCCAGAACTTTCCAAGGAAACAGAGTAAACCGCCGGGGTCCAACCTTTGAATTGTCCCCATACACCGACCATCCCGGGACCGGTTCCCGAGCGTTGGTCATGTGCAGGCACTGAGCTAGAACGGGCGCCCGAGTCTGTCACTCGGTGGGTAAGGGCGACTGCGCACCCAGGTGTGAGGGCCAGCTCCGCCTTTCTGGCCGTGACCCTGCGCAGGCTGTGTAAGCCCTTGTGACCACGGGGTCCTCATCGACAGCACGGGGACAGGAACGCTGCCTCAGAGGGCAAGGATAATGGCGGCACATTATTTAGTGCAGGGTGGCACAGAAATACTGTGATCATATAGTCCCTGCCCTGGAGAGACCGGAGTGGAATCGTGGGAATAATTACAGACTGACATAGAAGGTTCTAGAAAAGAGAACTGCTCAAATTACGTTGGGGCCTGGGAGCTGTGGGAGAGGAAACGGGAGTTAATCTGAAGGGAGGCTTCTAATGAAGGCTGAGTCCTAGGCCTAAAGTTCTGAAAGTTTATTTTGAATACTGTGCTCAATGCCGATGAAGACGTTTTGTCAGAGGGGGACTAGCTCACGTTTATTGAGCACCTGCTACGTGCCAGGCTCTGCAGAGGGTTTTCTCACGTGCTCTCCGTCGCCTACTGTGAACACTCGGAGGCGACGGTGCAGTCGGCTGTGATGAGAGCTCGGTGTTTTTCCACATCCGAGCAGGGGTGACCACTATCGCTCCGGTGACGGGTGGTCTCCCCACAAGGCCCTGCGTGGGCCCTCCAGGAATTTGTATTGCGGTGATGCTAAAAGTCACAGTGCCAAACGGATCACTTAACACACTGTGAACTAGAAAGAATGTGCATGTCTACCCATCAGAAAGCAGCGAGAGCCTAGGTGATTCCTACAAGATTATCGTATCTTTTCTGTTTTCTCCTCTGGACTTCCGCCAAAATTTAAGAGGACCACGGCTAAGAGATAATAAAAGACTAGAAGTGCGCCTAAGTCTGGATGCCTTTAGACCAGTGGTTCCATCACCTGAGGGAGTCGATCCACACACCCTTATCCCCCCCCTGCTCCCCTGCCCTGCCCTGCCCTGCCCAGGGCCCTCCGAAGCTAGCCTCACTAATGCTGTGAATGCAATCTGTGGGCAAAATTTCCTTCTCCGATGATGGGAAGCACCGCGCGGCCCTCTAGGTGTGCTTACACTTTCTGTTGAACAGATGAATCAAACGGCCTATCAGCTGGGTAACGTAAAGATAATTCTCTCTCTCTTTTTTGCTTTTAGAAGCATGTTATTCTTCAATCAAGGATAGTCAGCACCTAACGGAGTTTTCAGGGACAAGTCCAAATGTGCTCTGTTAAGCTGAGCAGCTCTTGTTGGCAAAAACAATCATGAATGAAAAGCAAATGGTTTTTATTTGGCATGTAAACAAAATCATAATGCTGATAGTGGTAAACATCAGAACAATTCTGTTCTGCTTCATTAATGGACATGAGGCCTTTATCAGATCTTTTGCAATTAATCTCTGAAGTATATTTGGAGCTTAAAAATAAAGAAAGGAGAAAGTTATTAACATTAGATTGCCCCACTTAGGAGATGATTTATACGACCCGAATGATTGCTCCTGATATATTAACGTCTGTCGGAAAAGAATGCTTAGAAAATACAAAAAAATGTACGTATTACGAAAACTGCTTAAGGTTCAACGTACTTGGTGTTTGGAATAATCTACCTGTTTCCAAATACGTGATCCACCTGGGTGCTGAAACCAGAGCCTTAGCTGCAACAATCCTATGATGTAAACAAATCAGCTGGCTGGCCCAGAATAGAATGGTATCATCATTAATGATGTTTCTAAAGCTAAGTTTCGAGTCTAGAAGAACATCTTAACAGTTTTAACACGTGTTCGAAGATAAACAGTTAAAACCCCTTTACCACCAAGGACTGGATAAAAGTTCAAATGGCTTTCTAGTCTAAAAAAGTCTCTTCCGTTTATTAAAGACCCAGTGTGGATACGTGCCTGCAAACCGTCTTTCTGCAATTTGAAAGGGAACACTTTCCTTTTTTTTTTGAAATAGCAATTATTTTTTATTTAAAGTTTAAAAGGTAGGGCCAAACTCCAATCCCAGATAGGCCCGTGGGCGTTCTCGGCAGGATTCTCACCCTGTGCAGCCTGATAATCATAGATCGCTCCCTCTTGTTTATTTTAAGAGCTCCCCCAGCAAGATGGGGTTCGTATCGACGTACCCAGATAAGGGCATTGTCAGCAGAGCATGCGGTTGCAAAGACGGCACGTTCCTAAAGAAACTCGTTCACGGTCATGTGGGTCTGAAATGGCAAGTCAGATGGGTCCTCGGATGTCCCCTGACATTTGGGACCGCAACAAATTTCTGGCTATGATTTTAAAATAGAAAAACCTTTGCAGTGCGTTAACCTATCATTACACGGAGTAAATGGCATGGCGGTACCGCGTAATTAGCAGTGTAGCTTGCATCTATAAAATAGAATTAGCACCAACGCTCTGTTTTTATTATTAGTTTGTGTTTCTAGAAAGGTGCGACGTTATCTGTAAGGTTCTGTTCACTTGTGCCCATTTGCAGAGGATTTAATTATGCTCTTTTAGCTCTCTGCACTGAGGAAACTGAGAGCGGCCACTTTCAGGATTGAAACTGGTGAAGAAATTAGATTATGTACTCCATCACCCTCCTCCTCTCGGCGATAAAGAACGGAAACCCGTTCAAATAAATAAGGAAGATTTTCGGGAGAGGTGGTTCTAGGCGAGGAAATGATTAATAGTCTCCCTTTCCTCTTTCCCACGCCTCCTTTGCAAGTTTCTCTAGTTTTCTCAGGCAGGAGGAGCGCGGGGGAAAGTGTATCAATACGGCACAATCCTGAAAGTCAGGTCACATTCGCGTCGGCAGCCAGAAAACATCGACTTACATCTGAGGCCGGCGATTCCAGGACAATGCCGAATCCCAGGACGCGGCTGTCCCCGGGGGACGGGTGCTCGGCCGCCGGGGGACCGGACTGCTCAGAGGCCCCTGCTGTCCTCTCGGTCCCTAACACGCCGGCCTTCTGTTTCCCGGGCAGGGGCTCCGCCGTCTTTGGGGGCACTTTTTTCTTCTTATTTCTCTTGCGTGAGACAGCGGTTCGCTGGGAGCACATAAGGGACATCGGGGGTGGTTGTCTGTTTTGGGCTCCGGCTGCGAAGAACAAACAAAAACGGGGCACAGACACCTGAGTCTCGCTGAGGACAAGTTATCACCCCTCTGTCCACACGGTCCAGAAAACTGAGACGGGAATGGAGTTCGGTCAAGGAGGCGGACCGGAGTCCATGCCCCGTGGGACCCGCAGGGCACCAGATGGCGTCTCTGGAGCACTTTAAAGTTCGACACGCGGAAAAGCAGCTCCGACTAATCTGTGTCTGAGTCGCACTTACTGCTGCCGCGGTCCCCGCGGAGGGAGAGGCCTTCTGAGCTGCAGGAACACCTCGGAGCACGGTTTGACGAGTCACAGGACATTTTTATATAAACGAGGACTGGGAACTTAAGGGAGGCCACACTCGGGAATATCCCCATCGTCCCCTGAGGGGAGGCGGAGCAGCCGCGAGCCATCTACAGGCACCAAAACTGACCAAGCCTGAGCGCTAAGGATCATTTATTAAAGGATCAGTATGGGGTGACAGGAAGCACGTGGGCAAAAGCCCCCTCGTTATTTATTGGGGCTGGTTACCCCCTCCTCCCAAAACAAAGCTGTCCGCGCACAGCTCTCGCCCAGGCTCCTCACCGTACTTGGGTTTCGGGCGGCCAAAAAGTAGGAATGATACAGTTCCGCCCAAGTCAAGACGACTAATAAAATCCAGAGACGGGTGGAGTTCTGGAGATGAAACGCACTGAGCAAAGGACCGAGTACTAGCACTGAACAGACACTTAAGGAAACCAAGGGTGGTAATTATAGTTTTCACAGATGCACTTTGGCAAGTAATGTTTGTTAACCATTTAAAAATATTCTGATGGGGAAGTGTAATAGGAAAACATGGCATCATCATTTAAATCTTCGTGTATCAATATGGCTTACTAAATATGATCATAGGATATGATCTGCCTTTTTACAGAAATAAGCTGAATGAAAACTAAAGATCTTTACATGCACATAAATATGGATCTCCTATCAGTTTGCAAATAAAGGATATTTATACTTCGAACTCGGTATTTGCATTTCACAGACTGGCTAGAAATTTATAAGTATCAGAAACTACTTGGGGGTGCCCGGCTGGCTCAGTTGGTGGAGTGTGCAACTTCTGAACTTGGCGTTGTAAATTCGGGCCTGCGCATTGGGTGTAGAGATTAAAAAAAGAAAATAACAAGAAAGGAAATCCTTGCGCTGCATAGGAGCGCCGAAAGGTTTTTAAAACCATTGGTGCGGTAATTAGCCTAATTCATTGTTGCTTGACCTCGGCTGCATGTGAGAATCACCCGGAAGCTTTTTAAAAAAAGTCACCCTGCCTCACAGCCTCGCCCCAGACTAAGGGAGCTGGAATTTGCAGGGGTGGTTCCCCGGCACTGAGATTTTTTTTTTTTTTAGAGCTTCTCAAGTGATCCACGTGCAAGCCTAAGTCGAGAACTTTTCTCTGTTCCCCAGATTTTCACCCAAGACTAGGTCTCCATGCCCAAAGTTAAATGGACAATGGAAGCAGAATAAGAATAAGAATAAGAATAAGCCTTACTATTCTAAATTAAAAGGGAAAATGCTTTTGGTTTAAAGAACACAGGCACCAACTGAGTTTTTCCTCTCCATGTGCAAGTCTAGACACAGCCGTAGTCTCCTGCACCCAGATCTTATCCTTTCCTCTTACTCCTTGCCTTTTCTCCCTAAAGTAAAGGCGAAACTTCCTAAATACAAGTCTAAGTTTTATAGGCAAAACCTTAAGTCAATCTACCCGTAGAACACAAGTTCTGAAGTTTAAGGAAATTAAAGAGTAATAGTTTATCCTCTCTGGAATCCTACAGCTGGGCATCGCTGACCGCCCTCATCGGCAGAGGTTCAGGAAGGGAAACACGGTGACAAAGTGGCATTTACTCAATAGATTCCAAAAGGGCTTCAGTCGAGGATTTAGACGGTTGCAATGTGTAGTTTGCCATTTCAGTAGTAAGGAGCTTAAGTAACAGAATAAATCATCACAGTTTCATGTGCATATTTTAAGTGCTAACGAATTCTTCCTCTGAGAAAAGAATCTGCACGCCACGAAGGAACCTTTCCTGCTGAGATCCTGGCCTGGGAGAGGTTCCCTCCTCCAGGGTCAAGGAGAAAACGGGTTACTGTAGAAAGACGGGGGAGCTGCCTGCTCGCCGGCCCGACCAAGATGCTGCTTCTTTCCTTGGGCTCAGACCAAATTCAGCCCGTGAAATTGGATGTCGCCTTTCAGAGGGCCTTCTGCTCCCCTTACTCTCATGTGCTCTTGGGTGACGGGTGTGTATGAAGCTTTTTATATCAAAGCCGCATCACTGAATACTAAAACTTAGCGAGAACTCGCGAAATGGCCCCAGGTAGGGTTTCTGAGCGGTGACCTTCCGGAATCTGTTTACAGGGCAGGGGTGGGGACGCTGGTCACAGACGATGCTATTTCCTGCTCAAGGGATTTTCCCTCAGCACGGGAGGCTTTCGTGAAATCACTTATTATTTTCTGTCCTGGGGCAAAAAAGTTCCGTTCCCCCCCCCCACCAATATTTATGGCGATCAGAAACCACGGCCCGCTGTCACGGTGTCCCAGACTTCGACCAACGGCACCTGGCCTCTAGAACGACGCTAGAGCCTGTCTGGGCCTCTACAGAGTTCACCCCGGTTACTAACCCCTCCTGTTGGGAGACCAATCCTGTGAGTTAGATGCTAAGGCTCCGGCTACAGGTGAGAAATCGGGAGCGCAGAGAAGTCACGTGGCTTCGCAGGGAGAGCTGGGACTCTGACCCCGGCCCGCACACTCACTGCCCTTCCGGTCCGCCACTCCGCTGACCCCAGCGAGAGCAAGACAGGCATCAGGTTGAGAAAGAAGACAGGACACGACGGGTCTGTGAGCTTCCACGTCTGAATATTTCTCCTGGAGACAAGCCACAGGCAGGAGCGGGGAGTGCTCCCCAGGCTCCCGAGAGGGCCCTCGGCCCCGAGACAACAGTGCCTGACCTCCCTACGGCCACACTGAGCCCCAGAAGGGACGGGACGGGCGTGGGGGCTGCCGACACGCACACGCCCCCGCCCCCCCCACGAGCACTTCAGGAGGTAAGAGGAGTCAGCCTCACGTTCTTATCTGATGGGAACCTCCTTGTCCGACTCAAGGTAGGGAAGGGAGAAGGATGCCCACCTTCCCGCTGGATCGTTTCAGAGTTTAAATAACCGACGTTGGTGAAGTCTAGGAGACGAGGGCGTGAGCGACGTGGAGCACACGTACACCGGCACAGGGGGAGCAGGACTAGCAATACCGAATCTGCTAGACTTGCTAAAGGAACAATGTGTTGTGGAAAAAGCTGAGAAAACAAACACCTGGAAAAGCGTGGCCAGACAGCGTGGCGGGAAGAGCTAACCACTGAAAGCGAAGCGAATATCCCGACACAAGCCGTCCAAGACGCAAGGCAAACCAGGGGGCCCCATCCCGCGCCTGGCCTCCGTACCTGCTTGCATCTGCATCAGTTTCCGCATGGTCCTGAGCTCTTGGAGGATGGCCTGCAGGGCTGACTGGCAGTTACAAGTGCAGCAGTTTGATCCGCCGGATGGGTTCACCGCCGGGAGTTCTCCTGCGCGTCAGAGAAAAGAATGGCAGACTCTGAACGTCAGCGACAAAATCATAAAGAGGAAAAGAAAAAACCAAGAAAGCATCTTGACAGCCTTTTGAAGCATGTACGGAAAACGGACCCAATAACCATTACCACCTAAAGGCTGGGGTCTGACTTTACCTAAGTAGCCAGGCTTCTGGGCTGGAAGGTGCATGCCGCTTCGCGGGGTGGCGGGACCTGCCTGGACGTGTGCCCACGACGCGCCGTGGGCAGGCCTCCCTAGTGCCAAACCAGTGCATCTCAGGTCGCACCCCCGTAAAATTCACGAGAAACACACACGAGCTCTGAGAACAGTCTTACAAAATACCCTGGTTGCTGCATGTTATAAATGTTCACATTAAAAATTAAATGTGTCAGGGGCGCCTGGGTGGCTCAGTGGTTTAAGTGTCCGACTTTAGCTCAGGTCATGATTTTGGGGTTCGTAGGTTTGAGCCCCATGTCGGGCTCTGTGCTGACAGCTCAGAGCCTGGAGCCTGCTTCGGATTCTGTGTCTCCCTCTCTCTCTGCCCATCGCTTGCTTGAACTCTGTCTCTGTCTCTCTCTCTCTCAAAAATAAATAAACATTAAAAAAAGTTAAAAAAAATTAAATGTGTCTATGAGGTGCCTGGGGTCGAGCGGCCGACTTTGGCTCAGGTCGTGATCTCATGGTTCAAAGGTTCGAGCCCCGTGTCAGGCTTTGTGCTCCGAGCCAGCTCAGAGCCCAGAGCCTGCTTCAGATTCTGTGTCTCCCTCTCTCTGCCCCTCCCCGCTCTTGCTCTGTCTCTCTCTCTCTCAAAAATGAATAAACATTAAAAACATTGTGTCTAACTATTAAAAAACAGTTTCCTAGTACTAAGCATGTTTTCCCAAATTAAGAACTGTCACCACATTAAAACTTTCAGAGCACTCTCTGGGGGTGGTATGCGCGGGGCGGGGAAAAGCCGGGGGAGCAGGGTGTCTATGGGAGGACATATTTGAACTTGGTGGGTTAAAGGGTGTTGGGCTGTTGGCTCTTCTCCAGCTCAATAACAGAGACCTTGCAGCACCTTTTTTTCCATTCCCGTATTCTACATTTCCCTCCCTTTGCCCTCTTTATCTGTTTAAATTTAGTGATCTTTCCCTTAATAAGACGATCCTATTAAGGTAAACACAGATTGTCCCATTGTCCTTGGAACAGGACGGAACATTTGGAAGTTGCTCTTCTCCAGCTTCCGTGTCCGATCTGACTACCGTGAAGTGGGTGGCGCTGCCGTCGGAGGTGCGAGGGGCAAGTTCTAAGGCACTGATCCAATTCTATCTTTCCTTATACACTAACTGTAACTTAAATCCCACGTACGCGTTATTTGTGGACACTAAAAAAAAAAAAGTCGCCACGGCAAAACCACGAAATACATACGGATAACCGAATGCCTGGCGTGATGCAATTATTTACATTTAAAGTTGCAGCAAAGTGAGATGTTAATGGCTTTGAAACTGCAAATAATTTCAATGAAACTCCAAGTAGTCACAGTTCTTTTTTTTTTTTTTTTTTTTTTTTTTTTTTTTTAATTTTAATTTATTTAGTTTTTTTTTTTTTTTTTTTTTTATTTTTTATTTTTTTTTTTTTTGTTATAATAGTTTATTTTCAAATTGGTTTACATATAACACCCAGTGTTCATCCCAACATGTGCCCTTTTTAATGCCCATCACCCCCTCTCCCCCCTCCCTCATCCCCCTTACCCTCAGTTTTTTCTTAGTCTTTGAGAGTCTCTTATGTTTTATCTCCCTCCCTCTCTGTGTCTTTTTTTTCTTTCCCCTCTTCCCCTCCCCCTGGTTTTTGCTTAGTTTCACAAAGTCCACCTATTCGTGCAAACATATGGTATCTGTCTTTTTCTGACTGACTTATTTCACTTAACATAATACCCTCCAGTTCCATCCATCTTGCTACACATGGCCAGATTTCATTTTTTCTCATTGCCACGTAGTAGTCCATTGTATATAAGTACCATAACTTCTTTATCCATTCGTCAGTTGATGGGCACTTGGTCTCTTTCCATGATTTGGCTATTGTCGAAAGTGCTGCTATGAACATTGGGGTACACGTGCTCCTATGCATCAGCATTCCTGTGTCTCTTGGGTAGGTTCCTAGCAGGGCTATTGCTGGGTCATAGGGTAGCTCTATTTTCATTTTTTTGAGGAACCTCCACACCGTTTTCCAGAGTGGCTGCACCAGTTTGCATTCCCACCAACAGTGTAGGAGGGTGCCTACTTCTCCACATCCTCGCCAGCATCTATAGTTTCCTGATTTGTTCATTTTAGCCACTCTGACTGGTGTGAGGTGGTATCTCAGTGTAGTTTTGATTTGTATTTCCCTGATGCTGAGTGACATTGAGCATCGTTTCATGTGTCTGTTGGCCATCTGAATGTCCCCTTTGGAGAAGTGTCTATTCATATCTTCCGCCCATTTCTTCACTGGGTTGTTTGTTTTTCGGGTTTGGAGTTTGGTAAGTTCTTTATAAATTTTAGATATTAGTCCTTTATCCGATATGTCATTTGCGATGATCTTTTCCCATTCCGTTGGTTGCCTATTCGTTTTGTTGGTTGTTTCTTTTGCCGTGCAGAAGCTTTTTATCTTGATGAGGTCCCAATAGTTCATCTTTGCTTTTAATTCTCTTGCCTTTGGAGACGTGTCGAGTAAGAAATTGGTGCGTCTTAGGTCAAAGAGGCTTTTTCCTGTTTTCTCCTCTAGGATTTTGACGGTTTCCTGCCTCACATTCAGATCTTTTATCCATTTAGAATTTATTTTTGTGAGTGGTGTAAGAAAGTGGTCTAGTTTCATTCTTTTGCATGTTGCTGTCCAATTCTCCCAGCACCATTTGTTAAAAAGGCTGTCTTTTTTCCATTGGATACATTTTCCCGCTTTGTCAAAGATTAGTTGGCCATATACTTGCGGGTCCATTTCTGAGTTTTCTATTCTATTCCATTGGTCTATGCGTCTGTTTTTGTGCCAATACCATACAGTCTTGATGACCACCGCTTTGTAGTAGAGGTTAAAGTCTGGGATTGTGATGCCTCCCGCCTTGGTTTTATTCTTCAGTATTATTTTGGCTATTCGAGGTCTTTTGTGGTTCCATACAAATTTTAGGATTGTTTGCTCTAGCTTTGAGAAGAATGCTGGTGCAATTTTGATTGGGATTGCATTGAATGTGTAGATTGCTTTGGGTAGTATTGCCATTTTGACGATATTTATTCTTCCAATCCATGAGCATGGGATGTTTTTCCATTTCCTTGTGTCTTCCTCAATTTCCTTCATAAGTTTTTTATAGTTTTCAGTGTAGAGGTCTTTCACATCTTTGGTTAGGTTTATTCCTAAGTATTTTATGGTTTTTGGTGCAATTGTGAAAGGGATTAGCTTCTTTATTTCTCTTTCTGCTGCTTCATTGTTGGTGTATAGAAATGCCACCGATTTCTGTACATTGATTTTGTATCCTGCAACTTTGCTGAAATCATGAATCAGTTCTAGTAGGCTTTTGGTGGATTCTGTCGGGTTTTCCATGTAAAGTATCATGTCATCTGCAAAAAGTGAAAGTTTGACTTCCTCCTTGCCAATCTTGATGCCTTTTATTTTGTTTTGTTGTCTGATTGCTGATGCTAAGACTTCCAGCACTATGTTAAATAGCAGTGGCGAGAGTGGACACCCCTGTCGTGTTCCTGATCTCAGGGGGAAGGCTTTCAATTTTTCCCCATTGAGGATGATATTAGCTGTGGGTTTTTCATATATGGCTTTTATGATGTTTAAGTATGTTCCTTCTATCCCGACTTTCTCGAGAGTTTTTATTAAGAAAGGATGCTGTATTTTGTCAAATGCTTTTTCTGCATCTATTGACAGGATCATATGGTTCTTATCTTTTCTTTTGTTGATGTGATGTATCACGTTGATTGATTTGCGAATATTGAACCAGCCCTGCAACCCAGGGATGAATCCTACTTGATCATGGTGGATAATTCTCTTTATATGCTGTTGGATTCGATTTGCTAGTATCTTGTTGAGAATTTTTGCATCCATATTCATCAGGGATATTGGCCTGTAATTTTCTTTCTTTGCTGGGTCTCTATCTGGTTTGGGAATCAAAGTGATGCTGGCTTCATAGAATGAGTCGGGGAGTTTTCCTTCCGTTTCAATTTTTTGGAACAGCTTGAGGAGGATAGGAATTAACTCTGTTTTAAATGTCTGGTAAAATTCCGCAGGAAAGCCATCTGGTCCAGGGCTTTTATTTGCTGGGAGGTTTTTAATAACTGATTCTATTTCTTCACTAGTTATGGGTCTGTTCAAATTTTCTATTTCTTCCCGTTTGAGTTTTGGTAGCGTGTGGCTATTTAGGAAGCTGTCCATTTCTTCCAGATTGCCAAGTTTGGTGGCATATAATTTTTCATAGTATTCTCTGATGATTGCTTGTATCTCTGAGGGATTGGTTGTAATTTCTCCCTTTTCATTCACGATTTTATTTATTTGAGTTCTCTCTCTTTTCTTTTTGAGAAGCCTGGCTAGAGGTTTGTCTATTTTGTTTATTTTTTCAAAGAACCAGCTTTTGGTTTCATTGATCTGTTCCACTACCTTTTCTGTCTCCATATGGTTAATTTGAGCTCTGATCTTTGTTATTTCTCTCTTTCTGCTGGGCTTGGGTTGTTTTAGTTGATCTGCTTCTAGTTCCTTTAGGCGTGCTGTTAGAATTTGTGTTATTGATTTTTCTTGTTTCTTGAGATGGGCCTGGATTGCAATATATTTCCCTCTCAGGACTGCCTTTGCTGCATCCCAGAGCGTTTGGATTGTTGTATTTTCATTTTCATTTGTTTCCATGTATTTTTTAATTTCTTCTCTGATGGCTTGGTTGACCCAGTCATCTTTTAGTAGGTTATTTCTTAGCCGCCATGTTCTTGGATATTTTCCAGGCTTTCTCCTGTGGTTGATTTCAAGTTTCAAAGCATTGTGGTCTGACAGTGTACACGGTATGATCTCAATTCTTTTATATTTATTCAGAGCTTCCCTGTGCCCCAGAATGTGGTCTATCTTGGAAAATGTACCGTGTGCAGATGAGAAGAATGTAAATTCCTTTGCTTCTGGATGAAGGACCCTAAAGATGTCTGTGAGGCCCATCTGTCCTAATGTGTCATTCAGGGCTATTGTTTCTGCGGAGATTTTCTGTTTTGTTGATCTATCCAATGCTGAGAGTGGAGTGTTGAGATCCCCTACTATTAGGACATTTTTATCGATGAGGTTGCTAATGTTTGTAATTAGTTGTTTTACAAATTTGGGTGCCCCTGAATTCGGTGCGTAGATATTTACAATTGTTAGCTCTTCCTGCTGGATGGTCCCTGAGACTATTATATAATGTCCTTCCTCATCTCTTATTACATCGTTCATTTTAAAGTCTAATTTGTCTGATATAAGTGTGGCTACTCCGGCTTTCTTCTGACTTCCAGTAGCATGGTAGATAGTTCTCCATCCCCTCACTTTCAATCTGAAGGTGTCTTCAGGTTTAAGATGAGTTTCTTGAAGACAGCAAATAGATGGGTCTTGTTTTTTAATCCATTCTGTTATCCTTTGTCTTTTGATTGGCGCATTTAGTCCATTTACATTCAGTGTTAATATTGAAAAATATGGGCTTACAGTCACTGTATTATCTGTAAGTTTCATGTTTGTAAGGCTGTGTCTGGTAGTTTGTATTCTTTGCCTCCTTGTTTTCATAGAATGCCCCTCAGGATCTCTTGCAGTGCTGGCTTATTTGTGATAAATTCTTTCAGTTTTTGTTTGTTGGGAAAAACCTTGATCTCTCCTTCTATTCTGAATGACAGGCTAGCCGGATACAGAATTCTTGGTTGCATGTCCTTCTTGCTCATCACATTGAAGATGTCCTGCCATTCCTTTCTGGCTTGCCAAGTTTCCGTGGATAAGTCTGCTACTACCCTTATAGGTCTCCCTTTGTATGTTAGGGTTCTTTTGTCCCTAGCTGCTTTCAGGATTCTCTCCCTATCTTTGTATTTTGCCAGCTTCACTATGATGTGCCGTGCAGAAGGTCTATTCAAGTTACGTCTGAGGGGAGTTCTCTGTGCCTCTTGGATTTCCATGCCCGTTTCCTTTCTCATGTTGAGGAAGTTCTCAGCAATGATTTGTTCCAGAACCCCTTCGACTCCTTTCTCTCTCTCTTCTTCCTCTGGAACTCCTATGATACGGATATTGTTTCTTTTGACTGCATCGCTCAGCTCTCGAATTCTCCTTTCCTGTTCCTGGATCAGCTTCTCTCTCTTTTTATCTGCTTCCTCTTTTTCAATGATTTTGTCTTCTAATGCACTAACTCTTTCCTCTACCTCTTCAATCCGTGCTGTGGTTGCTTCCAGTTTCCCCTGTATTTCTTCCAAAGTCTTCTTTAATTCTTCCTGACCGTTTTTAAGGTCTTTGAACTTTGCCTCGTAGGACCCCTTGCATTCATCTAAGCTTTTTTCAAGGCCAGCAATTAGTTTTATGATTAACATTCTATATTCAAGTTCTGTTATGTTGCTTATATCTCTTTTCATTAATTCTTGAGCTGTCACTGCTTCTTGTAGACTCTTTTGAGGAGAATTCTTCCGTCTCGTCATTTTGGCTGGATGTGTTATGGGTTGTTTCTTGAAGTTGCCCTGGAAAGGAAAACTGCTGCCTGGGCTCGGGATTCGCTTGGCTCTGCAGCGGCGCCGGCCGCAGCTCGCGCTCCCGGGGCTCCCCTCTCACAGTTCTATATAATGAGTTTCTATCGAAAATATGCAAACGACAAACACGAGGATCTATTTTCAACCCAACCTGGGGGGGACTTAGGTTTGTAACTTTAAACGGTAATAACGTTTTGCAGAGGGAATCCGCCATCCTGGCGGCGTGCTGGAGAACAGAACGCCGTTCACCCAGAACTTACCGATGCGGCCTTTACTAACCTCATGCACACCTCGGGGGTCCTATTTCTCTTCCTGTTTCTTCCGTGGCGGTCAGAGGAGGAGGGCCTTACAGAATATTCCTAGTCACTATTCTCGGTGCTGTCTTTATCATTTTTAGAGGACAAAACCAACCGTTTCCAGCTTGTTATAAATCATTTTCTAATTTTAAGGAGAACTGACTTTTCATTTTCACGGAGGAGTCTTTCAAGAGCCATGTCCCCTAACCTGGAGGCGTGCCAGCGTGTGAATCTGATCCTGGCTTATGCAATATTGAGAGAAAGAGAAGACTCCGTACAGCTTGTGGGGTCCCTCATCGCCAGTGTCTCGGGATGGCTTTTTATGCCTCTGAACTGGTTACTGCAAATTGTGTTAAAAAAAAAAATCAAAACAATTCTCTTCTTCTTGAAGGAATAACGAATGTGGGGGGAAAAAAGTCCTCAACTTTTCAAGGAAACTGAAAATGTGGTCTTTTTCCTCGTTTTCTCTGTGAAAACCACAGACCTGCGCACCCGCATAGGATTTATGGAGCAAGTAGCATCCCGTGTCACTGGAAGGAAAGTTAACACGTCCAGAAAAATATCATCCAATGTTTTCCTTAAGGGAAAAATTGCCATTTTTTCCCTCAACAAATAGGCACTTAAACTAAGGAAATTTAACTCTAAAAGGGGAATTTTCAGCCCCAGTTGAAGCAAGTCTTAAAACACGAATCATCCGGGTTCAGTTACTGGGATGTGAGGTCAAAGCAAAGGTGTCACTAGTCACTAGGACGCTGGGACAGGTGTCCCCCACCCCCTTAACCAAGACTCTTCTGACAATGCAGAAAAGCGAAGAAAAAAAGCAAGGGGATGTATTAATGACACACCATGTGACCGGAAGCTTCTTCTGAGGACAAAGGGGAGCTCCTTCTGCCCTAGTGTTCGGTCTCTCGTGGCAGTAATTTCTGTATGTTGCCAAATGATAGCTTTCACCTCTTAAAGAGCTAAAATCTCTACGAAGAAACTGTCACTTCTAATGTAGAGCCCCAGTGTCTCGTTCCTCAATTCCAGTTTTTTTATACCCTTAGTGTAACTCAGCTAAGGCAGGTGACTAGGGGAGGCTTAAATGTACTGAACTCAAAAACCATGCTGAATATTTTGGGGCACCTGGGTGGCTCAGTGGGTTAAGCATCCTACTCTTGATTTTGGCTCAGGTCAAGATCCCACGGTTCCTGAGATCGAATCCCGCATCCAGCTCTGTGCTGACAGCATGGAGCCTGCTTGGGATTCTCTGTCTCTACCCTTCTTCCGCTTGTGCACGCATGCTCTCTCTCTCTCTCTTTCGCAAAATAAATAAACTTAAAATTTTTTTTTAAAAACCATGATGAATATTTAGAAATACAAAACATTTGGACAGTCCCCGCCCCCGCCCGGAGCATTCTCAATGTCTGATAAACCATACCGTTTGAGCTCCCAGTGGTGTGGGGCTGACTCTGGAAGGTTCTCGAGCGGGTGCCATACTGCCCTGAGAACTGCCCGCTGGAGGGTGGTAACTCATTCCACGCACCACGTGAAGAAGAGTGCAGGCTCTGTGGGGCCTCGGCAGCGGAGTTCAAACGTGGAGGCCAGACCGAATCCAAATCCTGGGGTTCTTCTTTTAACTTTTCTCCTTCCTTGCCGACGCGCTGGTAGATCCTCCCGGTGCTGTCGTTCAGTAATCTTCTCATTCCTGTAATTTGTTTTTTAATTTCCATGCTTTCGTTTCCTAATGGAAACAGGGCCAAAGAGATCACTGTGCATGAGCAGAAGAAAAAAAATAATCCACTACCAAAAAAGCCATGCCCCTTCTTTGGAAATGGGAATGATTACTGAGTCCAGACTAGCAACCTTCTAGAAACTTAATGTATAAAAATGAAGGGCAAGGAAATGGCTCGCACCATTAGCAAGGACGCACTCCAGGAAGACCCTGACAGTGGAGGCATCGCCTCAGACACGACAGTGTAGGGGCACAGAGACGTCCAAGACCAGGGAGGAGGGCTTGGTCTTTCTCCGGCCCCGACTCTCGGGGGAGACACCCCTGGAACCATGCCTCCCTGGACAGACCTGCCCAGGCCACTGCCCCCTCTACTTCGTAACCACGCGCACAAGAGAACCCCACCTCACCGACGCTATTTCTATTTCACTGCGGTTAAGAAACACGTAACATGAAATTTTTCGTCTTAACTGTTTTTAAGTGCACTGTTCGGTTAATGCTCCTCGCACTGCTGGGCAACGGACCTCCAGAACTGTTACGTGAAGATTCCTTTTCCGTAAGGGGACTTTTTTTTTTTTTTTTGAACTAAGGTATCTCTGTCCCCTTTATTAAGGGGTACTTAATAAATATTATTTAAAGATACCTCTCAAATTATACAGATATAAAATATTTTCTGTAAATAGTAACATTATGGGATGTTATTAGGCGCTATTTTGAACATCTTATCTTACTAACTGTGCATTAGCTGGTATCTCCACAAAGAATGAGGAAAGGGGATTTTTTTTTCTCTAATCTGGATGTTAAAATAAAAGTCTAATACCAGGATTTTTTCCCCTCTCATCTGGGTGTTAAAGGACTCTTGCAGTCACTCTATTAAATGCTTGAAATTTAAATTATGATAAAAAGAAAAGGCTTTTTCTACATAGCTGCTGCAAATAAATACAGCACATTCAATATAAATGATGTTTTAATGCACTTAGCATCGTATAAGCCAGGTTTCTCTGTAGAATTAGTAAATGCACAATGAATCAAGGTGTTTTGTGTTGCCTGGTTAGATATTTAGCTAATTAACGTACGGATACATTTCTGACTATAAAGAAACTTTTATATACTGTTTTGAAGTAAGTATCCTCAGTTTTCAAAAACGTAATAAAAATATTAATTCTGCCTTTGATATCTAACATGGGTGAACACAGAAATGACACAGACTTCCGAATTTACAATATTGTTAGGTGTTGGTAGATGCTTGAGAGAAGAGAGGAGAAATATTTTCATTTGTAATAGAACTCTTTTCATATCAAACACCTGTGACAACGGCAACACAGAAACCGTAAGTGATACTCCGGATTTTATGGGAAGGGATGACTAAGCACAATTTAAACAATGCAGAGCCAGCAAAATTTATGACCTCCTCAGGATGCGCACGGAGCAGGGTGTGTCTGAAGGGCTCCGGGAGGAATTCCGAAGGAAACGGACAGGCAGACGGGTGTCAGTTTCAGCCCCCGAACACGTACTTTCCCGGCCAGTGGACGGCACCATCTGGGCAAGAAGCGGCTTTCCTGTGGGGTTTTTGGCCTCCATTTTCTAGAGCAGGGAAGTCGTACACGCATCACAGGCTGCAGCACACTGATCTTAGCTGGCACTGCTGGTGGCTGCCACTCCCCTCCCTCCTGGCGCCCCGGCAAGCGCTGCGCCGGCTCGGCCCCTTTCTGCCTGGTTCTCGAGGCAGTGCCGGCTTACTTCTCCACACAGACCCTGCCTGACGCATCAGGCAAAAGGGATGCTCTCTTTTCAGAGGTTCCACCTCTGCTCTGGCGAAGGAGCTGTATGACGATAAAGTGCTGTCTGTAGGGGGAGAAAGATTCTGCTGTCTGTAGGGGGGTTCTGGAACTTTCTAAAAGCAAATCTGCTTTGCCGCAACCTTAGCTTCTTGGTTCTGAAAATTACCAGAATGAACATATGATTTGAGTTTCACATACGTTCTGTGTTTGTGTCGAGGACCAGAAGCTTATGCTGCAGAGTGAGTCCAGGGGTAGAGGTGAGAGTTTAAAGGGGGCCTCCGGTTGTGGGCTGTCCCAGCAACGTTTAGAAACACGTCTTCCAAAGTCAAAACAAAACCTGACCAAATGACAAGTGAGGAGCTGGCAGGGCCCAAGGAGGAAATCACGGTGCTGTGAAGGAGGCCAAGGAAGACCTGAATGACCTCACTCAAGACACAGCGCATGGCCGCCTTCTAAAGGAGGGAAGACAGACAGGTGCAGAAGTCAGAGTGGCAGAAGTCAACGGAGGAGGGTGGAGAGAGGGGGGAAGGTGGAGGAAGGGCTGACCTAAGAGGATTTCAGAGGAGACAGGCTGGGCATCCCTAGAGGACAACCTGACGTGTGCGAACGGTCTCAGGGTAGCCACTGGGAACTGTCCTTCCTTTGGCCGACGAAGCGGGGAGCGGCCCTGACCATCCCGCCTGGGGAAGCGGTCCTGCAGCCTCACTGCACCTGCCGGCGACCACGGGCTTCGGCAGAGAGAGGGGGAGCGTTGCCCTGCATGTTGGGGGTGGGTGGAGCAGAGGGCCAGAAATGAGACCAGAAGACCAAACGCATGGATGGGAAAAGACGCTGGTGAGCCCGCCTAACCTGGGACAGAGCAGGTGCCCAGCACGGGCAAATGGGAGGAGCCGGCGGAGGCAGGTGTGGTCCAGCGGACAGGCCCGGCTGGACCCCTTCTCGGCGGCACTAACCTGCTGCCTGATAGGACACAAGTCACCTACGACCCCAGACTCGGCTTCCTGAACCGCAAAATGAAGGTCTGAACGGGGACACACGGAAGCCGCCAGGAGCGAAGCGGGATGTTCCCAGAGAACCTGATGCCTCCAAAGGTCACAAGGACCCTTCTCAGAACCAGTGGGCGGCCTCTGTCCTCACAGCGGGGGGCCGCTGTTTTCTGTTCTCTTTGTTTTCTTAATTGAGGGGGTGCGGTTCTTTGACGTGAGAAATGGTGGGAAGTATAGAAGACTGGGATTGGAAGCGTTAGTTGGTGTCTCCTTGTCCTAGTCGGACTCGGTCAGCATCTTTTCCAGGTATAATGCCGGGAAAAGGAAGCTCTCAGGAGCCACGGGCTGGCTCCTGAAGCATGATTCTGTAAGGAAACGTGGGCAATTTCCTGATTTCTTTCCAAATCTTTGTCTTTACTTACACTCAGCTTCAAGACGCTGAATCTTTTTAGGAAAGACAAACGAAAAGAAATCTTACTAAAAGGTAAGAAGACCTTAACTGAAATCCTTTTGAGAGTTTGGACAGGTCTAAATTTTATCTTTGCCTGAGTTTCAAGACTCTACCAGATCTTTACATAAAGAACACACACAGATACATGATGATAATGATTATACATATACTGATTAGGTGTAATAGTATATACGGAGAAAGCCATCATACGTGATCTCTCTTAACTTGGCCAGGAGGCTGTACAACACAGACCACGAATGTTCATGGTCTGGGACGATAAAAGAAAAAGCCGGTAACGTATAAACATATAGCGAGAGACTGTACGTGAACATCTCAGTTCTGTCTAGAAATGTCTTACTATGGAGATTCATGAAAGAGTCATATCTTTGCCCTACAAATGTACTGGTGTTGATGTTTAGTAGGTTTTCCATAAAACTTTTTTTGTTTTAAGTTTATTTATTTTGAAAGAGTAAGTGTGCTGCAGAGGGGCAGAGAGAGAGAGAGAGAGGGAGAGATTGAATCCCAAGCAGGCTCCACGCTGTCAGTGCAGAACCTGATGCGGGGCTCGATCTCACAAACCATGAGATCATGACCTGAGCCAACATCAAGAGCAGGAGACTCAACCGACTGAGCCACCCAGGCGCCCCTCCATAAAACTTTCTTAAGTGAATGCAAGAAATGGCTTACCAAAATCAGAATGAGTCCAGTAGAATTAAATGTACTATCAAGGTTATAAGCAAACAATATATTAATAGAGTGGAGTGAAAAAGTAGAATAAAATCGCTCAACCAGCATTTAGCAAGCACCTTCTGGGCCCAAGAGATATAAAGATCATCTGTATAAATTCAAAGGTAGCCCCTGTCCAAATCTCTCAGCATTTTTTACCCAAATCCCTTTGTATTGATTGGTTGCTCTGAAAAATGCTCCTGATTTTTCCTGGACTGTTGGCTGACTCCGAACTCTGTTCACTGTGTGCCCCAGGATGCCAGGGTGCGAAGTGCCCTAGTATCTGAGGACTCTGCTTCCTCCTCTAGCTAAAGACCGTCCCTGAGGGTCCTGCTTTCCCTGTAGCCCCTGCATGAAAGCTAGTCATCCCCCATTCCCCTTGGGGCTGGGGATGGTGTCTCCCCAAAATGTCACGCTTCCGGCCCCAGGAGAAAGCTCACTGTTGTTTGAGTTGTTGTCACAGAGCTAGAGCGTCTTCCCCCTTCTTCCTGAACAGCAGTTCTGTGTGCCAGGAGTTCAAGCTCTCTGTGGGGAAGGACAGGTGACAGAGCTGAACCGGACAGTGAGGTTGTCCCATTATGCGCCACACATACCAGGCGAAGGAAGAATAATCTTCCACTGGAGATACCGGGCTCTTACTCTGGGTAATTTCAGATTCGTTATCTCTTTCAACAGAAGGATGGTAAATTCTGAGATCTATCCTTTAGAAACACCACTTTGGCAAAACTGCGGTGAGCTGTGGGGTGGGGACAGAAAAGCAGCTACGGTGTCATCACTAAAGGCTGGATGGAGGACCACGACGGTCTGTGCCGGGGCTGAGGGGGTGCGGCTGGAGAGAGACATTTCGGGAGCTTCACTGGATAGACCTGGTGAGGGACTGGATATGGGGCTGGGGGGGAGGGGAGGGTGCTGAAGGAGGAGAGTCTGAGACAGATAACGCCAAGGGTTCTGGCTTGGGCAACCGATGGGTACTAACACCAGTCAGAGAATTAGGAAACAAGGTTGCTGTGGAGTGAGCTTATAATGAGCCTAGTTCTGACGAAGAAAATTCAGATGATAAGCAGGCAAGTGGGAACGCAGCCGCATGGTACCCGACGCTGATCCCAGAGCCATTCTGTTAGTAGCTGCTACCGCTACCGCCGGCCAGAGTTGGCCCTCTGGACTGAGCGAGCCCCTGGGATCACTAGCGAGTGAGGGGCTGGAAGGACACCTTGTACAGAGATGCCAGATTTGCTACAACCTAGCGTGCAGAGAGCACCCACTCCCCCTTTCAGTGTTAAGAGCCCTGAGCTCATCTGTCTCCGAGCCGGCAAAGCAGGTCACCCCATTCCCCCTGGGCTCCCTACCCTGGGGCAGGCGGTAGTCGCCTCGGTCAGACTGAGTCGCCTCCGACCCCTTCCCTCCCCCACCCCCAACATCAAGTCCACCGCCCGGGTGCCACACTTGGTAACGTGCCTCAACAGGACAGAATCTTAACGAACCGAACTGCGGGGCGCTTTTCCCACCATATTCAGTACTGGTTGACTTTTGTTACGGTATCAAGTCCAGTTTCGGACTACTTTATTTTTTTTTTCATTATAATAGTTTATTTTCAAATTGGTTTACATATAACACCCAGTGTTCATCCCAACATGTGCCCTCTTTAATGCCCGTCACCCCCTCTCCCCCCTCCCTCACCCCCCTCACCCTCAGTTTGTCCTTAGTCTTTGAGCGTCTCTTATGTTTTATCTCCCTCCCTCTCTGTGTCTTTTTTTTCTTTCCCCTCTTCCCCTCCCCCTGGTTTTTGCTTAGTCTCACAAAGTCCACCTATTCGTGGAAACATATGGTATCTGTCTTTTTCTGACTGACTTATTTCACTTAACATAATACCCTCCAGTTCCATCCATGTTGCTACACATGGCCAGATTTCATTTTTTCTCATTGCCATGTAGTAGTCCATTGTATATAAGTACCATAACTTCTTTATCCATTCATCAGTTGATGGGCACTTGGTCTCTTTCCATGATTTGGCTATTGTCGAAAGTGCTGCTATGAACATTGGGGTACACGTACCCCTATGCATCAGCATTCCTGTGTCTCTTGGGTAGATTCCTAGCAGTGCTATTGCTGGGTCATATGGTAGCTCTATTTTCATTTTTTTGAGGAACCTCCACACCGTTTTCCAGAGCGGCTGCACCAGTTTGCATTCCCACCAACAGTGTAGGAGGGTGCCTGCTTCTCCACATCCCCGCCAGCATCTATAGTTTCCTGATTTATTCATTTTAGCCACTCGAACCGGTGTAAGGTGGTATCTCAGTGTGGTTTTGATTTGTGTTTCCCTGATGATGAGTGACTTTGAGCATCGTTTCATGTGTCTGTTGGCCATCTGAATGTCCTCTTTGGAGAAGTGTCTATTCATATCTTCCGCCCACTTTTTCACTGGATTATTTGTTGCACCAAAAACCATCAAATACCTAGGAATAAACCTAACCAAAGATGTAAAAGACCTTTACGTGGAAAACTATAAAAAACTTATGAAGGAAATTGAGGAAGACACAAGGAAATGGAAAAACATCCCATGCTCATGGATCGGAAGAATAAATATCGTTAAAATGGCAATACTACCTAAAGCAATCTACACATTCAATGCAATCCCAATCAAAATTGCACCAGCATACTTCTCAAAGATAGAGCAAACAATCCTAAAATTTGTATGGAACCACAAAAGACCCCGAATAGCCAAAGTAATTCTGAAGAATAAAACCAAAGCGGGAGGCATCACAATCCCAGATTTTAACCTCTACTACAAAGCGGTAGTCATCGGACTACTTTAAAGAGGCCGTGGAGAATCGTTAGGAGATCATGAAAAGTCAACAGGAGAGATTAAAGGGACAAGGAGAGGCTACAAAAGTCAGATGTTCCACTGAGAAATAGGTTATGGTTCTTGGGCGACTTGTCTTCACCTTTACTGTGGGTTATTAATGGGGGGGGGGGACACTGTTCTTCATCAACAAAGAGAAAAATGGATGGAACTATACCTTCCAGACAGGAGGCTGGGCAACAAACGGTCCTAAAGAGCTGACCCTTCTGCTCAGTCCACAAACGCCAACCACACGGCGGAGACGCGTCCGTGGACATGTGCCCCAGTGGTGACGAGGACGCTTTTGTCTTTGGGATGACGAAAAAGTTCTGGAAACGGTGGTCGCACGGCATTGAATACACTCACAAAGAAGAATGCTTTCAAACTCCTTGCGTTTTTCAAGTAGGAAAGAGTTGAGGGCATCGGTTGAGAAATACTGAGATGATCGGGATTTGCACTAGTCTAAATATCTCCTCTCGAATCCTAGTAGAAGCAGCGTGGAGCCACGGCGTAAAAAGACGTGCCGCCATCGGTCAGATGACAGCAGTGACGGAAAGAGCAGGAAGGAGGACAGGGCCCTTCCCGCCAGCGCTACAGCTCTCAACAAACGGGGCTCAGAGAACAGGAGCGTGGAGCAGACTCCGTGCTGTGAGGCCTGAGGTGGGCACCCTCCTTCCAAGCCCATACTGACGTGCAGATGCTCTCAAGGTCCCACCTGGCCACCCTCAGGACCAAGAGCCATGTTTACAAGGGACATGCAAGACCGCGATTCTAACTCGGCAAAAACGGCCTGCCAAAGCATTAGGTTTAGAGAAAAGAGCACTGGTCTCCGAGCGAGTCCTTTCCTCTGAGGCAACCTTCAGCGGAACCCCAAGAAATAAGGCAGAGCGAAGCATGCTGAGGAGACAGTCTCTGGAGTGTGCTCAGGAACGCCGAGGGCAGCACGCGACATATTCTAAGCGCCGCCGAGATGGAAGGAGGCAAAGAGTGGCTACGGAGTCATTGAATTGGTTGAATCAAACACTCTGATAAGAAGCGCCTGAACTGTGTGGTGTGGGCGCAGGTTTAAGGACCCTGGTAGGTGGAAAATAATCCGGCAGCTCGGTGTATACCCGGCGTTTTCTTTTAAAGGGCAACCGAGTTCCTTTCAAATCTGTTTAGATAACATCAGGTTCATTCATCCATTCAATAAATATTTACTGTACTACTACGAAGCATGAGACACTGTGTGATTAGAAAGAAGTACAGGCTACAGTCTCTCCCCTTGAGAGACACACTTCACGTGTCCCCACGGCTAGGCTGGGCAATTCTCTACAGTCTCTGTAGAGGCAAGTCTCAGAATTGCCTGTACAGACGGTTCTAAGGCCATGAGGCCCCTCTGCTGACGAATGGCCGGCTTACCGAGAATGAGCCGCCCGCTGCCAGGGCGGGAGGCCGGAGCTCTTTTATCCAAGGCTGAGCATGTGAAGCCAGGGCGAGTACCGAGAGACAACGCCATGGGGCCTAGCCGGAAAACAGGTCTTCACGGCAAAGAGAGCCTGAGAGGTCTATTAACGGCCAAAAGAACAAAGACGTATCAGGAATTGAATCAAGGACCCGAGATTCAAAATGGGCCATAAAAAAAGAACGAGATCTTGCTATTTCCAGCAACATGGACGGACCCGGAGGGTATCGTGTTCAGTGAAATAAGGCAGATGGAGGAAGAGAGATACCATACGATTTCACTGAGATGGGAACGCATAGACCACAAACACATATAGTACGAACAAACAGAACTGAAGCGCACCCTTAAATACATTGAGCTGGTGGTTGCCAGAGAGGAGGGGAGAAGTCCAGGAGGAACAGGGAGAAAGGATTCAGAGGTACAGACATCCAGGGGCGCCTGGGAGGCGCAGTCGGCTGAGGATCTGACTTCGGCTCAGGTCATGTAATCTCTCGGTTTGCAAGTTCCCGCCCTGCATCGCAGAGCCCACTTTGGATCCTCCTCTCTCTTCCCCTCCCCCGCTCTCTCTCCCTGTCTCTCTCTCTCAAAAATAAACAATCAGAGAAAAAGAGGTACAAACGTCCAGTTATGAAAGCACAGCATACGGAACAGACTCAACCATCCCGCCCGGTGACAGATGGGGACGACACTAACCACGGCACGCTCTGAATCACGTATAGAGTTGTCTGCTCACTACAGTGGTACACCCGAAACTGACATAACGCTGTAGTCAATTATACTTCAAAAACATACATAGAGTCCATTGGAAAGCTATAAAAAATGGGCTGTCACGCTGCTTCTCGAAGGTGTGCTCGAAGAACCCCTACAAGGAGACTAAACGCCTACAGGAAATTTGAGGGCAAAGTCCCCCAAGGGGAATAAGGAGCAATTTTCTTTGATGTCTTCACGTTTTACCTGAAAAAGTAAGTGCCAGGCTTATACTTTGCTCCCCACCCACCGAGATGTGCCGATTCCCGCAGCCCGTGGGGCAACACTGGGTGTTCGGTTACAGTCCACAGTTGAATATGCACCGGCCAGCGGGAGGAGCGCTGGACGTTACAGAAGGCAAAGGGCTTAGCTTTTTCAGTCAGGCTTTTGAACGCCCCCAGCTGCACTTCCTAGGAGCGCCATCTATAGTGTCCATGGCTGGACAGACAAAACCCAGAGGATGTGTGACAAATGCCTTGGACGTTGTGTAAATCACAAGCGTTCAGGAATCGCTTTTTATTTAAAAAAATTCTTTTTAAGGTTTATTTCTTTATCTTGAGAGAGAGGGAGAATCCCCAGCAGGCTCCGCAACATCAGCTCGGAGCCCGATGCGGGGCTCGAACTCACGGTCTACGAAATCATGACCTGAGCCAAATTCAGGAGTCAGACAGTTAGCTGCCTGAGCCACCCAGGTGCCCTAAAAGGAGAGATCGTTGTAAACCGAGAGGATTATGGTCAGTTTCACGAAGATGGTGAGATGTGAGGGGGTCAGTTAAAGGTGGCTAGCATTTCCACGGGCACTTTCGGGAAGGGGAAAGAGCTGGAAAAGCAGGGAACAAAGTCTGAGGGCAGAGCAAAACACAACGGGCAACGGTAAATAAGCTAACAACTTTGGAGTTAAGGCACGGAGCGGGTGAAGTGAACAACAGAAGGGCCTTGGATTCTTTTACTTTATCCTGCAAATGACAGGAAGTCAACAGTGGTCTTCCGTGAGATGGTGATATATGACGAAGCTGGAGCTCCCCAACCAATTCAAAGAGTGGGCCTGCTTATCTCTCCCCAAATGTCCTTCTAGCACGGAAAATAAAATTTTATGATAAATATAACATGGCTGCCCAAGTGAATATTCCTTGGATAAGTAATTCCAGCCATCGTTAAGTGGGTAGGTCAGAAGCCACCACGTTAAGCAATGTTCAAGAGTAACTGAACCAAAGAGTTAAAATCCCAAATACAAGGGAGAGGTCTTGCCAATCAATGAGGAAGACCAAATACCAAGAACAAAAAAACTAGGCAAAGGACATGAACGTGTAATTCGCAAGAGAAATCGTTTAAAGTCCTTAATCGCCATAATTATTAACGTAATGGAAATGAAATAATGTGAAATTCTTTGTCTATAAATTTGGCAAAGGCTATACAGAGTCTTAAAACCCATTTGTTGGTGGAGCGGTAGAGTTAGCCTCGCTCTCGTGCACTGCTGGTAGGGCCCTTTTCTGGAGGGAAATCGGGCAACTCAGCTTCCGGGAATTTATCCCACAGAGACATCCCAACAAGTACCAAGGACGCAAGTACAAGCGTATTTGCGGCAGCGTCGTCCTCCTGGAGAAACGCTGGGAACGATCCAAACGTTTATCAATGAGCACTAGACAAACGAGTGGCGGCATGTGGGTATAACGAAATTATGGGGTATGTTTACATATCTGTAAAGAATGAAATGGCCCTTTTATAGTCATCTGGAGGTTACGTGCAAGACAAACGGTAAACTCACGATGGCTGACATCACGGTGAATTCCTTCACTGCTTTACGACAAGGCTCTACCGCCGGCCTCACACTAGCCCCTCGGTTCTTGTGGCATAAACGGAGACTCGGTTACGCAAAAAAGTTACAAAGTCTTATACATATACAGCATGATCCCGTTCTTCCTTTCACTGTAATACACACACACACACACACACCCCTACCTCTACTGTTAACAGTGCTTGTTCATGGAGAGTATGACAGAGACAGGATGCGTTCCTTTTTACTTTATACCTCGTTTTCACCTTTAAAATTTTAACTTTCACAATAGTCTGAGGGGCGACTGGGCAGCTCAGGCTGTGAAGCGTCTGACTCTTGATCTCAGCTCAGGACACGAGCTCGTGGTGAGATAGAGCCCCTTGCTGGGCTCTGTGCCGGGGGTGAATGAAGTCAGGGAATGAGTCGGGGAATTCCCTCTCTCCCCTCCCTCTGCCCCTCCCCTGCATTCGCTCCCTCTCTCTCAAAAACATATAAATCAAACTTAAGAAAATGGTTATGAAATGAGTATTTTTTTGTTTAAGAACAAGATGACCTATAAGAATTATGTACAATCTTCTCCCTGTGGCGCTGGACGCAAAAACGTCTTCTGTGATGTCACCCAGGAAAGTCGAAGTTGGACAGGAACGAGTAATAGGTGGCTAGGGATGGCACTGAAAGCAAGTCAGAGGGAGGAGGGTGCTGGGGGGGGTCTATTTAGCAACCGCTGGTGTACAAGCCTAAGATTACTTTCTGGGGAAGCTCATAGAAGCCACGTATTTTTTTACTTTTTGGAGTTTATTTAAGTAATCTCTACACCCAGTGTGGGGCTCGAACTCATGACACCCGGGATCAATAGCCCCATGCTCTTCCGACTGAGCCAGCCAGGCGCCCAAGCCACGTGGTTTTTTTGAAGTAATTTGGCAGAAGGCAGGGGTGAAAGTGTTACAGCCACCATTTACGGAGCGCTCACTACGCGCCGGGCCCTCTGGCAAACGCTCTGCCAATTTTTAATCCTGATAACAAACTAGGAGGTTCGAACGTTGCCGAACACATTCTACCCAGGAGAAAACAGGACTTTGAGACGGCGGAGTTAAACCAGGCGGGTCAGGCTCCAAGGTCCTCGCGCTTCTCCACCGAGGGGCTCAAGGAGCCGGCTGACCGGGAGGAAGGAGGTCATTCACACAACAGTCCAGCGGCGTGGTACCCAGGAAGCGGCAGGACACACACGCGGTGCCGTCTGTACCGGTCAGCGCCTCGGCCACCCAGTCGTGTTAACACGCATGGTAGAAACAGCAAAGTCACGGCACCAAACCGTCTCTGGATCCCAACCCGGTTGTGCCGCTTCTCACTAGTAAGAATAAGGCTCAGATATTTCTTTTCGAATTGGCAGCATAATTCATGTGAATCCTGTTAGTTCTACAGAAGCCAGATATTAACACTTAGAAGACATGCAGTAAGAATTTATATATGTTCCCGATTCTCTGAAACATACAGCAGAAGTCTCTGCATGCGGCAGTTCACATCGGTACCATGTAACAAGCCTGGAGGTGAAGAGCTGCTCCCGGCTGCCTGTGTCCTATGACCCACTCCTTGCCTTCCTTCCACAAGAGAGAAAATGTTCCTAACTTACTGTCTGGAAAGAGCCAGTCCTTTTCAACGTAATTTCAGATGCTGGTCCTCTGCTCTCCTGTAGAGAAAGCTTCTGAAAGAATGGGAATACGGAGGCGCAAGCCTCCCCTCCCTGAGCTGTTAATCTACAATCTACACCCTGGACCAGCTAAGGATGAACTTGATGAAGTACTGGCTGTGTTACATTTCTTCAGCCATTTAGGATTTTTACCTATTCCAAGTTCAGGGTGCCTGGGTGGCCCCGCCGGTCGAGCCTCTGACTCTTGGTCTGGGCTCAGGTCACGATCTCATGGTTTGTGGGATCCGGCCCCGTGTCGGGCTCTGTGCTGACGGTGCAGAGCCTGTTTGGGATTCTGTCTCCCTCTCTCTCTCTGTCTCTCCCCGGCTCGTGCTCACTCTCTCTAAATAAATACACAAATTTTACAATATATTCCAAGTTAAATACGTGTGCCACTGTCGAGTTTCATCTTCAATGTAAACAGTGTTCCGAACGATGAAGAATGGACCACGTCCACAGCGCCTGTTTCTTCCAAGGATCTCAGGGAACTCTGGGAACTCTGGGTCCAAAAGCACTTAGAGACTGGTGGTCTTTCCCGAGTGAGCCTAATGACAACACTCTCGGGGTAAGGCAGTCCCAGCTTAGGTCGGTGGGTTCCAAACTCTTCGCACCATAGTTCACAGCAAGAAATACATTTTTCATGATGATGTCACACACACACGTATCCTACGTCTCTAACTAAAACGTGTCCTGAATTTATCCTTCCCGCACGCAAGGCACTCTGACATTTTCTACTCCACTCTATCTCTGTTATTATTATTATTACTATTATTGCTCATGCAGGTGACAGTCTGCTAAATTGGTCTCATGGCCCACTTACAGGTGACAACCACTGGCGTGAAAAGCGCTGCCTTAAGTGTTCGAAGTTTTCAGGACGCTGCCCGGGCAGCCTTCTCACTGCCCACACACCTTCTGGGCCCCCCGGTCCTCTCTCCTGGCCCCAGTGGCCATCTGTATGTGAGGCCTCCAGCCCTGACGCTGCTGCAGGGCTCAGGGCCCACGTGCCCGGTCACCCGCCCCCCGGACCGCCCCACTCGCGCATTTCAGAAGCAACCTTAATATGGTGCTCCAAGATGTATTTAACGACGACCATCCCCGAGCCTTACTAATAGCACAACCCTTTCTGTGCAAGTCAGAAAGTTGGGACTCCTCTCTCTCCTCACCCTCCTACAGCCATTAGCCACAGAGTCCTGCTTGTTGAGACTCCCGAATTACTTCTGCACCCTCTCCCTTCTTCCCCCAGCCCCCATTATCACTGGATGGGGCTACTGCCAAAAGCCTCCGGTGTCACGCCCCTCCCTCCAGCCCCTCTCCACCCCGAAGCCGGGGTGATGTCTCAAACACGCAAACCTCACGACGTGACACAGTTCGGTGCAATGCCAACCACCTCCGGATGGAGCCCGCTCTGCGTGTGGCCTTCCCTGCCCATTTCTCCACCGTGGCTCCTGCTGTGCTCCGTCCCCGGCCCCCCTTCCCCCATATTCTAAACTGGGGGCTCTTGGGTCTGGCTGCACACCAGGATCACCCAGACACCTTTCTCAGAGCACCAGTGCCCAGGCCGCACTTCAGGACAGTCAGATACCAATCCGGCCGCTGGGTGTGATGGAGAGCCGGGACCCTCTGCGTTAGCTGGCGGGAAGGTCTTTCGGCCGTCGGGAAAGCGCCCTCACTTCCTGGCCTTCTCTCCTCCCCAGCTCCATCCCACACTGAAACGTCACTTCCTCAAGGGCCATATTCCCTAACCCATGCCTCCCCCGGGCCCGGTGAGGCCCCCCATTTATGTCCCCGTGAAATCCTTCATCCCCTAGTGAGCTTTAAAATCTCTCAGCCTGGCACTAATGGCGACTTGATAAACACCTACAAAACGAATATGAGAATTAAATAAATTCCAAGCATCGGGTATGCTGAGGAGCTACAGTTGAGGAAGGCTGAAAAAGAAAACACTACTGATGATAGGTAAGACGTAAGCCAAATCTGTGACGTCCTGGAAAGAGCCTCACGTCTAAACGGGGTAGGCTTGGCCAGCAGAGGCCACTGGGTGCCGAAATTCAATCATGCCTTCTTCCGAGAGCCTTCCCACGGGCACGCATCTCCTCCTCCTCGTCTTCCCAGCTCATCGGAGATGACAGACAGGGACTCATTTCCCCCACTGAGCAAAGGACAAGACTAAGCTGCTTGCCCGAATGACCAAAGTAGACCAGAGGAAGACGGACAGGTCTGGGCCGCATGCCTGCGTTGCTCCCGGCACCAGGCTCTGTCTTCTAGAGTGGCTGAGGCCGACATGCCCGCAGAAACTCCTTTCCAACCATATTTCACACAATGCTTATTAAGGTACCCATTAAAGTCTTGCTAGTAATTGAAAAAATTATATATGTGCAATGAGAGTGACTTAACGTTAACAGACGAACCGTCACTTTTGCATCTCCCGACTTTTTAACTTTCAGCTCGTACCTTCACCTTGCATGTTTGCGGGGTTCTTTACGTTTTATGTGGAGGTGTAAAGTCGTATGTGAGATATAATTCCATTAGCCACACAAGCAACTTCACAGGCTATAATGTGGCATCAACTTTTTCTGTAAAAATAAATTGTTAAGGATATTATTCCTGGAACAGAATAAATTCTTGGAATTACTGAGTAACTTATGTACCGTACCACTGTTCCAAGAACACATTACTTATTTTATCCTGACAAAGTAAAGTTATTAATCTTCTGGCTTCCATTTCAACAATGAGAAATGCCGTGAGAGGCACAGACACCTGCATTACATTTCGGTTCAACTTTATATCATCCATAAACATCTCTGTGTCGGACACCTCGTCCAAACAAATGCTCGCCGAGCGCTCCACGGAACATTCGATTTTATGAAACGATAAAAGTTCCTTGCTGTTAATTACGGAGACAAATGTCTCATCACACATTTGGTTACCGGATAGCATAATTAGTTTTCTCCATTAACCTTTCAGATATAAAATTTGATTTCTAAGTAAAAAAACATTGTAAAACCCTTGCAATTCAAATGACATAGTATATTTGTGCATGTTTGGGGGAAAAAATGCAAAACTAAGAAAACAATTTTATGGATTCTTGTTTACAAGGATACTGATTGTCTGCAATGCTGAAAGGAAAGCTGTCTACACTTCTTAATGGTTTTAAAATATATGATCGAATACGCATGTCAGAAGCCGTCTTTTGCATATGAAGGAGGCTCAGGAACCTGCCCTTTGATCTCGCTCTGGGTAGGGCGATGTGGCTCAGGGGGTCCCCCCCTCAGCCCCTCGTTTTGACCCCCTTTACACGGGCATCTGGGAGCCGGCTGGGCAGGGAAGCGCGTCCTGTCTATAGCGAAGCAATAGTTTTTCTCTGCTCAGAGCTCCCTGACCCCACAAGCAAGACCACGCTCCAGCTCCAGCTCACATGTGTAGGGGGCATTTCTGATGGCCACAAGGACTGGGGCGGGGGGCTGCTCCCTGACATTCGTGTACGTGTGTGCTGCCCACACTCACGCCTCTCGTAACACGTGGCACAGCCCTGCACAAGACCGCCTCGCCTCAACAGACCGTCCCGCTCACACCAGCTGAGAACTCCGCCTTTCACAGGTTTTAAACACGGTGCCCATTCAGTCAGTCAGAAACAGTTGTTGGGAAGCTGCTCTGGGCCAAGTACCGTGCACCGGGAACATGGCGAACGGAGCCTCGCCCTGCCGGAATTCAAGCCGAGACTTGAGAAACGAAGGCTCAGACAGCCCGGGCGGCAGCGACTGTTCCAGGCAGAGCCCAGCGGAGCAGACACCAGGCCCACGTGCTGCCGTCTCCGAGGTGCCCGCGCGGCGCGGTGCATCTGCAGGGCCCTGGAGGCCAGGGGCTGGTGCACACGCAAAGGCACGGTGGCGCATCCTCTTTTTCAGGATTACACTTTAAGAGGGGGGCCTGCCACTAACCTAATAAAAAAAAAAAGAATACCGAATGTAAAATATAGCTTCGCTGGTCAGTGCTGACAAATTTTACCCCTGGTACGTGAGATCCAGGTAGCTACGAAGAAGGATGTATACATTTTCACCCTTTGAAGGCAGGGCGTGGCTTAGAGGTAAAAGAGCTGGATAAGAAAGTTTCGAAATGGCTGATTCCACCACTTTATTTTGAATTTAAAGTGGACATCTTATTCATTCCCTGAGCGTGTACTTATTGTGACCAGCGTGGTGCTGGGCGGTGGGGACACAGAGATGATTCTCAGGGAGTTTATACCCCAGTGTGGGGGGGTTGGGGGGGAGAGAGAAGCAAACTGGCTTTGCTGTGAGAGCACCCCGCCCTGGATGCTGCGGAAGAAGAGGTGAGGGGAATCAGGGAAGGCTGCCTGGAGGAAGTAACATCAACTTGGGAGTCCTCAGGGATAAGAGAGAGCCTCAGAGAGGAGAGGGCGGACGGCACAAGTGTGAAATTCCAAGCAGAGGAGGCGGTACGTGCAGCCGCCAGGGTGAGACGGGGCCTGGCCGCCAAGGCGAGCACAGATTCCTGATGCAGGAATGAAAGTGGGGTGGCGGGGCTGAAGCCTGGGGAGCGGAAGGAAAGCCTCGGCGGCGAGCCCCAAGGAGACGGGTGGCAGTTCGCGCAAAGTCTTATCTGTCAGGCCGAGGGCGGGCAGGTCCCTGCGGGGCTGGGCGTCCCTGCCTCCCGGCCCGCCCCCCCCCCCCACCACCCCGGGCGCATTCCACTCCAGGTACCGTTCTCTCCAGTCATCTGTGACTTGTGAGAATAACAGAGTTGCTTTGTAAATGTCCTAGATCTATTTTTAACTCGGAGATGCAAAACACGCTGTTCCAAAATCTTTATTTTATCTTATAGATAGCCATGTTATTTTCTTCCAAAAGTGAAAATCCATATTCCCATGGGAACCAGAGAGGCTAAATTGCTAATACATCTCCTTAGAGTCTGTCCTGCGTGGAGGGTTTGGGGTTGTTGTTTTGTTTTTTTTTTTAATGATTTGGTCATGATCAGAGTAGGCACAGCAAACGATCAAAACGCATCGCACAGCTCACTCTCGGGGCGGTCCCCGGGCCACACCACGTCTCGGTGAGAAACAGAAAGAGGCAAGTTTCCCTCAAGATGCGGGTTAGGTGAGCAGGCCCGGTGTTCCCGCGGAGTGCGACAGGCCTGCTGTGGAACGCACAACTTGCTATCTTTCTGAAACTTAGGTAGGAGAGCTCGCTTCCGTGGAGCCGGAGACCCGGACGGCGCCGACATCAGGGGAGACCCAGGCCAGGACTCTCTGACGCGCCTGGGCCGAGGTTCCCCGCCGACCCAGAACCAGCACAGCACGTGCTGGTTTTCAGTTTTGGTTTTCACCGTCTCACTGGCTTTCATATGTGAGGTCCTCTCCTTTTTGGTCTTTTCTAGATTTGAAGGAAAACACAAAGATTTCCAGCTGTGTCTTACAAATCAACATCAGACACCCCCAATTTCCATGCTACTTTAATAGATAATAAAAGATTCTTCTAGTGAAATGAGGCGTATTTTAGTTTCCCTCACTAAATGTCTCCAAAATCTCAACAGAGTGGTGTGTGTGTATACATTTTAAAGTTTATTTCTTTCTTTTGAGAAAGAGAGAGCACAAGCAAACGAGCAGAGGAGGGGCAGAGAGAGAGGGAGAGAGAGAATCCCAAGCAGGCTCCATGCTGTCAGCATGGAGCCTGACTCCGGGCTGGATCTCACAAACCGTGAGATCATGACAGGAGCTGATACCAAGAGTCGGATGCTTAACCGACTCTTGGCGCCCCCAGAGTGATATATTTTAAAGCAAACTCAGAGTGATGTATTTTAAACTCTTCAGAGTTCTGTAAGACTGTGTGCAATACATTCACACATCTACACGCTTGAGGACCTAGTCTCTGGGTTCCTGTTATGAACTCAGCACCGTGCTGGGTGCTTCAAAGGATACAAAAAAGAATCCAGGCCATGCTTGCTGTGTGATCTTACAATTTACATGAGGAGAGACGGTGCAAATCAACAACCGCAGCTCAGTGTAGTAACTGTTCAGGTTAGGGGGCAACGGGCTGTCTGCAGGGCGACCCGGAGTGCCGTTAAGCCGTGTCCAAAACGAGCATCAGGGAGCGCGCGGTAAACGCCATAGGATGTTGTTATTTAGCGCCAAGGTGTTCAGAAGAACAGATAAACTTCTGTCTCAGGAGAAGGGAGAAGGGGATAATAAAAATAAGAATACAGCCTTTTCTACTTTGAACAAGTGTTTTATCATATAGGATTTCCAATATGCCGAAGGGGAGCCTGCTGGGGAAGGCAGGGCCGAGGTTACTATTCTACTAGAGAAGATAAAGAAAGCCTCTCAAGAGTTTCGTGCGAGGTGCTATTAACTGTTAACCTGAGATTCAAACCAAGGTTTTCTGACTTTACACCTGACTTCTCTCTACTGTGCTATACAAAATGAGAAGGCCTCCAGGCCGAGGTAATGTTTGAATTGGGCTTTCGAAACCGACAGGAGACAGGCTTGCGATAGATGGAGTCTGGAAGCGGGATGAGATGCGGGAGAGCCTGGAGGGAGAAGGCTGGTGGGGGGCACACACGCGGACAGGGAGAGGCGCTCCGAGAGGGACCGCCAAGAGACCAGTCTGACACAAGCAAATGTTTTCAGTAGGACGAGGAGGGAGATAAGACTCGGAGAGGTGAGCTAGAGGCCACGCCGCAGAGCAGAAACAACGTGGGAGCCGTGTCCGAACTCTCTGACCTTGAGCAAGCTGACATTTCCAAAGGCCCGCATTTTTCATTTAAAAATGGAAATAACAATCCTTCTCCAGTTTGGGAAAGCGCCCAGCGGCCCGCAGATGCGCAACCAACTTTGCTTCCTTTCTTCCCAAGCGGGGCTTGGGCTCCGCCCACCCCTCCCTTCTACCCACGGAGCCCCCTCTCCTATCTGGAGCCCCGCACCGTCGGGGAGAGGACGAGCAGTTACACGCGAAGATGAGCCCGTGGGGGCAGGACGGCACAGGCAGGCGGCACGGCAGGCAGCCCTGACGTGGGGAAAGAGGGCAGAACTGGACATCGAGAACCCAGATCTTAAAGCACGCTCAACTACTAATTACGGTACAGCCTGGAGCAAATTGCTTTCGCCTCCGAGCGCAGCTTCCTGTCTCCAGAACGGATAGAACACCTGTCTCACCTGTGACTGTGATATTGGCTAAATGATTAATCCAAGTGTACGACGGCCTGACCGCAGACACCTCCTGAACGCGAGGCAGCGAGGAGCATCTAAGTGCGTCTACCGCTGCCTCTACAGGCACAGAAGCAGACTCACACGTGCGCTCACGTTCGGAGAAGCCGGCAGTGCTCAAGTGCCGCCAGAGGCCCCCTCAGCTTTGACTTCGCTTGCAAAGGTTTATGAAGCCGTCTGTGGGCCTACAGGATAAGGATACGCAGATCTACTTTAAGTGCCGTAGGGAGCCTTAGAAGCCACTTTTACCCAGTGACGAGGGCACTCTAAAAGCTGTGCAGAGTCCCGCGGACGCGGGACGTGTTGCATGGCGCCCTGCGATGACACGCAAAGTTCTTAGCAGAGTGCCCTGCACACAGCAGGCTCCGAACACGACACCTGCTATTAGCGGCTACATTTCTAACCCCAGGGAACGCTCAGACCCACTTGGACCTTCATTTTATTTGAGGTAGCTTCTCGGTCATGGAACTCTAGCCACAGATGAGGTGAAACATCGGGGCCCCTCCCTCTTGGAAAGAAACAGGAACTGGGTGGGACCCAGGCCGCCTGACTAGGTGAAGAGCCCCCCCCCCTCCCCATTTTGCACCTGCACCTGCCACTTCTCCAGGGAGGAGACTAACATTGTCGTCAGAGGCTGACTCCCTAACCTGGAAAAGTGGGTAGGGAGTATTTGAGCGTGTCACCTTTGAGGAGACTGAGGATCTTGGTGGGGACAGCTGTCATCAACGAAGCCACTGAAAAAGATTGAAAAATTCAGAGAGCTCAGGGGCACCTGGATAGCTCAATCCATGTCTGACTTGATTTCGGCTCAGGTCGTGATCTCATGGTTGATGAGTTTGAGCCCCGTGTCGGGCTCTGTGCTGTCAGCTTGGGATTCTCTCTCCCTCTCTCTCTGCCCCTCCCCTGCTCGCTCACTCTCTCTCTCTCTCTCTCAAAATAAATAAAATAAACATTAAAAAAATGCAGAGATCTTGACCCTGCTCAACTGCCGTGGCTCCTATACCCTGTGCTTCATCTTCTGAAAGCTGTATAACTTAGGGTCAACAGGAACGAGAACAAAAAAGCAGACAAAATAGGAAGAGAAGAGGGCTGGGGCCTGGCACGTAACTGGAGCTCCATAAATATTTGTTGAATGAATAAATGAAGGAGACCGAACACCTGTCAACCAGACACGTTTCAAATTTATGTAATAGTAAATCTAAGAGAAAATCCAGCATGTAAAAAGAGATTTTATTACATGTTGCTTCTAACGCTGTGACTAATAAGCTCACTGTCTCATTAAAATACTTTCTAAAAGTGCTTTGCTGCCAGCTAAGGTCTCCTGATGATCCCTGAACTGTCTGGCCCAACATGGCAGAGGGGAAAGATCTTTGGACAGGAGGTGTGGGCTTCCGCCAGGTTCCGCTACTTATGAGCAAGTCACTTCACTCGGAGCCTCGGTTCCCTCCTCTCGGTAATGGGAGTAAGACCGTGTGCCCCAGTGCCCTCACGCGACTACTGTAAACACCACAGGTAGGGGCGCCTGGGGGGCTCAGTCGGTTAAGCGGCCGACTTCGGCTCAGGTCACGATCTCGCAGTCTGTGAGTTCGAGCCCCGCGTCGGGCTCTGTGCTGCCGGCTCAGAGCCTGGAGCCTGCTTTGGATTCTGTGTCTCCCTCTCTCTCTCTGCTCTTCCCCTGCTCACACTCTATCTCTATGTCTCTCAAAAATAAATAAACGTTAAAAAAAAAAAAAAACAAACAACCACAGGAGGACAGATGTGAAAGCACTTTTTAAACCACACGTGTGACCTTCGCCTGACGTCTGGGCCTCGTTGACACTTAGCCGCCGGCTGTAGATAAGGCATCCTTCTTCCCCTCCCCTCCGCCCATCCAAATCTTCCCCAAGTTCAAGGTCTAGCCTTTCCAGAGCTTGCCACTTGACCTTACATTTGGTCCTTCCCTTCCCACGCTGCTTTCGCTCGTTGCCCTAATGGATCACATTGGTCCACTAATCACTGTTCGCACAGAGAGGTATGCGGTGGGGTGTTTCCAGCACAGGCAGGTACGCACTGGGATCCCGGCTGTGGCACTTGCTACTTGAGAGGCCTCTGGCAGGCTACCAAACACCTAAGTCCCATGTACAAAACGGGGATGATAACGGCTCTTGCAGATTTGCTGGGAGAAGCAAATGAGATAATTCACGTGAGGCACTCTAGTCAATACAGGAGCATACACACAGTGTCCAAACAACGGGGGCCGTTACGTTTTTGACTATTGCTCCTTGAGGGTGTTCTGAATTTGTCCTATCTCTCCAAATGTCTCTGTCCTATCCATTTCTTGGGTTACCCCCAACCCCACTCCCGTTCCAGAAAAGTGCTGAGTGCACAGTATTTTCTTTAAAAAGACGTCCGTTGAACGGATTAAAAGGAGCTGTTGTTTCTCTCCAAACAGGTGCTCACATTTTTACTGTAGTCCCAACACAGCCGGCTGGACCACGTCGATGTCCACGGAGCAAAATACCCTCGTCTGGCCCTATCATCACATTCAAACCGAGTGAGTGACTCGCAAAGCACTCGGCCAGGCCGTTCACGCCACTGCACGACCCTGCCTCGCTCAATGTGCTTCCTTAGTCGACAGCCTAAATCTATTCCAGAGAAGTCGATTTCACGTGGGAACGCTGCCAAAACCCGGAGCGCTCCCCTTCCCGGACACGTGAACTTTAATCTCCTAGGTGCAGATAGCATTAAAGATTATACCTATGTCTGAACACGGAAAATCCTACGCAACATCCTAGGGGCCACGTTTGAGGACCGCAGTATGGCTGCACCAGTTCTTCTGGCGCCCTGCTAACAAACTCCCAGGGGTGTCAGAGACCTCGCACAGAAACCTACACCCTAGCAAGGTGTGTTATGGGTAGACTCTAGCAATTCATACAAACAAACATGAGGCAAAGCTATGTTTTGCGAAGAGTACCTACAAACTCAGAAGGCCCGTATTTCATAATATCATCCACAACCAAATTCTTCATTTCGTACGCATCAGTAACGGTTCCCCGTTGCTCTGGAAATTATGTTCGTGTAATCATTTGCTCTTCCACTTTAAAAAAAAAAACTGACCCAGAGATCACAAACTAAAACTGGTCTTTGGGAACCATGTCCCGCTTTCCCCGGGACGAGCAAAAGATTGAGAAGTAACCCAGTTACGCGTCTGCACTGTTCAAACTTGTGTCTCTTGATGCCTGAGGCCTTCCTGACCAATACCTGGGAAAGCGGAGCCGAACCCTGGTCTGTCACCGATGTTCTCTTATCTTCCTGGACTCGAGCTGGGAAAAACGAGAGCAGCACTGTCTGCCCCCTTCGAGAGTGTACAGTCTGCTGAATTCTGAGCATCTTCCTGTTCTTCATCCCGCCCCCCCGCCAAACACAGAATTACTGTTGTCCAAATACACAGCAGCAAGGGGTTAAAAAAGCCTGCTTTGTTGGGGAAGAACTGAACCAAGGACATGGTGTTCCATTTTGATGATAAATGTAAATTTTCTACGAATAGGCAAATTCCTCATTTCAAACGGCTAAGTCGAGGGGGTACATAGATACAGAATTCCAACCAATCAAGGTTTGGGAATGGAAAATACAGAATTGCAACGGATTAAGTTTAAGGAACTAAAGAGAGAGAGTCCAATCCAAGAATATTCTCCTTCTGGGTCCCGGCATTTCACTTGACTATTAACTTTTTGGTTGTTAGTTGTCGTAACAGTAAGCAGGTGCGGAGCGCAGCTGCCGGCCTCCGTGCATACCCCCCCCCTCGGATGGAAAGCTCTCGGTGCCTTCAGCGGTTGCATATGTAAGAAACGCTGATACTCCCTCCCGTTTCACCTCCATCGTATCCATGTGATTTCTCAGTCCTGTTGCATCCCACCCTTTCTCTTCCTCGAAGCAGAAAAGAGAGATCTCGGTGCCAGAATACTACGCCATCTGGCTTTCACGTTGTTCGGGTTTTCAGTACTACTCACACTGGGTCTGAACAGCAATCCTACTGCCTTCTGCTCGCAATTCTCACCAGAGATCTGGCGATTCCGGCCCCGGCTTTTCAGCACTCTCGCCCCGACGGCCTCCCATTTTCTGCTCCCTACTTGTGCAGTAGCCGGTTCTCACCCTTCGCGGAGGGGGAGTGGCGGGGGGTGTTGGGGACGGGCAGGGCTGAAGCCACATGCCACCGTTTGCTCTCTGCTCTTACTTACTGGGTCCTGCACACTCTTAGGGGTCAAATCTGAAGTTGCTTACTTTTTGGTTCGTGGTCTGCAACTAGCAAGGCGCACGTGCAAGGTCTCCACGTATGGGATCTGTGGCAAACACCACTTGGGAAGAGCGGCAACGTTTTGGACGACCTACTCATTCATCGGGCGGCTACGCTCGTCCGAGGGGTCTCACAGACGCTGCTTTGGCTCGGCTGGTCTCTGAGGAGCGCTGGCAACGAGGATGGCAAGGACAAAGCATGGCTAGCCTCTCTGACCAAAAACGCTGGTGTGAACTCCGCACAAGTCCAGGAAGAGGAGAACTAGTACTGGCAAGGCGGACAGTCGCACTTTGATTCTCCTTACGCGTTTTGACCGTGGATTTAATTTAATTTTGTCATGGCAGGATTAGCAACCAGGCCACAGAGGTGAAGGGACATTATAATAAGACAGCGTATTAATCCTCTATCCCACCCAAGGCAGGAGCAAAACCAAACAAATAGCGGCTTCCTGGAAATTGAATTTCTGTTATCCAGATGTCAAAGATGTAATACCCCAATTACACAAACTATTGCCAGTGAAGCATGCCAGCGAATATGCAATGGAAATGGGGTGAGCGCGGAGCGACAAAACTGCTCAGTCAGCATCTGGCTCTGGGAGTGAGCGATAATTAGCACTGTGTGGAGACACTAATAAACATTTATGTCTGAAATTACAACTTTTAGCAATGTTAATAAGGGATATATTGGCAATCTGTAAAATAAAAGGTCTTGAAAAGAATGTCATACATTAAGCGACGGCAGACGTTTCCCGTTCTGGCACAATTTTTTTTCCCCCTTCCCCCTAATTGCAAATGGCCACACTGTTTTGCTGAGAAATTAATTGACATAGGAACCTACCTACATAAATGGGTTGTGTCTCTTTGGCCTCCCCATTAACATCGTTGCTGAATTCTGAGATCTTATATACCTCATGGTGATAATCTGAGACAAGAAAACAACCAAAAGTTACAATTCTAATGATCCGCAAGATATGAATAAGCAATAAAGACTAGAAGATGTCTAATCTATACTTTATCAACATAATTTTCAAGAACGCGGTTCGTCGCTGATTTCGGAGTCCCTAGTAATCCCTAAAACTTTGCTTACTCTGAAAAAGTACACGACCTTGAAATACTACTTTGACTTTAGAAAACGGCTCTGCTGATCACATAGTTTTCCCGGGAAATTTGGCCCACAGATGCCAATTAACAGGCCTCTGTTCTTTTGAATGAAAAGCATGTTTATAAGGAAAAGAAAAACCTTGCCCAGTCGTAGGCTGGGGTTGGGGGGCGGGGCGCGATTCCAAAATTATCTCCACAACCCATTTCCATGAGTAAAGTATATCAACAGCCTGCTTTAGGGTAACCTGACACTCTGTTTTCTCAGTTTACCTAGAAAAATCCCAGCCTTTAAGCAGCTTACAGGAAAGCACACAGGAAAAAAACCGATTTGTTATTTCAAATACAGTATAGCTTAGATAAGAAAGCAAGAGTCTCGCCTTTCACACAAGTGAATCTTTTGCCGTCAGCTACGGCACTTTAATATGCAATCGTTTATTTTCTAAAAATGCACCTGCAGAGCAGAGAGAAGAATCAGACCCATGATTTAAAGGAAAAAAAAAAAAAAAGGAAAAAAGAAAAACTTGCCATGTCAGTCAAACTTTAAAATACAGTATTTTAAGAGCTTCTTTCTTTTCTACAGAGGATACTGTACTTGCCAATGGTCTATTTCTAAAAAGTAGTATTGTCTAGGCAAGAAAATAGAGGTTCCTTCTTAAAAGCTATTCCTTTTTTTGGGGGGTGGCTTGAGACCTGACGGGACAAGGTCTATAAAACTACTCTCCCTTTTCAGATAGAGAAGTTAAGTTCCCTAAGGGCGTAAGTAAGACAGCAGCCTACCTTCCTGAATGAATCAACAGACCAACAGGCCAGTCACATATGGAGATTTTTAAAGTACAAATGACTTGAGTGATCAACACGGAAAAAAAGGAAAGAGCCAAGTATTTTGAGTGCGTGAAACTATGTCAGGCCTCTTTCACGAAGCAGTATCCAAACTAAATCGGGGAAAGCAGATAGGAGCCGATCTTCAAAATGTCTACAATCAAACCGTTTTCAGGCTTGCCGAAAGCAGGCTTTAGTGAATCTACATCCTAGTGAGCTCAGCTTAGCTTGAAAAGCGTTGTTACTTGGAATTGCCCTCTAACGTTCATCAGCTCACATGTGACTTCCCCAGGTTGGTGAAACAATCGCCCTGCTCTCTCTCTACTCTGATGCCAGTGCTAGATACAACAACAGAGGGAAAAGGGGACAGGTTGGGGGTTTGGCTTTGACCTCAAGTTGATTCAAAGAAGAGTACTTAAGCAAGGTGGTTCTAAGCTCAATATTAGGATTGGTGACACCAGGACAAAAAAAGTCACCTGCCTCTAATTTAAGGCGACACGATGCATTTGGATAGACATCTTTTTATGTCTGCTCTTAACTTCTCAGCGTTTTTTAAAAAGTCAAATCAGGAAAATAAAGGCTCTGACAAGTAACTGAACACGGACAAGACGATTCGACTTTCCCCTCCCCTGATAAAACAGACCCAAGCCCGAAGACCGTGGTGTACACCTGTTAAATCGTCAGAAACCGGCTGGATTTTTTTTTTTTTTTAAGGATACTTTTCTGACCGATAAGTGATCTATTCTAAAACACCTTTCCAACCCAAACAACGCATCTAGAAAAGACGCCGCGCGGAGGTCAGCAATTCTCATTTCGGGCTCGTGCACCTAGAGAGCTTCTTTCTGGTTCTTAGCAGAACCACCACCTTTTTTGCTTCTGTTTGGGGGGGAAAAAAGCAAACCCACAACCATTGGTCGGGATTCGTGTGTGCACGGCCTGACGGAGAGGCAGCTCGCCCCCACCCCCCCCACCTAGCCACAGGAGTGGAATACCAAAGAAGGCTCTCGGCTCCCCAAGTGTCATTGTTTGCTAATTTCCTGATGTGCCCTCCGACTTGTTTACGCGGAATAGCATCCTGCCTCCCCCCCGCACAACTTTGCCCGCCGCGCGGCGTGTGCGGCCGCGGCCCCCCCCGCGGGAGGGGGACTCGGGGGTCCCGGAAGCCCGGACCCCCGGAGTGGGACGCGCGGCCGCGGCGCGGGGCGGCGGGGCGGCGGGCCGGGCATGGGGCTGTTTACGAGGCGCCAAGTCCTCCCTCCGCCGCCCGCACGCCCCCCGCCCGGCCCGGAGCGGCCCGCCGCTTACCTCGGCTCACCAGTTTGAAGCTCTGGGATTTCCTGCTCCTCTTCCTCTCGGAGAACTCCATGGTGCTGGCAGGAGGCAGGAGGCAGGGGCTGCGGCCGGGGGACGGCCGGCGGGCGGAGGGAGCGGCGGCCGAGGCGGCGGCGGCGGCGGCGGCGCTGGCTCTTGTCACCCGGCAGCGGGAGCGCCAGGACCAAGGTCCGCGTCTTGAATCCGCAGGGGGAGGCAAAGGCAAGGGAAAAACCACCTCGAGCCCACTCGGGGGCTGCGGCTCGCAGGGTCGACAGGAGGCGCTTTCCCGGGAGAAGTTGCCCCCGCCTCGCCGCCGCCGCCGCCCGGTCCGCTCAGCACGCCCCCCGACCCCTTCTCATCCCGGGTCTCGGCGCCTCACGCAGCCGGAGCCGAACTTTCCGTTGGGGAGCGAGTGGGGGGCGGGGAGGGCGCGGCGCGGCGGGCCGGGTGCTGCCGGCGCCCTGCGCGCTGGCCGCGGGCCGGCCTGGGCGCTGCTCCGGACGCGGCGGCGGCGGCGGCGGCGGCGAGCGCGGCCCCGGGGACGCGGCGGGCGGGCCGAGGGCGGCGGCGGCGGCGGCGGCGGGGTGCGAGCGGGGTCGGGGCGCTGACCGCCCCCGCGGGAGGAGGGGCGCCGGGGAGGAGGCGGCGCCGCCGGGACCCCGGGGCCACCTGCTGGCAGAGCGCGGCCGCCGCCATCCCCGGGGGCCCGGGCCGCCGCCACCCACCGGCCTGGCCGCGCGGCGCCCCGAGGAGGAGCCGGAGGCCGCGGCGCAGCGCCCTCGGCCCGGCCGGCCCGCCTGCCCGCCCGCGGGGACGGCGGGCCCTGCCGGGTGCGGGGGGTCGGGGGGGGGTGGCCTCTGCTCGGGGCCCGGCTCTCGGCCCCGAGCTCGCCTGCCTCTCGCCGCCGCTCCCCGGGGCCGAGCTTGCTGTACGTGATGCGGGGTGCCGGGGACCCTCCGGCCAGCCCACTCCTTGCCTTGAGATCCAGGATGTCGGAGAGCCACACTCACGGGCTCTATGCAAGTTTTAGGAAACACACACACGCGCGCACACATACACACACGCATATACAACTTACCCCTCTGCGCCATGCAAGGAAAAGCAGAGATTTGAGAATTTACTAGCGAGGAGAGTACAGGAAAGAGTGAGCTTCAATTCTTTACCTCAATACAAAGGGGTTTGCAGGAAGAACCGGAGTTATATTCAAGGAGACAACTTGGAATGTGGGGCTTGGAGAGGGTGGAAAGCATGAGGGGCCCAACGTCAGTGGTTGCTTGTGTCTCTGCTGACTCTTAGGCGAGAAATGGCCAAGGCAGGTGCAGGGGACTCTGCCACTTGGTGCGATCGTGCCAAAACAATTGACAGCAACAGAATGCTTTTATTACTTTTATGTAATCTTCTTCTCTGGGGAGCTAAGAGCACTGCCATTTCTTTCTCCCAACATCTTTAGGGTGGGAATGCAAGATAATTTTACATCACGTGGGACTGGCCATACAGGACTGCGCTCTGACGTCCTTGAAAGGACCTCACCAAACCGATCGTTCCCAGACCTAAATAACAAGAGAGTCAAGGAATGGACAGCCCATCCAGCACCGTGGCAAATTCGGATGGCCCCAAAAGAGTGGAGAGACTGAGAAGAGGGTATGTTGGTAAATGTAAGTTTCACCGGTTGTCTCCCTTAGGTAAGGAGACGCCCCTCTGGGTTCAGTCCTACTTAACTGGCATACACGGAAGAACAACTTGAAGGAAGGCGAAAGTTGGAGGCAGCTAGCTTACACATACTAGGAAACAAAACCAAGGAACAAAGTCATCAATTAAGTAGTGGAAGCAGGGCCTGGTACACATTCTGAGGTCGTAGGTGGTAGGCATCATGTGAGGAGGCTGGTTATACCTGGCCAGGTGCAAGGAGAAATGCTCATTCAGTTCACTAAAGTAAACTCTTAAACGAGAGGTTCTTCATCTATTCTGGTCACCATCTCCTTGGAGATTATGTTCAAAGCTCAGGGTCCTTTTCCCAGAGGATACATGTAGGACAAACAAAATTGCGTGTAGTTTTCTTGGAGTACTTGGACCCCTGGGAGCTCCAAAAAGTGGCAAAAGAGATGAAAGTGATAACAGATTAAATCAACTATGCTGTTTGGTTTTCTTCCATTTTCCCCCTCCGTTTTTTTTCTTTAAAACCAGGCACTAGGGACACCTGGGTGGCTCAGTCGGTTAAGCGTCTGACTTCGGCTCAGGTCACGATCTCATGGTCCGTGGGTTTGAGCCCTGCATCAGGCTCTGTGCTGACAGCTCAGAGCCTGGAGCCTGCTTCAGATTCTCTGTCTCCCTCTTTCTCTGCCCCTCCCCTGCTCACACTGTCTCTCTCGCTCTCAAAAATAAATAAACATGGGGGAAAAAAAGGCAGTAAACATCTGAGGATGTTTTGAATGTTTCTAAAGAAACAAGCGCACTATTTTGTTCCCTTTCTTTTTTGTGATGTTTATTATTATTTATAAGTTTTGAAAAAAATTTTTATGTGCATTTATTTTTGAGAGAGAGCAAGAGCCAGAGTGCAAGCTGGAGAGGGGCAGAGAGATAGGGAGACAGAGGATCCAAGGCAGGCTCCATGCTATCCGCACAGAGCCCGATGAGGGGCTTGAGCCCGCAAACGGTGAGATCATGACCTGAGCTAAAGTTGGATGCTTAACCAACTGAGCCACCCGGGCGCCCCTGCAAAGTCTATTTAAGTGTTTCTCCAAAAGCCACAAGGCTGTGTACTATACTGGTTGAGGAACTTTTAGGATCGTTCCTGGAGCATAAGATGAGATTTTATTACGCTTAAACTATGGTGAAATCATTGAAAGTGCCACCGAGAAGCAAATCCTTAGGGGTTGAGATGAACCACATTGCATTTTTGGTTAGAATGGAAAAATGAATTCCATTTACTGAAGAAGATTTTTTTTATATATAATTAAGAATGAAATATTTTAAAGTAATGATGTTTTTAAATAATAATAATTTTCTTTGACCCTTTTTCCTGGCTTAAGAAAGACAGTCTATGAGTAAGTTGGTCTACAGAGGCCAGAGGTCAGACCTGTCCTGTTAACATCTAGAGAAAATCAACATATTCTTTCTTATTCATCGCATAGTGCAAATCACCATGCTTTACGTAGCAAAGTGTATATAAGTAAAGATTAATTATGACAGTTAATAAAAAAGAGAGTGCTTTAAAGAGTAGGTCCCTATGTTAGTTTGCTTGAGCTGCCATAACAAAATGACAATTGGCTGGGGGACTTAAACCATCGAAATTTATTTTCTCACCGTTCTGAAGACAAGTCCCAGATGATGGTCTGGCGGGGTCCGGTCCTGGTGAGAGCTCTCTTCCTGGCTGTACACGCGGCCTTCTCACAGTGTCCTCGCTGTTGCACAGAGAGAGAGAGAGAGAGAGAGAGAGAGAGAGAGAGAGATGACTCCTTCTTCTCCCCCTCCTCCTCTTCCTCTTCCTCCTCCTCCTCTTCCTCCTCCTCCTCCTCCTCCTCCTCCTTCTTTTTAATGTTTATTTATTTATTTTGAGAGGAAGAGAGACAGTGCAAGCAGGGGAGGGACAGAGAGAGAAGGAGACAGAGAATCCCAGACAGGCTCTGCACCACCAGTGTGGAGCCCGACACGGCCTTGATCTCACTAACTGTGAGATTTATGACCCGAGCCAAAATCCAGAGTCGGTCTCTCACCCAACTGAGCCCCCTGGGCACCCCTCTTCCTCTTTTTATAAGGACACTAATCTCATCATCAGTACCCCATCTTCAAGACCTCATCTAAACCTAGTTACCTCCCCAAGTCCCGCCCTTTAAAGACCATCATATTGGGGGTTAGGACCTCATTCAGCCTGTGAATTTGGGAGAACACAATTCAGTTCATAGCAGTATCATTTCTGGTTAATTGACTGTAGCTTTCGGGTTGCGGTATCCTGGAAAGTCATGCTGGAGATCTGTTAAGGTCCCTTCTCTGCCCCAGCGGCACAAAGCCCCCAAAAGTTTTAGAACTGCAGGTTTATATATTATTTAAAGTTCAGGGAAAAACCAGTAAAATGTTCTGTGACTTCATGTAGGCCAAACCCCGTTTGATCATTCGAAAACTCAGGTGATGATAAAGATTAAACATAGATTATAATCTTTGACAAAGACAGGTAATTTGGCCAGAAAACGTTTAAGCAATCTTAATCCTAATTCTTAAAACTCTTTTGAAAACTCTGTCTTGAGATGAAAATTTCCATCTTTCTTTAGATCCCTGCTGTCCAATAGAAATATAATACAAGCCATGTATAGAATTTAAAGTTTTCTATAAGCCACATTAAAAATACTAAAAATAGGTTAAATTCATTGTAATATATCTTATTTAACCCGGTGCATTAAAAATAGTATCATTCTGACATGTAATCAATACAAAAATATTAATGAGATATTTCACATTGTTTTTTTGGTACAAAATTTTGAAAATGGTGTGTATATTATACTTAGAGGGCAGATCAATTGAAATTAGCCAAATTTCAGGGCTCAGTAGCCACATGTGGCTAGTGGCTTCCACACTAGACAGCTCTGATTTAGAAGAACTATGATTTGAACCATGCTATTTATATCCACACAGATGATTGCAACATTGTTTGCTTTATTAATAACTCTGAAAAAGGGAGATAAGCAGGATGGCATTATTGGATTTGAAACTTTATAAATCTTTGATTGGAGTGTCTGGACTTGAAAATCCTGTCCTAGGTAGACTCTGGAGTCTTTCAGGAAGATTTAATAAGGATAAATATTGACTTTTCAGTTTAACGACAATTCAGAAGGGACATGGACAGAATGGGCAACCCTACTTTGGGCCCAATTTTTCAATTTGTTTTCGGCCTAACTCACAGTTCCTCTTTCATTTACTTTATGGGTTTTAGTTATTATATTGTATTTTATTCATTCATTTTTTAATTAAAAAAATTTTTTAGTGCTTTATTTATTTTTGAGAGAGAGAGAGAGACAGAGTATGAGCAGGGGAGGGGTAGAGAGAAAGGGAGACACAGAATCTGCAGCAGGCTTCAGGCTCTGAGCTGTCAGTACAGAACCCGAGGGGGGGCTCGAACTTGTGAACCGTGAGATCATGACCGGTGCTGAAGTCGGATGCTTAACCGACTGAGCCACCCAGGCGCCCCTAGTTATTGTATTTGAAAGGAAAGGAAGTAATATCTCTAAGATATTACTTAAGTGAAAATGAGATCTTAGAATGCTCCACAAATACTACCTTCTATAGGACTTCTCTTATAGGAGTGCACAGATATTTATTCGACATTATCTAATTGTCTCCATTGCTGCATGAGGTTGGTAGGTATTGCTATTCCAGGTTTTCAAATGCGGAAAATCCTAAGACTATTTTTTAGTGATGCTCAGGAATGGTATACTGGTTTTCTGGCTCTCTTGAATGTGATGCATTAACCTTGCTAAATTTCTTTCATTTCTTTAAAATAAATATTTAATGTTCTTTTTTTATTGAGATCTAACTTATATGCAGTAAAGAATATAAGTCTGAAGTGTACCCCCCAGTCAGTGTCTTTTACTTTGGTATACATCCGTGTAGACTCCCTCCCCCGGACTAAGATACAGGACATGTCCAGCCCCCCAGCACGTTTCCCTGTGATCCCTCCCAGCAGATAACCTCCCCCCAGGGAAACCACAGTTCCATCACCACAGCTCAATTTGCATCTGTTCTTGAACTTCTTACACAGGGAATCGTAGTGTATGCTATTTTGAGTCAGGCTTCTTTTGGTCAACGTTACATCTGCGAGGTTCATTCATAACGGTATAGTGGCAGTTCACTCTTCCATTGCCGTGTATGAATCTACCAGAATTTTTATTCACTCTTATGTCGATGGATATTGCTGTACATCTTCTTTTTCTTTTTTTCATTGAAGTATATTAACATACAGTGTTCTCTTAGCGTCAGGTGTACGGTATAAGGATTTAACAATTCTATACATTACTCAATGCCCATCAAGATAAGCATGCTCTTAATCTGTTTTATCTGTTTCATCTTTTCCCCAACCCATCTCTCCTCTGGCAACCACCAGTTTGTTCTCTGTTCTTAAGATTCTGTTCTTTTATTTGTCTCTTTTTTTCCCCCTCTGTTTTGTTTTTAAATAGTTTTGTGTTTTTTTTAAGTTTACTTATTTTGAGAGAGAGAGGGAGAAAGAGAATCCCAAGCAGCAGCACACGGTCTGTCAGCACAGAGCCTGATGTGGAGCTTAATCCCATGACCGGTGAGGTCATGCCCTGAGACTAAATCAAGAGTCCACGCTTAACCGACCGAGCCATCCAGGTGCCCTTGTTTGGTTTTTTAAATTCCACGTATGAGTGAAATTATATGGTGTTTGTCTCTCTGACTGACTGACTTCACTTAGCCTTATACCAGCCAGATCCATCTATGTTATTGTAAACGGCAAGGTCTCAGGTTTTTATGGCTGAGTGATACTTCCTTGTGTATCTATACCACATCTTCCTTACCGTTTCGTCTACGGACGGACACCTGGGTTGCATCCGTATCTTGGCTATTGTAAATAATACTGCAATAAGCATAGGGGTGCATATGTCCTTTCAAATTATTACTTTCCATTTTCTTTGGGTAAATACCCAGTAGTAGAATTACTGGATTATATGGTAATTCTATTTTTAATATTCGGAGGAACCTCCATACCGTTTTCCTCTCTGCCCCAACTTACATTCCCACCAGTGGTGCACGAGGATTCCTTCTTTTCCACATGCTCGCCAAGACTTGTTATTTCTTCTTTATTTTTATTAGTTAATTAATTAATTAATTTATTTATTTATATTTTGAGAGAGGAAGTGAAAGTGGGAGACAGGGGTAGTGGGAGAGAGAGAATCTCAGGAGACTCCATGCTCAGCATGAACCTGAAGCCGGGCTCTGTCCCACAACCCTTTGGTCATAACCTGAGCCAAAATCAGGAGTTGAATGCTCAACCCCCTGAGCCGCCCAGGCGCCCCGCTTCTGTTTTTGATGTTAGCCATTCTGAGCGGTGTGAGGTGACGTCCCATTGTGGTTTTGAGTTGCATTTCCTTGATGGTGAGCAGTGATGAGCACCTTTTCATGTGTCTTTTGGCCATCTGGATGTCTTCTTTGGAGAAATGTCTTTTCAGTTTCTCTGCCCGTTTTTAAATTGGATTATTATTATTATTATTGGTGTTGAGTTGTATAAATTCTTCATGTATTTTGGATATTAACCTCTTATTAGATATATCATTTGTAGATACTTTCTGCCATTCAGTAGGTTGCCTTTTGGTTTTATAGATAGTTTCCTTTGCTGTGCGAAAGCCTTTTATTTTTGCTGTAGTACCAACAGTTTAATTTTGCTTTTGTTTTCCCCGCCTGGGGGGATCTATCTAGAAAAGCATTGCTAAGGCCAATGCCAAAAAGATTTCTGCCTATGTTTTCTTCTAGGAGTCTGTGGTCTCAGGTCTCACTTTTAGGTCTTTAATCCACTTTGAGTTTATTTTGCATATGGTGTAAGAAAGTGGTCTAGTTTCAGTCTTGTGTGTGTGGCTGTCCAGTTTTCCCAGCACCATTTTTTTTTTTCAGACACTGTCTTTTCCTTGTTGCATGTTCTTCCTCCTTAGTCATAGACTAATTGACCATAAAAGCGTGGGTTTGGTTCTGTGCTCTCTGTTCTTTTCTCTTGATCTTTGTGTCTGTTTTTATGCCAGTACCATACCATTTTGATCACTGCAGCTTTGTAGTATCTCTTGAAATCTGGGATTGTAATACCTCCAGCTTTGTCCTTAGGATTGCTTTGGCTGTTTGGAAGCTTTTGTGGTTCCACACAAATTTTAGTATTATTTGTTCTAATTCTGTGAAAAATGCTATTGGTATAGGGATTGCATTGAATCTGAAGATTGCTTCGGGTAATATGGACATTTTAACAATATTAATTCTTCCCATCCATGAGCATGGAATATCTTTCCACTTATTTGTGTCGTCTGTAGTTTCTTTCATCCGTGTTTTATAGTTTTCAGAGTACAAATCTTTCTCCACCTTCATTAAGTTTGTTCCTAGGTATTTTATTCTTTTTGATGTAATTGTAAATGGAATTATTTTCTTAATTTCTCTTTCTGCTACTTTGTTATTAGTGTGTAGAAATGCAACATATTTTTGTATATCGGTTTTGTATCCTGCAACTATGGAATTTATCTATTGTTTCTAATAGTTTTTTGGTGGAGTCTTTAGGGTTTTATATGTACAATATCATGTCATCTGCAAATAGTGCTGTTTAACTTCTTCTTTACCAATTCAGATGTCTTTTTATTTCTTTTTCTTGTCTAATTGCTATGGTTAGGACTTCTAGTACTATATCAAATAAAAGTGAAAGGGAATGGACATTCTTGTCTTGTTCTTTATCTTAAAGTTTTAACGTTGAGTATGATGTTAGCTATGAGTTTTTCATATATGGCCTTTATTATGCTGTGGTACGTTCCCTTGAAACCCATTTATTTTTGAGAGTTTTTATCATAAAAGGATGTTTAATTTTGTCAACTGCTTTTTCTGCATCTATTATGATGATCATATGATTTTTATCCTTCATTTTTTCAATGTGGTATGTCAAGTTGATTAACTTACAGGTACTTAACCATCCTTGCATCTCCAGAATAAGTTCCACTTGAACATGGTGAATGACCCTTTTAAAGTACTGTTGAATATAGTTTGCTAATATTTTGTTGAAGATTTTTGCATCTATGTTCACCAGGGACATTGGCCTGTAATTTTCTTTATGTAGTGTTTTTGGGTTGAGTATTAGGGTAATGCTGGCCTCATAGAATGTATTTGGAAGTTTTCCTTCCCCTCCTATGTTTTGGAATAGTTTGAAGAGAATAGGAATTAACTGTTCTCTAAACTTATCTGTGAAAACATCCGGTCCTGGACTTTTGTTTCTTGGGAGTTTTTTGATTGCCAATTCAATTTCATTACTAGTAATTGAGCTATTCAGATTTTCTATCTCTCCCTTACTCATTTTTGGAAGATTTTATGTTTCTGTGTAGCTTGTGTTTTCATTCTCAATGGTCTTAATATCCTTCATTTTTAATGAGGCTAATTTTATAAAACTGTTAATGTCATGTTTAGACGTTATTTTCTATCTGTATAAACTCTTTTTTTTTTTTTACTTGAATTTGTCAGTATATTCATAGCCTGAGGCTGCTGTAAGACATTATAACAACCCTGGTGACTTAACACGATAGAAATTTGGTCTCTCCGGAGGCTAGAAGTTGGACACCAGTCATGCTGGGCTAAGGTGTCATCAGGACTGTGTTCCCTACAGTCTCTAGAGGGAATCTGTTCCTTGTCTCTTTCTGTGCCTTTCCTCTTCCGGTTTCTGAAGGCTACTTGCATTCCTTGGCTTGCGGCCACATCGTTCCCGTCTCTGCCTTTGGCTTCACAACATTTTTTCCCGTGTGTGTGTGAAGTCTCTGTCTGCCTCTCTTTTCTAAGGACTCTTATGATGGCATTAAGGGGCCACCCTGATTATCCAGAAGAACTCCCTATCTCCCCTTAATGTAATCATATCTGCAAAGATCCTTTTCCATATAAGGTTATGTTCACAGGCCTCAAGGATTAGGACACAGATCTTTTGGAGATCCATCATTCAGTCTCACAGTCAGATTGACTGTAGCCTAACGAAGCCTCGAGGCAAGACAGTGACATCGTAGACAAAGTTCTGCCTGGGAGTTGGAAGACTTGAGTGTAACCCCTTGTGCAAAATTTTCGTGTCTGTGGGCCTCAGTTTCTTTATCTACAGGAATAATAACATTGGCCTTATCAACTCTACAAGGTTGTTTGGTGGTGGAGTTCTGCATGCAAAAAGGGTTTTGAAGTATTAAGATTTAGGGTCGTGTGGTATTAATCCACATTGTACTTGAGGAGACACGATTCAGTCCCTTGCCATGTATTGCTGTTCTCTTATTTGCAGCCTCAGAGGTGTCGGGGCCGTGGGCGGAGTTAAGCTGGATTCTCTCACAAACATTGGAGACAGTGTGGCATCAGAGTGTGGAGAGTGTCCTCTGATTTCAGACTTAATTGGGTCGGAAGCCCAGCTTGATTGCTCCCCCGAGGTACAATCTGGAGCTTTTTGGGGTCTGAAATAACAGAGTACCGTCCCGGCACTCTATCCAGGGACAGAAGAGTAAAAGGCATGTAAGGGGTACAGAAGGCGCACCCACCACATTTTGGCTGAGGAGAGGGGACGATAAAGGAACTAAGGACCAGGCCAGGAGACAGTCCTCTCCAGAGAAGCCATGGGTACCTCATACAGCCTGCTGGTGGGAAAAGACTTCCCAGAAGGTAGCGCTGTTCTGCAGAAGTGATGGCCGTGAGGACTCTGTGGCCCAAGGTGGAGCTGGGACTCGCCCAACGCTGGCTTCTGGTGTCCCCTGCTGCCTAACAAACACGGAGGGCCAGGGCCTGTCAGGGAGGGCCATCCTGGGACAGCCGCGGAACATCGGGCCAATCCCAGCTCACAAAGCCCAGCAAAGACGGGTGGGTTTGGAGCTGAGAAACCAAACATCGGTAACTGGCGGTTCTTTGTCTCTTAGGCTATACTTCTTCATCTGGGATCTGGGGGTAAGTCGTTGTGCCCCCCACAGAGAATTACTGTAGAAAGTGAGGAATTCATGCAGCCGCGTGCTCAGATCAGCGCCTGGCCGGGTCAAGGTCAGCTCTTCCTGCCGGGTCTTAGTTCTCACCCCATTCCCGGTCCGCGGCATGAGCTGACGCGGAGGGAAGCCTGCGACTCCGCCTCCGCCCTCACAGAGCCTCCCCTTTAATTTGAGGCTGGTCCGATTTGAGATACTTTCTAGTTTATATTTTAAGGAATAACACTGTCTCCAAGCCTACCTTTAAGAATTTAAAAAACTTCTTCCCCTAGTAGAGCAATTTTTTTTTTTTTGGATCTAGTTCTTTTTTAGCAGAGACATATGCATGCTATTTTTCTGTCTGACTCTGTGAATGGAGACATCGGCGCCAAAGAAGCGACTTCCTTGAACCGATTCTTAACCGCCTGCCGTGGGTCGGGCCGTGTCCTAGGCAGTGCCCTAGTGTTCACAGACGTGAGCAAGACACAGCCAAAGGGTTCTGTCCTCGCGGCGCCCAGATTTCTAGGCGGGGGCGGGGGGGGTGGTGGGGGCGGAGGAGACAGGCAATAAACAGACTAAATAAAACCATGGCGTAAGGGGGAAACACTATGGCAAAAGCTAAGACTGAGAACAGGGACAAAGTTGATTCTTCTTCTTGAATCTCACTCCTCGAGAGGAGCCGTGTGCACACGCGGTTTAGCGCCAGGCGCTTGTCAATTCTTTGGTTCCGCGTCACCGTGGAAACCAGAAGCCGGAGGGTCCCAGGGAAGCCTGTCCCAGGGAAGGTTTCCTTTCCGCACAGAGGAATTTGGGGTACATGCGAGTTAGGGTTCTTTGCGCCAGTCTTCCCTTCCTACCAGAGACGTGTGCCCTCCTTCGGTCCATCCGGATTCGCCGGATCCAGTTTCGCGAACACTCTGTGGGCAGTGGTGCCCGCCCCCTCCGTTCTCTCTTACCGGCCAGATCGGCGGTGGTGACGGCTGGGGCGTTGCTGAGCCCCGTCTTTTTCACTGCGTGTCTGAGCGGCAACATGTCCTTCAATCTGAGTAGGACCTCTGCGTTCTTTGCTTTTTGTTGTTGTTGTTGTTGTTTTTTAAAGAAATTTAGACACTTTTTTTAAAGTTCATTTATTTATTTTGAGAGAGAGCATGAGTAGGGGAGGGGTAGAGAGGGAGGGAGAGAGAGAGAGAGAGAGAGCCCGAGGCAGCCCAGAGCCCTGGGCTCGAACTCACAAACTGTGAGATCATGACCTGAGCCGAAATCAAGAGTCAGATGCTTAACCGACTGAGCCACCCAGGCGCCGCTCTGTGTTAAATTCTTTTTTAAAAAAATCCTTTCTCTTTTGCATATTCATGGGAATGGCTGCTCTCCAACCTATGAATTGAAAGTAAAAGTTTTAGACTAATCTCTCCCATTTAATTCCCTCACCGCAGAGACTTCAGAAACAGGTCTGAAAATTATAGGAACCACAAATTTAAAAAGTGTTAGTTTGATATGTCTGAAATTAATGCTTTAATTTATTCACCACAGAATGTCTTCACACATCGCTGTTTTGTGTAATTTATACCATATACTGTCTACTCGAGTTAATGTGTGAAGCATGGTTAAATTACGCCTAAAAAGGAATATGAAAACTATCTACAATATGGTGACAGGAAAAGGGCCTAAGTAGGAGCAATGGGGCAAAATTTAAATAAGACAAATTGAAATAGAAGCTTCAGAAAAACTGTCGGGTGTCTTGAGTTGTGCCTAACTGGAACACGCTGCTCGGAAAAGACTTTAAAACATCCGGAGAAGCCTCCTGGGAAAGGGGCAGACAAAGTTCTAGAAAATATTTCTATAGGGAACACGTAATTGTACATGCGGCCTAAAAAATGGACTAGATAATCTAATAGGCTTTTGTGTGTCTCGTACCTTCAGGTTTCAGTGTTTGGTTAATCATGTCAAAGACGGTTTGGGATAAAGATCAAATGAACCAATTCTAGAGAAGAGGGAGATGTATTTTTTTCAGTATTATTTCATTTGTTCTTTTCCCCGAAGTGTATGGCATGCTGACAGGACTGTCATCCATTTTCTTATGGCTAATTCAATGCTGGTAAGGGGTGCCAAGCCCATAGCTCGGGAGGCCGCCATCTGCCCTACACTCCCCTGACCTTGTGGCTCAGCCTCATTCTCGGAGGGAGAGAACTATAAAGGCAGGGTCCTCTCTCTGTGATTTGGTTTGGTTTTGTATTTGAGATTAATAATATAATACTAATGAGTGTTTTTGAATGTTAGCAATTTGGAGATTGCATTCCTTAATTCCCTGAAACTCCTCCTTAAGTGCAAAGCACTCGCTCCTCGGTTTTGGCCTCCACAGGAAATAGAGATCTCGGGGAGACCGCGCCTGCCTTTAGTAGTGTACTGTTTGGTAAGCTGCTAAAATGAGAAACGGCTGCTGTCTTTTTTATTTTTTAATGTTTATTTATTTTTTGAGAGAGAGAGAGAAAGCACGAGCAGGGGAGGGCAGAGAGGAAGACACAGAATCTGAAGCAGGCTCCAGGCTCTGAGCCATCAGCACAGACCCTATGTGGGGCTCAAACCCACGAACCGTGAGATCATGCCCTGAGCCGAGGTTGGACGCTTAACTGACTGAGCCACCCAGGTGCCCCGAAAGAGCTGCTGTCTTTACACGGGTCATCACTTCTAAAACCACTTGTGCAAGGGGAAATAGAATTCAGATTGGTGAGCGATTAGGGGCTGGGGAGAAGGGATGTCCAGGAAGAGGTCGCCAGGCTGTGTGGGTGTAAGTTTATTTCCCCGTGATGTTTAATGGCCTTGTTTTTACTCTTCTATCAATAAAGGTTCTCCAGAGAAACAGAATCAGTGGGAGATAGACCTAGACCCAGACCTAGACCCAGACCTAGACCCAGACCCAGACCTAGACCTAGACCCAGACCCAGACCCAGAGATTCCTTTGAGGGCTTGGCTCACATGATTCCAGGCGCTAAGGCGTCTCACAGTCTGATTCTGCAAGCTGGACACCCAGGAAGGCCGGTGGTGTAGTTCAGTCCGAGTCTGAAGGCGGGAGAACTAGATGGGCTAATGGTGTCCATCTCAGTCCAAGGGCAGGAGGGCACTGATGTCCCAACTCAGGCAGGCGGGGAGGAAGCAAAGGGAGAGAATTCCTCCTTCCTCCACCTTTTTGTTTTCTTTGGACCATGAATGGTTTGGGTAATGCTCACCCACGTTGGCGGGAGGGGGGGGCAGTCTACCTTACTAGGGCCATGGATTCAACTGCCAATCTCATTTGGAAACACCCTCACAGACACACCCAGAAATAACATTTACTTTGAGCGCCCCATGTCCCAGTCAGGTTGACACATAAAATCAACCATCACAACTCTTAAGTCCCAGCGTTGAGTTTTCAGTTGTAAATAGCGTGACTTTTGGACTTCCTTAGAGGAGACGCAGCAGTTATCCATTGATACCTCCTCCTGTTCCACTCACACACTCTCTCCTTGTTCCCCGGCTCCCAGAAACTGCTGCCACGTGGGCTGAATCTCCTCCTTGACCCCATCCCTCGTGAGTCCCCTGCTGTCCAGGCGCAGGAAGAGGTTCTGTCCAGCCCCTGTCCATCCCGATGGGCCCCAACCAAGGGTCTCTCATTGCCTCTGCAGAATCCTGGGTAGTTGAAACTTTGCTTAAGAATGCTTAAATAGGGGCCCCGGGGTGGCTCAGTTGGTTGAGCATCCAACTCTCGGTTTCAGCTCAGGTCATGATCTCATGGTTTGTGAGTTCAAGCCCCAGGTGGGTCTCTGCCCTAACAGTGCGGAACCTGCTTGGGATTCTCTCTCTCCGTGTCTCTCTGCCCCTCCCTCCCTCTTGGTCTCTCTCAAATAAATAAATAAACGTTTTAAAACATTGCTCTGTTTAAAAAAAAAAGGAAGAATGCTTGAATGAGATCTATGTCTTTGGGAGGAAATGGAGTTTTTAAAAAAGCAAAGCAAGACCAGTAAAATCGGACGTCAGCTATAAAACATGAGTGATCTGATATGTCTTCTGGTTTCATAATTTGATTATTAGTAATTAATAATCCATGTAAATACTCCTGCAATTCTAGCAATTTTTACTAATTTCATTGAAGTCATTTGTAATTACATTTTAAAATAAGATGTAAATCTGTGTACCATTCTAGTAATTCTCACTGATTTTATTGAAGTTGTTTATGGTTACAATTTAAATGAGATGTAAATATATTCTGTCTTCACTTGGAAAGTAATGACCCACCCCTGTGAGGCCATGCTGCAGTAATGTCCGTCTCTGCAGAATCAGTCTGAGACCCCTTCTCTTTTCTTAGGAGGCTGAGCGGGACTGAAGGTAAGCCCGTGAGAAGAAGCCAGATTAGTCTATGTTTACCGCTGCAAGTCTTCACTTCTCGACTCCGTCTGCATTAGCGTTTTTCAAGACGAAAGCGTCATGAGCTTTTGAGCGCTTTGGCCAATGCCCACCCTTCACCCCTGAGTTTTCCAGGTCAACACGGTTACCTTTTACCGTAGTGTCTTTGATCTCTTTGTCTTCTCGCTTCGGCAGCGCGGATTTCCTTCCGAGTTTTAAGCGAAACCGTTCCCACAAGCAATTTGCTCTGAAATTCCCGTCTCCCCTTCCAGAAATGGAGAAAAGACCGCGCACTCCTCTCTACAAGTTGAGCTGACAAATAAGTTGTCACCGGGCTACAGCGTCGTGTCCGCTGCGAGGACAAGCCGACTTGGTCTCTGTGTCTAGGACACCAATAAGACATTTCTGGCTCCTTAAGCATCTTACTCCTCCGGATCGCCTCGGCCTGGTCCTGCTCTTCTCAGAGACCGCCTTTCTTCCCTCAACCCCCTCCCCGCTTTTTGCTTATTCTCTGATGTTTTAAGTACATTTTTAGTGGGCAACTCAAGAGAAAGTATATACCTAAGAATTCTCATTTTTAAGCCTAAGATAGTCACTCACGGTTGATATTCTTCTCGCTGATTGTCCTAAATTAGGGTTGCCAGATCTCTTGGGGGAAAGTCAAACAAGACCACCCAGTTAAATTTGAACTTCACATAAAGAATGAATGCTTTTATTCAGTGTAAGTATACCCCATGCAATAGTTGGGACATACTTATACTAAGTAATTGTTTGTTCTCTATGTGAAATTCAGACTTAATTCGGTGTACTGTATTTTAACGTTTTTTTTTTTTTTATTTTATTTTTGAGAGACATAGAGACAGAGCGTGAGCAGGGGAAGGGCAGAGAGAGAGGGAGACACAGAATCGGAAGCAGGCTCCAGGCTCTGATGAGCCGTAAGCACAGAGCCCAACTCGGGGCTCGAACTCACAGACCGCGAGATCATGACCTGAGCTGAAGTCGGCCGCCCAACCAACTGAGCCCCCCAGGCGCCCCCGGTGTACTGTATCTTAATTGGCCACCTTATCATATGTGGGAATTTCTGCTTTGCAGTTTCTCTACCCTCTAACCCCCAGCGTTTCTTCTGGGGTTCAGAGTCCAAAGAGGGACAGGGAGTAGGGATATAGGAGTGGACATTTGACTCTCATTATCAGGTCTCTGGCAGTTTCTGGGGCTTTCAACTCCCTTTGAAACCGAGAAGAGTGGTACTTAGGTGGCAGGTAAAAAGGAAGGGACCCCGGGAATAAGGCCGCCCCAGGGATGAGGTATCTCCTCATGGCGCTGTTTCTGCATCCATTTGAATCAATATCAATCTATCCAGACCCCAGCGCGCCTGCAGCAATATATGCCGGTGAATCCGTGGTCCTCGAACTGTTCATCTAGAGTCTATAGCCGGGTCACGTTGTACTTTACGCTGTCCCGGCAGTGTATCTGGTTGAGGCCACTTGTCACAAGACTGCTATGTAGTGAAATGGAATTCTGCTTGTGAGACATTGGTATGAAGGAAAAAAAAATTCATATTTCAGGATTCACAGTCTGTCCCCTGCCTCACCCGGAAAAAGAGAGTTTTCTTTTTACCTGTGCTGTGTCCCTGGGGGGTCCCAGGATCGCACAGAGCGGGTTAATGCATGAGAAAGGGACTCAAATGCAGCCGAGGAAACAGCCAGTTCACCTGATCTCAGGAGGCAGTACGGTGAGAAGAGAACAGCTAGAGAAGACGGGAGTGGTAGGCAGGAAGAGAACAGAGGGGTGCGTGTGTGTGGAAGGGGTCCTAGGAGAGAGAGAGCGAGAAGGGGGGATTTTAGATGGAGAGGAGGTGTGGACGCAGTGTTCCTCCCCCGCTCCGTGAGACACCAAGAGGAGAAAGAAAAGATTTTCAGGAAGTTGTGCTATGGGTTGTAAGATTTGTCACCCTCTTCACATTTTTTTTTTTTTTTGAGAGACCGTGGTTACTATTATATTTATCTAATGATCCTTGCGTTCACAGAGATTTCCTCTGGATGTGAATTACGCTGAAATACACCTACATGCCACCCAGCTTCTGCCACTCACCCAACATGAGGAGGGAGGAAAAAGCAGGGCAGCAAGGATCCATTCAACTCTGATCAGATACCTGTTTTGGCAGCAAAACCGTAAAACTAGTACCTCATTTATTTCATCATTACAACATTCTCGGGGAAGAGCTAAAACCATTATTCCCGACAGGAGCGCTAAAACATAAATCGACATCGTCTATTCATGTCTTCATGGCGTTATGGATTTTCTCTCTACCTTCCTCCCTTTTCCTCACGTAGTTAAATACCTGTGGGACATGATGTACATGGGACATACGGTCATGAGATAAACACACTTATATTTTGGTCGCGCGTGGTAGAACTTACACTCCAAATTTTTGGGTTTTTTTTTTTCCGCCCAAAGTTGTCGACATGGGGGCCACAGTCTTTGCATCTGTGCCTCTTTATGTTGCGTTTGAACTTTGCATCATTCAAAGCCATTGGGATCTCCTGTCGCGGCATAACCTTCAGAGCGAGGTCAGGTTACTTCGATTGTCTTCAGTAACGGAAAGTCTTCATCCTTAAGGATACATTCGACTTTTGGAAACAGCCAAGGATTATTTGGAACATGCTCTGATGGATAAAACATATAATAGGTAACCCTTCTGGATAAAAACAAGCTAGAAAAATTGATGACGCTTTTTTTATAGCTCACAAACTGAAAATAATTATAAAAATAAGGTATCCTAAGTTATTTTTGAGCAATGGATTGCGTTGAATAAAAGAGTAGTCCACTGAAAAACTTTTTCAAATAATTATTTGTTTGCAACTGCTTTTTTATTTGTTCATTCATCTCTACATTCAACATTAATTCAATACACACACCTTGAGGACTGACCCTACTTTAAGCGTTAGCTCTGAGATGAAAACTCCGTTCTTGTCCTCAAAGAACTTCTTTTTCTATAGAGAAAAAGATACACAAGTGTGATTTTAGTATGCAGATCTTATCTGAAACCTTTGATGGGTTTCAGAATTCAGAATAGGTCACATTTTTACAAAGTAAATAGGATGAGATTCCAGTCACTATAGCTATAGAACATTACCCCAAACTTTGTGCCTTAAAACAACAAAAACTTCTGTCTTTCCCATGGATCTACGTTTGGGGCAAGGCTTGGCATCAGCTCATCTTTGCTCCGATTAGCCAACAGTTGGGTGCACTTGAGTGCTGAGGACAGCCATCATCTGAAGGTATCACTCATTCTCATGTCTCTTGATGCTGGTTGGTGGTTAATAATGGCTGGTGGTTGAGACCTCGGCTGGGGTTGTGGGCTAGAACACTTACAGATGGCTTCACTGTGTGGCTAAGTTTCCTCACAACATGGCGGCTAAGTTCAAATGGCGAGCATTTTGAGGGAAAAAGGAAAATAGGCAGAAGCCATATCACCTTCAGTGACCTAGCCTTGGAAGTCAAGCAGTGTCACTTCCACCACTTTTATTCATAAAAGCACTCCCATTTTCAAGAAGGAGAGGAAATATACCTGCCCTCTTGATAAGCAGTGAAAGTTCTAGAAGAACTTGTGGGATGACAAATGTTGCAGTAGCCATTTTTGGAATGGTGCATATACCATAGGTGCATATACCGTGTGTTCCAGACCATTACCAGTGGTGTCTGAGGCTTCACTGTGCGATGAAACCCATTAATAGTTCTGCAACAAAATGAATGAATATTAATGCAAAGTGGAATAAATTGAGATTATAAATAGTACAATTCAGGTTCTTTCACCAAAAAGAACTTTTCACCCAAAATTGGTTTTTTTGGGTTTCCAAAAACATATTTCCATTTTAAGAGATTTCTGGTTTTTAGACTATCTAGTAATGATTTTTGAGTTATGATGTAATTTGTTGATGGAGGCAATAGGTATTTACAACACATGTTGAAGAAGAGATTGTAGGAGAACTAGAAGAGTAAGAAATCTTCACAGAACAGGTAACTGAAAGTGGATTATTTAGGAAGGATGTTCCAAATCAAAGAAACTCCAAAAGAATGGAGGTCTGAGTGTGGAGAAAAGCAAGATTTTAAAAATAGCTAGAATATATACAGGAGAGAGTATTAGGGGCCAGACCATCTAGAGTCTTGGATGCCATATTATGGAATTTGGATTTTAGCCTGTGGAGACAATATGAAGCCAATTAGGGATTTTAAGCAGGGGAGGAATGTGATCATATTTGTCCTTCAGAATGGTTATTTGGGTGACAAATAGTAGATTGAGAGATATGAGGATCTAGTTCACTCAGGATGCTCTTCACATAAGCAGTTAGAATTGATGATTGCCTGAAATAAGACCAAGGAGGAAGGCGTGCCTGGGTGGCTCAGTCGGTTAAGCATCCAACTCTTCTTCTTTTTCTTTTTAAGTTTATTTATTTTGAGAGAGAGAGCACATGTTTGTGGAGGAGGGGCAGAGAGAGAGGAGAGAGAGAGAATCCCAAGCAGGCATTATGCTGTCAGCATGGAGCCTGACACGGGGCTTCATCCCACAACTGTGAGATCATGACCTGAGTCAAGATCAAGAGTCAGAGGCTTAAGTGACCCAGCCACCCAGGCGCCCCAAGCATCTGACTCTTGGTTTCATCTCAGGTCATGTAATCACAGTTGTGAGACCCTCTTAAGCCCTGCTTAAGAGTCTCTCTCTCCCTCTGTCTCTGTCCATCCCACGCACGCACTCTTTCTCAAAAGAAAAAAAACACTGTAAAAAAAAAGAGCAAGGGAGAACTGTTTAATTTAGCTGGCATTTCCTTTTGTGCTAAGATCAGAGTTAATCAAGAAAACTGTGATGCGGAGATGGAAAGGAGTTGTCAGATTGACTCTTTTCTAATTAATTTTTTATCCAAGTAGTGCATACATCTCCTTTACAATGTAAAATAGCACAAGGCATAGAATAAAAACCCATGTGCACGGTACCACATCTCATTACCCCCAGTCTTACTCCTTCAACTTTCACCCCTTTAAATGGTTTCTTCTGGGATTTACTTCTGTGCTCTAAATAAGGTACTGCATCTGTTGAAAGTAAGAAACCAACTAAAAGTGGTTTAAATAATACCACTGATTCTCACAACAGGAAATCCAGACCCCGTATTTGCTTCCATCCCAGTTCACTTCTCATCATGCTTACAAGAGCAATGCTTCTATTACAACAGTCACATGAAAAAAAAATTCAATGTAAGAAGAGGCACCATTCTTCTGGTGAGTCTTTGTGTGTGTGTGTGTGTGTGTGTGTGTGTGTGTGTGTGTGTGTGTGTGTTGTTTGATTTTGTTTTTGTTTATCAGCAAATAAATTTTTTTCCAGAAGCTCTGCTAATTTGGGTCATGCGCCCCGTGTTGGATTATCTTTGATCAACTTGGCATTACCACCACCCCTTCTCTGGTCTCCTTTGCTTTGGAGAGAAGCCAGGAGCTACATTTGCCAATTCCCCTTTGTTGTACGGGTCCAGACTAGCGTGTATTGATGAGAGGCATCCTTGAGACGAAATGACAGAGAGAGCAGTATTCTCCAGTCAGTTGCAACAGAATTGTAAACAGATTTGATACTCCTAGAAACGTTTTTTTTTTTTTGGAGGGGGGGGAGAGTAGGGTGAGCCACCAATTCCCTGTATTAAAGCCCTTTATAGCTAGACTGCAAAGAGTAACTTCTATTTTCTGGACTGATATATGACCCTTCCTAAACATAGCACCAAGGCAAGGGAAATGAATTACAACACTGACATAAGACCAGTCAGGATTTCGGTATGATTCCCATAGGGAGCACAATAGTAATATGGGGAAATTTGATTTCTAGTAATGGTAGTGTAGCTTCATCAGGTTAACCTCCCTCCAGACAACAGTGATAGAGTCTGGATGGGAAGATTAAAAATCAACTATCCAAAGACATTCAACAGGAACTAAAATCAGGCAGATATTGGAGAGGAGTCTACCTTTGAAAGATTGGAACTAGACTAATGTGAATTTTGGCTTTGCAGTTTTCACTCAGAGTTGTTCACCATCCATGAGGTGGCTCAGAATGAAGTTGCCTTACTGAATACTAGTGTCAGAGTATAAAGTTCAGGACTGGAAGAGCATCTGGGGAGCTAGAGGGGGAATTCTAGAAAAGAGGGGGTCATGGAGGTGGTAAACCCCAAATCTGCATACAAACTATGCTCAAATTCTTGTCCAGACACTAAAATATCCATTAGTGGGAGAAACCACGTGGAGGACAGAAGAAAAAGTGGCCATTAGGAACTGATAGAATTGAGCAGAGATTTCAACTTTCACCCAAAACAGAGGAGACAGATTTAGGAGTTTGAGCCCAGCCAATTTAATTCCCTACTAGAAGAAAAATCACACTCTTCTGAGAAATATAACAGAATCAAGAATGTCTGTAATGTATGATTCCTAATGTCTAGTATACAGTAAAAATGACCAAATGTGTGAAGAGATAGGAAAATATGACCCATATGCAAGAAGAAGGAAAAAACAGAGAAATCTGAACCTTAGGTGATACTTAGTAGACAGAGACTTTAAAACAGCTATTATAAATAGGCTCAAGGACTTGTAGGAAAAGGTAGTCTTAATGAATGAACAGATGGAGAAACAGCAGCAAAATAGAAGGAATGAAAAGATTCCATTTTACTCTGGGCTGCTGTAACAAAAACACCAGAGACTGAATCGCTTAAATAACAAACATTCATTTCTCACAGTTTTGGAAGCTGGGCAGTCCAAGATCAAGGCACCAACAGATTTGGTCTCTGGTAACGTTCTGCTTGCTGGTTCCTAGATGGCTATCTTCTCACTGTGTACTTGCATGGCAGAAGGAATAAGGGAACTCTCTGGGGCCTCTTTTACAAGAACATTAATCCCATTTCCAAAGACTCCACCTCATGACCTCATTACCTCCCAGAGGCACCACCTCCTAACACTGTCACATTTGGGGTTAGGGTTTCAACATGTGATTGGGGGGGAGAGACACAAACATTCAGTCTATAGCAGACTTAAGTGAAAATTCTAGGTGGAAAATACAGCAACTAAAATGAAACATTTACTAGCTCTGCTTAATGGCAGTTGGAGATTGCACAAGAATCCATGAATTCGAAAGCAGGCAAATGGAAATGGTTCAAGTTCAAGAAAAGGGAGAAAAGAAGAAATGTGAATGAATAGATTTTCAGGAGCTGTGGTTTCTGATATATAAGTGGTCTAAAACCTGTGATTTGGAATCCTAGAAGGAAGCAAGATCATAGGGAAGAAAAAAAAATTTGAAGAAATAATGCCTAAAAACTTACCGATTTAGTAAAAACACTAATGGATCCAAGGTCAGTGAACCACAAACAGAATAAATACAAGAACAAAAACAAAAAAAACAACAGACAACGTGAGGCACATGGAAGACTATTGGAATCCAAAGATAAAGAGACAAGATCCAGGAGGAAAAAAAATCCTATATAGTTTACTTAGAGAGAAATGATAATACAGATGATGGCAGACTTCTCATCAGAAGCAGCGGACACCAGAAGTCTGTGATCCATACCCAGCTCACATCAATGGAAAACTTGTTGCCTCCATTGGGAGGAGTGTCATCAACAAATTACCTTCAGTTTTCAGCCCCTTTCAGGATTGCCTCAACCGTACAGCACTGAGTCACCTAAGATCTTGCCTTTTCCTGGGATACCTATAGCCAGTGCAGGAGCTGACCATGTTGGCCCAGTGCAGGACAAATCTGAAGGGCCATTCGGGCTCTAGCTCTCCCCGGGGCTTTGGTTGAGGCTGTTAGAGGACATGCATCGCAGCTCAGTTCTTCCTTCTGACTACTCTTGCTCCCTTCTCCTTTCCACAGGTTTTGATCGCAAGGAGACTCCTTAGTGAACATTCTGCTGGCTAACTTTCACCTCAGAGTCTACCTCCTAGGAAACCCAACCCATGACAACAATCGAATGATACCTTTAAGTACTGAATTAAGTAAAACTGTAAACCCAGCATTCTATATGCCTCAAAATTATCTTTCAAAAATGAATGTATCTTTATTTTTGAGAGAGAGTGTGCAAGCAGGGGAGGGGCAGAGAGAGGAGGGGGACAGAGGATCCGAAGTGGACTCTTAACTGACAGCAGAGAGCCCAATGTGGGGCTCAAACTCAAGAACCACAAAATCATGACCTGAGCTAAAGTTGGACACTTAACCAACTGAGCCACCCAGGCGCCCAAAAATGTACTATTTATACATGTAACAGTATGGATGAATTACATAGAACATTATGCTGAGTGACAAAATTAGAGTATGTAATGCGTGATTCCATTTATATGAAGTTTTAGAGGAGGGAGAACTAATCTATGATGGGAAAAAACTCAGAACAGTTACTGCCTCTGGCGGTGGTGGGATTAACTGGGAAGGGATTCTAGGGATATTCCTGGGGTGTGTACATGTTGTACATCTTGATGGAGTGTGGGTTACACAGGTGTCTCAATCTAAACTGTAGACTGTTTACACGGACAATCCTAAGGAATCTACAAGAAAAAAAAAAGAATTCAGCAAGGTTACAATATACAAATTTAATATAACAAATCAATTTTAATTTAATATACTAGCAGCAAACAATTGGAAATGAAAATTTAAAAAATTTTTTGTTAATTTATTTTTGAGAGAGGGAGAGTGATCAAGGGAGAGGCAGAGAGAGAGGGAGGGAGAGAGTCCCAAGCAGGTCTCCACACTGTCAGCACAGACCATGAGATCATGAGATCATGACCGGAGCTGAAAACAAGAGCCGGACACTCAAGTTACTCAGCCACCCAGTCACCCCTGAAAAGAAAATTTTAAAGTGCATTTACAATAATGTCAAAAATTACAACATTTAGGAAGAATTTAGCAAAAAATGTCCAAGACGCCTATCCTGGAAACTACGAAATACCTTTGAGAAAAAAAAAAATCTCAAGAAATAGAGGGACATACCATACTGAAGAATTGGATGACCCAATATTGCCAATATATTACTTTTCCCCAAATTGATTTCAATCCCATCAGGCTTTTCGTGTAGAAATTGAGTAGCCAATTGTACTTGGGTAGAATTGCAAATTAAATAAAATATTCAAAGCAATCTTGAAAAAGAAAGAGGTGTTCCTCAGCTGCCTAGTGCTCATGGGCTCTCCTCTTACCTATAGAAATGAGGTATTAAAAAAAAAATTAAAAGCTTAATGAGTATGAATAGGGCCTGTTGTCTGCTGGGCTTCCCTGGAGGGTAATTGACAAGCACATAGTTGTTTTATTGGACAGCCACCAAATGCAAATATTTCTGCACTTTTCTCCTGGAGAGTAGAGGTGGGGGAGGGGTGGTGGTGTGGTGCAGTGGTAGTTGGTGGTAGAAGCTTGGGAGATGATAGTGGAAAAGGGGACCTTTCACCATGTGACTTCCATGCAAAAATGTTTCAGGGGGCGCCTGAGTGGCTCAGTTGGTTGAGCGTCCGACTTCGGCTCAGGTCATGATCTCATGATTGGTGAGTTCGAGCCCCACATCGGGCTCTGTGCTGATGGCTCAGAGCCCGAAGCCTGCTTTGGATTCTGGGTCTCCCTCTGTCTCTGGCCCCCCTGCTCACACTCTGTCTCTCTCTCTCTCATAAATAAACATTAAAAAAATGTTTCAGGGACATTTCTTCACTGCCTTCCTCTACAATGTTTAGTCTCCATGTCCAGAGTGTAAGACAAAAATAAAATAAACCTCTCATGTGGGCTGCTAAAGGGCACCCAACTTTATGAAATATGGGAGAGACTTTCCATAGGCACTTTAATCCCATTCCCACACCCACATTCTGTCTTATTTGGTGCCTCTAATGTCCAGGCCTTCCCAGAGTTCTTATAGGTGAATTGGATTGCTTCCTGTTGGCATGCTATTGCCAACAAGTCTGGTCGGGTTTTCTTAAGCTTTCTCCTGTCTGCTAAGAAAATTTCCACTCCACCATCTGTTTTCCATTTTCCAAAATTTCATTGATAATACTTATCTGTCGTTTCCTCCCCTCCCTCTCTTTTGTGGTTTGCATTTTAAAATTCTTTACTATCATTTTTGTTTGGTTTCAGGAGTGAGCGGGTAAAAATACTTCTTTAATTTGATCTTTAGTTTAATCTACCATGAAAAACTGGAAATCCTTCTGAGGTTTCTTTAAAAGTAGTGTGATTGGGAACTGAGAAAGTGCAGGGTAGGGTATCACGATTGGAGAGAGAGACCACAGATGGAGAGGAGAGACAAATACAAAGGATATCTAGATGTCATTTTGTAACCAAATCCTTTTACTTTAAATTCTTGAATCTATAGCCCCAATTAGTATGAGTATTTAATTATTCTGCTATGCAAAGAATGTAAAAAAATATTTTTCTGCACAAACCTGTGTGGATTATTGTAAAATAATATGTTCTACTGCTGCTCAAAAATCAATTCCTCCTCAACAAAATATTAGCAAATCAAATCAAACAATGCATCAAAAATTATACACCACAACCAAGTGGGATTTATTCCAATTATACAAGGCTAGTTCAACATTTGAAATCAATTATGTAATCCATCACATCAATAGGCTAAAGAAGAAAAAAAATCATATGATCATATCAAGAGTCGCAGAAAAAGAAATTGACAAAATGTGACAGTTTATCATGGTATAAACTCTCAAGAAACCATGAATGGGGAGGGGGAATTTCCTTAACTTGATAAAGAATATCTAATTAAAAAACCTACAGTTAACATCAGACTTATTATGAGAAACTAAGTACCTCCCCACTTGATTGGGAACATGACTGGAATGTATTCTCAATACTCCTAGTCGACATCATGCTTGAAGTCCTATCTAATGAAACAAGGCAAGAAAAGGGGGAAAAGATAAACAGATTGAGGAGGAAGAAATAAATTAGTCAGTGTTTGCAAATCATATGACTGTCTATGTAGAAAATCCCAAAGAATCAACAACAAAAAGATACCTGCAATTAAGTGGTCATAGCAAGGCTGCAGGATCAAGGTTAACAGACAAAAGTCAGTTGCCTCTTTATGTGCCAGCAACGAGCAAGTGGAATTTAAAATTAAAAACACAATACCATTTACATTAGCACCAACATTGAAATAGAGATCAAATAAGATCTAAGTAATGGAGAGATATTCCATGCCCATGGGTAGGAAGACGCAGTATGTCAAGGTGTCAATTCGTTCCAACTTGCTCTGTAGATTGAATGTAATCCTAATCCAAGAATAGAGAGCCCAGAAATAGATCCACACAAAAATAGTCAAATCATCTTTGATAAAGGAGCAAAAGGCAACTTAATGGAGAGATAATAGTCTTGTCACCAAATGGCGCTTGAACAGCTGGATATCCACAAGCAAAAAATGGATCTATACAGCTTTCACAAAAGGTAACTCAAAATGAATTATAAGCCTAAATATACAAAACTCCTAGAAGATAAAATAGAAAATCTAAGTGACTTTGGTTTTGGTGATGACTTTTCAGATAAAGCACCAAAAGCATGATCCATACAAGAAAAAATTTATAAGTGGGACTTCACTAAAATTTGAAAAACTTCTGCTCTGCAAAGGACACTGTTCAGAGAATGGAGTAATCCAGAAATTGAGAGGAAAATCTTTGCAAAATACATATCTGGTGAAGGACTGGTATCCATAATATAGAAAGAACTCATAAAACTCAACAATAAGAAAACAACTCAATTTTTTTTTAACGAACAAAAGATCTGAACAGTCATGTCACCCAAGAAGACATACGAATGACCAATAGTTATATGAAGAGGTGTTCAACATCATATATCGAAAAGGAACTGCACATTAAATCAATGAGGTACCACAATACATCTGGTAGAATGGCCGAAATCCAAAACACTGACAACGCCAAATGCTACTGAGTATGTGGAGCATTGGAACTCATTCATTGTTGGTGGCAATACAAAATAATACAGTGATTTTGGAAGGCAATTTAGCATCTCTTTTTTGCTTTTTATTTTTGTTTGCTTTGTATTTTTTACCAAATCTTACCATATGATTCAGCAGTCAGGCTCCTTGGCGTTTTCTCAAAAGAGTTGAAAATTTAACATTCACACAAAAATCTGCACACAAATGTTTATAGAAGCTTTATTCAAAATTGCCAAAACATGGAGGCAAACAAGCTGGCCTTCACTGAGGGAATGAATAAATAGACTGTGGTACATCCAGGCAATGGACTATTATTCAGCTAGGAAAAACCAATGAGCTATATAAAGCCAGGAAAATACAGGGAAGAAACTTAACTATATATTGCAAAATGAAAGAAGCCAATCTGAAAAAGTTACATAGTATGTGATTCCGATTCTGCAACGTTCTTGGAAAGGCAAAACTATGGAGAAAATAATACCAGTTGTTTCCAGGGATCAGAAGGTGGGAGGGAGGGATGGAGAGGTGGGACACAAGGGATTCTTAGGACAGTGAAACTATGATCCTGTAATGGTGGATACATGTCATCCTACATTTGTTAAAACCCATAGAATATACAACAAAAAGTGTGAGCCCTACTGTACATTTGGACTTCAGATCATCATAATGGATCAGTATTGGCTCATCAGTTCTGACAAATGCACTATACTAATGCAAGATGTTAATAATGGGAGAAACAGAGTGGCGGAGAGAGGGTATCCAGGAATTCTGTGCTTTCTGCTTTTTCTATATACCTAAAACTTCTCCCCCAAAAAAGAATGCCACACATGTATGTATATATATATATATATATATATATAGAGAGAGAGAGAGAGAGAGACAGACAGACAGACAGACAGACAGTTTTTTTGTTTTGTTTTGAGTAAACTACGCCCAACATGGAGTCTTGACCACAAGATCAAGAGTCTCATGCTCTACTTCACAAGCCAGCCAGGCACCCCAGTCTATTATTTAAAAAAAAGAAAGAAAGAAAAGAGAGGATATGTACAAAGCCAAGTCCGTGAGGAAAGAGCTGTAGTGACAGAAGTGGTGTTTACGTATGTGTGTACATTCATGAGAACTCATATCATCGTGCACTTAAGATCTATACTTTTAACTGAAAGTAAATTTCATCTCACTAAAAAATCCACTCCATGTTATATTATTATCTGTGCTTAGTTTGGCTCATACAACACCAAAAAGTTTAAAGGAAGCAGAACTCAGCTATACAGAAGTGTTCTTGACCTTGGAGAGATGCCGCAGGGTTCTTGAGTGTCATGATGAAGAGGTGGAGAACGGCTCTCTCAAACGTATTTCCTTGCCTGGCCAGTCTTCTTTCAGATTAGCTAATATGTAGAGGGAAAAATTCTAGCTCCGTATTTCATTTCTCCCTCGGCTTTTTTTTTTTTTTTTTTTTTGATGCCTCCTTATATGTTTTGTTTTGGATTTAGTTAGAAGGGAAATGCCACCTCAGGTGTGAGCCCACACGTGACAGAAATCCTGGGAGAGAAGCACCGTTGTGAGCTTGTTCTTGAAGGAAGTGAGGGGTCTGTACAGGCAGAGAAATTGGGATTCGTGGCAGCGGGAGTGGCCATGACCTACTGGTGAATGCTAGTGAACAAGAAAGAGGCAGAGCTGGCCGGACTCAGCAAGAGGAGGGTTGTATTTAGGACCCATGAGAAATAAGTACTTAAACATAAGAATGAGAAATTTGGGGCCTTGGAAAAGTTGGGAGAAGATACATTTATCTGTCTCCTGTACTCAGGAGTTGAGCGACATGCATTTGTCTCAGTGGCTCTAACAATTTTATATCGGCCCGGCAATGGCACCCAGTTGTTTGGTCCGAAACCAGTTTAGAGGTGGTTCGTTCAACGAGACTAGCATTTAAATTAGCGGAGTTTTGAGTAAAGCAGGTATCCTCTGTAATGTAGAGGGCCTCGTCCAATCAGATGAGGGCCTTAAGAGAAAATGGCTGAGGTTTCCCAAATTCTACCTCCAGGCTGCCTTCGCATCAAGACTGCAGCATCAACTCTTCCCAGGGTCAGCCTGTTGGCCTGCCTGCAGATTTTGGACTTGTCAGCCTCTGTGAGCCATTTCCTTAAAATAAATCTGCGTATTTACATAGGCTGCTGTTCTGCTTCTTTGGAGAACAGCTCTGGCTAATATGACGGCTCTGAATTCCTCTTGCCTCCTTCCTGGCCTCAACCCCAATCAGCTTCTGGCTAATTCTTAATTCGTGGAAAAATAGACATTTTACACTAAGATGTTGTCGAGGTGGATAGGGCATTGTAGTGTCTTCTTAACAATACTAATGCCTTCGGGCCAAAAGAGAGGAGTGCTAAAAGGTTAGTGGATTGTACCACACATATGCGTCGGTTATCCGTGCACAGCTATGTGCTTTTACTTAGTTGGGGTTTGGGGGTTTTGGTTGGAGGCCCTTTCTGGATGCCAGTCTCTGTTAGCTGTGGACGGTGGGCACTTGCGCCAGCAGGCTGAGTCTTCGCAGTCTTGTAATAGATTTTCTCAGTCCGCGGGTGGCACAGTAGGAACCCAGGTCCACTAGTTCCAGATGCAGTCTGCTGTAATGCCGTGATCCCCACCCCCCAACCCTGACTGCTTACAAGCCTGTCTGCTTTTTGCAGGCACAGCCTTCCCTACTGTCCCTTACAAGGGACCAGTTTATACAGCTGGGATTCTGCCCTGGTTCCTTGTTTGCATTTTAGTAATCTAGTACTTCTGGAACCTTGCCACAAACCAAGACCTATTTGGCTGGGCTCTGATCTCCTGTCCGGTTTCTGCTGGCTCCTGTGCCCCAGGGTGTCTGACACTGCTCGCTCCTCTCTAAGTCTTGTTCAACCTGGATAAACTTCTCTTGAACTTTGATTTCTGGTTCCACTTGACTGTGTGTGCTACCACTCCTCAGTGACCGTCAGTCCTGTGTCCTTACTGAATTAGACCTTCTGAGTCTTGAAGTGGACCCAACTTGAACTGGACCCAAGTTTTCCTCGCTGCAGTGGACACTGTGACATGCATTTAGGGATCCAATATTGTTCTTGCGTTGATACATGGTGAGTCTAGTCCCATCATCTCCAGTTTATTTCCTGGTTCCTTCTGGTTAGCCTTTGGGGGACCAACACGCTTCATATCTTGGTCTGCAAGGGTTATAATAATCTAATCACACCACATGGAAGACAGGCAAATACAGATATCTTAAGTAAGAAAGTGACATGATGGTATTTTAGGGAATTTAATCTCTTGGTGTTACGCAGGATAGATTGGAAGGAGGGGAGACTGGCTAACATGTTAATCTATTAATTGAGGAATGGGGTGCTTAAGATCTGGCCTAGAGTGGTAGTGAGTATAAGAAGTAAGGAATCTAAACACTTTATGCCAATAACATGCTACTTGCATAAAGATGTTCACGGCAGAGTAATTTATAATAGCAAAAACTTGCAATGACCTAAATATCCAACAGCAGGAAAATGACTTAAGTAAATTTTGGTCATAGCCCACTTTATGAAATGTTACATAGCTAACTAAATAAATTGTTAAGAAGGCGATGAATCAAAAGGGAAAAGTGCATATGATGTAATATTAAGGAAAAAAAGGCAGGGTCCTGGAAATGCAGGGTGCAGCCACTGTGGAAAACAGTATGGACGTGCCTCAAAAAATTAAAAATAGAATTAACAGGGCACCTGGGCAGTTGGTTGAGCATCTGACTTTGGCTCAGGTCATGATCTCGTGGTTGGTGAGTTCGAGCCCTCCATCAGGCTCGCTGCTGTCAGCACAGAGCCCACTTCAGATTCTCTCTCCCCCTCTCTCTCTGCCCCTCCCTTGCTCACGCTCTCTCTCTCAAAAATGAATAAAACATTTAAAAAAAGAAGAAAATAGAATTACCATATGATCCAGTAATTCCACTACTAAGTGTTTACCCTAAGAATACCGAAACACTAATTTGAAAAGGTATTTGTACCTCTATGTTTGTTGCATTGTTTATAATAGCCAAATTATGGAAGCAGCCCACGTGTCCATCAGTAGGTGAATGGATAAAGAAGATGTGGTACATATACACAATGAATATTACTCAGCTATTGAAAAGAATGAGATCTCGCCATTTGCAACAGCATGGATGGAGCTAGAGAGTATAATGCTAAGTGAAATAAGTCCGAGAAAGACAAATATATAATTTCACTCATGTGGAATCTGGGAAACAAAACAAATGAACAGCAAAAAAGAGACAAACCAGAGAATATAGTGGAACAAGGAGGGGAGGTGGGTGGAGGGATGGGTGAAATAAATGAGGGGAGTTAAGAGTACACCTTACGAGCACTGAGTAATGTGTAGAATTGTTGAATCACTATATCGTACACCTGAAACTAATACAGCATTGGATGTTAATTATACTGGAATTACAATTTTTAAAAAGCAGTGTACAAAATATGCACACAATTATTACAAAATCTAAATATGCATAGAAAATATGTGTAAAAGTATGAAATAGTAACAGTGATTGTGGTAGAGTTGGAATTATGTATGCTTTCATTTTCTCTATTTTCCAAATTTCTACAACCTGGTTGTATTTGAAAGAGTCTATAATTTCAGGTTCCTACTGAGACTAGTTCTTTCTCTGATTACAATGATTATATTGACAAATTTATTGGTGTTCTCATCTCTCCTAGGTCCTGGAATGAACCTTGAGTGAATATAAAGCTAGCCATTTTGAGAAAGTCATCATTTCATTACCAAAAGCAGGTTTAGCCATTGATGAAAAATAAAAACAAAGAAGCAACAACAACAAAAACATCTTTTCCCAGGCACTCCAAGGAAGACCTACTTACAGGAAGTAATTGGATTTATATCGTTTCTAGCATAGCTGGGCTCTCTGCCTTGAGGCAGTGCTAGCTTAGTTGGTAAGATCATACACTTTGAACTAAGGTAGGTATTGATTCAAATTCTAGGTCCTCTGCTCATAGCTGTGTGACTGTGGGCAAGTTACATAATCACGCCATGTCTTCATTTGCTTAGGGGGTGATGTTACTTACCTTTGGGGACTGGTGGGTAGTTGAAGCAAGGCCAAGTTGAGCCATCACTCAACTTTACCAAGTTGCTGCTGAGGGGGAAGGGCCCTGGCCCCCAAGTGGATTCTGTAACCCCCACCTCCCCCATTCAGGGGAGGTCAGGGCAGGACTGTGCTCAAAACCCTTATGTCTTTTGACTCAATGGGCTCTAAAATATCATCTGAATGAACGACTCTCCTGGGACTGTTTGGAAGTCACCGTGATCTAGTGTCCAGATATACTTAGGAAGCTACAGAATTTATTGAGGATAATAACTTCCAGAGGAGGCTGCGAAGGTGCCACTCTTTGTACCCCTTAATGGTGGCAAAGATGAACAGATAAGTGAGTAGTCTAGAAATAACCTCTGTTATTTATATATAATAGCTCTCTGAACACATCTCCCCTGAATGCTCCCTTGCGTGGTATTTATTGCTTTACCACGACCTCTTCCTGCTATTATCCTGAACCTCTGTGAGCCCAGCTACTGGTCAAATCAGGCTGCTTGGAAGCACCTACAGGACACCCTCTAGCATCACAAGGGACATTGTAATCCAAGGCCATAGTCAGGAAGTACCAAATAGCAAGGAGAATGATTCAGATGGGACATGTCCTGGCTCTCCTTCTACTGCCCTCCTCATCTGTCCTTGTCATAGAGTCCCGGGCCCCTTTGTAATGACAAAGTTCATAACTCTGGTTGCCTCCCATATTCGGTTCCCCCATCTATACATTTCTACCTCCAATTTTAGCACCCGTTGTCTATTACAAACTGTGAAAGACTCATCCCAGCAATACTATATGGGGCCCCAAAGAAGTGATTAGTAAGGACGATGTAGCCACAACCTCCAAAAATAGTTCCAACTCTGGCTCAGTCGGAAGGGCTCCAATTGAAGGAGGCTCAAGGGATATCACTACACACCACAGAGAGCAACTCCATTTCCATCAAGAAAGTCGCCCCCAGATGGGTAACTCTGGGCCTGTCCTGTTTGATAGGAGGGACCTAAAGTCAGACATTAACCTGACTTTGTGTCCTTAAACTGGCCAGACACCCCTAGCACGTGAGTCCCAGTTCTCAATGTAAATGAATTACTGCTCTGATACAGTGTGCACAGCTAAGAATGCCAAATATTTATTTCATGATTGCAGTCTGCTTGAGGAAAATATTTCTAATGCCTTTGGCTCTTGATCCCTTGCCCTACCTCCTGTTTATGGGCATAGACTTGCCCCTCTGATCTCATGCTTGGTACTGTCCTGTGGGTATGAATTTTTTTTTATCTCTCTTTACAACAACTTTCGTTTGCCCTTAGGATTACCTCTGCTTCTGCCTTTCTGAGTCAACACTTATGCCTGGTCCAGCCCTCCTCCCATAACACCTGACATTACGGTCTCATGGCAGGTATTTTCACCCTAGCCCTGTTAATAGGAACCACATATAAGAAATTAACATATCAGTCTACTATCTACTGTAAGGACTATAGCTTTGTAGCCATTTTCACCCCTTTTACCCTGCAAAGCCCCAATCTAGTTACACTCAGGGGCAAGGTTTAGAGAGCAGAGTCAGAAACCATCCAAGTGTGAACATTTTACGACTGACAGAGTACAGCAAAAAGAAGCGTGGAAACTAGGAAGCCGTAAATAATATATTCATCTGACTGTCTTGCTCATGGACTCTGATCTCTGCACTTTGTTACCTATGTTTCTTCTCTCCCCATCCCTGACTCTAACCTGTTTCCTCTTGGCCGGATCCACAAATTTGCTGGCTATTCTTCTTGGCTTACGTCTTCCACTTAACATTTTGACAATAGCCCTACTTCTCTATCCCTTGCCTGTCCGCTACCCCGCCTGCCCAGTATGGAATGATTGGGTCCTCCTCTGCCAGCTGCTACCCTTTTCATTTTTGGGGGTTCTAGCTCTAATTGAACACCTCACCAGAACTGACCAGAAGCGATGCTCCTGAGCACCCCAAATCTGTCCCATGGCAACAGATACCTTTGTAGAGGATTAACACCCTCTAGAAGGAATTTAGAGGTTAAGTGATGGAGGGAGGGGATGAGGCAAAGAGGTGGTAGGAAGTGTGAAAGGGTGAAAACGCCAAAGAAGAGCTATGGAGGAAGAGAACAAACTGTAGGGCTGTTCAGGTAATATTTGGGAGATAAAACATTTGAAAGAATGAAGACAAACAGGGGTGCCTGGGTGGCTCAGTTCGTTAAACATCCAACTCTTGATTTCAGTTCAGGGCATGATCTCATCGTTTGTGGGACTGAGCCCTGTGTCAGGCTTTGCGGTGACAGCCTGGAGCCTGCTTGAGATTCTCTCTCTCTCTCTGTCTCTGTCTCTCGCTGCCCCTCTCCACTTGCGGTCTCTCTCAAAATAAATTAATAAACATAAACATTTAAGAGTGAAGACAAACGGTAAATTGAATTCCATGAGAACAAAAGTAAAGTATGTGGAGGTGAGAGCTGAATACAGGAAAATAAAACAGGTGTGATAGAGAGGAGGTACATGGCAGGAGCAAGGGCTGGGAAGGTGAGATGCAGGGCCATTCCGAAGCGGGAAACGATAAGAGTGGGCAACTAAAACACCTAGCAGAGGACTCCCATTAAAGGGCACTGTCATAGTTCCTCTCTTCAAGAAAGGGGTATTCTAAAGTTTATTAATTTTCTTTTAGTAGTCTCTTTACCCAATGTGGGGCTCGAACTCATGATCCCAAGATCGAGAGCCATATGCTCTTCCAACAGAACCAGGTAGGTACCCTAAGAAAGGGATAGTCTAAAAGATGGTTTAAATAAGTACAAAAATAACTATACAAGGCAACTATTAGCCACAAGAAAAGTACAAATAAAGGGTATGGGGACCCAGAAAAAAAGGATGCCATGACAGTCACCACTTAGTGCTATGCCTTGTATGGAGTATATACTCAACCATTTCAGGAGAAAAGGTGACATTGGAAGTGTACACATGTGCTTTTCACGTTGCATAGCTGATGTTTAATTCTTTGCTAGTGATTCTCAACATTGGATACCCGTAAGAATCCCCTGGAAACTCTTAGAATGACCAACATCCAGACTCCACATGCAGAGATTCTGATGTAATGGGCCTGGGGTCAGGCCTGGGCATTCGTATTTTTCTAAAGCTCCCAGATGATTCTAACGAGCAGCCAGACTGAGACACCTCTAGTATTTGTGTACGCCTGTTTCTTTGGAAAGGTTAAGAAGCTTAGTATCCAAGGGGAGAAACACAAATTTGGGAAATAAGAAGTACAGATTCTAGATGTAGCACGAGTGACCGTTACTGCATCTTGGACAATTTCCTTTCATCAGTACAATAACAACTGGGGTGTAAACTCAGAGTAATATATCGTTTCTGTCCCTTGTTTCTCTATGGAATTTGGAGAAATAAACTGGGGGATCTTTAGTAGGAAGTTACTATGTAAAAACATTTATTTACTACCCTTTATCCAGGGGGTTGGGCTAAGTGGGTGAGAGGCATTAAGGAGGTGAGTACTGGGTGTTATATGTACGCAATGAATCACTGAATGATTTCTATTCCTGAAATCATTATTACACTCTATGTTAATTACCTTGGATTTAAATTCAAATAAATAAATAAATAAATAAATAAAAATTTTAAAATGAGGTATAATTGACAAATGACTATTAGTTTCAGGTGTATATGTTACTTTTGATAACAAAAACCTATTATGATTAAGAGTCTATTCATCATAATAAATTTGTGCACTTTGACCTCCATCATTGCGTTTGTTTCTCTCCAAATCTTTGCCAGTTAAGTCTCATCTTTATTTTGCAAATAATCGACCTGCAGAATCACACCTTCTATGTGACAAAGTCATTTTCTGTGTTTCTTTCTTCAGTCTTAGGTATCTTTCTAAGTCATTGTTGACGCTATATTTTATGATGAGTCAGTAGTATGGGTTTTAATGTAAAGAGTACAAAACTCTGGCCCTGTTTCGATCAATTGCCTAACTGGCAGGAGGATGGGAACAGAAATAAAATATATTGAGGAAGATAAGTAAGACTCAGAAAATTGGCATTTGCTACTGGCCATTGCTAAATGTATTAAAAAGACATAAAGAACAGTAACAAACAATAAACTTTTCAGGTTTTAGCATCATAATTGCTGAACAAATGTAGAAAGATGAATAAATGAATGGATGCATTTGAAAATATTTATGGAGGGGCGCCTGGGTGGCTCAATCAGTTAAGGATCTGACTCTTGATTTCAGCCCAGGTCATGATCTCAAGTTCGTGAGTTCGAGCCCCATATCGGGCACTGCACTAGCAGTGAGGAGCTTGCTCGGGATTCTCTCTTTCTGCCCCTACCTCACTCTCTCTTTCAAAAAAATAAAATAAAATATTTATGGAAATGACCATAATGATACATAAAATCATTGAATACTTACATACGCCTGGCACCGTTTTTAGCCCTTAACGTGTATTACCTCTTTTGAACCAACACACTAATTCTTTTAAGTAGGTATTACCATTATTTCCCATTTTACAGATGAAGAAATTGAAGGATTAAGTAATTAGAGCAGTGAGGCTCTGTTCCCTAGTCCACCAGCAGCGCAGTGACAAGGTCCTTAGTTACCAAATTTCACAATGCAGTTGGCTGACCCTGCTCCTCCTTGAGCAAGCCAGGCCCCAGTCCATCTATTTTTCTTTTCTGTGTGTGATGCCACCTGCTGGAGATGGGACCTGCCCTTGTTACCTTTCCCTACCACCGTCTCTTCCCCCCATTTCTAGTAGTGACTTGCTGTTCCAAAGTCTGTTGGCACCATTTGCCAGGGTATCCCCTGAGCCTCACCTGGGGACAGAAATAGGTGGCGACAGGCTGATAATTCCAGACATAACATGGAGACTCTGGCCCAGGGCATGGATTCCAGTCTTCTCGATTCTGCCTTGGCTCTCATTTCTGCTCCTTTACCCTGGTGAGTCACAGCGAAATCTCGCGCGTCCCCTGCCCGGTCCCTCTGCAGTTTATGGACTCTGTGGAAGCCATCAATTCTAAGGTTCACCGTTAAAAGAAATTTACCACTAAGAAAAAGAAACACACCCAATTATAATGGCCTGATGTCACCAATTGAAAGATGCGTCCCTGTTTCAGAGAAGTTAAAATGTGTAAAAAAAAAAAAAAAAAGAGCATCTTAAAATTGATGAGACACAGCATGTAAATGTGTTTTGATAGATTCTTCTAACACTTGGGGTCTCTTTGTGTCCGACTTTTCTCATGACCCCTGCTATTGCCAACTTGCAATGTTTGTCCCTCCTTTTGGGTGCTGTGAACTGTAGCAGCTATTGTCACAAATAGGGCCTTCGTCCAAAAACCGGTGATGTGTGTATACTTTTGGGTGTGGCGGTTCAGACAGGAGAATGGTAGTGCATGCTAAGGAATGGATGCAGTCGGAGTGTGGGATATATCAGATGATAGGGAGTTTAGGGAGGTTCTAGAAGTGTCTCTTTTACCATTTCCTGATGTGTAATATTTCCATCCCACCGCCCTCCAAAGATGAATCAACTGCCAGCCCAAACTCCAGCTCCTGGCAATTGTTGGTCTGCTTTCTATCACTATTGTTTTAACTGTTTAAGAATGCGTGTGTGTGGGCACCTGGGTGGCTCAGTGAGGTAAGCATCCAGTTTCAACTCAGGTCATGATTTCAGGGTTCGTGAGTTCAAGCCCCGTCTGGCTCTGTGTTGACAGCTCGGAAGATGGAGCCTGCTTTGGATTCTGTGTCTCCCTCTCTCTCTGCCCCTCCCACGCTCACACTCTGTGTCTCTCAAAAATAGACATTAAAAATTTAAAAAAAAAAAAAAGACTTCATGTGCATGGAATCATGCAGTATATGGTATTTTGCATCCAGGGTATTTCATCTAGCACAATGTTTTATAACTTTTTCATGTTGTTGCCCGTCTTAGCTGTTTATTCCTTTTCTATTGCAGAATAGTACTCTTTTGAATGGATTGTACCACAATTTATGATGTATCCGTTCATTGGTTGGTATACATTTGGGTTGTTTCCCCAATCCAATGGGGAACCCTTCAATCTTTCACCATTTAATATGATATTAGCTGTAGGTTTTTTGTAAATGTTCTTTTTCAGTTTGCTATCTTTTGGCTATAGGTGTTGGATTTTGTCAAATGCTTTTTTCTGTCCGTTAAGTCACATGCTTTTTCTTCTTTCGCCGATTGATATGGTGGATTACACTGATTGATTTCTGGATGTTGAAACACACCCTTGCATAGCCCTTCATTAAGGTATGTATTTCTTTTTTATAGATCATTGGGTTCAACTTACCAACATTTTGTTAAGGAATTTTGTGTCTGAAATTCATGAGAGATGCAAGTTTGTTATTTTCTTTTTCTGTACTGTCTTTGTCTGGTTTTGGTATCAGGGGAACACCGGCCCCATAAAATGAGGTGTGAGGCATTCCTTCCTTTTCCATTTCTGGCAGAAACTGTCCAAAATTTGTGTTAGTGCTTCTTTAAATTTATGGTAACTTCTCTAGTGAATCTATCAGGGTCTGCAGATTTCTGTTTATATTCCACAGATTTTTATACCCTGTGCTTTAATTTTCATTCAGTTTGAAATACTTCCTAATTTCCCTGGTGATTTCTTCTTCGACTCGATGAGTTATTTATAATTGTGTTTGATTTCCAGAATTTGCGGATTTTTCTAGTTATTTTTCTACTTTGTTAGCAGAAAATATACATTATATGGTTTTAATTGTTTTAAATGTATTGAGACTTGCTTCATGTCCCAGAACATGATCTGTCTTAATGCATATTCCAAGTAGACTTTAAAAGAGCATGTGGGGGCGCCTGGGTGGCTCAGTTGGTTAAGCGTCCGACTTCAGCTCAGGTCATGATCTCACAATCCATGAGTTCGAGCCCTGCGGCAGGCTCTGTGCTGACGGCTCAGAGCCTGGACCCTGCTTCAGATTCTGTGTCTCCCTCTCTCTCTCTGCTCCTCCCCTGCTCATGCTCTGTCTCTCTCAGAAATAAATAAACATTAAAAAAAATTTAAAAGAGCATGTGTATAGGGGCATCTATCAGGCTCCCTTGGTAGAGCATGTGACTCTTGATCTCAGGGTCATGAGTTCAAGCCTCACGCTGGATGTAGAGCCCACTTGAAAAAATAAACAAAAGAGCATGTATGCATTCTGAAGTTCAGGGTAGAGTGTTCTATAAATTTTAATTGGCTCGTGTTAGTTCGGTAGTGTTCAAGCCTATTGTAATCTTACCGATTTTCTGTCCACCTGTTCTATCAATTACTAATAGTAATATATTGAAATCTCTGCCTGTAATTGTGGACTTGTTTACTTCTTTTAATTCTAACAGTTTTTCATTATGTATTTTGATGCTATGTTAATAGATACATAAACATTTAGGATTATATGTCCTCTTGATACTTCAACATCTTTGTCATTATGAAATATCCCTCTTTCTCCTTAATAATATTCCCTATTCCAAAGTTTACTTTGTCTGATATTTATATAGCCATTCCCAATTTCTTTTTATTAGTGGTGGCATGCGTATATCCTTTCACCTTTAACTTATTTGTGTTTTTATATTTAAATTGGGATTCTAGTGGACATCGTATAGTTGGGTCTTGGTGTTTATTTTCTTTTAAGTCCACTTGATAATCTCTGCTTTTCAATTGTATTATTTAGACAATTTATATTTAATGCAATTGTTGATTTAAATAGTTTCTTGCCTTTCCTTCATTTATTTATTTTCTTTTCAAATTTTAATTTATATTTTAGCTAGTTGGCATACAATGCAACATTGGTTTCTGGAGTAGAATTCAGTGATTCATCACTTACATACAATACCCAGAGGTCATCATAACAAGTGCCCTCGTAATACCCATCATCCTAGACCATCTCCCAACTCCCTCCTTCCATCAACCCTCAGTTTGTTCTCTATCTTTAGGAGTCTCTTATGGTTTGTTTCCCTCTTTCTTTTTTCTTTTTCTTCCCCCCCTCCCATATGTTCATTTGTTTCTTAAATTCCACCTATGAGTGAAATCATATGGTATTTATCTTTCTCTGACTGACTTGTTTTGTTTAGCATAATACACTCTATCTCCATCCGTGTTGTTGCAAATGGCAAGAGTTCAGTCTTTTTGATGGCTGAGTAATATTCCATTATATATGTATACACCACATCTTCTTTATCCATTCTTCTGTCGATGGACATTTAGGCTCTTTCCATCGTTTGGCTATTGTTGATAATGCTGCTGTAAACATTGGGGTGCATGTACCTCTTTGAATCAGCGTTTTTGTATCCTTTGCATAAATACCCGATAGTGCAATTGCTGGATCATAGGGTAGTTCTATTTTTAACTTTGGACGAACCTCCATATTGTTCTCCAGAGTGGCTGCACCAGTTTGCATTCCCACCAACAGTGCAAGGAGTTTCCCCTTTCTCTACATCCTGGCCAACACCTGTTGTTTCTTATGTTGTTCGTTTTAGCCATTCTGACAGGTGGAAGGTGGTATCTCATTGTGGTTTTAATTTGTATTTTCCTGATGATGAGTTGAGCATCTTTTCATATGTCTGTTAGCCATCTGGATGTCTTCTTTGGAAAATGTCTATCCATGTCTTCTGCCCATTTCTTAACTGGATTATTTGTTTTTTTGGGTGTTGAATTTGATGAGTTCTTTATAGATTTTGGATACTAACCCTTTATCAGATATGTCATTTGCAAATATCTTCTCCCATTCTGTTGGTTGCCTTTTAGTTTTGTTGATTATTTCCTTCACTGTGCAGAAGCTTTTTATTTTGATGAGGTCCCAGTAGTTCATTTTTGCTTTCATTTCTCTGTTGCCTTTCTTTTTTTTTTCAATTTTTAAAAAAATTTTTAAATTTTTTTTTATTTTTTATTTTTTTTTGTGTGTGTTTTTTTATAATAGTTTATTTTCAAATTGGTTTACATATAACACCCAGTGTTCATCCCAACACGTGCCCTCTTTAATGCCCATCACCCCCTCTTCCCCCTCCCTCGCCCCCCTCATTCTCAGTTTGTTCTTAGTCTTTGAGAGTCTCTTATGTTTCATCTCCCTCCCTCTCTGTGTCTTTTTTTCCTTTCCCCTCTTCCCCTCCCCCTGGTTTTTGCTTAGTCTCACAAAGTCCACCTATGCATGGAAACATATGGTATCTGTCTTTTTCTGACTGACTTATTTCACTTAACATAATACCCTCCAGTTCCATCCATGTTGCTACACATGGTCAGATTTCATTTTTTCTCATTGCCACGTAGTAGTCCATTGTATATATGTGCCACATCTTCTTTATCCATTCAATAGTTAATGGGCACTTGGTCTCTTCCCATGATTTCCCGTTGCCTTTCTTTTAAAGACATTAAAAAATTAGGAAACATCTTTTACACTTTATCCACACGTTCAGCATTTCTCTACTATTCTTAGTTCTTTTGCTTTATTTTTCTTCCTCTTGAAGAACTTCAGCATTTCTTGTAGTGCAGGTTTGCTGATAAATCCTTTCAACATTTTTTTGTCTAAAAATAATCTTTAGTTCATTTCCATTTTTAATAGATATCGCTGCTGAGTGTAGAGTTCTAGGTTGGCAGTTTTTTCCTTCAATACTTTAAAAATGTTGCTCCTTTGTCTTCTAGCTTGTGGGATTTCTAATAGGGACTCTGTAGTCATTCTTTTCTTTGCTCTTCTTTATGTAGTGACTTCTGGGGGATAGCTTTAAAACATTCCTTTATCACTGTGTTTCAGAAAGTTGATTATGATGTGCTTTGGTGTAGTTTTCTGGTGGGTTCATGAATTTTTTCGATCTGTGTGATTTCTAGTCTTCATCAAATTTAGAAAAAATTTGGCCATTGTTTCTTGAAATATCCTCTCCCCCACCCCCAACTATGACTTCCTGGGACTCCAATTACAGATACGTTAGACTGTTTGATATTGTGCTACTGGTCACTCACGCCATATATATTTTTTCATTTAATTGCAGATATTGAGTTTTTCATTTCTAGAAGTTCCCTTTGGGTCTTGTTTTCTTCCATTTCTCTTTTTATTATGTTTATGTTTTCCTCTGGATTCTTGAGTATCTGGGGCATATTTATAATGGCCGGTTTAGAAGCTTTCCTTTTTCATCATCTCTGTCATTTCGAGGTGTATTTATATTGATTGATTTTTCTCCCGGTTATGGATGATGTTTCCCGCATGTCTGGTAATTGTGTTTGAATCTCAGTACACTGGATTTTTATGCTGCTGGGTGTGGGATTTTGTTGTATTCCTTCAAAAATATCAGCCTTCGATCTGACAGGCAGTTAAGTTACTTAGAATTAGTTCGAGCGTTTTGAGGCTTTTCCGCTTTGTTAGGGTGAATCAAAGCAGTCTTCAGGCTAGGAAAATTTAGCCGCACTACCTGGGTGATTCTCTTCTGAAGATTTTATTCTATGTCTGGAAAATGTGCATCCCTGTGTGGACTCTGGGCACTGCGTGTCCCACTGTTTTATTGTGGTTCCTATTCAGTCCTGGGAGTTTCATCCAAGCATGTGTCCCACTTTGACTCAGGTCATGATCTCATGGTTCGTGAGTTTGAGCCCTGCGTCGGGCTCTGTGCTGACAGCTCTGAGCCTAGACCCTACTTCAGATTCTGTGTTTCCCTGTCTCTCTGCTCCTTCCCCGCTTGCACTCTGTCTCTATCAAGAATAAATAAACATTCAAAAAATATTTTTTAATACAAACATACACAGATCAGGCTTTAGCCAATGATTCGAAGGGTCCCCTCTGTGGATCTCTTGAGCTCTCCCCCCGACACCTTTCTCCTCTCTGGTACTTTGCCCCACAACTGTAGCTCCCTCAATCTGCCAGTACTTTTGCCTCATCTCAGTGAGACAACTTGGCCCTGTTTAGGTTTCCTGTACCTGTGCCGTATCCTGGAAACCGTCTCTAGGTAATAATCCAGGTAATAATCCAGGGCTAGGACTCCCCTCATTTGTTTTCCTTCTCTTAGGAATCAGAGCCCTTTGTGGCCTATTGTCCAATGGTGGGACAGCGGTTCCCAGAGCAGTTAGTTCTTCAGGCCAAAAGCAACGATCTCCTACACGTTTTCACCATTTTCGTGACCGTTATTGGAAATGTCTGCTTCCACATGATCTTTCAGATAATTATCTCCCATTACAGAACCCTGCTCCGTGAACATTATAAGGGAAACATGGAACTTATATATTACCTTCCAAAAGTTGACACTGGCGCCACATTTTCAAAAGCAATAGCGAGTCCGCTGATGCATTGGTAGGAATCAAAGCAAGGTCATAAAATTGCACAGGGAGTCATACCCTACTTTCCCATGCGGTCACACACACAGAAGTGAGTTTCACTTACAAATGTTCTTAATAAAGGGGCTCAGTCATTAAGCGTCTGGCTTGATTTCAGCTCAGGTAGGGATCTCATGGTCATGATATAGAGCCTCGTGTCTGGCTCCACGCTCAGCCCTTGGGATTCTCTCTCTCCCTGTCTTTCCCCCACTTGCGTGCATGCTCTTTCTCTCTCAAAATGAATAAAGTTTAAAATATGTTCTTAATAAAAAAGTAAAAATTAATTTTACCAAATCTTGACACTTGAGTAGGCATCTTTTTAATACTCTGTATGATGAAACAGGAAGTACGCATAAGCACTTCTGCTACATACTGAAGCTTGGTGATTGGCTGTAGGAAAAGCATTGTGTCATTGTTTGAACTGCAGGCTGAACTCAAGCTTTGTTTTCGGGGGGCACTACTTTTACTTAAAAGAATAATCAATAGGGGTGCCTGGGTGGCTCAGTCGGTTGGGCGTCCGACTTTGGCTCAGGTCACGACCTCACAGTTCATGAGTTCAAGTCCCGCATCAGGTTCTGTGCTGACAGCTCAGAGCCTGGAGCCTGCCTCTGATTCTGTGTTTCTGTCTCTCTCTGCCCCTCCTCCCCCCTCAAAAATAAAAAGATAAAAAAAAAAAAAGAATAACCAATGGACAAATACAGTTATTCAGATTTGGGTATTCAGATTTGGATATTTGGCAGATGTTTTCTTGCAGAGAAACAAAGTGAGCCTGTCACTTAGAGAAATCAAAGGGCAATATTTGTTGCTAGTGATAAAATATGAGCTTTCAGTAAAAATTAGCATTTTACAATTAGTATATTGTGTCTGCCACCATGAGCTTAATAGCTTCCCAATAATTAAAAGGCTTTTCTGATGAGATGGAGGGGTGATATTAATGGGTGTGATTTTAAAAATAGGGTGTAATAAAGAGTGTCAACATTTGGAAGATTCACATGAATCAGTGAACTAGTATTTTCCAAATGACCAACGCACGATGTTACACAATCAAACACACAATAAAAGATACATTCAGTCTTCAAGAGGGCCAGCGGATTTTAACGTAAAGGAGTACGAAAAGTTTATCAATATGCTTTTTGATGAATTCCACATTGCAGCTAGCTTTTAGAAAAACTACCACTTCCCATGTTTGGGTGTAGCATCAAAGAAGAATGCCCACAATTATCTGACAGAGATAGTCTTCTTGGAGCACCTGGCTGGCTCAGTCGGTAGAACGTGGAATTCTTGATCTGCAGGTCATGAGTTCAAACCCCACTTAAAAAAAAAATAATAAAGATATTCACGTTTCCACCGACATATCTGTGTGAGGCTAGTCTTTCTTCACGCAGTTCAAATAAAATTAGATATTACAACAGATTGAATGGAGGAGCAGATAGGAGAATCGGGATTTCTTTTTTACTTAGGCCTGACGTCAAAGAGGCTTACAAGAAAAAAAAAGAAGAAAAAAAGGAGGGTGGCTCAGTTGATTGAGAGTCCAACTCTGGATTTGGGCTCAGGTCGTGATCTCACGGTCTTGGGATCATTCCCTGCTTTGGGCTCCTCGCTGGCTGGCTCCATGCTGGCGGGGAGCCTGCTTGGGATTCTCTCTTTCCCACCCCCGCCGCCCCTCCCCCACTCTCTCTGTCTCTAAAAAAGGGGGCATTTACAGTAATGTAATAGGTGCCCCTCTTCACTTTAAATGTTTTGAAAATATTTTTCAGAAAAATATTTATATGAGTATGGAATTGTTATTTTAAAATGAATTTTTTTCCTCTTTTAATCTCTAGTATGATATTGATAGTTCTAACCTATATAAACGAAGCCTTTCTGAGGGCCTTAAGAATTTTGAAGAATAGAGAGGAGCTCCGAGCCAGAAAGTTTCAGTTTTTGCTCTTTAAAGATCACAGGCAGGATCTGGTGCTTTTTAAATTAAAAAACATTTTTTAAATGTTTTTATTTTCATTTTTTAAAAATATGAGTTATTGTCAAATTGGCTAACATAGAGTGTGTACAGTGCGCTCTTGGTTTTGGGGGTAGATTCCCATGGTTCATCGCTTACATACAACACCCAGCGCTCATCCCAACAAGTGCCCTCCACAAAATGTTTTTATTCTTGAGAGAGAGCGAGAGAGAGAGAGAGAGTGCAAGCAAGGGAGGGAGAGAGAGGGAGACACAGAATCCGAAGCAGGCTCCAGGCTCTGAGCTGTCAGCACAGGGCCTGATGTGAGGCTTGAGCTCAAGCACCCGGATATCATGACCTGAGCCGAAGTTGGACGCTTAACAGACTGAGCCACCCAGGCGCCATGTTTCTGGTGCTTTTTAAATGGGGACTCTGTAATCACCTCTTCTTTCTGTCCACTGCAATTGCTTATTTCTGTTTTATACTTTTGGCAGAACAAATTTGGTAGCTTAAGTTTTTGTTGCGAAATCGTACCTTTTGGGTTTTTGGATTTATTGCCGTCGCGTCACAGGTGAAATTTCTCACATTTCCTTCAATGCTTTTTGTTTCCTAGGTTCTTTTTCTTTTCTTATTCCTAATCTTGAATTTTTTTTTCTCCTGAGCTCACTCTTTATTTCAATCGTCACCTACATCCTGCTAATAAAACAGTACAAAAGTTTTGGGACGGAGAGAATACAAGGGGAGAGCACGGTGGACAAGAGCCACCCAGGAAGAAGGGAAGGGAACCCACAGGGTGGATGGACTGTGCCTCTGGCGTGATCCCTGCAGAAATGCAAGACAAAGAGACGTCTGCGGGGATTGCCGGCTCGTCTCCCAGCCTGGGCTTCACAGGGCCGTTGATACGTGTAGCCCCATCAGGATCGAAGCCCTTCCCCTCACATTTTAGCATCCTTAAATTCATTTCAGGCTCTGGAGTCGCTGGCTAACCATATTTACGAAAATGACTGGTGGAAAAAAATGGAATGCCGATTCAATAGTTTCCTAACAAATGAACCAACATACCTTTGTCTACGGATCAACGCATTTCTTTCTTCTGCGTACAAGTGTTTGTGGTTTCCTAGAAACTGCTCTTGGGAGATGCATCTGCAAGCGAATGAGCAGGGTTCGGCAGGTCTCCTGGGACCCTGTGGAGAGTGCCGCAGTGAGAAGGACCCTTCGAGATGCTCTAAGTCGAGACAATGAGCTGAGCCTTGGAATCTCCACGTGGGTCAGTCGCTGGCACGGACACCCCCTGGGAGGGCCTGTAGCCTTGGCTGAGCCACATCGCCCGGGGCTGTGCCCAGAGAGGGCTGCCGCTGTGTGCCCCCTGTTCTCAGCAGATGGGGGACGGGTGCCTTGGCCCCGAAGACAGGTTCTGGGTGGAACACCACAGCACTCACTACAAACACATTGGTTGTAGCACACGTCCTGAATTTGGAAACACGAACTGGGGAAAAAAAGGGCACCTGAACAGGGTAGAAATATCATGTAAGGATTCAGTAGTGTTTTTGTTTTCTTTTGTTTTTGTGGGTGTTTTTAATTGCTTTTGGTTTTTTTTCCCGGTATGGAAGTGCAGGCTGGACTTGTGGAAGAATCCAAGGAGAGAATTGGAACTCCAGAGGGTCTCAAGGGATCGTTTTCCGCTGTCTGTCATTCACGGTTCTCTTTGCAAATCTACTTTACTCTTCCTTCTTGATATCCCAACTTTCTTTGCTTCAACAGTTCAGCCACGCCCGCACAAAAGGTGGATGGTGATCCCTACTGTGCTGGTGAATGCTTAAAAAATTGTCTCTCTGGAGGAAAAGAAGTGTGCACACGTATTCACGTAATTCTTACTGATCTAGGGGCTATGGAGGACACAATTTTAGGGAATCATGAACTCTACAACACTCTTGATGGTGAAGTCCATATTGCCAATTGAAATCTCACAAAATGCTTTCATCGATTTTTGCAGAACTCTTGTCTCCCCAGCTAATCTGTGGGTATAAAGCATGAGCAGGTCGCGCTCTGACATGAATGCGGGTTCATATTTTCTTTTTAGTTTTTCTAAAGTTTTGTTTAGTTTTTGAGAGAGAGGACAGAGCACGAACAGGGGAGGGGCAGAGAGAGAGGGAGACACGGACCAGAAGCAGGCTCCAGGCTCTGAGCTGTCAGCACAGAGCCCGACGCGCGGCTCAAACCCGTGAACCATGAGATCATGACCTGAGCCGAAGTCGGCCGCTTAACCCACTGAGCCACCCACGCCCCCCGCTGCTTGATATTTTCAATTAATGAAGAAGACAAAAGTGAAACAACAAAGATGCATGCTGGAACTTGTTTTGTTTGTCTTGTGATTATTGAATCAGATAATAGTTCTTGAATCCTGGAGGAATATCTCCTCAAGTGTTTGTCCGCTTTACTCACTGTGTGACAGCTACGGGCATCACACCTTTAAATTTAATTTGTACCTCTTGTTTTCCACAGGAGAGAGATTTTGCTCCTCAGGGGACCTTTGGCAATGTCCGGAGCCAGGTTTGGCTGTCACAGCTACAGGAAGGGTGTTCCTGGCATCTGGTAGGTAAGTCAGGGACACATCTCTTCCCCAAAAAGAATCATTGGGTCCACGGTTGAGAAACCCTCATCCGTATTATTAACGTTCCTTCCATAACTCTTTAAAGTATTGACAGCAAACAAAATAATAAACCAAGTCGCGTTTGCCAATTTCAGTGGTGTAAATATCCCCATTGTGGTTGATTTGAAGCTACCAATATGACAGGGGCGCCTGGGTGGCTCGGCCGGTTAAGCGTCTGACTCTTGGTTTTGGCTCAGGTCATGATCTCACAGTTTGTGGGATCAAACCCCACGTGGGGCTCCGGGCTGACAGTGTGGAGACTGCTTGGGATTCTCTCTCTGCCTCTCCCCTGCTCACTCTCTTTCTCGCTCAAAATAAATTAAAAAACTAAGATAATGGAAGCTACCAATATGACATTGTCAAGCGTGCAGTCGGGGAAAAGTGTGCAGTAGCATACCCTCAGATGGGATTTCCACCACGAAGATGCAAGACTTAGAACTCACTCCAAGAGCATAAATAACAGTAAAATGTAGGAAGAGAATTAGTAATAGGTTCTGTGTATTAATTACCTGTGTTTATAATATAATGTACTTATGTCAATAAACATGTAACTTAAAAATTTTTTTTTAATGTTTATTAATTTTTGAGAGAGACAGAGCATGAGCAGGGGAGGGGCAAAAAGAGAAAAGAGACACAGAATCCGAAGCAGGCTCCAGGCTCTGAGCTGTCGGCACAGAGTCCGATTCGGGGCTCAAACTCATGAACCATGAGATCATGACCTGAGCTGAAGTTGGACGCTTAACTGACTGAGTCACCCAGGCGCCCCGGTAAACATTTGACTTTTAATAATGGCTATGCTTAACAGCTAACCTACAGAATTCTTAAAGATGTAGCAGTTTGCTTTTGCAGGTCAGTATGGACTGGTCTGGCTCCGTCTTGGCCCTCAAAGGGCTCTCCATTACTCTTGAACTCACATTTTATAGTTCCTCCATCTTGGAACGACTGACGGGATTCCAATGCCAGTTTTCTAAGGATTGGCCCCCAGGTTGGCCCAGACTGGGTCAGGTACCTGCCCATGGTATAGCCACACAAAGCAGGTATGTGAATGTAGCTGGATCCAAAGGGAGCCTGTCCCCTCCCATTTGGAAATTTCTGGAAGCATCACTGTGAGTGTGAGCGCACCCTCAGAGGAGTCCACGACAGACCTGCAGACAGACACACTGGCACATGCTTCCTCCTCTGTTTCGTTTTATCAAGACGCCACGCAGACTGAGTTTCTGACTCATCTACTCCCCCTTCCCCCCCTGCCCACAGAGAGATTCCAAAATAGTATATTCGATCAGTGGTTCTCAATGTGTGGCCCCTGGATCAACAGAAGCTGCCTCACTTGGGAGCTTGTTCCAGAAGCCAATTATTGGGCTTGACTTCAAACCTCCTGACTGAGATGGGGATTCTGGGCATGAGGACCAGCAGTCTGGGTTTCAAAAAGTCCTCCGGGTTATTCTGAGGCAAACTGAAGATCGAGGGCCACTGCATTAGATTAGCTAGCTTTTTAAAAAAAGTTACATTCTAGCCTTCAGGGCAGCAACAAAACCAACTCAGGTCATTCTGATTACATTTGAGATTTCTTCCGCTCTTCAAAAATGACAATCTCTTTTTGGAGGAGTTACTCCAACAGAGCAATCATCTTTTCCATCTTCTATCGATTCTATCTCTTCCCTTAGACAATGACTGGTCTTTTCTTTCTTTCTTTTAAAGTTTTATTTATTTATTTATTTTTTAGTAATACCGACACGCAACGTGGGGCTTGAACTCATGACCCCGGCATCAAGAGTCATGAGCTCTTCCGACGGAGCCAGCCAGGTGCCCCTGGGCTTTGACTTCTGTGAATACTGTATTGTAGCCGCATATATGCTATTAAATCATATTTATCTTACACAATTTAACTTCAAGATCTGTTGGATTCCCACGCTAGCTGGTAACACCTTCAAGAGTAGGGAATATGTATTTGGTTTAGGCCATAGAACCGAAGGTAGTGCAGAGATCACAGAAGACACTTAAAATATTGGTTAAATAATTATGAAGATTTACAAAACTTTTTGGTTCCTTTGCTTTCTTTTAATGGCATAATTTAAAATTTATCATATATAATTTCCAAAGTAGATACACTTGAAAAATTTGGAAAAAATGTCAATAATTAAAACAAAATATGACTGCTCTCTGGATGATTTCTCCACATTATGGAATTTGTGTCAAATTATGGTGTGAAGAAGAAAAGAAGAATCACTGCTGGTTACTATTGACAGATAACAACCAGACATTTTGATAAGTTTCCTTCCAGTCATTTTTTTCTAGGTTTATATGCTTTTCTAACCAAAAAGAGACCATATGCTATATTTTTAGTTTCATTAGTGTACTTTTTTTTGAAGCATTATATTACAAGCTTTCTCATATAATTGAATATTTTCTGAAACCTGGTTTTTAATGTTCCATAGTATTGCGTTGTATGTATGAACTACAACTCATTTAGCCATTTCTCCATAGGATATTTGGGTTGCTTCCAATATTTCACTTTTTATTTAATTTTATTATTATTTTTTAATGTTTATTTTTGAGAGAGAGAGAGAGAGACAGAGTGTGAGTGGGGAGGAACGGATAGAGGGAGACACAGACTCCGAAGCAGGATCCAGGCTCTGAGCTGTCAGCAGAGAACCCAACACGGGACTTGAACTCATGAACCATGAGATTATGACCTGAGCCAAAGTTAGACGCCCAACCGACTGAGCCACCCAGGCGCCCCTAATATTTCACTTTTTAAATAACCACCGTTATGGAATGGGATGCATATTCTGAAAATGGACACGTTTTCCCTTAGAAGTCTTTTTTCCCTTCTGTATTGAAAAGCTTACTTGTCAGTTTTTTAGAAAAAATTTTTCATGTTTATTGTTGAGAGAAAGAGACAGAGCATTAGCAGGGGAAAGGCAGAGAGAGAGGGAGACTCAGAATCCGAGGCAGGCTCCAGGCTCTGAGCTGTCAGCACAGAGCCCCATGTGGGGCTCGAACCTATGAGCTATGAGATCATGACCTGAGCCAAAGCCAGACACTTAACCCACTGAGCCACCAGGTGCCCCCAAAAGTTTACTTATCAGTTTGCTTGTTCAAGTACACATCTCTCGCTTTTTGGTCTCAAGCCTTGATCAGGATATATTGCACGTTTACAGAAACTACAAAATGTGAAAGTCTGAAATGTAAAAGGAGCCTGTTCATGGCTAGTTTTTTCTCTGGTTTAACACTTACTGTCTCCTATTGGCCAGCTGTCCCTTGGCTGTCAACTTCTATTACTGTTACAGTCATCTCTGTCCATCTTTCATTAAGATTTTTGTGTAATAATAATCTCTTATCCCTAACACAGTAAAGTGCTAACAAATTATTTGCTTAGTGAATTGTAAGTGACTCAGGAAACAAATATCCACGTAAGAGTGTTGTCATGTTTATTAGTTTAAGGACTTTTTTTCTGTAAAATATTTTAAGCTTTCAAAAGCCCTAAAAATTAGGAAGTGAGTTAACTTCCTCTGTTGATTTATTTCTGGTAAAAATCAGATATCTTTTGGATGAAATGTAACCAACACACACACATACAAAAACTTTGTGAACGGATTGAACTGTTCTCTACCATCTTTACTTTGATAAATCATCTTACATTGTATCAATTGATGGAACCAAAATGAAACAGGTTGCTGTTAGAAAGACCACCAGACGTCAAGTAGCAGTGAGGCAGGATTTTATTTTACGGCCGGGCCAAACCTGGTCTCCTGATCTTAAGGAGACAGTGCAGGAAATGGCGCCGAACAAAGGCAGCAGTGGGCTTATATGGATTTTAGCAAGTTAGGGTACATCATCAATTAGTTAACCAATTATAATTTACAACATTTCTTCGTAGCCAATTACATAGATGTTACCTTTAGCGGGGGCCTATTGCTTCAAGGTTCTTTGTCTTAAGTGAGCCTTGAAATGACCAATTATAGTTAGACACCTCAGACACGGCGGGACAGTAGTTACGTGACTTCTTGCACGTTGACCTTGCTTTAATCAGCTCCAAACAGCTAGGGTGAGAGCTCACTGCAATCTAAGTTAACTTTTTTTAGCAAGCAGGCGAAGTTACAGGGGTGAGGCGGGCAGTTTAACCCCTTCTGGGAACTCTAACAGGGAACTGCATAGGCTTCTATCTCAATGTTTTAGCGGTTACCAGACAGTTAGTTACAACAGTGAATGGGGAGATGCATTTGCAAAGCAATTTACAGAAGCCAAAACAGCTGGTTAATGGTTTCCATTATTGACTCAGGTTTGTTAACCTACAACATTCCCCACTCCTGTTTGTTAGTAATTCAAATCTTTGAAGTCTTCAGTCTGGTATTTGAGATAGTGGGACATATTGGCCACGTAATACCATGAGTTTTATAGACCCAATTTTTTTATTTATGAACTGAATCAGTAATTTTATTAGGCATGGTCCTATGGTGATAGCCAGGATGAGAATGACAAGGGGGCCAGCTAAAGCACTTAGGAGAGTTGTTAGCCAAGGGGACCAAGAAAATATGGATTCGTACCAGTTCTCATTATTTTGTCTCTGTTTTTCTCTTTCTTCTAACCGTTGTCTAATCTGACTTAGGCTCTGCTTGATGATTCCTGAATTATTGACATAAAAGCAACATTGTTCTCCAAGAGCCATACAAAGACCTCCTTGCTGTAGAAATAATAAGTCCAAACCTCTCCTATTTTGGAGTGCCACCTCAGCTAAAGAGTTCACAGATTCAGATAGCTTATTAATATTTTTTTCCAGTTCTGATATATCTTGATCAATTTGTCTACTTAAAAGTTTAAAGTTTTGATCTCCCGTAATGAAAGCAGCAGTACTCACGCTAAGGGACCCTGCCACTTCTTTACCTCCTTCCCCTGAGAAGTAAAAAACCTGAGGAAGGAGGTGAACCAAGATGCATAAATTAGACCTCTGGTTTATAAGATGGAGGTTTAAACAAGGAGTTAAACCTGAGGAACAGGCAAACCAAGTTCCAGAAGGCGGGACTAGGAAGTAGAGTGTATTTCCCACCTGGGTATCATTTGGCATATAGATGGTGGTGTTACAATGAGGTAAATACCTGGACTGATTGATCTGATAGCTCCCAGCATAGAAACAGGTTCCTCTTCCTTCTAGATTTCCTAGGGTAATACGAGGATTTCGCCCCCAAGTGCAATGACCCTCGATCTGGCTGTCACTGAGGTTTCTGACTTGGTTTTTCCCTGTTCCCAAAGGGACTGAAGCACCTATCCCTATGTAGTAGGGGGGCCGAGGATCCAAACATAGCCAACAGTCTCGTGTAATGTTAGGGTTGGTGGCATTTAAAAACATAAAGGTATAATATAAGGCTTTAAAAGTGTCAGTGTCTACCAATCTTAGTCCGTTCCTTGCTGGGAATGGAGTTATCATTATAGCAGTGGTGGTGGATGGACGGGCCTTAAACTTAATTGATGGCTGGGTTGGGGGGTGGGAGAACAGCTCTCCTGGGTCAAAGAGAGGATTAATTACAGGATTTGGCCCCATGGGTGCCCCTAAGGCAATCTTAACCTTAAATCTCTGAATAGTAAATTCAATACCCGGGTCAAAACCAGGGGAATACATTTTGAGACCCCATGTTTTCCCTGTATCCCATCGGGGATCTAAACCATTTTTGATAACAATATTGACTAAGCACTGGCTCTTAGTAGCAGATATTACTCTTATAGATAGTATAAACTGGTCTTTTCCATTAACCCAGTCTGCTATAGTTTCGCAACCCCATGAGGCACAGTAAAATTGGTCTTGTCTCTGGCAGTGGGGGGGACCATCAGAAGGACAGGCGTATAGTCGTGCCCCCTTGAGGGCCGTACAATCCTTATTGTTTTTTCTTAAGTAGTAATAAGGATCCCCGTATGCGCCACCCCCAGATGGGTTACCCGCTCGCTCAGGAAATATATTACAGAGATCAAAAGTTAGAGTAGGGGAAGCATATGAAGTAGAATTTGCTAAAATTTGTCCCGTAGTGGTTTTGCTAACTACCCATTGGTACTGGACAGGGGCGTGGTCAGAAAATGTTCCTCCGATTAAGAAAATTGTTAATAACAAAATTACCCAGTAGATTCTTTTACCAGTCGGACTTTCAAAGGATTTTCGGTCCGTTTGACAGTCCATTGTAGAGGAATGTGATCGGGGTGTGCTGCTTTAATTTGAGAGCGATGGATCCAACAGCTTCGACCAGCAACTTTTACAGCGGATGGGGTTGACAAGATGATTGGATAAGGCCCAGTCCATCGAGCCTCCAAGTTCGGAGTACTGTGTCGCTGCACCCAGATCCAGTCTCCAGGTCCGAGTCCTTGGTCTGCTGGCTCGACCGTAGGAGGCGGTTCCTCTCGACTCTCCTTTACCAGGTTATGGATGACCGGAAGTGTACTTTGGAGAGCCTGTAAAGACTTAAGGAGATGCTGATTTGAGATTTCTGCCCATTTTTCATCCCCCAATTTTGGAAGTAGGGGAGGCGGTCTTCCAAAAAGGATTTCAAAGGGGGTAATACCTTTTACATATGGTGTACAGCGTGCTCTGAGGAGGGCAAAGGGAAGGAGGTGTACCCAGTTTTCGCCAGTTTCTGTAATTAACTTCGTCAAAGTCTCTTTTAAAGTTCTATTCATCCTTTCCACCTGTCCTGAACTTTGAGGGTGGTAAGCACAATGTAACCTCCAATCTATTTGTAAGCTCTTAGCTAGTATTTTAGATGTCTGGGCTATGAAAGCCGGGCCATTATTAGACCCCAGACCAATAGGGATGCCAAATCGGGGAATTACTTCATTAAGAAGTTTTTTAACTACTATCTGAGCCGATTCTGTTTTGGTAGGGAAAGCTTCGACCCATCCAGAAAAAGTATCCACCAGTACGAGAAGATAATGATAACCGTATTGTCCATTTCTCATTTCAGTAAAGTCAAGTTCCCATATTTCTCCAGGCATCAGTCCACATAGTCTCCGTCCTGAAAAATTAAACTTAGAAGAAGGATTAGTTTGAGCACAGGCCTTGCATCTGTCTACTAGATCTTTGGTAATCTTATTAAGATTTGGAATGAAATAGTCTCTTTGGGCTAGTTCAGACAATTTAGTTTTTCCTAGGTGTGTGGCGCTGTGGACCTGTTGCAGCCAGGTTCGGCCTATTGCTTCTGGCATAAAGATGCGTCCATCCTCGAGGTGATACCAATGTTGGTCACCTTTTTTAGCCCTCAGAGTTGTTACTAGGCGTAGCTCTTCTTTGGTATAAGACGGTTCCGTGGGGAGAAAACGCGGAGGCAGCAGGGGCAAAATTTCTATTGGGAGAACTTCTCCTTCTGCTGTGGCCTTGGCCGTTGCGTCAGCAAAGGCATTTTCCCTCGCCTGGGGTGAGTTTGTCTTTTGGTGGCTCTTGCAGTGTACGATAGCCACTTTTTTAGGGAGCCATAAGGCTTTCAATAGGGCCAGGATTTCTCTCTTATTTTTAATTTTTTTTCCTTCCGATGTTAATAGTCCTCTTTCCTTACACAGTGCTCCGTGAACGTGGGCAGTGGCAAATGCATATCTGCTGTCAGTAAAGATATTCACTGTTTTTCCTTTTGCCCACGTAAGGGCTTGGGCTAGGGCTATCAGCTTTGCCTTTTGGGCGGAAGTGTTACGCTTAAGAGCCTGGGCCCAGATAACTTGGTCCTGAGTTACTACAGCTGCACCTGCATACCTGATTTCATTTTTGATAAAACTACTCCCGTCGGTGAACAGCTCAATGTCCACTTTCGGAAGGGGTTGATCCCTTAGGTCTTCCCTTAGCCCCGTGAGATTACTTACAGTTTCCAAGCAGTTGTGGAGAGGAGCCTCTGAATTATCATCGGGCAGCAAGGTGGCTGGGTTCAAGGCCTCGGTCCTCAAGAAGGTGATGTGAGGAGGATCTAATAGCAGCACCTGATACTGGATAATTCGTGTGTTGGAGATCCATCGGTCAGGTGGGGAGTGCAGCAGGGACGCTACTGCATGGGGTCCTATAACCTGAAGGTTTTGTCCAAGTGTTAGTTTGGAAGCTTCTTTAACCAATATGGCAGTGGCGGCAACAGCCCTTAGGCAACCGGGCCACCCAGCGGCAATAGAGTCCAGCCGTTTGGACAAGTAGGCTACAGGTCGTTTCCAGGGGCCCAAAGTTTGGGTAAGGACCCCTTTTGCAATTCCCCGGACCTCTTTTCCTGAAACTGGAGAAGTTATTTAACATACATTCAAGAGGTGAACAAGGCTTAGATGGAGACTGACCCATAACAGAGGTTAAACAGTGGGTCACACCTAAGATAAAGATAGGCCAACAAGAAACGTTTAACAGGACACACAGAGCAGAACAAACAGTTGGGGTGATCAAGCCCAACCCAAATGGTCCAGAGTCCCAATTGGTCCGGAGACCCAAATGGTCCGAAGACCTAAATGACCCAAGGACCCAAATGGTGAGTGGGGACGTCTCCTCCAAACACCGGCGCTAGGGGGAAGTAAGCTGCGTCCAGCCTTCCCTCCAAGCTACAAAACAAATCTGGCCAGCAAAGCAGAAAACAGAAAACAGAAAACAGAAAATTGGCGCCGCCTCGCATACCTTACTTAAGTTGAGTCTGAAGACAGAAGGCTGGGGCCGAGGAACATCATCTCGGGAGCTCCCCCCTAGCTGTTCCGCCTCAGACTTTGAACTTCGGGTGGTCTTGAAAAAGATCTCGGTGGAACCTCCAAATGAAACAGGTTGCTGTTAGAAAGACCACCAGACGTCAAGTAGCAGTGAGGCAGGATTTTATTTTACGGCCGGGCCAAACCTGGTCTCCTGATCTTAAGGAGACAGTGCAGGAAATGGCGCCGAACAAAGGCAGCAGTGGGCTTATATGGATTTTAGCAAGTTAGGGTACATCATCAATTAGTTAACCAATTATAATTTACAACATTTCTTCGTAGCCAATTACATAGATGTTACCTTTAGCGGGGGCCTATTGCTTCAAGGTTCTTTGTCTTAAGTGAGCCTTGAAATGACCAATTATAGTTAGACACCTCAGACACGGCGGGACAGTAGTTACGTGACTTCTTGCACGTTGACCTTGCTTTAATCAGCTCCAAACAGCTAGGGTGAGAGCTCACTGCAATCTAAGTTAACTTTTTTTAGCAAGCAGGCGAAGTTACAGGGGTGAGGCGGGCAGTTTAACCCCTTCTGGGAACTCTAACAGGGAACTGCATAGGCTTCTATCTCAATGTTTTAGCGGTTACCAGACAGTTAGTTACAACAGTGAATGGGGAGATGCATTTGCAAAGCAATTTACAGAAGCCAAAACAGCTGGTTAATGGTTTCCATTATTGACTCAGGTTTGTTAACCTACAACAATCTTACATTGTATCAATTGATGGAACCAAATGCTATTTTTTTCCTTTCTGAGTGGGACAAACTAACATGTCAGCTATTGTTCAGTTAAGACTTAACTAGAATTTCAAAATCAACTTCAATGGCATAGAACCAAAGATAAATGCTTTACAAACGGTTCTTAGGGTCTTTTTAAAATGAAAACCTTAGGGGCTACTGGGTGGCTAAGTCGGTTAAGCCTCCAACTTCAGCTCAGGTCATGATCTCATGGTGTGTGGATTCCAGCCCCGCATCGGGCTCTGTGCTGACAGCTCTGGCCCTAGTTAACCTAATTGAAGTGTTCTACGAGGAGGCTTTTGCACCTGAACTGGCAGGTACCAGCAGGTGTAATAACTTCTCATTAAAAACGCACCGTGACTCGTGTTTCAGCCCACTTTCAATTCTATTAGCGTAAACGGCAGGCGCGCTCCCGGAGGGCGCCGCCAGGGGGTGCGAATCCACAGCGGCTGCGTCAACAGCAGGGGCGCTGGAGCGCTTCCTTCCCTCCTCTCGCTCACCTCAGCTTCCGCCGGAAGCGGTTCCTGTCAGTCGTTGTCGTCCGGCGTTTGAGCTTGTTTGTGGTGGGTTCGCGGCGCCTGGCTCGGTGAGGCTGTTACCGAGGCGCTGGAGACGGAAGCTCGAGCGTAAACCCGGGCAGCGAGATGGACGTTCTGAAATCGGAGATCCTCCGGAAGCGGCAGCTGGTGGAGGACAGGAACCTGTTGGTGGTGAGGATCCTCGGGGGTCGTGGGGCTTTGGCGAGCGAAGACGTGTGTGTGTGTGTGTGTGTGGGGGGGGGTGGTGTTGCTGGGAGTGAGGGGAACGGCGAAGGGGTCCGCTAGTTCCCCGGAGCGGCCCCTTGAGACCCGCCCCTTGACACCTCCCTGGGGTGTCTTAGGAAGTGGGGAATTGCAGCAAACCCCCCCGCATTTTGGCCAGTTTCCCCCCAGCTGCCCCTTATTCCTCGAAGTTTCCCTGTCTGCCCCTTCTATCCACTCTGCTCTGTCCGTCTTCTGCGAACGTGCCCCAGTTCTTGGGCCCAGCCGAAGCGGAGAGGAAGGGCAGGTCCAGAATTATTTAATAAAAATATTTGACTCAGTTGTCCTCCTAAAACCTGGGTTTTTATTACATTCCCCCGCCTCCTTCCCCTGACGCAGACACAAGTTTTTTGGCCAGCTCTTCGCTGATGGGACGGCTAAAACTTGTGGACAAAACACTGGAATCAAGGGAGAAAGAGGAAAAATACTTCCTTAACTCGATCTGCATTGGTTTGTTGCGTAACAATAACTTAGACCAGCTGTTCTCCAAGCCCTGGGCCTCGGGAACCCTTCACACTTTTCCAAATTGTCGGGGATCCCAAAGGGCTTTTGATTATGTGTTTATTGATATTCACCGCGTTAGAAGTCCGAGCTGAGAGGTTTTTCTTTTTTATTGGAGTTTGGTTGACGTACAAAATTATGTTAGTTTCAGGTGTATAACAGATGCCGGCAGTTACAAACATTAGGAAATGCTCACGGCAGGAAGCGTGGTTAACAAATCATACAAAGGTACTCAGATGTTATTGACCAGGGAGGTCTGACTTCCACTCAGGTCGTGATCTCACAGTTCGTGGGTTCGAGCCCCGCGTCGGGCTCTGTGCTGACAGCTCAGGGCCTGGAGCCTGCTTCCGATTCTGTGTCTCCCTCTTTCTCTGCCTCCCTCCTTGTGATTTCTCTCTCCCTCTCTCTCTCTCTCTCTCTCTCTCTCTCTCTCTCTCTCTTTCTCAAAAATAAACATTAAAAATGTTGTTGCCTGTATTCCCAGTGCTGCACTGTTTATCTCCATTTTTTTAATCAATTTTGTAGCTGGAGATTTGTATCTCTTAGTCTCCTTCACCTGTTTTGCTTATCCCCACCCAGTCAGTAATCAGGAGTATTTATTAGTTTCTATTTTGTTTGTTCATTTTATTTCATAGGTCCCGTATATGTGAGATCATATGGGTGTTTGTCTTTCTCTGACTTATTTCAACCAGCGGAGAACCCTCTAGGTTATCCGTGTTGTCACAAATGGCAAGACTGCCTTCTTTTGATACACAGCTATATAATTTTATATAGAATCCATTGATTTATAGTCCTTATCTTTCTGCATCGTAGTGTCCCTCAATGGTTTTCAAATTTTTCATGGCCCCAGTCACAGTAGAAAATTTTTTATTTTGCTCTGATATGTATACGGAAAAAGTTTCAGGAAACAGTTCTTTCCTGAACTACATGTGATTCTTTTTATTTTTTATTTTTTTAAGTTTATTTATGTATTTTGAGAGAGAGAGAGAAAATCCCAAACAGGCTTCCAGCTGTCAGCACAGAGCCCAGCGTGGGGCTCAAATTCACAAACCGTGAGATCATGACCTGAGCCAAAACCCAGAGTTGTATGCTTAACTGACTTAGCCACCCAGGTGCCCCTAGGTGTGATTCTGTCGTGTGTTTTATGTTAATCCATTGTGTTTGATTAAAACAAATACTGGTTGGGGATCAGCGAATTGTCCCTTTTACCTTAGCTGTGGTGGGAAAGCACCCGTCCGTGTTACATTGTTCTTCCAGAAGGGCTGCTTCCGTTTGGCCGTTTCAAGTGATTTTGCCGCTTTTTATTGTTAGTCTGGTAGTTGAAACAGTAAATACTTACTGTGAGTGCCTCCTTGTTAGATTAGAGAACTCCAAAATAGCTGCATGTCCTAGACGTCCTGTCTCGTGTAACTGCTCAGAGGTGAGTGCGGTTCCTGCCTCGCTCTGACACCAGTGCTTTGGAGCCCTGGCGCTGATGAATCTTAATATTAAAAAATTTTTTTTGAATGTTTATTTACTTTTGAGAGAGACAGAGTGTGAGCCAGGGAGGGGCACAGAGAGAGAGGGAGACACAGGATCCAAAGCAGGCTCCTGGCTCCCAGCTGTCAGCACAGAGCCCGATGCGGGGCTTGAACTCACCAACCACAACATCATGACCTGAGCCGAAGTCGGATGCTTGACCGACTGAGCCACCCAGGTGCCTCTGGGGTAATTTGATTTAACTCAGCCTCGTTTACGAGGAAAACCCAGGGTGCTTAAGAAACACTTCCAACAGTTGTAGTTGTAGTTATGAAGACAGGCTCTGTGTAGACTTTAGCTTTGTTCCCACCCCCCAGTATGTTATTGAATGTTTTCTCTGTGCGTGATACTACACTCTGCCACAGAGAGTTATTAAAAAGTAATGCTCGATCCTGTAAGGAAGGTGCATTCGGTTTCACAGAATCGAATGTTAAAACGGATGTGGCGCCAGTTAAAACTGGGGTCCCACCTTCCACCTGCACGCTGGATCCCAGCTCCTGTTTTTTATCGTCGTGAACGTGAGTGTCACATCCCGTTTCTTCCGGTGCCTTCAGTCCGCCTGCTTATCCCCGCCAGCACTGAAACATACTGAAGCCTCTTCCATCTTTAAAAAGAGGTTTTTTTTTTTTGTTTTTTTATAACCAAGCTTCTCAGAATGAATCGTAATTCCTACCCTGTCCTCGACATGATGCAGACTGGTTCCTGCCCCCGTACCTGTGCCGAGTGCATCCTAATCAGGGACGGCAGTGCCCTCGTTGTTTCCCTGACCTCAACAGCACGTGACACTCTTGACCCGCCTCCTTTCTCTATGTGCCCCTCTACCTCTCCGCCTGTTGATAGTACGCAAAGGATCTTCGAGGTAGAAAGGGTAAGAATGAGTGGGGGGCCTGGCTGGCTCAGTTGGTGATGCACGCGAATCTTGGTCTCAGGGTTGTGGGTTTGAGCCTCACGTTGGGTGTAGGGATTACTTAACAGTAAAATCTAAAAAAAAGAAAAAAAAGAGAGAGAGACCAAAAATTAGTAATTTCTGTCCTGGTGAAAATCCGTGCCCGTATACGCCCTAGCACCAGGTCGCTTCAGCACTACTGAATCTTTGCATTTTTTCGGTTCTTTGAACTTGCCTTTCTTCATAGTTACTCATCCTTTTCTTTCTAGTACTCTTATATAATTCACTTTAGCTTCTCTATTTAATGACCAGTGAGTAGCCTTTGAAGGTGTTTTTTTTTTTTTTAAGTATAACCCAAAATAGTGTGGTGTGGACTTTGCTGTCACGTCGATACCATATTTTGATATCTGCTGCAGAGTAGATTTTGTTTTCAACATTTTTCTAGGAAAATTTTCAAATGTACAGCAACTCAAAATAATTGCACAGTGAACACTCATGCCTGCCACCTACATTCTGCAGTGAAACCTACATTAACATTTTACTGTATTTGTATTTGCTTTATCATGTGACTGTCCATTCAGTAATTCATCTGACGGTGCGGAAACTAGACTGAGTGGTTGTAGCGGTCAGAGCTTTTTAGGTTCAGCAGTAGGCTGTGTTAGTGGTTTCTCCAGCTTGATGAAGGGGCACTCACAAGCTGAGTGTTTATTATTTCAGCTATCACAGATTAACAGTAAAAAGCTGGGACACCCCATGAAGTGACCAAAGATGAGGTGGCTCTTCTGGAACCATATAGACCAGCGTTTTTCGCTGTAGATGGGGTAACGAAAACAGTTTAATGATCTTCGTATATTTCCAGTTGCAGACATTGGTACCCTTTACCCCTAAACAATTCGGTGTGGTTTTCGTTAACCAGAGTTCTTTATTGACTCTTCTTTTTGTGTGTGTGCACAAATCTATACATAAGGAAATACATAAATCAGTGGATTTCGACAAGTGCCGTTGCCCGTGCAGTGCCCTGGCATCAGGACACAGGATGTCACTTCGTCCCATCTTCCGGTCAGCCCCTCTGCCCCCAGAAGCCGCCCCCGTCCAGATTTCTTTCCACTGCTGGGTAGGCGTTCCCGCCTAGAACGTCACGTGAGTGGAATCCTACTGCGTGCTCTTGTGTCCCTCTCCTTTTAATCATAACGTTTTGAGGTGTTTGCTCCTTTTTTTACTGAACATCATTCCACTGCAGAAATAGACCCAGTTAGTTCGTCTGTTCTTCTAAGGCTGGCGCCGGAGCCGTTACCACGATTTAGCCCCTCAGATGACCGCGGCTGTGAAACTTGGTGTATGAGGCTGGGTTTTCATTTCTCTTAGGAAGGCCCCGGGAGCGGACTTACTGGGCTGCAGAGTGAGTCTGGGTTTTTCTGAGAAGCCCCCAGTGTTTTTTCCAAAGTGCTTGGACCATGTTTTCCACCCCTAGCAAAGCCGAGTCAGATGCCCTCCATCTGGTCAGCAGTGTGTGTTACTGTGACCAGCCAGTCTGGAGGGGTGTCGTGACACCGAAGGGCGGTTTTAATTTGCATATGCCTGACGATGATGTTAAGTACTTTTCCTGTGTTTTCCGACCATTTCTGTCTCTTTTATAAAGTGTCAGAATGGCTTGCGTATTTTTTAATTGGGTTAGTTGGCTTTTTTTTCTTCCCGTGTTGAAGGAATTCTTTATATATCATGGAGCAAGGCCTTTGTCAGATATGTTTTGTGGTTATTGTTCCCCAGACTAGGGATTTTTTATTCATTTTCTTATAGTGGTTTTTGACGAGGAAAGGCTTTTAATCTTGGTAAAGTCCAATTTAACCATTTTTTGTGTCTCTCGTTCTGTGGTGTTCTGCCCGGGAATGTGAATGAGTACAGTCAAGTGGAAAAAAGTTGGGCGGTTGCTTAAAAGTTCAGCCCGCCTCCATCGTATGGTCCAGAGTGAGAGATTCTCTGAAGGTTTAAAAGCTTTATGTTTTTATTTAATAAACACAGTTCTAAACAGTCCGGTTTTTTGTGTGAGGTAGGAGTGTGGTTGACTGCATTCCCTGTGGGTATCTGGTTCCGCACCATTTAGTGAAAATAATTTTCCCTTTGGATGGTTTTGGTGTCTTCAGAAATCACATAATAGTGCCAGGCATGCCTCCGTTCCGGGCGCTCACTTCTGTTCTTGTGAGCTCTCTGTCGATCCTTGGTCAGTGTCACACTGTCTTTCGCTTCCTGTAGCTTTATGGTGAGTTTTAAGGTCAGGGAGGTAAGTACTACCGTCAGTACTGCAAGTTTTTTTCCCCTCCTCCTCTTCCCCATCCCCTGGTTCTCCTTAGTCTCTGGCTGTGATGCTTTATTTTTGAGCAGCTTTATTGAGGTGTAATTGACACGCAGTAAACTAGAGTATACAGCTGGGTGCATTTCGACATGAGTATACACTTGTGAAACTTTCACCCCAGTGAAGACAGTAGACATGCCCATCTCACCCCAGAGTTGCTTTTTGTCTCTTTGTAATTCTGACTTACTGCCTCTCCCTGTACCCCACACCCACCCTGTCCACTGGCACCCCCAGTCTGCTTTCTGTTACTTTTAAGTTAGTTTGCATTTTCTAGGCTTTTATGTGAATGGAATCGTTCAGTGTGTTTTTGGTCTTGTTTATCTTCTTTGGTTCAACCTAATAATCGTGAGATTCATTCATGTGGTTCTGTGTATCAGTACTCAATTATTTTTGATCCTGAACAACATTCTCCCATTGTGCGGATACTCCCAGTTTGTTTATTCGTTAAACTATTGAAAGTCGTTAGAGTCGTTGGCAGTTTGGGGTGATAAGATAGAGCTGCTGTGAACATTGGTGTGCAGGCTTCTATGTGGACGTGTGCTTTCGTTTAAGTAAAGGCCCAGGAGTGGAATGGTTGGGTCATGCAGGTATATTTAACTTGATTTTTTTAAAGAGTTTCTATAAGGTGGGGTGTTACTTCTTACATACAGCTTTATAAAATTTTATATGTTTTATAGTATATATAATTATAAAACATTTCATCTATACAAAGTATAGTGTTGTGTAGTTTTCTGCCTGGGATGGCATCAGAGGTAAAAATACAGCCAACAGGGATTCATTGATACTTCATAGTTCTTTCATTTTGAAAAGGATTGTTTTTTTTTTTTTCCTTTTGATGAGGACTTTTAAGATTTACTTTCATCAATTTTCAAATATATATTACAGTATTTTTATTTATTTATTTTGAGAGGGAGCAAGTGTGCTAGTGTGCAAGTGGGGGAGGGCCAGCGAGAGAGAGAGAGAGAGAGAGAGAGAGAGAGAGAGAGAGAACCCCAAGCAAGCTCCACACCACTAGCATGGAGCCTGACACAGGCTTGAACCCACGAATAGTGAGATCATGACCTGAGCCAAAACCAAGAGTCGGGTGCCTGACTGAGCCACGGAGGCACCCCTATAATACAGTATTATTAACTATAGTCACTATGTGTTACATTATATCTCCTTGAGTTAATTATTTTATAACTGGAAGTTTGTACCTTTGGATCATCACCCAAACCCTCTAGTCCCCCAGCCTCTGCCTCTGTGTATCCATGAGCTTGGTTTATTGTTAAAATTCCTCATATAAGTGAGATCATACAATGTCTTTCTCTCTTCTAACTTCACTTAGCATAATGCCCTTAGGGTCCATCCATGTTGTTGTAAAAGTCAAGATTTCATTTTTTATGACTGAATAGTACTCCATTCTGTGTGTGTGTGTGTGTGTGTGTGTGTGTGTGTGTGTGTGTGTGTGTGAGAGAGAGAGAGAGAGAGAGAGAGAGAGTTTTTAATCCATTCTTTTATCGATGGACAAGTCGTTTCCATATCTTGGCTATTGAAAATAATGCTAAAATGAATATGAGGTTGCATATGTCTTTTCGAATTAGTGTTTTTGTTTTCTTGGGATAAATGCCCAGAAGTGCAGTTGCCGAATGGTATGGTGCTTCTGTTTTTAAGTTTTGGAGAAGCCTCCACACCGTCTTCCAGAGTGGCCACACCAGTTGACATTCCCACCAACAGGGCACACGGGTTCCCTTTTCTCCGTATTGTCTCCAATACTCTGATCTTTTTGATAACAGCATCCTGACAGGTATGAGGTGATAGCTCGTGGTTTGGTTTGCATTTCCCTGGTGACGAGTGATGTCGATTAGCATTTTTTTATGTGTCTGTTGGCCATCAGTACATCTTCTTTGGAAAAATGTCTATTCAGACCCTCTGCTCATTTTTAAATTGGATTATTTTTATGCTATTCAGATGTATGAATTATATAGTTTGGATATTAACCCTTTATCAGGTATGTGATTTGCAAATATCTATTATTCCATGGGTTGCCTTTTCATTGTTTTGATGAGTTTTTTTTTACTTTGCAGAAGCTTCGTCGTTTGATGTAGTCTCACTTGCTATTTTTGCTTTGTTGCCTTTGGTTTTGGAGTTGGACCCAAAAACTCATTGTCAAGACAGATGTCAAAGACCTTATTACTGCCTGTGTTTTCTTCTAGGAGTTTTATGGTGTCAGGTCTTACATTCAAATCTTTAATCCGTGTTGAGTTAGTTTTTTGTATATTTTTGAACATGGTGTAGTTTCTTTGGCATGTTGCAGTTCAGTTTTCCCAGCACCACTGTTTGAACAGACAACCTTTTCCTGTAAATGCTTGGCTGCCTTGTAAATTAATGGATTATACGTGCACGGATTTATTTCAGGGCTCTCTCTTCTTTCGCATTCACCTTTGTGTTTGTTTTCATGCCGCTGCATGCTGTTTGGATTACTGTAGTGTGTATCATAGTTGTAGATGCGGAGCTTGATGCCTCCCGCTTTGTTCTTTATCAGAATTACTTTAGCTGTTGGGGTCTTTTGTGGTTCCATACAGAATTTAGGATTGTTGGTTCTAGTTTTGTAAAAAATGCCATTGGAATTTTGATAGGAATCAGATTGAACTTATACATTGATTTGAATAGTGGGGACATTTTCACAATACAGGCATACCTGAACTTTTGCGGGTTTTGTTCCAGACCGCTGCAATAAAGCAAATATTGCAAGAAAGTGAGTCAGATGAGGTTTTTGGTTTCCCGGTGCAGATCAAAATTATGTTTGTACTATTAAGTGTGCAGGAGCATTAGGTCTGTGAAAATAAAACTTAATTTAAAAATATGGTACTGGTAAAATACGCTAACCATCATCTACACTTAGTTGTAATCACTGGTCACAGATACCGGAGCAAAAATAATAAAAATGAAAAAGTTTGAAGTATTGCTAGAGTTAGCAGAACAGGGCACAGACACAAGGCACACAGATGCCGCAGGAAATGGCACCAGTAGACTTGCTCAGTGCAGGGTCGCCGCCGATCTGCCGTTTGTAAAAGACGTATTATCTGTGAAGCACGGTAAAGTGAAGCTCAATAAAACGACATACACCTGGAACCAGTTCTTCCAGTCCGTGTGCACGGACCGTCTTTCCATTTATTCGTGTCTTCAGTTTCTCCCATCACTGTCGGAGAGTTTTCAGTGTACAGCTTTTACCTCCTTGGTTAAGTTTATTCTTAGGTAGTTTATTCATTTTGATGCAATTGTAAATGGGATTGTTTTCTTAATTTCTCTTTCCGATACTTCATTGTTAGTGCACAGAAACAACAGTGTTTCCACACTGATTTTTGTATCCTGCAGGCTTACTGAGTTCATACTGAATTCATTTCTGGCATCTTTTTGGCACAGTCTTTACAGTTTTCTGTGTATAACATGTCATCTGCAAATAGAGACAGTTTTACCTTTTCGTTTTGGAATTTTCTTGCATATTTGCTGTGGCCAGGACTTCTCATACTATGTTGAATAAAAGTGGTGAGAGTCGACATCCTTGTCTTGTTCCTGATCTCAGAGGAAAAGCTTTCAACGTTTCACCATTGAATATGATGTTATCTGTGGGCTTGTTGTATTTGGCCTTTCTTACGTTGGTATGTTCCCTCTATACCACTTTTTTATCATAAATAGATGTTGAGTTTTGTCAGATGCTTTTTCTGCATCTGTTGAGATGATCATACAATTTTTTCCTTCCATCTTGTTAATGTGGTGTATCACATTGATTTGTGGGCATCGGATGAACCTTGTATCCCTGAAATAAATTCCATGGTGTATGATTCTTTTAATAAATTGTTGAATTCAGCTTAGTAATATTTCGTTGAGATTTTTTCCCTCCATATTCATCAGGAATATTAGCCAAGAGTTTTCTTTCCTTGTGGGATCCTTGTGTGGTTTTGGTATCAGGGTAATGCTGGCCTTAAAGATGAGTTTGGAAATGTTCCCTCCTCTATTTTTTTTTTTTTTTTTTTTGAAGTGTTTGTGAAGGATTAGTTCAGTTCTTGAGATTTTCTATTCCTTCATGATTCAGACTTGGAAGGTTGTAGATTTCTAGGAATTTACCCATTTCTTCTAGGTTGTCCAGTTTGTTGGTATATAATTGTTCATAGTAGTCTCTTAAGATCTTTCGTGTTTTTATGGTATCCTTGTAACGTCTCTTCTTTTATTTAGGATCTTATTTGAGCACTTTTTTTATTACTTGATAAACGTAGCTGAAACTGTCAGTTTTCCAACAACAACAACAACAAAACAACTCAGTTTAATTGATCTCCTGTCTTTTTAGTCTCAATTTCGTTTATTTTTGCTCTGGTATTTGTTAATTCCTTCCCTCTACAAGCCTTGGGCTTCATTTGTTCTTTTTCTAGTTCCTCGAGGTGTGAAGTTAGGTTGTTTTGAGATTGTTCTTATTTCCTGAGGTAAGCATTTGTTGATAGGAGCGACCCTCTTAGAACTGCTTTTGCTGCATCCCATAAATTTTGGTAAGTTGTACTTCCATTTTTATTTGTTTGAAGGTGTTTTTTGATTTCTCCTTTGATTTCATTGACTCATTGGTTGTTCGGTTACGTGTTGTTTTCTTCTTGTAATTGATGTCAGTTCCATACCATAGGGGTTGGAAAGGATGGTTGAAGTGATTTCATTCTTAAATTTATCAAGACTTGATTTGTGGCCTAATTCGTGCTTTGTCCTGGAGAGTTTTCCATGTGCACTTGAGAAAAATGTTTGTTCTGCTGCTTTTTTTTTTTTTTTTAATGTTTATATATTTTTGAGAGAGAGAGAGAGCATGAGCAGGGGAGGGGCAGAGAGGGAGACGGAATCAGAAGCAGGCTCCAGGCTCTGAGCTGTCAGCACAGAGCCTGATGTGGAGCTTGAACCCACAAACCATGAGATCCTGGCCTGAGCCTAAAGGTTGATGCTTAACCGACTGAGCCACCCAGGCGCCCCTGTTCTGCTGCTTATGGATGGAATGTTCTGTATACCTGTTAAGTCTGTCTATTCTCACGTGTCATTTAAGGCATCGTTTCCTTAATATTTTTTTTCTATCTGGATGATTTGTCCCTTGATGTAGCATTGTGTCTCTTCAAATTGTGTTTGTGTATCCTCCCATTTATATATTACTTTAGGGATTTTAAGGTTTATTTTCATTATTCAACAAGGTGTTAACCTTGCTACATAGTTTGTGATCTCATGTATAGTATCTTTGCATACTCAGGGTGTATATTTATATTTGTTGGCTTTCCAGTGTTTTTTTTTAGAGCTCTTGATGATGTTTGTGTTTTATTTATATAAACACTCAAAACCTTGACATGATTGAGGAACGGTGATTCTCAATTAATGAAGTATTGACAGTCATGGTTGAATGTTTTAAATTTTGAATTCCCTTTATTAGTGTGGGCAGACATTTCAGGCGATACGGTAGATATGTCTTTGTACTTTAGACCTACGAACCTCGTGTGGAAAGTACAACTGGGGGAGAGTCCAAGAATAACGTTCGTAAAGCAGCATGTAGGAATTAGGTTCTGACTTAAAAAGGAGAAGTACCTTCTATGTATATCCTTTGCAGATTGTCTTTAAAATCAGGGTGAAAGGGCCAATAGAAACGTCAGGTGCTTAAAAAAAAAAAAAGTTAGGTGCTTTAGGAGAGAATCCAAAGAAATTTAACCATCAATTCATATGCTGTCTTAAAATGTGTACCACCAAGTTTTGGACTTTTGTGTTTGGAGGTCTTTATTCATTCTATAGTTAATTCAACAAACTTAGAGCTTGAGAACTGTGAATATAGTTAGAAAGCAAATTTGTAAAATGAATGAACAAGCCCTAAAATCTGATTGTAGCTGCCTTTCTAGATAGCTCTGTAGCTTTGGGCAAGGAACCTTTTGTTGTAGACACACTTTGCTGTCATGAATTAAAGGGTCATGTAGTACAAAGCAAAATATTTTTATTTTTCTCATTGTAATTCTAAAATGAAAAGCAAATGTAACAATTTTATCATTAATAATTCATTCAGATGATTCAAAATTCCAAACCTACTGAAGAGTACAATAAAGTTTCCCTCTCTCTTGTCTCTAGGCTGCCCAATTTCGCCCTCCACAGCAGCTAAGTTACTTTAGGCATGTGAAACACATGGGGAAAAGAATCAAACAGGTGTATAGTCTTTTTTCCTCTTTTTACATATAAATGACATACTAGATCTACTCTTCACTTGATTTTTTCATTTATCAAAATATAAGAGCAACTTAATGTTTAAAATTGTTTAACAGAACTGGACAGAACTTTGAAACTGAAATAGTACAGGGAGAAATCATAGTTACTAAAATGGAAGATGTTGGAAAATGATCATTAGGGAGAGTAATGCCTTAATATGTTTCAATAAATTGAGAAATTTAGGTGAAGTAAGTGACTGAAAGTGAGAAATAGAAAATCTGAACAAACCAGTAAGTGGGGAAGAAATAAGAAAAGTCATCTGACAGCCAAGAGGGTAGCTATTGGAGGAGGAGTTAGCAGTTGAACTGAGGACTGCCTAAGATCAGTCAAAGAAGATTCTTTGCATTTGCACCGTGGATGTTGTTGATGACCTCAGGAGTTTTCCCTGGATCAGGAAGAATGGACGCCAAGTTGTGGCAGGACTGCAAAGAGAACTGGAAGTGAAGGTGTGGATACAGAGGAGAGGAAGCATGTTTGTATAGTTCTGTTGTGAATGACACGTAGTAAAGAATATTTATGGTCAGAGAGTCTTGAGCGTATTTAAGTGGTAATGGCCAGGAGCCCAGTACAGAGGAAAAAGGTGCAGATGCTGAAGAGAAAATAGATAATTGGTGATGAGAAGTCCCTGAGGAAGGTGCTGGAGGGGACTCGCCTTGGGCAGGAGGAAGATTTCCTCTTTGCTTCCGAAGGGAAGAAAGGATTGGTGCTGGGCAGACTTCCTGTTCCATGGCTTCCCTTTTCTCTGTAACAGAGTGCCTTAGTCATTTGCTGAAAATGAGGGGAGAAAGCAAGGGAGAAGAGGTTTAAGCAAGGGGAAAATGTGTACTGGTCAGTGTAGAGAATATATTGGAGAAAAAACTGAAGGGATCAGTGGGTGGCATTGAGGCCCACATGGTTTCCTAGCATTGCTCAGCACCTTGGGTGCAGGCGTGGAGAGGGCCAGCAAGGGGGTTCTACTGGGCTCTGGGTTGTCACTTCTTGATATCAGGATCCCTTTACATACTTAACTGTTAGTCCAGAGACCTTTTGTTTATGTAGGATGTGTTAATGATAATTACTCTCTTAGAAATTAAAATTGGGAAATTTAAAAATATTCTATGTTTACTTGTATTTCATATGATAATTAGCCCGTGTATGTTAACATAAACGTTTGTATGAAAATTGTATTCCAAAATAAAAGAAATTTAGTGGGAAGATTGATGTTATTTTAAAGTTTTGCATATCTCTTTAATCTCTGACATGTTAGAAGGCAGTTGGGTTGTCCTGTTTCTCCATTCAGCCTGTTGTGATGTGTTGTTTTTGTTCAAGTATATCAAGAAATTTCATCCTCCCACAGCGAGCTAGTTGGAAAAGGTAGTATTTTAGTAGCCTTTCAGATAATTATGGATATTCTTCTTTGATACTATACCAAAACTACACTAAGTTTCTTAAAGATTAGAGTTTGAATTCTGACCCATATCAGTAAACTTTTTTTTTTAAATATAACTTATTGTCAGATTGGCTTCCATACAACACCCCATGCTCATCCCAACAAGTGCCCTTCTCAGTGCCCATCACCCATTTAAGATTTTAAGTAATCTCTATTCCCAGATCGAGGCTCAAAGTTACAACCCTGAGATCAAGAGTTGCACACTCCGCCAGCTGAGCCAGCCAGGTGCCCATCAGTGAACTTTTTCGTATATCACAATCTATCGATCTGTCATGCTCCAGATATATTCCGATCTATTCTGCTTGTAGATCTTTTGCATAATTTTGGAACTTGTCGATTTCATACTGTCACAGTTTGCCAAGTTACGTAGATCTTCTACATGTCGTGTTCATTAAATGATACTTATTAATATCACTACTGATTGTTCAGAAAAACCTTTTAGTATTGGGAAACCCATCAAGTTCACAGTGATGGCTGCAAGTTTGCCACCATTCTGATCTTTGCTTGAAGGATGGAATTTTATCATTGGCAACAAATACTCCTGTTTTCCTTTTAGTCACACAGGCTTGCTTTGTTCACTTTTGAGAAAACGTCTCCCAAACTGGAGACAACTATCCTACTTCATTATGTAGCAGAACTGCTTTATATGTTTGATTTCTTCATACCACATGTTAAAAGATAATACTCACGGGTTGAAATTTAGTGGAATTGTACTATATCATAGTATCGAAGAGGAGCACTTGGCTGGCTCAGTCGGTGGAGCGTGGGACTCTTGATCTTGTGGTAGTGAGTTCGAGCCCCATGTTGGGTGAAAAGCTTACTTAAAATCTTTTTTTAAAAAAGTTTCTGAATAGAAACTGGCGTTTTTATTTTTATGTAAGTGTTGGGAAGAATACGGTGGGCTCTGAGACATTTATTTATGTATGCTGAGATTCCGTTGGCTTTCCTCACCATTGCTTTCGTACCATCAGCGAAAGTGTGAGCACAGTGAAAATGGAGCACATAACCTCTTAGTATTATTATGATTAGTAGTATTATGATAATGTAGAGGTCCATGAACCACATTTGGAAAATTGATACTCTCGGCTAAGATTTTGTTGGCTATATTCAATGGAATTGAATGGTAAAAGATACTGTAAAGATTGGATCACAGACTCTGGCCTGGAGGGTCCTTTCCTTCTTCTGAGAGGATACTAGTATGTGCTTGTCAAGTTGTTTACATGATGTATGACAGTTACATGCTACGTGGTCATAAGAAACCATTGATGCTGAGAAGATTTGGGGAGTGAAGAACTGTAGCTTGCGATGCCGGATCAGTTCAAAGAATATAAGGACCTGAGGTCTAGTTGTGCATGTTACTTAGAAGGCTCAGTAAGTTGCAAGCCTTTCCAACTCTGCTCTCTGACCTCTAAACTAGGACTAGTATTAATTTTGCTCCCACCTTTCTCAGGGTGTTTTTGATGTTTGGATGATGCCATCAGTTCCTTACCCCAGGTTGTACCTTCAGCTTTGCATCTGTAAAGCTGCTCTTCATGTGTGGTAGATGAGTCAGGAAATGTTCGTTGAGGTAACGAACTTTAACAAAACTGTTGATCCTGAGAATTCTAAACATATACAAAGAGAATTCTGCGATGGACCTCCCATCTATCCTTGCCATCTATCCTTAACACCTGTAATTCTAGAAAATAAGAACCTGTTCTTTTATAAACAAGATAGGATCACACCCAACAAAATTACATTTAGGTCCTTGATACCATTAAATATCCTCTTGTGTTCACATGTCCCCAGTTGAATTAAAATATGTACATATATGTTTTTACAGTTGGTTTGTTCAAATCAGATCCACACAGAGCCCACTTACTCGTGTTAACTATGACTCTTAGTTTCTTTTAATTAAGAACATTTTCATTCTCCCCTCTTTTTTATGCCAGTAACTTGTTAGAGAACTGGCTAGTTTGATAAATGTCCCAGTATTTGCTTCCCAGTGATGGTGTTTAGCTTATTTCTCTATTCTCTACATTTTTAATAAACCAGAAATTAGACTTAAATGGTTAGATTCACCTGCAGGTTTTTGGCAAGAATACTCAGATGTGCTAGGAGACACATACTTAGATGTACATAGGATGTACATAGGAGACAACAGTGTTTTCCTGATGCCAGGCTTGACTAGGGTGTTCAAGTGTAGCGGTGTAATCTGTTCATTGTTCACCCATCAGCCTTTCTTGTCATGGTCCTAGCATCCATGATCATTGCCGGAGTGAATGAACTTGGGAACTGTGTGGTACTAAAATACGTGTATGGAGGTATTATTGAGATACTCTTAGAACTACTACTAGTAAAATAGGGCAGTATCTTTATTTGAGTTAATCATTACTGGAATAATATCCAAAAGGCACAACTGTAGATGGTAACGACGTCCAAATTAGGGAATGTAGATGTAATAATGAGAATAATTTTGTATATAGTATAGGAAGAACTAATGTTTTTTTTCTCCTACAGATGTCGAGCTGGTCTCATAACATTGAATCATATGAAAGTAACTTTAAATGGTCTTGTTAATAAAGACTCTCAAACCATTTTATGTATAAATTAAGAATTAATATGATTTGGGGCGCCTGGGTGGCTCAGTCGGTTGGGCGGCCGACTTCAGCTCAGGTCATGATCTCACGGTCTGTGAGTTCGAGCCCCGCGTTGGGCTCTGTGCTGACGGCTCAGAGCCTGGAGCCTGCTTCCGATTCTGTGTCTCCTTCTCTCTCTGCCCTTCCCCTGTTCATGCTGTGCCTCTATGTCTCTCAAAAATAAATAAACATTAAAAAAATTTAAAAAAAAAAAGAATTAATATGATTTTAAGAATCGATTAGTACAAATACAATTAATTGATACAAAAAGATTCCAAGTTACAAAAAGGTTTTGGACACAACCTTGGGCGCTCTGGGTAATGGCAGTTAAGATGTCAGATAACAGTTAACCATAATCTTTGATTGTTTCTATTGGAAGAAAATAATTAAAGGATCCTATTTTATGTAGTTCACAATGAATTCGTTTGTAGAAATTATTGTTGAACCTAAGCATTGGGAAATTAAAACAGTGTGAACATTTGGAAAATATTGTTGGTTTCTTCTCTTTGTTGGCTATGCCTGTTAAAATGAGACTGCAAGAAAAATACTTCATGTTTAGAGCAGGTAGACGACAGATGGCGTGTTGAGGGAGTCAGTATGATACGCCTTCTAGAATCCAGCTGTACCATGCTCTTGAAAAACTCAAGTATTTGTAGGTTGCCTATGGAACGTGAAATTTTATCCAGGGACCTATTAACCTACTTCTTTCTTCAATAGGAAAATAAAAAGTATTTCAAGCGTAGTGAACTTGCAAAGAAAGAAGAAGAAGCATATTTTGAAAGATGTGGCTACAAGGTATGACTGCCTGCTTTTATGTTCAATTGCATATTTCTGAGTTTAAATTTTTATAGCTGTTGTTAAAGTGACAAAATTATTGATCTCTGTTCAATTTATCAATGTTATACGTTAGCCTATAAATGAGAAGCCATCTGGAGAGGTAGGAGTTTTTCTCTTTTTTCTTTCTTTCTTTCTTTTTTTTTTTTTAATCTTGAATTCAGGAAAATACATGCATGACTTTTGGCTTGGAATGGTTTGGCTTTATGTGGACAGCATGAAGTGGCTTGAGAACAAAGCTTGAATTTTGTTTCTTTGAATTCCTGGATCTGATTCTGCCTCATCTTCATCTCCACCACCACCAACTCTTCTCCCCACCTCTCCCAATAAAAGTCAGTTTTAAAGCGTTTCAAAACATTTTATTCATTCAACCACGGTTGTAGTACCCGTGTATTTCCCTCACTTTCACTTGTATATTTAAGCCATTGTTTCTATGTTTGCATTGTTAACAATTCCTTTTGGCCCTAAGTACTTCTGCCTGAGGTTGAATGCCATGTAACACTGATGGTGCTTTTGTGTAATAAGATCTGTTGTATAGACAATGTATAGAAATATTAGAAACAAGTGAGGTGTCTGGAAGACTGTATATTTTAGAAACATGACTGAAAGTGTCCGTGAGGTTACCCTTCCATTATCCTACTCAACTGCTATCCTAGGTTGAATAATATATTGGAGTTTTTATTGGGAGGGGTTAAATGTTATGAGGTGAAGTTATGTTTAAATTATTTTAAAAGAAGACTATATCTAGTTTAATACTTTTTAAAACAAGATTTAGAAGTTGTGTCGAAATGTTTTTTTGCCAAATCCTAAATTTGATGTTAACTTTCTGCTTGTGAACCATGTGTATAACATAATACTCTTGTGCATGTAATGGGGAAAGTCTGGAAATTAATTTATCTGGCATAGCATTTCTAAAAGGAAGCATGAGGAATGCGAATGGTATGTATAAGCATTTGGTTTTATTTTGTATTGTTGGCAGAGGGCAGGTATTGGAAATGCAGTTTTATGTTTCTGATAGATGTCTGAAATACAAAAGTTTGCATTTGTATTTTGATATTTTCCACAAATGTATTGATTTCACTTGCTTCTAGCTTAGGAAAGTAAAATACATTTTATGTAAATAGCCACTGAATAGATACCAGGGCAGAAGAATTCTTCTAATCTTTGGCTTGTCCATTGTCGTGTAACTCACACTTGGTCTGGAACAAGAATCATTTACCATGAATTTAGTCTGCTGACTCGTTGCTTTCCCAGATATCTAAATTTGAACCTTTTCAATGTTTTGGTAAAGTAGGAAAATAGTTAAAAACAGGCAGTTTTGCTTTGTTTAAATTGATTCAGTGATAGGTCAGTACTTTTTTGCTTCTGTAGAGAAAAGCACTAAAGCAAAGTAAACTACCATAAAGATGCTGCTTGTAGCATTGTGTCCAGGTGACAAAATTTCTTAGGTCTTTTCCTAAAAGTGGTAAACTGGCATTCTGTAATTAAAAATGCTTTTCATTCTGAGAGTTTTGGAGAAATACCCATTTTTATGCTTAAATAAAGCAAACACAGGATTTTCTTTCTGAAATGTGTTAATACTTCCTTCTTGGTAGTAGTGAAAATACAGCATGTTTTAGTTTCATTCCTTTATGAGAACTAGCTTCTGTTTATCGGGCTTGATGCTGATTTTGTTTGTGAAAATACGGAAGTTGATTTTTTTACGTCAGTTTTCCGTCAGCACTGTTAACTAACATTAACCATGAACTGTAGAATCAGAAATTATATCATTTTTAACCATATAGCCTTCTTAATGGAATGTGAGTATGTCTTTAATGTCGACCTTTTTTTTTTATGTAAATCTTCTTTTGGGATTTTAAATTAGTCCTATGATCAGATGAGAAACCATGTTTCAGTATCTTTTTACAGATCATACCTTGGGGCTTACAAATTGCTGAACTTAATTTTCCTAAACTGTGAGCTGGGCAGCAGACTCAAGAAAACACATGAAAAGATGTCCCCCCTCCCCCACAGGTTCATACATACAGGAATGTCCACTCTCGGGGTGGGGGTGGAGGTGGGGGTGGATATGAGTAGAAGGGTGCTATCTCTGTGCTTGGTGCTGTTGTGCTGTTATTTTCCCCCAAGGTTCAGAGCTCAGTCTGTGGGTAAATTGTGTGTAGCTGTGGGAGTGTTTCTACATGTCCAGCAGTGGTCTCGGTGCTCTCAGAATCCTCCCTTTCAAAAAGGAGGGTAGGAAAGAGGGACTTGAGAAAACACAAATTTTTTTTTTTTTTTTTTTTGGTTTCATTAAAACCTGGAACAAGGATCAAATAACCCTATAAGATGATTTTTTTCAAAGAGGAGAAGCAAGTTGATGGTTTGTAGGAAAAGAGTTTAACTTGTTGAGAGTCTAGGGAGAAATGAGTCTAAAATTTCAGCCCTTGTAAGTTTCAGATTTTGGAAATCATTATACATCTGTCACTTTTCAGTAGCAAGAGTGGTGTCTCCTGTGTGTGTGCTTGCTACCTGTGTTCCTGAGGTGGAGAAGTTTGAGCTCTTAAACGCAGGCACATTTATTAGGAGCTTTTTCTTCAGTGGAACATTTAGAAAACCTTTAGTATTTAAAACCTGTTTAATTTCCATGAGCAGTTAACGCATAGAATGCTAAATACTAGCTGTATTATACTATAAAAGCTGAATTTGATTTTTTTTGGCTATTAATATAGATACAACCAAAAGAGGAGAACCAGAAACCATTAACTTCTTCAAATCCCGTGTTAGAACTTGAACTGGCAGAGGAAAAATTACCCATGACTCTTTCTAGGCAAGAGGTAAGTTTATGTATGAGTGTTTCATGAAAAAAAAAGAAAAACCTCCAAGCATTTGCATTTATTTCCAGTTCCTTCCAGTAAGTTTGATGTCATCCTTGCCTACATAACATGACCTGCTGAATTAAAATACCGTGCAGTATTCATAGGGTTCTAAATTAATCTTTGCTTTTCTTGATACTCTTAAACTTTTAAAAGAATATACTTTTCTAAACTTTAGAAACTAAACACATTCTAAATAAGTGTATACATTCTAAGTAATTCTGGTTAAATTATTTGTCTAAATTATTTTATTTTATTTTTTTAAATGTTCGTTTATTTTGAGAGAAGGAGAGAGAACGCAAGCAGGAGAGGGGGAGAGAGAGGTGGAGAGAGAATCCCAGCCAGGCTCCGTGCCATTAGCACAGAGCCCGAGGTGGGGCTCGATCTCCTGAACCATAAGACATGACCTGAATTGAAATCAAGAGGCGCTTGACTGACTGAACCACCCAGCCACCCCTAAATTATTTTAAATATACTTTTTTATAACTTTCTCTGAATATGTCTTAATAGGTCAAAACACAGAGCTCTACATAATTTTTCGTGACTATATAATTTCCCATAATATTTTTAAAACCAGTTGTACTTTTAAAAACCAAATAGTAATGGTTTTTTAGATTGCTTTAGCACTTCCCTGTTATAAATCATACTAAGGTGAGCATCCTTATACAAATGTCATTGCGTGCATACTAACGTATTGTTACTTCTTTTGTAAAATTTGTGAGAAGCATGATTTCTGCATTGTGTTGAGTAAAGACTGAACGTTTCTGTGACTTTGGGTACATATGACCGCCGGGCTCTGGAAAGCTTATGCCACTTTGTGCTCTTGGCTATAGTGCTTTTTAGACTCTGGTCAGTATCAGCTGTTCTTAAAAAGTCAAAAACAACAAAAATCTCAAAAGTTACGTGACATAAAGAATTCACACTATATAGAGGGATACAAAACAAAAATGAACTTTGAACAAAAGGAAACTTACAGAGGAAAGCATGATCTGACTCTAAAAGCTGTCCTGTGAAAACTGCATGAAAGGAATTTGAAAAAGCTAGCCCCAAGAGAAGACTATTGGGGATATTAAAAAAAAAATCCATTGACAATAACTGTAATTTTGCAATTTTTTTTAACGTTTATTTATTTTTGAGAGACAAAGAGACAGAGCATGAGCAGGGGAAGGGCAGAGAGAGAGGGAGAAACAGAATCTGAAGCAGGCTCCGGGCTCTGAGCTGTCAGCACAGAGCCCGACGTGGGGCTCGAACTCACAGACCGTGAGATCATGACCTGTGTCAAAGTCGGCCGCTTAACCGACTGAGCCACCCAGGCAACCCCAATAACTGTAATTTTGAAAAAGAATTTAGAGTCTTCGTGGTTGCATAAAGTAGAACTAAGGCAAATTGGTAGAATTTTGAGGGAGGGAGGTTTTAGTTTTATTTTGAGAAGCAAAACATGTGAACATATGTGTCCAAAATTGAGCCGAGCCGTTTCATGAAGAGGTGCGATCCCTGGCCTTTGTCAGGCTGGGGCCTGGCAGAGGCGTTTCCGGTTTTGAGCAGGTCTTGTTGGATGGCCTCTTAAGCGTCTTTTTAATACCAAGCTTTGGTTAATTCAGTGGGAACCCTACCAGTGGTTTCTGTGCCACTATGTATGTTTCCAGATAAAATTCTGTCTTGTTGCTTGGGACGAATTTTGGATCAGCCTTTATTTTTCACAATTAAAATTGGTTTTCTTCTTATGAAATGGAACATGTATACAAAGAGTGTACAGAACATGCTTGTGCAATAAACAAACCCAGGTGACCATCACCCAAGTCAAGAAACAGTATTGTCAGCTCCTCAAAAGCCTTACAGATGCCCCGCCCTGATGCTAACTCCCATCGCTTCTGAGGGGTTAGTTTTTGGTTTTTAATGTAGCGTTGTAGTGCTGACCCCAGGCTCTGGTCAGTGAGTTCTGGCTGACTCTAGACTTCATTTTCCTTCTGTATCTGAAAGTTACTGCTCTCTTCCATTTTCCTACTTTGCTTCCGGATTCTGTTACACAGGTGGAGCCTTCGCTGAAACGGCCAAAGGACATGAGCGTGTCAGGGGTTTTCAGATGTGACCGTAGCTCACTGGGTCTGTTCGTGGAGAGTGGAAGAAAAATAAGCGCAACTGGCTTTTTCTATTTAGATTTTGAAATACGTACTTGGTAACAAATGTAGGAATTACTCTTATTATTGTTAATTTTTTTATAGGTTATCAGAAGATTGAGAGAAAGAGGAGAACCAATCAGACTATTTGGAGAAACTGATTACGATGCATTTCAGCGTTTAAGAAAAATAGAGATCCTCACACCAGAAGTTAACAAGGTAAGAAGTCAGAACAAAACTCGAAGAGCATCACTGTACCACATAAACTAGAATAGTGTGGAGTTTGAGCAGTTGCGTTATTACAGGCAAAAATGGAAAAATAAAGTTGCCAGTTTATTGCTGCTGAAGTGATCTTTAAAGTGTAATTTAATTTTTAAAATAGCACCTGTCTAATTTAATTAAAAGCCCTATCTTGATTTAATTAATAGCACCTATCTTAAGCATGCAGTTCAGCGCATTTTGACAAATTCATATAAGCATGTAATCACTACCCTTATGAAGATACAGTGTTTTCATCGCACAAGAAAGTCGCTTAGTGCCTCTTCTTAGCCAGTCCTCCTATTCCTTCTCCTCCATGCATGCACAAACACCTTTTAAAATTCTACCACTGTGGATTAATTTTGCTTGTTTGAGTATTTCACGTAGAGGGAGTCATGAGAGCATGTCTGGCTTCTTATGCTGAGCATGATTTGTAGCTTCATCGTTACCGCAGAAATCAGTGGTTTGTCATTGCTGATGGTCTCCAGTTGTCTGAGTATACCACCATTTGTTTCCAGCCTCGGGCTGTTAAGAATAAAACTGCCATGACATTCTTAGGCTAGTCTTTTTTTTTTTTTTTTTTTTTTAAATATGTTTGAGCGAGAGGGCGTGCATGCAGGCACAAGTTGGGGAGGGTCATAGACTGAGGGAGAGAGAATCCCAGGCAGACTCAGCGCCGAGCCCAGTGTGGGGCTCAGTCCTAAGAACTGTGAGATCATGACCTGAGCCCAAATCAAAAGTCGAACACTTAACTGACTGAGCCACCCAGGCACCTGCACAAATCTTTTTTGGATATGTGTTACTTCTCTTGGGTAAATGTTCCATCTACTGGCAAATACCTGGAAGTAGAAGTGCTGCATAGTGAATGTACGATTAAGTTTTTCAAAAATGCCAAATATTTCCAAACGTCCTCAGCCTTTGTTATTGTCAGTCTTTTAAATTGTAACCATTCTCTTGTAGGTGTAGTAGTATTTCAGAATTTCATTGTGGTTCTATTTATAGCTCCCTGATAACTAAAGGTAATGAGCATCTTTTCATATACTTAGGGCCCATGTATCTTTCTCTGTGCACTATGTGTAAAAATCTTCTGTTCATGTTTTAATTAGGTTCTCGGCCTTTTTAGTTTTGAATTCTAGGAGTTGTTTATATATTCCTGAATACAAGTTCTTTGTCAGAAATACAGATACGTGTTTTATGACTATTTTCTAGTCTTGGCTTGCCTATTCACTTCATGGTGTCTTTTGATGGAATCAACTTTTTTCTTTTACGGTTGCTGCCTTTGGTGTTTTGCTTAAGAATATTTGCCTATCCCATGGTTTCGAAGAGTTGCTCTTCTGTATTTTGTCTAAAAGGTTAATAGTTTCAGCTTTTACATATAGGACTCTATCAACATACGGTTTGTCCTGGCGAACATTCCATGGGCTTCTGAGAAGAATGGATTTTATACATTGGGTACATGTCAGGTGCCCAGTAGTAGTGTTGTTCACATCTTCCGGGGCCTTGCTGACCAATCTGTTTGCTCTGTCAGTTACTGAGAGACAGCTGGGGTGACCTAAGGCTGTGTGACAGATCACCCCCAAAACTTAGTAGCTTCAAACAATTTATTATTGTAAAATCTTTTTCGGTCCTCTTTGACTAACAAACCATCCTGAAACTTAGCAAGGATCTCTTATAGTTCTGTAGTTTGATTGGGGGTAAAATGGGCAGTTTTTTTGCTTCTGTGCTTGCAGTCAGATGAGGGCTGTGACCGAGGTCATGTGAAGGCTCCCCTGGACAGACCTTCCAACTACGTGATACCTTAAAGGTCCTTCTATGACATAGGATGTGTCCAAATTTCCTTTCTTTTTAAGGCTGAGTAATAACTGTGTTGTCTGTGTGGATCCCATTGTTTTTATCCATTCAGCTTCAGGGGACATTTGATTGTTTCTACGTTTTGGCTGTTGTGATAATGCCACTGTCTATCAACATAGGTTTACAAATATCTGTTCAGGTTCCTGCTTCCACTTCTTGTATGTATGTTCCCAGAAGTGGGATTAGTGGGATATGTAGTGATTCTGTGTTTAACATTTTCCTTTTCAAGCATAAACGAATAAAAATGTTTCCTCAGTTGTATTTAATGTTCACAACAATCTTTTATTTTTAAATTTTCAGTCCTTTTTAAAACCTTAACTTAGGGGCACCTGGGTGGCTCAGTCAGTTGAGCATCCAGCTCTTGATTTCGGCTCAGGTCATGATCCAGGGTTCATGGGATTGAGCCCCACATCAGGCTCTATGCTGAGCGTGAAGCTCTCTTGCGATTCTCTCTCTCCCTTCTGTCCCTCTCCCTTGTTCTTGTGTGCATGCATGCGTTCTCTCTCTAAAATAAAACAAAAGCTAATAAGTCTTGGAAGGAGTGGTTTTGTGATGCTTCATTTCACCAATATTTATTTCTCTTCTGCATCCGTAGTCTCTTTGCTTGTTTGAAGATAGTATTAAAATGTTAATGTGAACTATTAAATTATGTGATTTACTTTTTCTACTAGTCACCCTTAGTTTCTTGAAAAATTTTCTAGTTACTAGTATTTTTTACAACCTGCTTTAAAAAATTTTTTTAAATGTTTATTTTGAGAGAATGAGTGAGCATGAGCAAGGGAGGGGAGGGCAGCAAGAGAGGGAGAGGAAGAGAGAGAGAGAGAGAGAGAGAGGGAGGGAGGGAGGGAGGGAGGGAGGGAGAAAATCCCAAGCATGCTCTGCAATGATAGCGGGACTTGAACTCACGAACCATGATATCATGACCTGAGCCTAAAACAAGAGTTGGACGCTTAACCAACTAAGCGACGCAGGGTGTCCCAACCTGTTGTGTTTTAATCTTGCCCAAGCTTGTCCCAGATGCTAAAGAGTTTATTTGTACATTTTTTTAAGTGAGATAGAGTTGACATACTACATTAGTTTTTGTATACAACTTAGTGATTTGATACTTGTATGTATTGTAAAATCATCACCACAGTAAGTCTAGTTAATGTCTGCCACTGTACATTGTTAAAAATGTTTTCCTTGTTTGAGGACTTCTAAGCTCTACTCTTGACAACTTTTAAATATGCAATACCAAGGGCGCCTGGATGGCTCAGTCAGTTAAGTGTCCAACTTAGGCTCAGGTCATGGGCTCACAGTTTGTGAGTCCGATCCCCACATCGGGCTCTGTGCTGGCAGCTGGGAGCCTGCTTTGGATCATCTGTCTTCCTTTCTCTCTGCCCCTACCCTGGTCCTTTTCTTTCTCAAAGATAAATAAAACGTTATTTATTTATTTATTTATTTATTTATTTATTTATTTATTTTAGTGTTTACTTATTTTTGAGAAGAGAGAGACAGAGCATGAACAGGGGAGGGGCAGATAGAGAGAGATAGAATCCAAAGCAGGTTCCAGGCTCTGAGCTGTCAGCACAGAGCCCCATGTATGGGGCTTGAACTCACGAACCATGAGATCATGACCTGAGCCGAAGTCGGACACTTAACCGACTGAGCCACCCAGGCGCCCCTTTTCTGAGTTAATTTTTATATGTGGTGTAAGGTATGGGTCCAGCTTTAAAGCTTCTGTTTTTATCAAATGGTCACAAATTGGATGTGGATAGAATGTGGAATTTGCTGGTTTGTTAGAAACCTAGTAAAAGCCTAGGATATAGATGAGACACTCGTCGTACACTATCGACATTGCAGAATGTTACAGGAATCCAGAATAGTGGGAAGGTTAGGCGTTTAAGTCAACTGGGAGAATGGATTGGGGACTCTAGAGGAAACCTAGTCACTTTTGCTAGACCTCATTAGAACATTAAAGCATTTATGAATATTCTCATTTGCATTTGTTACAGATATACTTTATTTTTCTGACCAGAGGAGCTACTTTCAAATTTAAATATGTTCATGATTAACTTTGGACAGTGATGATAGCTGTGTAATAAATTAAAATCTTACTTTACTAAGCTCTTAACTGCTTGGGGAGGAAAGAAATCAATTGGACTTATTCTTAGTGAAAAATCAGAAGTGAAACATCTGTGAAATTTTATAGGAGGTGTAATTTTTCCCCCCTCTCAGGGATTGAGAAATGATCTGAAAGCAGCTTTGGATAAGATCGACCAGCAGTACCTCAATGAGCTTGTTGGCGGCCAGGAGCCTGGAGACGAAGACACACAGAACGATTTGAAAGTTCATGAAGAAAACACTACCATTGAGGAGTTAGAGGTAATCTCTACACCCACGTGTCCTCATTCCCCATTGCGTCTGTCATTCCTTGGGGCAGGTGCCTGGGTTCCTCACATCGTGGACTTCGGAGCGCACCGCTGTGGTCTTTCCTTAGTACAGGGCCCATTTTAAATGTCATGTTTTTGCTTAGTCACTCCCCTTTTCCTCATTCTCCACGCACATTACCTTCCCTCCTGCCTTCACAACTAACCAGCTGTGTTTGACGTGCTTCCTTGTGTTTGTTGGTGGTCTTGTAAAACCAGTAGTATTTTGTATGCTTGTGTTTTTAATACACATAAATGATACTGTACTGGGAAAGTCATTTTTTTTTCTTTTTCCACTTAGAACTGTTTTTAAGATCCATCCTTGATGTCGTATGTATATCTAAACCTTTGATTTAAAAAAAAATTTTTTTTTTAAACGTTTATTTATTTTTGAGAGAGAGAGAGTGCGAGTTGGGGAGGGGCAGACAGAGAGGGAGGCACAGAATCCGAAGCCGACTCCAGGCTCCGAGCTGCCAGCACAGAGCCCAACGCGGGGCTCGAACTCACAAACTGTGAGATCATGACCTGAGCTAAAGTTGGACGCTTAACTGACTGAGCCACCCAGGCGCCCTGAAGCTTTGATTTTTAACTGCTGCATAGCCTTTCATCCTCCGTGGCATTCACAGCCTTTTACGTTTTGCTCCCTCATAATGAGGACTGGATTGCTCCGGCTCCCTAGTACCACAGACGGCTTGGTGAGGGGCAGTCTTGTCCATACCCCTGTGGGCTCAGAGGCAGTCGTGCTGGATTTATAAATGTTTCACTTGCTGATACTGTCAGGCTGCTCTCTAGAATGCCCGTAGCAGTCTGCACCCCGGTCCGCAGTGTGTGAGTGCCTTTTATTCCCACATCCCTGCCAGCAGTTGGCAGTATTTTGCTTTCTAATCTTTGCCACTGTGATGAATGTGGCATGATACGTGTAATCCTGTTACAGAGCAGTGTTGTACTATCCAAATACCTAGCTCCAGCTGAAATTATGGCTTAGTTTAAAGCATTCACTACTTAATGATACACAAACTGTTATTTTTCTGTTTCCTTTCATTCTTGGCTACACTCTGCGTGAGTAAGATCATAGTTCTGGTAACTGTGCCCTGTCTTCCTCCCCCTCACTTATCTGTGCACCCTCAATTTGACAGAAAAAATTCATGTGAGCAACCAGTTATTGGCTTGATTTTTTCTGAAAAAGCTGTATTGAGATACTCACTTACTATACAACTTCGCCATCTAAAGTGTACGGTTCACTGGCTTTTAGTATATTCACAGGTTGATGCAACCATCATCACAGTCTAATTCTAGAACATTGCTTCCCTAAGAAGAAATCTCCTATCCAGTAGTCAGTCCTCTAAGCCCCATTTTTTTGTCTTTTGATTCATAAAAAATAACCTACTCTCTAAATTTAAATGGCAAGTTGTATTTTTTTTTTTAGGTTTATGTGTTTATTTTCAAAGAGAGTGTGTGTGTGTGCGGGAGAAGGGCAGAGAGAGAGGGAGAAGGGCAGAGAGAGAGAAGGAGAGAGAGAATCCCAAGCGGCACAGAGCCTGAGCGGGGGCCCGATGTCACGAACCATGAGATCATGACCTGCAAGATCATGACCTGAGCCAAAATCAAGAGTTGGACACTTAATTGAGTGAGCCACCCAGGCGCCCCATAGTTATGTTTTTTATCTAGAAATTCCTTAGTTTTATTTTTTTTAAATAGCAATTAGTGTGTGTAATAAAGATCCATGTTCAACTCACGTTGATAACACGTATTCCGTTGTTGCTCTTCACTAATGAACGGAAGCATTCTGTTTTCTGCAGGCGTTGGGAGAGTCTTTAGGAAAAGGTGACGATCATAAAGACATGGACATCATTACCAAATTCCTTAAGGTATGTGCTTTTGGGCTATGAAAGGAGGACGTGTGGGTTGGTTAAGAACTGTTCTTTCAGTTTTGGACTATATTTACAGGTTAAGGACTGGAAGGGGAATCCCGCATTAAACGTGTTTTGTGTGTACACAGTTGACAGGACTGCCTGGCACCTGGGTACGGAGGTTAATCCGAGGGGATGTGTGTGTACTTGCACTGCGGCTCTCTAACGCTGACTTACTAATGTAAACACACAGAGAAGAATCACGGCAGTGGAATGAACAAGAAGTTTGGGGAGATTAACATTTTTTATAAACACTCCAGGAGGGAGTGCAATGAGGGGCGTGTTGCAGAAGCTTTTATGAGTGGTGATGGCAGTAAGGAGAGGAAGGAGGTGGGAAGACCTTGGCAGTGAAAAAAAGCAAACACATCAGCAACCTTTCAGAGACTGCTCGTTTTCTCAGTTCTGCAGATAGCTGCGTGTTCCCGCTGTGATTAGATGCATCCGTCTCTGTCCTCGGCATTTCTCGCTTTCCTGGTTTGGGTAGAGTGTGTGCGAATGCCAGGTTCATTTTAGCATTTATTCACGAACTCTCTGTGTTCGCGCCAAGAGCTTTAAATGCAAGAAGTGCTTTTGCTTGTCTTTACAGTTGAAGTACAGCGTGTTACTCATCTGGGTTCTCGGTCTGTTGAGGAGATGGCATGGAGTTAGAGAGGGCTTGGGAGCTGGGGTGAGCCAGGGTGTCCTCTTGGGGTGACCGCCTCTCCGTGCAGAGGATGAGCCTAGGTAATGCCACTAGGGTCGTATGTCTTCCTCCCCCTCCCTTGTGTATCTACCTCCAGAAAGGGTGCTCTTGGCACTTAAACCCAAGGGGCACTAGGGTAGCTCCCTGGGGGAGAGGTGGAGGATGAGTCATAGCTGCTTTATTTTCTTTTTCCTTCCTTCTCCTGTAGTCAGGTGGTTCAGTGGGAATATTTAATTGAATCTCCGCTCTCCTGCAAAGGTAGAAAGTCCAAATAGAGGCATACCCTGTATTATAGTGCTTGGCTTTATTGTGCTTTGCAGATCATGCGTTTTGTCTTGTTTGTTTGTTTGTTTGTTTTGGAAATGGATGGTTTGTGACGCTGTGCTTCGAGCCAGTGTATTGGCATCGCTTTTCTTCCAGCAGCATTTGTTTACTTTGTGTCTCCGTCACATTTTGGTGATGCTTGCAGTATTTCAAACTTTTTTATCATTTTTATATTTGTGATGGTGAATTGTGATCCGTGATTAGAACTTGAAAGCTCAGATGATGTTTAGCATGTTTTAGCAATAAAGTATGTTTAAATGAAGGTGCCTTCATTGTGTTTTAGACTTAATGCTGTTGTACACTTAATAGACTACATTATAGTGTAATGTAATTTTTTAAAATATAATTTATTGTTAAATCGGTTTCCACGCAACACCCAGTGCTCATCCCAACAAGTGTCTCCTCAATGCTGGTCACCCACTCTCCCCCTCGTCCAAACAGAACTTCTGTATGCACTAGAAAGCTAAAAAAAAAATTCACTGGGCTCTCTCGATATTTGCTTTGTTAACCCGCCGGTCTGCAGCCGCTCCCATGGTGTCTCTGGGGTGTGTCTGTGCTGCAACAGCCTACTCAAAGGATCGGTTAAATATCGCAGCACATGCGCCATTATGGCAGATAAGTCTAGGTGAGCTCCATTTTACGATTAAAAGTTTATTTCTGTGACGTAGTTATCTGTGAGATTTGTTAGTTCTTTTTTGGGAGAAATTGAGTATCGTTGAGCTAGGAATATATATATACACAGACACACACACACGTGTATACATGTATGAACACATACGTACAGAACAAGGAAGTTTGTGACTTGCCAGAGGCACTGCGAAACATACCTGACAAAATAAACAGAAATAATTCATTAATTAAACATTAATTGATATCTTAGTTAGTCAAGAAATATACTCTAAAGATGATAATATGTTGTTCAGTGTTTTAGAGAACCTTTTCGAACCACTGGGTGGCATTGTAGTCTAAACTTACCCATTCTTTCGACAGTTCCTTCTCGGGGTTTGGGCGAAAGAACTGAACGCCAGGGAGGATTACGTGAAGCGCAGCGTGCAGGGCAAGCTGAACAGCGCCACTCAGAAACAGACCGAGTCCTACCTCAGGCCCCTCTTCAGGAAGCTGCGGAAGAGGGTAAGGTCCCTTGAAAAATGCTTTTATTAACTGATTTTTTAAAAAAACTGCATAAAGTTAGAGTAAATGCAATCTTCAGCTATACACAGGAACCTCCAAAAATAGTTATGCTGTTTTTTTTTCCAGAATCTCCCTGCCGATATTAAAGAATCCATAACAGATATTATTAAGTTCATGTTGCAGAGAGAATATGTAAAGGTACGTTACCGTGCTGCGCATCGAGATCGCGGTCTGAGCCCATCTAGGGTGTGTGTGCGTGTCCTGTTCATTTAGTGGGAGTATTTTACATGGGAGCTTTAAGAGTAAATGTGAAATGAATTAGTAGTTAAAAAGCCTTTTTGAATGTACTGTCAGATTTATTATTAGACATTGGTAATAAACTTGCTGACCACACTGGTTTTTTAGTCATTTTTTGAGGTAGGTGTAGATTCTTTGGAGCACGAACTGGATATAGGCAGTGTTTGTTTCATGAATGGAATTGGGTTTCAAAGATTGTTCAAGATTATGGCTTGGAACAAATTTTCCCATAGAAACTATGTTATGTAGATGAGTTTCCCAGGCCAGCTATAAAAGCCTACTTAATCTGTGAGATAGCTAAATTTTTGTACTAATGATACAGTGGAATTTAACCACCCTTTATACTTCTATGAGAAAATGTTCCAGGTGAGGCCACTCGAATTCATCTCTCCCGTTTCGGAACAGCAACAATGGCAGACCCCTTGTGAGGGAAGAGTTTGCTCCTTGTCCCAGTGTCTTTCCTCCTGAATGGGCTCTAGGAGGTGGCGACGGGGGGGAAAGAGCTCTTGTGGCCCAGAGCTCCTGGAGCCGAGTCCAGAAAGGCAGGTGGAAGGCTGTCAGCTGGTGCAGGGGAGCACCCGGAGAAGGGCCCGCCTTCCGTACTAGCAGTGGGCATTGGAGACGCGCCGCTGCGTCTGGGCCACGAGCAGAGTCTGAAGCGGAAGCTTCTCACGGCGGTGCCTCCGAGCGTGGGAGTAGGGCATTGCCGCGTGACGGTTCCAGCGGCTCTTCCAGAGCCGTAGATGGGGCTCTGCCGGAGAAGTGGGGATGACCGGGCTTGCCCCTGTGCTCCGACATCCGTTCTCAAACACAGGGTCGGCCGGCACTTCTGGGTGCCGCAGCCTCATGCTAATGAGGCTCCAGTAGTGATCTTCCTCCTCCTGTTGGAGAGCCAGCTGGGTTTATCAAAGGAAATGTTTTGTTTTATGTCTATAAATTCTGTTCCTGGATAGTTTCTGTTAGTTGCATGGTGCTTACTAAGGACAGCTGCCTTGGCATGGGCAGGTTAGGTCCCATCATTGCAGAAAGAAATCACATGTCTACTAGTGAGCATGCCTTCCCTCTCGTTACTTTTTGCATTTGCATTTTTGAGAATCAGGTGAAAGTTCATTTTGCATAAACTGCAGAAGAACCAACAAACTTGAATGACCTATTTGGATAGTTTTCTTTAGAAATTAGGGGTAACTAAATATTGGAAATTTTATCAGTTAATACCCAGTGTTAAAATTTATACGGTTCAGAATCAGTGATAAAAGTGTGTAGTGGGCTTTTTAAAATTAAGCTTTATAGAACTGAGTAGAGCAAATGCAAATTCATCTTTAGGGTAGAAAATGAACTTCCAGTTAGCCTATTTGTAGTGCCTGACTTTCTAAATCACTCCACATATCATACACATGGGTATTGGATTTTTAAAATTAAAGTATCTTTGAGACCTGACTGGGTAAGCTTCTCTGAAACCCTCGGGATCTTGTAGAATTTACTTGATTTCTGTTTTGGTTTTTCTCCTTTTTTCCCCTCACAGATATCCGGGCTTGGATTAGAAAAAGCCATTTGTCTTCATTGGTTTCTGTCTTTACATTTTGTAGCTTTTATTTTAAGGTTCTTGGCAGGTGGGAGGTTTCGAGGGGCCAAAGTGAAACGATCTCATCCTTAAACTATTCCACTCGAGGGCTAGTATTTAATCTCTGTTTATACATCTGCCGTGGACCCTGTGTGATAGTCCCAGCTCACGGAGCTCCCGCTGCTGTGTGGGGAGTGGATACAGTTGCGGGTTGGATTACGAAACACCAGTTAACCTCCGTCTTCTTGGTGACCACCTGTGGAGAAGACTGGGTCTAAAGGCGACCCAAACTGGAGTTCATGTCAGTGTGTCAGATAACCTACCTGGTACTTCCAAATCCGAAATGTATCAATTTCCAGTGCACAGAGACTGCAGGGGAATGTTTGTCTTTTTACTCACAGGATTAGCTTTGGTTTCTGTTTTTGCAGGACATTTGTGGTCCTGGGAAGGGCAGCCGATCACCTCATATTTTAATTTCTTTTGTTTGAATAACGGGAATGATAATACTTTCAACATGCTCAGGAGATGGATGAAGATTATGTCAAAAGGGCTGTGAAATACTTTAAAAACTTGGACCAACCCAATATTTTTGCTTTTCTGATCTCTTCAACTTTCTTTTTAGGCTAATGATGCTTATCTTCAGATGGCCATTGGAAATGCCCCTTGGCCCATAGGGGTCACTATGGTTGGTATCCATGCCAGAACTGGTAGAGAAAAGATCTTTTCTAAGCACGTTGCACATGTTTTAAATGATGAAACACAGCGGAAATATATTCAGGTAAGCAGTGGGGAGGGGACGAAACTGCTCTGGAGGTGAACATGCTCCAGGTCCCAAACGGTCGATTTTGAGGGCAGGAGAAGCCTAGCAGACTGCACGTAGCACGATAGGACGCAAGTCCACGTTTCCTAAGTACTTGTGTTCAAGACCTCTTCTCTGAATAAAATAGAACCCTGGTAAGTTTCGTACATGATGCAGACGGCGAGGGGTTGTGCTTTGATTACCTTAGCACTGAAATATGCTACTTCAGTTGGCTTTGGGAGTTGAGTGAAGAAGGACAAATTCAGACTAGTTAGCAGTAAGTCTCCTTTCGTTACATCCCGGCTGGATTTGACATCTACTGGGCTGAAACGAAGGAATGAATAGTAAAAATTTGAGCTGAACGA